>JAEOAD010002517.1:4177500-5422500 GCA_036365145.1 Orientallactaga sibirica
TGGCTTAGCGGTTAAGGCACCTGCCTGCTAAGTCTAAGAACCCGGTTCCAATCTCCAGGTCCCACGTTTAGCCAGATGCAAAGTGACGCAAGGGCGCAATGCCGCACTTGCCCACAAGGGGGCACACACATCTGGATTTCGTTCACAGCAGCTGAGAGACTGTTGCCATGCCCATCTCTATCTGTCTTCCTCTCCCTCTCTGTCTGTCTCTCTCTGTGTCTCTCTCCAAAAATACATAAAATAATAAAACTATATAGCATTAAGTACTTTATAAAAGAACAAGAACCATTTACACAACAAAGTGTCTAACATAGCATGTCCTAATCTAGGACTTTTATTTAACTTTCACCTCAGGATATATATTTTAAGCAGAATAAGTTTTTGAAAGTTATTTCCAGGCTGGAGAGATGGCTGCCTCCTAAGCCTAAGAATGCTGGTTCCAATCTCCAGGTCCCATGTTTAGCTAGATGCAGTGATGCAAGGGTGCAATGCCCCACTTGACCAGAAGGGGGTGCACACATTTGGATTTCGTTCACAGCAGCTGAGAGACTGCTGGCGGGCCCATCTCTATGTGTCTTCCTCTTCCTCTATCTCACTCTCTCTCTCTCTCTCTCTCCAAAAAAATAATAAAATAAAAGTTATTTCCACATTAAACTGAAATTTGTCATTAAGTAAATTGTACTGGCTTATCATTGCAATCTTTGCAGTCCCACAGAATGTGGTAAGGCCTGTTTATGTTACATCTTGTTAATTTCAGTCCAGCTTTGGTTTCTGGTTTTAAGTTTAAGGTGTTGAGCTGCTTGAAATATGCAAATTATGTATGTTTGCATCTTGTGTTCTCATCCAAATTGCTGATAAAAAGTAAATCAAAGTCTATCTCCATTTGCTTATGATAATAGCCTAGAATTGAGTATTTTGTGCAAAATCTTTGCTGAATCCCAAACACTTTAACTTATGATAGTCTCTTTACCAAGGAACCTTTAAAAAATAATAAACAAGGTAAGTCCTGACTGACTTGTGAACACATGAGTATATTTTGTTGTTATCTCTTTCCCTAGTTAATAATAGACTGAGTGAACTAGTGAGTCAGAGATGTGATAGTGGCAGTACCACAATGGGTTCTGTGATCACACTGTCTTGTTAGCATCAGCTGCTCTGGGGAGCAACATGTTTATTCCCTTTCACCTCATGATCTGAGTGTTTTCTACTTTTCTTTCCTCAGCTTGTTTTGGCCATGAGGGATCTTCCTGGAACTTTAGCAGTTCCAGAACATAGCTGTGCCCTTTTACCTCTTACCTTTGAGTAACTTGCTTATACCATTCAACCATAAACTATGAATATTTTGACAAATATTATTGATGTCACAGATGAAAAGGAAAAATTCCATTTTTTTCTGTAGTCTTTTTCTTTTCCCCTTTGACTGCATATGGGTTATGGTCAAAGTTCTAGACCCTAAGTCATATTGTCTGTATTTGGGTTCTGTGTGTATAATTATTGATATGCCTGCTTCAATATCCATATACTCTCCTGCTACCATTTTTCTCACTAATTCAATGAGATGCTATCTAAGGGAAATGATACTTGGAGAATTGCATGAAAATATTCAGAGCAGTTCTTGTCGCATCCTAAGCTCCAAATCTTTGTGAACTGTTTTCAAAGTATTGTTGCTTGAGAAGGATATGAGCTCCCTTCTCAGTTTTGAGAAATGCTAGATACTTGAGGACTATACCTTTGTGTTGGTTAACTTAGGTTTCCCTGTATGTACATCAGAAAAATTATTTCAAGACATGGATAGCTTAGTTTCTCAGAGAATTACAGAACTATTACAAATGTTGGGCAATATACCTTCCTTCACAAGTTATTGCTTAATGATACTAGTAATGACTTTTTTTTTTTTTTTTTTTTGAGGTAGGGTCTCCTTCTAGCTCAGGCTGACCTGGAATTCACTATGTAGTCTCAGGGTGGCCTTAAACTCACAGCAATCCTCCTACGTCTACCTCCTGAGTGCTGGGATTAAAGGATGTGCCACCATGCCCGGCTTATGATTTGTTTTTATACAGGTCTTCTCCCTCTAACAAGCAGAAAACACTCAAAAGACATTATTCCAAGATGATTTTGACAAGTTGCTAGGCTACCAGTACTATGTTACTGTTTCTGTTTTGTGCATGGATTGCAGGAAACTCACTTATGTTCACATAAAAGGACAGCAATACAATGAAGAGAAAGTAATTACATGTGTCTGTAATCCACTTGCATATTTGGTCCCCCAAAAACTTAATTTTAGAGCAACCTACATCACAAACACTCTCTGTGTGTTTAAGATGATTTAATCAAATCACTTTGAAGTGTGAATTATGACAGTATGGGATCATAAATTAAATTTGAAATATATCTAACCTCAGCTTGGAACAGCAAGTCTGATAATCAATTAGTGGCCTCAAAACTACCTTGGCATATTTGACTTTCAGTTCACTTCCACAAATGCTATATGCCAGGTACTCCATTATACACAATTAGGGGTAAAGTGGATCTTGGGGACTTGTATTAAAGTAAAACAGTAAAACAAGGAATGCAGCTAGAGATAGATATCTAGATAGAGAGATGGAGATATGGATTCATAAACAAATTATACCAGCCCATAAATTAAGGAGGTATTTTTTGCCTCAGCCCTGTAAGCTCTTCTGGAAAAGAGATGATTTACATACATTCTAAAAGCCTGAGTAGGTTGGAAATGACCATCGTGGTTGTTAGCATGACATGATTTAGACTCATCATGGAAAAGAATCTCTGGGCATTTCTGTGAAGTACTTTCTGAATTAGGTTAAAGATTGCAAGCCCCACCCTAAGTATAGGCCGAACCATTGTATGCATTGAGAGTCCTGGACTTCATAAAAGGAAGAAAGCTGCTGGCCAGTATCATACTTTGCTCTCTGCTTCTTGACTATGGACACAATGTGATCAGCTGCTCATATGCCTGTTGCCAGGCTTTCTCCTACATGATGGACTGTGACTTTGAACTACAAAGCAGAATAAACCCTTTCCTTTCTTAAGCTACTTTGTCAGTTATTTGTTCTCAGCAATAAATAAACTGACTAATAAACATTGTATCCTTGGCAAAATAAAATAAATTGGTGTAGAGCAGGTGGAAGGAGACTTTGCAAGCTTTAGTTGGCAAAGAGTAAACAGTATGGAGGAAAGGATTGCTCAGTGGATAAACTTTGCCAGGCAAACATGAGTATCCAAGTTGAGAACCTCAGCATCCACATGAAAACTGGATGTTGTGGCACGTGTTTGTAATTGTAGACATACCTATGGCCAATATAGGAGGCAGAGTCAGGAATACCCACTGGAAGCCAGGCAGCCTACTGAAAGCAGTGGTGAGAAACTTAAAACCCTGCCTTCAAGGAGGTAGAAGATAAAGATAGACACTCAAAAGTTATCATCTAGCTCCCAGCACTTGGGAGGCAATGGTAGGAGGATTGCCATGAGTTCAAGGCCACCCTGAGACTACATAGTGAATTCCAGGTCAGCCTGAGCTAGAGCGAGATCCTACCTGGAAAAACAAAACAAAACAAAAGTTATCATCTAACCTACACACAGCCACTGTGACACACATGCACCTGCACTCACATGGACACACATCATTCACACTCACAAACCAAAAGAAAGAAAAAAAGACAAGCATGCCTTCATGCTTTATTTATCTCTTGTCCAATTAGTATAAATAGAAATTAAAACCTCAATTTTACTTTTACATAAGCTTAAAACCAAATTCCTCTTAACCTTTGTGGGAGGATAAAGGAAAAAAGAAATGGAAAAAGAAAGAAAAAAGAATATAAACTATTTCAATTTTTCTTCAAATTTCCTTTATAGGAGGATATATAAATCATAGATTTTATACATATATATATATATATATATATATATATATATATATATATATATATATATATATATATAGAGAGAGAGAGAGAGAGAGATATATATATATATATATATATATATATATATATATATATGATTTAATAGATTGCTCATTTTAGAAATGGAATCGGTGTGACATTTCTTTATTTCCTCTTTAATGAAGAAGTGATAGCAGCTTTGTATTCATCATCCTGCTGATAAGATATTACCATTCTGCTAAATTCTACTAATTGCACCCTGCCAGTGCATCCTTGGTTGGGATGGGATGTATAATCACTAATCAAGGTACTTTCAGATCATTTTCCTACTACCTGATTGAAAAGAGATGCTGATAGAACAATTGCATAATCTGAGCTCTTTAGAAATATACACATTATTCTCCAAAGAACTTTCAAATTTGAAGATTATGGGCTTGCCTCATTCTATATGTTACTTTCCAAAATAAGGATATGTCCTCCTGAAGGACAAGAGTTGTTGATAGGAATGTGGTCTCATTGCACAGTTGGCTTCAAATGCCAGCACATTAGCATAGCCTTTTCAAACATTGTGGGTCCCTAATTGGATATCCATAGGCAAAAATGTTGACCTGCAATGCATACCTTGTACCATATACAAAAGTTAATTTCTCAAAGGGGAACTAAATGTCAAGCAGAAAACTTTTAGGATACACAGCAGAAATGATCCTGATACAGATAATAATTTTCCCAATACTATGAAAAAAATCAATTTATTTATAGAAGAATAATATGTCAGACTTTATGAAAAGCAAAATAACATAGATGCTAGTGCTCTGGGAACCATAATTTTGTGTTCTTCAGTGCTTGGAAGGGTAACTGAAAGACAGAGAAAGGCAAAGTTTCCGAGAAGAGAGAAGAAGACCAGAAGGGACCACAACATGTAAGTTGGTGTTCCAACAAGACTTGACCCTGAGTGGCCTGTATGAATTTGTGGGAATGGAGTGTTCTCTTGGGTGTGGTGAGGGCTGCATTGTCAAAATTCATAGAAATGTACCTTAAATGAGTGAATTTTAGTGCATATAAATTATGCTTCAACACACATGCTTTTGAAAACTAATGGGATATGTCTGAAGGGGCTTACATCTCCCACTCTTTTTTAAAAAATTATTTTAATTTTACATTCATGTTGGTGTCTCCATAGCCTCCTCCCTGACCTCCCTCCTCTGAAAGGACCCTCCTCATTGGGGAATGTGGGTCATGCATTATGGGGGTAGCCAACAGTTATGGGGGAGAGGCAAAGTCTTTGTGCATAATGACCCAACTTATGGCTCTAACACTCTTTCTGCCCCCTCTTCCGTGAATTTCCCTGAGCCACGTTGGGTTCATTTTAGTTCTACTTCAGTGATGAGGTCTTGGGAACCTCTGGGTCTCTGGATATCTGGCTTAGTAAGAGTTGAATGTTCTCTGTGTTTATCTCCTTCAGCCTTGTTCTGGTGTTGGGTTCACCAAGAAAGCTGCACTCTTGCCCATTTCCCCTGTTAGTCCATGGTTTCAGCTGGGGCCCTGGTGAGGTGCAATAGGCTGATTCTCCCTTCAGGTTCATAATCCATCTGAAAAGAGAAGCAAATTCTCCAACACAGAGAGAAGTTAGTACCAGATAGATGGAATGGCCATAGTTATTTTAGAGAGAATTTTATATGCATAGACCCTCTTCTAGCACACATTTGGTGGGAGCTTGATATTGGAGAATGTCTTCATTTTGTGTACATGGTTTTGATGTATTTCCCAGTTCCAGCTATGAGTTACATTCCACTGAGTAGATCTATTAGCCAAATCAAGAGCAGTCGGTTACCCACCATGGCTGTGTGCCACTATTGCACTTGTTTGAGCATCACGTCAGGTTGTTTACTGCTGAGTAGCTTAGACTGCAAGTTGTTTGGACAGATGTTGGTCATTTTCCCCCTCTTGATCCATAGATTGGGGTTCTTTTCCCTTGCCTGATTAATCTCATGGGAATGATTTATGTTTTGAATTCTTTGCATTAAAAAAATATCTTGGGCTGCAGAGATGGCTTGGCAGTTAAGGCGCTGCCTGCCAAGCCTAAGAACACAGGTTCCAATCTCCAGATCCCATGTTTAGCCAGATACAAAAGTGACACAAGCACACAATGCCTCACTTGGCCACAAGGGTGTGCATGAGCCTGGAGTTTGTTCACAGCATCTGCTGTTGGCGCACCCATTCTCTCTCTAACTATCTCTCTCTCTCAAAAAAAAATCTTTACTACATTTTTAAATGCTGAAAACTTGGATAAATTTATTCATTCCATTTTGGCTCACAGGCTGTATTTTGGTATCAAATCCATTTGTGTCTACCATTTTTTTAAAAAAAATTGTTTATTTGAGAGAGAGAGAGAGAAAGAGAGAATGGGTGCACCAGGGCCTCCAGCTCCTACAAATGAACTTCAGATGCACGCACCACTTTGTGCATTTGGCTTTCGTGGGTCCTGGAGAATGGAACTTGGGTCCTTTGGCTTTGCAGAAAAGTACTTTAACCCCTAAGTCATCTCTTCAGTCTGTTTCTTCTTTTTAAATAGGATTTTAATAAAGTTGGAGATTATCTTATAACATATTATCTGACAAACTGCATCTATAAAAAAGAGGCCCAGATTAAAAACCTATATTCTGGGGACTATGGCATTGAGGATAACATTACTCAGAGTTTTGAGAATACTAGAGATGTGGGCTAGTGACTGCGGTTTTTCTAGACTCTTCCATGAAAGAAAGCACCATATCACACTAGGGCAGGAAAAGAGTTATTTATTCCAGCTGCATAATGTCTTCTTATCATTCCAGAAAAAATAACAGTAATGGTAATAATTTAAAAAAAGAAACTTTTAATCTATATTTATACCTAATGAGCTAATATTTTAATTATCCTTTGGATAATAATTAGCCATTTAATCACTTTACCTGTCAGTTGATAATCAGTTACTGTTCTAAGCAAGTCAGGCACTTTATTTGTATTTTTCTTTTCTGTAACTAAACAATGTTCTTCATTTGGAAAATGCTCCTTCAGGCAGCCTAAAACATCATGCTTATGCAGAACATCCTGGTCTTATAAGATATACTTAACTAAATAGAGCATACTGAAATCCTCCAGCCTTTCTTTTACATGTGTGCTTGAACAGTGTGTGGGTTGGACCAGAAGAATCTAGCTCCTCATAGTATCTAGGTAAATCTGTGTGTATCTATTCTATGTCTGTAATCTCACTTCTCTCTCTCTCTCTCTCTCTCTCTCTCTCTCTATATATATATATATATATATATATATATATATATATATATATATATGTGCAGATTCACAGTATTAGGGAATTTTCTTTAATTTTCAAAACAGTGACATCAAGGGATAAAGGAGATTTTGAGTTGACTCTGGCTCACTCCAACACTGGGCTTTACAGACAGTCTTTGAAATGCAAATTTAGACATTTATCTGTAATTGAATGTTAGAATGTTGGGAGCACTCCCCGAGCTCATTGAAATGTCAGACAGGATGAGGCAGCTCTGTATCCCCAGAGTTGCATTAATGTTGAATCAGGCCTGTTTGTTGACCTGAGAGCACTGGCATGTCCTTATTCAGAGTGCAGAGGAGCACAAACTAGAGGGAAAATTACTGGGGTCTGTGATAAGATTCAGAGAGATGTGTAGACTACCATAAAATAATGGGTTGTTCTCTTTTCTTGGACCTCTGGGTCACTACACTTCCTAGTGTTGCTCAGGTGTACCCACCTGAGCAGCAAGATGAGGATGACATTTGAGTACATTACTACTGACAAACATTGCAAGTTGTTATTTACTTTCAAGAGTTGAGATTTGAATTCACTTCACATTTTGGTTCCTTTAAGCTTAAAACCATGTTTTGTTGAAGTAAAGAAAAAATTCCCCTATTTGTTAATTTAATATATACTAAGGTTAAGTAGATATGAATGTAAGAATTATAATTCTAATTAAATTCAAGTAATGTGCTTTGCTGGGCATATGAGAATTACTCTTTACATTGCTATTTTTACACTTAACAAATTGAATTTCATATCCACAAAACCGTTTTGCAGTTTCACCCCTAGGCCAAACACAATAAAGAAGCAATTAATCCTAAATTAGAGCATAAAGAAATATGGCAGATAAAGCTCATATCCCATTTACAATTGGCCAAGGTGTTTAGTGTTTAGTGTATAGTGTATAGTGTATAGTGCAGAGCATGATGCTCATCTTAGTCATATAGAAAGGAATGCTCTGTGCCCCTTCACATTTCACTTGTTTACCAAGTATATCATATGGCATAATCAGGCATCCATAATTTTTAACATCTCTCACACGAGGAATAGATTGAGCATAATGGAATTTAACATATCACCTTCTCCATCTTTTTAAAAATCTTTTTATTAGAGAAAAAAATCAAGCACCAGACACATCACAGAAAAGGCCACTTAAAAAACTTTTACTATTTATTTATTTGAGAGAGAGAAAGAAACAGATAGAGAGAGAGAAAGGAAGGGTGAGGAAGAGAGAATGGGCATTCCAGGGCCTCCAGCCACTGCAAACAAACTCCAGATGCATGCACCACCTTGCGCATCTAAGGCCACTTTGATAAGTGAAGGGACTTGGGCCAGTGCTTCTTTGAATTATGGGAGTGTGGTGCCAACAGTGACCAGGGTCTCTGGTGACCAACTTCAGAAGCCAGTTTGAGATGGAAAACTTGGAAATGGCACCAAGACAATAGATGCTTGTTCAGAAGGCACAAATGTCCAAAAGGAAGGCTCAGATTCATTGAGACAACAAATCAGCTTGTGGATCACAGCATCTGAGTTTTCTAGTTGATGTCCCTCAACACAGGATTTCCTAGAACCTGTATTGTCATAGATATTTTTGTTTAGCTGACTGTTGTTCATTGGAATTACTTTTCCTTAATTATTGGGTGTTTATACATTAGAAAGAGTTGGATTGATAGTAGATCTCAAATTCTTTGTTTGAGTAGAGGTTTGAAATAAATTTGTGTCTGAATTACTTATGAGCTCCATAAGAAAACTGTGCTCCTGCTGACTCCTCCACTTCTATATCTTTCTTCCCCTTCCTTTTCTTTTTCATTCTGCTCCTACATCTCTACTTCTTCCTCTTTTTGGATTGAGGCCCAACAGACTGACTTTTTTATGTGAGAGAGCAAGAGAGAGAGAGAGAAAGAGAGAAAAGTGGCATGCCAGTATATGGCACGATGCAGGTTGGGCCCTAGCCAGGCTACCTGCTAGTAGGAACCAGGAAGTGGATTCTGTAGATGTGGCATCCTGCACAGGCCTGGCATGAAACAGCTACAGCCCCATGCCTGTGAGCAACCTGATCTGCCTGGAGACAGGCTGTCATTGGTCACAAGAAGGGAACCACCCTGCCTGGAGACAGGCTGTCATTGGTCACAAGAAGGGACCCACCCCATACACCATTGGCCAGCCAAACCCTTAAAAACCCCTGCACTTCCCTGAATAAACAAGTTTGCAGCAGTTCACCCTCTGCCTGCTTCCACCCAACTCTTGGTGTCTATGTAGTGACTCCATGCCTTTAACCCCCTACCCAGCAGAGACCCCGCATCCCCTCCTGGGCTGGGGTCCCTAGGTGGGACCCCAACACACCAGGGCTTCCAGCTACTGAAATTGAACTCGAGGCTTGTGCCACCTTGTGTGCATGTGTGGCCTGGTGCAGTTGTATAACTTTGTGCATCTGGCTTACATGTGACCCAGAGAGTTGAACATGGGTCCTTAGGCTTTGCAGGCAAGTGCCTTAACCCCTAAGCCATCTCTCCAGCCCATACTTCTTTCATTTTTTAAATATTTAAAATATTGTGTTTTGATGTGTGTGTGCATGTTCATGTGGGGGGGGGTGTGCACATGCCATGGCACACATGTGGAGATCAGAGAACAACCTCTGGTGCAAGTATTTGCCTTCCACCTTGTTGGAGGCAAGATCTATTGCTCACCATTGCATTTGCCAAGCTAGCTGACCCACAAGCTTTGGGGAATCTCTTGTCTCTACTCCCATTTTGCCATAAGAATGTAAGGATTACAGACTCTCACATCACTGAGTCTTGCTTTATGTGTGTTCTGGGAGACAAACTCAGGTCCTCATCCTTGCAACAGCAAGTACTATATCTACTGAGCTACCTCCAAAGCCCTTTCTTATTCCTCCTCCTATTATTCTCATTCATATGCATTCAAACATACTGAGGCTTAGGAGGAATAAATAGAACAGTAGGGTCATATTCTTCTTAGTAGTCTCCAGTGAGCATTCCCTGTAATTGTGACTTTTCATAAGGAACAGTAGGGTCATATTCTTCTTAGCAGTTTCCAATGATCATTCCCTGTAATTGTGACTTTTCATCAGTTGAAGGCATTGTGAGCAGTCCTATGTGTAGGACTAATGGTGGCCTATAGACCTCTAGGAATCTTTCCAAGCTGTCATGCATATCTCTGAGGTTAATCTGTGGCTCGTGAGGCATATCTAAAACTGACAAGAAACTCTTCTCAGAGCTTTCCAGGAATCCTGTGGAAATGTTATACAACCAGAGTAAAACTCTGTCAGAGTACTTGATGACCCAACAAAGGTTAATGGTAAGACCCTACTGCTGAAGACACCATATGTTGTTGGGACAAAACATGGAGTAACCTTGCTGGAATCTGGAAGAGAGTCAGTCCCCAGACAGTTAGCTTGTCTAGAGCCAGAAGGTGTTACATGAGCTGCTAGGGCAATGACCAACATCTGTCTAAATAACTCATGGTCTAAACTACTCAGCAGCAATCAACCTGATGTGATGCTCACACAAGTGCAGTAGTGGCACACAGCCATGGTGGGTTACCAACTGATCTAGATTTGGCTAACAGATCCACTCAGCGGAATAGAACTCATACCTGGTAACAGGAAGCAAGTCAGAACCATATCCCAAAACAAGCCCACTCTCCAATATCAAGATCCCACCAATAGTAGGATACAAGAGGGCCTACAACCTATTTAATTCTCTCTAAAACAATAATGTTATCCATCTGTCTTGCACTGACCTCACACTGTGTTGGTAAATTTGCTTCTCATTTTCAGATGTATGCAGAACCTGAGGAGAGAATCAGCCCATTGCACCTTTCCAGGGCACCAGCTGAAGCCATATAAATAATGGAGAAATGAGCAAGAGTGCTGCTTTCTCTGTGAACCTGGTATCAGCACAGGAGTGAAGGAGATAGACACAGAGTATCCTATCAAATCAGATATCCAGACACACAGAGACTCCCGTGACCTCTTCACTAAAATAGACCTAAAATGAACCCAACATGGCTTAGGGAAATTCACAAAAGAGGGAGTGGAAAGATTTTTAGAACCATAAATTGGGTCATTGTGCACAGAGACATTGCCTCACCCCCATAACTGATGGGTACCCCCACAATGCAAGACCCACAATCCCCATTGGGGGAGGACAGGGAGAAGGCTAACAATGGTACCATCATGGCTGTGTACACATTATATAGATAACTAATTAACAAAACCCTCTATTCTTCTCAACCTAGGATGAGCCTCACTCTTTACCTTGTTTCTGTACACATCGGTCCTAACCTGAAAATGTGAGCCTGGAATTAGTCTTTCTATAGACAAAGTATTTTGACCAAGGATACATGCCCATGTCTAAGGAAATCTCACCCAATGGAGAACTCCTTTCTTTTTCAGTTTTATCTGACATTGAAAGTTTTGTAAGACATGAATTTCTCTTGCAAAAATTTGAAGCAGAAATATTTATGTATCTAGGGAGTGCATATAGATTTATTGCTTTATAAGTTATGAATTAAACTATGCCTAATGCTCCCCAAAGCAAGAGGAGCAAGGAGTATGGATCCACAGTAAGAATACATTTAAACTTTAAAAGCTTTGGAAACAGAGTTTCAAAGTGAGCTAAAGGAGTAGGGTGGCACTATTACCTTTGGCAATCATTACTAAAACATATAGCTTACCACCCGGTTAGTCATCCCTGAGTGTGAATGCTCATGCTCAGGTCTACAAGCTAGGGAATGTGCCCCCAAAATTTATGACTGAAATTCTAAACCCTCTTGTCAAAATATGTGTCTCTCTTGCTAAAAGTCAGTGCATATTTCACATGGATAGGGCATCAAGTAGTTTATGAACCTTCCATCATAAAGTTTCCTGCCAACAGCAAAATGCCATGTAGTTACTAGCAGATAAACATAGTTCATACTTTAGGTCCTCATATTATTTGGCAACAGACTACACCTAAGACAAATGGATTCCTTGCTAATTTCAATCATTTATTAATGTTGGGCTTCTTGACACACTATTGGTTTCAGTCCAGTTTCAAAGAAAAGAGACCTTATTAGGAAAATATACTTCTCTACTAAAAATAACTCCTAAGGTAGAACTTGCTCTGTAGTAACAGGAAGCACATCATGTGTTCATGCACAAAATGGGTATATTCTATTCACATGAGAGCCTTTGAAATATAGTATTCTCAGAATTCTATAGAAACAAGGAAAAATGACTTATTCATTGAGACTGGGATTGTAGTTCTCGTGCAAATACTGATTTATTCTATTTTATGGGTAAGGATTTTGTCAGAGGCACTTACTGCTTTGGAATTTGTTCACAGAAACACAAGCAATCTTCTGTAGCTCAAAACTAGTTGCTAATGGGGTCTTCCAACAGCTGTGGGGATATGCCCAGTGGGACTGGGACATACCAGGAATGAATTCATGTGATGAGTCCCAGGGAACCATCTGGCCCATTAAATCAGACCAGGTTTACATGCTGCTGGTAGACTTCACAGATGGACTATGTTGGCCCATCTTGAGGTAGTCATTGTGTTAGGATACAAGTTTTCTTCTCTTTAGCCCTTTATTTTGCTCTGATTGTGATTTACCTTGGTGGATTTCAGAATTTAGAGAAACTAAACATTTTAGAATGTTTTGTGGTTCTAAGTGTTTACATTTATTATTTTCCATTCACAATTTGAAAACACTGAGTCACTCAGACATGTGCTGTGTGATATGACACAATTAACCTGAAAAGAATTACTAACTTGTAACTTGTGGTGTCAGTAACGCATGTGCTCATGCTCCAGTCTTACAGTAAATAAATTGAAATGAATATGCCTTATATAAATCAATGTATATTTGTTTAAGCTACACAGTTTATGGTAATTTCTTATAGCTGCCCTGACTGACACATCACATATCTATGAACTTTTTGAGAAAGTTTCAGGCCAGGGAAGTTGTAGTACTTTCCTCTAAATTCAGGTCTGTACATATTAAGAGGAAGTACAAGGTTATAGCACACATAAATCTCAGTAAACTGAATGCTAAGAAATGCTTAGATACATCTTATTGGATACTCTCACTACTGAATAACCAATTATCAGTTGTTTAAGAACACAAATATATAATAGAGGCATCATGATTATATTGCATTATATAGATATTGCTAATAATTTCTGTTCACTTTTTGTGCTCATAATGGGACCAGAATTGTTACTGTCAAAGCCTAGGCCCCAGTAGCCCTAACGTGGCCACCTTCCCCCAACAGACCAAATTAAAGAGACCAATAATATAATAGTGAAAAGGAGAGAAAGAAGATTTAGTTAATCAACACCCAGCAAGTCCATCTTCTTGGCTTTGACATGAGGTTTAGGTTTTAATGGAGAGCATGAGGTGCTGCATAACTAAGCAGTTCTGGTCAGGGTATGGGTGTGGTCCTTCTCATCATTGCCTGAGTTCCTGGCTCTAGGTCTGTCTTATAAGTTGTCAGAAGTGTGTGAAATCTCTTTTGGGAAGACAAGCTCTTTGTTTGTCACCAGGGCCTCAACCTTTTCCTTCCCCAGCATGATATTCAAGGTGGAATCGCAGTTTCTTAGGATCCATTGTCTCATAGTCTGATAGTGAAAGTAGGGGTATAAGTAAGTCTCTCTTTAGAATATCTTTCCACCTTCCAGGAAGATTGAAATGGTATTCAACCTGGGAACATTATCTTATGCATTCTTATTTTAAGTTTATGAACCCAAAGTATTGATGAATAACTTAGGATTTCAAAGTATGCTATTAAATGTCAATATTTATAATTTTTATATATGTGAATTACATTTGTCCCACTATTGTGACTAAGAGTTTATAAGAATTCTATGTATACAAATGTAACTGTGACTGTCAACCACATTCTTGATTTCAAAGTTGTATGCTTGTCATGAAGACATCACTGTTTGCATTGATGATAAAACAAGTAAAATTTGCAAATTTTAAATTTATAACCATACACAAATAAAACAGCCCTAACTGCAGTTTAGATATGGGGGTGTGGTATAAGATTTCACTTAACATAAGAATTCTGCAACTACATACCTGGAAAATGCTGATGCAGGAGGTTAGTGGTTTGCACAAATCCTTGTTTTCACTTGCAAAGCTTTGTATATAGAATTAACATCTCAAACTTGTAATAACTGGGCTGGAGAGATGGCTTAGTGGTTAAGCGCTTGCCTGTGAAGCCTAATGACCCTGGTTTGAGGCTTCAGTTTCCCAGGACCCACGTAAGCCAGATGCACAAGGTGGTGTATGCATCTGGAGTTCGTTTGCAGTGGCTGGAGGCCCTGGTATGCCCATTCTCTCTCTTTCTCTCTCCCTCTCTCTCTCCATGTCACTCCCAAATAAATAAACAAAACAAAACAAAAAACAACCTTGTAATAACTGACAATTTTCTTCAGGTGCTGTAGTAATCTCCAGCAGTACTTGCAGTTCAAAGAACTGAAACAGAATGCATGCACATGACTTGCTTCAGAAATTCCAGTGATTCAGGGAACAAGTTAATACTGTTTTCAGACCTGCCATTAAAGCACAATGTGCACATGGGTAATGTCAGACAGAGACAATATGGGGAAGCTGGTAATTTGAAAATGTTTACTCTGAGTTGTGATGATTATTCTTTACACGATTTGCTTTCCAGTGGTGTTCTTTAGAAGGACATAAAACTAATTTTATTCTCTAAACACACCAAACACATCAGCAGATAAGTGGGATATATTAAGCTGAGAATAAACAGTTATATAATTCATTGCCTGGTCAGAAAGAATGTATTTTGATTTGGACTCCATTTCTGCTGGTCACCTATTGAATGGATGTCACATATTCAATATAAGTTGCATGGTGTTGATGACACTCCTGCTTCTTTATCATTAATAAAAGTACCAAAAGGGGCTATAGACATGGCTCAGTGGTTAAAGGTGCTTGCTTGCAAAGCCTGCTGACCGAAATTCAATTCTCCAGTACCCTCATAAAGCCAGATGCACAAGGTAGTACATGGGTCTGGAGTTTGCTTGCAGTGGCATGAGGTCCTGGCACACCTTTACTCACTCTCTCTTTCTGTCTGTCTGCCTCTTCCTCTCTGTTTCTCTTCCTTTCAAATAAGTAATAAAATTTTTAAAGAAATAAAAATAAAAAGTACCAGAAGTATGTGAGGCAGAATAAAATGATAGGAAAAATTATGGAGACAGGAGGAAGGAGAAGCAACACCCCACCCAGGAGGCTGGTTGGAGCCTGTCACAATCAGAGAATTCTGGTACAATTAAATGCTTTAGGCCTTTCTTTCTTGCCAGCTGTAAGCCTGCAGTTCCTGTGAATCCCATCAGAAGCCACATTTATGATAAAGAACATGTCCTAACCCTTTTTGTCTAACCATAGTTGCTTCTGGTTTTACCTTATTGGATTATAATTCCATGTAAGGCATCTCACTTATCAAAAAAGAAAGAGAAGAGAAAAGGTGGTGGTGAGGAGGTCATTAGCAACATTCTGATGTAACTTGAGAGCCATCAAAATGGTATATATAGCTAATGCTAAGACAACTGGTTGTGACTCTTAGAGAAGCCCACATCCATGCTCTCTGGAGTACTTTCATTCTGTTTGTGGACATTTTTCCTAACTCTTACTTATTAAACTCTGCTTCCTCCTGAAATTCCTTTTAGAATCAAAGCCACAAAATCTGGGTTTAGCCTGAGCTAGAGTTCCTAAGTCTAGGGAAACTCCTCAGGCGGCTGAAGGTGTCAGGATGGAGCCATGTTTTAGCTCCCTCTCTGCTGAGAGTACACACAAAAGCAGCAATAGAGAAGCAGTGTTCCTTCAGAGTCCATACTGGTTTCTTTATGAGTCACTAACAGTGCCTTATCCCAGGCTTTATCTCCACCCCTGACACCCAGCAGTGCAGTTTCATCTGAAAAAGAGCCACGGACTCTGTGCAGTGGCACTTCTTCACTTAGAAGTGACTAATAGTCACTATTGGAGAGAGGTGAGACACTGAGAATCACTATGAGTCAGTCCAGAGTAGGCTGTAGCACTCTGTATTGAGACTGGCTACTGGATATTTCTGCCAAACCTCAAGGATCATATTTTGATAGCCACATAGTCTGCAGCTTCTAGCCTGCAGCAAAGAAGCCAAAAATAATAAGTTAAGCATTATGCTATGCAAGAAAGGATGGGTCAGTGGTACCAACAATCTTAACAAATAGTTCACATCTTGCAGAGATGGCACAGTTGGCTGGTTTTCATCTCATTGCTAAGGAGCTATGTGACCTTTGGACAGTTGCCTGCCTCTGTATTTCAGTTTCCTCATATTCAAAAAGGGCACTTATTCATGATCATTAGGTATCTCAGGAAATGTTGGCAGAGTTAGGGAAATACACCCTATGCTAAGCTTACAAAAAGTCTGGAGGTGTTTAAAAACAATAATGAAAGTCTGGGTGGATAGAGTGCTGTGTTCCATCCTAGCATGGCATAAACAGGGAGGTAGAGGCAAGAGGATCAGAAATTCTAGACCAGCCTCAGCTACATGGTGAGTTTGTGGCTAGCTTGGATTACATGAACCCATTTAAAAAATAAAGTAATGAATACTATGTTGCAGAAATGATTGTATGGGGACACAATAGCTACTGCCTCCACCTGCTTATGAGGATTCAGTTTTCAAAAACTCAGTCTTCATGTAATTGTGATTCACACGTTCATAGTCATACTTTGATACTGCTATCCATATTGGCAGTAATAGTGCTCTGAAAAGCTTTCATACTCATATTGTTCACTTCCAATTGCAGTTTCATGTGGATGTATCTGGCTAGAAGTCAGAATTGACCCACAGGAAGTTATAAATGTTAGCAGAGTACTCATCATGTGCTGGACTGCCACATGATCCAGAGGACTATCAGCTGCCTCCTACAGCTGGTGAGAAGGTTAAATGAGGTGGTACTATAAGGTACCATTTTTTTAAACTTTCATTCTATCTGTTATACAAATTTTAAAAATTTCACTGAGCAGAGGTTTGAGAATTCCATAAAGGGTTTATTTATGTGTGTAACAATTGACTAAATCTTTGACAGTGAGGAGGAAATCCTAGTGCATGTCTCCAAGTTCCATTTTAACACTTGCTTTGGTAAGGAGCCCATCAGCATAAGTGCTGGCAATAGAACAGTACACTGCATTTTCTTTCCTACTCTAAAGATATGATCTTCCCCAAACTAGAAATAAGAAAAATGTTCTTTGTGCCTTGTTACTGCTACTTTCTAGGGGCCATGTTTGTTTTCTCCACCAATTCAAGAATTAAAAGGCAGGAAAAGCTGGGAAGTCAAAGTAAAGTAAAGTTTATTCAAAGCAAAAGTAAAAGAGGATCTTGGGACCTGGCTTATGGCATGTTTCAGCCACATATTTACCTCTAGAAATGTCTAAGGCTCTGCATTAAATATTGAGCCTCAAACATTTTGACTATTTTACATTTCTTAATCTAGATAAGAAGCAAGCATGATAACCCTCAGGGTGGATTCTTCACTTAAATTTGTCTATCTGCCTGGATAAAACATCAGGTAGATGACTGTTTTTAGCCAGCTCCCTGTTTCTTTCAGAGGGCTGAAGGAGCAAGGATTCTTGGAGGAATGGGAAGGGGAGGGAGATAGAGCAGACCAGGAGAGGATCTAGAACTTAGCCCATTTCTAGTGGGGACAGAAAAGCTTATTACTCATCCCTATGGAGGAGAGGGTCTCAACAAAAGGAAGGAAATAGAGCTATTGATAAAAATTATCCCCAAAACGGTTGTCATGTTTTTCCTGTATTCATAGAAAGTGTATTTTGTGGAGTTTATTAATAGGAGCTATCTCAAATCAATGGGTTATATAAAATCTGAAGGTATATATATTGGTATTATAAAGCAAGTCTGGTTGTCAGGTAGAGATTTTTTTTTTTTTTTTTGGTGGCCTAAATACTAAGGAAGGCTTTTTCTCTGCAAATTTCCAATAGTAAAATGCTTAACTCTTTGAAGCCAAACTACTTGCTTCTTTGTCAATGGGTAATACAATTAATCAATTTGGAGTAAGAAATTATAAAAAAGATGGCTAATTGTGGGTTAAGGTGAGATGACTGAAGGAACTGGGAAGGTATTTTTCAACGTTGGACAAAGAATGCATATGCTTTTTTTGAATGGAACTTAGATCAGAATGTTAAAATATGTGGATGGAGATGTGAATATGTAGACAGGATATAAGAGATCTAAAAAGACCAGATTTTGCCTAAAATTAATTTCCTTTTAAAAAGAACAGAAAGGTAATTTTCAGGCTAAACCTAAACACCATGCCTAAAGTTGAAGATTTTTTAACTGTTTATAGACTTTTAAAGATGTTCTTAAAGTTTTACATAGGGACATAGACTTAATGTAAATTCTACTTACATTAGACACAGGTTATGTCCATGCTAGGTGGATCACAAAGTCATAAGCACAGATGAAATTCATATTCTTTGGAGGTCTAACCAGGTTAAACATAGACAAGACTGTATCACCTTATGTATTACAAATGGGCAAAATAAATTTCCTAGGTGAAAACAAACAACTTCAGAGTAAGACAAGGAATGTCAGGATGCTTAGCTCTCTGCTCTTTCATTTCCTTTTGCTCTTGCTTACTGTTACATGCTATTTAAAGTCATGGCAAGCTGGACTCTGAAAAAGGGATGACACCCCCTTTATTTCAGACCCCATGCAAGTTTAATCCATGTGTCCCCCTGACCCTGTCCAGAGACAAAATGGCCAATTGTCTCTGACAAGGAAAAGGAAATGACAAACAGCATATAACTTTGTTTCTCTTTATAGTTCTTCTCTTTTGAACACTTAAAGTCACATCTGTTAGATGAAATTTCTCAGTAGACAAAAGGTTAAATCAGTAAACTGAGTCAAGGTACTTGATTGAGTTACAAACTCCTTACATAAGGCAAACATCAGACTTACCTAAAATGTATATCAGGATACAAACAGATGATTTAAATATCAACAAGTAAATGATGGCTTAACTGTTAAGGCACTTATCTGGGAAGCCTTTATGACCTAGATTCGATTCCGCAGAACCCCCATTCCTATTTCTAAACCTAAATCTGATTTAAAGCAAGAAGATATCCCTTCTTGAAACAGTGTTCTATACCCATCAGCCCACATGGGAGGACTGTCAGCAACTCTTGCAGACCTTCTTCACCACAGAGGGACAAACAAATATAAAGAGAAGCCAAGAAACTAGTGTTGGAAGC
This sequence comes from Orientallactaga sibirica, assembly GCA_036365145.1. Taxonomy (NCBI): domain Eukaryota; kingdom Metazoa; phylum Chordata; class Mammalia; order Rodentia; family Dipodidae; genus Orientallactaga; species Orientallactaga sibirica. The sequence continues at coordinate 4,197,001 of JAEOAD010002517.1, forward strand.
CGACAGCACCCTCATGGAGAACCCTAATATTATTAATGAGGTCTTCCCTTCCACACAACCAGACTGGGATCCCAACACCGCTGAAGGTAGGGCATCCCTTAACCTCTTTTGCTGGACTCTAATGGGTGATCTCCTGGCAGCCGCTCTCTTTGTGCCCTACAAATTGTCTAAGGTGACTGAAGTGACACAAGGGCCCACAGAATCCCCCACTGCTTTCCTAGAAAGGCTGCAGAAAGCATATAGATCCTGAGGCCCATGAAAATAGGTCAAGTATTAATATTGCTTTTGTAACTTGGTCCGTATCAGATATTAGGAAGGAGATTCAGAAAATAGAAGGCTTTGAGAGTAATCTGCTTTAAGCGTTAATAGAGATTACTTCCAGGATATATAATAATGGAGACACTTTGAAGATAAACAGGCTAAGAAAATGGCTAAGGTTATGGTGGCTACCTTCCAGAAGGCACAAGGTCCCATGAGACAGCCCTTATACTTTGCTCAGTATGATTCCACTTGAAAGGCAAATATACACTGTACTGGATCTAAAAGATGCTTTCTTTAGTATCCTATTGACAAAGGGAAGTCAATCCATTTTCTGCTTTTGAATGGATAGACCCAAAACAAGGCAGCAGTGCACAACTAACCTGGACTAGGCTTCCACAGGGATTAAAAAATTCCCCCACCCTCTTTGATGAGGCTCTTCATAGAGACTTGCAGGACTTTTTCAAGGAAACATCTGAGGCAACTCTCCTACAATACATGGATAATCTCCTCCTAGCTGCAGAAATGGAGGAGGAATGCCTCTCTGCCACAGAGCATCTCCTGGACACCTTGCAACCTACTTGGGATACAAACTTCAAGGTAAGAGGTAAGAGAATTCAGGCCATCACTCAGATTCCCATGCCTCAAACTAAAAGATAAATCCCAGAATTTCTTGGAGCTGGGGTGTATTGAAGAATTTGGATTCCAAAGTTTGCTGAATTATCCAAGCCTCCATATGAGGCTTCAAGAAGGCAATAAAAAGATTTTAATTGGCTTGAAAATGAGGAACAAATATTACAAGAACTAAAGTCAGCTCTGACATCAGCCCCTGTCCTGGCACTTCCAGACTTAACCAAACCCTTCACTTGTACATGGATGAAAAGAAGGGGACAGCCTGGGGTGTCCTAACCCAAAGACTAGGGCCATGGCATTGCCCATTGGCCTACTTATCTAAAGAGTTAGACCCAGGACTGGAGAGATGGCTTAACAGTTAAGGCACCTGCCTCCTAAGCCTAAGAATGCTGGTTCCAATCTCCAGGTCCCACAGTTAGCCAGATGCAAAGTGACGCAAGGGCGCAATGCTGCACTTGCCCACAAGGGGGCACACACATCTGGATTTCGTTCACAGCAGCTGAGAGACTGCTAGTGAGTCCATTCCCTATCTGTCTCCCCCTCCTCTCTGTCTGTCTCTCTCTAAAAAAAAAAAAAAAAAAAAAAAAAAAAAAAAAGAGTTAGACCCAGTAGCCACTGGGTGGCCCCCTTGTCTCCAGGCTATTGCAACTGCTTCTATTCTGACAAAGGATGCTGACAAATTAACCTTGGGCCAAACTTTATTAATTGTGGCCCCACATGTGATAGAGACTATTTTATTAAAAAGCCCCCCCTGACTGATGACTCTCCAACTCTCACATAACTCACTATTGGACCTTGTTCTTAGATCAACCAAGAATATAGTTTCACCAAACCAGGGCTTTGAACCCAGCCTCCCTGCTGCCAGAAACTGATGAGGCATCAACCACTCTACATGACTGCCTAGAGATCACCTCCACCTTCCATGGACTCAGCCCAGAACTGACAGATGTGGCTCAGCTGGCCCCTGATCCAGTGATATATTCTTTGGCAAGAGCTTTGTCAGGACAGAATCAGGTATGCAGAGGCAGCTCTGATGACTTTGGAAGAAACTCTGTGGGCTGAGGCCCTGCCTCAGGATACATCAGCTCAGAAAGCTGAACTGATAGCACAGCTGTTACACCTTTGCCATACTTCATGTCCATGGGACCATCTACCAGGAGCGAGGACTATTAACAGCAAAAAGTAAAGACATTAAAAACAAAAAAAAAAGAAATTCTGAACTTATTGGCTGCCATTTGGACATCTGCTAAAGTGGCTATAATTCTTCATTGTCTGCGTCATCAGAAAGGGGAGACCACAGAAACAAGAGGGAGCAGACTGGCAGACCTAGTAGCAAAAAGTGCTGCCTCTCAGCATCTGTCAGATTTTGTCTGGTCACCCTCCTGGCACCCACTCTTCCTCAGAGACCAACATACACAGAATAGGACCTACACATTAAATCTCATCTGATAAAGGAACAGACCCCACAAGGATGGTACCAACTGAAGAATGGATGACTGTTGCTGCCCCAAGCCCTAGGGCAGAGACTGACTAAACAACTACATGAAGGAACTCACTTAGGCAGCAACAAGCTAGCTGAGGTAATAAAGAATGAAATTTTTCTTCCCAGGTATGGACTCAGTCATCAAGGACACCTCCATCTGCTGTCAGGCCTGCCAACAGACAAATGCCTCCTCTGGTAAGGTAATAGGGGTGATAGAGCAGGAAACAGAGCCAAGTATATATTGAAAAGTTAATTTAACAGAGGTAAAGCCAGGTCAGTATGGATATAAATATTTACTTGTTCATGTTGATACATTTTCAGGATGAGTAGAAGCTTTCCCCATCAAATCCAAGACAGCCCAAATAATGACTAAGAAATTGATAAAGGAGATAATTCCCCACTATGGGTTCTGCCTCAGGATAAGATCAGATAATGGGCCTGCCTTTATGTCAAAAAAAAAATCACTAGGGAATTAACCAAGATGTTGCGGATTAATTGGAAACTACAGAAGGTCAAACAGAGCAGAATTTATTCAAAGAGAAAGTAACAAAGACCAAAAGAACTAGTCTTCATGAGAAGGGGGATCTGGAAACCAGAATGCATTGCCCTCAGGAGAGCTGAGTCTTTATTGGCTGAAGGAATCCACCCCAATGTCCTGGTTGGTCATCTCAAACATCCTTCAGGGCTTTGATTTGTCCATGATGCATTTTACAGCACAGGTCCTGGATATGTCTATGCAAGCTAGCCAAGGACCCTGATGATGGAAACCATGTCCATGTGTCCTTTTTTAGGGGAGATGAACCAAAATGTGAGCTGCCTTCTATGCCATCTTTGGACACACCAGGAAAATAATAGGACTGTTTATCTAGGACTCCTTTTCCCTATCTGTATACCTATCAGGTGAAAAACACCTCACTGCTAGGGTCCCTCATTAAAAATGTTAGCATGCATCCCAAGGAGAAGGGGAGGCAACCCAGGGGAAATTCAGTGCCACGTATCCTCACAGAGTTGATCTTGTGGGAGGTATGCCAGTTCCCTTTCATCCTTACCCTTGTCCCACAGGATATTCACTTTATAAGCAACCAAGAAATGGCTGTGGTGATAGAGGAGGGAAAGAAAGGAATAGACTACCCTTTTCCTTAAGGGGTAAATCTGAAGAAGACTGTTATCCTGCTGGCTCTGAGAAACAGTCCAGGGAACTAGAACTAAAATATTTTTCCAAGGATAAGTCTTCATCCTGCCTGCTAACTCTTAGCAGTGCTGAGAAGGTGAGGTCTAAGGTGATGGCAAAGGGGTAAATGATGGTGGGAATACAAGAGATGCCAGAACAAAAGCTCTAAATAGCAAGGTTGAAGATGAAAATACACTCAGTCATGTGCTGCCAGGAGGATGTCTATCTTGTAGAAATGCCAGGCTTATCTTTAGTTGTTTGCATTTAGAAAGTCTGTGGGCTAGAGAGTTGACATGACTTTCAGAGATTCTGTCCATTAGAAAAAACATGATGCCTGTTTTCTTGAATCTAGGTCATTTTTCTTGCATGTTGATACTGAGTTCAATCTATTTTCCTGAAAATGATATAATTTTGTTCTTTATTGCTGAATGGTTTGAGTTAAATTTTAGGATGTGGTATAAGGATCTTTAGTTTCAGAAGACTCTATTAGCAAAGTGGGAGGAACAACATGTGGAAGAGAAAGGAGAAAACCACAACACGAGTTTATGAATCAACCCTTCTTTGAGCTTATCTTGTTTTACAAATATGGAGGAACTGGCCAGTTAATCCCATTGTCATATGTGTATTTGATCATTGGTTACAAAATGAAAGATCCAGAGGACCACCTAGAGAAAGAAAATTTTTACAAGTAAAATGAATGAATTATCTGTCCAAGGCCATCTATTTTAGTCCACCAGGATACCCAGCCACATTCTCCCAATGACACCACTGGGCAAACTTCTTATGACTGGTAAACTCTACTTTGGAGAATTGGTAACTCTCCTCTGGAGACACAGGAAGCTCTCAGTGAACTGTATGGCTTATGTGACTCTGTGGTCCAGTGGCTTATGTGATACTGTTGTCCAATGGCTCATGTGATTCTGTAGTCCAAGGCAATACAGTGAAGCCCAGTTGTATTTTGGAACAAAGGTGACACCAGAAGTAAATCTTCCAGCTTCAGACCAGCAATTTTCATTCACCCTCCTAAGTCTGCAGCATTTTAAGAGAGATAGATCCAAGATAAGGCAAAGCCAGCATGCATGCTCCTCCTTTTGTATTATGTACTGTGCTGGGGTTGAGAGAGGGAGCAGCAACAGGAGCAGAAGACTCATTGTTTAAAAATCACTGCTTAAAAAACTGCAGCAGGATGGTTGGGCAAATCATCACCAGTAGTACAGGTTTCTTTGAAGAGTTTTCTGCAGATACCCCAAGCATGTGACCCCTAAGCTGGGGCAGTTTGGGGACCTGGGAAAAATCATTGCATTCAACAGAAAGGGTCCTGGTGTTCCCATGGTTATGGAAGGGTTCCTTGAGAATTGGAGAGCTGACAAGTCAAGACTTCAAGTTGGTTCTCAACACCTTATTAGTTTGGATTACTCCTTGTAGCAGTCAGCCTCAGATCACTGGGATGAACCTCCAAACCAGGCTCAGTTATGGAGAAGGGATTTAATAAAGATTATAGTTAGAGGGGAAGTTCTGTAATGGCAGAAGAAGTTGACCCCCTTCACAGATCCATGCACAAAGAGTGTGAGAGAAAACCCAAAAAGCAGCCACCTCTAGCACAGGCAAGCACACTTCTGAAACTATAGGCAAAGTTCCAGCACTATTCATATCTTTAGACTGGATTTCCAAATCCACCCCCATACCTTACGGCTGGACCCTAGGATCCACCCACAGTTATACCTCCTCCAGAAAGTGTGGCTGGAGATCTAAATTACAAGCTTTAATAAACTCCTAAATGTATGTGGGGACATCCATTTAAATTACCTCACTACTTATTACCCGAATTAATCCTCCCCCCCCCATCATTTATCTAATCTGCTCTTATTTGAGCAAGAGGAAAGGTGTCAGAGACAACAGGGAGCCAGTGCCCCAAAGACACTTTTTTTTTTGGTCCAAATTTAAGCCTAGAAGATTGGTTTCATAAAATGTCATCAAAATTTTTATTTGCATTTTTTCATTTTTCAGACATTTGTAAGCAAATATACATAGTTCCCTACTTAGTAATTTATTCATAAGAAAACATAGGGTAAAATATGTGAACTAACATTAAGAACTATAGACCAGGGCTGGAGAGATGGCTTAGTGGTTACGGTACTTGTCTGTAAAGCCTAAGAACTTATGTTGAATCTCCAGGTCCCTCATAAGCCAGACACAGTGATGCAAGTGGGCAATGTTACACATGCACACAAGGGGGGCATGTGTCAAGTTTGTTCACTGTTGCTAAAGGCCCTGGTGTGTCCATCTCTCTCTCTCTGCCTCTTTCTCTCCCTCAAAGTAAATTTTTTTTAAAAAGAGCTACAGACCACAATATAAATAAAAATTGTTTTTTAATGTCATTAAAATTGTATTAACATTTATAGTTTTCAGACATTTGTATATAAACTTTATAGTTCTTTGAAAGAAAGTCATCTAAGAAAGTCATCAAAATAAAAGAGAGACCAGTTAGAAAGAAGGGGTTCACTGGAAAGTCTTAGAGGTATGGGCTTTTAAGCTGAGTTTACCATAGAATTTGCTTTTAATTTCTCAGAATACTGCTTAGGTTGTTGTAAGCTGTTATTTTGTATAATGTCAGCAGAAACAGTTATATAGTTTTATCAGGAAATTAAAAAACAAAATCCAAGAAGGCTTAGCAATTTACAAATAATGCCAACATTTTTAGTTTGGATGACATCAGGTTGGTAAAAGTGTTTGTAAGCTTTGTGTTTTTAGAAGCCTTATACCCTGGAGGCATATAAACACACAAATCAGTAATAATTAGTATCACAGATACATAGATTTTGTACATTAACTTAGCTTTCATTTTGGAAGCAGAAGTTGCAATATTTAAAGTTCCACACCTCTTAGAAGTTGAGAAAACACTATCAGTGGCCATAAATAGGCTTAATAGTCACACACACACACACACACACACACACACACACACACACACACTAGCCCTATTTCATGAGAGCTACGAAACAATCACAATAGTTCAGCCAAATAGATGTCTAAAGGAGTCCTACTTTGTTTAAAGGTTGATAAATTTAATAGAAAATGCAAGTCACTAATTTGACATAACTTATATTAAATCCTTGCCATTTTAAAGTCTGCCCTTCTGTGAACTTTACTAAGAGTATATCAATATTTTAAGTCAAGTGGCTTTAAACATAAAGAACTACAAAATATTATATATCTTTTTAAATTATAGTCAACTTAATTCATATACAAATCCTTTCTAATCTTTATCCTTTGAAAACCTCTTGCAATTATATAAAACTTTCATAACTATATCTTTGTCTTTTGCATAGAGAAAGGCTACTGATTTTTGTGCATTGAATTTGTATCCTGCTACTTTACTGAAGGAGTTAATCACTTTTAAGAGCTTTGAGATGGAGGTTACTGGGTCACTTATGTATAGAATCATGTCATCTGCAAATAGGGCTAACTTAGCTTTTTCCTTTCCAACTTGTATCCCTTTGATTTCTTTCTCCTGTCTTTTTGCTTGAGCTAGTACTTCTAATACTATGTTGAAGAGCAGAGGTGAGTGGACACCCCTGTCTTGTTCCTGATCTCAATTGGAATTCCTTCATCCTCTCCCCATTAAGTATTATTTGGGCTTTAGGATCTTTATATATAGCCTTTATTATGTTGAGATATAGACCATCTATGCCTAGTCTCTCCAATGTTTTGATCATGAAATGATGTTATATTTTGTCAAAGGCCTTTTCAGCATCTATGGAAATGATCATGTGGTTTTTGTGTTTAAGCTTATTTATGTGGTTTATTACATTGACAGATTTCCTTATGTTGAACCATCCCTGCATTGCTGGGATGAAGCTTACTTGATCCAGGTGGATACTGCTTTGGATGTGCTATTGAATTCAATTTGCAAGGATTTTGTTCAGGATCTTTGCATCTAAGTTCATCAGGGAAATAGACCTGTAGTTTTCTTTTCTTGTGGCATCTCTGCCTGGTTTTTATATTAGGTTGGTACTAGTTTCATAGAAGGAGTTGGGGAGCTTTCCCTGTTCTCCGATTGTGTGGCACAATTTGAGAAAAATTGGTTTGTTCTTCCCTGAAAGGTTTGATAGAATTCAGCTGAGAAGCCATCTGGTCCTGGACTCTTCTTTTTTTTTTTGATTTACCATTTCAATCTTGACAGTTGTGATAGGTTTGTTTAGGAGATTAATCTGCTCTGAGTTTAGCTTTGGTAGGTGGTATGTGTCCAGGAATTCATCCATTTCCTCCATATTATCCAGTTTTATGGAGTAGAGGTTTTTGAAGTAAGTCCTATTGATTCTCCCAGCTTCACTTATTTCTGTTGTGGTCTCTCCTTTTTCTTTTCTAATTTTGTTAATTTGAGTTGTCTTTTTTTTTTTTTTTTCCACTTGATCAAATTGGCCAGGGGTTTATCAATTTTGTTTATTTTTTCAAAGAACCAGCTCTTTGATCAATTCTCTTAATTGTCTTAGTTTCCAATTCCTTAATTTCTGTTCTGATCTTAATTATTTCTTTCCATCTGGAGCTTTTTGGGTTGGAAACCTCTTGTTTTTCAAATGTCTTTAGGTGGATGGTTAGTTTGTTGATTTGGGATCTCTCTGTCTTTGTTATGAAGGCATTTAGCACAGTGAATTTTCAACTTCATTGTGTCCCATAAGTTTTGGTACAGTGTGTTCTCATTGTCATTCATTTCTAGAAATTTTACAATTTCATTTTTTATTTCTTCCACTACCTATTTATTATTTAAGAGTGTGTTGTTCAGTTTCCAGGAGTTGGTTACATTCCTGGCACAACTTTTGTTGTTAATTTCTAGCAATACAGCATTGTGATCTGATATTATGCAGGAAATTATGTCGATCCTCCTAAATATATGGAGGCAGGCTTTATGACCCAGTATGTGAACTATTTTAGAGAAAGTTACATGGGCTGCTGAGAAGAATGTGTAATCTATGGTTTTGGGGTAGAATGTTCTATAGATGTCTGTTAGGTCTAATTGAGCTATGGTGTTGTTGATATCTCTTACTTCCCTGTTAATTTTCTCTTTGGATGATCTGTCTATTGCTGATAGTTGATTATTGAAGTCCCCAACTATGATGGTATTGGTGGTTATTTCTGTTTTGTTGTCAAGCAGATTTTGTTTTATGAATAATGGTTCACCTGTGTTTGGTGCATAAAGATTGATGATTGTGATATCCTCTTGGATTGTTCCCTTGATGAGCAAGACATGGCCTTCTTTGTCTTTTTTGATTACTTTTGGTTTGAAGTATATTTTATCTGATATTAGTATAGCTACACCTGGTTGTTTCTTGTTTCTGTTTGTTTGGAATATCATTTTCCACCCTTTTAACCATGAGGAGGTGTCTGTCTTTAGTGGTGATGTGGGTTTCTTGAAGACAGCATATTGAGGGGTCTAACTTTCTGTTCCTCCTGTTAGCTTGATGGGTGAATTAAGGCCATTAATATTTAGGGTAATAACTGTGAGGTTTGATTTAATACCTGTCATATTGTGGTGGTTTATGTGGTTTGGTGTTTTCTTGGTCTTTTTAGTTTTTATTTTTTTTTTTTTTTGGCCTTCTCGCAATTTGGTTATTGTGATCTACTTCTCATGGGCACTTGCAGTTGGTATTCCATGAAACACTGTCTGTAGTTTTGGCTTTGTGTCCATATAGTTGTATAGTTGCCTTTTATCATAGAAAGTTTTTCTTTCATCATCTATCATGAGGGATACTTTTGCTGGGTAGAGTGTTTTGGGTTGGAAGCCATAAGATCTTAGACTTTGCAGTATTTCATTCCAAGCTCTTATGGGTTTTAGGGTTTCCATTGAGCAGTCTGAAGTAATTTTGATGGGGTTTCCTTTATATGTAATATGTTGTTTCTCCCTAACTGCTTTTAGGACTTTCTCTTTGTGCTTAATGTTTAGAGTCTTAATGATAATATGTCTTGGAGAATTCCTCCTTTTGTCTAGTCTGTTTGGAGTTCTGCTAGCTTCTTGTGTCTTGATAGGACTTTCTTTTGAGAGAGTGGGAAAGTTTTCTTCGATAAATTTTGTTGAATAAATTTTCCATGCCTCTGGTCTGAATATCTTCTCTTTCTGGTATATGATTCAAATGTTTGGGCACATTTCCTTACTACCCAGACAGTACTCAAGTTGCCTAACTTGCTCCTTTTCAGAGCACTCACCCCCACTTCCATAGGCCCTTCTCTTCCACTGATAAAAATGCCAGTTGGAATTTTCTCCCTGTCTTTCTTCTGGCCCCCTTTCCTGATGTAAGGTGCATATTTCTGTATGGAATCTCTCTATGATCACTGTATCTCCCTTTATCTGTCTCATTTGTCTCTCATCTGTTTGTTGTTGTTGTTGTTTGTTTGTTTGTTTGTTTGTTTGTTTACATATGCACCTTCCCACCTCATTTCTTTCTCCCCCCATTCTAGGCTCACATCCTGCTCCCCTATCCTGCTAACCCACTGCAAGCTTTTACGTATGGCCTGCCAGCACTGTAATTCATTGCTGATTCTGATTCTCTCAGCTCCTTCCCCCTCCCTCTTCCTAAAGTTCCTACTCTTACCCATTAATAAACGCCCTATTCTAAGAAGGTGTGGTCTCAGTCCTCTGTACTCAAACTTCTAAAAGGCATAAATATTGAAAGACAAATGAATTTTGGAGCTTCACTCATTTGATTTTTTTATGGGTTTACATGAAAATCCTTTAAGTTTCTAACAGAAAACTCTAGAATTATGCAATTTATAATCCAAGTAAGGTTTAGGATGTTGGATTATATTCTTTTTTCCTCTGCCATTTGCAGGTTGTCTTCAACCATGAGATGACTTCACGAGGGTTAATATCTCTAAATTCCCAGAAGCTTATCCATCCTGGCAAGCTGAATTGTGCTAAAAAGAAAGCTTAAGCCTTGAGAGTTCTCAGCCTACCTTGGTTGTTTTAAAGTCACCTACATACAATTATTTTTCTTAGATCTGTGGTGGTCATGGTGCTTAGTACTTTCTATGCCTTTTCCAAGGCACAATAATGTTATGCATGAACAAAATTATGTTCTCTCTGAATACTCCATTCATTGCATTCCAGTCTAGTGTTTCCCCATTCAGTCACTTCCTGATCTCAGTATTTACATACAAATTACATCCTCCCTCCCTCCCATTTTTGCTGAATTCAACCCTGAGCCTTGTGCAAACATTCTACCATATAGCTGTATCTTCAACATCACAAATTGGTTTGTAAAGCATTATCTATTGACCCTCACAAGATAAAAAAATATTAATTTAAACAATAGGGCCAACATAGCTCTAAATTAATTCCGACTCAAATGTTTGATGCATTCCTATTAACATCTGTTTTGTTTGAATGACCTGTTCTTTTTGACTGGCCATCCATAGGTTTATGTAAGTAAACTGTTCATTTTCTGAAGTGAGCATCAGAATTCTCTAAGGATGTTCCCACAAGCATGTGCATGCTGAGACTCCCCTACAAACTTACAATTGGAATATCCAGGAAAAGGTCAGAGCCCATGTGCTGTGGAATCTCTCTTCATGTGACTGTTATGGAACTCAGATTACAAACAGATCACCAACAGAATGCAAGAGTTATTAGCATTATGTTAGTTGTGGCCTCTAATGCAAACACATTTGCATTTCTACAGTTGTTGGGCTTTGCTTTCACTTGTATCAGAAAGCCAAATTTACTGGTACTTTTTAAATCTAAAAGTTCTAATCAAAGCAGAAGCTTTCCAAAGCTTATTCTTTGAGTCAATAGATAAGTATGTCGCAGTTACTTTCTTGTTCCTGGGACAAAACACCAGAGCAGAAGCAGCTTATGGAAGAAAAGGGTTTATCTTTGGCTTACAGTTAACAAATTCAGTTTCATTATGGTGGGGAAACCATAGAAAGAACATAAGTCTGGGCATCATATCTTCACACCACATACAGTATGTAGCAATAGTGATCTGCGTGGGGCAAGTAAGGTTTGGCTATAACACCCCAAGGCTTGCTCTCTATGTCATACTTCTTCCAGCAAAGCTCTACCTCCCAAAGCCTCCACAATCTTCCCAAACAGTGCCACCAAGTGGACATGGAATGTTCACAAACATATAGTTACAGGGAACATTTTACATGAAAATCACTACAAAGTAGAATTTTTAAAAAATTTTTGGGTTTTTTTTTTTTTTTTTTTTATCAGTTATGTAGATAGTGTGTATACAGTCATGCTGGTACCACCATTATCCTCCTCCCTGTCTTCCCCCCTCCAAAGGGATCCTCCTCGTTGGGGATTGTGGGTTGTGCTTTGTGGGGGTAGCCAACAGTTATGGGAAAGAGGCAATGTCTCTGTGCATAATGTCCCAACTTGTGGTTCTAGCAATCTTTCCACCCCTCTTCCACAAATTATCTCTGGCACTAAGTTACTATTTTCCTATACCAGAATCTGTCCTTACTCTAAATTTGAAAAATTCCACATCAGGCAGGCTGATTTTTTCCCTCTTTATATTAGCTGTTAATCAGCATTACTGACATTTTCTTTCTAGTACTGATGCCACTGACTTCAGTGGAGCTGGAACAGTAATTTAAAGGTTTTCTTGTTGCTAGTGCATCAGAATGCTTCCTGTTGATAATGAAGAAATATATTTCTTGACTTCTAAATGCCCACTGAGTTCTATTTCCCAGCCCCTGGTTTCTGAGGTTTCAAACTTTTAGTCTCACCTTCCATATGATTTGGATTTTCATGGCATGCATATCTGCACACATGCACAAGCACACAGACACATACATGTGAATATAACTCATATTATACACACAGTACTCTACAAAAAAGTACTCTGCAAAAAGTAGTTTATGCAGGTTTATAATTTGTTGATAAAGGTTCAAAACTCTTAAGCTATTTTTTCTGAACTTTGTACTAATTTCTCTGCATTGCTTGCTGAACATACATAGCTTTGTAGTTTGCCCATGATATAACTGGTTATAAAACTTAATTTCAGCCACATGCCCAAGGAGGTATCAACCACCCCTCACTAGACTGGACTCTGGCTTTCAGGAGGCCATGCTCCATATTTATAAGTGTCATGATGGTTAAAATCCAAATATGAAATATAGTCCATTTTATTGAAATTGCAACCTAAGAATGCCATCTGGAAATTTTATACCTTTTTAGTATTTGCCTTATTTGGTATTTTTTCCTGCTATATGATATCATTGCCTTTAATAAAGCTTGAGATGACCATATCATAAGGAGGTTCAGAAGGCCTTTCAGTCATCCAACTTGCTCAGGTACTTGGTGTGGTGATAAATCTCATGGGGTGGCCTAACAGTGGAGCTCTTGAGCAATGTAAATGTGATAGAAATGAGCCAAGCTTCTGAATAGGATACAATCCCTGAAAACTATTCAGATTATGACCTCAGACACCTTCTGAATATTGAAGTATGGTACTACTCCTCAAGGGAAAGGAAGGGCACGAATGAGGGGATTACATCTTTGTGTACCAGAACATAGCATGACCCTTGAGTATATTTAGCAAGATGTTTCTGAAATAAGGAATGAATAAAGAAGGAACAAAGAAAGAGACAACCATGTAGGCTGATTTTTCTGCAGGCCTTCAATCACAAAAGCCAATTCAAACCATAACTAAGTTTGATTTTGCCCATAGGCCTAGCATACTCCTGTTTCAGAGGCTGTGTACTTGCCTACCATCATTCCCCACAGTCCTCAGCGTTCTGCTCCTCACATCATTCACTCTTCAAGGAGATCTGGGCAGAGTGCCATAGCCCAAGCAGTTTCCACCCATCCTGATTCATGCTTACATTTCAACTTCTTATTGCGTCATTCACTTATGTGTTATTTATTTAGTGACATCCATATTGTAGATCTTGATGAAGTTACTGGGAAGATAGCCATAAGTATGCTAGAATAGGCATTACTGTCATGTAACTTACACTCTTGAAGAGAAGCATTAGCTTTGCTAATGTTCATGAGTGCTGGGATTAACCTCAGACAGTTTGACTGATATTAGGCCTGGACATAGAAGGGCTATAAAGCTTCTGACCACTGTCTGATAAGTATTGCTCAAAAGAGATGTTGATTGTGGTTGGGATTTGGTTTGTGCTCTAGTGGAAGGCTCAGGAACTTAACACCAAGTAGGACTCTGCTAGCTGCATTCGGGTAAGCACCTGAATTCAGTCACTAACTAATGACATATCAAAATCCACATCTTATTTGTAAATATTTTCATTAATTTTCCCAGTCAGTATTGTTAATTGTTAAACATCCAATGACTAGAAACATTAGCAGAGTTAGCCTAAGGCAAAGCTAGAAAAGGCAAAGTTCCTGGTCCTTTGCCATAGCAAGGCTTGTGTCCTTTCCTGTAGCATTGTGTACAATGGCCTTTAATGTCAAGCTTTATCATATTGATACTCTCATTTTTATTCAAAATTCTCCTCACTTAGAATCAACTATACTTGTATTCTTCAGCACTCTATAGCACTAAGCATATGTATAGATGCTTAAAGATTAATCATCGACTATCAGATAACTTATGCACATTTCAAGAGTAAAGTTATGAAACTAATTTAGCTAATCTGGTGTCTTGTGCCCATGGTTTTATGGTTTTATGTTATGCCTGCTATTCTGGTGAGAGTTGAAAGACCTGAATGCAGTAACAGCTATGGGCTGTAGGTTTGGCTTTTGAAGATGAAAAAAGAGCTTTGCTTTGACTAAGCTAGAGGTAGTTTGTGTGAGAGGCTTACTGTTATGCCCATGTCCTGAGAATTTGTGCAGGGTTGCATTGCATAGAAAGGGACTGATGTGAACAGAGGGATGTGGCACAGAAATGAAATCTTTGGGCTAAAACTTCTGCCTGTTTAGTTGCAATTTTATGAGAGATTACAACCATTGAGATTGGGCCAACTGACCTGTATTGGGACAAGAGAAAGAATGCAATCTTTTGGAAGGGACTGAATGCTGAAGGAGTGTCCTGTTCTTCAAAGTCTGCTTTATTCCCCCGGATTAACAAATTGGCACCCTACCTGGTATTATGTGGTACAATAAATGCAGGACAGAAAGGACCACTGAATTTGCAACACTGTCTTATATTTTGGAAATGGCCATGGGCAGTGTGAAGCAGGTTTCCTGGATGTCTACATGGAGACCCAATGGAGCTGTGAGGATGAACTGTGGGTTTCAGTGGAGACCCAGTGGGGATACCAGGACCATGAAATGGCTACTAAGGAGATCTGCAAGCCCTGGATGAAGTTTTCCAGGACTGTGAGTAGCCTAGCTGGAGGGGCAGAATTGGAACTACAGGGACTTGTTGCTGGTTAGAATTATCAGACTTGTCACTTGCTAGAGTTGTTGGACTCAGATCTACAGAGTTTGATGTTTGCTCTGGTTGTTTTAAATCTTGTATTGGTTGAATATTTTTTGCTATCCTCAATGCCATCTTTTTCAGTGTGTTTATTATGTTCCATTATGGGCTGGAGATTTTTTGGTATTATGACTCAGTTAAAAGAACTTGGACTATGGGAATGTTTGAACATTTAGGATTGATACCTGGGATGGGATACCTTCCAGTGAGTTGTTGGCCAAGGAGGTCCCGGTAGCCTCCAAAACATTAAAGGCTTTTGCCAAAGCCCTTGGTTTCCCTTGAGAAACAGATAGTAAGACCCTATTGCTGAAGACATCTCTTGCCTGAGAGGCAAGGACACTGAGAAAGCAAGCTGGGGTGGAGCAGAAAACCTTCTTCCTGTAGACCAGCCAACTGAAAGCTGGAAAAAGCTGCACTGCATGCAAAGTATGGGAGACAGAAGTCATCAGCAGTGAAAACAGTGGACACTGAAAATTCAAGTTTGGCCATACAGGCCCAATGACTGAATGGGTACAAAAGTGGCATGTCTACTCTTGGGGTAACCAACTGCTCCATAATTGGACTGAAGGCCCTCTCTATGGGAGGGAATATATACCTGGTACTGAAAAACCTAAGCAAAAGTCTATGGTAGGTGAGGTCATGAGCCTTAGGGGTATAAAGCCTGCTCTTGTCTGACTAAATGTATATATTATTACCACCAAGCTGCCCTGAAAATACTACACTTAATGCTCATATTCACATATTAATGCTACTCTCACTTCTGGTTAGAGAAGCTTCTCTTTTCAGATGGCGATGACCACTGGGATGACCCAAAAGGCAACATAGTGCTGAGAAGAAGGGATGGGGGAGTGCCCAGCACTGAAACTCCTCTGTCACACCCTCCAAGGCTCAAGGACCATTGTGGAAGAGGGGGTGGATAGAATGGAAGAGCCAAAGGAAGGGTATGACTTCTTACAATGCAACCGCCCAGACAGAAGTTGGCCTTGATATCCATGACCTTCCAGTGCCTAGCAATACCTCTGCAAGACCCTCAAAATAGAAGAAAAAGATGATGACATGAAATTAAAAGAGAGACTAATGGAGAGAGGGAGGGGATATGATGGAGATTGGAGTTCTAAAGTGGAATGGGGGGATGGGAGGGAAATATCAGGTGGGTTTTTTGTTTGTATGTAAGTATAAAAGTTGTCAATAAAAAAATAATAATTAAAAATTTTTTTTAAATTATGGAGACTTTTAAAGTTGGACTGAATGCATTGCATTTTACATCATGGATGGTTATCAGATTATGGGGGCAGAATGTAGTGGTTTGATTCAGGTGTCCCTCATAAACTTAGGTGTTCTGAATGCTAGGTTTCCAGCTGATGGGGATTTGGGAATTAAAACCTCCTGGAGGCAGGGTGTATTATTGGGGGTGGCCTTATGAGTATTATAGCCAGTTTCCCCTTGCCAGTGTTTGGTATACTCTTCTGTTGCTATTGTCCACCTGATGTTGGTAAAGAGATGATGTCCACCCTCTGCTCATGCCATTGTTTTCTCCTGCCATTATGGAGCTTCCTTTCAAGTCTGTAAGCCAAAATAAACCTTTTTTTACCACAAGCTGCTCTAGGTCAGGTGATTTTTGCCAGTAATGTGAACTTGACTGCAATACCTACCATGGAGGAGGTTAACTCTTCTCGAGAGAGTGTCAGCCTCAACTAATGCTAGGTGCTGCTAAAAACATTTAAATTTTCCATTTCATTTTCCACTCATCCTCATATTTATCCCACAACTATGTGACATTTCTTTCTGTCTTCTGGCTAGTAGCCCCATGATAAAATTTTGATTTGAAGAGATATGGCATATCAGTATATACCTTCCCTTATTTTAACAATTTCTCTTATATAAGAGGATGTGGGTAAGGATGGCATTTGAAAAATACTTGGCTCAGTACATGCCTCCTTCTCTTTTAGCATCCCTGTCAAGTACTTTAATTATGCAAATGAGCACTTCTTAGCAGAGGGGTTGGTGGAGGTGTGGTGGGAGAGGAACAGCTCAGAGATGTGCTAGACAGGAATTAGGCCAAGAATATCCACATTTCTTATATTGAGAAAGCTCCCAGGTACTTTTCTTTTCCTTTCCTTTCCCATCAAGATAAAAAATAATTTGAAAGTCTGCTCTTTTTTTTTTTTTTTTTACATTTTTCTTCTGTCCTACTTCCTGTTCTAAAAAAGAGTCTGTTTTAAATATCAATTTGGTTTTAGCTTTTTTTTTTAGTGTCTCTGTCTCCCATTAAGAGATGCTCATGATACAATAACAGCAATGCTGTTCACATTGGTATTTAAGTTTCATGAAGTGAGAATCTTTCTTGATACCTTCTTAGGATTATCAGATTAGAAGGTTCTAGCCCAAATATGAAATCAAACTAAGGAATTAGTGAAACATTCTGTATTAGGGTTCTCTAGACAAATAGAATCAATAGAATGTATTTGTTGAAAAGGGTAGTTATTAAAATGACTTACAAAATATGGCTGGGCAGTACAATAACAGCTGTCCACAGACCAGAAAGTTGAAGAATGTGGCAGCTGCTCTATACAGGCCGCATAGTCACAGGGACCCATAGCTACTCAGTCCACAAGGCCAAATGTATAGCAGAGGCACACATCACAGGCAGCTGGACAGAAGAAGACAAGTCCTGGTTGTATCCTGGGGCTTCCTTACATATGGTCCTCCAGCAAAAAAGCTGCCCTTTCATGAGGAAGGACTTCCTCACTTAGTTCACCTTGCCTGGAAATGCCTTCACAAAACCACTCAAGAGGGCCATCTCTCAATTCATTTCTAATCTGGTCAAGTTGACAACAAAACAACATCCTCAGAACTTTGAGGCTTAATTGTCCCAGCAGTCCTGAGGCAGAGTTAGTCATAGCTGCCCAGTCTGCACATAGCTTCCTTTAAGGGTATAGAACAAAAATTAAATGAGTGATATTAGCACAGCAAGTATCCAGTTGGGGTTGGATATAACTATTTTTATAGCATAATACAAACCTTGTTTCATTTTAAACTTTATGGATACTAATAATTTTTTTTTCTAGAATTCTTTAAGGGCTCCTCTAAGAACTAACACATAGAATTAGTAAACATTTGCACAGGACCTACTACTTGCTTAGAAAATAAACTCGATCCTAGACATAGGAGGTTAAGCAAATAAATATAATTCCTAGCAGAATCACAGAGCAGGACACAAGTGGAAGAAATCTAAGTAGCCCACATATAACTTTATATATAACAATGGTATAACTGTGCTCTGGTCTGAAAAGGGCTTATGTCTCCCAAGGGTCCACTGTGATTAAATGGTTGTTCTAAAGGATATTGGAGAATCTTTAAGAGGCATGGTGGAAGTTCTGAAGGTCATTAAAGACAAAAGCAAACATGATCCCAGACTATTTTCTCTCTGCTCGTATTTGAGATACGGACTACTTACTCCTACATGCATGCTGCTATGATATGTTGCTATCCCATGCCTTCACTGGAGTTCTGTCTTGACCATTGATGGGCTTGTTATTGGTTTGTTCCTGGAGTGCTAGGTAGAAACAAGATTTCTGTGGGATGAACAACATAGAACCCCCAAGAAAGATTTCTGGATTAACTGTTCTAGTAAAAGAAACATTACATGTAGTGTATACAGGAGGCAAAATTAAGACATAGCATAGAAAGTTTTGCTTTTTTAAAGACAAGAAACACTAGTTAAATTTAAAACTTGGAGGAAGTATAAATTTTACCATTAGAAAAGTAGGAACTTCAGTTTAAAAGCTATTGAATAAAATGTGGATAGGTGATTCATAGCATCAAAGACAAAGCAACAATTAACCTGGTAGTGGTCTTTAAAAAGCAGAAATAGCCGGGCGTGGTGGCGCACGCTTTTAATCCCAGCACTTGGGAGGCAGAGGTAGGAGGATCGCGGAGAGTTCAAGGACACCCTGACACTACATAGTTAATTCCAGGTCAGCCTGAATCAGTATGAGACCCTACCTCGCAAAAAACAAACAAACAAACAAAAATTAAAAAGCAGAAATATAAATGGCCTATAGAACAGATCCTAAATATCATCCTCTCTCTTTTCTCTCTCTCCTCACATTCTCTGTTATATGTGTCATTTTCTCTCATGTATTATTTGTTTTGGAATAACCTCCCTTTTATACCTAGTTAATATTATGTCAGAATTCAAGAGTACATTTATGTATAGATACAAACAGATTTATCTCCTAGCTAGATGTACAATCTATCTAAGTTGGAAGCCACTGAAACAATATAATAAGAAAAATATACCAAACATGCAAATACATAAAATAAGAAACCCTGGTGGGAAAATAAGCAAAGTTTATGCTCATTTTAATAGTTCCTGAGATTTAGTAATGTAATGACATAATTCATTATTTGAAGCTACTGTAAACTTGATTCCAACAGCAATAAATAGTGTACTAACAAATATTAGAGATTTAGTAACATATAAAATTCATGCAAATAAATCTAGTGTCAATTTAAATAAATGAATTATAATCAAGAAGGTCTTATTCCAGGAATTCAAGAATGTCTCAACAGTGAAAAATCTATCAGATCAATCAATCCCATTAATAGATGTCAAGGGGATGGTTATCCTTGCTTGTATATTACAACAAAGCCATTGGAGAAATCCCATTGCCTAGTTATAACTTTGTTACCATC
This sequence comes from Orientallactaga sibirica, assembly GCA_036365145.1. Taxonomy (NCBI): domain Eukaryota; kingdom Metazoa; phylum Chordata; class Mammalia; order Rodentia; family Dipodidae; genus Orientallactaga; species Orientallactaga sibirica. The sequence continues at coordinate 4,216,628 of JAEOAD010002517.1, forward strand.
AAAATTGGGAATATAATAGAATTCTATTAATTTGAAAATGTTTTGCAGCTCTATTTTCTCTCATATGTCCTTTATTTGAAATATCTTTCCATCCTTTTACACCTTCATAATATTCTCTAAGACTTTAAAATTCAATTAAAACTGTGCATTTTCTGTAAATCCTCTTTGCTGAACATTTATGTAGTATGGGCCCATATCACTTATCATATTTTGGGGCCATCCATTTACTCAATATACTTTCTACTGATCTAAAAATTCTATTATAGTTGGATCCTGGTTATACGTAGATTTGTATCCACATTATATATCCTATAATATTTAAGATGTAGTAATTGCCCATCACTGTGTGCCTGACTTGTACTTTAGCCAGTACTGGATTGAGAAAAGAGAAAACACAGTACTCATTTGACTAATAGTTATTAACTTTGCATCTGGACTTTGTTTCTTTTGCCTGTTCAGCCCTCACAGAGAGGGTTATCTATAGGTCTTGGGATATTGGGACAATGGGATCTTTGGATCATGAGATAATGCTGGTATATCTATGGTATAAAGTTAGCTAGTGTCTTAAAGCCTTTACTGGATATTTACCAGTGATATTTAAAAGTCTGTGGTGTAGTAGATTTATTTTTGTCTCTAATAAATAACTTGACATTCCTCCCTAGTGTAGAATTAGACTTCTTTGTTACTACTCCATTGTCATCAGTGGAGTGGTGACTTACTTTGGCTAGTAACCTTGAGTAGAAGTGCCAGGTGCCACATTGGGTCAGTAGCTTCACCCACTACATTGTAGTTCTACAAAATAGCACTTTACTCTGCCACAAGAGTAGTGATGTCTGAAATGGGAAGGCCTATTCTACCTGGACCCTGGAAAAGACAATGTAAAGAGCAGGGCCATAATGGATCCAGGGCTGGTGAACTGCCTGAAATATATCTTTATTATTTTAGGCCAGTGAAATTTCAGAGTTGTTTGTTACTTCAAGATGACCTCATGAGCCCAAATCCCTTCATAATCTGCTCTCCCTACCCACCCTAAAGTCTCATCTTTTGCTACTTGTTTTTACCTGTAGTTGTCAGCACACCTTATGATGTTTCCACCTAAGTCTGTATATTTCTTACCTCCATAAATTTGCATCTTCCCCCTCTTTCTAGAGTAACCCTTGTCTCTGGTGTCTTCCCACACACCTTTGGCCTCAAACATGGAGAATTCCATGGACCTACCACTTCTCTTATTCCCCACTTGAATGCTACTGGTTTAAATGCATTTTCTCTGTAGTCTTACAAATGAAGGGACCAAACTGACACCATGACAGGCCTCAGTAAGGTACTGCCCTGACTAGGCCAAAGTTTCAATTTCCAGAAGGGGTGAACTCTTGGGGCTGAGTATGTACAAATGTAACTGCTGCTTGCTTAGCCAATCACGTTAGGAGGCTACCTTCTCTGCCTGAAATTCCCCTAGACCTGGCCTCCAAATCCTTAAGACCAATCAAAAAAAAAAAAAAAAAAAAACACAAGTACAGTTACTGTTTAAATTAGCCAATCATGTTAAAAGACTAAAAGCCCACCAAAATTCCTTTAGCTGTGTTTAAAAGGGAGCCTGTGAGCTCCTTGGGTGACCGCCATTTTGTACAAGTGGTTGACCCCAGCATGCTGGCTAATTCTGCAGAATAAACGCTCTATGCTTTCACATACTGTTTGACTCTGGGATCTTTCTTCAGTAATTTTCAGACCATTATACAAACAACACAATCTGATGCACTAATTAAGTAAACATTTTTGTTTTTTAAGTTTATTTAGTATAGAAATGATTTCCTATTTATTTTCTATACCATTGATTTGCATAATACCTGACATGAAATAGGTAGTTGCTCATTGTGCTTTGTTGAATAATTAGTACTGACTTTTCTTTTAATATAAGATATGGGATAGTTGAGTAAGACTATAACATAAAAGGTAATCACATTCCAATTAAATAATCATTTGAGGTAGATTATTAAAATACCTGATTTTTTATTTGTTTGTTTGTTTTTCCAGGTAGGGTCTCGCTCTAGCTCAGGCTGACCTGGAATTCACTATGTAGTCTCAGGGTGTCCTTGAACTCACAGCAATCCTCCTACCTCTGCCTTCAGAGTGCTGAGATTAAAGGCGTGCCTGATATTATGTTTTTGAGGAGGGTTTGTGGAAGGGCTGAAGTGCTAACGAGCAGTAAGATTTTCCAAGCATTCTGCCCATTTGGCTACCCCTCTAGTTAGCTTTTCTGATGCTCTTAGGGGTGCTACATGTCTCCTTTAAAACTGTGGATATTTAGTTGTGGCATTTACCATATGCTAGTGCATAGTTTTAGTTTGCTTACTGTCTCTCCCATCATACTGTATACACAGTGAGAGTATGCTCATGATTTTAACCTTTTCTATGCAAAATAGATGAACTACAAAGCCTTGCTGAATATCAAGTGGCATAATATTTGCAGGGGACATTAGAACACTTAGTGATACCTTGTTGTCCCCTGATATTAGAAATGAGGAATGTTTCTTGAATAGGTAAATAAATATACAAATATTTAATTCTCACAAATATTTAAACTATGTAGCATTGGTCCAGGAAGTGGTGTCAATACGAAAAGAGGGTGAGCATATCCAGCTATTTAAAACAAGATCCTTTAACAATAAACATTTCATGGATGACTATTTGCTGGGTGAAGGAGATAGTAGAGAAATTTAGCACTTTTATAAAAGGCAATATGACAGAAACTAAACAATTAAAAATAGATTTTTGATAGTTTTATATGCTTCATAGTATATCATATATTGTTTTAATTATTTCATAGATATAAATGGTGAGTGAGATATATTTCTGATGATATCACATACTTGATTAACTTCTAAAGTGGATCTCTATTAAGGAGAAATTGTATAGTATCCTTAGCATTTCTGAGACTTACATGGGCCTACCTCACCAACCCCTTCCTGATTCATTCTTTTCCACATCCTAGAGGAACCTATGGATTCTTTACACTCCTCTACATCATTCTACACTCTTGTCTCTTTGATTTTTAGCCTTGACAAATTTTTTTAGCCTGAGATGTCTATGAGTGTATGTAATTTCTTTGAAAGCTTCTATACTCAATCTTTAAGGCTAATATAGCAAGTATCTTCAATAAATACCTTTTTGACATCCTGTAAACTTAGTGGTTTTTTTTTTAATACCAAAAGAAACATTAGAATCAGATTATATGACTTCAAATTTCAAACCACTCCTAATTGTATGCCTTTGAGAACTTAATCTCTCTAAGCTTCTGACTGATCCCTTATAGGCAAAGTGAGGATAATAATACTCCAGTGTTATTGAATTATTCTTAAAAATTAGTGAGAAGATGCATATAAAGCCCTTAGCAAATTGCTGAATATTTTCATTATATGATAATTTTGTCTTACAAAATTGAGGATGGGAAATTCATATATAGTGAAAAAGAAAGTTGAGATTATCTTGTATAAGTTGATATGATTAAACATGGCAGAAATTTAGAACTAGTATCACAATCTCTTTTAGCAAACATTGACTGAAGTCTTATTATATGGTGGACATTGTGCTTGGTACTGAGGATGAAAACATGAAGATTATATAGCACTGTCTTCAAGGTTAAAATTAAAGGAAGAATAAGAGAAATGCTTGCATATTAGTAACATAATATGTAGGATGCAGTAAAAGAGACCTAACATGGGCTAGTGGCAAGTAGACAACATTTTAGGAGCCAATTTAATAAAATAAAAGGATAGTCATTTTATTTTGTGGTTACATTCACATTTCTAGGACAAAACACCTGACCAAGAGCTGCTGATGGGAAAAGGGCTTATTTTGGCTTATAGCCTCAAGCGAAAGCTTCATGATAGTAGGGAAAAAATGATATAGCAGAGGCTGAACATCATTTCCTTGCCATAGCAGGTAGAAAACAGCAGTAAGAGAGTGAGCTGAACTATTGCAAGGAAGAGCTGGCTATATACATCTAACCCACCCTCAGAAACACAACTCCTCCAGTAAAGCTCCACCTCTCAATTTGCCACCAGCCAGGGATAAAACATTGAAAACACATGAGTTTATAAGAGACAGCTCATTCAAACTTCCACAGACAGTAAAGGATTAATCCATTGAAATGAAGAGCAAACTTATGGATGGCTCAAGGGGCCATAGGCAGTTCACTTAAAGAGAAATGTGGAGCCAAGCACAATAAGGTAAAATGTAGAGACTGAGGAGACCAGGTCATGAAAGACTTTGTGAGCCTAACCATGAAACCTTTTGCTTATCTAAGGAGGGGTATATATGAATGTGGCATATTTGTGTCTTAGGTAGACTGTTATGGAAGTAGGGACACATGATGAAAATAAAAATAGGGAAAGGAACTGGGAGGTTGTTGTTACAGTTAGACAATAGGTTAGGATTTAAGAAATTGCATAGTAATAGGGACTAAATTGAAAGCAAGGCAACAAATTTGAGACCTATAAATAAGGCCAAATTTGCCAAATAATGATTGGATCTGGAGACTGAAAAATATAGATGTATTTTAGTTGACTTTACATGTCTATTTTTAAGCACTGGGTACACAATGGGGAAATAGAAAAAATCAGAAGAGAATGGGTTGAGAAAAGGCCATGACAAAATGTAGTTTTGAATATGTTGAATATGAGGTTGCTAGAGAATAGCCAAGGTACATTTGGATACATGAGCATGAAGCATGGAGCTGCCAGGGATTCAGAATTGAAAATAGACCTTTGGAGCCACAAACACAAGTATGCTACAACTCAAATCTTAAAAGTTCCATGGGATTACCCAGCATGTAGCAAAAAGGTGTAGTATCAAAAAGCTGTCTGGGTATGGTGGTTCATGCCTTTAATCCCAGCACTCAGGAGGCAGAGGTAGGAGGAATGCCATGAGTTTGAGGCCACCCTGAGATTACATAGTGAACCCAGGTTAGCCTGGGCTAGAGAGAAACCCTGCCTCAAAAAAAAAAAAAATGAAAGAAAGAAAGAAAAGAGCTGAGAGCCATAGACTGCATTGAGGGAAGGATAAAAATTAAAGATGGAAAAAGTAAGAGATACTCTCAGAGAAGATAGAAGAGGGATCCCAAGATGAATCAGAGGCATCTAAAAGGATAGGACTTAAGAAGGAGAGAGAATATATCATAAATATGCTTGTGAAGTCCAGAAAGAATGGGACTGAAACATGTTCATCAAGACACTCAGTTAATTGACCATTAATTTTTGTTTCTGTTAACACTGAGAGGAAAAGAAAAATAATAGGATACACTGATCCATGTTCCAAGGCAATTGTAGCAGATACAGGGAGTTCAGTATGCCTAAAATTTCTAGTCCTGTAAGGTAGATAGTTGTAAGCTAGATACTTTAAGTCACCAAGATGGAATGTGCAGGAAATTGAAAAGAAAGAATTTGCCACCAATACATTTAAAAATATTTCTGATTTTTAACTGTAACTTCTCTCTTTGGAAAAAAAAAAACTATAAAAATGCTGATAGTTCAGGATTCCATGTCCTATTCTTCTCTCCAGATGTGATTTGTCTTATAGAGGACTATATTTACTTAGAGCAGGATATTTTGTGAAATTAAGTTATACCTGAATATAATTATAAGAGCTAAATTGGCACAATCAGGAAGATCTTAACTAAAAAAAGCTTGGAAAGTGACAGTGTTTTCACAATAATTATTTGAATGTCAATGACCATCAAATCTCTAAGGTTTCAGTTGCGAGGTCTCACATAGGCTAGACCGTGATGCCACCAGCTGGCTTTCTTGAAGTTCTTCACTTCTCATGAGTTGCACAGTGTGAAGGGCACAGATTTCTAGTGACTAAAGATCTTACTTTGTCAGTAGTGTGCGACTGTAACTTCTCTATATCCACTAAATCAGAAGAGTATTAAGACTAATAAGGTTTTTGAAAATGTAAGTAAGGATGATGCTAAGAAAATAACAAGCATTCAATAAATGTCAGTCTTAGATTCTTTTCATTCATGTTACCCAGTTGTATAGGTAAAACAGCTTTTAAGTTTAGTTACTGTAAATGCCATGGTCACCATCATCAACCTCTGACATTAATTGAAGGCCTGTTGGAAACCAGCCAGATTTTAGGAAGATAACTTGAGGTGAGTTATAAGATTGTCTTTGAGGGTGAGATAATGTGATTGCAGACCCAGGGCTTGAATATGGGATTTATTCTTTCTTTCACATGGAGAATGCTGTAACAGTATGGGTGAGTATGTAACCATTGGGGAAGAGGTGTTCTCTGCAAAGGATGAACAGCAATGCAGGAGAATAAGCACTTTGGACAAAGGCAAAGTTAGAAAAATTCTATATTAAAAACAGTTTAATGAACTGTTATGTAGACTAACTGCATCAGAATATTTTTGTAAGGCTAAAAAGGGGTAAGTTTAGAAAAAATGAAGTAGAATTAACCTTCTGTAAGTAACCTTTTTTATTTACATTAACTGGAGAAAATTTTTTGTACTATTTAAGATTACAAAAACAAATAACATAACAGTAGAAACAAGATATAGCATAAAGGGCTGGGGAAATGGCTCAGTGGTTAAGGCACTTGCCTGCAAAGCCAAAGGACACAGGTTCAATTCTCCAGGACCCACATAAGCCAGATGCACAAGGTGATGCATGCATCTGGAGTTTTTTTTGCAGTGGCTGGAGGCCCGGGTGTACCCATACTCTATCTCTCTAATTGCCCCTACCTGTCTTAAATAAATAAAAATAGTTTTAAAAGAAAAGAAATCATATAAAGAACCATATATTTGACATAAAAAAATCTGAATTAAATTTTGCTCTGTGGCTGCATAGTTATATAAGATTTTCAGTAGTTGAGAATATTAGGTGAAAAAATGAATTAATGATATTCAATGCTCTGTACATCTTGGTTAAAACTAATATGCCTGTGTGCACATCTATTGATTAATGACAGCTACTATTAAATAAAAACCTATTAGGTACTAGGGCAAAGACTTAGTCTTCACAGTCCATGGCCTCCCTCGTAGTTGCATATAGGTTTTTGGCATTTTTGCACACGTTCTCTGAGAACAGTTACCTCTCACTTGCATCAGAGTGTCAAATGATTTCCTACTCTGGTGCTTGGCACTCTCTCTCAAATAAGCAGATAAATAATAATAAAAAAATAGACTAGAGATATCAGGTGAAAAAAAAATATGAACATATTTGATTGATCTTTGAAAAAGGACCAAGTGAAATTCAATAGAGAAAGGATTGTCTTTTCAACATAGGGTGTTGGAAAAATTGAACATGCATAAAAAAGATGAACCTTGCATTTTCTAAAAAAGATAGTTTCAGGTTGATACAGACATAAGTGTAAAATGCTTGTTTACTACTATATAAGGGTCTCTTGGGCAGCTGGCCACAAGGTCAGGAACTGTGGGGGGGCACAACCTTAGACTATGGAATGCTCAGGTGCTTTGGGATGTGGAGGAGGGCCCACCAGTTTCGCCTCCTCTGGGCAAAGATGGGGCACACCATGAACTTGCAAAAAGGGAGAGCCAGCTCCATCACCAGAGTGGGTTCCTGACGATAAGGCCGGCTGCAATCCCCACAGCCCAAGGTCCTCAGCCATGTCCAACAGCCCAGGCCAGCTTCCTTACAGTCCCAGCCCATGTTTAGCAATGCCCAATAACTCCCCCTTTGTTTTTAAAATGGGGCAGTGTCATTGGGTACGGTTTTTGTGGCTTACTGCAGGTCCAGTTAGAGCCAGATGATGTATAAGGACCCAATCAGTCAACATTTGTTTATATTGTTTGAGCCCTAATTTACACATACAGGGAAATTTGCATAAGAGTAGCAGCAGGGTGCCTGACACCAACAGTAGCCAAATGAAAAGCTGAGAAAGAAACTGTTTGGGTGATAATTTTTGTAATGGTCTGTAAGGCATCAAAAAATCCTTTAGTTGCCTTAGCAGGATCACCAAAAGTCAAGTGACTATGTGAAGTAACAGATATTTCCTTTTGTAAACTTTGTAAATCTATGCTGAGATTATTATGATTCCAAATACCCTGAATATGATTTTCAACTTTCCACCATTCAGTAGCAGTCCCATTGTAGGGTAGAGGAGTAACACATATGAATTGATAATTAGCATGACAGACCAACTGTATTTGAGCCACCAGATTGGCAACCCATCTTCCTAAATACATAACAGCATCCTCTAGAGCATCTAATCAGACTAACACCTTTTTATCAATATTGATCTGTGATGAAAGGGCTTGAGACACATTTTTAGCCAGTCCATTAACATGAACATCTGTCTTCACTGACTGTGCTAGGGATATTGCTGCTGCAGTGGAAGAGGCTATGATGGTGATTGTAGCAATGTTCCCCACAATTAGCTATTCTATTCTTTTTCGTGTCATCAATCTGTTGAGCTGATGGAACATTTGATCTCCAAAGCTGGAGTACCAGGGCTCAGTCATTTTGACTGGCATGATTAAGTAAGGAGGCCATATGACAATAAAGACTACATTGGAGGAGTTGTCTACAGCTGTGCCTCCCTTAGAATTGATACAATTGGTGACAATACATCAAGTAAAACTAAGATAGCAAATCCCATTTTGGTGATTGACCCACCTAGGCCCAACTACAAAAAGGTAAGGGAGGGGCAGACACGTACAAAACTTAAAATGATTCTCTTTTAGTGAGACTACTACTTTCCATAATTCTTGTTGATGACACCCTTGGGGACTCAAGATGGGTGGTATCTCTGATTGATTGCCTTCCTGGGGACCCAATTGTAATCGTAAGTTATATTTATTTTGGTATCCACCATTCATAATTAATGGGTGGTTTGTCCCTCATGATACCTATCGCTTGAAAAGCAGATAGGCGGCTCTGCTGTGAGAGAGGTCCAGTTAATTGGTTTAGCTACTTCTTGCAAGAATTCTAGGTCATAATTGGCAGTGGTAAGGGAAGCATTGGAAAACATCTTAGGGAGGGGTTCTTCCCAAAAAGCAGCCCTAGCTAGAGGGGGGTCAGGGACATAAGCCCAATATGCTTGTTGAGCCTGTGCTACTTTTAAAGTCAGGATAGCAAGTAAGGATATAAACAGAGTCTCTGGTGATAGAGGTTGTTGTGAATTTCATACCAGCATGACTCTTTGTTGGCACAGGGCCTCAATTTGGCCCCAGGTCAGCATGTTTTCCTCCAGGGGGGCCTGGAGAGTCCTCCTTTTCTGTTTTCTGTGATGAGGGGGATGCTTCATTTTGGTTTCAGAAGAGCCATCTCCTTGGTCGGTGGGGTTGAATAGGACATTTCTGGCTGGTACCCAAATAGGTTTGGGTAAGTGCTGTGGGAAGACACAAGCAAATCCTCTCCCCCTTGTGAGGAGGGGGATCAGGCACTTTTCCATTTTCCATCTAGGGGTCTCACCATTGTATAAGAATGGGGGGGTGATTTGGGTGTGTTCCAGTGAAGGGTGACAGAGGGATACTGGGAATTTTTGTATATGTTAAAAATATTTAGAGTGCCCAGTGCCATGGTTAGTTGGAGGTTTGGTGGATAGTTATTAGTCTGTTGTTTATTAAGTTGGCTCTTAAGTGTCTGATGTGTTCTTTCTATTATGCCTTGGCCTGAGGGTTGTGTGATGTGTGATTCTCCATTGCACACAGAATGTTTTGAATGATGAGCTGATAAAATCTGGGCCATTATCAGTTTTTATTTGGTGAGGGATGGCCATGATGGTGAAGGTGGATAGCATATGGCATATCAGTCTTTTTGTATTTTCTCCTGTCTGTACTATGGTCCACATGAAGTGGGAATATGTATACACCATTACAAACACATATTTTTGTAAACCAAATTGGGGGACATGGGTGACATCAATCTGCCAGAGGACATTAGGTTTATGGCCTCTGGGGTTGGTGCCCATAGACTGGAGAGCTGGTGTGGTGATTAGTGAGGTGCAGGAGTGGCAGGTTTTTAAGATACGTTGGAACTGACTTTTAGGGATTTGGGGAAAGTGCAATTGAAGCTCCTTGAGGTTTGCATGGGTATTAGCATGGCACTTTTAGCCTCCTCAAGAATGGTTAAGAAGGTATCTGCTGGGCTTCTGTGTGAGGCCACCTGATCTGCTAGTGCATTTCCCTTTGAAAGGGGGCCAGGCAGGGGGCTGTGGGACCTTATGTGTTGTAAATATAGAGGGGCTTTTCTCTTACAAATGAGGTTAGAAACTTTGATCAGGAGTGGTGAAAGGGGGTTTTCATCTAGCCAGATATGGGAGTGAGCAAGCCAGGGGAGCAAGTTAACAGTATATATACTATCTGAGAGAAGATTGAAAGGGCCAACTTCTAATAGTGCCAGATACATGGTGTGTAATTCCTTGTATTGTGGGGATCTTTTTGGAAGCTCCTTAAAGTGAATGGTGGGGAGTTGATCACCTGGGTGATAGAGAATTACAGCTCCCCTTTTCCCCCCATCTGTAAAAATGGGGGGTGCTCTGGAGATGGGTTTTCTTGAAAAAAGGTGGGGTGGGAGCCACATTAAGAAGGGTATTGCAAGGATCCATTTCTCATTAGGATAATGGTTGTCAATTTGACCAGGGAAGCCCAGTAGACTGATTGCAAATCGAGAGTGATTCCTGAGTAGCCATTGTATGTCAGAGAGGGGGAAGCGGGTTATGATAGTCAGGTTCTTTGCCCAAGGTCTGGAGGAACTGGTCTCATCCGGTTCTAATCATGGTCACAAGGGCATCAACCTCTGTTAATATGCATGCAGCTCCACCACTAGAGGTGTGCGGCCATTCGAGGACCCTTTGGGATTGACATACTGCCCCCATAATGGTCAGGGGAAGAGTTAAATATTAAAAGTTGGATCGGCTTGTCTGGTGAGTATTGGGTGAGGGCCATATCAGATCTTGGTTAATGCCTGTTCTGCTTCTGGGCTTAGGGAGCAGGCAGAGGATGGGTCCTCATCACCCTTTAACATGTCGAATAGGGGCTGTAGATCACTGATAGTGATGGGCAGCCATGGCTGAAAGCAGTTGAGGTTTCCCAGAAAGCTATGGAAGAGGCTAGTGTGAGCTTTTGGGGGAAGGAGAAGGTGGACTTTAGGGGTTTGGCAGAAGTAAGGGAGAGCTACATTCCCAGAAAGGGTATGGGTGGGATTAGTTGGACTTTTGGGGGGGCTATTTTAAAGCCTGCCTCAGTGAGGGAAGGTAGAAATTGGTCTCTTAATTCTATTGGTGAAGTGGAGGAGCCTTTCCAAACAAGAATATCATCCATGTAATGATAAATGTTAAGGCCTTGGTTTAAATGAGGCCTTAATGCTATAGCAACTGCCTCTTGGCATATGGTAGAACTGTTAGCCATGCCTTGAGGCATGCCCATCTATTCAAAATGCTTTGAAGGTCCAGAATTATTGACAGAGGGAACTGAAAATGAAAAGCGCTATTGGTCCCTAGGGTGCAGAGGGATGGAAAAGAAGCAATTCTTGATGTCAATAGCAAGGAGGGGCATATTGGCCAGTATGGATTAGACAAGAGGCAGTCCCCTTTGAGGGGTGCCCCAAATGAGCATGGCCTTGTTAATTGACCTATGGTCTTATGATAATCTCCATCCTCATGAGCTCTTTTTAATTACAAACACGGGAGTATTCCACGGGCTTTGAGAAGCGTGGTTTTATGGTTAAGTTGAAGTCGTTCTGTTACTAGCTTATTTAAGATTTCAAGTTCCTCCCTTGGTAGACACCACTGTTCAAACCAGACTGGCTCATTAGAGAGCCATTCTAGGTAGGGAGTTTCATATTTAACATATTAACATCGGCAGAGATACCTCTCATAATCCTCTATTTCAATACATTCTCCTTCAATGTTGCTGGCAATACCTACATCTAGGGCTTCAAGAATCTCTTCCTAGTAGGTTAGTTGTCACATCAGCCACAAGGCGTCTAGTAAGGCCTGTAGTGCCATCTGGGTCCTTCCATTTGTAAGCATCTTTCTTTCTTTCTTTCTTTCTTTCTTTCTTTCTTTCTTTCTTTCTTTCTCTCTCTCTCTCTCTCTCTCTCTCTCTCTCTTTTATTGACAACCTCTATACTTACAGACAATAAACCGTGGTATTTCCCTCCTCTACCCCCATTACCCTTCAGAACTTCACTCATCATTATATCCCCTCCTTCTCTCCATTAGTCTCTCTTTTAATTTCATGTCATCATCTTTTTCTCCTATATGAGGGTCTTGAGAAGGTATTGCTAAGCACTGCGAGGTCATGGATATCGAGACCAATTTCTGTCTGGACAGTTGCATTGTAAGGAGTCATATCCTTTCTTTGGCTCTTACATTCTTTCCTCCCCCACTTCCTCAATGGACCCTGAGCCTTGGAGGGTGTGACAGAGATATTTCAGTGCTGGACACTCCTCTGTCCCTTCTTCTCAGCACTATGTTGCCTTTTGGGTCATCCCAGTGGTCATTGCTATCTGAAAAGAGAAGCTTCTCTAACCAGAAGTGAGAGTAGCATTAATAAGTGAATATGAACATTAAGTGTAGTGCTTTCATGGCAGTTTGGTGTGAATAATATATACATTTAGACAGACAAGAGCAGGCTTTATACCCCTAAGGCTCATGACCTCCCCTGCCATAGAATTTTGATTAGTTTTTTCAGTACCAGGCATGTATTCCCTCCCATAGAGAGGGCCTTCAGTCCAATTATGGAGCAGTTGGTTACCCCATGAGTAGACATGCCACTATTGCACCCATTCAGTCATTGGGCCTGTCTGGCCAAACTTGAATATTCAGTGTCCACTGTTTTCACTGCTGATGACTTCTGTCTCCTATATGGCTGCATGCACTGCAGCTTTTTCCAGCTTTCAGTTGGCTGGTCTACAGGGAGAAGGTTTTCTGCTCAGCACCAGCTTGCTTTCTCAGTGACCTTGCCTCTCAGGCAAGAGATGTCTTCAGCAATAGGGTCTTATCATCTGTTTCTCAAGGGAAACCAAGGGCCTTAGCAATATCCTTTAATGTTTTGGTGGCTACATGGACCTCCCTGGCCAAAAACTCACTGGAAGGTATCCCATCCCAAGCATTGAAAATTTTTTGTGAAGAATCTGTATCTTATGGATGAGCCATTATTCAAAAAGGTAGGTTTACATAAGTCTTATTCAGAATAACTTGAATTTTGATTGACCTTCCCCCTGCCCTTCTTTTTCACATTCTCTTTCCCTGGCTTCACTTAGGCCTTTTCCCTCCCTGTAATCTTGCTATATATATCACCATCCCCTTAAGTCCTTCCCTATCCTCCCTCCCTTGTAGCCTTTTTCCAGTTTACTGGCTTCTGCTACTGGTTTTTGGTTGCAGCTCACACACAAGTCTATACATTGGTAGCTAGGATCCACATATGAGAGAGAACATGTGACGTTTGGCTTTCTGGGTCTGAGTTACCTCACTTAGTATAATCCTTTCCAGATCCATCCATTTCTAGGCAAATTTCATAATTTCATTTTTCTTTACCGCTGAATAGAGCTCCATTGTGTAAATGTACCACATCTTTATTATCCATTCATCTGTGGAGGGACATCTAGACTGGTTCTATTTCCTAGCTATTGTGAATAGAGCAGCAATAAACATTGTTGTGCAAGTATCTCTAAGGTAGTGAAAAGACATAAAAAACATGAAAGCACATATTAAAATATCAGTATGAATCCTATCTTATTCATGATTGCCTTCAAGACAAGTAGACTACTCACATAAATAGTTAATTTTGTTGGGCATAGTGGTATAAGCCTTTAATCCCAGCACTTACTGTTTTGTGGCTTTTTGGCTAAGATCATATGTAATCCCTGCACTCAGGAGGCCGAAATAGGAGGATCAGTGTGAGTTTGAGGCCAGTCTCACTATGAGAATACATAATGAATTCCAGGTTAGCCTGGGCTAGAGCAAGACTGTACCTTGAAATAAAACCAAAAAGTACATTTCCTGTACTTATATGAAAGCATATAACTTACATAAAAGTACATATGGACAGTGGACAAAAATTCAACTGTGCTATACACAAGAGAAACACTTTAGAGTCAAATACACAAAAGTGGAAAGGAATAGAAAAATGTTAGTTTGTGCAGAATAATCAGAGAAAGGCTGAGGTAGTATATTAACCAGATGGAATAGATTTCAAGACAAGAGTATTACTAGAGATAAAAAGAACATTCCAAAGTGATAACAATTCTCAACTGAGAATGTAGCTCAGTGGTGGAGTGTTTGCTTAGGTCTAGGTTTGATCCCTCAACAACACAGAGAAAAAAAGAGGACAATTTATAATTACACATGCACCTAATACAAAAGTCTCAAAATACACAAAGCAAGAAGTTACAGAATTGAAGGAAGATGCACAAGGCCGAGCAATAATAAAGACTGAAGGCTTCAGAAACCATTTTCAATGAAGGACAGAACAAGTAGACAGAAATGAGAAAGGAAATAGAAGACTTGAATATATATCACTTGTATACAGAACACTGCACCCAGCAAGAATCAAATACATATTCTTCTCAAGTGCATGTAGAAGAATGGCAGATAGTATAATATGCCAGAAAACCATCTTAAAAGATTAACACCATGCTTCTTTGCTTTCTGTCTACAATGGGAGGAAATTACAAGGGAATGATGAAATTCTGAAGCAGGCCTTGACCATATAGTGAGACCCTGTGTCCAGAACAAGTTAGCTTGTTTGTCAAAATTTTCACCTGGAATAATGAATAATAACAAGAAAGACTCAAATTTGCTAAAAGAAGGAATGGGAATAGACATTACTTCCTATCTTATAAAAATAAAGATTATAAGAGAATATTGGTCTTGCCCAAAATACAAGTTTATAGTTTTATGTCTAAATGCTTTTATATAAGCAACAGAAACAGGTTTTATTTATACAAACATAAGACTATCTAGAGGAAACAGAATAGTGAAGACAACTTACAGAACAGACAAATTACCACATTTTAGGAGAACATTTTCTCAACTTTCTCCTTCTTACAAAATAGAGCTTAGGCCCTGTGTCTAAGGCAGTTAAGAGAAAGAGACCTTTAATTATAGGTACAAGATTGAATACAATACCAAAGTAACATATAATCCCAAAATAACAGAGATCGATTGCCAAAGTAGGGGAGAAAGCAAAGCCAGAGAGATGTTTCTGCATGAACTCTTCACTGGAGAAAACCCCACATAATGTTGGCTTCCTTGGGGAGTGAATCCTCAACAAACTAAAAGGCCAATTCCATCAAAGTTTGCCTTGGAGCACCAATGAGTTTATTGGGCTTCTGACATAGCATGGGTAAGGGGTTACTTACAGGGCATGCAGACCCCAATCCATCCACATTGAAAGGTTTCATCCCAACATATATAATATATATATATATAACATATATAACACCCTTCCTGTGAATGGACAGGGAGTGCTCCAGTCCGTGGATTGTCCACCCTCTACTATCTCCTCTCCGAGGCCTCAAGCATGGTAATATCATGCATCAGTGCACACATCTGGCACATGGTTTACCTGACATCTCACTTAAGGGTCTATCTTTCCCCACCCCTCGTACTGAGGGCAAATGTATCAAGCTTAACCAGGAGAGTGTCTTTTGGTTGCACCTTCTTCTGATCAAATAGTAGTAGTTGTTTTTCTCAGAGGATCCCAGTCACACAGCAGATGCCTGCAGCAGTTCCATTATTTGGGCACATTTTATTTAGTTCTGTTGTGAAAAGTGAGACAGATTGCTTCAATTCTTTTCAGTGATTAGGATTAGGCTAATGGTTTGGGTTGTGTGATACAAGGATAGTTTTCTAAGATGTGCTTTTTAGCATATAATCTTCTGTAAGTAATATGAGTCAAAATGGAACACATCAGCATAATGCCTGGGTTTCTCTGTGGCTGTGTAATTCTCCAAGATAATGAGCAGTTCATTCTGCTGCATTCATCCCTGACCATCCATCTGTCATCTTCATGCCTGAACAAATCTTCATGTTTCTATCAACTTGAGTCAACAGAATTCCGAGGGTGTGAATATGATTTCGTACAACCTGACTTTTAGAATTATAAATTGGTCAAAGCAAAGTGACCCATGCTTTAATTTATCTTCTTATTTTTGTAATTCTATATGTAAACCCACAACATGAACATGCTCAGAGCAGAACTTCCTTCCAAAGGCTCTGAATACTTGAGAAATTTTATTAATCTGCTTATATTCTCTCAGAGACAAAAAAGTTACCAATAAGAACAGTAGACTTATAGACAATTTGCCTGAGAAAATTCATGAGCACAAAATTATATAGCATTTACCCACATTTTAATGATGCTATAGAAAAAATGTAGATGTTTTCCTAGTGAAAACAATAGTAGTCATCATATCATATCATTTTTGTCTCCTCATTTTCATACATAAAATACAAAGTCACTATTATCACTTTAGTCAAAATTACAAACTGAATGTCTTCCCACATATGGGCTTGCTTGGAACTGTTAGACACAGTGTTCTTCTCTCACTAGAGGGACTATTATCAGCAAAAAAAAAAAAAAAAAAAAAAAAAATTGGGATTTGAAGAATCACTAGGTTCAGGTCTTATACCTGTAAATGATGGATTGTATTTTATTCAAGAACCAGACTTCAGGGCAATAATTTCTGAAGACACTAAGGTATGCTATTGTAATTATCTGTGTGCCATCTTGCAGATTTGATTTTTAAATTACCAACACCAGTGCTGAGAATCTTTCAAATGACGGGCAAATCAAAAGATGGCAATCCTGATTTTATTCATAATTTTATAGCTCAGAGAAATAGTCTCCTCTGGTGGGTTTTATGAAGAATGGGAAATAATTTCTACTTGCCAGCTTAGAAGACAATAATTTGGCATTGTTAAGGTGAATTTTACCCATAGGCATAATATTAATATATAATTTAGCTTTATGTAGTTATATTCATAGTAATCATGTACCCAGAGGACTTCATCATTCTGTACTGATTGCTTGGTTTTCTTATTGTGTAAACATGATTCATTCCAAGGTACATTGTCTGTGTGGGAGTTGTGTTATGGAACTTCCGGTGTTTCAAACAGGATAGATATATTTAAAACCCTATGCACCACCTTTTTGGATTGATGGAATCTCTCTCCAGGTGCTGCCCTGGATCACAAGTATTCATACCTTTGTTTGGAATAAGACAAAACATAATGTCTTTTATTTTGTGGCTTAATGGCAGACCTTCCATATGTGAAGAATGTCACACACTGGGCATGGATCTCTAACAAGAGAGTTTAGCTATATCATCAACAGTGAAAATACCTCTGTAGCTGAAAGGCTACAACCATGCTTGAGCAAATGACTCACTACCTCAGACTATCCCTGGTTGCAATCTAAATGATAACAACCATACCTTACTTATGTGTGTCCCTAATTTAACATTTGGATACCTGATGAATCAGTTTGACATCACAGGAAAATTTTACATAAATAAAGCCATCTAATCTTATGACATCTACATCCTCCTTGTGTCATAAGCAGTCCACTGGCATGACAGCTCTGTTGCAGGACTTGTGGCTCTGACTCAGTGACATTTCTCCAATTCATGCCCCTCTCCTGTAAACATTCTCCTGCTCTTTTCTTGCAGCTTAGTGTTCTGTATTTGTTTTGTTATCTTGTATAACCCTTGATTTTCTTTTTTTTTTACTTTTTAATTTATTTATTTATTGATTGATTGATTGATGAGAAAGAAAGAGAGTGAAAGAGGGAGAGGGGGAGAGAATAGGCTGGCCAGAGCCTCTAGCCCTGCAAATCCAGATGCATGTGCTACCTTGTGTACTTGGCTTTACATGGGTACTGGGGAATCAAACCAGGATTCTTAGGCTTTGTAGGCAAGTATCTTAACTGCCAGTCTATCTCTCCAGCCCACCCTTGATTTTCATATGAGTACACTTGCTAATGTGATCTAGGGTTAGCTTGGACTCAGTTATAAGGCTGATGACTTGGAAAAGCATTCTAAGAAGTTTTCTAATACCTAGAGTAGAGTCTAATACAAGGCTGGCATGTGGAAAGTGCTCAATTAACATCTGACTTTTACTAATTACAGTCATTTCAGATGAATCATTAGCCAGGATCTCTTTATTGGCTCTCTCTTCCAGTCACCATAAGGTACACTACATTGTGATTATGTGAGAAAGAGGCTTGAAAATTGTAACAAAATTTATTTATAATGACTACATAGTTCACCATTTATATGATAGGATAAGTTGGAAAAAGTAGTTTATACTTGAGATTGGTTAAACAATTATGGGATATACATATAGAAAATTGCAATCATGTTTCTCATGGGGAAAGATTAGTCAGTGAGTGCTAAGTTACAATCAAGAGAAATAAGTCCCAGTGTTATGCTGCACAGTAAGTTGAGTATAGATAAATAGAAACTATACTTCAGAAAATCTTGGAGAAAAGATGTTGAACGTTTTTACCATGAAGACATAAGTGTGTAAGGATATATATCATATACTCTCTGAGTTGAACCTTATACAGTGTGAATATATATCAAAAGAATTACATGATATCCTATAAGTAGATGTAATAAAATAAAATAATATTTCAGCAGTATTTTAGGAAATATATATATGTATTACTTAGCTTAGCATATTACCATATTTATATATGTGTTTTTTTAACATTTGAATGATAAAAGGCATTCCAATGAAATAGAAAGACTACTTTTTATTATATTATCTCTTAGATTTATAAAATTCAAATCAATATTTTGCTCTTAGCACTCATGTAACTATAAATACCAACAAATTCAAATAAAGTATCAAAGCCAACTAAACAAAAGACATTGGATTAACAATGTTATAAAATACTGAAATGTAATTATATGTTTCATTAAACAGTAAGGGCTTAGTTCTAGTCAGTATTTAGTCTTTTCATATCTTAACTGCACAAAATTTAGGTAAAAAGCATATATAGACTTCTGGGTAAGATGGCGGCATAGGAGCCACACCAAACCAGATCAGGGAGGGCTTTAAGCAAAACTACATTCTTCTTCTGAAAAGTGCAGAATATTTTTTCTGGGAAAGAGCGGAAAAGCAGGAGATGGCCAGAATCTCACTGTGCAGCTTGCAGCCCGATCCTTGGCATCTCGGTCAGCAGTGGCCCTGATCCGCCGTGGCCCCACCCGTCAGGCACCATCTGCCAGGCATGCCTAGCAGCAGCAATAGAGACCAAACAAGGGGACTTTCCAACCTCATCAGTCTCCTTGCAGAGCCCAGAAATCTAAAAAAAGTCTGCTGAGCTACTGAAAGAGATACAGGGGAACAGTGTGAGCAACGACAGGCTTCCTGAACTCGCCCATCCCTCAACCATCAGAACTACAAACCTCTAGCATTCAGCTCCCAGCAGCAGAGCATCCAGCACAGCGGAGCCAAGCTCAAGCTCCAAAGCACAATACCAGCAGCGCATCCAGCACAACTGAGCCTAGAGCATCCAGCACAACTGAGCCAAGCTTAAGCTCCAAAGCTCAGGGAATGAGGTGGACACTCAGCATTGGTGAGTTTGGAAGCCACACCAAAAGGTAACAAGGCCAGCTAACAAAAAAAAAAAAAAAAAAGGTACATAGGCCTATAGGCCTGCATTGGAAGTGAAATGGAAAGACATCTCATGCTCCTGGATTGGAAGAATCAATATTGTAAAAATGTCAATCAATACAAGATTTAAACAGTGCAAACATCAAACTCTGTAGCTCCAAGTCCAACAACTCTAGTCAGTGACAAATCTCAGAGTCTGATATTTCTAACCACTGACAAGTCTCTGGAGTTCCAATTCTGTCCCTCCAGTTAGGCTACTCACAGTCCTGGAAAACTTCATCCGGGATGGGCGGCTTTCCTTAGCACTCATCTCAGGGTCCCGGCATGTCCTCTGGGTCTCCTCTGAAATCCAAGGTTCATCCCCATGGCTCCATCAGGTCTCCATGAAGGCATCTAGCAAGCTTGCTTCATACTGCCCATGGCACAAGACCATGTTGCAAATTCAATGACCATGTCCTTCATTTCTTATACTCCATAATACCAGGTGGGGTGCCAAGCTGTTAATCTAGGGAGGAATAAAGCAGGCTTTGAAGAACAGAACACCCCTTGAGCACTCAGGCCCCTTCAAAAGAGTATACATTCTTCCTGTTGCTTCTCACACAAACTGCTTCTAGCCCAGTCCAAGCAAAGTTTTACTCACCCTCATAAGCCTAACCTCACAGTCCATAGTTCTTACTGTCTGAGTTTGACCAGAGTAGTCCATCAAGCTGTACTTATAGCACTGCAAGGCATCTTTTAGGAAAAGTTTTCAAATCCCTCCATATTCCTCTTGAAAATCACCTCCAAAAGGCCAAAGCTACACGGTCAGGTGTCTAGCAGCAAATGACAGCACTCCTCAGTACCCAAATTACTGTTGCAGTCAGGTTCACATTGCTGGTAGAAATCACCTGACCAAGAGCAGCTTTTGGGAAAAAAGGGTTTGTTTTGGCTTACAAGCTCAAGGGGAAGCTCCATGATGGCAGGGGAAAACAATGGCATGAGCAGAGGGTGGACAACATCCCCTAGGCAATATAAGGTGGACAATAGCAACAGGAAGTGTGCCAAACACTGGCAAGGAGAAACTGGCTATAATACCCATAAGCTCACCCCCAACAATACACTGCCTCCAGGAGGCGCTAATCCCCAAATCCCCATCTGCTGGGAACCCAGCATTCAGAACACCTGAGTTTATGGGGGACACCTGAATCAAACCACTACAGCAACTAATTTTTATGTTGATGTTTCCTGCCACTTTGCTGAAAGTGTTTCTCAGTTCTATTTTCTGGTAGAGTATTGGGTATATGATCATGCCATCTGCTAATAAGGACAGTTTGACTTCTTCCTTTTCTTTTTCTTTTTTTTCTTTTTCTTTCTTTCTTTTTTTTTTTTTTTTTGGAGAGAAACAGGGGTGAGACAGAGAATGGGCACGCCAGCAGGCTCTCAGCGGCTGTGAACGAACTCCAGATACCCAGGCCCCCTTGTGGGAAAATGTGGCATTGTGCCCTTGCGTCACTTTGCATCTGGCTAAATGTGGGACCTGGAGATTGGAACCGGCATCCTTAGGCTTAGCAGGCAGGTTACTTAACTGCTAAGCCATCTCTCCAGCCTTTCATTTTCTGTTTTTGTCCTCTTATTTCTCTCTGTTGTCTTAGTTGTTCTAGACTTTGAGCACTATATTTATTGAAACTAGAAAAACTGGGCACCTTTATCTCATTCCAGATTTTGGAGAGAATGCTTTCTGGCTTTCCATGTTCAGTAAAACCATATTGGTTTGTTATGCAGTCTATTATTTTGATGTATACTCCTCCTATCCCTAGTTTCTTATTAGGAGGCAATGTTAAGCATTGTCCTTTTCTGAATTTAACCTGGAGTCTGTTATATTACAATTATTATTTTTTTCATTTTGCCTTCAATTCTTCTGTATTTTTAAAATTTAATTAATTTTTTTTATTTATATTATTCTGATTTTACATTCATAGTATTGGTTCCATTGTCCTCCTCCCTGTCCTCCCACTTTCAAAGAGACCCTCATCAATGGAGAATGTGGGTCGTGCATTGTGAGGTTAGTCAAGAGTTCTGGGGTGTAGGCCCCAGTCTTTGTGCATAATGCCCCAACTCGTGACTCCAACAATCTTTCCGCCCCCTCTTCCATGAGTTTCCCTGAGCCACTTTGGGGTCATTTTAGTTCTGTTTCAGTGATGAGGTTTTGGGAGCCTCTGTGTCTCTGGATATCTGGCTTAGTTGGAGTTGGATGTTCTTTGTGTTTATCTCCTTCAGCCTTTTTCTGGTGTCATGATTGCCATGAACGCTGAACTCTTGCCCTTCCCCTGCATTGTTCTATGGTTTCAGCTGGGGCCCTGGTGAGGTGTGGTTAGCTGATTGTCCCTTCAGGTTCGTTGTCCACCTGAAAAAAGATAAGCAAATTATCCAACAGAGAGAAAAGTTAGTACTAGGTAGAAGGGATGACCGTGTATGTTTTGGAGGGAATTTTGTATGCATTGGCTCTCTTCTAGCCCACATTTGGTGGTATCTTGCTCTTGGAGACTGAGCTTATTTTTGTAACTGGTTTTGACTTGTTTCCCAGTTCCAGCAAAGAGTTGCATTCCACTGAGTGGATCTGTTAGCCAAATCAAGAGCAGTTGGTTACCCACCATGGCTGTTTGCCACTACTGCACTTGTATGAGCATTACATCAGATTGTTTCCTGCTGGGTATCTTAGACTGCAAGTTGTTTGGACCAATGTCGGACATTTCCCCCCAGTTGCTCGTGTATCATCCTCTGGTACTAGACTAGCTAACTGTCTGGGGACTGACCTTCTTCCAGGTTCTGTCCAGGTCTCTCTGTGTTTGGTCTCACACACGTATGCTATCTTTGACAGTAGGGTCTTACCATTAACCTTTGGTGGGTCACCAAGAACTCTGACAGAAGTCTGTCTTTTTTTTTGGGGGGGGGGTTAACCTTGTAGGTGTCTTGGATCAAGAGCTCATTGTGGAGTTTAACCCCGTGCTGGCACTGGGAGTTTCAAGTGTGCACCTAGAAAGGTAAGGGAAGAAAGAGATAGATAATTACAGAGGAAGTGAGTATAGAGAGGAGAGGTAGGAAGGGAGAGTGAGAGGGAGAGAGAGAGAGAGAGAGAAGCAGGGCAAGATTAGGGTTAGCCTTCATGGTGCTCTCTCCAGATTCCTGTGATTTGGGTGTTCCCTCTGCGGGCCTGCTGAAGGATCAATGTTTTAGCCTGTTGTTCAGAGTAAAGGTTTTTATAGCATCTTTTCCTTTTGGGTCCCAATTGTATCCCCGCCCCTTGTCCTTCCCCCCACCCTCTCGTTCCCTCCCACCCTTACCTTCCCCCCATCCCACCCTCCCCCTTGTCTGGTCCTCAGAGTGTTTGTTAGGTTTGGCTGCATGTCTCGTAGATTCAGGTTAGGAGTGACAGATAAACGAGACCATGCGACGATTATCTTTTTGTTCTTGGGTGAGCTTACTGAGGATGATCTGTTCCATATTTGACCATTTTTTTTCAAATTTCTTTATATTACAATTATTGCCATGCTTGTGTATTATGATTACCTCCATGCTACTGGGACAAAGCACCCAATCAAAAGCAGCTTATTGGAGGAAGGGCTTTCTTTTGGCTTAAGGTCTCAAGAGGAAGCTTCAAGAATGTAGGGTGACAGCATCACATTAGCAGAGGCTAGACATCTCTGCCTTAGCAGGTGGAAACAGCAGCAGGAGAGTGAGCCTACTAATACTGGCAATCTTGGGACTAATAAATGTTAAGGTCCACCCCCTTGTGACACACCTCCTCCAGCAAGTCTCCACCTCCCAAATTGCTACCAGAGAAAGAGCAAGCATTAAGAACATACAAATTTATTGGGGACTCCTGACTCAAACCACCACAATATGTTTAACCCATGTTGTGAAACCAACTAGATCATAATCTTGATATTCCTGACTTTGGTTTGCAAGTAGTTAGTTCTCAGTAATTTTGTGTTTATGTTCATCAGAATTTACCTTTATAAAATGAGTTTGGGAGTGTTCTTTCACTTTCAATTCTGTGGAGTAGTTTTAAGAGGATTAGCCTTAGTTCTTTCTTAAAAGTTTGGCAGAATTAGGCAATGATTCCATCTTGTCCTAAGCTTTTCTTTGTCATGAGACTTAATTTATGCTTCAATCTTCTTAGTTGGTTTGTTGTATTTAATACCTTTATGTCTTCCTGTTTTATTTATTTAAATCATATTCGTTTAGGAATTCATTTCTTCTGGCTTTTCCAGGTTTTTGGAATATAAATTTTCAAAATACTCCATAATGATTCTCTGGACTTCATCAGAGTCTGTGGTAATGCCTCCCTGTTAATCTATTAATTTGAGCATACTCTCTCTTTCTTTTGGTTAATTTGGCTAGGGGATTGCCAGTCTTGTGTTTTGAATTTTCAACTCTTTTACTGATTCTGTGTATTTTTCGTTTAGTCTCCATTTTATTAATCTTTTCCTCAGATCTTTATTATTGCTTGCTGGCTGCAGCATTTGGGTTTGGCTTATTTTTGTTTCTCCAAGACCTTATTGTGCATTATTAGATTATTTATTTGATACATCTCTGATTTTTTAGTGTAAACATTAACAATAAAATTTTTTCTTCTTAGGATGGTCAGTTGTGTCCCAAAGATTCTGGTAAGAAATGCTCTAGTTTTCATGTTATTCTAGGGATTTATTCAGTCAATTTTATTGTTCAATCTCCAGTTTATTTTTCAGTTTCTGTGGTTTCTCTTGCTATTAATTTATAATTTTATCCCACGATAATCTGATATGATATAAGGAATTTCAAGTTTTTAAATATTTGTTAAAAGTTTGCTTGTGGCTTATAATCAGCTTTAGAGAAGGTTACTTAGGCCATTCAGAAGAATGTGTATTCCATGTCTGTTGGATAGAATATTTGATAAATGTCTGTTAAATACAGGTTATCTATGGTACAATTCAGCTCGGAAGTTTCTTTGCTGTTTTTAGTTTGGAAGATCTACTTATCCATGAGATTTGGCAGTGAAGACTTTCACTATTATTATTCTAGGCTCTATCTGACCTTTTGTCTTTTAGTGTTTGTTTCTATGAAATTAGGAACTCCATATTTGGTACTTAGATCATAACAATTTTATGCCTTCTTTTTCTTTGTATGTTGATAATGTTTTCTACTTTTTTATTGGCTATTTCTCAACCCTTCAGTTTTAGCATTGCTGTTTGAATGATTGCCTGAGTCTCAATTTTCTAAGTTTCTCCTCCATGTTTTTGAATTTATACTCTACATTTTTGATCATCCCATCCAGTTTACTAACTCTGTCTTCTAGGTCTTGAATTGATTACTATGCTTCAGTTATCTGTTTATTTGTGTCATCTACATGGTCATTGATACTTCTATTTGTTTGGTTTGGTTTGATTCCCCATACTGTCTTTTAAAATATATTTATTGATACACATACTTAGTTTTAGATAACCTTTCCTTTCCTCCATTTCTTTCTCATCTCTCTGCTCCCCTAGGCCATTGTCTCCTCTGTCATTTCCCCCTTTGACTTTCATATTTCTTAAGATCTGCAATGTCCCCTCAAAGCCTTATTTTTCCAATCTCATGGGTTCCTTTCTAGTTCCCCAGCATCTACATACTGTCTTTCCCATTGTAACACACATGCATAAACATTGTAGGCTATAGTTCACATATGAGAAAGAATATGCACAGTGTATCTCTCTGAACTTGAGTTACATCACTTAATATATTTTCTAGTTCCATCCATTTTCCAGTGAATTTAATAGTTTCATTTTTCTTTATGACTGAATAGAATTCAATTGTATAAACATAACATATTTTCAGTGTCCATTCCTCAGTCGATGGTCATCTAAGTTGATTCCATTTCCATCCTGTTGTGAAGAACATGCCAGTAAACATGGATGAACAAGTATCTCTGAAGTAAAGTATAGGGTCATTTTGGAATATGCCCAAGAGAGGTATAGTTGGGACCTATGGTAGTCCTAATTTTTAGCTTTTTGGGAAACTTACACATTGTTTTCCAATGTGGCTGCACCAATTTATACTCTCACCAACAGTGACTTATTCTTACCAGCATTGGTTATTTTTTTCCTCTGGTTGTTGTTTGTTTGTTTGTTTGTTTTCTTGATGTAAGCCATTCTGATAGAGGTTAGATGAAATATCAACATAGTTGTAATTTGCATTTTGTTGATAGCTAAGGAACTGAACATTTTTGAAAATATTTAGTTGCCATTTGTATTTATTTTGAGAACTCTCTAGATCTTTAGGTCATTAAAAATGTTTATATTTTTCAGTTTTGAAACTTTCACAATGTATATATTTTATTCTTTCCAGATTTCCTTATTTATTCTCCTCTTCCTCATAATAACACCCCCTTTTTTTTGTTGTTTTTCTGAGGTATGGTCTCACTCTCTCAGGCCATGTTTTTGGTAAGAGAGTCATTTTCACCATATTAATTCTGCCAATTCATGAGCATGGAAGATCTCTCCATCTTTTAAAGTCTCCTTCAAGCTCTCTCCTGAGAGTTTTATAGTTTTCATTTTAGAGGGTCATTCCCTTTCTTGTTTAAATTTATTCCAAGGTATTTTTTGAGCCAATGGTGAATGGAGTTGTTTCCCTGATTTCTTCTTCTGCTTGTTTGTTTCTGATATGTAGGAAGACTACTTATTTAATTTTATAACCTGCCACATTGCTACATGTGTTTATCAGTTATAAGAGTTATCTGGAGGACTATTTAAGGCTTGTTACAAAATCATATCATATGAAAATATGGATACTTTGACTTCTAACTTTTTTTATCCCTTTTGTTTGTCTCTTGTCACGTATTGCTTTAGCTAAAACTTCTAGCACTATATTAAATAGAAATGGTGAAAGTGGGCACCCTTGTTCATGATTTCAGTGAAAATGTTTTGAGCTTTTCCCCCATTTAATATAATGTTGTCTATCAGTTTGTCATATATAGCCTTTCTTACATTGAGATATGGAATGATGTCACATTCTTTCTCTGTATCTATTGAGAAGATGGTGTCATGTTTTTGGTCCTTCAGTCCATTTATATGTTATATTACATTGATTGATTTCTATATGTTGAACTATCCTTGTATCTCTAGAATAAAGCCAATTTGATTGTGATGGAGTGAATCCATCTTGATTGTTTCACTCTTATAGCTTGTTCTAGATCTGTTTAAATTATTTATATTATTTGGCTTAATTTGAGAGGGTCATCTCCCTCTTTCACGATCCATTTCTTCCAGAATTTTAAATTTAGTAGAGTATATATTTTTAAGTCATGGCCTAATGATCTTTGAATCTCATTAGTGTCTGGGGTGATGCATCCCTTTTCATTGCTAATTTTATTAATTTGGGTCTTCTCTGACTTCTTTTTTGGTTAGTTTGACTAAAATTCTGCTTATATTATTAATGCTTTCAAATAACCAGCACTTTGTCTCACTGATTCTTTGTATCCTCTTTTAAAATTTCTATTTCATTAAATTTCTGCCCTAGTCTTATTTCTTTCTTCCTACCATAATTAGGATTGGCTTGTTCTTGTTTTCTCAAGGACATAAGATGAATCATTAATTTATTTATTCAAGATCTCTTTATTTACTTGTCCACATAGAGATATGAATTTTCCCTTAGGTCAGCTTTAATTTCATTCCAAAAGTTTCAATATGTTTTTTAAACTTATTTTTATTGGGCTCTATAGAGAGATGGCTTAGCGTTTAAGGCGCCTGCCTGCAAAGCCTCAGAATGCTTGTTCAAATCTCCAGGTCCCACTTTTAGCCAGATGCAAAAGTGATGTAAGCACACAATGTCGCACATGTGCACAAGGGGGCGCACATGTCTGGAGGTCATTCACAGCGCCTGAAAAGGCCCTGGAGTGCCCATTCTCTCTGTCTCTTCCTCTCTCTCTCTCTTTCTCTCCCTGTCTTTCTCAAATAAAAAAATTATTGACAACTTCCATAATTATAGACAATAAACCATGGTAATTCCCTCCCTACTCCCACTTTCCCTTTGCAACTCCATTCTGCATCATACCCCTTCCCCCTCTCACTCAGACTCTTATTTTGATGTCATCCTCTCTTCCTCCATCTTTTCCATGGTATTGTGTAGGTAGTGTCAGGCACTGTGAGGTCATGGAT
This sequence comes from Orientallactaga sibirica, assembly GCA_036365145.1. Lineage (NCBI taxonomy): Eukaryota > Metazoa > Chordata > Mammalia > Rodentia > Dipodidae > Orientallactaga > Orientallactaga sibirica. The sequence continues at coordinate 4,244,371 of JAEOAD010002517.1, forward strand.
ATCCAGACCATTTTATGACTGGAGGAGCATGTTGTAAGGAGTCCTACCCTTCCTTTGGCTCTTACATTCTTTCTGTCACCTCTTCCACAATGGACCCTGAGTCTTGGAAGGTGTGATAGAGATATTTCAGTGCTGAGCACTCCTCTGTCACTTCTTCTTAGCACCATGGTGCTTTCTAAGTCATCCCAAGGTTACCACCATCTGTAAAGAGAAGCTTCTTTAACAAAAAGTGAGAGTAGCATTAATATATTTGTATGAACATTAAGAAAAGTGCTGACCAGGCAATTTGGTGAGCATAATATATACATTTAGCCAGACACCAGCACACGTTACAACCCCTAGAGCTCATGACTACCTCTATCATAGGTTTTCAGTATCAGACATGTATTTCCTCCCATGGAGCAGGCCTCCAGTCCAATTAGAGAGCAGTTGAGTGCCCTCATGTGTATTACTTAGCACATTATTTAATCTTCATAAGTTTGTAGATCTTCTATTGGTGTTGATATATAGCTTGATTTCATTGTGATCAGATATAATACAAGGAATTACTCCTATTTTCCTATCTTTATTAAGATTTGCTATGTGTCCTAAGATATGATATATTTTGAAGAAAATTATAAGGGCTGCTAAGAAGAATGCATATTCTGCAGTATTGTAGTGGATATTCTGTATATATCTGTTAAGTTTATTTGATTTATAATGTCACTCAATTCAGACATTTCTCTAGTTTTGCCTGAATGATTTATCAAGTGGTGAAGTAGGTGACTGAGTCATCTACTATTATTGTGATGGGTTTTAACTCTAATAATGTTTGCTTTATAAAACTTGGTACACTCATATGTGTTGGGTACATGTTTAGAATTATACTGTCCTCTTTTGGGATTGGACCTTATCTATGAAGTGACCTTCTTTATCTCTCCTGGATAGATTTGGCTTAAAGTCTATTTTGTCAGTGATACCTGCCTGTTTTATAGTTCTGTTTGTTTGAAAAATGTTTTTCTATCCTTTTGTACTCTAAGTTAGTGTCTGTGTTTTATAATGTGGTAAGCTTCTTGGATACAACAGATAGATTGGTCCTAGCTTGTAATCTAATCAAGTAATTTCTTTTGTATAGGAAATTGAGAACATTAATATTCAGAGTTATATTGTAAAATATGTATTGTTCCTTTCATTGTGTTTGATAGTGTTTGAGGTCTTCTAGTCCTCTTTTGCTTAACTACTATTAAGTTGTGATTTATACTTGGCATTTCTCTCTTGTTGTTTTCAATATATTTTCCTTTTCCTATATATTTAGTGTTCTTTAAATGATATGACAAGGAGATGTTTTCTTTTTTGTTCTTGTCTGTTTGGTGTTCTAATTATCTTCTGTATCTGGATTCCAATAATTTGGATAAATTTCATGCTGTGATTTCATTGAAAATATTTTCTATACCTTTAGAATGTATGTATTCACCTGCTTTTATACCAAGGATTCTTAAGTTAGTTATTTTGCAATATTACAAATATCTTGAAAGTCCTGTGAATAACTTCTTATTAATTTATTTGTCTATGTTGGGATGTTCCAGTTCTTACATGTTGTCTTTCAGCTCAGGTATCCTGTTCTCTCCCTGATTCCTTCTACTGGTGAGTCTATTCATGGAGCTTTTTTATTCAATAATTTAAAATTTCTAGTACTTCAGTTTTCCTTTTCTTCAGTATTTCTATCTCTTTATTGAATTCCTTTTTCATATTTTTTCTTCTTTCTTATTTAGAGTAACTGCTTTGTAATGTCATCATTGGATTTGTTTAGGACTTTCTTCTTCTACTTTGATTTCTCTGACCATAATTATAATCATTCTTCTGAATTCTGTTTCGGAAATTTCTTTAATCTTAGTGGAGGCCATTAATGAAGGATTTTTTTGTAGATATTATGTTACCTTTGTTTTCATGTTATTTGTCTTCTTGTGTTGCAATATATGAAACTGGAGCAGGGCTGTAGGTTGAATAAAGAAGATGATAATTTTTTTTTTTGTATTATGAAAACAATTCAAAATTTGTCTGACATTTTCTTTCTTGATATTATGTTGTTGGACCACCTATATGCCTGCAGGAGTTAGCAGTAGACTTGTGCTTTGTCCTGAACTTCATTGATGCCTTATAAAAGTAAGACTATGAGTCAGGTGTGGTGGTGCATGCCTTTAATCCCTCTGGAGGCAAAGGTAGGAGGATTGCTGAGAGTTGAAGGCCACCCTGAGACTGCATAGTGAATTCCAGGTCAGCCTGAGCCAGAGTGAGACCCTATCTCGAAACTACCCCCCCACAAAAAAAATAAGACGTAAGACTATGAAATCCTAATTGTCTTTGATTTTCAGGGCCAAGGAGTTGTGAGATTGTGGAAGTGTCACAGTGACTAGTAGTCTCATATTTTTGGTATTTCTTTATTGTGTTTTATGTATCCTTTGGAATGGATGTGGCTTTTAGGTGTTTTTTTTCCCCTTTTTCTCCTCTTTGTTTATTTCATTTCATATGTACCTTCCTGGTGAATTCTCTTCACTTGAATTTATGTACCTCAGTACTATTTAGGGGAAAACTTAATGCAGTAACAAATACAATTATTGGATAGCAGTCCTAATGTTGGCTAGAAGTAAAAAATACTTTTGTACTTCACTGAATGCCTTATAGGGGTCAGAGATGGAATACTGCAGTACTTCATTGCTGAGTTTTCTCTGCTCAGCTGCTGGATTTACTCATACCCAGTGGGATAGGTCTTCCATGCATTTGTCACATTCCAGAAATTAGTGGTAGTAATTCCTTCTTAGACTGTTCACTCCAGAGTGCTGATGAAAACTCTAAACTTCAGGCTCCCACACCCTACTTCTGCCCCCATCTGCTCAACCTATGCTGCTCTTACCATTTCTCCACCCATGTTATGTCTAGTACCTGATCACATCTCCACATCAAACATCTGATAGATGCTTGAAAATACTGGGTCAACCATTCATTCATTCATGGCTTCCAGGGTGTCTTCCTTAGAAAACTCCCAGCACTGCAGGTCACAGGGTTGCAGAGGCTGTGGAGGATAGAGTAGATAAGTGTAGTTTAGCTGGAATCAAGGAATCAAAATAGTTTGATTTTTTTCTTTTTGGAGAGAGACAGAGAGAGAGAGGGGAGGAAGACAGATAGAGATGGGCGCACCAGCAGCCTCTCAGCTGCTGCAAATGAAATCCAGATGTGTTCACCCCCTTTTGGTCAAGTGTGGCATTGCACCCTTGCTTCACTTTGCATCTGGCTAAACGTGGGACCTGGAGATTGGAACCGCTGGAGATTGGAACCAGCGTTTTTTAAGCTTAGGAGGTGGGCGCCTTAACCACTAAGCCATCTCTTCAGCCCTAGTTTGATTTTTTTTTTAATGCCTATAGTGGGCACAGCTCAGCTAGGTTCTCCTTAAAGCTGCCATCGAGGGTATCAGCAGCTTCTCATATGTAGTAGGCTTGATGGGGGAATATCTGCTTCAAATGTTCCTCTGCTTTCAGAAAGCCCCTCTTCCGGTAGTAGAATGCACATCTCTGTTTTCCTGCTGTCTACTGACCAGGAGCTAGTCTCATATCCTGAAGGTCACCATAGTTTATTTCTAAGTAGCCTCTTACCCCACTGCAGGTTCCTTCAAGAGACTAGGGGATAAGTGTCTCTACTTTAAAAAAAAAGGTAATATATTATGTATTTATTGCTAGCAATGTCATGCTTTAATAGTTCTATGCATAATAAAATGGTTTATAACACTATTAAATATTCATTATCTCTTATGCATTATTTTTATTGAGTAAACCTAAACATTTTCTACTTTTTTGGCAATTTTCAAGTATACAATATGTTATTACTAGCTATAGTAGTTATGATGCACAATAGAACCCTTGAAGGTATTCCTTCTAATTGAAATTTTATATCCTTTGTCCAGTATCTCCCAATACTCCAATATTTCCACTTTCTGAACTTCTGATAATGACCACTTTCCCCTTATCTAAGAGTTCAAGTCCTTTAGATTGCACATATAAATGGATTATTTGGCCTTTGTCTTTCTGTACTAAGATTATTCACTTAAGATGGTATTCTCAAGTTTCATTTATATTGTCATAAATATAGCATTTTCATCTTTATTAAAACTAAATTTGAGTTTGGGAGATAATCCAGTAAATTAAAGCACTTTGCCATGCAAGAACAATGATCAGAGCTCAGATTCTCAGCACCCACTTCAATGCAGGATGGGCTGGGCAGCCTTCCCATAATCTCAGCACTTTGTGAAGTAGCATAGTGGTTTGAACATAAAATGCCCCCTGCCCAGGGGCTCAATTGTTTGAACACTTGCTGCCTAGCAAAATGGCACTGTTTGGGAAGGTTGTTGATTTCCAATTGGGGTACTGCCCTGGAATTATAGAAATTGACTCTTGGATTCATTTACCCAGTTGGCTAGGTGTTGCTCAGAGCAGATCCTGAAAGAAGGAAAACTTACCCTTGGACTCATTTAAACGAAGGATGAGCCCACTGATTCTACTGTCTCTGCTGCTATGATCTGTTTGCAGCTTTAGTTTCTGTTGCCCAGAAGTCATTGGTGTTTTTCTTGAACAACAAAAAAACAGTAATATGTGAACAAATTGAGCATTGTATAGGCAAAAGATTTTTGACTTTAAATAATTCTTTAAACATTTGTTAAAAGGAAGGGATGTAAAGGTATAAACAGTTGAACTCTGCTGATCCAGATCCACCCCCACACACACACATACACTATGTTCACAAATGCAATCACACTAAGCCCACCTCTTGTTTTCAACAGTTCTGTGGGGAATTCATGCACTGTGTTCAGTATGTTCAGCACATTTCACTCATGCACATATTGTTCTAGGTCAGGAGTGCAGTTACTGAAGAAGTAGGGCAAAAAGCACAACTTAAATTCAGTGAGCATCTTTTAACATGTCTTGTCAATATTGGTTATCTGTGCTGTTCAGGGCAAAGGTACACCAAGACAGTGGAAACCTACTTGCATTATTGTGAGTGGGCTGATTACACGGTTTTAAGATTAACCTCATGGCAAGTTACAAAACAGACACTTACCAGGAAAAGCATCTTGTAGCAGTGTTCTCAGAAGAGTTATTTGTGTGGTCCATAAGAAATGTTCTCACAGTTCTTTCCAGTAGTCCATTCCTATACTTCATTCTTACAGTTCTTTTCCACATGTGGAACCTTCAGGCGAAGGACACTTGCTGGAGAAGGTGTGTCACTGGGGGTAGGCCTACTTGCTCTTCTTTCTCTCTCTCTCTGCTTCTTCTCTGATGATGTGATGATGTCACACTGGCGTACAATCTTCTCAGTATGATAGCTTACTTTCTGGAACACTTTTCCTTACATAAGCTGCTTCTGGTCTGGAATTTGTTCACAGCAACTTAAATGCAACCCTAAGGCAAGTTGTTCAAGTGAGAGATCCTGTTGCAGTAAATGAAAAAGCTTCCACATGCATATATGTGTTCACACACATACAAATATGCATCCACGCCAGGCATGGTGGCGCAGGCCTTTAATTCCAGCACTCAGGAGGCGGAGGTAGGAGGATTGCCATGAGTTTGAGGCCACCCTGAGAATACAGAGTGAATTCCAGGTCAGCCTGGGCTAGAGTGAGACCCTACCTTGAAAAACCAAAACCAAAACCAAAACAAACAAACAAAAAGAACAACATGCATCCACACTGGCACACACCACACATTCACCCTTCACTCACACACAAAACAAAATGAAATTTTATTTGTGTGTGTGTAACATTTTCTTGGTTTATTCATTTATTTTTATTTTTTATTATTTGAGAGAGATAGAGACAGAGAGGAAGAGGCAGAGAGAATGGGAATGACAGTGGCTTCTCAGCAGCTATGAACAAACTCCAGACGTGTGTGCTCCCTTTTGGCCAAGCCTGGCATTGCACCCTTGTGTCACTTTTTGTATCTGGCTAAATGTGGGACCTGGAGATTGAACCGGCAATCTTATGCTTGGCAGGCAGGCACCCCAACCTCCAAGCCATCTCTCCAGCCCGGTTCATTCATTTCTTGATGAAACTTAGGTTGATGTCACATCATCGATGTTGTGAACAAGCCTCTGATGAATTGGCTGAGTCCAGATATAACTTTGACATATTGAATTTTCTTTCTTTAGATTTATCTCTACTAGTAGGATTGCTGCATTGTATGGTGATTCTATTTTTAAATTTATGAACAAGTGTAAAACTATTTTCTCTTATCATTATACTAATCTACTTCCCACCAACCATGTAAAATGGTCTCTTTTGCTCATTATTACCTCCAATACTAACAGTTATCTTTCATCTTGTGATAGTGGTCATTCTACAGTTGTGCACTAATATCTCATTTCCAATGACTAGAGGGGATTGAACATTTTTCATATACTCATTTTTGTCTTGCTATTCAGTTATTTATATATTTTATATATTCACACCTTATCAGATGTGTATGGCATACAATTAGTTTCTTCTATCCAGTATATTGTTTCTTCATTGTTTTAATTATTTCTTTGTCTATATAAAAGATTTTTAGTTTGTTGTCATGTAATTTTTATATTTTCACTTCTGGTAATTGTGTTTTATAGTCATATCAAAAAAATCATTACCCAAAACAGTGCCATGGAGCATTTATTTGTTTTCTTCTAGCAGTCTTACAATTTCATGTCTTACATTTAAGTCTGTACTACAACTTGAATTGATTCTGTATATACAAGTACCTAATTTTGTTCTCATGCATGTGACTATGCAATAGACTATTTCAAGAGACTATATCTTCCCGCTGTGTGTTTTTAGAATCTTTGTCAAAAATCAACTCACATCAGATATATTGATTTATTCTGGGCTCTCTATTTTGTCTTTCATTGGTTTAGTTCCAGCTTCTTAAACTGTAGCTCAAACCCCTTTGGGGTGGCATAAGTGAGTGTGGGATTCATACAACAGTAGTAGATTTCTGGACACTCAACACCAAAAATTAACTCAAAATCTATCATGTAATGAAGATGAAGTATTTGTAGCAGTTCTCAACCAGGCCACATCACTCACCCTCACTGTAATCTTTGTTTTGAGGCTGCAACATACACTGTACTCACTGTCATGTCAGGCAATGCCAACAATGCTCATGCACCTCCATTAGTATGAAAATTTACTTTCATCTTTAATAAATTTTAAAAATTATACCAATTAATTATTGTGAAATAATTTTTATTTACTTGCAAGGAGATAAAGAGAGTAAGCATGAGCACACCAGGGCCTGTTGTCAAGGCAAACAAACTCCAGATGCAAATATCATTTTGTGCATCTGGCTTAATATGGGTACTGGGGAATTGAACCCAGGCCAGAAGATTTTGTCTTTAACCACTGAGAAATCTACCTAGCTCAAAATAAATTTCTTGGTCTGAAAAGATGGCTTGGTGGTTAAGGTGCTTGCCAGCAAAGTCAAATGACCCAGGTTTGCTTTCCCCAGTACCCACATGAAGATAGACGCACAAGGTGGCACATGTGTCTGGAGTTTGCTTGCAGTGGCTGGAGGCCCAGGTATGCCCATATTCTCTCTCCTCCCATCTTCTTCTTTCTCTCAAGTAAATAGATAAAATATTTTTTAAAATAAATTTCTTTTTGTTTTATGATATGTTTGATTTGTATACCTATTTTACATGTACATTTAGAAATGTATGTATATATTTGTGTAAAGATATATAATATATATGACAGATATATATATATGACAGATATATATATATATATATATATATATATATATATATATACATATATGTACATACACATAATATTTACATATTTGTGGTAAATGTTACTGGAATTTTGATAGAAATGCATTGAATTTGTGGAATACTTTAGTAGTCTGGACATTTTCATGAATTCTTCTAGTCCATGAATACCAGCTCTCTTTGCATTTATCTGAGTCTCTTTGTATTTCATTTGCCAGGGAGCACATTTTCACTGTATAAGTCTTTCATCTCTGGTTAATTTTTTTTAAATATTCACTTTATTTTTGCTATGTGAATTGAATAATTACCTTCATTTTGTTTTTAGAGAAATGCAAGTGATTTGTTGTACACTGATTTTATAGTCTGTGACTTTACTGAATTGATTAGTTAGAACACTTTTTACTGTATTCTTTAGCATGATCTATAGATAAGACATGTCATCTCTAAACAGAAGCAATTTACTTCTCTTTCTTTAGGATGCTTTTGTACTTGGCTGGATAGAAGTGGTGAGTTTAGTTCCCTATGCTTGATTTCAACCTTTTTTAAGACTATGTTTTTCTCTGTAAGTTTGATACATAATGGTCATATATAACTAATTTTCTGAGAGTTTTATAAAAAGATATTGTAGTTACCTAAACATTTTTTGCATGTATGGGTATATCATGTGATTTTATCCTTAATTTTTTTTTTTTTGTTTTGTTTTTGAGGTAGGGTCTCACTCTAGTTCATGCTGACCTAGAATTCACTATGTAGTCTCAGGATGGCCTCAAACTCACAGTGATCCTCCTACCTCTGCCTCCCAAGTGCCTGGATTAAAGGCGTGCACCACCATGTCCAGCTCCTTAATTCCTTTGATGTGGTGCATCTTTATTTCAGTCTTTTTTTTTTTTTTTTTTTTTTTTTGGTTTTTCGAGGTAGGGTCTCACTCTGGCCCAGTCTGAACTGGAATTAACTATATAGTCTCAGGGTGGCCTTGAACTCAAGGCGATCCTCCTATCTCTGCCTCCCAAGTGCTGGGATTAAAGGCATGCGCCACTACACCTGGCTTTCTTATGACCTTTTGATGTAGGATTGAGCTGAGTAGCTGGGAGAGATCCTGAACAGGTTGTCCTATGGTTGCACCATTTGAGGTTCTTTGTAGCCTTGGAAATGTAAGAGACACTTTGTTGGTGTGTATTTAATCCATCATCAGGCTTAGGTGCATCTTAATTGGTTTTGGGGTGCACAGGAAATATGTACAGGCTTAGAAAGAGTCCATCAACCTGGGAAAGAGTGGGAAAGCTGGTTTGTAGAAAGTCCATAAAAGTTTTTTAAGGTCAAGGAAAAGGCTTTTTAAGATCAAGGACCAGAAAGTGACTCCTGATAGCCATTTTCCAGTCTGGTCCAATAGGTTGGAATCCATGTTCTTGGGCCTTTGTCCCTAACTACCTATGAAAAAACTACCTTGCCCTATTCTGATTCACTGTTTTGTCACCTAATTTGATCTATTTATACTCTGGTACTGTGAAAGTATTTGCATGTGTGGTATGTAGTATTGTTCTTATCTGTTGTTTGTTCTTTGATGTTTCCATCTGGATATTCTTTTTTAGTAGAAATAAGGACTAAAGTTTCAGGCATTATTGTCTTCTTGTCTCACCCTACCTTCAGTTTTTTATCATTATTTTCTGTATGTATTTCAGTGCTATGCTTTTGGATATACATACATTTATAATTGTTATACTTTTCCAGTAAACTGCCTTATTTTTTCTCAGCATAATAACTTTGTCTCTTGTGACTTTTTTAAAATTCAAGTTCATTTTGTCTGATAAATAAACTTCTTTTTGATTTGAATACTTTTATTCATTGCTTTATTTTTTTTCCAGAATACATGTTGATATAGAATTTGGAGTCCAGGGAGGAATTAAATTCCATACAAATGCAGGAGATCCCATGTTAGCAAAAAATTGAAAATCTCAGACTCTGATAAAGGTAAATTATGAATTATGAGGTTTATTTGGAGAGACTTGGGATCCAAGGGAAGAGAAAAGGGAATTCTCTTCCTTAGCTGGCTGGAAAGGGGGAAGTGAGAGGGAGAAGTGAGAGGGAGAGAACCTCCTTCACAAAGAAATTCCCCAAGAAAAAGCCATTGGAGAAGACACCAAAACACGTGGAAAGCAAAGGATGAGAGCAAAAGCCAAGAGATTCCCTTCACTTTCACACTCACATCAGGGCTCAGAGAAGATTTAGAAATAGGATAATGAGGGACTCAGGACTTAAAGAAAGTTCACTCATGTAGCACAATAGGAAAGTATCCAAAAACAAGATAGGAAAGCACATAGGCAAACAAAAATTCCTCCCCCTTAACAAAGCAAGGACCAGGAGAGTCAGGCACTAGGAAAATGAATAGACAAGACAGTTACACACAATTGCTAGACTCATTTATCAATTAAACACCCAAGTAGGACAAGCTGTGTCATCACGCTCAGGTGTGTAAGGGCAAGATCTGACTGGTTGGTGGACTCAAGAGGCTGACTCAGAAGCCACCAGTCCACCCATGTGTGCTAAGCTGAGGAAGAAGCAAGAAGTGGCTGCCAGGGAGGTGTTGCTTGAAGCTATCTTGAATGAGACTGGATTAGAAGCAGGTTCTAGTCCTGTCAGGGAATGCAAGGTGGCATTTATGTTCTCCTTGAGTCTTTGTCCCTGGCTGATTGCCTATTAAAAAAAAAAAAAAAAAAGCTATGTTTCTCCTGCTATTCCTTTAGTGTGTCCTTAAAGATAAGACAAGGATCATTTATAGATAGCATATAGTTAATTGCATCCATTTTTAAATTTTAAAAATATTTATTTGTGTGTGTGTGTGTGTGTGTGTGTGTGTGTGTGTGTGCGCGCAATGTGCACAGTGTACCTGTGAAGGACATAGGATGGTCTCAAGATGTCTTTGCTCCACTTTCAGTGAGAAGTGGTCTGCTGCTGCAAATGAATGTGGCCTAGGAACTTCAGACTCTCTGGGCTCCATTTCCTATTATAAGTGGCACACTAGAAGTGCACAGCTTTTTATCCCACTTTATGTGGCTGCTAGAGAATGTAACCTGGGCCAGCAGGCTTTGCTTATAAACACCCTTGACCCCTGAGCCATCTCCCCAGTCCTTTTTTTGTTTTTGTTAATTCCACTGAGGTACTTTGTGTGTTTGACTGTAGAGTTTAAATTTTTATATTTAAAATAATGATTGAGAGGGAAGGATTTGTGATTGCCACTATGTCTGTTACCATCTTGTTGCCTAGTTAAATGTAAATGTGTTTTTATACTCTGGAAGCTCCTGATAGTCTCCATTTCCAGTCATTTTGTGGGGGTCTCATTACATAGGTACCTTATAATATGTAATGGATGCCATGTTATTTGCACATTTGAAGGATGGTGAAAACTCCAACATCAAAGTTTCCAGATATAAACTAAAGGCCAATCTCCTGAGCAGGCCTAAGGAGAAATCTTGGACCTGTTATGTAAAGTGGGTAACCAACTGTTCTTGATTTGGCTAATAGATCCACTTGGTGGAATGGAACTCATTGCTGGAACTGGGAAATAAGTCAAAACTATGTACAAAAAATAAGCTCAGTCTCTAAGATCAAGATATCACCAAATGTGGGCTAGAAGAGGGCCTCACATATAAAATTCCCTCCAAGAAATCTATGGCCATCCCATATATCTAGTACTAACTTCTCTCTCCATTGGAGAATTTGTTCATCTTTTTCAGATGGACAACAAACTTGAAGGGAGGATCACCCTAACCCTAACCCTAACCTCACCAGGGCCTCAGCTGAAACCATAGAGTAATGCAGGGTAAGGGCAAGAGTACAGCGTTCTTGGGGATCATGATACCAGAAAAAGGCTGAAGGATATAAACACAGAGAGCATCCAACTCCAACTAAGCCAGATATCCAGAGACACAGAGGCTCCCAAAACCTCATCACTGAAGTAGAACTAAAATAACAGCAATGTGGCTCAGGGAAATTCATGGAAGAATGGGCGGAAAGAATGTTAGAGCCACAAGTTGGGGCATTATGCATAAAGACTTGTCCTATCCCCCATAAGTCTCGACTACCCCCACAATGCATGATCCACATTCCCCATTGATGAGGGTCCCTTTGGAAGAGGGAGGACAGGGAGGAAGATAATGGAGTCATCATTATGAATGTAAAATTAGGATAATATAAATAAAAAATAAATTATAAAAAATACATAATGGTTTTTAGTGATTTCTTTTGCTATTTCAACAAGCATTTATAACGCATCACAATCCATATGAAATTTAAATAACTTAGTCTGATTATTTTGTTATTGTCATGAATTTGCTTATACTTAAAGCTATAATTTCCCCAAGTGTTTTATTTATTTTAGCCTTAGCATTCCTTAGATTTTTAAAGAAATTATTAAAAAGTTTTTAAAGGGCTGGGGAGATGGCTTAGCAGTTAAGGAGCCTGCTTCCTAAGCCTAAGAACACCGGTTCCAATCTCCAAGTCCCACATTTAGCCAGATGCAAAGTGACACAAGGGCGCAATGCTGCACTTGACCACAAAGGGGTGCATGCATCTGGATTTCATTTGCAGCAGCTGAGAGGCTGCTGGCACGCCCATCTCTATCTGTCTTCCTCTCCCTCTCTCTGTGTCTCTCTCCAAAAAAAAGGTAAAAATAATAACAAATAAGCTGGGCGTGGTGGCGCATGCCTTTAATCCCAGCATTCGGGAGGCAAAAAAAAGTTTTATATATCCATTAGCAATCCTAATGTTAACTTTTCTTTCCTAAAGCTTGAATTTCCATTTCCCTTAGAACTTTCTTTGTTTTTCTGATAATATGAACTTGTTCCTGAAAATTTCCATAGGGTTTATCTATGTTTAAGTATTTTTTCATTGCTTTCTTCCTAAATTATACTTTTCTTGATGTAGTAATCTGTTCAAAGTTTTTCCCCCTTTCTATACTTTAAAATGATATTCTATTATCTTCTGGTGTCTACTGCTTGCAGTGAGAAGTCAATCTCATTAATATACCTCTGTCTATAATTTTTATTACTCTTGAATTTTTAAAGGATTGAATCTCTCTTTTTAGTTTTTAGGAGTTTGACTATTGTGTTCATTACTTCACTCACTTTTGTGGCAAAATACCTGGAAACAAGCAGCTTGGAGGAAGGGTTTATTTTTGGTCAGAATTTGAGAACATAGTCTACCATGGTGGAGACAGCATGGTAGTGGGAGCATCACCTAGTCACATTGTGCCTATAGTCAAAAAGCAGAGAGAGATGAATGGTGATGTTCCACTTGCTTTCTCCTTTTTATTCAGTCTGGGATCCTGGCTTATGGAATGGTACTGCCCACTTTCAATGTGGGTCTTCCCCCTCAGTTAAACCTTGCTGCAAGTGCCCTTTAGACTTGTCCAAAGGTTTATTTCCTAGGTGACTCTAAGTCAAGTCACTTTGACAATCAAGATTAAATATCACAATTATTATGTACAAATCTATATATCCCTACTGGAATGAGAATGTGTCAATTGCTTTCATTGTAGCATGACATTAAATGCTAATGTAAGTAAAGAAACCTATCTTATATATCCAAGTGATCTTTGATAACTATTGTTCCTGAAAATTTCCATAGGGTTTATCTATGTTTAAGTATTTTTTCATTGCTTTCTTCCTAAATTATACTTTTCTTGATGTAGTAATCTGTTCAAAGTTTTTCCCCCTTTCTATCCTTTAAAATGATATTCTATTATCTACATTTTTTTAGATCATAAATAAAACTTCAGTTTAAAAAAGTTATAAGACTTATAAATCTCTAAGAAATGTACTCAGTATTTCTAGGAAGATAATTTCAATATGTATATTACTTTACTACTAATAATGAGATGTTAACTCATTTAGAGAAAGCTCTAGCATCAGTAACAATAACAAAGGAAAGTTAAAATGTTCATCTAGATATAAGGAAAATACAAATATGTTGTGCAAAGATGGAGAAAAAACTCAATGCTTAGAACACTATATGGAATGAAGACCTGGAAAAATGGAATATCAGTAATAAGAATATAAATGACCAAGATATGAAGAAAATATAGACTAAATATAAAGAAAGCAAAACTAGAAATGGAAATGATTCAAGAGATATATGTTCTATCATATCACAAATGAAATGATATATTCAAAGAAAAGTAACAAAGAATACTATGTATTTACTTTCTTTCACCTGGTACCACTCTCTTCCCCACCAATTTTGTATTACATATCATTGAAACTACATTTTCCTGCCTAGTTTACATGAAGAATAAGCTACAGGCAGAGCAGAGCAAAGGAAAAAGGCATTAATGAATCAACTATTGGATATACATAAAGCAGAAAATAAAAAGAAAGGGTGGTCAAGGGTCTTTTAAAACTCAAGGCATTGGCTGGAGCCATGGCATAGCCATTAAGGCGCTTGCCTGTGAAGCCTAAGAACCCATGTTCAGTATCTCTCTAGATTCCACGTGTCAGACAGATGCACAAAGGTGAGACAAGTGCCAGGACACACATGCCCACTAGTTGGCACAACCTCTGGAGTTCGATTGTAGTTGTTGAGGCCCTGGCATGCCAATTCTCTCTCTCTAAAATTAAAAAAAAAGTGAATAAAAATAAGGCATTTGTAGTTTAAAACTAATTATATTTAATAAAAGAATTCTAGATGAAATAGGAAAAAACACTTTTTTATTCATATGACAGGAGCCATAGCTGAAGTCTTCACTCACTTGGTTAGGGCACAAACTTGGTTCTTAACAACATACTGATGTGATAGCAAGCAGGAATCTGTTCATTGAATAGGCAAACAGGACAGAGCAAAGCTCAACTAGATTGGCTCTTGGAGTAGAGTGAAGAGATAGGAGAGGGGTTTGATATTGAGACAATGATGAGACATCCACATATGGATAGATGTGTACCATAAAACCAAGAAGAAATATTTCATGCCAGAGTAAGTTTCTGAGTTGTGTAGGAGCACCCTATATAAAAGGTCAGAGATTTTGAAATCAGATAAAACCATTATAAAACCCTATCTTTGTCTATTATTGGGCATGTGATACTAAGTAATGTCTCTCTTTTCTAAAATTCCAAAATGATGTATAAGGTGGATGCATTAAACATACCTGCAAATGTCAAGAAATAAAAATTTAATCTTTCTCCTTTGCTAGAAATACACATTTTTGGTCAAGCTAAATTGTTTTGCATAAGAACCTCAAAAGACATTGGACCACATGTTCCCACATCCTTAAAATAACGCGGAAAGCAGAGCTAACACTGTTGAGTCACCATACCCGCTAGGGACCTGTCAGAAAATAGAGACTTTAATAAGAACTAGTTATGGAGGTGTGAGCAAGATCAAAGGGAAAAAAGCAGATGTTCAGTTACCAGAGCTGAACAACCCCAGGAAGCCATTACTAACTCTGGGGCTGGTGAGGCAGCAGGACAAAAAGAGTGTTGCTGCAGCCCAATGGGAGCTGGATCCTGGAGGAAGGTTGCCTGATTATAGAAACTGATCATAGAGAGACATTCAAGAGCTTGAGTACAAGTGGAAAGAAATCACAGAAGCCCTTTCTCTTCCAACCCTCTGATATCCTGACAATAATTCTCTTTTGCTAAATTAAATAAGAAGCCAGAAAGAGGGTCTGCTCATATAGTTGGCATGAATCAGTTTCCTCAGGGAAGAGAGTAACAGTAATTACATTCATAGTGACAAAAGGAGCCAAGTATAAGAGACCAGCTCCTAGTGAAAGCAGTTTATGCATCTCACAGTGAAAGTTTAATTGTGTTTTGAGTGCTATGAATCCTGGGAAGTTAGTCTCACTGATGGGATAACCTCTATCCATCAATACATACAGTGTGCATGTTGGCTGCAAATGGAGTGCTTCCTATAGAAAACATTTACTTTCCCCAGCTTCTTATCAATCATTTCTAATTCTTGGGAACCGTTTCAAAAGATTTCTGTTTACCAAAGACTGTATTCTCCATAGACATGGAATCTTTCCACATATGTCTCAAGGTCTGGATCATGAAATGATTCTTGCCTTCCCTGCGGCAACATTTCCATCTCTGATTACTGACATATGTGCATTTGCTGTTGACATTTCCTAGCTATCTCCCTTTCATTCTTCAAAGCTAAATTTGAGGTCACCTCTTCTAAGGGGTGGGTAGGATGCTTCTTCCATAAACTTCCCAAGTACCCTTAATCTCCTTGCTTACCACTTACCATCCAGGGTAACTTTGTATGCTTTCTTGCTAGTGTCTATTTCATAGTGTGATTTATTTATTTATTTATTTATTTATTTATTTATTTATTTAGAGAGAGACAGAGAGAGAGGGAGGAGAGGAAGACAGATAGAGATGGGCAGGCCAGCAGCCTCTCAGCTGCTGTGAATGAAATCCAGTGTGGCATTGCACCCTTGCATCACTTTGCATCTGGCTAAACGTAGGACCTGGAGATTGGAACCGTGCCTTAACCACTAAGCCATCTCTCCAGCCCCATAGTGTGATTTATTTTGTGATGTGAGCAATGGGATTATATATCCATAGAATAAGGAGGTACCAAGTAGATCACAGTGAAAGAGTTAAATGTTCTGACTTTGTCAACCATTAAGTTTCAGTTACTGTGAGAATAGAGTAGTTTTGGTCTCCATGCCATCTATGAATGTTCTGACACTGGTATTACACTTCTCTCATCATATCTTGCTGTGTTTTTATAAAAGCTAATTGCTTCAGATTACTTTGATTTCCCTTTATATTCACTAGATGGTACTGAAGTTAGAGAGAATATACAAAAAATGCAGAAGGGAGGGAGTCCTAACAGTCAATCCAGGACAAAGGAGATCTATGTGTGGCTTCAGGTGAAGAATGACATCTTGGGGTCAAGTAGGCATAGACATGCACCTCTACAAGGTACAGGCCCCTTTAGCTCTTCATCTGAAAATGAAAATCATAGTTAAGAAGTTCTGCCAATATTAAATGAGATATGAAATGTAAAACACACATTGTTAGGAAAGATACAAATGACTATTGCTATTATGATGAACATTGTTGATATGAGACTTACGAGTGACAAAATTTAAAAATCATCTGATTAATCCTGACTTATTTATGTAACATGCTCCTATTTCTTGTTTTACCACTTATTATTTATAGGATGATTTCTTCTTGGAATCATAGCATTTTGCCATGAAGGCTGCAATATCATTTTCAAAGCACTACCAAATGAATCACCTCATTGGATCCCCTTCCAGCATACAAAGCAGAAGAGAAGTCTCTAGAGGCCTCATATACTAAAGACATCCACTGGATCAACTTTTCTTGGGACAAGGGTATAGGTCAGCATTGGATTTTATTCATTAAAACTGCTCAAAATATTATCCTAATTTACTGGTGATATTATTAGCCAACTGCTAATTACTTGTTACACTAATGAATGAATCTTCATAGCTTATTTGGATTTCTGTTCTTCCTGTGTGGCAATCTTCTATCTAGATATTTTCTAAGTGTTCTGCTTTTAGTATTTCAATAAGGCCTTAATTGTTTCGAAGTTGCCCCCAAATGTTATTTTCTTTTGGTTAGGATTTATTTGGAAAATGGTGTTCTACATCAATTAATGAAATAAGAACTGAGACAAAAATTGTTTGGATGCTGTGGTGGTTGGAATTTTAAAAATATCCCGTAGAGGCTCATGTGTTTGAAAACTTAATCCCTAGCACTGTTCTGGAAGGTTGTGGAACCTTTAGGAAGCAGATCCTAGCTGAAGGAAATGTGTCACTAAGGGTGGGCCTTGGGATGTTGGCACCTGCCCTATTTGCTCTCCCTCTCTCCCTCTCTCCCTCTCTTTCTTGCTCTCTTTCTTCAGGGCTCATGTGAAGATATGATGCTGGCTTTCATCCTGTCATGTTTTCTTCACCAAAATGGGCTCTACACTTTGGAAATATAAGCAGAAATAAACTCTTTCCTTGCTTCTTGTCAGGTATTTCATTGCAGAAATGAGAAATTCATTGATATACATACAGTCAGTGAAAGTTCATCATCAAGGGAGTAGTCGGCAGCAATGGCAGCAACCAATAAGAATGTTCATCACCAGATAAATAGTTCCATGGACTCTTGAATGACAGCCATCACTATTCAGCACAACATTCCTACTTAGTATAAACAGGTACCACATTATTCAATTAATATGGACATATTAAAAATTAAATGACAGGCTGAATGAATACTGAATGATTTCTCAGAGAGAATCTTTCTCTTCAGGGAACTTATTATCTAAGTGAAAAAAAAAATACATAAGTGCCATACATGATACAGTTGAGATAAAGCTTAAGTAAAGTGAACTGAGATTTAATTAATAACAACTATGTACCAGGTGTGAGATAAACCTTAAGTAAAATGAACTGAGATTTAATTCATCTTAAATATGTACCAGGTGTTATTCCACATACTCTTCATGCCCAATCTCAGGTCATCTTGTGACAATCTTTTGGGATTATTTTACTCCTGCGGAAACTGATGCACAGGGAAGTAAAATTACTTGTACAAGTTTACTTGACTAGTAAGTATTCATGGTAGCACTTAAACCTAGGCATATAGATCTCTGAAACCAAGCTTTTAAAACAGTACCTTAATGTGTGGAGAAAGGAGGGCTGGAGAGATGGCTTAGCAGTTAAGGCACTTCCCTGTGAAGTCTAAGGACCGAGGTATGATTCCCCAGAACCCACATAAGCCAGATGCACATGGTGGCACATGCATTTGGAGTTCATGTGCAGTATAAATGTCACTTAAAATTATAAAATAAAAATAAAAAAGTGTGGAGAAAGGAAAGTTTAAAATAATAAAAAGAATGGAGAAAATTTCATTTTTCTCTGTCCCATGTAGGAAAAGCATAATCATGGTGCCTACTACATAAGGATACTATGGTAATAGCCAAGACAGTACCTGCAAAGTCCTTCAGCTTGTATTGAGGACTATCCCAGAGTCATGTGGAGTCACACCAGTGGAAGCATCTCACACCCAGCCTGAGGCCTGTCCTTGGCATTTAGTGTGCTGGAATCCAGAGGGGTTTGCATAGGTTGCAGGGGTGGTAGAATGAGTCTATCTGTGCCAGACAGGTGTTTGTGTGAGCATTCTACAGTATTAACTACTGTTAGCATGCCAAATCCATTCCACCTCTGAAATAGGTTGTAAACACATACACCCAAAATGTGGGTCCATTGAATGCTTGAAGTTATCTCTCATTCAAGTTGGAGGATTTCAGGAGTTTCAAAGATTTTTAAAAATAATTTATTATTTTGTTTATAATATTCTAATTTTACATTCATATTGGTGACTCCATTTTTCTCCTCCCTGTCCTCCCCCCTCCAAAGGGACCCTCATCAATGGGGAATGTGGGTCATGCACTGTGGGGGTAGTCAAAAATTATGGGGATAGGCCAAGTCTCTGTGCATAATGACCCAACTTCCAAGATTTTTTTAAAGCAAATGAAATGTCCTCTGCCCCATATTTTTAAATAAACAAAGAAGGAACCTTTCTTAAAGCTTTTTTAAAAGAAAAAATCAAGGTAAAAATAATAACAAATAAGCCGGGCGGGTGGCGCATGCCTTTAATCCCAGCATTCGGGAGGCAAAGGTAGGAGGATCTCCATGAGTTTGAGGCAACCCTGAGATTACATAGTGAATTCCAGGTCAGCCTGGGCTAGAGTGAGACCCTACCTTGAAAAACAGAAAAATGAAAAAAACAAAACAAAATAATAACAAATAGATGGATTTATTTGTCCTTGAGGAGTAAGAACTGCCCCTGAGTATAAAGCAAAATGCCAGGAGACAGACTGGTGATAACAATAACAAGCTTCTCAAACCATCAGATTTGTCACTTTTCTGAAATCGATCCTATTTTCACTAAGCCTGTGACAATGCTCACCTGGGAGAAATGTAACCAACACTTTTTTATACTGTTAGTTCATATTAGGGTGAGTCATAACATCCAGCAGTGAGATTTAAAATAAAACCCAACAGAGAAGAAGTTGCAAAAGTATGGCATGAGTAATTATTTTGAGAACTCAAGAGAAAATTAAAATTTTCTGACATAAAATTGTACTAGAAGAGACCAGATGTTTAAGAAAACGAAAAACATAAACATGTAACGTCACTATAAACACTCCACCAGCTGGTGTTCTACAATTACCCGAAAATATACCCCTTTCTCAAAACTGGTAATGTGAGAGGCTGTTCACACTATGAGCCCTGTATCTCTAATTTGCATTTAATGGTATTTTTAGTATCTTATTATCAAAGTGAAAATGCAGAATCAGTTTCCAAAACTGATATTCTATCCTGCTTATCCCCACTTCCTTTGAAATAGAATATTTTTTATGAATCTTACATTGTATATATCAAAATGTTACCACATTCAGGGTCACTGTATCATCTAAAGAACTGATATACAGGGCAGTCTCAAAATTAACATTTTTAGCAATAATGATAATTACTCCAAAAAGACTTGAATAAGAACTTTCCTAAAATGGATCCTAAACCCTGAAACCTGTAACTGTTTCAGGCAGATGCAGGCAGATGTCAGAGAACTGGGTAACACACCGCTGCCTTTGAAGACAGAGGAGGGGGACATGTGAGGTCAATGGTCTCAGGAAGCTGGGAAAGGCAAGGAAGTATATTGACCCTTAAAGCCTCTAGAAAAAACCAGCTCTGGTGACATTTTAATGTCAGTTCTTTGTGACTGATTTCAGACTTCTGACTTACAGACTGTAGGATAATAAATTTGTGTCTTACTAAACTACTACTTTGCAATAATTTGTCATAGGGAATAGAAATGCAACATGACAGCCATGTTCACATTATTTCTTAATGACCAAGAGCAGAGTAGAAATTAAACTACCCCTGTTGGCTCATTTGGCATGACTGGCCAAATTTAAGGCTTGCAGTGTCCACTGTTGAGTATCTCCACTAGCTATTTCTCTTTCTCCCATTGAACTAAATGCAGCATAGCCTTTTTCAGCTTTCTGTCAGCTGGTCCACATGGAGGAGGTTTTCAGCTCAGTTCCAGAAAGATTTCTCAGTGACCTTGCTGCCCAAGTATGTGTAGTCTTCAGCAATAGGGTCTTACCATCTATTCCTGGTGGGAAACCAAGAGACTCAGCAATGGACTGTAATGATCAGGGACCTCCCTGGCCAACCACTTACTGGAAGGTATCCCATCCCTGGCATTGAAAATTTTCTAGTAACACTCTATGGCTTCTGAGTGTGCCATTTTCCAACAAAGTAGGTTTCTATATGAGTTATTTATATCCTCTTCGATTTTGATTAACCCTCCCTCCACTTTTCCTTTACTCAGTCTCTTCTCCTGACCTAACTTAGGCCTTTCTACCCCCAGTAATCTGTTCTTCTACTTAAATATCCACAACACAAAATATTAAGTCTCCCCTCCTACCCTCTCTATTCCCTTTATATCTCCTTTCTAGCTTACTGGCCTGTGCTACTGAATTTTATTCCTACATACATATAAGTCCAATTATTTGTAGCTAGCATCCACATATGACAGAGAACATGAGACATTTGGCTTTATGGGTCTGTATTACTTCACTAAACACAATCCTTTCCAGGTCTACCCATTTTCCTGCAAATTTCCTCATTTCATTTTTCTTTTCTTTTTTCTGTTCATTTTTTTAATTGACAACTTCTATACTTACATACAAAAAACACATGATATTTCCCTCCCCTCACCCATTCCACTTTAAAACTCCAATGTCCATCATATCCCCTCCCTCTCTCCATTAGTCTCTCATTAAATTTGAAGTCATCATCTTGCTCATTTCATTTTTCTTTACTGCTGAGTAGAACTCCATTGTGTAAATGTGCCAAATCTTCATTATCCACTCATCAGTTGAGGGACATCTAGGCTGGTTCCATTTCTAGCTATTGTGAATAGAGTGGAAATAAACATGGTTGAGCAAGTATCTCTGAGGTACTGAGACGAGTCCTTAGGATATATGCCTAGGAGCAGTATAGCTAAGTCATATGGTAAATCTATTTTTAACTGCCTCTGGAACCTCCACACTGATTTACACAATGACTGGACCAGATTGCATTCCCACCAACAGCATAGAAGTGTTCCTCTTTTTCTGCATCCATGCCAACACTTACTGTCATTTGTTTTCTGACAGGAGTGAAATGGAATTTCAAAGTGGTTTTAATCTGCATTTTCCTGGTGGCTAGGGATGTAGAACTTTTTTTAGATGTTTATATGTCATCTGCATTTCATCTTCTAAGAACTCTCTATTTAGTTCCATAGCCCATTTTTTAATTGTGTTGTTTGATTTCATATTATTTAATTTTTTGAGTTCTTTGTATATCCTAGATATTAACCTTCTGTCAGATGTGTAGCTGGAAAAGATTTTCTCCCATTCTGTAGGTTGCTTCTTTGCTCTATTCACAGTGTGCTTTACCTTTGTAATTTCATGAGGTCCCAGCGGTTGATCTGTGGTTTTATTTCCTGAGCAATTGAGGTTGTATTCAGAAAGTCTTTGCCAAGACTAATATGTTGAAGGGTTTCCCCTACTTTTTCCTCTAGCAGTTTCAGAATTTGGGGTCTGATATTAAGGTCTTTGATCCATTTGGACTTAATTCGTATGCATGGAAAGAGATAAGGATCTATTTCCATCCTTCTACAGATACATATCCAATTTTCCCAGAACCATTTGCTGAAGAGGCTGTCTTGTCACCAATGAGTATGTTTGGTATTTTTGTCAAAGATCAGATGGCTTAGCTACCTGGACTTACATCTGGGTCCTCTATTCTGTTCCATTAATCTACATGTCTGTTTTTGTGCCAGTACCATGCTGTTTTTGTTACTATTGATCAGTAATATAGGTTAAAACCAGGTATGGTGATACAATACCTTATTTTTGTTGCTCAAAATTCTTTTAGATATTCAAGGTTTTTTGTGCTTCCAAATGAATTTTCAGATTTTTATTTTTCTATTTCCATGAAGAATGCCATTAGAATTTTGATGGAGATTGCATTAAACGAGTAGTTTGCTTTTACTAGGATTATCATTTTCACAATAATGATTCTTCCAATCCACAAACAGGAGATGTTTTTCCATTTCCTAGTGTCTTCTGCAAATTTTCACTTAAGTGTTTTAAAGTTCTCTTTGTAGACATCCTTCACTTCCTTGGTTAGGTTTATTCCAAGATACTTTATTTGTTTTTTTGGTGCAATTATGAATGGGAGTGATTCTCTCATTTCATCCTGTTTGTTTGCTGTTAGCATATAGGAAGGCTATTGATTTCTGTGTGTTTATTTTGTATTCTGTTACATGGCTATAAGTGTTTATCAGTTCTAACAGTTTTCTGGCAGCGTCTGTAGGGTTAAGTATAGAATCATCTCACCTGTAAATAATAACAACTTGATATTTTCCTTTTCAATTTGTACCCCTTTTATGTGTGTCTCTTGCCTTATTGCTATGGCTAAGATTACCAGTACCATATTTTTAAAAAGTGGGGACAGTGAATACCCTTGTCTTCTTCCTGATTTTAGTGGAAAAGCTTAGTTTTTCTCCATTTAGTATTATGTTGTCTCTAGGTTTCTCACAAATAGCCTTTATTATGTTGAGATATGTTCCTTTTATTCCCAGTTTTTGTAGGACTTTTATCATGAAGGGATGTTGGATTTTGTCAATTACTTTTTCTGCATCTAATGAGATGATCATGTGATGTTTGTCCTTCAATCCACTTATATAATGTATTACATTTATCAATTTGTGTATGTTGAACAACATTTGGAGTTTACTTTTGTGCATGGTGAGAGGAGTGCATCTAGTCTTATTTTTCTACATGTGATTATCCAATTTGACCAGCACCATTTGTTGAAAATGCTGTTCTTTCTCCATTGAACATTGTTGTCTCCTTCATCAAACATTAAGTAGCTGTACTTGCCTGAACTAAGGACTGGCTTCAATTCTGTTTCATTGGTCTATATGTCTGTTTTAATGACAGTACCATGCTGTTCTTTTTTTTTTTTTTTTTTTTTTTTTTTACTATGGCTTTGTAATATAGCTTTAGATCAGGTATGGTGTTACCTCCAGAGGTGTTTTTTGCTGAGGATATATTTGGATATCTGTGTTCTGCTGCCATTCCATATGAATTTAGAGATCATTTTTTTTCTATTTCTGTGAAGAATAATGCTGGAATTTTTATTAGTATTGCATTAAGTAAGTCTATATATTGCTTTTGGTAGAATTGCCATTTTCACAAGATTAATTCTACCTACCCAGGAGCATGGTAGGTCTTTCCATCATCTCAAGTCCTCCTAGATTTCTTTCTTTCTTGAGTTTTTAAAATTTTTTATTATATAGTTCTTTAACATCCTTTGTTAGTGTTATTCCAAGGCATTTAATTTTTTTTTGTTACTATTGAAAGTGGGACAGTCTCACTGATTTCTTTTCTGTAAATATATATATATATATATATATATATATATATATATATATATATATATATATATGCTTTGCATATAGAAAGGTTACTGATTTTTCTCTAACCAAAAGTGAGAGAAGCATTAATATATGGGTATGGACATTAAAAGAAGTGCTTACTGGACAATTTGGTGAGCATAATATATACATTTAGTGAGACACCAGTAGACGTTATACCCCTAGGGCTCATGACTACCCTTGTTGGTTTTCAGTATCAGGAATGTATTCCCTCCCATGGAGCAGGCCTCCAGTCCAATTAGAGAGCAGTCAGTTTCCCCCATAATGGACATGCCACTATTGCACCCATTGGCTCATTTGGCCTGGATGGCCATATTTAAAGCTTTCAGTGTTCCCTGTTGAGTATCTTCACTGGTGTTTTATCTCTCTCCCATTGAACTGCATGCAGCATAGCTTTTTCCAGCTTTCTGTCAGCATGTCCACATGGAGGAGGCTTTCAGCTCAGCTCTCGCAGGATTTCTCAGTGACCTTGCAGCCCAAGTATGTGGAGTCTTCAGCAATAAGGTCTTACCATCTATTTCTGGTGGGAAACCAAGGGCCTTGGTAATGGCCTATAATGTATTGGGTGTATTTGTGACTTCCCTGTCGAACAACTCACTGGAAGGTATTCTGGCACTGAAAATTTTCTAGTAATAATCTATTGCTTCTGAGTGTTCCATTGTCCAGAAAAGTAGGTTTCCATATGACTTATTTATATCCTCTTAGATTTTGATTAGCCCTCCCTCCACCTTTCCTTTACTCAATCTCTTCCCCTGACCTCACAAAGGCCTTTTAACCCCCAATTAATCTGTTCTTCTACTTATACAATACCATACTATTAAGTTCCCTCCCTTTCTATTCCCCTTATATCCCCTTTCTAGCTTACTAGCTTCTGCTACTGAGTGATTTTTGTGTGTTGACATTTTACTGAA
The DNA here is from genome assembly GCA_036365145.1 of Orientallactaga sibirica. Taxonomy (NCBI): domain Eukaryota; kingdom Metazoa; phylum Chordata; class Mammalia; order Rodentia; family Dipodidae; genus Orientallactaga; species Orientallactaga sibirica. The sequence continues at coordinate 4,269,563 of JAEOAD010002517.1, forward strand.
AAAATTAATCACCTGTGGACATTCTGATCTATGGTGTTAAGATCTATTATTTTCCTGTTGATTTTCTGCTTGGATCATCTGTGCAATGATAATAGTGGGGTATTGAGGTCCCTTACTATGATGGTATTGGGATTTATCTCTGATTTGTTCTCAGGTAGGTTTTGCTTTGTAAAATGTGGTGCTCCTGTGTTTGATGCATATAGATTTATGATTGTAATGTCCTCTTCTTGGATCATTCCCTTGATAAGTAAAAAGTGGCCATCTTTGTCCTATTTAATTAATTTTTTTTTTTTTTTTACTTTTGCTTTGAAGTTAATTTTCTTGCATACTAATATAGCCACACCAGCTCATTTCTTATTTCCATTTGCTTGGAAAATTATTTTCCATCCTTTCTCCCTGAGGAGGTGTCTATATTTAATATTGAGGTGGGCTTCTTGAAAGCATCAGATTGACGGGACCATTTCTCTGATCCACCCTGTTAACTTGTGTCTTTTGATGTGTGAGTTAAGCCCATTCATATTTAAATTCAATTTAAAGTTATACTGTGAATTTTGATTTAATCTGTGCCATGCTGGAGGGTTTATGGGGTTTGGTGCTTTGAACTTTTTCATCCCTACTCTAGTTTTGGTTATTGTATTGTACTTGTCCTCTGTAGGCTCTTTTTTGTTTTGTTTTTTGTTTTTTGTTTTTCATGGTAAGGTCTCATTCTGGCCTATGCTGACCTGGAAGTCACTATGTAGTAGGGTGGCCTTGAACTCACAGTGATCCTCCTACCTCTGCCTCCTGAGTGCTGGGATTAAAGGTGTGCAACACCATGCAAAACTCTGTAGGCTCTTGAAGTTGATTGCCTGATGCTTCCATGTGGATTTTTTCCTGAAGTATTCTTTGTGGGTTTTACTTTGTGTTCATATAGTCATAGAGCTTGCTTTTGTTATTGAAAGTTTCCTTTCCCCATCTGTTATGAGGTATACTTTTGCTTGGTTCCAGTATTTTGGGCTGGAAGCCATTGTTTTTTGGCTTTGAAGTGCTCTATCCCAAGCCCTTCTGGCTTTCATGGGTTCAACTGAGAAATCTGAGATAACTCTGATTGGCTTGCCTTTGTATGTAATGAGTTATTTCTCTCTTGCTGTTGTTAGCACTCTCTCTTTGTTTCCATTGTTTAGAGTTTTGACTATGATGTGCTTTAGTCCTGTCTGTTTGGTGTTCTATGAGATTCTTATATCTCTCTTTTATGAGATTGGGAAAATTTTCTTCAATAATTTTTTTGAATATGATATCTAGGCTCTGCTCTGGATTTCTTCCCCTTCTGGTATACCCAGGATCTGGATGTTCAGTCAATTTAGGGTATTACACAGTTCCCTGATATTCTGTTCACAAGATTTTTTTTTAACTTAACAAAGTTTATAGACTCCTGATAAATTTCTTCCAGCTCAGAAGTTCTGCCCTTGACTTGATTGATTCTGTTAGTGAGAGCTTAGTGATGTAGTAAAGGTTTTATGTATAGAGTGATATATGGTCCAAAGCAGTCTGTTTATATGTGTAGATGTAAGAATACCAGCATCATTTTTTAATAGATTATCCATTCTCCCAACAAATTGCCTTGACTGAAAAAAAACAATGCTTTATTTGTGGATTTTCAATTTTGTTCTATTAATCTATCACTATACCATTACTATACTGTTTTAATAACTATAGCTTTATAATAACTTGTGTAATTGGAAAGTAAAAGCCCTACCTTTAATTTTTCAAAAACAAAGTTTTTTTCCCTGGGTCCTTTGTGTTTCTGCATAATTTTTGGTATTTGGCACTTCAGTATATGTTGACATTTTGATAGCTCTTAGGTTGACTCAATTTAGGGATAATAGTGTTTTTCTCTCAAACCTAACTTGAGGTTTAGATGGGTGTATAAGCACTTAGTCATCAAATTAACACTTGTTCCCCTTGGTGTGATTACTGGTAGGATAGAGATATAAAATCTTTTCCTAGAGCAAAGTTTCACCTATTAATTACTGATTCACCCTACTTCTGTCACACACCAACTTGGCAGCAGTAGTGATATGTTTGGCCTTTTGCTTTTCCAGCTCGTTCCTTCCCCTGTCCAGTCAGCATTGCTCAGCCTTGCCCATGGCTTGATTCCCATTCATCCATTCTCACTTTTGGCCTCATGCCCCATTCAATTTCTCATTCTCCACCCTCCTTCTCCTGAGAGGACAGTGTTGTTCCAAGGCCTCCAACCAGAATCTTTATTACAATATGTGTGCCCTAGTTCACTTCAGAATATAAGGAAGCAATTGTAAAATGGTAGATTAAATTTCAAAAGATGGATTTTCTGTTTCTTTACATGTCACATACAAACTTTGAGATCACAGGATGGTTATTAATACCCTCCACAACTCCTCATCACTAGACTAAAACCAGTAATATATTATTATAAGAAAAAGTATATTCATTTAATACTTAAAACCTTTAAAATATTTTTATTCTAAACTAGATTGTATTAGAATATTTATGTGGTATCTAACATACGGTGCAGAGAAGGAACCTCACAAATATTTTAGTTGATATGAAAAAATATGAAGTACCTAGAAATAATTTGGACTTGGGGTAAGACTATGAAATTTGTGTGTATATGTGTGGAGAGAGAGAGAGAGATTGAGAAGGAGAGAGAACCAGAAATAAATTGTTGCTTTCAGTAAACAAGAGACTCTAGCATCCCATAAATAAATGGGGATAAAGTGGGTCTTGAAAAATATCACACTAGAACTGGTTTATATACACATAAGACTTCTCATGGTATTTAAGAGAGCTTTCTTAAACCAAAGCACAAAGGCCCTTAATGAGGATCACCTTTATGCTGGGAGACCTCAGAGATGACAAATTGGAAAATATTCTCTGTAAGATTATTTTCACACCAGGATTGCCTGCTTGGGTTTAACTAACTAGACATCAATTAAAAATATATAATTATATTGAATAAATTTGAGATAAAAGAGTAATTTTCCCCTTTGATGCACAAGTTCCTACTGTCTCATTCAACAAGTTTTTCCTATCAGAGCAGAGGTGTTGGGAGGACAGCAGGCTTTCCCCATATTGTTTGTGTGCTACTAGGCAAAATCATATCATTCTTTTCTGTAGCAATGAAGGAATGATAGATAAAAATATTCATTCCTTTCCTTCCTTTGCAAATTATATCTTTCCTGTAACCTCAAAATTGCTCTTCATTCATTACAAATTTCTTCCCTTTAGGTGTGGAACTCATACATTTCACCTTAACTGAATGAAACAGCTAATTTAGGCATATGACTAACTCATACAGAAAATATTTTTTGAAACTTTTCTAGCCCTCAAGTTTATTTTATAAAAAAGGCACATTGCATTCAAACAAAATATAGATCTGTTTATCAGTTATTTATGTAAACATGATTCTTTAAGAAAAAATAAAGGGAAACAATGATTTGGATAGGTAAATGGAAAACCTTCCTTTATTCGATATAAAAATACTATTTCATTTAATGACTGCAAAGACAATTGAGGGATGTCCAAGAGAATAAATACAAATAATTTATGCATGAAGAATGAAATTTTTTGAATGCTAACTAACAGAGGAAGATGACATCAGGTCAAATAGCTAACATTAAAATGCTTAAAAATTTCAAAACTGGCACTAAGTCCTTCCCAGAGAAAACATGTAAATGAAAGCTTGGCTGGATTTCATTCCTCCAGTTGATGTAAAAAAAAAAAAAAAAGTTCAGACTTCTGACAATATGGCAGCCTCCTAAACACACTTCAGCACCTAAGGTAACATCAGGCAAGATCTGTGAGGCTCCAGTTTGAGTATGTCTTAGCAGACCTCCAGTGGGTGGGCATGGAGGGGCACTGTTGGCAATTTGCTGATTCCATACACTCAGGTAGCCCACTAGACCCTCTGGTAACCTCAACCACTCGCCCCAGATGCCACATCCCTGACACTGTGACCAGGTTCCCACCACAGCTGCTTACCTCTCTGATTTACCCCAACTGTTGCTTCTGCACAAGGGCCACACACTCTGCTATCTCCCACTGTGTTCAATCAGACTCTTCTGATCATGCCCACCAGTGCTGTCTGTCTCCTGCCATATTCCTACAGGCTCTGCCAACTGAACTCACTGTCCATTTGTATTCCCATGACCTGATGTGCTCCTGTAGGCTGCAAAAACTGAGCTCACTGCCCAATGCATTCCCTCATCTCCCACCGCACTCTGCTCCCTAGATCCCTTCTTTCCCACTGTGCTCCCACAGACCCTCACTCCTCTCTACAGGCTCTGCCCATTGAGCCTACAGACCAATCATCTTTCCTTGCCTCCTGCCATATTTCCACAGGCTCCCACTGACTGAACCCATAGCCCACCCATACTCTTCTATCTCCCACCATGTCACAGAGGTACCCACACTCTCCTGTCTCCCACTGCACTCCCACAGGCACCTGAGCTCCTCTATTTCCCACCATGCTCCTGTAGGCTCCACCAGCTAAGCTCAGGCCCACCCATGATTCCCTGTCTCCCACTATCTCACAGGCTCCCCCACTGTCTGCACACTCTTCCCTGTATCACTGCCTTGGTGGGCTGGATGGCAAGCTGTTTCACTCCTCCTGCTCACAGACCTTCCACACTTTATGCTGCCTATAGACACCCTTGTGTGCACCCCTTGGCTAGTACTCCTATATCCCCTGAACCAATCAACTCCCTGATCTGACATGGTCTATGGAACCCAGTGACCCTCACCATCTATCTGATACACCACTCCAGTCCCAGAGACTACTTGGGGCATTACCTCAGCTCCAGAAGGGGAACACAGTAATATCAGACAATCACCTGTCAGGGGAAACCAGTGAGCCCTCCAAACCCTGACCATCTGGGTACAGTAGGAGAGAAGAGGCAAGTGCTATGGTCCATGAGTCACAAGTAAGACACAGCTGAGAACAGGACAAAGGGATCCTAGTCCTCCAATCCCACCTTTGGTAGTAAGCACCAGCTGCGAGCAGCTGGTGCATTTATGCCCATCACAACCTGCACATCCCAAAATACAAAGCCATAAGAAGCCTATTGAATTCACACATAAAGTACAACACTCACAGAAGACACTGCAAGGTAAACCTCTTTCTTCCTCTTTAATTACTCCTACACTGAGATGGTTAGACAGCAATGCAAAAATAAAGAGAAATAAAGAGAAAGGGAGAAAGAGAGAGAGAGAGAAAAGAAGAAAGAAAGAAAGAAAGAAAGAAAGAAAGAAAGAAAAAAAGAAAGAAAAAAACACAAAACAACAGAGATCTCCAACAAGGTTGCCTAGTCTCACAATGGAAGTCTTAAATGAAAGCATAGAGGAGGCAACAGGAATAGGACCCCAAAATGAAAACACAAGTTATTTGACCCTGAACAAGTATACTGCAGAACTGGTAGGAAATCAACAAAATGCCAACAATCACATAAATGAAATTGACACAGCTGTCATCAGTAGGCTCAAACTAATAGACAAAAAACAAAGAGACCACAAAAAAAAGAAATAAATGAACTAAAGGTAAGCCAAAAATTAGAGGATATCAATAACCAGCTGGTTAAGCTTAATGAAGACATATTTAAATGCAAGACTGAATTCCAGGAAGCATTAAGACAATCAAAACATGACCAGAAATTGGAACTCAATAAGGAGATGGAAACTATACAGAAAAAGGGAAAAGAAGATACAAACCAAATTAAACCTCTCTAGAAACCCTCAAGAACAGAGGTAATGAAGTGGAGGGCAGGAAATCAGAGCTGGTAGACAAGACAGAAGAAACAGTTGAGGATTTTTGATAAATTCAAAAAAAATTTTGTGAACAGAACATGAGGGAACTGTGGGATATCCTGCAATGTCCTAACATTCAGATTATGGGTATACCAGAAGGCAAAGACATTCAGACCAAAGACATGGAAAATTTATTCAACAAAAATTATTAAAGAAAACTTTCCTGTCCTCTCAAGAGTCCCATCCAGATATAAGAAATTAAAACAACACCAAACAGACTGGACCAAAGAAGAAATTCTCCAAGACACATTATACGTAAAACTTGAAACAATGAAAACAAAGAGAGAGTGCTAAAAGCATCAAGAAAGAAACAACTCATTACATACAAAGAAATTCCATCAAAATTACCTCAGATTTCTTAATGGAAACCATGAAAGCTGACTAGGCCTGGAATGGAGCACTTCAAAGTCTAAAAAAACTATGGTTTCCAACCCAAACTACTCTATCCAGTGAAAATATACCTCATAATAGATGATGAAAGGAAAACTTTGCATGAGAAATCCAACTCTATGATTATATGAACACAAAGCCAAACCTATAGAGAATACTTCTGAGAATACTACACACAGAAGAGTCAAATGACCAAGCTTAAGAGCCAACAAGATCACACTAACCAAAAGTAGAGTAGGGTCAAAAAAGTACAAAGTCCAAGAAAACACAATACCCCATAAAGCACCCCAACAAGGCAGGGATTAAATCAAACCTCACAGTTATAACATTAAATATGAATGGTCTTAACTCACCCACCAAAAGACACACATTAATAGGGAAGATCAGAAAAATACACTTTTTTTTTTTTTTTTTTGCTGACTTCAAGAAACCCACCTCACTACTAAAGACAGATACCACCTCAGAGTGAAAGGATGGAAAATGGTATCCTAAAACAAATGGAAATAAGAAACAAGCAGGTGTTGCTATATTAATATCTAATAAAATAAACTTTAAATAAAAAGTAATCAAAATGAAAAAGAAGGCCACTTCTTACTCATCAAGGTAATGATCCAACATGACACCACAATCATAAATATATATGCACCAAACACAAGTGCACCACAGTTTATAAAACAAAACCTACTTGACAACAAAACAGAAATAAACACCAACACCATCACAGTTGGGGACTTTAACATTACACTATCATCAATAGACAGATCATCCAAACAGAAAATCAATAGGGAAATAATAGAGTTTAACAACACCATAGATCAACTAGACCTAATAGACACCTACAGAACATTTGACCACAATTCTACAGAATATACATTCTTCTCAGCAGCCCATCCGACCTTCTCCAAAATAGATAATATATTAGGCCATAAAGCATGCCTTCATAAACTCAGACAAATTTACATAACTTCCTGCATTATATCAGATCCAACTACTTTAAAGCTAGAAATTAACAAGAAGAGACACATAAGAATTCCAGCAGCTCCTGGAGACTGAAAAACACCTTAAACAAAGAATGGGTAGGGGAAGAAATAAAAACCGAAATTGTAAAATTTATAGAAATGAATGATAATTAGAAAACAACTTACCAAAACTTATGGGACACAATGAAGGTAGTCTTAAGACAAAAATTCATAGCACTAAATGCCTTCATAACAAAGACAGAGAAACCTCAAATTAATAACCTAACTATCCACCTAAAGGCATTGCAAAAACATGAAAAATCCAACCCTAAGAGCTCCAGATGGAAAGAAACAATGAAGATCAGAGCAGAAATTAATGAATTGGAAACTAAGAAAACAATTAAGAAAATTGATGAAACAAAGAGCTGGGTATTTGAAAAATAAACAAGACTGATAAATCCCTGGCCAATTTGATCAAATGAATAAAAGAGAAGTCTTAAATTAACAAAATCAGAAATGAAAAGGGAGAGTCCACAACAGACATCATGAAATTGAATCACTAGGACTTACTTCCAAAACCTCTACTCCACAAAAAAGTATGACCTCAAAGAAATTAATGAATTCCTAGAAACATACCACATACCAAATTTAACTCAGAGCATATTAGTCTGCTAAATACACCTATCATATCAATAGAGACTGAAAAGGTAATCAAAAACCTCTTCCAAAAGAAAAGCCCAGGATATGATGGCTTCTTGGCCAAATTCTATGAAACCTTTACTGAAGAACTGAAACCAATTTTTCTCAAACCATATCACATAATTAGAGAAGGAATGTTCTCCAATTCCTTTTATGAAGTTAGCACCACCCTAATACCAAAACCAGACAGAGCTTTAAGAAAAGAAACTATAGGCCTATATCCTGATGAACTTAGATGCAAAGATCCTGAGCAAAGTCCTCCCAAACCAAATTCAGCAACACATCAAAAATATTATCCACCTTGATCAAGTAGGCTTCATCATAGGGCTGCAGGTATTGTTCACCATATGGAAACCAGTCAACATAATACACCACATAAATAAACTTAATCACAAGAACCACATAATTATTTCAGTAGATGCAGACAAGGCCTATGACAAAATACAACATCATTTTATGATCAAAATTTTGGAGAGAATAGGCATGTAGTGTTTATATCTGAACACAATAAAACATGTATATAAGCACCTAAAGGCCAAATAATACTTATTGGGGAAAGACTCAAGGTGGTCCCATTGAGATCTGGAACAAGATAGGGGTGCCCACTCTCACCACTGCTCTTCAACATAATAATAGAAGTGCTAGCCTAAGCAATAAGACAGGAGAATGAAATAAAAGGGATACAAATTGGAAAGAAATAAGTCAAATTAGTTCTATTTGCAGATGACATGATCCTATATATAAGTTACCCAAAAATCTCCATCTCTAAACATCTAAAGGTGATTAATTCCTTTAGCAAAGTGGAAGGATGCAAAATCAACACACAAAAATCAGTAGCCTTTCTATATGCAAAGGAGAAATATATAGAGAAAGAAATCAGCAAGGCTGCCCCATTGTCAATAGCCACAAAAAAAAATTAAATTGCTTGAAATAACCCTAACCAAGGATGTGAATGACCTACATAATGAAAACAAAAATATTCAAGAAAGATGACTTATGCAGATGGAAAGACCTCCTGTGCTCCTGGATAGGTAGAATTAACATTGTAAAAATAGCAATGGTGGGCTAGGGGGATGGTTTAGCAGTTAAGGTGCTTGCCTGTGAAGCCTAAGGACCCAGGTTCCATTTTCCAGATCCTACATAAGCCAGATGCAAATGATGGTGCATGCACCTGGAGTTTGTTTGCAGTAGCTTGAAGCCCTGGCATGCCCATTATCTTTCTCTCTGTGGAATGAATGAATATGAGTTCAAAGAACAGAAAATCAAGTTCTAGTTAATGTGCTAATGGCCTACACCTGGATACAAAGATACAATTCTGATAGGTAACATTTTTAAAGGGCATTTTTGGAATAGTAATGGTATGAAAATGGTGCAGAACGAGGAAGGTATAGAGTATGCTAGGCAACATTCAATTTATTTTGTGGAGATCAGTAGCAAGAGATACAACTAAGAATATAGCATCAATGTAACAAACGGTCTACTCATATCCCATCCTAGAAAGATGGGTTATGTATGGCAGGATTGTGGAGAAGGTAGGTTTCTAAGCAGAGCTGGTCCTCTGCTGGTTCATTGTATTGAAGTTTTGATAGTTTGACTCTTCTGCCCATAATCCTTTGAGACTGTGATCAAGCAGTTTGTTAAAAAAAATATTAATAGGAGCTGGCATGCTGGCACACGCCTTTAATCCCAGCACTGGGGAGACAGAGGTAAGAGGATCACTGTAAGTTTGAGGCCACCCTGAGACTACATAGTGAATTCCAGGTCAGCCTGGCTAAAGTGAGACCCTATCTCAAAAACAACAATAACAACAACAAAATAGGTCCATGGAAGTTCTAAGAATCAGGCATAAGAAAAATAACGTGAAGTTTTGTATCAGCTAAATTGTGAAATAATAAAAATAAGCAAAGCATTAGATGAAAACAGAGGGTGACAGCCAGTGTTAAAAGTTAAGCTGAAAGTAGGGAGGGAACAGGGAGCATGTAGGGATACCAAACTATACGTGAAAAGTCACGGGTCCACTGTTCTGTAAGTTCATTGAGGATAGGCTCATCTTCATGCTCTTGAATAACTCTCCTGTTGCTGGTATGATGACTTGTCACAAGTAGCTTCAAACAATGTAGGTTTAGTATCTGACAGTTTTGAAGGTTGTAAGTCTGAAATAAGTTTTACTAGACTGACATCTGGAGGTTCTAAAGAAGAATCAACTTCCTTACCTTTTCCCACTGGGGTCATGACCCTATTTCACTTCAACTCCTGTTGCTATACTATCATTCCTGACTCTGGCCTTCATGCTTTTTTCATAGGAGGAGCCTTGAGATTACATTGGGTGAATTGGGATAATACCCTGTCTCAAAATCTGTGAAGTGCCCTTTTCCAGGCAAGTAGCATATTCATATCCTAAAATCAGGATGGAACTTGTTTTGTCCACCACAATGTGGACTCTCTTGATGTCCAGCACAGCGTCCACATCTGTCTCATAGAAGGGGTCACTAATGGTTTGTGGTACCTGCAAAGACGATGATACAAATGCTCACATAGTTTGAGAAAAGACTAATTGAATAGAAAGATACAGCACAAAATGGTATGTGAAAAAGACCACTTGGTACCTATCCAATTAGAAAAGATAGAGATGAGCCAAGGGACCTCTAAAACCTACACATAATAATTAGGGAGGGCAGGGAATTTGATTTACTTTAATTATTTAATTTAGAATCTTGGGCATATAAAGTGCTCATCTCAAGTGTAGCAATGAAAGTGCCACAAAATGTGTCACTGTTGCTTTATAGAAAAGCTCAAAACTCTGGCTTGTTATCTTAATCTCACCCCACTATTGAGTTTTCCAGATTGACTATGTTCCTGTCCTAATTTCTTAAATCACTCCTTTATTCATCCACTCACAAATTTTATAAGGTTATACTGATATGGCTGTCTCTAACCTTCTGGCTAGGAACATTTAAAATACATCTTTGCTACGATCATCAATGAGTTGCTATATTTGGGAATTAGTTAGCATGTTAGACATTCAGTTAAATGCTAATAACCTGTGTGTTCTGGGCACTGTTGAAAATTACAGAGATAGAAGCAAAGCTGAGTTCCTTCTGACCAAGCAGAATGAATGCATTCGAGTGAGGATCAATAGATAGCAAAGAGAAAAAGAAAGGGAAACAAGTCAGAGCAGCAAGTAAGGATGCTGTGTGTCCCACAGGGTTAAGAATGGCATCATGAAGTAAGATATGGCTTGGACACTCAACAATATGGTACTTATAAATTTGCCCTTCTGGATTTATGATGCAAATGCTTCAGTCTTAAGTAATAAGATAGGTTGGCATTTAAAGAGTCAAAAAATAGGTCACTCATATAATCATTTCTTTATTTACAAAGAATGTAACTTACACAAGTTTTCAAGGGATTTAATTACTTACCTTTTGAAACAAAGACTTATAAGTTTCAAAAATCTCATTGCTCAATTAGGAGAATTTACTACTATATTGTTTTCAGTCAAGCTCTGGGACGTTAGATTGTGACTGGTGATACATTCTGACCTACAGTATACATTTCTGCAAGTCACACCTTTCCTGATATACCCTCACTTTGTTCCCTTCTGAACTTGGAAGTTGCCTCTGAAAAATTTCAGCCAAAAATTTCTGGGAGCATTTATAAAACCATTAATTAGCTAATGGAATATTCAGTTAATTGAATTGAATTTCCCATTCTATAATGCAGGTATAAAAAGGAATAAATCTGCACATTTTTATTCCAGGATCCTAAATATCAACTCAAAATGAAATGGGCTGCAAACACAACTGTTGCTCAAATTCATTTTTTGCCTATTTAATTCCTTAATTTACTCAAATATATATGTGGGTATGAATTAGACATTGGTTACTTAGCTAGCAGGTAGGGAGGAAAAGAAAAGAGAAAAAATGAAAATTTAGGGAAGAGAAAGGGAGAAAGAAAGGAAGAAGGAGAGGTAAAAGAGAAAAGAAAGCTCCTTCTATCCCATCAATCCAAGCAACATGTCTTTCAAGTCTCAGCAATGGGCATTGCTGCTCCTCCACGGCTGAAAGCACCATCACCAATGACCAAGTCCACACTTACATAACAGCAGGTACAAACCACTCACCATAATATACTTGACCAGCAACCCAAAAATGGTCACAAATGTTTTTCTACCTCTCTTGGCCCTCTTTTCTGAAAAACAGGACAAAAACTACTTTTAAGTCAAATAGCAATTTCACTATAATAAAATTTCCTATCTGGAGAAATGGACATCTGTAACTTAATAAATTACCAATATTTAAGAAAGGTAAGTTCTATGTTGATATTATTTATATGAGGAATCTAAAATAAACTTTTAGAAGCAGGGAATAGAACATGTTTGCCAAAGACTATGGGGAAGAGAAAAACAGAAACATATTTGTAAAAGGGTATACAGTTTCAACTATTCAAGGGTTAAATGCTAGAGATCTACTCTATAGCATAATGCCTATATTTAAAATTTTACTTAGAAATATATTTTATGTTATGTTCTTATTGATCTCAAAAATAATAATAAAGGGCTGGGAAGATGGCCCAGAGGTAAAGGTCTTTGTTTGTAAGCCTTTCTGGCATGGGTTTGATTCCCCAGCACCCATTTTAAAGCCAGATGCAAAGTGACACATGAGTCTGGAGTTTGTTTGCAATGGCAAGAGACCCTGGTGCACCTATCCCTCCATAATAATCCATAAATAATTAAAATAATAATAATAATAAAGGTGATAGAATAGAAGTTTGGAAGAGACTTCATATGTTTATTACATATTATGGTAATGTTTTCAAATCATATATACATATGTATATATACACACATACATGATCAGATTATGTACACTAAAGATATATAGCTTTGTCTCTGTGGTCCAAAACAATTTTCTTTTAAATAAGAATTACTTATTTTTTGACACTGATTGCAGAAAGACAACATGTTTGTTCAGAGGATAAAGCTGACCTCAGGGAAGTATAAGAGGGTTTTATAAAAAAAAAAAGTTGGAATGAGAGAAGAAGTAGGCAAGTAAGTCAAATCTTTTGAGATCCTGAAGAGACCTTTCTACAGTGTGTAGGACCTGAGAGTTGTGAGGGAGGACTGTCCATCCCGGGAATGCTGACAGCACTGAGGGTCGAATTAGGAACAGCTCTATGGTCTTCCTTGTCCTACTTTTTTTTTTTTTTTTTTACTTTCTCAGGGTAAGAAGTATGCACCAGCCAACTAAAATCTGTTGTAGATCCCAGCACACAGGGAAGCTACTGGAGAAAGAAATTCTGAAAATGTTTACTAAACTCATAACCATTCATATGTTTCCTATTTTCTTTAGGAATTTGTACAGTGGCTCACTCACATGCTTAGATGTATGATTGAGGTAAGAAGATTCATATCATTACCTACAAATATCTATCAATTTCAGAGAAGTTTGTTGAAAAGGTTATCTTCTCCCCATTGAATTATCTTGAAACATTTGTCAGAACCATTTGACTCTGTGCACTGCCTATCTGGACCCTCTGTTCTATTCCATTGGTTCCATTGATCTATATTTTTTCTATTTTGTATTAGTATCAAAAAATGTATTAATTAGATAATGAAAACCTATTTTGTACTTTTGCAGAGTTGAATTTCAACTTTAATTTTAGAAATCAGTTTGTCAAATAACAACAACAAAAAATGCCTGCTGGGTTTTAATTGGTTGGTGTTGGTGCTGAAGATCAGTTTAAGGTGACCAGACAAGCTAACAGAATCTGCTCTTCTGAGTGATGGAAACATTCTCCATTCATATAGATTTTATTTCTCTCACTATTGTTTAAGCTGTCAGCATAGAAATCCCGCATATCTTTTTCCCTATGTCTTTAATGGGTTTTGATGCTAGAAAATTGGCATTATTTTGAAATTTTCTTTTATTTATTTATTTTATTGGCAACTTCTTTAATTGTAGACAATATCCCATGGTACTTCCCTCCCTCCCCCGACTTTCCCCTTTGAAACTTCACTCTCCATCATATCTCCTCCCCCTCTCAATCAGTCTCTCTTTTCAGTTTGATGTCATGATCTTTTCCTCCTGTTATGATGGTCTTATGTAGGTAGTGTCAGGCACTGTGAGGTCATGGATATGCAGGCTATTGTGTGTCTGGAGGAGCACGTTGTAAGGAGTCCTACTCTTCCTTTGGCTCTTACATTCTTTCAGCCCCCTCTTCCACAATGGACCCTGAGCCTTGGAAGGTAGGTTTGAGATGTTTCAGTGCTGAGCACTCCTCTGTCACTTCTTCTTAGCACCATGGTGCCTTCTGAGTCATCCCAAGGTTGCCACCTGAAAAGAGAAGCTTCTCTAACCAGAAGTGAGAGTAGCATTAATATATGAGTGTGGACATTAAGAGAAGTGCTTACTGAGCAGTTCGGTGAACATAGTATATACATTTAGCGAGACACCAGCAGACATTACACCTTTAGGGCTCATGACTACCCCTGTTGTACATTTTCAGTATCAGGGATGTGTTCCCTCCCATGGAGCAGGCCTTCAGTCCAATTAGAGAGCAGTTGGTTTCCCCCATAACAGACATGCCACTATTGCACCCATTGGCTCATTTGGCCTGGCTGGCCAAATTTAAAGCTTTCAGTGTTCACTGTTGAGTACCTTCACTGGTGTTTTCTCTCTCCCATTGAACTGCATCCAGCATAGCTTCTCCCAACTTTCTGTCAGCTGGTCACATGGAGGAGGCTTTCAGCTCAGCGCCAGCAGGTTTTCTCAGTGAACTTGCCATGCAAGTATGTGGAGTGTTCAGCAATAGGGTCTTACCATCTATTCCTGGTGGGAAACCAAGGGCCTTGGCAATGGCCTATAATGTTTTGGGGGTATCTGTGACCTCCCTGGCCAACAACTCACTGGAAGGTATCCCATCCCTGTCATTGAAAATTTTCTAGTAACAATCTATGGCTTCTGAGTGTTCTGTTGTCCAGGAAAGTAGGTTTCCATATGACTTTTTATATCCTCTTAGATTTTGATTAGCCCTCCCTCCACCGTTCCTTTACTCAATCTCTTCCCCTGACATCACTTAGGCCTTTTAACCCCCATTAATCTATTCTTCTACTTACATATATACAATATCATCCTATTAAGGCCCCCTCCCTCCCTTTCTATGATTGGACTTCTATGTGAGTAAAAATAAAACTCAATATCAGAAGCCAGTAAGCTAGAAAGGGGATATAAAGGGAATAGTTTGAAATTTTCAATTTCCTCTTGTTCTTTGAAATGCCATAGAAATACCATTGGTTTCTTGTATTGTTAGTCTCAAAACTTTTTCAAAATCACTTGTAATGTGTATGCTTTCAATTGTGTGAGTGTTGGGAAATTTTTATCATGGTCACAGGCTCTACAAATAAAGGCAGTTTCCTTCTTATTCTCTAGTCTATATGTGATGTTCTCTTTTACCTATCTTACTGTACATATCAGAATATCCAGCACAATGATAGTCTGAGAGGGCACAGCTTTTTTTTTTTAAATGAATGCAACATGTTATCATTAAGTGTGGTTTATCTGTTGGCTTTTGAAAATATCTTTTATCAATGTTAAGAAATTACTTCCATTCTTAGTTTACTGAGCCTATATTTTTATTAGTCACAAATGGTCATGGCATTTTTTAAATGTTGTATTTTATCTATCGAGCAGTTGGCTTTTAATCTTGTCAATATGTGAAACACACTGATTAATTTTTAACATCAAGCTAATTTGCATCATTGAGGTAAACCCCTCTTGATCATGATGCAAATATATTTTTTCTAATTTCAACTTGCTAATACCTTGTGTTTATGTTCAGGAGGGATACAGACCTCTAGTTTTCTCTTCTTAAAGAAGCTTATTCTGATTTTCATGCCAGGGTGATGCTGGACTAATAAAATATGTTGAAAAGTGTTCCCTCACATTCAGTTTTGTAGAACAGATTGTAAATCTTGTGCCTTTTAAGAAGTTTGACCATTTCTTCTAGGCTGCTATATTTATTTGCATTAAAAATATGTAGTATTCTCATAATATACTTTTTCACATGTCTGGAGAACATGGAACAACATTTCTTCTTTAAAAACTTATGTTTTTGCACACATGTGAGCTTTTGTGTGTGCATGGGATTGCCAGAATCTCTTGCCACTGCAAATGAAAGTCCATCTGGCTTTCTGTGGATGGCTGAGAAATTGAATCCAGGCCATCAGGCTTTGCAAGCAAGTGCCTTTAACTGCTGAGCCATCTCCCCAGCCCCAATGTTTCCTCTTTTATTATTCATATCTTTATATCTTTACAGTTACTATTTCTTTTTCTTATGTCTTAAAATATTGTTTCTATATCTCTATTTTTTAGCGTTTTGACTCTGATGTATCTAAATGTGTTCATTTTTGTTTTTGCTTTCTATTTTACATTTATTTTTGATTTTGGTGTTACATGTGCCCATTGTTTCTTCAGGCATTTCTTTACTCACTGACTTCTGTTGTACTGATGAAACTCAAATGACTCATTTATAATTAGGCAATTTCATATTGCTCCACAGCCTTTGGGTACTCTGGTAGCTTTCTTACACTTTTCCCCTTCTTATGGGGATAGTTTCAATGGATATAGCTTCAATTCAATGAATCTCCCTAGACTATTTGTAGTCTATTTTTTTGACAACTTTCATGTATGTGTGTATGTATGTATGTATGTATGTATGTATTCATTTTTTTCTGTCTATTTCTTGCCAAGTTTGATTTCATTTATTTTTGCCTCCATCATCTACAAAAACATGTTGATGGCAACATGATGGCAGACAACAACAGCTGATGTGAGGTAATGAATGCAATGGCAACTTCCAAAGCACTACTCTCCATCCTCTGGCTCTTATATTCTTTCTGTTACCTCTTCCACTACTTTTGCCTTGGTGGGTGTGATAGAGGTGTCTCATATGTTACTGAGCTCTTAACTGTCACTTCTTAGCACTTTAATGAGTCTCAAGTCTCCCCAGTAGTTACCACCATGTATAAAGAGCAGCTTCTCGGAAAGTGAGTATAGCACTAATCCATGGACATAAAGATAAATATTTTGAGGACAATCTGATAAGCACAATATATCCATTTAGCTAAACAACTAGTAGCTTCCCTCTAGGGCCTATGACCTTCCCAAACATCAGCTTTTGACTAGGTTTTCAATAACAGGCATGAATTCTCTCCTGTGGAGCAGACTTCAAATCCAATCACATAATACTTGGTTTCCCAATAAGTCATGTCACTATTATACCAGTAGATATGACTTGTCTAGCTGGCTGGCTGCATAGTTCACAGAGTCCACTGATGGTTAAGATTATTGATGATAATTCTCCCTTAGAAGCCTGCATAGCACTTCCTAGTGCTATGACAGCTACCCAGCTGAGTTTTGTCTGTTTTTGAATATAGGCATTTAGAGCTATAAAATTCCTTTTTTGGCTTTCTTTCATTATGTCCCATAGGTTTGGGTATGTTGAATTTTTGTTTTCCTTTAGTTCTAGAATTTTTTTTTAAATTTACTGCTTAATTTATTCAATGACTCATTCATTATTTAATACTATGTTATTCAATCTCCAGGAGTTTATTTATTTTATATAGTTCCCTTGTTAATTTTTAACTGTCTTGTTTTGTGGTCAGATAAAATATAGGAGTTATTTTGATCTTCTTAAATTTATTGAAACTTGCTTTTTAGGTTAATATGTGGTCCATTTTAGAGATTCCATGAGTTGCTGAGAATAATGTGTATTCTTTAGAGTTTGGATAGAATGTTCTGTAAAGGTCTATTTGGTCCATTTGATCTATGGTGTCCTTTAACTGTAATGTTTCTCTGTATATTTTCTGTCTAGATAACCTATCTTGGTGATAATTGGGTATTGAAGTTGCCTACTCTTATTTTGTTGGGCTTTATGTCTGACTATATATCTAATAAGTTATTTTTGATAAAATTAGGTATGCCAATGCTTAGTGCTTATATGTTTAAAAATGTACTGTCCTATTGGTGAATTGTTCACTTGATCAGTAAATAGTGACTTTCTTTATCTCTTCTTATTAACATGGTTTGAAGTCTATTTTGTCAGATATTAGAATAACCATAGCTTCTTGTTTCCTAGATTCACTTGCTTATTTTCTTCTTCTATCTTTTTAACACTAAAGGAATGATTGCCTTGAACAGGGAGGTAAATTTCATGAAGACAACAAAATATGGTACCTATTTTCTGATCTAACCTGTTGGTCTGTGGATTTGACTGGAAAGTTTAGACCATGAATATTCAGAGTTGGTATTGAAAAGTGTGAGTTTATATCTGTCATGTTGATGATTTTGTGGAGTTGGTATTTTCTTGGCCTTCATTTCTTAAACCAACTGGTCTAGCTTTGGTTATGGATTTTTCTTCCCACAGCCTCTTAATTATTTTCATTCTTCTTTTTGATGTAAAGTCTGACATCCAGCCTCCTCTGTAAGACTGACTTGGTACCAAAAATTCCTTTAGCCTGTTTACATGGAAAGTTCTTCTTTCTTTTTCTATTACAAGAGATAATATGTTAGTTATAGTTGTTTGGGTTGTCAGCTGTGGTCTTTCAATACTTGAAATGTGTCATTCCAAGCCCTTCTGGCTTTTAGCATTTAGGTTAAAATAATGGCTATTATTCCAATGAGCCTACATTATATGTGATGATAGTTTCTCTTGCAGCTTTCAGTACCCTTTTTTTTTGCACCGTTTTAACTATGATATGCCTTGGTATCTATTCTTGTACTGTATATTTGGTGTTCTATATGCCTCTTGCACCTGGATAGGCATCTCTTTTCCTATATTTTTGAAATTTCTTCTGTAATTTTATTAAAAATAATTTCTAAGCCATTTATTAAAGTTCTTCTCCTTCTTGTATGCCTGTAATTCAAAAATTTGGACTTTTCAAAGTGTCTCACGTTTCTGTCATATTTCATGTGTGTGTCTTGACTTTTTCATTTGTTTTTGACTAACTGATCCAATTCTCCTCTTTGTCTTCAGGGTCTTTCATGTCCAGAGTCTTTCATTCAGTCCATTCTACTGGTAAGGCTTTCCATGAAACTTTCTGTTTGACTTGTTGAGTTTTTCATTTCTAGTTTACTTTTCTATGTTGCTTTTTAAAAGGATTTCTATTACTTTATTGAGTTCTGTTTTCTTTTCTTGCTTTGACTCCTTCATTTCACGGAGCCAATTATGTATGCTTGGGATTCATATAGGCATTTATTTGTGGCATCTTTGAATTTATTTAGAATTTCATTCATGAGTTTATCTGTGTTTTCTTTAAGCTCATTGTATATATTTAAAACCATTCCTTTAAATTGTTTTTCTGAGTGTATTATAAGTAGTTCTCATACCGGTCTTCTGCTATGGCACTGATATTTCTTGGGACATATTGGCTTAGTTTTTCATGTTATGTTGACAATTACCCATCTTAAGATAGCACATTAGTAATGTTTTTTGGACATATCTGTGTTGAGTACCTGAAGTAGTGCTTTTTTTCTCTTCATGTTCACTTGTTTTGCACCAATCAATCAATCAGCTCCAATCCAGATGTTGGGTTCTGTGTCCAGCCTTGGGTAAAGAGGAGAGGATTCCTAGAGGGGATCTGGCTGCTAGATGTCCAGTCCTATACTCTGGGTACAGTGAAGGGGATATGTATACTGTTAATGTACTTGATAAAGAAAAGTTATCTGTCTTGATTTTCAACAATATTCTTTCCAGCTCCACTAATTTTGATGATATTTATAAACAAGTTTATTCATCCATTATTGACATTTTATTTCATTTTTAACCACAACTATAGTGTCATAAATCAGTACTTTATTTTATTCAATAGTGAGAGCATAATTTCTCTAAGTGGAAAGAGATTCTTTGACATTTTCTTACTTCTGAATTTGATACTACAAACATATTGAGTAAAGAGTCCAGAATAAAATATAGCTTTTATTTTGAGTTGGAAATACTCTTGATTTTCATGGAGAAATATTTTATTTAACCATTCTGGGAGAATGTATCTGAATAAATGCAAAAATTCCCCTTAGTGTCTTTCATAGTTGGACCTCATACTTCAAAGGTAGGTGGAACTGGATTCTCTGATTTTTAAAAACAAACATAATTTCTACTGTCATTGCCCAGAACTAAGAACTTAAAGTTCAAAATTATTATCTGTCATCAGGTTCTAATGGGAACTAGAATCCCCATCAAATCTTCAGACACCTACTGTTTTGTTTAAAAAGTAGAGCTAAGTACGTAGTGAGGTAACCCAGGCCAAGAAAGCCAAATGTCACATGTTCTCTATCATATGTGGATTCTAACTACAAATGACTGGCCTTCTATGGGAGTTGGAATAAAACTCAGTAGCAGAGGCCAGTAAGATAGAAAAGAGATATAAAGGGAATAGAAAGTCATGGAGGAGGGGGCTTATGAAGATGGTATTTTATATATGTAAGTAGAAGAACAGATTACTGGAGTTCTAGAAAGGCCTACCTGAGGTCAGAGGAAGAGATTGAGTAAAGGAAAGATGGGGGAGGGCTAAAAAATATCTAAGAAGGTATAAACAAATCATGTGGAAACCTTCTGTTTTGGACAATGGAACACCCAGAAGCCATAGATTGTTACTAGAAAATTTTCAGTGCCAGGGATAGAATACCTTCCAGTGAGTTCTTGGCCAGGGAAGTCCCTGATGCCTCCAAAACATTACAGGTAATTGCTGAACGTCTTGGTTTCTCACCATGAATAGATGGTAAAACCCCATTGCTGAAAACTCCACATGCTTGTGCTGCAAGGTCACTGAGAAATCCATCTGGAGCTGAGCTGAAAACCTCTTCCATGTAGACCAGCTGACAGAAAGCTTGAAAAGCTACACTGCATGCAGTTCCATGGGAGAGAATTCACCAGTTGAGTTAAACAATAGTGGACAGTGCAAGCCTTAAATTTGACCAGCCAGGCCAAATGAGCCAACGGGTGCAATAGTGGCATGTCTCTTATCGGGGAAACCAACTGCTCTCTAATTGGACTGGAGGCCCCCTTCACAGGAGGGAATACATGCCTGATACTGAAAACCTAAGATGGAGCATAATGTCTGCTGGTATCTGGCTAAATGTATATACTATGCTCACCAAACTGTCTAGTAAGCACTTCTCTTAATGTTCATACTCATGTATTAATGTTACTCTCACTTTTGGTTAGAGGAGCTTCTCTTTTCAGATGGTGGTGACCTTGGGATAACTCAAAAGGCATCTTAGGGCTGAGATTAAGTGACAGAGGAGTGCTCATCACTGAAGCATCTCTATCACACCTTCCAAAGCTCAGGGTCCATTGCAGAAGAGGGGGCGGAAAGAATGTAAGAGCCAAAGGAAGGGTAGGACTGCTTACAATGCAGTCTTCCAGACACAAATGGCCTGGATATCCATGATCTTGCAGTGCCTGACACTACCTAAACAAGACAATCATAATAGGAGGAAAAAATGATGACATCAAAATAAAAGAGAAACTGATTGTGAGGGGGAGGGGATATGATAGAGTATGATGGAGAGTGGGGTTGCAAAAGGAAAGTGGGGTGAGAGGATTAAATGGTTTGTTGTCTATAATTATGGAAGCTGACAATAAAAAAAGTAACAAAAAATAAAGTAGAGCTACTAATAGAGATACTCTACACTGAAATAATAATAAATAAATAATAAATATATATATGGAATACCACATTTTCAATCCCAATCCAGTTACTGGATATCCACCAAACTCTTAGATAAACCTTAAATTCTGAATTTGGACATAGTAAATGTTCAGGAATACTAGTACTTGTGTTCTTTCCCTATTTTCTAATGTTATCATTGTTCACTACAGTTACTTTTGTACCATTAATTATTGATCATTGATTAAATGGCTTTCCATATAAAAGTAGCCACAGCATTATTTGCCCAGTATCACCTTGAACTATACTGTTTCCATATATAAACAACTTGATAACATGGAGAGGGAGCACAGACTCTGGAAAGGCTGGTGAAATGGGTACTTATGGCTAACCTTGATAGTAGTCACCTTGGAACGAGATGACATCATGCTCCATGTGGTTGCTGGATTTCCTTACTATCTTGACATTGAAAACTAGGAACTACAGAAAAATAGTAGAAAATGTAAAATTTATTTATCATTTCCCATAAAGCATTATTTGAGGAAAGTATATAGAATATATGCAGAAGTACTTGCAACATGGTAGATATTTTAACTGTCAGTTGAATCTGAAACAGAACCAAATAATCAATTATTTGATTAGACATAGATCCCTTATAATTTGGCAAACTTCAAGCACAGTAAATGAAAGTAAAAGGAAATTGCTTATTAGATAAAATGAAGTCCTAGCTCAACATAAATCTTTATGCACTCAAAGTGTTGGCTTCTGTTATGATGTATTTTCACTAATTCAGGCCAAACTTCCAGAGCCTATTCTTCTCAAATTTTGTTTATGATAGCAAACACTGCAAAGGTCATATGGGACAATCTTGGAGGAAATGGGTCAGTAGGAACTGAGTAATGATTTTCATGTACTTTAGTGATCTAAGCTCTTGGATGCTATTGGACAGGGATTCAAGGAAGCTTGAAAATGCTATCACAAGACTTGTACACCATGTAGCCTTATTATACATCAAAGAATATCAAGACTTGGGTTATCAGTTAGAAAACTAGTGCTTCTTCATTCCCATGCTGGACCAAAAAAAAAAAAAATAAACTCCAGAACAACACATTTCAAACAGATTTATTTTCAAATTTTAATATATTTAGAAATAAAAGAAAATATTCTCTGAAACTTTTGAAGATAAGGTCTCTAAGATAGCTATATTTTCATCCCTAGCATTTAGCTAAGTACTGTGATTTAACTAAATGAAAGTAAAAATTCTGCAAAGGGAGCTTTTTTGCTTTGGCAAGAGAAGCTTCTGTGACAATGGGAGCTATTAGGCTCAGCCCATGAGTGGTGTTGATGATAGTACCCATGCTGCAGAGAGCTAACCCTATCCTC
The DNA here is from genome assembly GCA_036365145.1 of Orientallactaga sibirica. Lineage (NCBI taxonomy): Eukaryota > Metazoa > Chordata > Mammalia > Rodentia > Dipodidae > Orientallactaga > Orientallactaga sibirica. Next base: position 4,292,480 of record JAEOAD010002517.1, read on the forward strand.
ATCTTACTGCAGAGGCTTCCTACGCCCTCCCAAGGCATCACCCAGGCCTCTGAATTGTGGGCCCAAGGATTTATTTTCTCTGCCTCTCATCCATGATTTTGGGTCTTTCCTCCCACCTAAACAAGTTTCCTATCAAGCTGATCCATCACACAGAATCTATATTATTCACCTCTGTTGTTCTTTGCAAAATAAAGACAGCTTTTATAAATGAGTATTAAGTCATTTACACTGAAAAAATATTCAAATTCCATAATGAATTTTAGGTATCTGTTAAAAAAAAAAAAAAAACATTCAAAAGGCACTGTAGTCGGACTGTGTCAAATACCAGCCTATCCTTACTAGATATGCAACCACTGCACAAGACTATGATAAATAAATGCAAAGTTTGCAAAGAAAACTTATGACATGGAAAATGTGATAATTTATTTTAATTTTTTGTTTAAATTTGAAAAAGAAACAGCAATATATTGTAAGAAGTATAGGCATGACTGTTATGGGAGTAACCAACTGCTCTCTGATTGGATTTGAGGCCTGCTTCATTGGAGGGAATTCATACCTCATACTGAATCAAAAGCTTATTGCTACAGTGGATATAGGCCTGCTATTGTTTTGCTAAGCGGATTTGCAATGTCCATTAAATTGTCCTCTACATATTTATGTTTATACCCAAAGGTTAGTGCTCTTTTCAGATGGCAATGTCCACTGAGATGACCCAAAAGGCCACTCAGTGCTGAGAAGAAAGGACAGAGGAGTTTCCAGCACTGAAATATCTCTATCACACCCTCCAAGGCTCAGGATCCATTGTGGAAGAGGTATTGGAAAGAATGTAAGAGCCAAAGGAAGGGTATGACTCTTTACAATGCAATTATCCAGACAGAAATTGGCCTCAATATCCATGACCTCATAGTGCATAGCAATACCTGCACAAGACCCTCATAATAGGAGAAAAAGATGATGATATCAAATTAAAAGAGAGACTAAGGAAGAGAGGGAGGAGATATGGTGGAGAGTGAAGTTTTGAAAGGGAATGAGGGAGGGGAGGGAAATATCATGGTTTATTGCATGTGATGGTTAAGTTTGTGTCAACTTGATTTGTTTAGGAATCCATAGACATTCCTTATAAGTGTGTCTCTGAGGCTGCCTCTAGCAAGGATTAACTAAAGGAAGAATCCTTCCCCCAGAGGTGAGCCCTTTCCCCAGAGTGGGCAGCCCTTCTTGGAGTACACCTGGCTGCTGGTGCTCACTGCACTGCTGTCTGCTTGGCAGGGTCCTGTGAAGACAGGCCAGCTTCTTCTGCCATTATAGAACTTCCCCTGGATCTGTAAGCTTCAATAAATAATATCCTTTCCTCCATAACTGTGCCTGGTCTGGAAGTTCATCTCAGCAAACCTGAAGCTGTCTGCTACAAAAGTGGTACCAAGGAGTGTGGGGTGAAATGAACCAAACCATGTGGATGTTCATCTTTTGCAACCTTTGTTTTGGAAGGAATGGGCATGGGCTTGGTGCTTGCAACTGAAAATGCCTTCTGGAGTGGTAAGCCAAGTATTATGGACTATTCTGATGAGAGTTTAAGAATGCTAAGTGCAGACAGTATTGAACTTCGAGGCTTGGCTGTTAAGCTTTTTAAGGGGAAGGAAAGACTGCAGAGGACTTAGTTGGAACTGGGCTACTGGAATAAGGCATGGCTGTGCTCTCCTACCCAAGCCCAGAAAGTATGATCAAGGTTAAATTTGTAATGGACTGATGTGCTTGGCTAAAGATATTGGACTGAGAGATTTAAGATTTTAAGTTGGAAAACCTCAAGCAAGTTAAAATTAGAGGCTCTGAGATGGGTTTTAGGTAATTGGAGCTGCTATTGTCAAACACATTAGCAATCTTAAGGAAGGTGGAAGGAAGGTGCCCCAACTGCTTTACATTAAAACAATGGAGAGGATGCCTGAGGAAAGACTGTTAGAAATTCAAACTCTTTGGCAAGAGTTGACTGGAAAAGGAACCTGCTTTTCATCCCTGGATTAAGAATATGGCTGTGTCCTGCACACCTGGTATTAGTTTTGGAAGCATGAAAAATGCATGGAGTGGTCATGAATTGCACACAGTTCCAGGAGTTGCTGCTGAGATGTGGGATGAGGTAGGTTGTGAGGACTTTACAGGCTGGAAGAGCCTTTGGAAGATGGACCGTGGTTTGCATGGAGACATGAAGTTGTTTTGGATATACCAGGACTATGCAAGGGCTACCATGGAGTGCAGTGTTGGCCTAGGAGCGAAGTTTTCCCTGGCTACTCTGCCCAGCTGGAGGGGTGGAATTGGAAAACCTGGAGACAGTTAGTCTCTGGTTATATTGAACTTGAACTGCAGAAGTTTGATGACTACTGATGGTGGTTGAGTTTGCATTATTCTAGTCTCTCCTTGCTATGCCTTATACCAGTTAAAAATATTTACTCTGTGCCTTTACATGTTGAAAGTATTTCACTTGTTTGATTTTACAGGACTCACTATCTTAACTTGGTCAAGAATATGAGAACCTTTGAAATTGGACTGAGTACAATTTACAATGTGTGATAGTTATAAATGTATTGGGGACCAGGGTCAGAATGTGGTAGTTTGAATATATGGCCCCCAATATATTCAGTGTTTTATTAGTTTATAGTTTGCATCTGCAGTCACCTTGCTGGAGGCAATGTCATTGGGAGGATCTTAAGGTGTGGTGATGGTTTGAGATTCCACTGTAAAGATGTGCAAAGTGTGCCTAGTGGGAGTTCCTGAAGTGTGCTGTGCTGTGTAGCTGGTGGCTTTTCTCTCTCTGCTTGGCCTGTGAAGGGAGGCCAGCTTCTTCTGCCATTATGGAACTTCCCCTGGATCTGTAAGCTTCAACAAATAATATCCCTTCCTCCATAACTGTGCCTGGTCTGCTGTCTGCTACAGGAATCAAGGGGTGGAAATGGGAATGGTACTACTTACCATCACCCCAAGTGACCCATTAGCCAAATTTTTGCTTCCTGTACCCACAACCTTACACTCTGCTGGCCTAGAGGTCTTGGTTCCAGAGGGGGGAGTCCTTTTGCCAGGAGGCACAAAGAACATTCCATTGAACTGGAAGCTAAGATTTTCCCGTGGCCACTTTGGGCTCCTGATGCCCTTGAGTGCACAGGCTGAGAAAGGAGTTACAGTGTTAGCAGGGGTGATTGATCCAGACTACGAGGGGGAAATCGGACTGCTCCTCCACAATGGAGGTAAGGAAGAGTATGTCTGGAGTGCCGGAGACTCTCTAGGGCATCTCTTGGTGTTACCATGCCCTGTTATCAAAGTCAATGGACAACTGCAACAGCCAAATCAAGGCAATGTGATCAATGGCCCAGATCCTTCAGGAATGAAGGTATGGGTCACCCCTCCAGGTAAAGAATCAAGACCTGCTGAGGTGCTTGCTGAAGGTGGAGGAATACGAATGGGTAGTAGAAGAAGGCAGTAACAAATACCAGCTAAGGTCACGGGACCAGTTACAAAAACGTTGACTGTAATTGCCATGAGGGTTTCTGTCTTACCTTGTTAAGAGTGTTTGTACATATCTACAATATTAAGATGTTTTGTTCTTCCTCTATTTCTCTATTAGGTAATTAATACTGATTAAGATCTTATTGCTAGTTAAACACTGTTGAATTTATATTTGACTTATTAATTAGAAACTAAGCCTTCCTCAGGGAACTTGCTTTTGTGTGGGGGGGGGATGATTGTGCATTTCCGGTTGTAAGAGGGATAGCTATATCATGTAAGGTAGAATTATGATCTTGTTACTGTCTTCATTTGGAAACTATGATGTAAGGAGATATGATTTGGTGTCAAGTTGACATGGTGCTTGCTGCTTGGTGTTTGCTGCTTTCCAGTGTGATCTGAAGACCAGGGTGGACTGAAGAGCACTGTCTCTCCAGGAAGCCTCCAGGCCTTCAGTGCCAGATTGGGACTGCTGAGGCCTCCAGCCTTGTGGACTGAGCAGCTACCGGGTTCCTTGACTCTCAGACCTGCAACCTGCTATTGCTGGACTGTTGTAAGCTAATCCAATAAATTCCCTTTAAATAGAATTCATTCTATCCATTCTGTTCCTCTAGAGAACCCTGACTAATACATTGCCTATATGTATAGAAGTTGTCAATAAAAAAGAGAAAAAATAAATAAATAAAAGTTAAAAAACTAAAATTATATTTATTTAAAATAGAGAGAGAGAAAGAAATAGTCAGATACAGAAAGAGAGAGGATGAGCATGCCAGGGCCTCTAGCTAGTGCAAATGAACTCCAGCCTTATGCTCCTCCTTGTGCATCTGGCCTATGTAGGTACTGAGGAATTGAATGTGGGTCCTTAGGCTTTACAGGCAAGCACCTCAACAATTAAGCCACCTCTCTAGCTCTAGTGCTGTTTTTAACCATTGATCAGAGAAACTTTTATTTGCAGTTGGCAATGACTACTGAGGAGACTCAATCAAAGTGCTGATAAAAAGTTACTATGTGAAAGTTAACCCCATGCTGGTACTGGGAATTACAAGTTACAGTGCCAAGGAAGGTGAAGGAAGAAAAAAATTGGTTATATAAAAGAGAAAGAGAGCATAGAGGAGAAAGAGAGAGAGAAAGAGAGAGGGAGAGAAAGAGGGAGAGGGGGACAGAGAGAGAGAGGAAGAAAGAAAGGAAGGAAGGAAGGAAGGAAGGAAGGAAGGAAGGAAGGAAGGAAGGAAGGAAGGAAGAAAGAGGAAAAGATTAAGGTTAGTCTTCATGATGTGCTCTCCAGGTCCCTGTGGTTCAGATCTTCTCTCTACGGGCCTATTGAAGTATCAGTGTTTTAGCCTGTTGTTCAAAGTATAGGATTTTATAGTACCATTTTGATTTGGGTCCCCATTTGTGTCCCCCCACCCTTACCCTCCTTCCTACCCTTATGCTCCCTCCCACCCTTACCCTCCCCTCCTGTCCCACCCTCCCTATTGTCTGGTCCTCAGGGTACTTATTAGGTATGATACATATTGGGCAGATTTAGGTTAGGAGCCACAGATGAATGAGACCATGTGACGATTATCTTTCTGTGATTGGGTGAGCTCACTGAGAATGATCTGTTCCATGTTCAACCACTTTTCTTCAAATTTCATTGTTTCATTTTTTCCTTACTGCTGTGAAGAATTCCATAGTGTAGATATACCACATCTTTGTTATCCATTCATCTAATGATAGGCATCTGGATTGATTCCAGCTCTTAGCTATTATGAATTGAGCAGCTATAAACATGGTTGAGCAAATCTTTGTGATCTGAGGCTTGGAGCTTTTAGGGTAAATGCCCAGTAAGGGAATAACTGGATCTGTTGGTAGGTCTATAGTCATCCTTTTCAGGAATCTCCATATAGCTTTCCATAATGGTTATGCTATTTTACATTCCCACTAACAATGAAAGAGTATTCCTATTTATCCACAGCCTCACCAGCATTTGTTTTCATTAGTTTTTTTTTATGTTAGCTATCCTTACTGGGGTATGGTGGAATCTCATAGTTGTTTTAATTTGCATTTCCTTGATGATTAGGTATGCTGAACATTTTTGAAAGTGTGTGTTTGTCATTTGTATTTCTTCCTCTGAGAACTCCCTGTGCAGTTCTCTGCCCCATTTTGTGTGTGGGTTGTTTGATTATTTATTGTTTAGGTTTTGGAGTTCTTCATAAATTCTAGAAATTAGGCATCTGTCAGTTGTATACCTAGCAATAATTTTTCTCCCATTCTGTGGGTAATCTGTTGGCTTTGGTTATTGTATGTTTGTTTGTGAAAAAAACTTTTCAGCTTCATGAGATCCCAATGATTGAATGATTGTTTAATTTCCTGAGCCTCTGGGGTTTTTCTCAGGAAGTCTTTTCCCATTCCTATATCATAGAAGTTTCCTTCTATTTTTACTTCCAGTAGTAGCAGAGTTTTTGGTTTTATATTGAGGTCTTTGATCCATTTGCACTTGATTTTTGTGCATGGCGAGATGTGTGGATTGAGTTTCATTTTCCTACATATGGGTGTCCAGTTTGTCCAGAACCATATGTTGAAGATGCTGTCTTTTTTCCAGTCTACATTGGTAGGGCCTCTGTCAAATTTCAAGTAGCTGTAGTTACTTGACCCAAAGTCCAGGTCATCTATTCTGTTCCATTGGCCTATATTCCTGCTTTTATGCCAGTATCATGTTGTTTTTATTACTATGGCTTTGTAGTATAGCTTTAGATCAGGTATGGTGATGCCTCCAGAGGAGTTTCTTTTGCTGAGGATATGTTTGGATATCAGAGGCCTTCTTCTTTTCAGTATGAATTTTGAGATCATTTTTTCTATCTCTGTGAAGAAATAATTGGGATTTTTATTGGTATTGCATTAAATTTATATAATGCTTTTGGTAAGATTGCCATTTTCACAATGCTAATTCTGCCTATCCAGGAGCATGGAAGGTCTTTCCATTTTCTCAGGTCCTCCTCAATTACTTTCTTCAGTGTTTTTATGTTTTCATTCTATAGTCTTTCACTTCCTTGGTTAATGTTATTCAAAGGTATTTTTTGTTGCTGAAAATGGGACAATGTTGCTTTTTTCTTTTTCTGTATCTTTGTCTTTTGCATACAGAAAGGCTATGGATTTCTGTGCATTGATCTTATATCCTGCTACTTTGGTGAAGGAGTTAATCACCTTTAAGAGTTTTGAGATGGAGGTTCTTGGGTCTCTTATGTATAGAATCATGTTGTCTTCAAATAGGACTAACTTAACTTCTTCCTTTCTAATTTGTATCCCTTTGATTTCTTTCTCCTGTCTTATTGCTTGAGCTGGTACTTCTAGTACTATGTTGAAGAGCAGAGGAGAGAGTGGACACCCCTGCCTTGTTTCTGATCTCAATGGAAATTCCTTCAGTCTCTCCCCATTAAGTATTACTTGGGCTTTAGGAGCTTTATATATAGCCTCTATTATGTTGAGATGTAAACCATCCATGCCTATTCTCTCCAATGTTTTGATCATGAAGTGGTGTTGTATTTTGTCAAAGGCCTTTTTCTGCATCTATTGGAATGATCATGTGGTTTTTGTGTTTCAGCTTATTTATGTGGTGTATTACATTGACAGATTTCCATATGTTGAACCACCCCTGCATTCCAGGGATGAAGCCTACTTGATCAAGGTGGATAATGCTTTTGATCTACTGTTGAATTCAGTTTGCAAGGATTTTGCTCAGGGTCTTTGCATCTATGTTCACCAGGGAAATAGGCCTATAATTTTCTTTTCTTGCGGAAGCCATCTGGTCCTGGACTCTTCTTTTTGGGGAGGTGTTTGATTACCTCTTCAATCTCGAAGGGTGTGATAGGTTTGTTAAGGAGATTAATCTTCTCTGGGTTTAGCTTTGTTAGGTGTTATGTGTCCAGGAATTCATCCATTTCCTCCATGTTCTCCTGTTTTGTGGAGTAGAGGTTTTTGAAATAAGTCCTGATGATTCTCCCAATTCCACTTATGTCTGTTGTGATCTCTCCTTTTTCATTTCTAATTTTGTTAATTTGAAGGGTGTCTTTTTTTCATTTGATCAGATTGGCCAGGGTTTATATATCTTGTTAATTTTTTCAAAGAACCAGCTCTTTGTTTCATCAATTTTCTTAATTGTCTTGTTATTTTCCAATTCATTAATTTTTGCTCTGATCTTAATTATTTCTTTCCATTTGGAGCTTTTTGGGTTGTTTTTCCAATGCCTCTAGGTTATTGGATTTGGGATCTCTCTCTCTCTCTCTCTTTCTTTCTTTCTTTCTTTTTTTGGTTTTTCGAGGTAGGGTTTCACTCTGGTCCAACTGACCTGGAATTAACTACGTAGTCTCAGGGTGGCCTCAAACTCATGGCGATCCTCCTACCTCTGCCTCCCAAGTGCTGGGATTAAAGGCATGCGCCACCACGCCTGGCTCCTCTCTGCCTTTCTTATGAAGGCATTTAGTGCTATGATTTCCCCCCTAAGGACTGCCTTCATTGTGGGAAAATTAGAGCTTAGGAGGGCTAATAGATCCATTCCATGGAATGGAACTCATAGCTGGTACTGGGAAATAAGGCAAAACCATGTCCAAAAAATGAGTCCACTCTCCAATATCAAGCTCCCACCGAATTCTCTCTAAAATAAGTATGGCCATTCCATCTATCTGGCACTAACTTCTCTCTTCTTTGGAGAATTTGCTTCTCTTTTTCAGATGGACAACAAACCTGAAGGGAGGATCAACCTATCATACTCACCAGGGCCCTAGCTGAAATTAAAAAGGGGAAATGGGCAAGAGTGCAGCTTTCCTGGTTAATGTGACACCAGAACAAGGCTGAAGGAGATAAACACAGAGAACATTCAACTGCTACTAAGCCAGATAGCCAGAGACACAGAGGCTCCCAAAACCTCCTCACTGAAGTAGAACTAAAATGAACCCCATGTGGCTCAGGGGATTTCACAGAAGAGAGGGTAGAAAGACTATTAGAGCACAGAGATTTGGCCTATCCCACATAACTGTTGGCTGCCCCCATAATACACAACTCTCAATCCCCAATGAGGAGGGTCCCTTTTGGAAGGGGGGGTCAGGATGTAAAATTAAAGGAAATAATAAAAAAGTTACTATGGAGTGCTCAGCACTAAATGAGACATATATATCACCCCCTCCAAAGCTCATTAAGAAAGAAGGAATGGGAAGAATATAAGAGTCAGAGGACTGGAAAGAGAGGTGTGGAATCCTATCTTCCAGCCATGATGTAGACTTGCATAGTGGGTGCTATTACCTGCACAATATTTGGTCATAAACATTTCATCATGCATTGTGGAAAGAGATGGAAAAAGACAGCAAAATAGAAAAGGAACTATTAGAAAAAAGAAGGGGTTCAGTGGAAGAGAAATGGGGGACAAGAGAAGGTAATGTGAGGAGATTTTGTTCAAAATACATTATGTAATGTATAAAAATAAACATAAAATTACAAAACTGTATAAAATTATAAACAATATATAAAAATTTTTGATAAAGAAGTCTGATATGTGATTCACATTCCAAGCAAGACTGAAATTAACCATTTTTGAAGGATGTGCCATTTCCCAAAACAGACATATTTCTAAGACTCAGGACTTTGAATCAGGAGTCCCTTCTCTAGGGAACTACTACTGCTTGCATATTCTTCTCATTTCCTCTACTGCCCCAGAAGAAAGCCATCAATTCCATCACAAACCCAATTCAGCTATGGTTTCTCATTCAGATGATTATTGAGCATTGGGACTAGTATTCTGGCTTCCATACTATTATAGTTACTTTCTTGTTGCTAGGATAAAGCACCTGACCAAAAGGAGCTGATTGTGTTCTTACAGTCTTGAGGGGAAGCTCCATGATGGCAGGGGAGAGATGGTAGAGAAGCGGCTGGAGAGCACCTCTTTGCCATAGCAGGTGGAAAACAGCAGGAAAGGGAGCTGAGCTCTAATAAATTGAGCTGGCTAAAACAACCCTAAACTCACTCCCAATAACACAACTCCAGCAAGGCTCTACATCACAAATTGCCACCAGCTAAAGACTAAGCATCCAGGATACATGAATGTATGGGGGATATCTGGTTCAAACCACATACACTTACACCCAAATCCTGTCTCTCCTCAACCAAAAGCTGAGGAATTTCTTCCTAATTGAAATTAAATCATACTCTACTCAAAACTATTAAATGATTCCAAAATTTTGGTTGAAGGAATATCAAAGTCAAAGTATTTTCAATGTCCTCCCAGGTAAATGATCTACCTCCTGATGGACTATACTGATTCAAGGTTTGAGTCCAGGGAGGGATTAGATCTTAATAAAGATGAAAGAGACACCTCCAAGGCCCTTGAAACTGACTTTAGATCCTTGTCCAAGTAATCAAAGAATTGAAGATGCAGACTCAGATAAGGGTAAATTATGAACTATGGGAGTTATTTTAGAGAGAGGATAAAGAGGGAAGGTAAGCAGGAAATCCAAGGCCAAAATAAATTCTCCCCTTTCCAGCCAGATGGAGAAAGTCTCTTTCACATCTCTGGGGAAGAGGCCTCTAAGGAAGGGGGATAAATCATGTGTATGCACCTTTTTTCCCCTCTTCCCTACCCCTATTCACTGGGGACCTTCCTCAATGGAGTTACAGGTATTTCCCATGGGATTGTGGGTTATGTATTGTGGGAGCATCAGTTAGTTTTTTGGGGGAGGCAATGCTTCTGGTGATGAAGTCTCAACCTGTGGCTCTGACAATCTTTCTGCACCCTCGGCTACAAAATTCCCTGAACTGTGGTAGGTGAGTTTTAAGTCTGCATCAGTGATGAGCTCTTGGGAACTTCTGGATCTCTGCTTTGGTAAGTGTTGAGTACTCCCAGGGCCTGTCTCCTACACCCTGGTACTGATTTTCAGATCCATCATGGAAGCAGCAATTATGTTCATCTCCCCAATTCCTTTGTGGTTTCACCAGTGGCTTGACTGAAGTACAAGGGGTAGTTTATCTCCTCAGATCTTACTGCCTTCTGAAAAACAGATTCTTCAATGGAGAGTGAAGTAGCATAGTTTAAATAGGATAAGCATTATTAATTTAGGGAGAATTTGATGTATGTAGCTTTCTCTTTTACCCAGAGATGACTGAGAGCTTGACACTGGAGAGCATAATCTTTTCTCCATAGGATTCTGACCTGGTTCCCAATTTCAGATATGGGTTCCTTCACACTGAGCAGATTTCTTAGCTAATAAGAAAGCTACTGGTTACCCAGCAAGACTGTGTGCCTCTATTGCCCGGGCATGTCCATGCTTTCAGGTGTTTGCTTCTGAGTAGCTTAGAATTCCAGTTCCTCAAACTAATGCTGGCCACTTTACCCCAGTAGCTCATGTAGCACCTTCCAGCACTAGATGGGACAAATTTCTGGGAACCAGCTCTCTTTCAGATTCCATCCAGACCTTTCCATGCTCTGTGTTGGCAGCATATGGTGTCTTCAACAATAGTCTTACCTTTTGCATCAGGCTTTGACAGAAGTATCTCCACAATTTGCACATCTGTGGTTATAGCCACATACACCAACACAGTTCACAATTAAAACAGAACACCAACTAAAGATTCTACAAGGACAAATACTTGCTCCCTCCTCAATAGAATAAAACATTTCCCAAATGGGTACACCAGAACACACACACACACACACACACACACACACACACACACACACACACACACACACACATCAAAAACTGAGAGATCTCCACCAAAGATGTCTAGTCCTACAGTGGAAGCCTCCAATGAAATCATAGAGAAATTAATAGAAATTGAATCACAAAATGAAAACTCAGCAAGCAATGTGACACTGGTCCAAAGAATTGCTTAACTGGAAGCAGGCCATCAAAAAACCAACAACTGCATAAATGAAATTGAGCAGAATTGTCTCTTAGAGCACTCAGGTTTTGACACTAGGCTTAACTTAATAGAAGAAAACCTTAGAAGCCTTAAAAGAGATATAAATGAATTGAAGGTTAGTCAACAAAGGGATGATCTCAATAATAAGATGATTAGGCTTAATGAAGACTTGATCAAATGTAATAACAAATTCCAGGAAGCATTAAGAATATCAGACCTTGAACTGAAATCCTCAGCCACACCTTTGCCTTTTTTGCTTATTAATGCCTCTTATGGTAATGCTATCCTCCAACCAGCCATAAATTCCCAGCAACCTGTCCTACCCCAGTCTTTTTCAGGTTCTATAGTTAATTCTCACTCACTGGGACTGTTCACATGTCACAGAGCCACCCCACTTGGCCCTCCCATGCCTCCTAGGCAACAGCCACATATGTATGGCACAATGTAGATCTGGCCCTAGCCAGACCTCATGCTAAAAGCCATACCAGGCCACACCTCTAGGGTTTTCTCACTAGGGTGGCAAGTAGCCAATGATGGGTAAGACTCCATGAGATGGGACAACCTAAGACAGGCACTGTCACATGTGATGATCCCTTGGGGCCTGGGTTCAACATTGGCTTGGCCAAAAAACATATCTCCCAGGGTTGCCAATAATAAAAACAAAAATGAGGATATGTATGGCAGAATGCAGGCCTGGCCCTAGCCAGACTGCATGGCAGAAGAAACCAGGAAGTGGCTTCTGTGAACATGGCATTCTGTGCAGACCTGGCGTGACAACAGTTACAGTCCCATGCTTGTAAGAAGCCTGCTACCAGATGACCTGTCCAGAGACAGGCTGTCATTGGTCTCAAAAAGGGGGACCACCCCATACAATGATTGTTCAGCCAAGCCCCTTAAAACCCCCTGCACTTCCTCAAATAAACGAGTTTTGCAGCAGCTCGCCCTCCGCTTTCACCCAACTCCCAGAGTCTGTGTCTTGATTCTGCGCTGCTCACCCCCAACTTGGCAGATACCCTGCCGTCCCTCCTGGGCTGGCCTTAGGGGGCACCCCAACATAATCCAAACAGAAATGCCTACTGTTAAATATATTTATTTCAATTTACTATTCAAGACAAATCAACTAATGTGTTTCTAGCTATATTCCAACAATAATTTTAAAATTGTTGGCAAAAAATATTTACCCCTCAAGAAGGAAAAGTTACTTTTACTTAATAGGATTATATATCATGTACCCAGCAATGATGTAGTAAATTGCAACTAATATCTATTTTGATGTGCCATGGATTTTATGAGCATTGGCCATAACTAACACTCAACAGAATGTTGTCAGTCCCATTCTGCTATTGAGGAAGCAGAATCCAGTAAGTAGTTAGAAGTAGAAGAACTTGGAGCTCCCTGGAAGACTCCAGAGCTTACAATATGCGTCAGCAATCTTTATTCTCTTCATAAGTTGAAGTCTAAATGTGTTCAAACTATATTGCTTTTCAGACTAATATATATGATAATATTTTAATGGAGTCATGTGAGACTTTAAATGGAAATTTTGTATTCCAACCAGGGCTCCTTTCCACATAACAGACTGATTGTAGAGTTACTGGGTAAAGTAAATTGTCATGTGTATATTGCACTTAGACTCCTCTCAAGTAAGAGTTGCACCCAGAAGTCAAGATGAAGGAATAGAAAAAGTTACATTCTGAACACAATGTCAAAATAGGCTCTTTTTTGGCACCAGCCAGAGAACAGTGGCATGTGACCCAAAGGAATTCCAGTGAAGCTGATTTCTGGGACTGTTGTCATGATGAGAATATTGCATAGTCTCCTATAGATACAAGAGAAATTTAAATATCTACCCTCAGACTGGAGTTTTTGATTTGCATATGAAAATGGCTTTTAATATATCAGTTTTATATAGCTTTTATACCTTGGCAAAGGTCAAAATCTCATGCACTTCTGGTGTGCTCACACGGCTCTGAGCTACTTTTCAAAGTATGGTCCTGACATGGACCTGAGCTGAAACCGCAAAGACTATCTGTGGAAAGGAGTTAGGTCTTCTGCAATATGTGTACCAAACTCTTATAACTCTGTCTTAATACTGCCTCTTCTTATTGACTTCAAATTGTGCTGTTTTCAAAATAATTTACATGCATTCAGGTATAAGAGCATTTGCTCCAGTCTTTTATTCAATCTTGATTATTCTCACACCTCTCGTCCAGTTGTTTAGTAACCCTACTTAGTCCCTCAGGATTTAGTTGAGTTTTATGTTCCCTACAGACTCATATTATGCTTATGTCTTGCAAGCAGAATTGCTGTGTTCCTCTTGCATACCATAACATGTGGATGTTGTTGTTTAGTAGATCCCATAATCACACATGTAATAATTACCCATGTCTTTATTTTTCCCACTAGATTATGAGCTTTAACGTTAAGTAATGATTTCTTCATGCTGGCACTTTGTTGCCTGTTCCAGAACCTTTGTGAACAAAGATGTCCATTAAGTAATTAGTTTAAACCCAGTATAGATACTTTTATTCTCATGATTCTTGAATTCTGAGATTTTGCTCAGTCTTGAGATTAATTTGATTTCCAACTGATTTTATCTTAATTGAATATCCTTTTCTAGATAAATAAATAATACAGAACCCTCACATTATCTGAGTTCCTCTTCTAACTTCCAATTAATTTTCCAACCAACATTAAAAGCTTGTTTCTAAGTTATAGAACTGACACTGGTAGGTCAAAAGAAACATACAAAATATACTATACAACTGTGTGAAACACCATGTCTTATAAATAAAATATTTTAAAAGATATTAACAGACATCCTGATATTCAGAGCACTTAAGGAAAAATATAATCAAGAGGCAGGGAGACAACTCATTTACTTATGAATATTGAACATGAATTCCATTATGTCTAACAACATCAAGAAATTCTTTCATACTTGAAGCATAGCTGTATCAATGTTCTACAATATCCAAATGCCAACTGTCAGATAGCTCTTCAATGTAAGTCATATATTTGAACATTAACTCAAATGAGTCTAGTTAGGAATCATTAGTAGAACCAAGCAAGATACCTGGTAAGTGAAATTTTGCCTTTACCTTAAATTGCCATATTTCCATGGAATGAATAATTGAATATAGACAAAACTGGAAAATATTTGGAATTATAATGTGGTTGTAGTACTAACCACTAGTATTGTAGGATTTAGACAGGACCTTAACTTTCCCACAGGCCTTCACCTGGAGGTTAGGAAATAGAGAAGAAAAGAGCATTTTGTTGTTTTCCACCAGGTGTGGTACAAATCAAAGGGCCTAGTTTACTTTTCTCTTTGTTAAGGACAGTTATATCTCCAGTGGTGGTCCAAGAAAGGTGTGAAATACCATATGCAGCTTTCACATTCATGATTTTATATTAATTTTCTCCTTCCCTTTTCATTTACTATATTTCATCTTTGTTTCATAAGGATCTCAGTCAGACTCAGATTTATGAGCCTCACCCTTTGAAGTTTTCATTGTGGTTTATTGCAAACATCTCATGTAGACTATTATTAGTCTGGCAGTGTGGGCAGTGAGGGTGGTAATGTTAATGTGTCACCTTACCCATCAGAAATTCTTTAGCTGGTCAAAATGACCCCTTATTAATTCACCTTTCCATACACCTCTTTAAAAGCAGATGATGAGGGAAGATAATTCATCCAAGAAGAAGGCCAATTATTGATAAAGGATAAGATAGGGCTGGAGAGATGGCTTAGTGTTAAGGTACTTGCCTCTGAAGCCTAAGGACCCATGTTTGACTCTCCAGCTCCCATGTAAGCCAGACGTATGAGGTGATGCAAACATGCAAGGTCGCACATGCGCACAAGGTGGCACACGTGTCTGGAGTTTGATTGCAGTGGCTGGAGGCCCTGTTGCACAAATTCTTTCTCTCTCTGTCTCTCATTCGTTCTCTCTGTCATAAAAAAAATTACAAAAAATTCAGCAAAAATATATAAATGAGGAAAATTTGTTATATAAGGAAGATAATTTAGGAAATGGAGGAACTATTGTTGCAGTTTTAACTGTGTGTTGTGTGTGTGTGTGTGTGAGTGTGTTTTAATTTGAGGATTGCCTTCAAGAAATTTGATTTTGTTCTGATACTCAGATCCAAATGATATGGGGTTTAGGGTGTCTTTGGGAGTTGTATGACATATTTTGGCTTTACTTAAAAACAGGAGTTGGGGTGTCAGATGCTCCTGGTCACAAAACTTCCACTGAGCCAATGGCCTCCAGAGTCTTATACCATAAATTTGAAAAAATGAAATCTACAGACAATAGAGAACAAAGTTTAGAAATATTTTATTATAGAGGGTAATAAAAGGAAAGAAGGCAGAGCTCTTGTATATCAGGAGAGGACCTCAGAAAAAAGATACCACTAAGCAAGATTTATTTTAAGAAAGAAAATACAGCAGAAAGTTCCTGAGTTGAGAAGGTTCTTGATCAGGTGATCCACATGGTGAATCTTGTTGTTGTTGTTGTTGTTTTTAATATACAATTACGGTTTCTCTGAGTAAGGAGATGAGCTGGTTAGTTCTGTTACCATGTCAGTTGTCTAGGCACTTTGCAATCTTAGTCACATCTTCACTCCTGGTTTCTAGGGAAGGTGAACTCCTTTAAGAAAAACCAGATCTACTCCCTCTTACAGATTTAACATTTCTCACTTTTAGCCAAGAAAAGGACTGTTTACTTTTGGAGCCCTGTTACCCTAAACTGCCTAGCCAATTTACATCTCATAAACATTATATCTAATCCTTGTATACCCATCTGCACTTAGGTGATAGCAGGGCTTACATGTTTTATTTAATGGTGACTTAAGTAAACTTGCAAAGCATCTTGTGATAGTGAATTATATAAACATGAAATACATAAAATATGAGATAATAATAATCACATATTTATTTTTTATATTTATTTATTTATTTTCAGGAGAAAGGGAGAGAATAGAGATAAAGAGAGAATGGGCATGCCAGAGCCTCTAGCCACTGCAAATGAACATCAGATGCATGAACCCTCTTGTACATCTGGATTTATGGGGTACTGGAGAATTGAACTCTGGTTATTGGGTTTTGCAGGCAAGCACCTTAAGTGTTGAGCCATCTCTCCATCCCATAATCAAGCACTTATTTAAGTAGTACCAAGGAGAACTAAATAGCAGTGAATAATAATATGGAGATGAGATTCTACTCTGGTTACTGCTACATTTATGAGGAGGCCTCTGATATCACTGACTTCTACTTGGATGATGATGATGAAGGTTATAATTAAACCCCCTTGCTTGCAAATATAAAGCCAAACTAACTTAAGTGGGAAAAGAAATGCTTAGAAATAGACTACACATCCAAACTAAACTTTCTTACTACATCCACTGCTTAGAATTCTGTGAGGCTTGGGAGGAAGTCCCCTGAAGCATTAACCATCATCCTCTCCATGTAGTTGTTATTGCACACACACACACACACCCCCCGCCCCGCAAGCATGGAGTCCCTTGCTTTCCAAGTTCCAGTGGTACAAAGTGTTTGCTCTTCACAGGTCTCAAGGCCTATGTGTTCATGGTAGTCACTTTGAAAGAAACTATTTTTCTCTTTCTCTCCCTCCTCTCTCTGTCCTTTTCCATTCCTTCCCCCCCCCTTCTTTATTCTACAGTTATCACAATGATCAAGAAAAGGACCTGCAGATAACTGAATTTGTCCACTTAAGTCCTAACATAATATATCTTAAGCTAAATCTTTCAAGGTAAAGTATCTGTCTCTTAAGAAGATGACATTTAAAAATACCTAAAATACTGGTTGTTTATCAAATTAGATCCTAATTTTATTCCTTAGTATCCTCCAAGTAACCTATTGTTCATCTGGAAGGAGCAGGAACTCATAGGACAGCGTCATTAGTTATGTCTTTACAGTAAGCAGTATGACTTTTTAAGACTGCTAGCCTAAAAGGAAGTGAATGAATTAAAGTCCTTTGACATTTGCTTCACTTTCATAATTCCATAATAACTTAATACCAATCAAGTAGGTATGTTTACTGTATGTGTATAATAGGTAACTTATTTAAACAATGACTTTCCTTAATTAAAATGAAAATTTGAAATTAAATGGTCTTAGAAAAATATAGAGTAACATCAGCTGAAAATATAAGTGGTGACTGAATTCTCACTGTGAATTCATCTGGACTCCTTTCAAATAAACATAACTCTTAAAATTAAAGGAAAAACTTGTGTCCTATAGATTCATTGTTATGCATAATTTTTAATAAAATCTTTCTATTATAGATATTAAAATCATTAACCAGGAGTTACTATATATTATTAATTGTAAATATATGTTATGTATCTTAACATTTATCAGAACATGTTAGCCTATTTTTTAAAAAATATTGTTTTGGGCTAGAGAGATGGGTTAGTGGTTTAGGCATTTGCCTGCAAAGCCAAAGGAACTTGGTTCAATTCCCCAGGACACACATAAGCCCGATGCACAAGGTGGCACATGCGTCTGGCATTCATTTGCAGTGACTAGAGGCCCTGGTGTGCCCATTCTCTCTCTCTTTCTCTCTCTCCCCCTCTTTCTTTCTCACTCTCTCAAATAAATAAATAAATAAATTAAATTTATAAAATATTGTTTATTTTTTACATTGAGTTATAATTTTATTTGTCAAATACAATCTGATGTTTGGAAGTATGTATATTCATTGTGGAATGATTAAATATAGTTAATTATCATTTATTTTTGCCTCATATGATAATCATTTGCTTCCTTAACATGTTTCAAGAATAAGAAATAAAAACAAAACATCTGGAGAATAAAGCAGTTGGCTTGTACTTGATTTCCTGTTATTTGTCTCAAAGCTGCAAGAACTCCAAGGCAAGGTCATTGCTCAAGTCCTTGTTTCAGGATCTTTGCCAATGACAGACAGCCACAGTTCAGTCTTTTTTCTTCTGTGCCTTCTGTGCTGTGTCCTAGTACTGGGTCTCTGAGCTGAAGGTGATCAAATGTATATTGGAAGGAAATACTGCAGTATTTTAACTAATTCTGACTCATATAATGACCTATAGCTTAACAAGGAGATTTTTTGAAACATTAACTCTTCTATTTATTTACTGATGTTTTTATTATATGATTCTTTTTCCTTAAGCACTTTGCTGTCTTAATAGAAGAATGTCAGGTTCATACTAAAGTCATTCCCACCTCACATAACACTACTAAGATGAAAATAAATACAGGATGGAGTAAAAAAAAAAAAAATCTCTGCTAGTGTTAGACTAATAATCTGCATTGGGATAAGTTTTAAGCTGATATATTGTAAATGGCCTGATATTATGTGGTTAACTAATTTAGAAATCCATGTTTCTTCCAAAGATGCACACACAGTTTATGGCTCATTATGTAATTCTACATGACTTACATTTCTACCCATATCTGGATTAGCTGTAGCTCAGACACAAAAGTTTGGGTTGGATAGTGATCACAAAGTCAATATCAGCGCCAAGTTAGCATTTTCTAAAATGCTGTGGGTATGATTTACAAATAGCATGGAACATCCTTACATGAACTGGAATCCAGTTCTACTTGATCTCAAAAATTATAAGCAACTAAATCAAAACCATTGTCTTACCCATCATCTTTGTACATAGAAAATGCAAGTCCACCTCCATGTCAGAGAGAGTGTAGTAGAATATTGGTCAAAGTACACATTATATTTTGACCTTTGGTCCTGGTATTTACCAGCTTTATGACATTTGAAACATTATTTAGCATGCCCATGTCTTCATTTCTTTCTTTGAGATATAAATAATAATAGTATCTATCTCATAGGGTTGTTTTGAAAACTAAACAAATTAATACATGCATAGAACTGATAACCTATATTTTGATTATTACACATTGCTATTCATGGTACCACCCATCTGTCATCACAGTTGGTGCTACGTGTATGTCCAGTTTGAATGCAGCATTAGCTAAAGAGTACAGCCCATCAATTGGTCATGCATGAAGATGAGTCAAAGATTTGCTCAAACTCATTAATACTTCTATTGGGAAAATGTTCTAAACTTTGTTTCTTTTTGAGAGTAATAGATGGCTTAGCACTATTTATTGCTTGCCAAGCTGGTACTTTCATTCTTATTTAATGTCTTATTGATCAGGAACATTTGTAAGCATTCTGCTCATGAGCATTCTTGGAGGACATCTAGAATTGGTCCCTGATTATCAAGGAAGTTCGGCAACTTTTTTCCCTTTTCTTATTTTCTCTACAGAGAAGTTGCCCAGTAGCACCAGGCCATTGATCCATTTACTGTATTTGGCCCTCTGGCAATAGCTAATGCTAGTAAGGCCATGTTTTGAAGAATTCTTCACAGAAAGTTAAAAGAAAAAATGAATATTGTTTATAATGGAGGAAGACATGGAGCTTAGGGTTACTTTTAGATATCTGTCATCTTTTCTTATAGCAAACCCTGCAGACTGACCATATGCATGCCATAATTTACCATTTATACATCCTTTGGTTCCAAGTACTATGCCCTTAAATATGATCTTATATTATTCAGTTAAATAATTTAAAATCCATTTCCAGAGGAATGGATGGATGACAATAAGGAAATAGTACCATATATAGGATGCTGATTCAGAGCAGATATAGATGGCTGGAGGACACTGCCCCAGCCCTCCAGGCTTTTCCCACCTAGATAGCACTGTAAGTGGTTCTTTAAAAGGCTGTTCTACCATTCTGTTAAGCCACCTGTTTCAGGGTGGTGGGACAAATGGTAAGCCCAGTGAATTCCATGATCATGAACACTGCCATACTTCCTTGGCTGTGAAGTGAGTTCCTTGGTCAGAAGCAATGCTGTGTGGAATTCCATGATGGTGGATAATGCATTCTGTAAGACCATGGATGGTACTTTTGGCAGAAGCACTATGTGCAGGAAAAGCAAATGCATATCCAGAATAAGTGTCTATTCCAGAAAGGACAAAACACTGCCCTATCCATGATGGAAGTGGTCCAATGTAGTCAATCTGCCACCAAGTTGCTGGCTGGTCACCCCGAGGAATGCTACCATATCTGGAGCTCAGAGTTAGTCTCTGCTGCTGGCAGATTTGGCAGTCAGCAGCAGCCTTAGCCAGGTCAGCCTTAGTTAGTGGAAGTCCATGTTGTTGGGCCCATGCATAACCTGCAGCTCTGCCACCATGGCCACTTTGTTCATGGGCCCATTGGGCAATGACAAGGAGGGCTGAAGAAAGGTTGATTACTATCCACAGAACAGGCCATCTTATCTATTTGATTGTAAAATCATCCTCTGATGAGGTCACCTTCTGATGAGCATTAACATGGGACAAAAGTATCTTTATATCCTTTGCCCATTCAGAGAGCTCTATCCACATACACCTTCCCCAAATGTCCTTCTCACCAATTTTCCAATTGTTCTCCTTCCATGTCCTGGACCATCTGGCCAAACCATTGACCACAGCCCATTAATCAGTATATAACCACATATCTGGTCATTTTTCCTTCCTAGCAAAATGCACAACCATGTGCACTGCTCACTGTTCTGCCCATTGTGAAGACTTCTCTTCACCACAGTCCTTCAGAGTTGTCATAGAAAGGGGTTATAATGCTGCAGCTGTCCACTTCTGGGAGGTGCCCACATAATGTGCTGAACCATCTGTAAACCATGCCCTAGTCTTCTCCTTCCCAATCAATTGATCATAGGGCACACCCCATGATGCCATAGGTGCATGCTTGGGGACAGAAAACAGGCATTTGGGCAACTTACTCATGTAACTTATGTGTGCTTTTAGGGCCTGTTGAGCCTGATCACATATATATACCACTTCCACTTGATGATGGACTGCTGCTGTGCACATCCAACTTTATGGTCTGGTAGGTCAGATAACACCTAGCTCATAACAGGTAGCTCAGGTCACATAGTAACTTGATGGCCCATTGGCAAATGTTCACTTTCCACTATGGCCCAATAGCAGGCCAAGAGCTGTCTCTCAAAGGAGAATAATTGTCAGCAGATGATGGCAAGTCTTTGCTCCAAAATCCCAAGGGCCTCTGTTGTGGTCACGTATGGGGGCCCTGCCAAAGGCTCCAAACCACATCCCTATCTAACCTCAAGTAGCATTGGATCTGCTGGATCATATGGCCCAAGGGGCAGAGCAACTTGCACAGCAGCCTCGACCTGTTGAAGAGCCTTCTCTTGTTCTGGGCCCCACCAAAAACTAGTAGCTTTCTGAATCACTTGGTATATGGGACAGATTAAGACACCCAAATGAGGAATGTGCTGTCTCCAAAATCTACACACTGTGCTTCTTTCTTAGTGGTAGGAGGGGCCAGATGCAACAACGTATCCTTCATCTTAGAAGGACTATCCCTGCATGCCCCACACCACTGAACTAGAAATTTCACTGAGGTGGAAGATCTTTGAATTTTCAATGGATTTGTTTCCCATTCCCTGATGTGGCACATGGTGTACCAGCAACTCCAGAGTGTTAGCCACCTCCTGCTCATTTGATCCAATCAGCATAATGTCATCATTATAATGAAACAATGTGACTCATTGTGGAAAGGACAGGCCATCAAGATCCCTGTGAACTAAAGCTGTGACTCAGGACTGGAGAGTTAAAGGGAGATGCAGTGGGAATCACCAACCCTGCATCCTTCAAGTCCTTTATAGTGGCATTAATTTTTGAAGTCCCCCAGGGATGTGATATTATTTTTGATTCACTATTTTCCCTGGTGATGGGAGCCTCAGTGGCTTTCATTTGGCCTTTCCAACTACAATAGCCCTCACTCCACAAGTTAGGGAACCAATGTGGGGGTTCTGCCAATTCCTAAGTATATCTATGTCAATTATTCATTCCACAGGGTGGGGAGAAATAACCACATGGTGAGTTTGAGGGCCTACTGGACCCACTGTCAATCTAACATTTTCCAAAACTCCATTGATCACCTGACCTCCTTAAGCACCTACTTTAATTGGAGGGCCACAATGCTGTTTGGGGTCTCCTGGAATCAATGTCAATTCAGAGCCAGTGTCCAGTAGGCCTTAAAAAGTCTTATTATTTCCTTTTCCCCAGTGTACAGTTACCCTAGCAAAAGGCCACAGGTCCCTTTGAGGAAGGATAGAAATAAGCTTAATATTGAAACTTTTGGGGTTGTAGGAGGATCCTTCTTTGAAGGGACCCAGCCACCCCTTCAATCAAGGGGCTCAGGAGCTGTAAACTGGCTCAAGTCTGGAAACTGATTAAGACGCCTTGATTCTCTGTTGCTATAATTCAATTTCTGCTTATACAGCTCAAGCAGGAACTCAGTAGGCTTCTTATCTATTTGACTTCTGGGAACACCATGATTTATCAGCCAGTGCCAAAGGTCAATAAGAGACATACCTTTATGTGCATTGTTTTGCCTATGCTGTCTATTATGGTAAACACTCTCACCTTGCCTTCGGCCATTCAGTGCTGCCAGTTGGCCCTTGTTGCCTCCAAGATCCAGCCATACCCATTGCATCTAAGTCACATAATGCAGCAACTGCAGGTTCCACTGTGATGTTTTTTTTTTTTTTTTTTAATATATATTTTTTATTTATATTATTCTGATTTTACATTCATAGTATTGGTTCCATTCTCCTCCTCCCTGTCCTCCCACTTCAAAGGGACCCTCATCAATGGGGAATGTGGGTCATGCATTGTGAGGTTAGTCAAGAGTTCTGGGGGGTAGGCCCCAGTCTCTGTGCATAAGGCCCCAACTTGTGACTCTAACAATCATTCCGCCCCCTCTTGCGTGAGTTTCCCTCAGCCACATTGGGGTCATTTTAGTTCTGCTTCAGTGATGAGGTTTTTGGAGCCTCTGTGTTTCTGGATATCTGGCTTAGTTGGAGTTGGATGTTCTCTGTGTTTATCTACTTCAGCCTTTTCCTGGTGTCATGATTGCCATGAATGCTGTATTCTTGCCCTTCCCCTGCGTTGTTCTATGGTTTCAGCTGGGGCCCTGGTGAGGTGTGATTAGCTGATCCTCCCATCAGGTTCGTTGTCCATCTGAAAAAAGATAAGCAAATTATCCAACGGGGAAAGAAGTTAGTACTAGATAGAAGGGATGACCATATATGTTTTGAAGGGTATTTTATACGCGTTGGCTCTCTTCTAGCCCACATTTGGTGGTATCTTGATCTTGGAGACTGAGCTCATTTTTTGAACCTGGTTTTGACTTATTTCCCAGTTCCAGCAATGAGTTCCATTCCACTGAGTGGATCTATTAGCCAAATCAAGAGCAATTGGTTACCCACCATGGCTGTTTGCCACTACTGCACTTGTATGAGCATTACGTCAAGTTGTTTCCTGCTGGGTATCTTAGACTGCAAGTTGTTTGGACCAATGACGGACATTTTCCCCCAGTTGCTTGTGTAGCACCCTGTGGTACTAGACTAGCTAACTGTCTGGGGATTGACCTTCTTCCAGATTCTGGCCAGGTCTCTCTGTGTTTTGTCTCACACACGTATGCTGTCTTTGACAGTAGGGTCTTACCATTAACCTTTGGTGGGTCACCAAGAACTCTGACAGAAGTCTGTCTTTTTTGGGAAACCTTGTAGGTGTTTCAGATCAACAGCTCATTGTGGAAGTTAACCCCATGCTGGCACTGGGAGTTATAAGTCTGCACCTAGGAAGGTGAGGGAGGAAAAAAGATAGATAATATAAAAGAGAAAGCAAGTATACAGAGGAGAGGGAGAGGGAGAGGAAGAGAGAGAGAGAGAGAGGGGAGAGAAGGAAGAGAAAGAGAAGCAGGACAAGATTAAAGTTGGTTTTCATGATGTTCTCTCCAGGTTCCTGTGGTTCAGGTGTTCCCTCTGAGGGCCTGCTGAATGATCAATGTTTTAGCCTGTTGTTCAGAGTAAAGGGTTTTATAGTATCTTTTCCTTTTGGGTCCCAATTTGTATCCCCCCTTGTCCTCCCTCCCACCCTCTTGTTCCCTCCCACCCTTACCCTCCCTCCATCCCACCCTCCCTCTTGTCTGGGCCTCAGAGTGTTTATTAGGTTTGGCCACATGTCACGTGGATTCAGGTTAGGAGTGACAGATAAACGAGACCATGCGACGATTATCTTTTTGTGCATGGGTGAGCTCACTGAGGATGATCTGTTCCATGTTTGACCATTTTTTTTCCAAATTTCCTTATTTCATCTTTCCTTACTGCTATGTAGAATTCCATAGTATAAATATACCACATCTTTGTTATCCATTCATCTAATGATGGACACCTAGGTTGATTCCAGCTCTTTACTATTATGAATTGAGCAGCTATAAACATGGTTGAGCAAATGTCTCTGATCTGAGGCTTGGAGCCTTTAGAGTAAATGCCCAATAAGGGAATAACTGGATCCATTGGTAGGTCTATGGTCATCCTTTTCAGGAGTCTCCATATAGCTGTCCATAGTGGTTGAACCATTTTACATTCCCACCAGCAGTGAAAACTTGTTCCTATTTCTCCACAGCCTTGCCAGCATTTGTTTTCATTGTTTTTTTTTAATGTTAGCCATCCTTACTGGGGTAAGGTGGTGGAATCTCATAGTTGTTTTAATTTGCATTTCCCTGATGATTAGGGATGTTGAACATTTTCTTAAATGTGTGTTTGCTATTTGTATTTCTTCCTCTGAGAATTCCCTGTGCAGTTCTCTGCCCCACTTTGTGAGTGGGTTGTTTGGTGATTTATTGTTTAGGTTTTGGAGTTCTTTGAAGATTCTAGAAATTAGGCCTCTGTCAGTTGTATAGCTGGTGAAAATTTTCTCCCATTCTGTGGGTAATCTGCTGGCTTTGGTTATAGTAATTTTGTCAGTGAAAAAGCTTTTCAGCTTCATGAGATCCCAATGGTTGAGTGATTGTTTAATTTCCTGAGCTGCTGGGGTTTTGTTCAGGAAATCTTTTCCCACTCCTATATCGTGGAAGGTTCCTCCTATTTTTTCTTCCAGTAGTAGCAGAGTTTCTGGTTTGATATTAAGGTCTTTGATCCATTTGGACTTAATTTTTGTACATGGAGAGATGTGTGGGTCAAGTTTCATTTTCCTACATATGATTGTCCAGTTTGTCCAGCACCATTTGTTGAAGATGCTGTCTTTTCTCCATTCTATGTTGGTAGGGCCTTTGTCAAATATCAAGTAGCTGTAGTTACTTGACCCAAAGTCTGGGTCTTCAATTCTGTTCCATTGGTCTATATTCCTGTTTTTATGCCAGTACCATGTTGTTTTTATTACAATGGCTTTGTAGTATAGCTTTAGATCAGGTATGGTGATGCTTCCAGAGGTGTTTCTTTTGCTGAGGATGAGCTTGGATATCTGAGGCCTTCTGCCTTTCCATATGAATTTTGAGATAGTTTTTTCTATCTCATTGAAGAAGGAAGTTGGGATTTTTATTGGCATTGCATTGAATCTATAAAGTGCATTTGGTAAAATTGCCATTTTCCCAATGTTAATTCTACCAATCCAGGAGCATGGGAGGTCTTTCCATTTTTGTTGGACCTCCTCAATTTCTTTTTTGAGAGTTTTTATGTTTTCATTGTATAGGTCTTTTACTTCCTTAGTTAATGTTAACCCTGTGCTGGCACTGGGTGTTCTAAGTCTGCACCTAGGAAGGTGATGGAGGAAAAAGATAGATAATATAAAAGAGAAAGTGAGTATAGAGAGGAGAGGGAGAGAGAGACAGAGAGAGAGAGAGAGAAGAGAAAGAGAAGCAGGACAAGATTAAAGTTGACCTTCATGATGTTCTCTCCAGGTTCCTGTGGTTCAGATGTTCCCTCTGCGGGCCTGCTGAAGGATCAATGGAGTCCAGTCAAGATGGCGTCAGCATAACCTCGTCTCACCTTACAGGGAAGTAAAAGCAAGATTTTTAAGCTTTTAAAAGATTTCTTAAAGGGTTTGCTGACCCTTGCATGCTGCCAGAGAGAGGGGGTGGATGAAAAAATAGGGAATCCACTGATTCCCATGCTCTAGGCCAGGGGCCACCTCTGGTTAGGTCCTCCTGGGTGGGGGTGACACAAACCACTGGCCAGAAGCCCACCATTACTGGCCAGAGCCCGGCTGAACTTGCCAGTCTGAGTGACCACTCAGACACCCGCCATTATTGGCCAGATCCCGGGGCTACCCACCCGGAGGCATGGCGGAACTTGTCAGTCTGAGTGACCGCTCGGACTCCTGCCATTACTAGCAGAGCCCGGGGCCACCTTCCCGGAGGTGCAGTGGAACTTGCCAGTCTGAGTGATCGCTCGGACCCCCGCCATTATTGGCCAGAGCCCGGGGCCACCAGCCTGGAGGCACGGTGGAACTTGCCGGTCTGAGTGACCACTTGGATGCCTGCCATTACCAGCCAGAGCCCAGGGCCACCTGCCTGCAGGCGCTGGGGACCCTGCTGGTCTGAGTGACCGGTCAGATCCCTCCTTCACCTGGCCAGTCCTGGGGGGCCCTTCCGGAGCCACATCAGATCCCAGGGGGCCTGCCTGATCCTCATCCCTAGTCAGATCCCTCCCTCACTGGCCAGATCCCCATAACTGGTCAGGTGCCCCCTAGCCTTCCTGACCCCCATCAGTCAGGTGCCACCACTTCCCCTCCCAGGGCAGATCAGGGATCCAGGGAAGTAGGCCAGTGTTCCTACCCCACCCTGCCGGAGATCAAATAGGGTGGTTGTGGTACCCTACCCCTCCCACCTCCATAAGGAACACAGGCCAGCAGGCCAGTGTCCCCCACCCCAGCCTATCAGAACTCCAGGGACCACTGCCCTGACAATCACCACTGCGCCCCACCCCACCACAGGGCAGCAGGCTAGCATTTCATACACAAGGTTTCTGAACCATTGCAATGAGCAGACTACAATGAAAAAGGAATAGCATGAAAAAACCAGATGCAAGTGAATCCAGCTAGACTATCCAGTCCTCCAAAGGATGTCTCAAATCAAAGCACAGAAGAGACAATAGAATCAGAACCCCAAAATGAAGAGACAAGCTATGCAACCCTAGCCAAGCAAATAGCACAACTCTCAGAAACTCAACAAAGAGCCAACAATTGTATGAATGTTATCCTTGCTATATTAGACCTAATAGAAAGTAATCACAAAGGTCTACAAAGACAGTTAAATGATCTGAAGGAGAATGAAAAAAAAGAGGTCCTCAATAACCAGCTGGCTAAGTTCAATGAAGACATAAAGAAATGCAAGGATGAACTCCAAGAAGCATTAAGAAAGTCAGAAGATGACACAAAAAGGGAACTAGACAGAGGGATGGAAACTATACATAAAAAAAACCATAGAAAATATGAACCAAATTGAACAAGCCCAAAACTCTATAGAAGCTAAGAACAGAGTAAGTCAAGTGGAAGCCAGAAACTCAGAACTGGAAGACAAAACAGAAGAAACAGTTCATGAGTCCAAAAATTTCAACAAGTTCAAAAATTTCTGTGAACAGAACATGAGGGAAATGTGGGACAGACTTAAGCACCCAAACATTAGGATCATGGGTATACCAGAGGGGGAAGGAACACAGACCAAAGGAATGGAAAGCTTATTCAACAAAATAATTGAAGAAAACTTTCCCGCTCTCTCAAAAGAAAATCCCATCAAATTACAAGAAGCTAGTAGAACTCCAAACAGACTTGACCAAAGGAGAAATTCTCCAAGACACATTATCTTTAAGACTAAACATCAAGCACAAAGAGAAAATCCTAAAAGCAGCCAGGGAAAAACAACACATTACATATAAAGGGAACCCCATTAGAATTACCTCAGACTTCTCAATGGAAACCCTAAAAGCCAGAAGGGCCTGGAATGGAACACTGCAAACTCTAAGAACCCATGGTTTCCAGCCCCAACTACTCTACCCAGCAAAAGTATCCCTCATAATAGATGGTGAAAGAAAAACTTTCCAGAAATAAAAACTCATCTTTAAAGAAAAACTGCAAAATTTCTAGAACTCAATGACAACAAGAACACAAAGCCAAAACTTGTGGGGACACAGAAAGGCAGTCCTTAGGGGGAAAATCATAGCACTAAATGCCCTCATAACAAAAACAGAGGGATCCCAAATCAATAACCTAACCAACTTCAAAAGCATGGAAAAGCAAGAAGAAGCCAACCCAATTAACTCAGAAAGAAAAATTAAGAAACCAGCTGTCTTGGTTCTTAACAAGACCTTCATCATAATAGATGGTGAAAATAAAAATAAATCCTTCATCATCAACACACTTTTAAACAAAATATATGAAACCAAAGCCAAACCCACAGAAAGTAAGAAAATTGATGAAACAAAAGCTGGTTTGGCAACAAAAAAAATAAACAAGGGAATTCTCCACACAGAAACAAATAACCTACCAAAGCTAAGCCCACAGCAGATTAACAATCTCAAGAGCCCTCAAGAAGCAGCAAGTATCACATTCCAAAAACCCCCAAGAAAAAAAGGCCCACCAACACCACAACCAAACCAAACAATATGGCAGGTATTAAATCAATCCTCAAAGTAATATCTCTGAATATTAAAGGCCTTAAATCACCAATCAAAAGACATAAGCAAAACAGGGTGGATCAGAAAACTGGACCCCTCAATCTGCTGTCTTCAAGAAAACCCACCTCACCACTAAGACAGACACACCTCCTCAGGGTGAAAGGGTGGAAAATGACATTCCAAGCAAACACAAATATTAGCCCTTCAAAAAAAGCAGGTACAAAATAGCTATACTTATGCAAAGGACAAAGAGACAGATAAAATAAACTTCAAACCAAAGAAAAAAAGTAACATTAACTAAGGATGTGATGTTTTAAAAAAGACAAATAAGGCCATTTCTTTACTTATAAAGGGAACAATCCAACAAGAGGATATCATAATCATCAATATTTATGCACCAAACACAGGTGCACCAACAACTTTTTCATAAAGCAAAATCTACTTGGCAACAAAACTAAAAAATAAACACCAACACCATCATAGTTAGGGGTGGGACTTCAATTTAGTCTCCACTATCAACAAGTTAGATAGATCATCCAAACAGAAAATTAATAGGGAAGTAAGAGAGCTCAACAACACCAGAATCTGATAGAGCAACTAGATCTAATGGACATCTTTTCCAATCAGAACATTCTACCCCAAACTGAAAGTTCGCCAATCTTAAGAGCTTTGGAAACATAATTAAGAAATATTAGAAACTTAGATCTGGGTATGGTGGTGTACACTTTTAATCTTAGTACTCTGGAGATTAAGATAAAGGACTTTTCCAGGAGTTAAGGCCACACGGAATTCTTTACATAGTGCACACCATGGATTATTACTTATTACCAGTAAAATCACTCTCCTTATTACCAGTAAAAAATGCTCTCCTTGAGTTCCTTTATCAGCCAACCCCAGATAGCATAGAGTGAGAAATCCCCTACAACTCTTTTTCTCTAGAACTCTTGGTAAAAATAACAAACAAACTGATGAATGAATTATTAAGATGTCAATCTTGATCTGCATTTTTAGAATCAAGGAACAGTCCCATGGAAATCCCAGAAGTTTGTGGTAGGTCTCTGAGGTTGTCTACAATCCACACATGTCTTCAATCCAGGAAGAATTAACTAGAAGGAAGGAACTCTTCTCACCCAGGAGGGAACTCTGGGAAGGCCTTCCTCCTTCAGTTAATTCTTCCTGGAAGCAACCTCAGAGACCTACCACAAAGGGATTTCCATGGAGTACTAAACAGATCAAGTTGCATCTTTATCCCAGAGTTCCCTCTCAGATGGGTGAGAAGAGCCTTTCCTGGCAGTCCTTTATCTTAATCTCCAGAGTTAGATTTGTACACCACCAGAGCAGCTAAGTAATATTCTTAATTATGCTGCCTTCCAGTGCATGGATTGAAGACCAGCATCTACTAAAGACCCATATGGATTGAAGACATGAAATGTGGGGTTTGGAATCAAACTCAGACCACTTGCATAGAGCTATCTCCCAATCAGGTTTCAAGTTAGAACAAACATAGTTTATGGGAATGTTTAGTGCTGGATTATTTATGGGACACTGGGCGTAGTGGCACATGCATCTGGCCATGTGGACTGAGCAGCTGAGTGTTCATAGTGAACCAGGGTTCCTTGATTCATAATGCAGTTACCTTCTTGCCTGCAAAAATGCAAAAGTATTGGACTGCCCTAAGATAATCCAATCACATCCTGTCACATCATCCTTTTAATATAATTCATTCTATCAGTCTCTGTTCCTCCCAAATTGCCACAAGCTAGGGACCTAGTAATGCAAATACCTGATGCTATGGGGACATTTCGACTAATACAGATTGTTGTATCCAAGTGAGTGGTCCTCTTTGAATAAAAACTTCTTTTTTGAGTTGCTACCATTATTGCCAGGCATAAGGAGTAAATGAAATACATATAAAACAAGTGAAACACAGTGGGCACAGTTATCCCATAGATACCAGTTACTATCTGCAAAGTGGGGTTGGTGATATCTCTTTCCAACATCCAACCAATTTAGTGCTACTAGCAAATGGATCTCTCTTGATTTTCTATCTGCTAAGTTCTTTAAAAACATTGTTGTATAGGTGAATGCAAATAACAAGACAAGGGGAAATAGTAATACATGCAGGCATAATGCATTTTTACTGGTAATCAAGGAGAGTGATCTTTTACTGGTAATAAGGAGGGCACTCCATGGTGATGCACTACTGTAAAGAGCCTCTGCTGGGGAGGCACTGAAATGCTGAGGTTGTTTGCTACTTTGGGTTGGAATGAGATAGAAATGGAGCCTTGCTGGATAAATTGGGGTTATGACATTATATAATCTAGTCCCATTTTCTGTCTATGTTCTTCTTCCTGATCTTGCAATGGTCAGTGGGTCTTGCCTGCAAGACTTTCAGGATGGAAATTTAGTTACTATTATGTAGGTTTAAAACATTTGAATATTTGCAGAGTTGCAAACCTCTTATCCTCTACTATTTGAGAGAAAATAGGGTTTACAATGATTCACTGGTGATACTTTTGTCTCTAATTTAACTAGTCATGTATCTCTCAATAATGGGGTTCTTGAATGTTTTCAGCTTAAAATTTGGAACATTACTCCTGTATCTCTCAACCTTTTATGGAAGGCCTTCTGTTGCAGTCAGGTTCGCATTGTTGGCAGAAATCACCCAACTAAGAGCAGCTTGTGAGAAAAAAAGAGGTTTATTTTGGCTTACAGTCTCGAGGGGGAAGCTCCATGATGGCAGGAAAAATGATGGCATGAGCAGAGGGTGGACATCACTCTCTGGTCAACATAAGGTGGACAACAGCAACAGGAGAGTGTGCCAAACACTGGCAAGGGGAAGCTGGCTATAATACCCATAAGCCTGCCCCCAACAATACTCTGCCTCCAAGAGGTGTTAATTCCCAAATTGCCATCAGCTGGGAACCTAGCATTCAGAACACCCAAGTTTATGGGGACACCTGAATCAAACCACCATACCTTCAATAAACTACAAAGCTTTCTGTAATGGTTTATTCTAATGTTGATGGTATTTTGCTTTTTTTATAGGCTAGGCATTTTTACATGTGCCAACACACACACACACACACACACACACACACACACACACACACACAAATTCTCTTAGCTAAGAATACTTCACTGAGCAGTGGGGCAAAAGAAGCCCTGCCAACAGGATTTTGCAGTGTTGGGAAGGACAGACATAGTTAGCATCTGTCAAGAAGACCCCTGGGGAGCTGAGTCTCATGATGTGAGTAAAGTAGGAAAGGATTTGCAACCCTATATTCCCACAGTAGCAACTGTTTCCCTTTAAAAACATAAACACACACATGAAAACATGTATACAGACACATATGTGAAAACATACATGCATGCACACTCTAAAATTCATATGCATAAGCACATACACAAATTTAATGCACACACATATGCATATATTCATTCACATATATATGTAGGCACTACAATCCAATGCTGCCAAGGCTGCCAGGAGTGAGAGAGAGTCACACTTTTGATTTATTTCTTTAGAGAAGAGATGAGAATTAAAAGGGTTTGCTTGGTTGGTTAATTGCCTCAGCATTGCAAAGAAAAGGAGATTAAAGTTAGACATGCATGTGGCAGCAGTTCTACAGCAGTACATTTTGGGAACTGATCTTCTAACATTTTGACCTGCTTTGATTGCATGTTTTGGAAACAAAGAGAATTCAGAGCCCTTTGTACCAAGAGCACTTCGTACTTTGGGTGTTCTCTGGAAACCTGTGTTTTTGCAGTATGGGGGGCTCAGCAGTGTGCTTAGGAGGCAGAAAGACTTCCACTAAAGGAAATTGTACATCTTGGATGACTCATCCTTTCCCTGAGCAATGCTATCATAAATCAGCACAGAGGAACTACCAGTTCTTTCTGATTGTGCAAACAAGAAAACTATACATGAAGCCAGATCTTTTATTAGAAATACCTATTTTTCTCTAATAAATTTCCTCTTCCCTTATCACTGGCATGTTTAACACTCCAGGACTCCTAACCACCAGGCAAAT
The DNA here is from genome assembly GCA_036365145.1 of Orientallactaga sibirica. Classification (NCBI taxonomy): domain Eukaryota; kingdom Metazoa; phylum Chordata; class Mammalia; order Rodentia; family Dipodidae; genus Orientallactaga; species Orientallactaga sibirica. The sequence goes on from JAEOAD010002517.1 coordinate 4,325,392, forward strand.
GACAGTCAAATTAGACTAAAGAGTTGGCAATAATGAGAAATCTGACCATTTCTTTCTTTTATTACCTCTTGCAGAAGTAATTGCCTCTTGGAATCTGTCATGTTCTTTCTCTCTCTCTCTCTCTTATTCTCTCTCTGTTACACACACATACTTGATTTCCCAGAGGGATTAATTGGTTGGTGATAGATGGTACTGGAGCCCACATGGTGTACCTGCACTTGTGTATCAGAACAGTGGCATGTGGAGGCTGAAACATGATCTCTTCCAAATTGGAGAGCTGAATGGGATGCCACTTGGGTTTGCTGTTCTGCTTAGACATGAACTATGCCATATAAATGGGATTCTATCCATGACTTTTTAATTCAGCAGTCCTTATAATTATCAAGAATAATGTCAAATATATATATATAATCAGAATCCCTATATATACAATTTCAATATTTTTTTTACTTTTATAAGTGAATAAAATGAGGTTTAAACTGCTCTTTATCTCCCATATCTGCCTTCAAAGGGGCATTTGCTATGGAGAGTTTAGGTTGAATTTTTCCAAATTAATTGCTTTATTTCTACATTTATACAGACATAAAAATATGGTGATGTATGGTATGTTACAAATTTTTCATAAATATGATATTATGTATATCCCTCTTTCATTTAAAGTGAAATTTCTAAAATCTATGCATCAGTACTGTAACATTCTCTCTGACTAGTACACCATCTCTGTGGTATAGATGGTCTACATTTCATGCATCTGTTTGCATGCAGTCACTTGTGGAGTTTCCAACATTCATGATTTTGAGTAATGTCACACTGAATACATTTTCATATCTTTATTTGTGCATTTGGGAAAATTTCCTTTAAGGAATATCCCTAAAGTGGAGTCAGGGGAGACTGGGGCTCACAGTTTTGTCCTATTACTTTGATTTTACTAATGGCTAAACCAAGTTAACTCTACCCACACTCCACACTCAATGCTATTTGTGTTTTCCCCAAAGTCATCAGAAAATAACATATTCTTTTTTATTTTTCATTAGCATGCAATGACTTTTATTATTTTGTATTGCAAACAAATGTTTTTTTTTTTTTTTTGTTGTTGTTGTCTGTTTCCTTTCCCCACTGTCTTCTCCTTCTATATCTCCCTTGTACTCTCCCCAACTGTAGCTTCCTTCTGCATTTCCTTTTGTCCTCTCCCCCTTCTTGTCATCTCCTGTTCCCTGCTTATGGTCTCTTATCTTTATTACTACCTGTACTCACTCTCACACATTACTTACTTATACACATTAGAATTTAGGATCTACATATGAGAGAATATTCATGTTTTGTCTTTCTGAGGCTGAGTTATCTCATTTATAATCTTTTCAATGCAATCCAATTTCCTGAAAATTTAATAATTTAATCTTTTTTATAGATAAATAAAATTCCACAGTGAAACCAGATGTGGCAGCACACAACTTTAATCACAGCTCTCAAGAGGCAGAGGTAGGAGGATCACTGTGAGTTCAAAGTCAGCCTGGCATTACAGAGTGAAATCTTTGTCAGACTGGGCTAGAGTGAGACCCTATCTCAAAAAAAATTTTTTCCACTGTGTATATGTACCACATTTCCTGTATCCAGTGAGCTCCAGGGATCCTTTTGTCTCCATATTCCCAGCACTAGGATTACAAGCACACCCAGCTTGTTTTCAGGTGGATTCTGGGGACAGAATTCAGGTCCTTATGCCTCAAAGTTACTGAGCTAACTCTCTAGCTCCCTTTTTATTATTTTATAGAGAATAATCCATATATTATTTTAATGATTTTTGATACTTATATCACCAAAATTCTTTCTTTTTAAAATTATTTTCAAAGTAACTCAAAGTAAAACTGTGAACTATTTTTCTCATTTTAATAAATTAAATTTTTGCTTAGAATTTTTATTTCCTTCTTGTCTATTCTCATTCTCCTGATATTTGCTCCACTTCAGTGACTTTATATGCCTATATCCCCAGTTGCTATCTTGGTATATGGATTTTAGATTGGAAGTTCAAACAACATATTTAAGGACTCTGAAGTTGTATTTCACCCTATCTATTCTTCCTTACTCTTTCCCATCTCACTAAAAGGCACTATAACTCATTTGTTTTATTGCTAAAACCAAAAATTACAAGTAAATTTCTCCTTTGTCCTTGTAATACTACACATTCATTCTACTGGCCAGCCTCATGTTCCACCTTCAACATGTATTCTCATTCCATCCACAGTCCACCAACTTCCTTCTTCAAATCCAAGTCCATGCTAATTCTCTTGCCTTCTAACTTCCACTTCTTGACACTTCAATTCACACAAGAACCAAAATGGTATTCTAAATGCACAAGCAAAAATCCATTACAATTCTATCTATAAGATACCCATGTCATCCCACAAAACACAAAATCAAATCCAATTCCTTACTCCAGTTAAAGAGTCTACTAGCAACCTTTAAGCATACTAAGTTTATTTCTTCCAAATAAAATTTCATTTTCTTCCTTTTTACTAAAGTCTTCATTTAGAGTCTTAGTTAAAGTTATTCATTCTGATGAAACATTTCCTGACAACTGAATAAAAATTGCAACCTGGAAATCATTATTCTACCTTTGTTATCATTTACTCACTTTCACTATAGCCTTATAGCTACCTGATATTTATATAGATTTGTATGTTTGTTTTTATTTTAGATTTCCATTTTGAAGGAAGAAATGTCTACTTTATCTATTACTGTATTCCCAACACCTTAAATAGCTGACACATTTAGAAATGTATATTAAGTTAGTGAATCTTAAAGTATGGAAAATTTAAAACATGCCTTACATTTTTGATATCCCTTTATCAATTGTTCTGTGTACCCTGATCTTGAATGTGGACCAACAGAGTAGAGTAGATGAGATGCTATGTTAGTTATTGATATCATGTCTTGGGAAACTAGAAGTCTCTAATTCCTGTCTTCTTAGGTAGTCACAGAACCATCCACCACTCCTTGGGAAGATAGCCACACAAAGAAGTCCTGTGCCATTTATTCTCAGTGAATAATCCAATAGCCAATTATCATTTTCATTAAAGCTCCCCACCACTAAGAACCTTCATCCTTTGATCTATCTTACTTGATTCTTCTTGAAGGAGATTAATTGTCCCTTTTAAGTGTTCCCCAACATGTAGGTTTGGGAGCAAAGATAAGTGATTATTCTTGTTCTACATAATTTAATTCTGTGATGTAGAAATAGATAAAAAATAACTATTATGACAGGATAATTTCTATTGTTTTTATTTATGGTTTTGTTTTGGTGCTATTGACTTATATATGCATTTTTGTTGAAGACTATGATGGAATGATTGTGTTGGGTCACTGTTTTCACCTACAGCCATGACAAAATTCAGAGAAACTAAAAACAAAACAAAATATTTATCTGTTCTAGGAAATGGAAAATTACCAGAGTTTTAAGAACTAGGGTGATAAAGATGCTAGAAATAAGGGGACCAAGGGGAATCATAAGCCACTATTTGTTAAACTGCTCATCCTTTTGAGATTCTTATCCAGAAGTGAGAGACAGAATCAGACAGAAAATTTGCTGCTAAAATGAATGAGAATCAGCTGAGCTTCTAGCAGCTTCTTGGAGTCCAATAAATAAAAGTTGAAAGTCAAAGTAGCTAGACACAGGGGCTAACTCAACTAAAAACAAGTGTAAAGAAATGATTTTCCTCACAAGGGAGTTCATAAATGGTAGAGGGCAAGAAGTAAAGAAACCAAATTCCAAATGAAACATGTGATTCCATTGATTTAAAATTTGCAATGGGCAAACTAGTGAATAATGATGTGATTGTGAAGGGCATTGAGGGGGTTACAGAGCTAATCATTCAAAATTTACCATTGTGGAGAGCAAAAACAAGGAAAGTATGGAGAGTTCCACTCTACCTCCATCATAGCATCTTTGTGGTAGCATCTTATAGCCTGTATTCTGTCCAGCATTTGAAATGGTAATAAGTACCTTTCAAGGCTCACAGGAAGATGGAACCAGAAACAGCAGCTACAGTGTGGAACATAAGACCATGTGCTACAGCAGTAATTTTTCCAGCAGGGTTCTCCACCAGGGGGTGGGATTTAAGGCATATGCAGATGCCTGGATGCCACCACAAATATTAACTCACTAACACTGGGGTAACATCCAGAGATGAGCACTTCTACACATATTCGGAATGACTGACATACACAGTTTACAGGTCTCTCATTGAGAAGCACAGAGCCAGAGTAAGCCTTTCTTTAGTAAAGGGACTAATTTTAGGATATAAAAGAATAAAACCCCAACATAAAGATTATAATAATTTGTATTGGGCTGTAGAGAATTTGTATACAGAATTGACAGGGAGGCCATTTACTCTGGGTGACAGCATGGGTGATGCCTGGCCATGGCACATGTACTTTACAAAGCACATTGTAGTCAGTATGAGCATAGGGAGACAGGCTATAATTGTAAGAGAAATTATAAATTTCCTGGCATTAAGTTCAAAATCAGAATAATTTAAAACTTGTTCTGTATTTATGGTACTAAATTATTTGTTATATATAGTGAAACTGGTCACAACACATTGCATGACATGACACTTTGTTGGTATTTCTGACATATTCTTTACTATGATGTGACCAGCTGTGGGTCTCACCATTCCTGGGGATTGTTGGCTACCAACGTCCCAGGCGCAGGAGATGTTGTGGGGAAGAAACAGGATCCTGGAGCAGGTGAGTGAGATGGGCAGTGAACATCCGGGAGACCGTCTGATGGACAGCACTCTGTTACTCAAAAGGGGAGTGGGTTTATAAACACTTGAGAAAGGTTGAGAAGGCACATACAGACTATATGGTGATTGGATACATAGTTTATGGGTTGCTATCTAATTGGCTGAAAGGCAGAAGTATAAGGGAGATAGTAATAGGAAAAGGTATGTGACTTCAGAGTTATGAGGGAGGAGCTGTAAGAGAGATAAAAGAAGAGGTGGGAAAAGCTACATGACTCTAGCCACGTGAGGGTCTCTTGGACAGCTAGCCACAAGGTCAGGAACTGTGGGGGGCAAAGCCTACATATGGAATGGTCAGATGCTTCTTGGGATCAAGGGGGAGGGCCTCACCAGTTCTGCCCTCTCTGGGTGATGACAGCACAATACAACCTTGCCCAAGGGCAGGTAGGGCCAGTCACTGTTGCAAGGGTGGGTTCCCAATGATAAGGCCAGCTGCAACCCCCACAACCCAAGGTTCCTGGCCATGTCCAATAGTTCAGGTTAGCTTTCTCACAGTCCTAGCCTGTTTTTAGCAATGCCCAACAGCCCAAGATGAAGTACAAAGAGAGTCAAGAAAGAATTTTGCAGAAAACTCAAAATCTCCTGCTACTAAAATTAATAATAACCATTGCCTAAAACCAAGATCTTTTCAATTCCATTCTAGATATGGGAATAGCAAATGTTAAATGTATTGCTTCCATCCAAAGGATGAGCAGTGACAGGACTATCTCACACTTCTCCATGAAGATTCTTGAAAGCAGATTCTTTTGCTCAGCATGCCCCTTTCTTCCCATGATCCCTGTTTCTCAAAGATCCTTTTCTCTGTTTGACTGTGAATGCTAAATTTACATATGTAATAAATATATGTTAAAACCTTCAATTAACACCATCAGTAAAATTCAGAGAAAAATAAAGGCCCACGCTTGATGGTGTACACCTTTATTCCCAGCACTTGAAAGGCTGAGATAGGTGATTCACAATGAGTTTGAGGCCAGCCTGGGCTACCAAGTGAGTTCTAAGTCATCCTAGACTAGAGTGACCCTATCTTAAAAAAAAAGAAAGAAACAGAAAAAGGACAAAACTTCTACAATTTTTAGTACATATACATTTTTAAGGTTTTACTGGTTTTAACAAACATTAGTCCAAATGTGCATAAAGTTACCTCAAGTAAATGTTGGCATTCTATACTTGTTCAAAAAAGAATGAAGAAAAGAAATGAAAGAAATAAGGGAGGGAGGGACAAAGGGAAGGAGGGAAAAAAACCCATAAAAATATAAAAGTCCCTATCATTAAAAAGTAATTAAACATGTCCTTATCTAAAGTATTGTAATAAGGCTGGAGAGGTGGCTCAGTGGTAAAGACACTTGCATGCAAAGCCTAACAACACCAGTTTGATTCCCCAATATCCACATAAAGCCAGATGCACAAGTTGGTGCATGTGTCTGGAGTTTATTTGCACTGCCTGGAGATTCTGGTGTGCCCATTCTCTCTGTCTCTCTTCTTTCTATTTTTCTCTGCTTGCAAATAAATAAATAAAATATTTTAAACTTGTGGTAACTGAGTAGTTATACAGAAAATGTTGCAAGCATAAAATAATATCCAATTTACCTTTTTAAGCAGAACCTAGTGTACACTTAATATTTCTTAATAGTTTTGTTTTGATGTTCAAAACCTATGTATCTTTGACATTAGTGGATAAAAGTAAGCATATAAATTTCTCTTGAAAACACAGCAAATTTCTCAAAGAATCATCCAGAACCCCAGCATTAGAATTAAATGCCTGGCTGTTTGCAACTTTCCTCCCGCAAAATTCCCTCAGGAGCTACTGGCTCAGTGTCTCTGGGAGTCAGTTTACTCATTACTGTCTTCATCTGTCCCTTAGTGATTCTTTTACACCAAGTTAAATAATACATGTGCAGATTTTGTTCTGAGGACTGCAGAAGCCAAATTAGGACAATGTCAGCATAGCAGCCCCATTTCAGATGTAGCCATGGTCTCTTTACATGGTTCCATGTGTTTTGTTGCCTCACAAAAAAAAAAAAAAAAAAAAAAAAAAAAAAAAAAAAAAACATGTTAGTATTGGTGAGCTGGGAAGGGTGAGCAGGAATTTTCCTTACTGTGTGATATAGAGGAGGCAAGTGGGGAATGGGTGTCTTAAAGTGAAAACACTAAACTTGGATTTTTCTCTGATTATTTTAAACAGGTAGTTAAAAATGGGGGTATAGATTTTGGAGACAAAGTAAGCTTCAGTGCAGGGTGGAATGTGGTGGTTTGATTCAGGTGTCCCCCATAAACTTGGGTGTTCTGAATGCTAGGTTCCCAGCTGATGGCAATTTGGGAATTAACACCTCCTGGAGGCAGAGTATTGTTGGGGGCAGGCTTATGGGTATTATAGCCAGCTTCCCCTTGCCAGTGTTTGGCACACTCTCCGGTTGCTGTTGTCCACCTTATGTTGACCAGAGGGTGATGTCCACCCTCTGCTCATGCCATCGTTTTCCCTGCCATCATGGAGCTTCCCCCTCAAGCCTGTAAGCCAAAATAAACCTCTTTTTTTTCCCACAAGCTGCTTTTAGTCGGGCGATTTCTGCCAGCAATGTGAACCTGACTGCAACAGTAAAGTGGTACCGAGGAGTGGGATTGCTGCTAGACACCTGACTGTGTGGCTTTGGCCTTTTGAAGCTGATTTTCAAGAGGAATGTGGAAGGATTTGAAACCTTGGCCTAAGAGACACCTTGCAGTGCTGTAAGTACAGCTTGATGGACTATTCTGGTCAGAGCTGAAAGACCTGAATGCAATAAGAACTATGGCCTGTGAGGTTTGGCTTATGAGGGTGAGAAAGAGCTTTACTTGGACTGGGCTAGCAGTTTGTGTGAGAAGTTTGCTGTTATGCCAGTGTCCTGAGAAGTTGTTCAGGGTTGCTTTGGGTAGAAATGAACTGGTGTGAGCAGAGGGATATGGCACAGAAAAAATGAAATCTTTGGGTGAACTCTGCCCATTCAGCTGCAATTGAGAGATTACAACCTTTGAGATTGGGCCAGCTGACCTGCAATGGGGCAACAGGAAGAATGCAGACTCTTTTGAAGGAGCCTGAATGCTAAAGGAGTGTCCTGTTCTTCAAAGTCTGATTTATTCCCCCCTGGATTAACAAATTGGCACCCTACCTGGTATTATGGAGTATAACAAATGCAGGAAAGAGAGGGTCATTGAGTTTTTAACGCGGTCTTGTGTTTTGGAAATGGCCATGGGAAGTGTGAAGCAGGTTTGCTGGATGCCTGCATGGAGATCCCATGGGGCCATGAGGATGGACCGTGGCTTGCAGTGGAGACCCAGTGGAGATGCCGGGACTATGAGATGTCTGCCAAGGAGAGCTGCTGGCCCTGGATGAAGTTTTCCAGGACTGTGAGTAGCCTAGCTGGAGGGGTGGAAGTGGAACTCCAGAGACTTGTTGCTGGTCAGAATGATCAGACTTGGAGATTTGTCACTAAGTAGTTGTTGGATTGGAATTACAGAGTATGATGTTTGCCCTGGTTGTTTTAAATCTTGTATTGGTTGAATATTTCTTTGCTTTGCCCAATGCCATCCTTTGCAGTGTGAATGTTTATTCTGTGCCATTATGGGTTTTTTTGGGGGGGGATTATTTTTGGTATTATGGCTCAGTTAAAAGACCTTGGATTATGGGGACGTAGGAACATCATTGGAATTGATAAAAACTATGGGGACTTTTAAATTTGCATGAATGCATTGCATTTTACATCATGTATGGTTATTAGTTTATGGGGGCCAGGGGCGGAATGTGGTGGTTTGATTCAGGTGTCCCCCATAAACTTCAAGTGTTCTGAATGGTAGGTTCCCAGCTGATGGCAATTTGGGAATTAACACCTCCTGGAGGCAGAGTATTGTTGGGGGCAGGCTTATGGGTATTATAGCCAGCTTCCCCTTGCCAGTGTTTGGCACACTCTCCGGTTGCTGTTGTCCACCTTATGTTGACCAGAGGGTGATGTCCACCCTCTGCTTATGCCATTGTTTTCCCTGCCATCATGGAGCTTCCCCTCAAGCCTGTAAGCCAAAATAAACCTCTTTTTTTCCCACAAGCTGCTTTTAGTTGGGCGATTTCTGCCAGCAATGTGAACCTGACTGCAACAACTTAATATTTCTTAATAGTTTTGTTTTGATGCTCAAAACCTATGTATCTTTGACATTAGTGGATAAAAGTAAGCATATAAATTTCTCTTGAAAACACAGCAAATTTCTAAAAGAATCATCCAGAACCCCAGCATTAGAATTAAGTGCCTGGCTGTTTGCAACTTTCCTCCCGCAAAATTCCCTCAGGAGCTACTGGCTCAGTGTCTCTGGGAGTCAGTTTACTCATTACTGTCTTCATCTGTCCCTTAGTGATTCTTTTACACCAAGTTAAATAATACATGTGCAGATTTTGTTCGAGGACTGCAGAAGCCAAATTAGGACAATGTCAGCATAGCAGCCCCATTTCAGATGTAGCCATGGTCTCTTTATATGGTTCCATGTGTTTTGTTGTCTCACAAAAACAAAACAAAACATGTTAGTATTGGTGAGCTGGGAAGGGTGAGCAGGAATTTTCCTTACTGTGTGATATAGAGGAGGCAAGTGGGGAATGGGTGTCTTAAAGTGAAAACACTAAACTTGGATTTTTCTCTGATTATTTTAAACAGGTAGTTAAAAATGGGGGTATAGATTTTGGAGACAAAATAAGCTTCAGTGCAGCAAGTCCCTGAGAGCAGCAGTAAGTACTCCCTAATAACTGAAGAACTGTAAGTGTTCTCCTTAGGATCAGGATAAGGAAGAATAACGTTAAATTTTGCAGTAACAAGAACAATAGAAAACTAAACAAAAAGTTAAGACTATACTTAAGCACTTTATGTTTTAAATTCTTGCTTTAATGTATGCATATCCCTTGTTTTTCTTTCTTTTTTGAGATAGAGTGAGAAAGAGAGAGAGAGAGAGAGAGAGAAAGAGAGAGAGAGAGAGAGAGAGAGAATCGGTGCATCAGGGCCTCAGTCTCTGCAATAGAACTAGATGCTTGCACCACCTTTGTGTGTCTGGTGGGCATGTGCAACCTTGAGCTTGCTTCACCTTTATGCATCTTGCTTATGTGGAATCTGGAGAGAGATCAAACATGGGGCTTTAGGCTTCGCAGTAAAGTATCTTAACTGCTAAGCCATCTCTCCAGCTATGTCCCTTATTTTTATAAATAATATTGAGAACTTTAATATGTGAACATAATGGAAATTGGTCATATTCTCATCATGTTATCCTCTTTTGTCCCCTCTACTCTGCTTCTATCAGTGCTCTACTCAGTGGTTGTATCAGTAATTACTGTTGGGTCATAAATGTACCAGTAGATTTCTATGGGGGAGACAATCCCTAATAGTAAGTCTTCCCAACTGTAACTGTATATTATTTTTTGTTTTGTTTTGTTTTGATTTTTTGTAGCCCAGACTGACCTGAAGCTTTTTCTGTAGACCAGGCTGGCCTCAAACTCATAGTGATCCTCCCCCCTCTGCCTCCAAAATGTTGGGATTACATGTGTGTGCCACCACACCCAGCTATTTTTCCTTTTTGAATCATATTCTTTATGCCCTATTTTCTGTAATGTACCCTGAGCCTTGAAGAGTGAGTTAGAAATCTCTTTTAATAATAAGCTCTTAGCAGCCTCTGATTTTCTGCTTTTTTTCCTGAGTCTCCTCAGTGTGTACCACTGGAGGAGGATCTCAGATTAGCAGGAGAGCAGTGTTAATATTTAATCTGCTGCTTCTTCTGTAATGGTTCCTGTGCCATGAAAGGAGTGATAGAGGTCACTTGATCAGTGTTAAGCAGGTGGATTTCTCATCATGTTGATTAGTCTTGGGTCTCCCCAGTATTCTCTGCCATCTATAAAACACAGGTTCTCTAGACAAGATTCAAAGCAACATTAATCAAAGGGAATAAGCATATATATTTAGATACTTTTTGATGGACATAAGCTCCCTGTTGCAGTAAGCTTCATGTTGCTGGGACAAAAAAAATCCAACCCAACACAGCTTATAGGAGGAAGGGTTTTATTTCAGGCTTACAAATTCCATCAACAGCATAAGCAATTGTTTCATTCCCATAAATAAATAGCAGTGAGACACTACCAACATCCAGCACCACCAAAAAGTGTGAACATCCAGAGCTCAAACTGCTCTAAACACACCCAGTAGTGCTGGACTCAAGTTATACCCCCAAACATACCTTAGGGCTGGAATCCAGGGCCCACCCCCAGTGACACATCTTCCATCCCAGATGTTGGAGACCCAAGTTAGAAGTTCAGTTCTTAATCATAAACATCTGAGTCTATGGAGCCATACATTCAAATTACCACACTCTCCATTTAGCCAAAGAACAGTGAAAACTGCCCTCCATGACCTTCCAAGGCATAAACTTCTGACTTGCTTCTCAGTACCAGGCATGAATTCCCTCTCACTGAGTGGGCCTCATAGCCAATCATAGAAGAGTTGATCACACTTATAACCTATGTGCCATAGTTGCAATGGTAAGTAAATAGTGCCTGGTTGGTGGAATTTGTAGGTTGCAGGATCCAGTGTTCATTTATCCACCAGCAGCTCACATAGTATTTTCCAGCACTATGACAGCTAGCCAGCAAGGGAAATAGATGACTTCCATCTTAGTTCCAGCTTTGATTCATTAATGTTCTGCAATCACAGCCTGTGGTGTCTTTAGCAATCACGTCTTACCATCTTATTCTGGTGAGAAACCAAGTACTTTGGCAATGGCCCACATTGATTTGGGAGCCTCATGGGCTTCCATGACCAACATCTTACTGTTCAGAGTTACCCAAGTTTATTATTTTACCATTAACAATCTATGGTTTAAAGCTAAAGCTTTATCCACTCCAGCAAGGTACATCCACCCAAACTATTATTCATTCATCCATTCTCTCTCTCTTTCTATTTTTAAGAGAACTATATATCTCAATTAGCCAACAAAATGTAGGTTACTATTCATAACATCTTCTTAGGCTTGGCAGGCAGGCGCCTTAACCGCCATGCCATCTCTCCAGCTCTTGTTTGAATTTTTTATTTTTTAATTTAATTTTATTTTTTAAATATTATTTATTTATTTGAGAGAGATACAGAAATAGTGAGGTAGAGAGAGAGAGAGAGAGAGAGAGAACAGGCACGCCAGGGCCTCCAGCCACTGCAAATGAACTCCAGATGTGTGTGCCACCTTGTGCATCTGGCTTACATGAGTCCTGGAGAATTGAGCCTCAAACCGGGGTCCTTAGGCTTCACAGGCAAGTGCTTAACTGCTAAGCCATCTCTCTAGCCCTCGTTTGAATTTTTAATGAAAGCTGTTCTGATGAGTGTAAGATGGAATGTCAATGTAGATTTAATTTGCATTTCCCTGATAGTTAAAGACTTTGAACATTTTTTGATGTTTATTAGATATTTGTATTTCTTCCTAAGAGGACTCATTGGTCAGTTCCCTGCCCCATTTTGGGAGTGCATTGATTGATTGTTTTTTTTTTTTTTTTTTTATTGCTAGTTTTTTCAGTTCTTTGTATAATTGGGTTATTGAGCATCTGTCAGATAGATAGTTGGTAAAGATTTTCTCCCATCCTAAAGGCTTCCTATTGGCTGGTGATGGATTGCTTATCTGTACAATAGTTTTTTAGTTTCACAAGACCCCAACGGTTGAGTGTTTGCTTTACTTCCTGGGCTACTGGGGTCCTATTCAACAAGTCTGACCCTATGTTTGTACTGGGAGTGTACTCACTACTTTTTCCTTGAGTTGTTGCACAGTTTCAGTTCATATATTGAGTCTAATCCATTTAGAGTTGACTTTTGTGCACAATGAGAGACGATGTAGATTCATTCTTATACATGAAGTTATCCAGTTTCTCCACCACTATTTTTTTTTTTTTTGAGAAAATACTGTATTTTTTTCTAGTGTTTTGACTTAGGTCTCATAATTATGTGACTGTAGTGACTATATTTGGGTGCCATTACCATGCTATTTTTATTACTGTAGCTTTATAGAATATCTTAAAATCAGGTATGATGATACCACTAACAATATTCTTTTCTCTGGGGACATTTTTCTCTATCCAAGGCGTTTTGTGTTTCCATAAAAATTTTGAGATTATTTGTTCTATTTCTGTGGAGAATGCTGCTGGAATGTTTATTGGAATTGCATTGAATTTGTACATTGCCATTAATAGGATGGCCATTTTCACGATATTAATTCCTCCATTCCATGAGTATGGGAGATCATTCCACCTTCTTATGACCTCTTCTATTTCCTTCTCCAATGTTTTAATTTTTCTTTGTAGAGGTCTTTCACTTCCTTGTTTAAAGACATTCCAAAATAATTAATTTTGTGGCTATTGTAAATGGGACTGTTTCTCTGAATTCTTTCCCACTATGTTTTCCATAAGTATATTCTACTGTTGCTGATTTTGTGTGTGTTATATCCTACCACTTTGCCGAAAGCATTTATCAGCTGTAGGAGTTGAAAAACTACAAAACATGGGGTCTTTAGGATATCTTACATATAGTATCATATAATCTACAAATAAGCCTAGTTTTGACTTCTTTCTTTCCAATTTGTAACCCTTTTTTTTTTTCTTGTTTTGTTGCTCTGATTAAGACCTTAAGTATTATGTTATATTGCAGTGGGAATAATGGGAACATCTATCTTATTCCAAATGTTAGTGGGAATGCTTCAAGTATTTTTCCCACTTAATATGATATTAGCTTTATTGTATATAGTTTTTATTATTTTAAGACATTATCCTTACGTCCTTAGTCTCTTTAGAGTTTTTATAATGAAAGGATTTGGTATAGCATAGGTTTTTGAATTATGTCCTCATGAGTCTCTCAGTTTCATTATCATCTGTTGTAATATATCTCTAGTCTTGCTAATTATGGACTTTTCTCTCTTTCTTTTGGTTAATTTGGCTCAGGATTTATCAATCTTGTTGATTTTTTCAAAGAACCAATTCTTTGTTTCATAAAATTTTTAAATGTTTTCTTCTTTTCTGATTTATTGATTTTTGCCATGATCTTATTTCTTTCCATCTTGTACTTTTAGATTTGAATTGTTCTTTTTCTCAAATCTTTCAGATAGATTATTAAATTACTTATATGAGATCTGCTTATTTTTTGAAATGTATGTATTTAATACTGTAAACTTTCCTCTTAGAACTGCCTTTATTATGTTTCATAGTTTTTTGGATATTGTATTTTCACTGTTATTCAGGTCTAGGAACTTTTTTTATTTCCTTCTTGATTTCTACAATGACCCATTCATTGTTCAATAGTGTGTTGTTCAGTCTCCAAAATTTGTGTGTTTTCTATTATTCTCTTGTTCTTGATTTCTACCTTTATTGCATTATGGTCAGATATAATATTAGGAGTTAGGTCAATTTTCCTACATTTATGGACAGTTTCTTTGAGTCTTCATATTTGATCTCTTTTAGTTAAAGTTCCATGAGATGCTGAGAATGTATATTCTAGAGTTTGTATGGAATGCTCTGTAGCTATCTTTTAAGTCCATTTTATCTATGTTGTCATTTAGCTCCAGCACTTTTTATTTATTTCCTGTCTAGATAATCAGTTTATTGATGATAGTGGAGTATCAAAGTGACCCACTATTATTTTATTAGGATTTATTTCTGATTTAATGTTTTGGATATTTTTGCTTTATAAAATTTGGTGCACCTGTATGTGGTACATACATTTTTAGGATTCTTTCCTGGATGAGTATTAAGTGGCCTTCTTTACCTCTTTGATTATTTTTATTTTAAAGTCTATTCTGTCAGATATTAGTAGATCCATACCTACTTTCCTATTTTCATTTGTTTGGAATATCTTTTTCCATCCTATCACCCTAAGGTCATGTCTGTCTTTAATGATAAGGAGGGTTTCTCAAAGACAGCAAATGGTTGGGTCCCAGATTTTGATCCAGCCTGTTTTCCTGTGTCATTTTATAGATCTGAGTTTAGTGATGCTCAGTTATAATTAAAAGGTGTAGTTAATGCCTGCCCAGCTGAAGATTTTGTGGAGTTTTTTTTTCTTGATCTTCATTTGCTCTAAAAACTGTTCTAGCTTTGATTATTTGTTTCCCTCCTATAGCCTCTTGAGTATGTTTATTTTTCTCTTCAGTGCAAACTATTCCATTCAGTATTCTCTGTAGGACTGGCTTAGTGCTCATATATCCATAAAGCTGGCTTTGATGGTGTTTTTCTTCTATCTTATATTATCAAGGATAATTTTGCTACATGTAGAAGTTTGTGTGCTCAGCCATAGTCTTTCAAAATATGCAATTCTCTGCTCTAAGCCTTTCTGGCTTCTAGAGTTTCCATTGAAAACTTGGATGAAATTCAGATGAGTTTATCTTTGTAGGTGATGAACTGTTTTGCAGCTTTTAGTACTTTCTCTTTGTTTTCTGTGCTTGATGATTTAATTAAAATATGACATGGGAAATTTCTTGTCTGGTATGTCTATATGATGTGCCTCTTATACCCAGGTGGGCCTTTCCTTTGTAAGATTTGAAAATTTTCTTTCTATAATTTTACTAAAGACATTCTCTAACCCTTTGCCCATAGTTCTTTGCCTTTTTGGTCTTTTTAAGGTGTACCTTATTTCCTTAAAAGTTGTCATTGATTTTGGCCTCCTATTCCCTTTCTTGTCCTCAAGCTCTGATAATATGACTTCCATATGATCTATTTTGTTATTATAACTTAATTGTGAGCTTTTAAAAGTTATTTCATTTTTTAAAAATTTCATTGGGTTTTTATTCAGCATCTCTGTCTCTTTATTGTGTTCCACTTTCATTTCTTAGCTTGACTTTCTCATTGCATGCGTTTAGTTGATTGTTATCTCTTGGACACAAGTGAGTTGATATTTTCCTTTTACCATTGTTTTATGAACTTATCTCCTCTCTAAGCTTGTTTTCTTTACCTGTGATCAGGGAAGCCCTTGCTCCTTAGGACTAATATAACTACATATAACATATATGACACTGTAAATGGCACAATAGTGAGTAGTCAGGAATAAGAAGCTGCCATCTTATTACATATGTGTATTTTATTAAATCATGACTCCCAAAGTCTTACTGACAAGTGTGATGTAAGTAGGACAAAAGCAAACCTTCGCATTTGCACATAACTTGTGTCTTGCAAATCTTTGTAAACAGTATTTCTTCCTATTTACAGAAATGTCAGTATCTCTTTTCCTAGTTGCAGAAGCAATAAGAGGTTCTGTGGTTTGCCCAGGATCACACAACTAGTGAACAAGATGCAAGTTCATGTCCTCTGATTGCAATTCTGATGAGCATTTCACCAGAACGTGCAACATGTATATATATATATATATATATATGTATGTATATGTTGCTTTAGTCTTCTGCAACTGCCCATTTCATGCAGTTTATAAAACAATTCCCATTTCTCGTTGCATAATGACCATTGTTAAATTTCAATTGTTTCCCCATGAATGTATGTAGAGGTAGAATCCCAAAATACGTTTTGGCATTCATACCATCTCTGAAATCTATTTCTTCCTCTCATTGATTCTTCTCTATAATTGTTATCTCTTCCTCTACATTCATATAGTTCTTATGATTTAATCTCCTTATTATGTGATTATTAATGTGTTGACATAGTATGATATACACTTCAAACCAGATTTTGAGTTCTTTATCCAATATCACTTTTCTATCTTTTTTTTAACCTCCTACTATCCTCTAATACATTTTCTTCAGAATCAACTAAAGGAGAAGACAGTTAGTTAGTACTTAATGGGTATATGCAATTAACTCCCATCTCAGATTTTTATCAGGAAATCTAAGACCTAACATTCTTTCTATTACTTACCTTGTAAAAACATATAAACAATAACAGGTTCATATGAAATACATTTATTGAGATTTTAGCAATTTTAATCAAGTCAACTCTAGTAGTCTGTTTTCTATATTATTATTAATATTTGTTATTGCCTCAGAAAGTTAAGAATAATCTTTAGCAAAAGAACAATGGAATGCCTTAGTGCAAGTGCATTAAGAAAAGGTGATCATGACAAAGCTTGCTCACTTGATGGTCTTTGGCAGCTAAAGGGAATAAAGGAGGGAATCTTCTATATGATATATAAATTTAGGAATTATGCCAACATATTTTTCTGAATTTTACCTTTTGGGTCCTTCTTAGGTAGCTAATGAAGACTATACCAAAGTAGACCATAAGTTTGCCTAAAATAGAAAGCCTTATTCAGGCATTGCTGAACATGAAAGTAGCAGAAACAAGCAATTACTAACAAGGAGTCATTGGTACTTATACAAGCAAGAGTGGTCATAAAGACTGTCTGAACCCCAAAGACACAAAGGCAAATGGGATTCCATCTTGGAGAAGCTATCTGGTTAACATATCACCTATAGTTCTACTTTTATTTACATGTACACACACACACACTTCATGTAAATATTCTTGTTTCTTTTGCTGCTGCTACTGCTCTCTTCTTCTCATTCTACTGGTCTTCCTTCCCATTCTTTCTCTTATCATCCTCATTACTATTTTCTAGGTCTTCAGTGACCTGTAATATCTCCCTCATGGTGCTTCACCCTACATCCAAATGTGCTCATAGAACCTAAAGACACAAGATTATTTATGAATTTCCATAGCTATGGATTTTCATTAGGTTTCTAAAGGCAACAGTCACAGGAAAGCATATATGGCACACACATATATATTTTAGATGTCTTATATACACATATATGTATATATGATATATGTATTTATGATATATGCATAGTATTACAATTTATATACCTACATATTGCCTTGTGAACCTTAAGCACTCACTTCTTGGGGTTCTAATGAGTCCTCTTTCACTTACTTGCTGAGTAAATCCTTTGAGGTATCTTGTCAGGAATCCACAGCTTTTGGGGTGGGGGTGTTTTTCAGTTGTTAGAACAGCCTTAGTTTGATTTTGAGACTATAAAATATTCATTCCTCTCACCTAAGAGCTGGTCAGTCCTACTTTGGGTTTAGAGGTTGGAGATAAGAGGATGTAGATTCCTTTCATTTATCTATCTGCTTATTTATTAGATATTCAACTTTCCTTCATACCAAGACTTTCATCTTATATAGTTACAAACAGGGAAGCTATGGGTAGCAAAGATTTAGTCCAAGAACTGCTCAGCACTTCAGTTTTAGAAGACATTATGACTAGTGTAAATACTTATAGCCTCTGATGGAGTGTCAACCTCCTTATAAATTTTACATGTGGTTCTCCTGGACTCACATATGCACACATACTTGTGTCAAATATTGGCCTAATTCTTCCTCCTGAAAATACTCTGCAGAACGGTCACCATGATCCCTTTCAAATCAACCCTTTGACTTGCACATCCTGTTTCTCATGGATAGCTTGTTTTTCAGTAGGCTCCATTGGCAACAAGAACAGCCTCTGGGTTACTACTTCTGTGCCAGTCTCTGTGTTCATGTGATTGCATCCTAGAATTCTTAACTTATTCTCTGAAAGAGACCAGAAAACTCCACTGTCCCTTAAAGCTAGTGGACTCCAGCAGGTTTCTTGCCTTCAAAAATATTCAATCTAGAAGTGGGTTCAGTGTCTTGGACAGGTTTACTCCAATGCTCCAGAGGACCCACGGCAGGTCTGTCCTTGCCTTTTATGGACCAGGAATACAGCAACAATGTGCGGTACTACTGAGTATCTACTCCATGTGAGTCGGAGCTAAGGATGTGAACTTGTGACTCATATGAGCTCCTAACCATGATGCAACACTAGTTTCCACTCAGATATCAGCATCAGTAACCAAAGAGAATAAAACCAAAAAAGTAGATGCCAGTCTCCCCTTTGTCAGTCAGCTCAAACCTTTAAAAGTCATCTCCTCAGTGTGCCCTCACCACACAACTCTATTAAGACAACACTTCCCATCACAGGGAATCTCTCCTTGTGTCTGTGTTTTATCCGTTTAGTTTGCTGTGACATGACTCCCTTTGTTACTGGCTCACTGAGAAGTCCCATAAAAGACTCTCATTTCAGTTTTATGCAGTTTGTTGTCTCATTGTCTCAACTGCAACTGTAGGTATTCCACTGAAATGTTCTGTTACACATACAAATATGCTTTAGATATACAATGAGACATATTTAATAATGTTTTTGAAAAATCTTGAATAGTTTACAATCAAAATACTCTACTGTTCTTGACAAGAAGGAGAAGCATCTCTTGAGTGCTGGTGTTGAGAGAGAACAGAGGCGGATATGTGAGCTAGTGAGTGAGCCTGGCCAACCTGCAGGGGCAGCATAAAGCCTAGTCTTTCTACTTTCACTTATAATTCTGGTTTAAAAATGGGAAAAGAGGGCTGGAGTGATGTCTTAGTGGTTAAGATGCTTGCCTGCAAAGCCTAAGGACTCAGGTTACATTCCCCAGGACCCATGTAAGCCATATACGCAAGTGGTATATGTGGCACATTTGCCTGGAGTCTACAGTGGCTAGTGGCCCTGGCATGTCCATTCTCTCCCCCTCCATCCCTCCCTCCTTCAATCTTATCTGCCTCTTTCTATCTCTTTCAACTAAACAAACAAACAAATAAATAAATAATTTAAAAAAATAGGAAAAAGGATTGAGGAGGCTGGTGTGGATCGGCATTGATCTGACTCATCAGGTAATTGCTTAGCACCTGTGCCTGCTTTAGTGGGCATCACCTTAGAAAGCAGTTTCTAGTAAATTTCTCTGAGGGCTGTTTCTATGTCTCATTGATGTGGAAACAGCCAAATACACCATAATTAAAGCTTCATGTTGTGACCAGTAAATAAATGGGGCAAATATAATGAAATAAAAGGAATGCATCATAAAGCAAATATAGTAGTGGAAGAAAAAAGAATGTCTTCTATTTATTCTGCTTTTTACTTCCATGAAATTCTGCTGCTGGAGCAACACATTAAATCTCTTTTGTTATATCTTTAGTGACAGTGCTATACCCACTGTCAAGTATTGAAACTCACAGGAGGTATTAACAAAAGCATTGAATTTAACAAGACAACATAAAAAAAAATCCACCTACTAAATATACCCAATGTAACATCTGTTTCCAGAAATTGCTCAGTGTCTTTTGGAACCTATTCATTTTTGTTGATCTCATTATAGGAAATAAATTCTCAAATATCATCTCTTGAAAGAACAATAGGAACACTCTCAGTAAGAAAACTTGGATTATATTCCTCTGACTCTCTTAGTCAATCATCCTTTGTCAAGCTTGTTTATAAAGCCTTTTCTGAAGAACCACCCCCCCCCACACACAAAACACAATCAAAAGAGATGTGAAATTTTCACATAATTGCAAATTTTCCAGAAGTAGTTCTGTCATTAATGTCTGGTTACACATCATTGTGGTTATAAATTATGATTTATATATTTTCAATCTTCTTAAAATTGTTTAGATTCATCTAGTGACCTAATATATTATATCATATATATATATATATATATATATATATATATATATATATATATATAAATTCTGTTCCTGCTTAATGAAATGTTCTGTACATTAAGCCAGAAATAGAACCAGCATAAGTGCTCATTAACTGAGGGATGTATGATGAAATTTTGTCACTTGCAGCAACATATATGAAACTAGGGTTTGTTATATTAAGTGAAATAAACCAGGTACAGAAAGACAAGTATATGATCTATTCACATGTGAAACTTCTTAAAAGCTAAACCTGCTGTGAGTGTGGTAGCACATGCCTTTAATCCAAGCACTTGGTAGGCAGAGGTAGGAGATCACTGTGAGTTCGAGGCCACCTTGAGACTACAGAGTGAATTCCAGGTCAGCCTGAGCTAGAGTGAGACCCTATCTCAAAAAACAAAAACAAACAAAAAACTAAACTTATACAAGCAGGTAATAGTATGGTAATTCAAAGAAGCTGGCATGAAGATTGGGGAAGTTGTTTCTAAGAAAGTTCTAGAAGATGCCAGACCAAGGAATGTGTGCAATCTCCAGAAGGAACTAGCTCAGCCAGTCCCATGACTTTAGCCCACAGAGACTAGCTTTAGACTTTTGACTTTCACAAGTGTAAAATGAGAAATTTGTGCTGTTTTAAGCCACTAAGTTTGTGATGACAGAATTAATGGGAAATAAACTCAACCTGCATGGACCTGAGTGAAGCTGATTGCTCTAAGCAGGCCCTGGCTGAAACAAGTGCTTGCTCATTACCTGAAAAGAGTACTGACCTGAAAAGAGACTAGTCCACCCTGTGGCTCCTGAGGCTTCTTTATGGGGAAGCCACACTGCATTCTGTACTCTGGCCATGCTAGAAAACTCTAACAATTCTTATTCTACCAAGTTCCCTGAGCTTATCATAACCTATCAGAACTCTAAAAGTAAGAGAAAAGGGAAAACCAAACCAGCGAATTCTATTGTTTTCAGCCTCCTGTGTAGGTCTTTTCAGACTTGTTTATCTGGCTTTCAAGAAGTAAAGCTCCAGGGCTGGAGAGATGGCTTAGCAGTTAAGGCACATGCCTGTGAAGCCAAAGGTCCCAGGTTCAGTTTTCCAGGTCTCACGTAAGCCAGATGCACATGGTGGCGCATGCATCTGGAGTTAGTTTGCAGTGGGTAGAGGCCCTGGCATGCCCATTCTCTCTCACTTTCTCTCTCTCTCTCTCTCTCTCTCTCTCATGAATAAATAAAAATAAAAAAGAAGTAAAGCCCCACTTCTACTATTATTCTCTGGCTTTCCTCCTCAACTACATTTTCTTTGGCCTCATGACTCAATATGGTGCCAATTCTCCACACTTTACAAAACACCTTCCAGGTGCCCTGCTCTATTTACTTAAATTGTATAGGTCATATTGTTTCTTCCTAATCAAAAAATAGTTTTGGTGGGAGAGATGGCTTAGCAGTTACAGCACTTATCTGCAAAGCCAAAGGACCCAGGTTCAACTCCCAGGACCCATTTAAACCAGATGCACAAGGGGGCGCATGCATCTGGAGTTCTCTTGCAGTAGCTGGAGGCCCTGGCACACCCATTCCCTCTCTCTATCTGCCTATTTCTGTATCTCTCTCTCTCTCTCTCAAATAAATAAGCATTAAAAAAATAGTTTCTGAGAAGACAATGTGCAAAGTAGCTCTGGCTTTGTTAGAAAGTGAATACTGCAGACTAAAACAAATGAATGTGCTTTGTTAGAACTGCAGTTGTTTAAGATGTTACTTGAAAGATTTAAAGCAGACTGAATATTATCATTTTAAAAATTCAGTTATTTAGAACACTCCATTTTTTAGAGTTTACTCATATGCTTATTTTTCTCCAGTTCTGTGAGACTGACATTGAAAATCCTCTTTAGACAAAGATAATATGATCTGATGTTTACATAAGTTTCTCAATTTTTTTTTTTGTTTTGTTTTGTTTTGTTTTGTTTTGCAAGGTAGGGTCTCACTCTGGTCCAGGCTGACCTGGAATTCACTGTGTATTCTCAGGGTGGCCTCTAACTCTGGCGATCCTCCTACCTCTGCCTCCCGAGTGCTGGGATTAAAGGCATGGGCCACCATGCCCAGCTCTCAAAATTTTTTGCATAGTTATGTATTCATGATGTGTGTGTGTTCTACATGCATGTATGTGCGTTCTTATGTGGAGGTAGAATTGTGTATGCAGATGCATGTGTATGCACAGCATTTTATATGTGTCCTGGGAATCTTGCCTCAGGTCCTCATGCTTGCATGCAAAGTACTTTATTTATTGAGTGTGGGTCTTGTTCCATTCCCCTTTTCTGGGGTTGCTGGCCACCAATGTCCTGGGCGAGGGAGAGAGGAGTTGGGAGGGAAGCAGCAGGGTCCTTCCTGGAGCAGCGGGTGAGTTTGACGACAACATGACGGGCAAGGAACACCTGGGAGACTATCTGATGGACAGCACTTGTTTATTCAAAAGGGGAGTGGGTTTATAAACACTTGGGGAAGGTTGAGACAGCACGTACAGACTATATAGCAAGTGGATGCATAGTTTATGGGCTGTTATCTAGGTGCTGGAAGGACAGTAACTTCAAAGCCATGGAGGAAGGATAAGGGAAGATAAGGGGAAGGGCAGAAGAGGAGATTAACAGAAAGCTGTGACTTCTGTTACTGTGGGGGGTGAGAAGGCTACGTGACTTCAGCCACATGAGGGTCTCTTGGGCAGCTAGCCACAAGGTCAGGAACTGTGGGGGGCAAAGTCTGACTTATGGAATGGTCAGAGCCTTTTGGGGTCTGGGGGGGAGGGCCTCGCCAGTTCTGCCCACTCTGGGCAATGACAGCACACTACAACCTACAACGTAGGGAAGGCAGTCACCGTCTCCAGGGACTTCCTGAGAGGGCCAGCTGCAACCCCACAGCCCAGGGTCCTTGGCCATGTCCAATAGTTCAGGCCAGCCTCCTCACAGGTCCAGCCCGTTTCTAGCAAGGCCCAACAATTGAGCAGTCTCCCAAGGCCAGTTTCCTATGTTTTACAGAAAATGGCAGCTTGGGTCTGCAGTAAAACACAGACTCTTTGAAAAGTTTCTACCCAAGATGTTTTTCTCAATTCCACCTTATAATATTTTTCTTTTCTGTTTTTTTTTTTCTTTTTCTTTTTCTTTTTATTTTTTGAGGTAGGGTCTTGCTCTAGCCCAGGCTGACCTGGAATTCACTATGTAGTCTTGGGGTATCCTCGAACTCATGGCAATCCTCCTATGTCTGCCTGCAAGTGCTGGGATCAAAGGTGTGCTTCTCAACGCCTGGCAGGAGCACATTATAAATTTTATGTGACTTCTTGTGAAGTCTGGTATTGAGGTTGGAATTTAAGAATGAGAAGGATAAAATACCTCTTCTCTACAACATTGAGTTGCTCACACAGTATTCAACACAAATCAGCAGCTTGCCTCATGACAGTGCATGGCTCTTCCTGACAGAAGAGTCTCAATACCTGATCTTTATAGAAGAAATCCCTCTAAGAGAGCAATAAGAGAGTTAAACAATTGTGATTTTCAAATGGTAATAACAGTGACAAGACGAGGAAAAATAAACAGTGCTAAAAATCTTGGTTAAATTCTCAAAACGCCTTATACATAAAAAGTACAAGTGCTAAATAAAGACAAGCATATCAACACATAAAGTGCAACTATTCATGTCTCATATATGTAATATTATGTGTGTGTGAATGTGTGCATATCCACGTGTATGAGTGTGGACATGCTTTTGGAGGTTAGAAGACAACTTTGGTTGTCAGTTCTTACCTCCACCTCATATTTATGTTGTGTTTTGTTTTGTTTTCAAGACGGGGTTTCACTCTAGCCCAGGCTGACCTGGAACTCACTTTGCAAGGTCTGTTTTTGTTTACCACTCCTTTGAATTCTGGCATAACCTCTTGTTGCTGCCTCCCTTCTTGCCATAGGTGTTCTGGCATTACAGAAGCCTGATACATCTGAGTTCATATGAGCATGGAGAACAGCCACAAAAGTCAGCAAGAGAAAGAGAATGGAATGTAACCAGAACCCATATTTGTGTCTGTGTGGTAACTGATCCAGGGATAGACAGAGAACCTACATGGACCAATTCACTTTCTATTAATATTTTTAAAAGGGAAGCTCTCTTTAAGTTCTTATTATCAGTGGAGAAGCATCTCAATCACATCTGCCCAGCAGCCTGGAAAAGCTGTTGTGAGGCATGAACAGGCAAGAAGGTTTAGGCAGGCAGAAGGCTATATAAGATAAGGAAAATCCTCATGGTATGAAGCCAGTTTCTAATCCCTGTCATAATTCCTCTGAACTACTCCAGAACAATATTAGCTACTTATGCCAATGCACATTTTCCTTAAGGTGGTTTGTTCTGGTCAAAGAAACACCTGTATACTCCAGGACAAAGAAAACTGCAGGCTTCTTTTACAGTTGCAGATAACAGCACATTATTGGAGAGAAAGACCAAGGAACTCCAGGAAGACTTTGGACATCCAACTCTACCTTTTCCTCTTGTGTGACTTGTAGAAGCTTTTAGTTTGTCAGGAGGGTGAGAATTTACTAAGCTGAGAAATTAGTAGCCAATTGTAATGACATGGAAGAGGGAACTGGAGACAGTTACAGGACATGATGGAAACAATGACTACTTAGATCTTAATTCAACAACCCATAAAGTTCCCTGGACATAGGAGATGTATGAGTACTGTATAACACAAAAGTCACCACAGTCAAATTCATTGTCAACATAACAGAAGTTCTGACTGTTCTTGACTGTTGACACAGGAAGGTCTGTCCAAAGAGATATTTAAGCTGATGCATGAATGACAAAAGGTGACAGGGGAGTAAAACCTGAGGGCTCTCAGAAGAAATACCTATAGCAAAGGTGTTATGATTAGAGAAACTGTCCATATGTGAACAGGCTTGGTGTTAGAGTTCTTTCCTGCCATAAGCCCCTTGTACTTTCCTAGCAAGCAAAGACCCTAGATTATAAAAAATAAGGAAGAAAAGAAGAGAAGGAAAGAGAGGAAGAGGAAGAAAAAGAGGAGAGAGAAAAAAATTTGTCATAACTAAAAGGCAGTATAATATAGCACACAGATATTTTTAAATTTCAGTTTTGTGCTGGAGAGATCTCTTAGCAGTTAAGACGCTTGCTGAGAAGACTAAGGGCTCATGTTCTACTTTCCAGGTCCCACTTAAGCTAAGACACAAAGTGATGGAAGCACATGCCCACAAGGTAGTGCATGGGTCTGGAGTTTGTTTGTAGTTGCTGGAGATTCTGCTATGCCATCTCTCTCTCTCTCTCTCTCTCTCTCTCTCTCTCTCTCTCTCTCTCGCTTGCTCGCTGTCTTGCATAAAAATAAAATAAAAAGGTCAGTCTATTGGGCTTGCCTCAAAAATTTTCAGTTAAGTTAGCATATAAAGTAATGAGTTTCATTATGGCATATAGCATTTTGACGCATATCTGTTGTTATATGCTGTGCTTATACATCCCCACACTGCCTTCACCCATTCCTATCCTTATAATTCCCCTCTTGCTAGGTACCTTCTGTGGTGGTTAATACGGACTGTCAACTTGATCAGATCTATAGTCACCTAAGAGACAGATCTGTGGACATGCTTGTGAGGGAGTTTCCAGATTGGATAAAATGAGGTACTGAGCAGCCCAATCCCATGAGTGGGGTCCTGAATAAAAGGTGGTAGCAAGTCGAGCACTGCACTCACCTCTCTGCTTCCTGAGCACAGATGCATGCACTATGACCAGTTGCTTCATAGTCCTAAGACCATGCCTACCCCACCATGATGAACTGTACCCTCAAACTCCAAGTGAAGATTTACCTTTCTTTCTATAAATTGCTTTTCTCATCACAGCAATAAGAAAAGAATATACTTTCCTATCCCTAAGTACCACCCCTTCTACTGCTTTCATGTTACATGTATGCCATTATTTTATTTTTCTTTCCTTCTCCCTCCCCTAAGATCTCCTCTTTCCCTCTCACAATCCCCTTTCTACTTCGTGACTTACACACACACACACACACACACACACAATTTAAATCTAGAGCCTGCATATAAAAAAGTGTTATTTTTCTTTTCAGGCCTGCCTTAGTTCATTTAATATAATGATGACCAGTTTCTTCCCTTTTCATATAAATGCCATGATATCATTTTCATTTATAGCTAAATTAAATTCCATTGTTTATAAGAAGCACTTTTTCTTTATCTACATGATGGTTCATTCTGTATCTTGGCTGTTATGAATAGTGCAACAATAAACATGGATCTGCATATATTTCTGTGCTAGTCTGAAAGAATCCTTGGACGATGTACCCAGGAGTTGTGCAGTTTTGCCATACGGTGGTTTTACTTTTAGTGTTTTGAGGAAACTTCCACTGACTTCAACAGTGATGGCACCAGTTTACATTCCCACCAGCAACATATGAAGCTTCTCCTTTCCACATCTTTGTAAGCTTTTGTAGTTATTGTTTTTCTTGAGTATTTTATTTATTTATTGAAGGGAGGGAGGGAGAGAGGAAGAGGCAGATTAGAGAAAGAGAATGGGTATGCCAGTGCTTCCAGCCACTGCAAACTCCGGATGCATGTGTCACCTTGTGCACCTGGCTTACATCGGTACTGGGGGATTGAACCTGGGTTCTTATGCTTTGATGTCCAGCACTTTAACCTAAACACTAAGCCATCTCTCCAGCCCTGGTTCAAGGCTCAATTCCCCAGGACCCATGTAAGCCAGATGCACAAGGTGGCACATGCATCTGGAATTAATTTGCAGTGGCTGGAAGCCCTGATGCACCCATTCTCTCTCTCTTTCTCTGCCTCTTTTCCACTATCAAATAAATAAATAAAAATAAAAATATTTTTAAAATTACTAAAACTTCTGTGAAAAGGAACTTAGAAAACAATAGCCACTGACATAAAAGCCTTGCTAATTACAATGTACTGTCCTAATGTCATAAAATAACAAAACATTGAAGTGTTGACTACATGTAAACTTAAATATGTGCATAGCAAAATCCTATAAAAATCAAAATAAAAAGATAAACAGAGCTGGGCGTGGTGGTGCACGCTTTTAATCCAAGCACTCGGGAGGCAGAAGTAGGAGGATCCCCATGGGTTCAAGGCTACCCTGAGACTATAGAGTGAATTCCAGGACAGCCTGTGCTAGAGTGAGACCCTACCTCGAAAAACCAAAAAAATAAAAATAAAATAAAAAAAAATAAATAGAAGATGCATTTGTAATCTTTCCTAAATCTCTATCTTATATTGTGGACTTTTTCTAAATAAAACAGAGAATTTAATGAAAAACAAATCCCACAAAGACAATACTTCTGCTCCCTGTTTTGTATACTTATGAACAATGGCATCTCCAAACCCAGGTTTATGAACTTTGAAACACATTATAAAATATTAGGTACCACCAAAGGGAAAAGACAACTCTGGAGAAAGGATTAAATTTTATCTGCCAAAGAGGTGCCTATCCTTTAAAAAAAAATCACATAAATCATACTGCTACTTCAGGGGTTTAAACAGGCAGTAGTTATTGAATGTCATCTTTATGCAAACTATCCCTTCTGTATGTTAGTCAACTAAATCTCTAATGAGATGGAAATGCTCCTGTAATGATGTCCAATTATGATGGAAGGGTTAGTAATAGGACATTATGACATAAAGAATACTGAATCCTGCGTTTATTTACTTATTTATTCACTTATTTAACCTAACTAATTATGAAAAATAGAACTTGAAGGAATTTATAGCAGAAACACAGTAACAATATAATAAAGGAGAAAGAGTTCCTAGGGCAAAGACAAGTTAGAAGAGAAGGTCATTATGGGGAGAAAAAGTTTAAAAAAGAAATAAAAAGTACATTGTTTAAAGGATTACATGATTAGTATATTTATTAATATTTTTCTTGAAATAAAGGTAAAAGGAAGAAATGGACAGTTACATAGCTCTTTCACCTAAAATGAGAACTAAATTGTATATTTTTCTGAGGACAAAAAATTCAGTGGCTTGAATTATGGAATAGACTGTATAATCTTGTATAAACTGTGCAATGTTTCTGTGTTTCTCTGGTTCTTAAGATGAGAGCTGGAGGATTTTATACGATTGGGTTTTAGCTAATGATGTTTTGACAGTGACATGTGCCCTTTTCTGTCAAAGGCACCTCCATTTATAGGACATCTCTCAATTATTTAGGTTGAGTTCTGCTGTAAGCACACTTTCATCAGGATGCTTACTAGAGAGTCCTTGAGATGAATCTCCATGGAAAGGGAAGAGGCCAGGGTCTGACAGAGCACCAGGCTAAGCAGGGAGGCAGGCCTGATGACAGCCCTGGTTGAATCCCTGGGACCTCAGGACCTAAAACATCCTATCAAAATTCTCTCAGGTTAAGTCAAAGTGTCTGCTGTACCCACTTCAATCACTGGAAGTGCAAAGGCACCATATATGAGCAGCTAAATCAGTTGACAGGAAGGATAACCTCCGAAGCCATGCCTGACAGCTCTTTTCAGAAGGCAACTGAGGCAGGGCAACCTTGAAATCCAGAACCTTAATATGCACAAGTCTAACAGAGAGCCACTATCCTGTGCTCTACTGCAATGAACAACGGGGATGTTTATGTTCACCTTAGCAGCCGCCTGTACTATATCCCTCCCACACCACCTCATGCTCACACAACTGCATCTTTAGATATGCCTAACAGTTGAAAAACACACAAATCCTATACAAACTGAGAGCTAGTACAGAGCCTAAACTGAGCTGAAAAGTTCATAAAATTTGTCTTCATGGCTACAACCTTCTTTCCATCATTTCCCTCCTTCCATCAGCCCTTCTTCAAATCACTCTATAACAGTTATAACTTCATGTTCCTCACATTTTCTACACTTTTAAAAATCTTTTATCCTCTTCTTTAGTATCAGCACTACTTTTAATAAAAGTTATAGTGTTATTTTCCTAGGAAAATGCACTTTAAATCTCAAGAAAATGAAGGGCCATAAAATGGTAATGTGAGATTTCACAATATGCTGGGGAAGGTGGAAAAAGAAGGGATATTTGAGAAATGATAAATTAAGCAAGAGGGTTCATAGCTGTGTTGAAAGAGCAACTCTCTGTTGTTACCTGGCTCCTAGCCTGTCTTCTATGGTGCCAGGTAATAGAAGATGAGCAATTAAAATGTGCCTGACTGATAACATTTGTAAATATTTTGCTAACTCTCAGCCACAACTGTGAACACCCATTCCTAGATTTCTAAAAATCATCTGTGATCATTTGTGAATAATTTTATAGGAGTCCTAGGTGACACCTCCATGCTCTCCTGTTTTGTCTCCTTCATCATCCATGTCACTGGTCAAGAATGCACCCAAGATACAACTCAGAGCTCTAGCCCTAGTCATGCCAAGGGGGTGGGCATTTGTGGCAAGGATGCTGCCTACATTCTGCCCACCTGGCTCCAGAGGAGCAAGCCAGCTGAGTCCTCCTCACTTAGAGACTCTTCCAATAGCAGGATAGAAAAGTTTCCCTACTCCATGACTCAGATTCTTAAGTGAA
The DNA here is from genome assembly GCA_036365145.1 of Orientallactaga sibirica. Taxonomy (NCBI): domain Eukaryota; kingdom Metazoa; phylum Chordata; class Mammalia; order Rodentia; family Dipodidae; genus Orientallactaga; species Orientallactaga sibirica. The sequence goes on from JAEOAD010002517.1 coordinate 4,355,238, forward strand.
CACAGTTTGACCCTCCTGTTCAGGAAAACCTCTGGCAAAAAAAAAGTGTTTCCTGGCCATCTGTACCAATGAAGAGGGCAACCCATCTCTCCATGATGCCAGGTTTCAATTCTTGGAACTGTGTTAGCTGGATTTGGCTAGGCTTGATCAGAATGAGCATCGACTCTCTGTGAAAGACACCAAGTTTATTTAATTAATCCATTATCAGCTCAAAAATGTACTCTCTCATCTCCTCTTACTGCAAGCCCTCATTCAAATTGTCTCCTAGTAGCAGCCCTATTAGCTTGTGTCCCAACACATCTAAACCCAGTTAAGAGTTGAGCATTCTATTATGCATGTAAAGAAAGTTAAGAAGCACGGTATTAGTAATAACATTATAAGTACAATAACAACTAGCAATTGCTAAGGATGAATGCTGATCACTGTGCCAAGTGCTTCCTCAGCATTTTCTAGCTTGAATTACTGTCAAGCACAGCAAAAGGTATTTTTTTCTCTTTAGAGAAAAAAATTTAAAAAAAAAAACTAAGTTGGGGGACTTAAAATATGTGTTCACATTTACACATCTAGTTATGTACATAGTGTGTCCACAGCCATGTTGGTACCATTGTTAGCCTCCTCCCTGTTCTCCCCCACTCCAAAGGGACCCTCCTCTTTGGGGAATGTCAGTTGTGTATTGTGGGGGTGGCCATCAGTTATGGGGAAGAGGCAATGTCTTTGTGCATAACGTCCCAACTTGTGGCTCCAACAATCTTTCCACCCCCTCTTCCACAAATTTCCCTGAGCCATGTTGGGTTCATTTTAGGTCTTGGGAGCCTCTGTGTCTCTGTATATCTGGTTTGGTAGGAGTTGAGTGTTCTCTGTGTCTATTTCTTCACCCTGGTGCTGGTACCAGGTTCACCAAGAAAGCAGCACTCTTGCTCATTTCCTAAGTTACTCTATGGTTTCAGCTGGGGCCCTGCCAAGGTGCAATGGGCTGATTATCTCCTCAGGTTTTGTGTCCATCTGAAAAAGAGAAGCAAATTCTCCAATGGAGAGTGAAGTCAGCACCAGATAACTGGTATAAACATTGTTATTTTGGAAAAAATTTAATAGGTGTAGGCCCTCTTGTAGCCCAGTATTGGTGGGAGCTTGATAGTGGAGAGCGGGCTCATTTTTTTGGATATGGTTCTGACTTGTTTCCCAGTAACAGCTATGGGTTCCATTCCATTGAGCAGATCTGTTAGCCAAATCAAGAGCAGTTGGTTAGTGACCATGGCTGTGTGCCACTATTGCACTTGTGTGAGCATCATGTCAGGCTGTTTGCTGGTGAGGAGTTTAGACCATGAGTTGCTTGGACAGATGTTGGTCATTTTCTCCCAGTCACTCATGTAGCACCTTCTGGCACTAGACAAGCTAACTGTCTGGGACTGACTGTCTTCCAATTTCCTGCCAGGTCACTCCATATTCTGTACCAACAGCATATGGTGTTTTTGGCAGTAGGGTCTTACCATTAATCTTTGGTGGGCCATCAAGTACAAGACAGAAATCTGTCTTCTTTTGGGAAACCTTGTAGGTCTCTCTGATCAACCACTCAAACTGCATGCTAGCAGTGGGAGTTACAGGCCAATGCCAAGGGAAAAGAAGGAAGAAGAAAAAGATAGGTAATATAAAAGAGAAAGAGAGAAGGGACAGAAGAGGGAGGGAGAGAGAGAGGGAGAAATAGAAGATTAAGGTTAGTCTTCATCATACTCTCTCCAGAGCCCTGTGATTCATGTGTTCCCTTTAAAGATGTAGGATTTTATGGTGCCATTTCCATTTGGGTCCAGTTTTGTGTCCCCCCTTACCCTTCCCTCCTGCCACACCCTCCTTATTGTCCAGTCCTTGAGATGCTAGGTATGTCAGCATCTGGGGCAGATTCAGGTTAGGAGCCACAGATGAGTGAGACCATGCAATGATTATCTTTCTGAGATTGTGTGAGTTCACTGATAATGATCTATTCCAAGTTTGACCATTTTTCTTCAAATTTTGGATGGTGTTCTTGGGTCACTTAATGTGTAGAATTATGTCATCTATGAATAGATCTAACTTAACCTCTTCCTTTCCAATTTGTATCCCTTTTATTTCTTTATCCTGTCTTATTGCTTGAGCTAGGACTTCTAGTACTATATTGAAGAGCAGATGTGAGAGTGAACACCCCTGTCTTGTACCTGATCTCAATGGGAATTCCTTCACTCTCTCCCCATTAAGTATTATTTGGGCTTTAAGAGCTTTATATATAGCCTTTATTATGTTGAGATGTAAACCATCAATGACTATTTTCTCCAATACTTTGATCATGAAGTGATATTGTATTTTGTCATAGGCCTTTCTGCATCTATGGAAATGATCATGCGGTTTTTATGTTTAAGCTTATTTATGTGGTGTATTACATTGACAGATTTCCATATGTTGAATGACCCCTGCATTCCTGGGATGAAGCCTACTTTATCATGATGAATAATGCTTTTGATGTATTGTTGAATTTGGTTTGTGGGGATTTTCTTCAGGATCTTTGCATCTTAGGTTCATCAGGGAAATAGGCCCATCATTTTCTTTTCTTGTGGCATCTCTGCCTGGTTTTGGTATGAGAGTGATACTAGCTTCATAGAAGGAGTTGAGGAGCTTTCCATGTTCTCTGATTGTGTGTTACAGTTTGAGAAAAATTGGTTTCAGTTATTCCATGAAGTTTTGATGGAATTCAGCTGAGAAGCCATCTGGTCCTGGACTCTTCTTTTTGCGAAGGTTTTTGATTACCTTTTCAACCTCGATGGGTAAGATAGGTTTGTTTAGGAGATTAATCTGCTCTGAGTTTCATTTTTGTAGGTGGCATGTGTCCAGGAATTCATCTATTCCTCCATATTTTCCAGTTTTGTGGAGAAGAGGTTTTTGAAATAAGTCCTGATGATTCTCCCAGTTCCACTTATGTCTGTTGTGATCTCTCTTTTTAATTTCTAATTTTGTTAAAGCATCTTTTTTTTTTTTTTTTTGCTTAATCAAATTGGCCAGGGGTTTATCAATTTTGTTCATTTTTTTCAAAGCACCAGATCTTTGTTTCATCAATTTTCTTAATTGCTTTCATAGCTTCTGGTTCATTAATTTCTTCTCTGATCTTAGTTATTTCTATCTGGAGCTTTTTGGGTCTGATTCTTCTTGTTTTTCCAATGCCTTTAGGTGTATGGTTAGGTTACTGATTTGGGATTTTTCTGTCTTTGTTATGAAGGCATTTAGTGCTATGAATTTTCCACTGAGGACCACCTTCCTTGTGTCCCATAAGTTTTGGTACATTGTGTTCTTATTGTCATTCATTTCTAGAAATTTTGCAATTTCATTTTTTTATTTTGTCCACTACCCATTTATTGTTTAAAAGTGTGTTGTTCATTTTCCAGGAGCTGGTTGGGTTCCTGGTGCATCTTTTGTTAATTTCTAGCAATACAACATTGTGACATCATGCAGAAAATTATCTCGTTCTTCCTAAATATATGGAGGCAGGCTTTTTAAAAAATATATTTTATTTATTTATATGAGAGAGAGAGGAAGAGGCAAGTAGAAAAGGAGAAGGGGCACACCAGGACCTCCAGCCACTGGAAATGAACTCCAGAAGCATGTGCCCCCTTGTGCATCTGGCTTATGTGGTTCCTGGGGAATTAAACCAGGGCCCTTATGCTTCACAGACAAATGCCTTAACCTCTAAGCCATTTCCTCAGTCCCTGGAGGCAAGCTTTATGACCCAGTATATTATCTATTTTAGAGAAGGTTCCATGGGCTTCTGAGAATGTGTAATCTGTGGATTTGGGTAGAATGTTCTGTAGATGTTCACTAGGTCTAATTGATCTATGATTTTGAGCTCTCTTACTTCTCGGTTAATTTTCTGTTTGGATGATCTATCTATTGCTGATAGTGGAGTATTGAAGTCCCCAACTATGATGGTGTTGGTGGTTATTTCCATTTCATTGTCAAGTAGATTTTGTTTTATGAATTGTGATGCACCTGTGTTTGGTGCATAAAGATTGATGATTGTGATATCCTCTTGTTGGATCATTCCCTTGATAAGTAAGAAGTGGCCTTCTTTGTCTTTTTTTTTGATTACATTTGGTTTGAAGTCTATTTTATCTGATATTAGTATAGCTACTCCTGCTTGTTTCTTATTTCCATTTGCTTGAAATATTATTTTCTATCCTTTCACCCTGAGAAGGTGCCTGTCTTTAGTGGTGAGGAGCATTTCTTGAAGACAGCAGATTGAGGGATCTAATTTTTGTGATCCTCTCTGTTACCTTATGTCTCTTGATGGGTGAATTAAGGCCATTAATATTTAAGGCAATAACTGTGGGGTTTGATTTAATCCCTGCCATATTGTGTTGGTTCATGTAGTTTGTTGTTTTCTTGGACTTTATAGTTTTTTATGCCTTCTCTGGGTGTTGAGGTTGGTTATTTGATTCTTCTGTGTGGGGAATTCCCTGAAGTACTCTGTAGTATTGCTTTTGTGTTCATGTAGATGTAAAGCCATCTATTATGAGGAATACTTTTGTTGGGTAGAGTAGTTTGGGTTGGAAGCCATAAGTTCTTAGACTTTGCAATGTTCCATTCCAGGCCCTTCTGGCTTTCAGGGTTTCCATTGAGAAGTATGAAGTAATTATGATGGGGTTTCCTTTATATGTAATGTGTTGTTTCTCCCTAACTACCTTTAGGACTTTCTCTTTGTGCTTGATGTTTAGAGTCTCAATGATAATATGTTTTGGAAAATTTCTCCTTTGGTCCAGTCTATTTGGAGTTCTGTTAGCTTCTTGTAACTTGATGGGACTTTCTTTTGAGAGAGTGGGATAGTTTTCTTCAATAATTTTATTGAATAAGTTCTCCATGCCTTTGGTCTGAATTTTTTCTCCTTTTGGTATTCCCATGATCCAAAGGTTGGGATGTTTAAGGATATCCCACAGTTTCCTCATGTTCTGTTCACAAAATTTTTTGAAGTTACTGAAACTTTTGGACTTATGAACTGTTTCTTCTGTTTTGTCTTCCAGTTCTGAGGTTATATCCTCCACGTGGCTGACTCTATTCTTGAGAGCTTCTATAGAGTTTGGGGCTTGTTCAATTTGGTTTGTATTTTACACTGCTTTTTATATGTATACTTTCCATCTCTGTCAAGTTCCCTTTGTACAACATTTTCTGATTTTCTTAATGCTTCTTGGAATTCATCCTTGCATTTATTTATGTCTTCATTGAGCTTAGCCAGCTCATTATTGAGGTCCTGTTTTTTTGTTTCTCTGTCCTTCAGATCATTTAACTGTCTTTGGATCCCTTCCTGGTTGTTTTCTATTAGGTCTAATCTAGTGAGGACAGTATTCATACAATTATTGGCCCTTTGTTGATTTTCTGCAGGTTCTGCTAATTGCTTGGCCAGGTTTGCATAGCTTGTATCTTCATTTTGGGGTCTGATCTTATTATCTCTTCTATGTTTTGATTGGAGACATCGATTATGGTACTGGGCAATCTTGTTGGATTTACTTGCATTTGATTTTTTTGTTATTCCTTTTGTGTTGTGGTCTATCCATCACAATGTTGGAATCTTATTTAATTTAGAAGGAAGATATAGTTTACCCTTGAATTGTCTTCAGTGATTATTCCCTTTTATGTTTGCTTTGATTGGACTTCTGATTGCAGTGGGGCCTGCCTGCTCAGAGGGAAGGAGCCTGTGAGGCTCTTGTGGGGGCCCATGGACCTGTTCAGTGGTTCAGGGCATGGGATTGTGTAGTCATGTGGTCCAAGGTGACAGGGGGTAGGGAGGAATGGGAAAAAGCACACTGGTGTTGGGGCTGTGCTGCAGAGGGGAGAGGATGGGAATGCATGTTTGTCCATGATGCTGAGGTCTGAGGGGATGGGACAGAGGGACCATTGGGACCATGTAGGTGGGACTGGCAGGTCCTGTGACAATTCAGGGAAGGAATATGGGACTGCTGCTGTTTAGATGACTCACAGGGTGGGGGGGGTGATAATCCCAGTGGTGTGGTGGGAAAAGGGAGGGTGGGGTGAAGAATAACCTGTTGGCCTGGATCTGAGTTGCCTGCAGGAAGTGCAGTAGGATCTGGTCTGTGCAGGGCAGGGTGGAAGGTGGGAAGATGGGTTGTGTGTGGGTGGAAGTCCCCTGTGGTGGGAAAGCCTAGGGAGGAGGGAACACTAGCCTGTTGCCCTGTGCCAAGACACAGAGGTGCAGCAGTGCATGGAGGTCCCCTGTGGTGGAAAAGCCTAGGGCAGGGGGAATGCTAGCCTGCTGACCTGAGTCCTCATGTGGGAGGGGGCAATGGTGAGTGGGATGGCAGTTGTGCATGGTGGTTCCTGGTGGTGGGAATGCCTAGGGAGTGGAACACTAGCCTGCTGGCCTGGGTCTGCACAAGGAGGGTGGGGCGTGGTGAGTGGAATGGCATTCATGTTTGGAGCTCCACAGTGGTGGGATAACCTAGAACAGGGAAAAGCTAGCCTACTGGCCTGGGTCCACACATAGGGGAAGAGGGAGTGGCGAGTGGGATGGAATTTGCGTGTGGAGCTCTGTGGTTGCAGGAAAGCCTATAAGGGGGGAGTACTAGCCTGCTGGCCTGGGTCCACTTAGCTTGTGGTTAGTGCAGGAGGAACCTGTGGCTTGGACTGTGGCTGGGACAGCTGCTTGAGATGATTGGGGGACTGGTGGGCTACCCAAGAGCATGGGAATCAGCAGATTCCCTACTTTGCTCCTCTGTGCCTGCCCACTGGAGGTCTACTAGAACCTGCAAACCCCTAAAAACCCCAATGAACCCTAAATCTCTTACCTTTCCTTCCCCATGAGGCGAGGCATGGTTAGACAGATGCTATCATGACCATAAGTCCAAAAAATACTTTTCTAATACATGCTATTTTTCCATTTTTGTGTCCTCTTTACTTTCTTTCAGGAATATTTTACATTGTGTATTAAACATATATTTCATCTTTTGGCTAAACTTAATCTTAAGTATTTTACTTATGCTTTTGTAAGTATTTTAAAGGGGACTACTTCTTTCATTTCTACTTCAAATAATTTGTTAATGACTTGTAGCAAAATTATTGCTTTTCTCAAATGTTTTTATTTATTTGTTGGCAAGCAGAGAAAGAGAAGAGACAGAGAAAAGAGAGAGAGAATGAAAATGGGAGTGTCATGGCCTAGTGCCACTGCAAATGAACTCCACTGCAAATGAACTCCAGATACATGCAGCATTTTGAAACCCATCACTATGTCTGGCTTTATGTGGGTCCCTGCCAGGCCTTGCAAACAAGTGCATTTAACCACTGAGCAACCTTTCCAGCCTGTATTTTTGCTTGTTAAAACAGACATAGTGATGGTTTTCCTCAAAACATTTTTTATTTAGTTTTTTATTATTAATTAGAAACTTTGTATGGACACATTAAATGTTGGTACCATCATTGCACTCCTTCCTGTCCTCACTCCACTGAGGGCCCTCCTTAGTGGGATTGCTGGTATTTACCATGGAGTTATGGGTTATGGCTTGTGAGGGCAGCAATCATTCATTGTAGTGGGATCAAGGCCTCTGGATATTTCCTCCCTCCCTGTGGCTCTTACATTCCCTCTGTCCCCTCTTCCACAAACTTACCTGAACCTCGGTGGGTGTGCTTTAATTATACATTCATGTTAAGCTCTCATCAACCTCTGGATTTCAACTTTGGTACATTTTGAGTATCTTCAGTGTTTGTCCCCATCACCCTGGCCCAGATTATCAGGATCATAGTGGAAGCAGCACACTTCTCATCTTGCCAGTTCCTCTGTGGTTTCACTTGGGCCCTAGCTTCTGATCAAGTAATGGTTCATCTTTTGCCAGGAAATTAGTTATCTATTCTTGTCTTGTTGATGGATTTTGGTTGTCCTTGGTTATGGCTGATTTCTGGAAAAGAACAATGGATTTTTTTAAATGGAGACTGAGATCAATATAGGTTGAAGGGGATAAGCATTATTAATTTAGAGAGATTTTTTTGGATGTGGCCTCACATTTGTGGGCTAGTGAGAACTTCTCACTGGAGTTCATTATCTTGGTCTCCATAGGGTTCTGACTTCTTCCTACTTCCAGTTATGGATTCCTTGCCACTGAACTGTTCTCATAGCCAATCAGAGAGCCATCAGTTACCCACTTAGGCTGTGTGCCACTATTGCACAGGTGTATATATCTTGTCAGCCTGGTTGTTTTCATATAGCAGTGTCCCTGCTTGCTCACAACATTGTTGTACATTCTCCTCCAGGAGCTCATGTAGTGCTTTTCAGCACTATATGTGCTAACCATCTGTATGCTGGCTTCCTTCCAGATTCATCCATGTCTATCAATATTGTGCATTGACAGCATGCAATGCCTTCAGCAATAGGGTCTTACCTTTTGCCTCAGATGAGTAATCAACTGCTTTAAGCCTGTCTTTTTGGGGGTCCTCATTTGTCTCTCTGATCAGCAGCTCAATGTGAGTTGTAACTAATTTCTGATATTGGGTATAATAACCAGAGCCAAATGTTTTAGAGTCAGGCTTCATCTCACCCACTCCAGGACCCTTCTTACCAGAGGATACTTCCATGCTTATTTTGAGGATTATATCTTTTAGTCTGCTATCAAGGAGGAATAGTTCTATGGTACCAATTCATTTGGTATTTGGTTTTGTGTCTCTCATTCTCTCTTCCATTCTCCTCTCCCCAAACTCTTCCATACCCCTTATCTATGCCTTGGGTTGTTCGTTAGGTATATATACAACTAAAGCTGGTCTAGTTTAGGAACCAAAGATAAGGAAGAACATGTTTGTCTTTCTGTGCCTGTGTGAGTTTGCTTAATATGTTCTGTTCCAATTATGTTCATTTTCCTACAAATATAATTATATAATTTTTCCTTACTGATGAATAGCATTCCATTTTCATTATCCATTCATCAAACAATGGGCATCTTGGTTGATTCCAGTTCTTAGCCATTGTGAATTGAGCAGCTATAAACATGATTGAGCAAATATCTCTGCAGTGAAGAGTTGTAGATACACAGAAGAGGAATGGCTGGGTCAGTTGGTAGCTCTATTTTCATCTTTTTCAGGAGTCTCCATATTGATTTCCAAAGTAGTTGTACAAGTTTGTATTCCCACCAGCAGTGAATGATGATTCTCTTTCCCTACATCCTCACCAACATTTATTGTTGTTTGATTTTTTAATGATTGCCATCATTTCTGGAATAAGGTGTAATTTCATAGTTGTTTTAATTTGCATTTCCCTGATGGTTAGGGATGTTGAAAATTTTCTTAGGTATTAGCCATTTGTATTTCTTCTTTTGAGAATTCTCCATTCAGTTCTCTGCCCCATTTTGTTAGTGGATTGTTTGATTTTTTTAATTGCTTAATTATTTGAGTTCTTTGTAGATTGTAGATATTAGGCCTCTGTCAGTGTTATAGCTGTTGGAGATTTTCCCGAATTCTGTGGGTAGTATGTTGGTTCTGTTTGTGGTATCTTTGTCTGTACCAAAGCTTTTTAGCTTCATGAGATCCCACTGGTTGAGTGATTGATTCCTTGGGCTACTGAATTTCTTCACTTTCTGGTGTACTGATGATCCAGATGTTTGGTCCTCTTAAACATCCCACAATTTCATCATGTTCTGTTCACATGACTTTTTAATTTTTTTATTGTTTTATTTATTTTGGAGAGAGACACAGAGAGAGATAGACAGAGAGGGAGAGGGAGATAGAGATGGGCACACCAGCAGTTTCTCAGCTGCTGTGAATGAAATCCAGATGTGTGCACCCTCTTGTGGGCAAGTGAGGCATTGTGCCCTTGCATCACTTTGCATCTGGCTAAACATGGGACCTGGAGATTGGAACTGCTGGACATTGGAACCAGCGTTCTAGGCTTAGCAGGCAGGCGCCTTAACCTCTAAGACATCTCTCCAGCCCTCACATGACTTTTTGAACTTATCAAAATTTTTGTATTACTGATCAATTTCATCTGTCTTCCAGATCAGAGTTCTCTCCTCCACATGTTTGATTCTGATATTGAGGTCTTCTATACAGCCTTTTAAAAGCTTTATTTTATTTTTGTCATCTGTTTTGTTTGTTTGTTTGTTTTGCATGTCCATCTTTTTTAAGGTCCAATTTCAGGTCAAATTTTGATTTTTGATAATTCCTGGAGTTCATTCTTGCATTTGATCATGTCTCCATTAAGCTTAATCAGGTGGTTTATTGAGATCTTCTATTTGTTGACTCATTTTCCATTCATTTATCTCTCTTTTAATGTCTTTGGGTTTCCTCCATTAAGTTAAGCCTAGTGACAAAAGCTTTGTGCATTTCATTTATGCAGTTGTTGCTTTTTTTGTTTGTTTGTTTTTTTGAGGTAGGGTCTCACTCTAGCCCAGGCTGACCTGGAATTAACTATGTAGTCTCAGGGTGGCCTTGAACTCACAGCAATCCTCCTACCTCTGCCTCCCGAGTGCTGGGATTAAAGGCATGCGCCACCACGCCCGGCTTAGTTATTGCTGTTTTGATGGTTTCCTTCCAGTTCCATGACTCACTAGGTCAGGGTCACATATATTATTGTGTTTTCATTTTGCAGTTCTATTTCTGTTGTCTCATCTATGTTTTCATTGGCAACATCTTCATTGTGGGATTGGGCATATTGGTGGAGATCTCATAGTTTGTTGTTTGTGTTTTCCATTTGTTTCTTTGTTTTTTTCTTGGTGGTCTACCTATCTCTGTGGTAAAAGTTTTGTTTTTTTTTTTCAAGGAGGAAGCAAGATCTTCAGTGGGTGTATTGTATTGGGTTTAAACTGACTTAGAGTAGGGGCTGGAGGAGTTGGCTTGCTGATGGATGTACTTACCTGTGAAGCCTAAGGACCCAGGTTCAATTCCCCAGTACCCACATAACTCAGATACACAAGGTGGCACATGCATCTGGAGTTCACTTGCAGTGGCTAGAGGCCCTGGTGTGCTCATTCTCTCTTTCTCTCCCTCCTCTCTCTCTCAAACAAATAAATAAATAAAATTTAAAAATAAAACAAACTGTCTTGGAGTAGTTCAGTGTTATATCACAAATGTGAAGGTTGTGGAGCTTGCAAGTGTGTCAGAAACTTTGGGCTGGTGGCTGATACAAGAACTTTGATTGAAAGTCCAGAATCTCTTCATCACACTATCCCATCAAGTGCCTTGTCTATGGGTCTCAGGAGCAGTAGTACTTGCCTCTGCTACCCCAGTGTACCCCACCTGAGTAGGTTGAGGAGGATATGATGGTTAGTAGTTGCCAGATATTCCTGTGTTCCCTGTCTGAATGCTGGTAGGTGGATGCTAGTGGTTGGAAAGTGGAGGGGAAGTGGGGAGTTGTGTGGGCCTTGGACACCCAGGAACTAGACCTGAAAGTGGTCCCAGGACGTGGCTAATGTGGGGCCTAGATATGTGGATGTGGTCCATGGTATGGCTTTGAGAGATCAGGAGAGGCAGAGAAGGCTGTAAAGATCCACTGAGGCTGGCAGTGTAGGGGTCCCCAGGGGCCAGAGGCATGGGGTGGGGATCCACAGTGGCTGGGGTTACAGAGATGGACCCTAGCTCTGGGAGGGAGGTGGTGTGGAGTGGGATAGAAGCATGGATCCTGGCCCCAATATCCTAGGGACACATGCAGGGGCCAGTGGTGCAGAGAGGGGTGGAAGTGACACAGGGTAAAGAGGAGGCATGAGTCCTATCTCTGGCACTGTGGGGACTCCAAGTATCAAGGGTATGCTAGAAGACCAAACTCATTCAGAACATATTCAACAAAATTACTGAAGAAAACTTTCCCACCCTCTCTAAAGAAAGACCCATCTGATACAAGGAGGTCCCAAAACACCAAACAGATGAGACCAAAGAAGAAACTCTCCAAGGCACATCATAGTTAAAATCCTAAACAATTAAAAGACAGTGAGAGTGCTAAAAGCAGCAAGAAAAAAAGAACTTATTACATACAAAGACAATCCCATCAGAATTTCCTCAGACTTTTCAATGGAAACCCTGAAAGCCAGATGAGCTTGGAATGGAACACTTCAAAGTCTAAAAACTATAGCTTTCAACACAAACTACTATACCCAGCAAAAGTATTCCTCATAGAAAATCTTCCATGATAAAAGCCAGCTTATGACTATATGAACACAAAGCCAAACCTACAGAAATACTTCAGGGAATACTCCACAGAGAAGAGTTGAACAATCAACCTCAAAAGCCTACAAAAGGAAGAACACAATAACCAAAACTAGAGCAGGCTTGCAAATGTACAAAGCCCAAGAGAGAATCCAACCACATAAAGCCTCCAACATTGCAGGTATTAAATCAAACTTCAAAATTATAACATTAAATGTTAATGATCTTAACTCACCCATCCAAAGATAAGTTAACAGGGTGGATTATAAAAATGGACTCTTCTATCTGCTGTCTTCATGAAACCCAATTCATCAATAAGGATCTGTACCTCCTCAGGGTGAAAGGATGGAAAATTATTTTCCAAGCAAATGGAAACAAGCAGGTGTGGCTATATTAATATCTTACAAAATAGACTTCAAACCAGAAGTAATAAAAAAGTACAAAGTCACATCAAGGGAACAATCCAACAAGAGGACTTCACAATCATAAATTTATATTCACCAAACACAGGTGCACCAAATTTTATAAAACAAGACCTACTCAACAAGAAACCAGAAATAAATCCCAATTCCATCATAGTAGGGATTGTCAATACCCCACTATCATCCCCACTATCATTGAAGCAAAATATCAACAGGTAAATAATAGAGCTTAACAAAACAATAAGTCAACTAGACCTAACAGAAATCTACAGAACATTCCACTTCAATTCTACAGAATATACCTTCTTTGCTACAGCCCTTGGAACCTTCTCCAAAATAGATCATATATTAGGGCATAAAGTGTGCTTCCACAAATTCAGTAAAATTGACATAACTTCCTGTATTGTATTGGGCCACAATGCATTAAAGCTAGAAATTAACAAGAGAAGCAACAGAAATTATACCAGCTTCTGGAGACTGAACAAAATGCTGTTCATTAATGAATGGTTTATGAAATAAATCAAAAGGAAATTGTAAAATTTATAGAACTGAATGATAATTAAAGCACAACATACCAAAACATATGAGATACGATGAAGGAAGTCCTAAGGGGAAAATTCACAGCCCTAAATGCCTTAATAAAAAAGACTGAGAAATCTCAAATTACTATCCTAACCATCCACTTAAAGGCATTGGAAAAGTAAGAACAATCCAACCCTAATATTTCCCAAAGATAAGAAATAATTAAAATCAGAGCAGAAATTAGTGAAATGGAAAGTAAAAAAACAGCTAAGAAAATTGATAACACAAAGAGCTTGTTCTTTGAAAAAATAAACAAGATTGATAAACCCCTGGCCAAATTGATGAAACAAAATAAAAAGAAGTCTCAAATTAATAAAACTAGAAGTACAAAGGGAAAGGTCACAACAGACATCAATGAAATTGTATGAATCATCAGAACATATTTCTGAAACTTCTACTCCACAAAATTGGGTAACCTGGAAGAAATGGATGAATTACCCGTCCCACACCACCTGCCTCAGCATGTCCCCATCATGCCAGAGCAAGAGCCCACACTTCTGCTCCACTCTGAACCACTTGTCCCTGAGACACTAGTCCCTGCACTGCTAGTCCCTGCACTGCTGGATTACTGGGGTATTGTTCAGGAAGTCTTCCCCCACTCCTATCTGTGGAGAATAATGCCTATTTTTTCAACCAGTAGTTTGAGAGTTTCAGGTCTTATATTGAGGTCTTTAATCCATTTGGATTTTGATTTTTGTGCATGATGAGAAGAGTTGGTCTAGTTTCATTGTTCTACTTGTGGTTATCCAATTTTTCCAGTACCATTTGTTAAAGATCTCTTTTTTTAGTTTACATTGCTGGCATCTTTGTTAAAGATCACTTAGCAGTAGTTACTTGAACTAAGGGGTGGATCTTCAGTTCTCTTCCATTGGTCTCTGTGGTAGTTTGAATAGATGCCCCCCAATATTTTCAGTGTTTTATTAGTTTATAGTTTGCTTCTGCAGCCACCTGGATGGAGGCAATGTCACTGGGTAGATCTTAAAGTGTGGTGGTGGGTTTGAGATTTCAATCTAAAGATATGCAAAGTGTGCCTAGCTGGAGTTCCTGAAGTGTGCTGTGCTGTGTGGTTTTTGGCTTGTGGATTTTGCTCTTTGTGTTTGGTCCTATGAAGAGCAAACCAGCTTTTTTTGCCATTATGGAACTTCCCCTGGATCTGTAAGCTTCAATAAATATCTCTTCCTCCATAACTGTACCTGGTCTGGAAGTTCATCTCAGCGAACCTGAAGCTGTCTGCTACAGTCTCTATCTCTGTTTTTATGCCAGTTATTATGGCTTTGTAGTATAGTTTTAGATCAGGAATGGTGATACCTCCAAAGGTGTTCCTTTGGCTGAGGATATTTTTGGATATCTGGGGCCTTCTACTATTTCATATGAATTTTGAGATTATTTTTTCTTATCTGTGCTCAGAAGTGATACCCTGATCATATGGTAGTTTTACTTTTACTTTTTTGAGCAACTTCCATACTGATTTCCCTAGCAGCTGCATTGTTTTTCATTCTCCCCAACAATGTATAAACATTTCCCCTCTTACATATATCCTTAACAGTATTTGTTGTCATTTGATTTACATATGTTGAACCAACTTGGGATCACTGGAATCAAGTCTACTTGAGCATAGGGAATGTTTTCTCAAAGTCAACCACAGCAAAATATTATTCAAAGCTTAGGAGTAGGAAAGAGGGTAAAATTTCTGTAAAACTTGAGACCTGAACAAAGAACCCCCTGAATAATCTTATGAGTTGCTTAACTCACTTTATCAGTAATTTTTTGAGTTTTTACATCCATATTCATCAAAGAGTTTGGCCCTATACTTTTATTTCTTCTTTTTTTTCTCTCTTCATTTTGAGAGAGAGAGAGAGAGAGAGAGAGAAATTGGTGAGCCAGGGCCTCAGCCACTGAAATTGAACTCCAGGCTCTGCACAACCTAGTGGTCATGTGTGACCTTGCTCTTGCCTCACTTTTGTTCATCTTGCCTATGTGGGACAGACAAGCACCTTAACTGCTAAGCCATCTCTCCAGTCCTCTTGTTTCTTTATTTGGTTTTTGGGGGGTCAGGATAATAATAGTTTCTAAATGAGTCTGGTAGCATTCCTTTTCTTTATATCAAATAATTTGATATTGGTGTTAGTTCTCTTTAACAGATCTGGAAAAATTGAGTAGGAAATATATCCAAGCCTATGTTATTTTTACTAAGAAAGCTTTTATTACTACCTCTTTGATTATTATTATAATATCTCCCTTTTCATCTTTAATTTTGTTAATTTCTATCTTCTATCTTTTTTGTTTTGTTTTGTTTTGTTTTTTAAGATAGGGTCTCATTCTAGCCCAGGCTGACATGGAATTCACTATTTAGTCTCAGGGTGGACATAAACTCACAGCTATCCTCCTACCTCAGCCTCCCAAATGATGGGATTAAAGGTGTTCCCGATCATGCCTGGCTTTTCTATCTTTTTTGATTAGTTTGGCTAAGGATTTGTCAGTCTTATTTATATTGGAATTGATTCATTTTATACATTTTATTTTATTTTTATTTTTTCCTACTTCATTATTTCTTTCCTTTCATTGATTTTGTATTGCTTTCTTGTGTTTTGCCATGACCTTGAGGTATATAATTAAATTATTGAGACCTCTCTGAGTATTTAATGTAGGCATGTACACCCATACAGTTCCATCTTTAATTGCTTTCATTGCATCCCTCAGGTTCTGATGTTTTATTAACATTTTTATCTACTTGTAAAATTTTTAATTCCAGCCGGATGTTGTGGTATATACCTTTAATCCCAACACTTAGGAGGCTGAGGTAGGAAAATTGCAGTGAGTTTGAGGCCAGCCTGGAGCTACAGAGTGAGTTCTGGGTCATCCTGGGCTACAGTGAGACTGTGACCCATTCATCATTCAACAGTCAGTTAATCTCCTTGAGTTTGTGTCTGCTCTATAGTTTCTCTTACTATTGATTCATAGTTTTATTTCCTTGAGAGCAAGTAGAATACCAGGATTTATTTTCATTTTCTTGTATTTGTTGAGATTTGCTTTGTGTCCTAAAATATAGTTTAATTTGGAGAAAGTATGACAGGCTGCTAAAATGAATGCAATGTTCTGTAGTTGATAAGTACAATATTCTGTCAATTTCTGTTAAGCCCATTTAATTTATAGTGTCATTTATAACTGTGTTGCTTCTTTGATTATTTTATCTATGTAAAAAGTAAGAATGGGAAACTGAAGTCATCCAGTATTATTGTGTTGAGATATGTCTTTGTACACATAGTATTTGTTTTATAAAATTAAGTGAGTAAATGCTCAGAATTATTACATATCTTTAATCAATATGAAGTAACTTTTCTTATCTCTTTTGACTAATTTTGACTTGAAGTTTGCCTTTCAGATATTAGTAGTTCTCTTTTTTTAACTGTATCTACATATGTTGTTGATTTTGCATTCTGTTTTCTTGGAATGCACTTTCCAAACATTTTAAATGAAAGTTGTTTTTGTCTTTACAAGTTAGATGCATTTCTTACTTGCAATATATAGGTTGTTCCTTTTTTATTTTATTTTATTTTTTTAATGTAGGATCTCACTCTAGCTCAGGCTGACCTGGAATTCACTAGGTAGTCCCAGGGTGGCCTCAAACTCATGGTGATCCTCCTACCTCTGCATCCCGAGTACTGGGATTAAAGGCATGTGTCACCATGTCCAGCTTGTTTTGTTTTTTAATTCACTCTGCTAGTCTCTCTTTTAATTGGAGAATTAAGACCATGATCATTTAGTTACTTAAAATAAATTTATTTCTGCCATTTTGTTGGGTTTTTAATGCTTGGTACTTTCCTAATGCTCATTCCCTTATCTATTGTTCTACCACAGTTTCTTCTTTCTCATGAATATTTTATAGTCTGAAATTTTCCTTCAAATATACCATAGTGCTGGCTTAGTGGCCACAAATTCCTTTATTTTGGGATTATTACAGATTTTTTTTTCTCCTTCACTTATGAATGGCATCTTTGGGTTGCCTGTTATTGTGTTTCAGAGCATAAAATACATCCACTCATGGCCTTCTGGTTTTTAGAATAACTACTGAGAGCTCAGCTGTTATTCTTATAGGCTTAATTGTGACAATGCTTTGCTCTTATGGCTTTCAATGTTTTCTGTTCTGTACATTTACTTTTATAGCTATAGTATGACATGAGAATGTTCTTTTCTGGTCTTGTTTTTGTTTGTATGCTTTATTTTGGCATTCCAAATGCTTTCTGTACCTGGATGGCCATCTCCCTAAGTTTGGAGAATTTTCTGTAATTTTACTGGGTGTGTTTTCTATGTCATTAGCATCTCATTCCATGCCTATGATTCATGTTTGGTCCTTCTTTTTTGTTTGTTTGTTTTTTTGAGGTAGGATCTCACTTTAGCCCAAGCTGACCTGGAATTTTTTTCAGGATGTTTTCTCAGGATGGCCTCAAACTCACAGTAATCCTCTTGCCTCTGCCTCCCAAGTGTTGGGATTAAAGGTGTGCACCACCATGCCTGGCTATTTTTGGTCTTTTAATAGAGCCTAATACAGCTCACATTTTCTTCTCATTCTTTTATTATTTTTTATTGTGATCTAACCACAATATTATAATCATCTACCTTTCATCAAATTCTGATTAATCAAACCCCCAATTCTAACTGATATTCCATTACTGAGGGTTTTCACTGAATTATTAGACTTCCTGAATTTTCATTTCCATAATTTCAATTTGACTTTTTCAGTATTTATATCTTTTGTTGGACTTTTTTCATGCCCTGTGGTCTAGAAGTTCTATTTGTAGGTTATTTATGTGTTGTATTACATGACACTTATTTCACTAAGCTATATATTTGTATGCATTTTGAATTCATTTAGGAATTTGTGTCCTCTGATTTTGTTGGAAATTCTTATAATCATTATCTTGGGAGATTTCATATACTTCACTCTCACTGAAATCAATTACTGTGAAATTGATATTTTTGGAGGATTTATGTTATGGTGATTATTCATTCTCATATTTCTACATTAGGACTTGCTCATCTGGTTTGTGTAATGGTTTACATTGACTGTCAACTTGACAGGGCCTAGAATCACTTAGGAAATGAGCCTGTGGGTATGCCTCTGAGGGATTATCTAGATCAGACTGGCCTCTGGGCATGACTTTGAGGAATTATTTTCATTAGGTTAATTGAGGTGAAAGACCCATCAACTGTGAGCAACATCCTCCCATGGGCAGAGCTCTTGGCTGTATAAAAAGGAAAGAACTGGCTGAATACAAGGATTCATCACTGTGCTTCCTCACTGTGGACTCAATGTGACCTGCTCTGTTTCATGCTCCTGGTCTTGCACACCGTGATAGCTTGTTGTAAACCAAAATAATCTTATTCATGTCAACTTTTTTTTGTCAGGTATTTTGTATTAATAATGAGAAGGGCAATTCATACAGTTGGGATTTTTTAATTACCCATATTCATTTAGCTGAAGTATTTGCACTATCAAATGGGTTTAATTTGTAATATGACTGAGGTATAATTTCTTCCAATAAACAAAGGTTATAGTTTAATGTCTAAACCTACATCTTACATAGCAGGCACTCAGTACAATCTGCAGAGCCACTCTGAGCATAGAATGTTGTCTTAAAGAAGCAACCACCACTGCTGGATAAGCCTGCTATGAAAATGCAATTTTAACCAATAATAAACAATTGTCCTTCAGCTCCAATAATTTTTGGGGAATAAAAGAACAAAGATAATATGGTGTGTGCTAGGATATTAGTTACTATGGATCAGAATGGAAAATATGAGCAGAGTAAACCTAGTGATTAATATTAGGGAAGAGAAAAATAGAGGGAAAATAAATAGAAGAGGGGAACAATAAAGAATAAAGGAGGAAGTATGGAAGCTCTAGCTAAAGGTATAATGCTAAGAGAAATATGAAAGAAACCCTATAGGACAACCTAAAATGGTCCCAGCACTCAAGAGGCTGCAAAAGAGAGGCCCTCATGTCCCCAACCTGTGCTATTTGGGAAAGAATCTCACAAAAAGGAGGAAAAAGTTGTGTGGGTGGTGGAGAGAACACAATCAGACAAACCTGGTCCACAAAATTACATGTTAAATAATGGAAACATAAAGGTGAAATAGGACAGGGTGAAAAAATTTAAAATTTATATGTATTTTAAGTACTCTGAATTAGTCTTACTTTTACAGTCCCTAAAATACCCATATAGAGAGAAAATGGGATAAAAGCAAAAAAGAAAAAGAGGGGAATAAAATAAGAACAAAAATCAAAAATTTTATTAAAAATAACAACAATGGCAAAAAATGGAAAATTTATCCTTCTGGGTCATGCATAGTCTCACTTAGTGGATAATTCAGCACTGGATGTGACTCTGGGTCTAACTCGGATTTCCCCTTTGCAGGCAAGCTCTCTTAAGCACAGTATCCTGACCTTGCCTGGAGTTCTTTCTCTGCTACTCAAAATTCAGCACCATTCTACTGTCATACACCTGTGAGCATTATTGCTTTTCAGCTATTTCTAGGTCATTTCCTGGAGTCAACAGTCAATGCATATGTGTCATGTGCCATCTTCCAAAAGATCCAGTGCTGAAAATTTTAGTATGTTGATTTTGTATCCTGTAATTTTGCTGAATTCATTTATTAGGTCTAATAGGTTTTTGTGTCTATGCAGTTTGAGTAGATTCATTTTATTATGCTAATATCCTTGCTAATGAAGGTTACTTCTCTCCTGGAAGCTTCCATAGCCTATACATACAAGGTGTGACATTTTCTAGGCCTGCCTATGATTATATGAGATCCTACATGGTCTTATGCCAGGATTCATTTTATTAGAGCTATTCATAGGTGTCTTATCTAAAGCATGTGCCTTGAGATTTCTAAATAAGGGCACAAATCATTTTCAATAATAAATCCATGTGGAATCTTTGGAAACATTGACCATCTTGGAAACACTGAATTCCTTTTGTGTTAAAAGGAAATAATTGGGGGCTAAGAAGATGTTTCAGTTGGTAAAGTGCTTGCCTTGCAAGCATGAAGATCTGTGTCTAATACCAAAAATCCATATTACAAAAGCTAGGCATGGTAGCATATACTTATAATTCCAGTGTTAAGGAGGTAGAAACAGGTAGATCCCTGGAAATCCTTGGCCAGTTAGCCTAACCTACTTGTTGAGTTCCAAAATAGTGAGCTTTCCTTGAGCTTACTCAAGAAAACATAGAAATGACACCCAAGTTTATATTTTTGCCTCCATATACAGATACACTTGAACACATATGTGGTAGTTTGAATATATGTCCCCCAATATATTAAGTGTTTTATTAGTTATAGTTTGCATCTGCAATCACCTTGCTAGAGACAATGTCACTGGGGGCCAATCTTAAGGTGTGGTGATGGTTTGAGATTCCATTGTAAAGATATGTGTGCCTAATACGAGTTCCTGAAGTGTGCTGTGTGACTCTTTGGCTGTAGTTTTGCTCAGTGTGCTGTGTAGCGGGCGGCTTGGTTTTTCTCTCTCTTGCCTGGTCCTGTGAGAGCAGGCCACTTCTCCTGCCATTATGGAACTTCCCCAGGGTCTGTAAGCTTCAATAAATAATATCCCTTCCTCCATAACTGTGCCTGGTCTGGAAGTTCATCTCAGCGAACCTGAAGCTGTCTGCTACAACATATAAAAAAAAACAAAGAAATGGGAATAATTGATTGAAATCCAAGTGACCCACTTCATTTGAAAAAGTTAAAACTACATGTACTGGTCTCCATAGGATTTGTGCATTAGGCCACTGTTCAAAGAAAAATATGTGAGTCTATTAAGGAGGAACTGGGATGGGGGTTATCAAAAGACCACTTAAGATTCCTTTGGTCCCATATCCATTCATAAACTTCTGAGAAAAACTCATCCTATTCATGAAAGAATGTAAAAAAGGTTATTTTCTTTAGAAAAGTACTTATTGCAACCTCATCTATGTCCTGTGGTAGCGCAACTACTTTGTCTCAGTCTAATCTCCTCTTTGCTCATCACTGGTGATCTGTATTTGACCTGTGATGATCTCTCCACCCACTGCTGGGATTTGCATGTTTCCCTCCTAACTATTTTAGCTATCTTAACCATAGTAGGCACAACCCACCCATGCACATTTAAATAAAAATCAATTGGAAACAAAATTTTAATTTCAGTTCTTAATTCCACTAGGCACATTTTGAGTGCTTGGTAGTCACATGCAGCTAGTGACTACTATATTGAACAATATAGGATATTGTAAACCATGTCCATCATTAAGAAGGTTCTAATGGACAGAAATTCTCTAGGCTTATGGGATCCCAGTGCTAGAGTCTTCACGGATTTTCCAATATGACTATTATTCAACCTTTGACTTAGACCACAATTTCCACCCTAGCTCTAGCTGATGCCCTCAAGCCATAATATGATGATTATGTCAAATCTGCTTATTTCTCCACTTACATTTCTATGTAAACAAATGAAATCTCTGTCTAAATTTACATAATGACCACTGATGACCTTAAAGTCATAGGGCTACTAAAGTATGACTAGCCAGAGGGAAACTGCTGTAGGAAAGCAAAGTCAATATCACAGGAAACAGAAGAACATGAGTATTTTCCAGTGACACTGCAGGAAATAAAGCCTTGAGGAAGAAGAGGGGTCAGTCAAGGAAACAAAGTAAACAGGACCATGAAATAGTTTGTATCCTTGTAAACCTGAGCCAGTGATGAGATTCTGGCATAACACAAGTGGTTTTCTTTACACCTGCATGGCCCACTACTTTCACTGTAGCAGGTTAGCCCAAATTTATGGCAGTGCAAACAGAAAAACTGAAAAAACTAAAGGAAAGGATATTCCTCAGACAAGGTGTGGGGAGCAGTTTTGGCTGGCTCTCCTCCTAACCAGCACATTGAAGGAAGTATGAGTAATAAAAAAAGAGATTATCCCTTTCTTGAACCACAGAGTAGGAAAGATACTGAGTGGTGTTTAGAATTTCTGATTTAAAAGAAAGCCAGAATATGTGTGTCAGTTTCATCTTGGATGGCTCTCCTGAACTTTAGCATCAGTGAAAAGAGAGGGTTTCCTGGCTGTTAGTTACTTTCCTCCGAGATGAGACTAAATAGCTGAGAAGAGACAATTGAAAGGAAGAGAGGTTTATTTGGGTTCATGGTTTATAGAGATCTAGTCCATCATGGCAGAGAGGACATGGCAGCAGGGTCTTGCTTACATCTGGGCAGATTAGGAGGCAAAGAGAGAACTCCGGCCAGAACAAGGCCCAGGCTTGAACCCATAAGACCCTCATCCAGTGACCCACTTCCTCCTCTATGAAACCAAATCCTAAGACCTACACCTTATGACCAATTTCTTCCTCTATGAGACCAGACTGCCAAAGGCTCCATGACCTCCTTAAATAGCTGGGAATTAAGTATTCAAGCAAATACACTCATGAGGGACATTTCTCATTCAAACTATAACACTGCCACTGAGGGCAGGACACAGTACCAGCAAACAAGATTTGTTTATTAAGAAGAAATAAGGGGCTACAGAGATGGCTCAGCCATTAAAGGTGCTTGGTTACAAAACCTGAATGCTTTGGGCTAGATTTACCAGCATCCATGTAAAAATCACAATCACAAAATGGTGCATACATTTGGAGTTTGCAGTGGCTAGAGGCCCCCAGTGCACCCATATTCTCTATGTGTGTGCCTGCCTTCTTCTCTCTGTCTCTCAAATAAGTGAGGAAATGAGGTTTGCAGCATTGTGAAGGTAAATACAGAATTTTATGATTTTAACTTCCTGAAATCATATCAACAAATCCATTTCTAAGCTCTAAATTAACCACTGCCCTCTTGCCCCCACCCCTCAAAAGGTAGATAGATAGATGAACAATTATACTGCCACAGAAGTCATTTTACTACAGGGTGTTCTGAAAGTAACAAGTTGACAGAAGCTTTATATTCAAGAAACACATTTCATTAAAGCTAAGTTTTTATATCATTTCCAGCATCAAATCAGTAGATCAAATGCCAGGAATGGACTTCAGGCTATTAAAAAACATGTGGCTGTATCTCTGTATGAAATAAATTAGAAATTCTTTCAACATAATGCAAGAATACAAGGCATTCTTGCTTTAAGCCAGTATGTCTAATCTGTGCAGAATGTCTTTTCTGATTCCTATAGATACAAAAGCAGCAGGAAAAGAAAAGAGTCAGGCCTTAAAAGTCATCATTGCTCTGTAAGGCTCAGTTCTTTCATTTCCGAAACCTGGCAAGAAACTATTGATTTTCCCAGAAGCAAGCAAGAATCAGCTAATTCCTTAAGGCAATTAATGGCTTTGTTATTTAGCATTTCTCAAGGGCTCATGTACTAAATGTACAGAACTCTTCTCAATGGTAAAGCCCTGCACTAAGGCCAGGATACAGAAAGAAGGTCAAATATTAGCACGGAATGGAGACAATCATGTGTTTCAGGACTGGTTTAAATGGATTAGGTAGGATTACCAGTCTACTCCATGACTTTACTATCTGAACACAAGGTAGACAGTGTTCCATATATGATGCATTAGCTATGGATGCCGTGTGAATTACCTGCCTTTGGGTGCACATTTCATGAATTTTTGTAAATATCATTTGTTCTTAATGATAAGACATAGAAAAATTAAGTAGTTTTCCCAAGGTTATATAGCTTTATGGATTCAAAATCAGGTCCTAAATTATAAATTCAAATGTTTCATGGGAACTACAATGTATAGAAACATAGCCCTTAAACACAAATCTTAAAACAGATAGAACTCATATAATTTGTGACATAAACAGAAATGGAGATCATCATGTGAAGTAAAATGAGAATAAATATCATGTAATTTTGTTCATATGACAGATAAAGAAGCAGATAGAATTGCAGTTACTCAAGGACAAGGAGACTATCAGGGTGTGGGGATGGGGCAAGGTTGGTTGATGATTACTAGGTTCACTTAATAGCAAGATGTCCTGGTGAGCTATGACACAGTAGGATAATTCTAGATAGTAATAATGTTCTATATTTTTAAAGGCTCCAGGGAAAGATTTTGACGTTTTCACTGTAAAGAAATGTTAAATGACTGAGAGTGATATGCTTATACTGATTTGAAGATGACACAATGTATGCATGTATCAGAACAGGTACTCCATAAATATGCATAATGCTTATATGTATTGCTTATAATATTTTGATAAAACTGACTAGAGATTTTTTATTGCTCCTGGATAGTTTTAGTGTATACAATATCTTGCTCAGAATTCCTCTTTGGATATGTTTCAATATACTTGATTATGATGCAAACTATTCCCAGCAATGATGTAAAGACTGGCAGATGAAACATCTTGGAGTGCACTGTACTGTACCAGGTGGAAGGCATCTGTACCATTCCTGGCCCTCTGCCATGCTGTCCAAAAGTCATGAAAAATCTTTTTCAGGCTTAGATTTTCTGGCTGTTTAACATTTAATTCCATAAGGACATAAAAGCACAGGGATGAAGTGGGTCCATACAATGCCTCACAGCAACTAGTTCAAAATAGGATTGTTATTCTTTACTGTGGGATGTAGCTACCCTAGTTTTCATCATAGGTGGTGAAGGATAGGAGGAAAAGTGAAAGAAAATAACTTGTCACAAGCTAGTGCACGATTCAAGTGCTAGGAAGTAAGACTTCCCCAAAACAGAAAATTTCCCCTTGGGGAAGGCATTTCCCCTCAGGATTGTTAAGATGTTTGACATCAAGTGTCTGCTATATACTGGGTACTTTACAAAATCCTACAGCATGTATGGGCTATTACGACCATTATCTTCACTACCCATGTGAGTAAACTAAGCTCAGACTGACTGGAATCAACCCAGATGTCCATCATTAGATGAATGGATAACCAAGATGTGGTATATCTACATGATGGAATCCTACATAGCAGTAAGAAAAAAAAAATAACACAATGAAATTTGTAGAAAAATAGTTGAACTTGGAACAGACCATTCTCAGTAAACTCACTCAATCACAGAAAGACAATTATCACATGGTCTCACTTATCTCTGACTCCTAACCTGGATCAGCCCGAGGTGCTGACATACCTAATAGGCATCTTGAAGACTGGACAATAGGGAGGGTGGGGCTGGAGGGGAGGGTGAGGGTGGCAGAGGACATAAAACTGGACCCAAATGGAACTGGTACCATAAAATCCTATATCCTGAAATACAGACTAAAAGGCTGAATCTTCATCAGCTCCTTAGAGGGATCACCTGAATCAAAGGGCCCTGGACAGAGTGTGATGAAGACTAACCTTAATTTTCTTCTGTTTCTTTCTCTGTCTCTCTCTTCTCTCTTTCTTTTTTATGTTAACTATCTTTTTCTTCCTTCTTTTCCATTGACACTGGCTTGTAACTCCTAATACCATGATGTGGTTAACATTCACAATGAGCTGTTGATCAGAGACCTACAAGACCCAAAAGAAGACAGACTTCTATCAGAGCACTTGAGGACCCACCAAATGTTAATGGTAAGACCCTACTGCTGAAGACACCTTATGCTGTCCGTACAGAACATGGAGAGATCCGGCTGGAATCTGGAAGAAAGCCAGTCTGCAGACAGCTTGTCTAGTGCCAGAAAGTGCTACATGAGCTACTGGGGTAAAATGGCCAACATCTGTCTAAGCAACTTGAGGTCTAAGCTATTCAGCAGCAAACAACCTGGCATGATGCTAACCCAAGTGAAATAGTGGCACACAGCCATGGTGGGTAACCAGCCGCTCTTGGATTGGATAACAGATCCACTCAGTGGAATGGAACTCATAGCTGGAACTTGGAAACAAGTCAGAATCATATCCAAAGAACGAGTTCTCTCTCCACTATCAAGCTCCCACAAATCTTGGGCTAAAAAAGGGCCTGCACCTATTAAATTCTATCTAAAATAATAATTTTTATCCCATTTATCTGGTGCTTACTTCACTCTCTGTTTGGCAAATCTGCTTCTCTTTTTCAGATGGATGCAGAACCTGAGGAGAGAATCAGCCCATCAGACCTCACCAGGGCTCCAGCTGAAATCATAGAGTAATTGGAGTAAGTGAGCAAGAGACCTGCTTTCTTGGTGAACCTGGTATCAGAACAAGGGTGAAGGAGATAGACACAGAGAACACTCAACTCTTACCAAACCAGAGATCCAGAGACACAGAGGTTCCCAAGAGCTCATCACTGAAGTTGACCTAAAACGAACCCTAAATGGCTCAGGGAAATTTGTGGAAGAAGGGCAGAAAGATTGTTAGAGCTACCCCCATAACACACTACCCACAAGCCCCATGCAGATAACTGGCATCCCCAATGAGGAGGGTCCCTTTGGACAGGGGTGACAGGGCTGAGGGTAATGATGGTACCAACATGTGCTGTTTACACACCGAGTATGTACTTATCTAATAAAAAAGAAAGAAAAGAAAAAAGAAATGGGTAAGGTCATATAGCTAGTAAGTAGAACAAGAGGTCTGGGGGGTTTTATTTTTAAATTTTTATTAAGGCATATATTCACATAGTAGAATGTATAAACTCCATTAATTAAAAGTACAGACTTGATGAACTTTTATACTTCAGTGTATTTTAGCTCAAGAGTGAAAATCTCCATGCTTCAGAAAATTCCTTTTTTCCTTTTTTAAATTCAAACACTGTCACAGAAGGAATCTTCCTTCTGGATTGTATGAGTAGCCATGCCATGCTTTGTGATGAGGTTTGCTGGATATGAGAAATTTTATAGGACTGAGAGTGGGACAGTTGGACACTGCTGACTTGAGTATTAAATGTCCTCCACAAAATAGGTACAGGGTACTCTCAAAATAGGTATGGGGTCAGTACATATAAGTGATAAAACTCTGAAGAAAGAAATTAAAGAAAGTTAATCACTAGATGCATATTCCCTCATATTCCTGGTTCTGAAGACACTATATGATGCTAGTTCTTCCCAATGTGATCCATAGATCCAAAACAATTATTAGCAAAATCTAGAAATCTCTTATTCATAGTGACAAACCAATTGAGATGAAAAAATAAAAGATCTAGAAAAACGAATGCAATTCTGAAGATGAAAAAAAATCAGTACTGACATGCTGCAACTTCAGAACTTAGTATAAACCTGCTATGAAGACACATCGTGTTGGAGAAGGGGTAGAAATCAATGGAACAGAATATACAGCCTAGAAATAGACTCAGGAAAATATAGCAATCTGATCTTAAAAGAGCAATGTCAAGTCAATAGCAAAAGGGTATTTTATCAACAAATGAAGTTGGAACAACTGGAAATCCTAAATAAAAAAAATTAGTTACAGTTTTTGTACCTTTCAGGAATAGTAACTAAACAGGGATCACATGCCTAAATGTAAACTATAAATTTTTCAGACAAGAATATAAAACAATCTTGGGATGGGTGATGACATTTTATATACAACACCAAAAGCATGATCCACAAGATAAAAAGTAAATAAATCATACTTTAGGCAGTGAATTCTTAAAATTAAACAGGAAGAGACATATGTCCAATCAAAACTTTGACAAAATATCTGAGTAGACATCTTATCAAAAAATAAACACAGGGCTGGAAAGATGGCTTAGCAGTTAGGGCGCCTGCCTCCTAAGCCTAAGAACACCAGTTCCAATCTCCAGGTCCCATGTTTAGCCAGATGCAAAGTGACGCAAGGGCACAATGCCACACATGACCACAAGGGGGCGCACGCATCTGGATTTTGTTCGCAGCAGCTGAGAGGCTGCTGGCACACCCATTCTCTATCTGTCTCCCTCTCCATCTCTCTCTGTCTGTTTCTCTCTGTGTCTCTCTCCAAAAAATATAAAATAAATAAGTAAATAAATAAATACAGATGACAAGTAAGCATATGAAAAATTACTAAATGGCAAATCAACACATGAAAATTTTCTCAGTATTATTTGCCACTAGAAATTACAAATTAAAACAAAACTGAGATATCACCATTAGAATTATCCTCCTAGCATTGCTAAAACATAAAAGAATCTAAACAGCCAATTGATACAAGGAAGTATATCAGGAAGAGGTGCTACCATCCTTTGCTTATGTGCATACAAAATGGTACAACTTTGGATGGTTATTTAATAGTTTCTTGTTAATCCACTAATAATGTTACTATACAATCCAGCCCCTGCCCTCCTACATATCCTTAAACTCGTTTGAGTCTATGGCATATCCCCCTGAATGTGCCCAATCTCATCTAAATATATTTTGAAAATAGGAGCTAAGGCTGTACCTCAATGGGTAGATGGCTTGTCTAGCATGCATTAAACCCTGGGTCTGGATGCCCAGAACTATATCTGCTGGACTTGTAGGTGCATTTCTATAATCCCAGCAGCATTAAGAAGGTGGAAGCAGAAGGATCGGGAGTTCAATGCCATGCTTGGCTACATAGCAAGTTTGAGGACTGACTGGCTTATATGAAATCCTATGTCAACAAAACAATAAAAATTTTGAAAATGTATGTTCACATAAATACAAAAATATTTATAGCAGCTTTGCTTCATATCACTTAAAATTGGATAAATCCAAGGTGTTTTTATTATGTAAATGGACAGTACATTCACATAAATAAATATTATTCAAGGATAAAATAAATGAAATATCAAGCCATGAAAATATGTGAAGGAATTCTAAATATACTTCCTTTTATTTGAAGTTTTGAAAAATTTTAATACAGAGCTTCATAGAAGGAAGGCAGAAATGGAGTGAATCATTGGAAATTGGAAAACCCACCTGGCATCTATGATGGGGAGTTAATGGGAAAAGGAACTCCTTGAATGAGGAAAAGGTAAGGAAAAACCAGATTAATCAGGTTTCCAGGAGGGAGTAACTTACTTACATCTTTATATCAGGTTTCTAGAAAAGAGAACTCCTTTTGGGAAAGAGAGATAGGAAAAACTGGATTCCCCCTTTACAGGTACAAGGACATTTACTGCATAAAAACCAAACCTGTTTGCTTTGGAAGTCCTGTTACCACTCTCTAGCAAATTCCTATCTCCTATTCTTGATCATCCCCCTCTGAAGCAGGAACCCTAACTGAGGCTAGGGGGGTGGGAAAAATGGCTGCTCTGGCTTCTATGAACTGAATGGGGTTGTTGGGCATGGCAGTTGGATTTCCAGGGGCCCTATTTAAAAGACTCCAAAAAATTGCATTGTAGTTTCATTTGTATAGTTCAGGAAGAAAATCTTTGGTTCCTAAATGAAGACATTGGGGTGAAAGAATAAGAATAAGGGAGTCAGGCAAAACAGACAGTGAGTAAATTGTTGTTCAGACAGGTCTTTTAGGGTTTTGTATTGCCATAGTCCCTCAGAACTTAGATGATGACTGAGGGGGCACAGGTAGACGGCTTTATATTGTTGAAGGACCATCTGAGTGTGACTGACTGTAAACAATAGCAGATAAAATTAAATTAAAAACCAGTTTTCTTTTCTTGTTTAAAGTCACCCTGTGGGTTATAAAACATGTCTATGCAAAGGGCCCATTCATTCTTATCTTGGGAATACTGGGGATATAGTCACCTTAGAATGCCTTCACAAACAAGGAGACTGTCCATTACCTCTGGGGGAAGGGAACTCTTAACAGTGGCTTGGTTTGCCAACTTATTCCCCTCTGATGTTTCCTCTAGTCCCTTTTGATACACTTGCAGTGCATCACTGCAACTTCAGAAGGAAGACTGAAAAAATGCCTCTCTGTAAATAGTGCATGAGCATGGAGAAGACCAGGAAGGCTTATTTTGAATTCATGTAAATATTAATCCTCTGATTGGGTATGATAGCACACACCTTAAGTCCCAGCACTCTGGAGACTGATGTAGGAAGATTACCATGAGTTCAAGGTCAGCCTAGTGTTGCCGATTGAGTTCCAGCTCAACCTTTACTAGGACCCTGTTTCCAAAAAAAAAAAAAAAAAAAAAAAAAAAAAAAAAGTTAACTCTTATTCTGGTAAGATCTACTGTTCTGCTAGCTCAGTGTTAGTGCGTGGAGGAGGGGTCCATTTTCAATTATCTCATTGAGGGTGACTATTACATAGTCAGCCCTGTAGACTCCCTGTTCTATAACAGAGTTTCCATTTATAAAAAACAGTCTCGTCTTCATTTTCTAAAGGTGTCTCTTTAAGAACTTCTTGGGCTGCATAACTCAGAGATTATTGCTTCAGAGCTACATTCTGGGCTTCCTCCTTTTCCTGGGAGGAAGGTAACTGGAATCAGTGAGGAACAAGTTCTTATCTGAATAGCAGGTCCCTCTAGGAGAGCAGCCTGATAGCTTCAGGTTAGTATCAGTGACTAAATTTTAGTCTTGATATCATGAGGCATGGTGACATAAAAAGAGTGGAATCTGCGTTACATTGTGACATAATGTCATTTGGAATTTTACAAATCTCTTTTACCTAGGTATTGTGGTGCTGTCTTTTAATCCCAGCACTCAGGAGGCAGAGGTAGGAGGATTGTGAGTTTGAGGCCATCCTAAAGCTAGAGTGAGTTCCAGGTCAGCTTGTGCTAACGTGATACCCTACCTCAAAAAACAAAAAACATAAAAAAGGAAATCTGTTCCTCTTTAGGCTGGAGATATGGCTTAGTAGTTAAAAGTACTTGCTAGCAAAATCTGATCGTCCTCCAGGTTCTATTCCTCCGTATCCACATAAATCCAGATGCACAAAGTGATGCAGGCATCTGGAGTTCTTTTGCAGTGGCTAGAGGCCTTGACATGCCCATTTCCCCTCTTTTACTCACTCTCTCCATGAAAATAAAATAAATAAAAATAAAAAGGCTCTTTTAGGGCTGGAGAAATGGCTTAGCAGTTAAGGCATTTGCCTGTGAAGCCAAAGGATCCCTGTTCGATTCTCCAGGACCCACATAAGAGAGATGCACAAGGGGCACATGCATCTGGAGTTCGTTTGCAGTGGCTAGAGGCCCTGGTGTGCCCATTCTCTCTCTGTCTGCCTCTCTTCTCTCTCTCTCTCTCTCGGCTTGCAAATAAATAAATAAAAATCTTTTAAAAAGGGTCTTTTACATTTTTTTTTTTAATCTCACAAAAGTCTGAAAACTACTTTCTAGCAAAAGATAACAGAGCTTTAAAAAGCAGGGTTGAAGTTTGGCATTTTTGATCACCCTTAAAAACATCTGTCTACCATTTCAGAAAGCATGAAGAAGCATTTTCCTTTTAAAGCCAAAAGCACAGAAATGAATTATTTTAAATACACTATAAACCCAGTTCTAGTAATTTTAACACCATCTTAAAATAGATACATGTATCTGTGCACATTTTTAGTGATTTAAACCCTTTAGTTTTTTGTTGTTTTCCTTTCCCTGGTCACAGAGCCACAGGGCCAGCCTGTCTCAGGAGAGCAGACTTGGAGGATACATGTTATAAACCTGCTTGGGTCTGAACAAGTTAAAATAGTTCATAACAATTTATTAATATAATTTTCATTACACAGAGCAAGAAACAGTGTGAGAAACCACAGAGAGCCAAGAACCTCCACATGTAAACTCTTAATTGCCTTATGTGCCTCTTTTATATAGCTAGAATTCTACCTGCCTTGGGCCCTCAGGATCATGCCCCCAGATAGAGGTCAGCACACATAGTCACATGACAATGAAGGGTGCTGAGGGTAAGGGTTAAGGAATTCCTGTATAATCTGGAAAGCTTGAAATTAAAATTAATACTTCCCTCTGGAGGCCTTTTTTCCTCCATCCTCCAGTTCATATTCAAGCCTGACTCAACTGCAGAAAAGTATCAGGCCTTTCTTTGTTAAGGTCTTTGGATGAAAAAGATTCCAATGTGTAAGGACAGAGCCTCAAACAAAAGATGATATATTGCAGTGTTTTTTGCTTTATTCTCCATAAAACTCTTTGGAGAACCCTTTCTTTTTCTGTCCTTGTGAGTAGCCACTAAGTAAGCCAGAAACCCACAGACTAGTAAATCTTACTCCAGCCGCTGGGTCCCCTGCTTCCCCCCTCCCCATTAGTGATGATGAGGACAGCAGACCCTATGGACTTGCTATCTTTTACCACTGACTCCACATACTCCATAGACCTCTTAATACTTTGCCTGGTTGATTCTGGCCTGCCTGTTCAGGACCCATCATTCACATTCTTAGAACCTATGAGACTTCGAGTTGCTTATTTTTTTGCAATACTCTTTTGGACTTGTGCCTTAGCATGTTTTAGCCATACCCACTCAGCCTTCAAAAATATCTCAACCATCAAGGCATTACTAGCAAAAAAAAAATTAGAGTAAATATTGAGCCTTATGTGTCAGGGAAATCAAATAATTTCTAATAACTCTAATAAATACATGAGGCAGAGAAGGTCTCAGCACCTTTGTATGTTAAGCTATGTTCTAAAGCAGTATTTTGATTTTTGTCTCAGATTCATAATCTGGCATTCTATATTATATTCCTAAATCTAGATAGTGCTCAGGATTAATTCCTCATTTCATCAGGGCTATTTGTCCAACTCTCTGGATTAGGAAAGCTGTACTGTAATTTATCACATGTAATACAGAGAACAAAAGTGCCTAAAAAGAATTCTATTTCAGCCAAAAACAAAAGATAGACTAGAAGACATCAGGCAGATAGCAGTTATAACCCTGCAAAAACTGACTCTTCAGTCTCACACTCAAGCATTGGTCTTGTGCCAGTCATTAGGACCTGGACTCTTCAGTTACCTTCTGGAGTAAGCTGATATTGACTTTGTGTCTTGTCTGACCAACAGAAATCCCAGGAGGTATCTGTGTTCTCTTAGACCCAGCCTCAAGTTGTCACAAATCTGTGTGGGCTTCTCAGGTCTTGTCATTGCACAGCCCAAGCTCCATTGACTGCCAAGTCAATCCCAAGTCAACTACAATTTCAGTCAATGTTCCACTGAGCTTATACTTGTGCATCTTGCTCCTGGCTTGACAAGCAGAAAGGAAAATCAAAGTTCAATCTGGTTTCCCACAGAAATCTACCAAATGTACTATCTACTAATTTTTTTAAAAAATATTCTTTCTCTTTTTTAAAATTTTTTTCAAGATAGGGTCTCGTTCTAGCCAAGGCTAACTTGGAACTAACTATGTAGTCTCAGGTGGCCTTGAATGTATGGCAATCCTTCTACCTCTGCCTCCCAAGTGCTGGTATTAAAGGTTGATCCACCGTACCCAGCCCTTCTGGTGTTTGCTTTTATTTATTTACTTACTTATTTATTTATTTACTTATATTTATCAAACAGAGAGAGAGAGAGAGAGAGAGAGAGATAGCGAGGAGACAGAGGGAGAATGGGTGCACCATGGCTTCTAGCCACTGCAAACGAACTCCAGATGCATGTGCCCCCTTGTGTACTGGGGAATTGAACCTGTATCCTTTGGCTTCACAGGAAAGTGTCCTAACTGCTAAACCATCCCTCCAGCCCTATCTATTCAATTTTAAATGAGCTCAGAATGGAGTTGTGAAGAAAAGAGAGGGCTAGGTGGTAGGGTGCAAAGCCAAAGGACTCAGATTCAATTCCTCAGGTCCATGTAAGCCAAGGTGGCACATGCATCTGGAGTTGATTTGCAGTGGCTGGAGGCCCTGGTACACCCATTTTCTCCCTCCTCTCTCTCTCTCTCTCTCTCTCTTAAATAAATGATTTTTTTTTAATCTTTAAAAAATGTAGAGGATATAGAACATTAGTCCCTGTACTCACCCTTCTTCAGCTTCCCAGCCAATGCACCAGAAATGTATGGGAATCTGAAGTGCCTTTGAGAGTGATGGAGCCAATCTTGACTCTTGGTTGGGCTTTAACCCAGGAGTTAGGGTGTTAGATCAACAAGTCAGTGGGCTTATGGCTCTTATCTTATGAAATCCAGGATGAAATTCATAGAACATAAAGGCTGAAGTTTAGAAATATTTTATTATACAGCTTAAGAGAAGGAAAGAAGGCAGAACTTCTGTAATGTAACAGAGGTCCCAAGAAATGTGAAAAACCCTCTAAATATACTTCTGTTCCTCAAAGCTGTCAAAGTATTAAAAAATAAGAGGTTCACCGCTATGGACCCTGTGTATTCCACAACTAAGCTGCCAGGCAAGATGTGCTGTCTGGTGCAATAGTGACATAAATGTTGTGGAAGTGATGAACTGCTTTCTGATTTGATTTTGGTCCTACTCCACAGGAGAGAGTTTATGAATGATACTGTATACATGGCTAAAAGCCTATAGCTAGTGACATAGTCCATAGGAGAGAACCTACCACTATCGGCATGCTAAACAGACATTGTATCAAACTGCCTTCTTAATGTCTCTATTTTTCCCATAGATAATCACTGCTTAAAGCCTTGTTCACAGAAGTTTATTACTGCACTGGGCAATGGTTAATGCAGAGATGCAGAACAGGAAAAATTGCCAATAAGTAACTACTCTGTGCTCGGTTTCAAGTAAGACATCTGAACCACCCTCCCCCAGGCTTAGGGAACTTCAGGGAAGAAATGATGGAAAGATTGTAAGAGTAGCTAGATATAGTGAGGAGAGGAAACATTGTCTTTTGGGTACAACATGGC
Organism: Orientallactaga sibirica; assembly: GCA_036365145.1. Classification (NCBI taxonomy): domain Eukaryota; kingdom Metazoa; phylum Chordata; class Mammalia; order Rodentia; family Dipodidae; genus Orientallactaga; species Orientallactaga sibirica. The sequence goes on from JAEOAD010002517.1 coordinate 4,389,953, forward strand.
CATTACACTCATGAACTCATAGCAGTTGCAGTTTCTAGTATAATATTAAACCTGTCAATACTTGACCATTGATGGAAGAAGGATACATGAGACCCTAGACACCCCAGAATAGTGAATGGCCGCTAATGGTTGCTAGGAGAAGGGGAGTCAGATCCCTCAGTGGTGTAGCCACTAGTAAGTTGCCTGTTCCACAGTAAATAATCTTACACATCCTGATTGTGCAAGCAACCTGAATTTAACTCAGTGAAAAGAAGATGGGGACTAATGGAAAAGAAGACGGGTACTAATGGGAGTATACACAAGTGTAGTTGGGGGAAAATAAGATATATATGTATGAAAGGGAAAAAAATAAAGTCTATGAAGTTCTCACAGCCAACATAAGCCTAAGTAAACATCATGGCTAAAAGTAATATGATTTGCTAGAACAGAAACCTGAGGCTGAAAAGTCTTAGGTTTACAAAACAGGTAAGTTTAGTTAATGAGAATGTATCAACTTGGTTCATTCATTGAACAAATACATCATAATAATGTGCCATATTAAGGAAATGAGTAGAATATGTTCAAGCTATGGAAAAATAAAATTAATTAATTTTTTAGAAATAATTTATTTTTATTTACTTGAGAGTCAGAGAAAGAGGCAGAGAGTGAGAGAGAGAGAATGGGTACACCAGGGCCTCTATCCACTGCAAATGAACTCCAGACACATGTGCCACCATCTGGCTTAAATGGGTACTGGGGAATTGAACCTGGGTCCTTAGGCTTGGCAGGCAAACTCCTTAAGAGCGAAGCCATCTCTCCAGTCCTAATTAATTTTTAAATAAAACTTAAAATTAATTTTATAAAACCTATTCAGTAGGGAATGCTAGTTATTTTTCATTCCTTTAACTAGATTTCAGGCTTTCATTCTCACTATAAAAAATATCAAACTATTCATATTGAAGATAACCAACAATTTGGTGAATCCAAGAGCTGAGTCATAGATTGCTTTCGGTAAATGCATGAATTAAACTAAACAGAACCCTCATGTGTTTGGGGACACACAGTTCTTAAGATGTTGACTCACACAGATGATTTTACATGATTAATTTGGCCATGAGGAATTCTGTGCTATAAGAGAAAATATTTAATTTGAACAGAAAAATATTTTAAATGATTATAATGCATCTTTAAATTTTTGTGACATTATAAAGAACATACAAAATGTGTCTATGAAAAAACTTAGGAGATATACCCAGGGTTACTCACAATAAATGTATATTATAGGATAATTTATTTTACTTCTTCACTGTCTGAGGTAAACTTAGTAAACAGACTTTCATGAGTATCACAAAGGTGGTAAATGTTATCTTCAAAGAATAGATGTTTTCACTACCACGCTAAAAACAATTTAGTCTTATCTTTAAAATTAAAACAAATCAAGAGAAATTTAATTCTCTTTGTTCATCAGTTTTATAATATGCATTACTCTGATTTGTCTTACTCTGGTAATTATTTTGTCTTCACTCAAAACCTTTCAACTTTGTTTTAACTCACAACCTCTCTGCCATGCTATAACTTGAAAACACCTAAAGATCATATTTTAAAATTTATTTTTATTTTTATTTATTTGAGAGAGAGAAGGAACAATTTTGAAATACATATTATTAAATATTTTCACCATATAGTACAAGAGATTTTTTTCAACTTAACTGAAATTTGTGTCTTTTTTTAAAATTTTTTTCCTTTTTTTATTTATATTATTCTGATTTTACATTCATAGTGTTGGTTTCATTGTCCTCCTCCCGGTCCTCCCACTTTCAAAGGGACCCTCATCAATGGGGAATGTGGGTCGTGCATTGTGAGGTTAGTCAAGAGTACTGTCGAAGATAGCATATGTGTGTGGGACCAAACACAGAGAGACCTGGCCAGAATCTGGAAGAAGGTCAGTCCCCAGACAGTTAGCTAGTCTAGTAACAGCGGGTGCTACACGAGCAACTGGGGGAAAATGTCCGACATTGGTCCAAACAACTCACAGTCTAAGATACCCAGCAGGAAACAACTTGACGTAATGCTCATACAAGTGCAGTAGTGGCAAACAGCCATGGTGGGTAACCAACTGCTCTTGATTTGGCTAACAGATCCACTCAGTGGAAGGGAACTCAGTGCTGGAACTGGGAAACAAGTCAAAACCAGGTACAAAAAATAAGCTCAGTCTCCAAGAGCAAGATACCACCAAATGTGGGCTAGAAGAGAGCCAACACATATAAAATTCCTTCAAAAACATAGATGGGCATCCCTTCTACCTAGAAATTTGTGTCTTTTTATGAACATCTAGTCAACACTTCTAGATCATAGCTCCCACCATTATACTCAATTCTTACAGATTTTACTTTTTAGAACATGACTAGGTGAGATCATGGAGCATGTGAAGCATCTTTCTGTGCCTGTCTAATTTCACTTAGCAAAAGAGCTTCACCATTCATTCATATTGCTGCAAGTGACAACATTTACATCTTCAAAGTTGAGTCATATTCCCATGTGTATACACAATATTCTCTTTATTCATCATTCATAGATACGTTAGTGAATTCTGTATCTTGAAATGTATGCCTAATGCTACAGTTGACATTAGATAACTCTGCATACTGATTACCATTCCTTCAGCTCTATTCCCAGAAGTGAGATTGCTGAATCACATGGTAGTTCCTTTTTTAACTTTCTGAAGGACCTAGATAAACTATCCAAAGTAGCCATACTAATTTGCATTCCCATCAACAGTGTACAAAGGTTCATTGTCTCCACACAGTCTCAAACACTTGTAATATTTCATCTTTTTGATAATAGCCATTCTAGCTTGTGTGAGAGGTTAGATAGCTCATTATAGTTTGATGACATATCCCTGACAACTAGTGACATTGACCATCTCTTTTATCTATGTGTTGGTCATTCATGTTTGCTTTTAATAAATCACTATTCAGGTACTTGATTTTTAACCAGGTCATTTTCTTAATGAAGAAGAAAAAGGAAGAATCTAACTTTTTAAAATTTATTTTTTATTTATATTATTCTGATTTGCATTCATAGTGTTGACCCCATTATTTCTGGCAGTTTCAGTTAGACACTGAGGCCCAGAAGAACTGATGCCACGTCACCTTGGAATGAATGGAACTCCTGAGTTTGATGGATACTCTTCTACAACAGATACAGTGCCCCCTGCTGCCCACAGTCTAGTACACTGCCTACATGAGTGGCCTTCAATACCCAGGTGGGCTGGCCCTGAAGCCTGCACCTAAAAATCTACAAACCAATCAGGTCTCTCCTTGCATACCTGAATTTGATGAAAGAATCTGTTTTTCTTTTCTTTTCTTTTTTTTCTTCTTCCTTTTTTATTAAGTAGAAACTTTGTATAGACACATCATGTATTGGTACCATCATTTCCCTCCTCCCTGCGTCCACCCCACTAGCAGGCCTCCTTAGTAAGATTGCTCATATTCTCCAGATGCTATGGATGCTCCTTCTAAACCTCCCTGGCACCTAGGTTCTATCTTCCACATGTTTATGGCTCTGCCAGAGCCATTTCTCTTAAATGAACCTCACAGACTATATGATATACTATGTTTTCCACATGAGTGTGTGTTTCCTACTTCTCATGTACTGATGGCTCTGCTATAGCATTCATCCTACATCCTAATTTCCCTTAAATAAACCCTACAATTTGTGATTTCTCCCTAGATAAATGTAATAATTCCTAATTTATCCTTCTTGAATCAATCCCTGTTAAAGAGAGGTCAAGACTCAAAACTGGGGTCCATAAACTTGGGATACTTCCTCTGAACCCCAAAATTCTACATCATTATTAAATAGAGATTTTATGCCTTACCAGATAAATGCTCTACAAATATTTTCTTCCATCTCATAGGTTATCTCTTCATTTTGTTCAGTGGTATGATAGCCCAGGTTTCTACTTTTGCCTTGGGCACCTTTACTTTTGGTGTCATATCCAAAAATCATTGCCTACCTAATGTCAAGGAACTTTTATATATGATTTCTTCTAATAGTGTCACAGTTTCTGATCTTATGTTTAAGTAGTGAATTTGCTTCAAGTTTGTTTTTATGTATGGTGTGACCTCATTCTTCCATGTGTGAGACCTAGTGTTCTCAACATACCTTACAAACAAGAATTTCTTTTCACCATAGCCAAATGTGTTGCCATTGTTTTGGCCACCATCTTCAAAGAGTCATTGAATATAAATGCAGAGCTTTGTTCCTGGGCTCTGTACAGTTCTGTCGGTCTGTATGTGTGTTATCATGGTAGTTGCATGGTATACTTATTATTGATGTTTGATAGTATATTTCAAAACTAAGTATGCAATAGATCAAGCCATTCTTCTTCCATTAGAATTCCTAGGCTATTCAAATAATTTTTGATGATAGATTTTTTATTTATGTGAAAATGGCATTGGAATTCTGATAAGAGATCATTGAACCAATATATTGTTTTGATTGATATGGACCTTTATTCATTTATTCAATTTTGTGACCATTGACTATCTTGTCACTTCTTTGTTTTATCAAGTCCTGGGTTCCTGGCATGGAACAATTTGGATAATTTGATTTCATGTTCACTTATTTGTAATAATTCCTCTATTTTACAGCATTATTACAGCTATGTTGAACCCAGAAACAGAGCCCAAGCCCACAGGTTTTTCCCTCCACCTTTCAGGGTTTCTGTGGGTAGATGTCTGTCTGAGGTTCAAGAATCCTGCCAGAGTGCTGTGTCTGCTTGTAGGGCCACAGAAAGCAACTTTTATATCCTAGCAACAATGTATTCATCTTGCTTTTGTTTTCCTCTCAGCAAAGGGCTTCCTATTCCTGTCCAAGGGATCATGTTTTCTAACCTTCTAAACTTTCATTTAAGTATTGTACTAGGTTTATATTTTATCATATGAAGGAAGATTTGAGAAATGCAGGGATACTTTCTTCAGCATGCTGAGGTTTCTATGAACTTCCATTTTCTATTGGAAATGAATTAAAAGAACATTTTAATACATTTAAATACATTACTGAAATAAGCATCCTAAATATCTATGTTGCATAAATACTCTCTAATTTATTTGTTTCTCAGAGTTATGCAAGTTTCCTAAACAGAGGTTCACATGTATGTATTTCAGACTACAGATATGTGAATGACAGCTTCTGAGCATGAATTTTCCATACTTTGCAGAAGTACTTTCAAGGATACTATGAAAACAAGTAATCTAAGATTGTATATTATAATCATCTATTTAAATATTTAAATGATCATTTATTCATAAGGACCTAATTTTTCTTTCCAAAGATAGTTGGCATGATGTAGCAGCAATTAAAAGGCACTCATAAACATAATCACAGCAATTATTATGTTTTCTGGCATCTCTGCACCACTTTCCCATAGCCAGCTACCAGAGATTGAGCTCTGTCTCTGGAACAGAGAGTGCCTGTTCAGCAGAGGCTCCAGCCTATGTTCCATCTGGGTCAACTTGGAGGCTCAGTAATGACTCAGCCCCAGCCCAGAAGTATCCCCAGTGACTCAATGTCACCAGTAAACAAGGGGATTGCCATATATTTAACTGTTCTTTGCCACAGCCTTCAGAAATTCTCTATTATTTCTTATCTGCAAGATGAAATGCAGTAGAATTCTAAAGTACTCCTGCTCTAGATGTCCTACAATGTGACTCTCACTTTGAATGTAGAATGCAATAGACTGTGTGTGATGGCTCCTTAGAAATTTAAAGGCTCTGCTTTTTTAAAGAGAGCTTGGTCCACCCAGAAAGTCCGAAGTTGCTTGCATGTGTCTGTGTTCATTCCATTCCTCTTTCTTTGGGGTTTACTAAGGGAGGGAAAGGATTGTGCAGTCGAGCATTGCAAGTGACCCTCCTTCCTGGGATTCTGGAGAATAAAGACCGACACTCTAGGCTGGTAAGGAATTGATCTTCCCACATTGCCTAGATTGAAACTCTAGCATCAGAACCATGTCTAGAAATATGTTTCCTTGCCTTTGCAGTCTGAGCCATGAGCTTAGCTTCTTCTATATTCCCACAGCTAGAGTGACCTAATGTCCCATCCTGAGCATCTTCTACACCTCCACAACTAGAGTGACCTAATGTCCCATAGTGAGTTTCTTCTATACTCCCACAAGTAGAGTGAACAAAAGTCTCATCTGCCAAGGACAGTCCCAATTTTGGCAATGAGAGTCCTATATCCTAGGAAATCCTATGTCAGTGTTTATACTATCATCATTGATCTGATTGTTCTCACTGAATGAGAGCTTCCCAAGGACAGAAAATATGTATGCTCTAAAAGAATGAGTTGTTGGAAGAATGAATACAATTAATTAGTTTGATAAGACTCTGATTTTAGGAAGTTAATTTTTCTTTTTTTCTCCAGAAGAAAGAAAAATCCTCTGTCTTAAGTTTACTTAAATGAATGCATCAATTCTATGAACTAACCATGTCTAAGGCTAGTCCTGGGATAGTTAGTGAAAAGGGTAAATATTAAATAAAAAGTTCTACAGGATGCAGATGCTGAACGAGGTCAAGAGCCAGAGATGATGGTCAAAACCGAATGCAGGATTTTTTTTCCAAGACCGAAGACATGTTATCATTTGAGTTTGTCACTCAAAGGTCATGTGCTAGAAATTAGGACCAGATGGGAGGTAATTTCCCACATGAATAGATTAATGGTGCTATCTTAGGACAGAGATTATTAGAGGTTTGACCCCTTGTGCACTTTCTCATCCTTTCTTGGTACCATAGAATGATGCAGCAAGATAGTGCCAACTAGATGCCAAAACCTGTATCTCTGGAACTGTAATTCAATAAAAGCCTCTTCACTATAAATTATCCAATCTGTGATAAATGTATTAAGAAAACAAGAGATTAGGACTATTTTCTTGAACCATTTTTAATTAGCAATGACCCACTGTGTACGGACTTCATGCAACAACCTCCAGTGGATATGATCAGATAAATTCAATGTAGTGCTTTCCATTTTCATGCAATTAAATGAATTAACTCCTCAGAGCACTGTGGTAATCGCCAGAAGTTAGCAGGAAGAAAACTAAGGTCAGTATGACAGTGTATGTACTAGGAAGGAATGTCTAGTGCAAGGACCCTCAAGCTTTATAACCTGAGTTTGAACTCTATCACATTGACTTGCTAAACTTTGAGCATCACTAATTTTCCATTGAGTCATGTGTAAAAAAGTTATTCAAAGGTAAGTGAGGTATTATACTTGGCTTAGCATTGGACACATGAAAACTCCTCTATGAATGGTGATGGTTACTGTGGCTTTGATTATTACTAAAAGAGAGCCTTTGGGATGGAGGATCCATGGTTTTCCCTTATTTAATGTAAATGGTAGACTCTATAAAAACATCTGGTAAAAGTGCTATCAGATATCTAGTAGAGGAAAAGATATTATTCCTAACTGAGAAATGTTTAGGTTAATTCAAAGAGACATTAGAATACTTAGAACATAAAACTAGGTGTAAACGTAGAATCTCTGAGTGTAGAGATGAAGTGGTATATATCCAGCTTCATGAACTTGTAATTCCTTTAGTGTCCTTTAGGACACTCAAACATTTGCATGCTCAACACAATGTTGTATGTAAATGACTAAAAAGTTATTGACTAATGTTATAAAATAAATCGCAGTAAACTGAAATATGTGCGAATCAAAAGATATAATATTCTGTTATTTCTATTAAGTCATAATCTGACATTATGAAAACAAATATAGCAAATTTTGTTAATTTCCATATGTAAATTAATAATAAAGATAATTATATGAGAGTCCCTGAAAATTAGAATTCATTAGCTAATTAGTCCTCCATCAACATCCCTTGTTGAGTTTAAAACAATTCCTCTTACAGATAAAATTGTAAACCCACAGATTTGCAGCAACCAATTTAATTTTGAAGAACTTTAATTAGACCAGCAAAGGCCCCTGAGACATGGAAATCATCCCAAAGACTACAGAGGGGTTCACTTCTAAATGAGCGGGACCCTGGAGATTTTTTGACAGAGTAATGTTCATAAGAATGATGCCCATTCACAATCCCATATCCTGGAAACTTTTAAATGCCAATCACCAAGATGAAGAAGATGAATTAAAGGCAAAACTTTTTTAAATAGCAAAGTCTTCATACCATAGTGAGCCTGTAATAAAGCAATGCTGAGCAATTATGTCTTCTCTGATGTGGGCCTTTGCCCTTGAAAGCCTGTAGTGACAGGCATGATAAATGATTACAGTATCTTTTAACTTCTATCAGAAAAAAAGTAAGCCAGACTTGAAGGAGTGGATAGTTTTTTTTTTTTTAATCTTTAAAATATTCATAGTTTAATTATTCAATGAAATAACAAATTCAGTAAACTAAGTCAAGGCCCAGTGTTTTCTTTTTAAAAATTTTTTTATTGACAACTTCTAACCATACAAATAATAAACCATGATAATTCACTCCCCTTCTCAACTTTCACCTTCACAACTCCACTCTCCATCATATCCCTACCCCTCTCCATTAGTCTCTCTTTTATTATGATGCCATCACCTTTCTCTCCTACTATGAGGGTCTTGTGGAGAGGTATTGCCAGGCACTGCGAGGTCATAGATATTGAAGACAATTTCTGCATTGTCAGGAGTGGTACCCTTCCTTTGGCTCTTTCATTCTTTGCACCACCTCTTCCGCAATGGACCCTGAACCTTGGAGGGTGCGATAGAGATGTTTCAGTGATAGACACTCCTCTGTCACTTCTTCTCAGCAATATGTTGCCTTTTGGGTCATCCCAGTAGTCACCACCATCTGAAAAGAGAAGCTTCTGTAATCAAAAGCGAAAGTGGCATTAATATATGAATATGAACATTGAGTGTAGTGCTAGGGATAGGTTTTTTGAGACAAGGCTTAATATAACCTAGGCTGGTCTTGAACTTGATATGTAGCTGAGTATAGTCTTATATTCTGGTTACTTCTGCCTCCACCTCCCAAGTTCTGGGATTACATGCATGTGTCACTATGCCAGTTCAAACTTTTATCCCTCAAATAGCTTCACCTCAGGGCAATAATATTCTCACCAAACTAAGGTATCTATTTTTCTAGAAGTTTAGCCAGAAAGCATTATCTTCATATTTAAATATGATTAATTGTTATGATAAATGTGGAAAGCTAAAAATACAGGGTTCTCTGTCAGGCTATCCTCAGAGCCCTGGAATTTTGTGTTTCTACTACTCTTCTGCAACATTGATGGATGTTTAAATAGTTGGTGTGATGGCATCTTCCTATCAACCAAACACAAATTCCATGATGTTATGTTCCAAATTTGCATACATTTCTTGTTTTTCCAGCACATAAGCATACACAAAAGCAAACTCTACTTACTTGTAACAAATGCAGGCTTTATTTTGCCTTTCTCTCCACCTCCAGGGTCCATATGCTTGCATTTCCTTTACAGCAATGAAGATCATGTCCTTATGCTGTACTTTCCCTAGAGGACTGGGAGCTTCATGTCGTCATATGGAACAGTGGGTAATAATCTGAGAATCTACACAAGACAAGATGCAGATGATGACCATCTGCATGTTGAGTTTGTCCAGAAACTACACTCAAGGGATAACATTTGCATGAATGAAACAAGTGCATTTTCAAGCCAGCAAAGTACAGGCTGCTAAAAGGCACTGTAGTCTCAAAATTCTGACCATCTACCAGACCCTCAGTCACACAGACAATATATGGGTGAGCCTAAGATCAATGACTCAACAGCAGAAACTTTTGACTTTTCTAGGACTGAGAATGACTTTGCAGGTTAAGAAAAGTAGTGTTCAAGGTGATTGGGTCTCAGCAGAGGACAGTATACAAATCATAAATTCATAAAAGGCACAGAATTTTATCCTTATGCCCCTTGGCAGGCAATTCAGGGTGGGTTGGGGGGTGGGGGCAAATCGATATCAGAGGAATGAATAACTAAGGAAATGAATGGATTCTGTGAGTTCTAGAAAAGAGAGCTGCAAATGCAGAAAAAGCCTAATAGAGTTTATTTATTACACTATGATGACTAGAATGCCAACTCTCCCAACTGCTTCCCTTTAATAAGTTATTTAAACTTTACCACCTTCTGTTTCCCCATCTGTAAATTAGGTTGTGTAAGACTTAAATTATCCAAGTAGGTAAATACACCATGTGTAATCGAGTGGTTTTCTTCACAAGTAGACTTCTGAATAATCAAATACTTTCTAGCTATAAGCAGAGCAATTCTGCCTTACCAGGGTTACAGAACTCAGGGTGAGAAACAAGGAATGAAAAAAAATAGATCTGTTATCTGTACAGTCATGATGAAACAATTAAGTTAAAACAGGGTATGACTAAACAATAAATTTGCCATTTAGTAGCTATGTTGTGCTTAGTAAACCACTTATCCTCCATTATCCTGTTATAGCAGATAAAGATTATAACTGTAAGGCTGGAGAGATGGCTTAGCAGTTAAGGTGCCTGCCTATGAAGCCTAAGAACACTTGTTCAAATCTCCAGGTCCCACGTTTAGCCAGACGCAAAAGTGACACAAGCATGCAATGTCACACATGTGCACAAGGGGGCTTATGCATCTGGAGTTCATTCACAGTGCCTGAAATGGCCCTGGCATGCCCATTCTCTCTCTCTGCCGCTTCCTCTCTCTGTCTCTCTCAAATAATTAAAAAAAATTATAACTGTAGTGTTTGTTCACCCCACGCTTTGTAAACATTGAAAACACAATACAATTATGAGTTGAGATATTTTTTTCACATTTTTAAATAGACATAAATTGACCAAACATATACTTAGTTTGGATCAAAGGCGGGTTTAAGTATGACTTCACTTATAGGCAAGACAAATCCATGCTTCTGATGTCAAGTTACATGTTAGAATCCTCAGCTCTGAACATAATAAGCTAGCAATTGTCATTTTGCAAACTTGGAAAACTAACTTGAGAAGAAGAGTGAGGATGTTTCTAGGCCCAATTTGAAAAATGTTATTATGGTTCAGGAAGTGGGTATGCTAACATTCAACTGCACTATGAGCTTTCCACCCTAACATTATCTTCCGTTCTAGTCATGAAATACTATTGACAACAAACTCTTGAAATTCTTCTTTCTATGAACTTTAACTTGTGGTTTTTGCCATTTTATGTCGTCTTTACTTCCTCTCACCATTTGTATTTTCATTCTTTTCATCCAAAACTCATTTCCTCAGGAAACTCTCATTTACATCTGGAATTATTTCATTTCCATAGGAACCACCTCAGGTTGGCTGCACACATTTCTTAATAAGGGTAGAATCACTTCAATCCCCCATGATTAAAAATCATAGGTCATTATTCATTCAGTCTCCTTACTAAAATACATAACTCTTCATTTGAAATGATCCATTTATTTTGAGTTTATTCAATGTAATTTAATCTTAGGCAATTAAAGATTTCCCTCATATACTGAAGTGCGTGCACTAAATTCCAGGAGTCTTTGTGGAGCTATGATCTCATGAGGACTGAGCCCCCAGGTGCTTGTTATCATATCTTCATGCTTCTTATGAGTGTTGTCAGTACTGCCCACTGCTCAGTGACCAGTCCATACACATTGTTGCATTTAGTCACACAGGCTAGGACACTAGGATACTATAATTCTTTATGGCTAGCAGCTTCTTACATAAGGGGTAAAAAACTATCACACCTAATGCACTTTCCTTGTTATTTCCTTTGTCCTTTTTTATGCCTTAATCTTATGCTTGACAAACAAATATTTTTTAAATGTGTTGTATATAGCATTTGTGGTAGTTTTAATCCCATGACCACCATAAACTCATGGGAAATTAATTAGACTCAATATGTTCCAGAAGCAAGAACCAGCATAAGTAGTAACAAGGATGGCATTAAAAAGATCCAAAGTAAAGAACTAAAATTGAAACTGTTTAGTGGAATTGAAAGTATATTACATATTAGAGAAGAATAGAACTTGAGAACATAGTAATAGAACTTGTCCACAAAAGTAGAGAAAAAAAGCACTCCAGTAAAAAAATGAGTATCATTAAGTTAAGGGTCAACTTCAAGCAGCCAAATATGCATGTAACTATCATCTCCAAATTATGAGTAGAGGAAGGGGGTAGAAAAAGAACATTTAAGTAAAAGTGGCAAACACAATAGTACCATGTCTGACTATACATGGGACATGAGTTACTGAACAAGCATCCACAATTTTTGAATGCCACTGATGCAGAAAATCTATCTGATAAAATAATACCAGAAATCTTCCTCAATTTTGGAAAAATATGAATATCAGGACAATTATAAGACCCCAAATAAACATGGCTAGAAAGTAACTATATCACAGTATATTATAGTCAAACTACAAGAACTTCATGATAAAGAATTCTAACATCTCCAAAAAATGGACTGTCACATTTAATAGCAGTTCTACTATATTAACAGTTTTCTCAACAGAAATCCTATAGGTCAGGAGCAAATGAAATAATGTATTCCAAGTCCTGAAGGAAAATTTCAGACAAAATTCCTATATACAAGAAGACAATTCTTTATAAATGAAGGAAAAATAAACTTCCAAAAAATAACAAGAAAAACCAGAATTCATAACCACTACCAGTCTTACAAATGATGCATAAGGGAGTCCTATAGCCAGAAACAAAAAAGATAACAACTATACTATAGCATGTGAAAGTTTATACTTTATAATCCCAATAGAAGAGTAGATGCACCAAAGAGAAGTGGAAAATAATCAGACCCTACCACTACATAAACTATCAAACTTCAAAGATGAATTAGAGGAAGAAAATAAGGAACACTCAAAATGAGTAGAGATAGGAGCTAGAGTAGAGAGGAGATAGGAACAAGTTGTTCTTAACTAATGAAAGTAGTCAATTGTGAATGTAAATGGATTAAATTCTCCAATTGAAAGTACAGACTGACAGAATAGGTAGCCAGGAACCAATATTTTGTTGCCCACAAGAAATTCATTTCACCAGCAAAGCTACAGATTGAAGAGTTTAAGGATAGATGGTTCCAAATAACTGAAAATCTAAAGCAAACAGAATGTTTGTATATGTCAAACATACCTTAGGAGAAAAACAGCAGGAAGAGACAAAGTAGACAGAGAAAGTTTGTCACAGGAAATGGGGAGATGCAAACACATATCTTCACCCCAGGTAAGGCACAGACAACAGACCAAACTATTACACCAAAACCAGTTTGGTGAACCAATGCATATGGAAGTTACTTACAGAGCAGGGTAAATGGTTGCTTCCAGGAGGATGGGTGACTCAACGTCAGTTGTATCACTGGAAAGCCCACCCAAGCATGAGTGATGACTCATGGAAGATGCTTCTGGAACTCACTGCACAACTTGCAAGCAGGTCAGCTGGTTGGAGAGTCTCAAACACATGTGATTTGCAGACAGCTTAATCAGAATCTCATCCCTAAACAGTTGTGTTTTTTTTTTTTTCTCTTTATGTAGCCTTAGGTAGTAGTCTTGCAACCTTTTCCCAGACTTTTGACTTCTGGAATTTCATGAGATTCCTTCCTCACTAAAAGAGGGAATGTTTCAATCTGTAATTAACACTGGTGCCCTTAATAATTCCTATAACATTGAGGACTGGTCATATCACTTTTTAAGTTTCAGGTCTCCCAGACTTAACTTCCTGAATCTCCAGAGCCTTATTGCTCTATATTTAGGAGGGAATATTTTAATTTGGAGAAACCTGTTTCACAACAAAGTCTATATAAATGATCAATGGATGAATTTAAAGGAAGGTATAATAATTATAAATCTATATACTTCTAATGTTAAACTGTTGGAGAAAATTTTTTGGAAAGGTCATTCCAATGCCAGTATGAGTGAAAGTAGAGGAGTTTACCTGGGGGCCAAAAGATATTGAGATAGCTCTCCAAAGCAGCTATGGCTAGGAGCTGAGATTTTATTTTTATTTTATAGTTTTCATAGTTGAGAGTAGTGGTAAGTGAACAAAAAAGACACAGCAATTTTTATACCAATCATTTCTGTAGTCAAGCCATCCTAACAATGAACTCCATTTTACTTTGTTTAAGCCTAAACTGTCTTTTCTTTTTATTGTCTTTCTGGACCATTTCTGGACAGTTTTTCTTTGAGATTATTTATTTATTTATTTATTTATTTATTTATTTATTTATCATCTATTATTAACAGCATATTTTGTATGGGTACATTCTACTGGGGATCCTCCTCTGTGGGGTTGCAGATATTCTTTATGGGGTTTTGGCTTATATGTTGTGGGAACAGCTGTCAGGTTTTGGGGAAGGTTATTCTTCTGTGCATGATGTCTTAGCCTGTGGCTCTTACATTCTTTCTTCCCTCTCTTATGCAAAATTCCCTGAGCTATGGTGAGTGTGTTTTAAGTCTACTTCAGTGATGAGCTCTTAGGAGCCTCTAGATCTCTGCTTTAGTAAGAATTGAGTAGCAGAATCTGTCTCCTTTACTCTGGTAGTGACTGTCAGGTTCACCATGGAAGCAGCCCTCTTTCACAACTCCCCATTTCCTCTATGGTTTCAACTGTGAGTTGGGTAGAGTGTGAGGAGTAGTTTAACTCCTCAGGTCTCAGTACTTTCTGAAAAAGAAAAACAGATTCTCCACTGGAAAGTGAAGTCAGGATAATTTAAATAGCTAAGCATTATCAATTTGGGGAGAATTTGATGTATGTAGCCCCACTTTTCACCAAAGACTAGTGAGACTTGACACTGGAGAACATAATCTTTTGTCTCCATAGGATTCTTCTCTGGTTCCCAATTTCAGATATGGGTTCTTTTACACTTAGTGGATCTCTTAGCCAATCAGAAAACTATTGGTTACCCACCACTATTGCACTGGCATGTACATCCTGTCAGGGTATTTGCTTCTGAGTAGCTTAGACCTCTGTTTGCTCAGACTGTTGTTGGCCACGTGCCTCTACAAGTTCATTTAGCTCTTTCCAATGCTAGATGGGCTAACTGTCTGTGGACTCTGTCTTCCAGATTCCATCCAAGTCTCTCCATGTTCTGTGTTGGTAACATTTGGTGTCTTCAGCAATAGGATCTTACCTTTTCCCTCTAGCAGGTAATCAAGTGCTTTGACAGAAGTTTGTCTTATTTTGGGGACCTGCAGGTCTCCATTCAACAGCTCATTGTGGGTAGCAACTGATTTCTGGTACTAGGAATTATACACCCAAGAAAAAAAAAAAAAAAAAAAAAAAAGGTTAGGCTTCATCCTGCCCTCTACAGGACCCTTCTCTGCTGATAACAATACATTTATCTCCTCAGCAAATAACTCTTAATTCAATGAATCAGTTTTACTTTTATCTTTTTTTCTACCACAGTCCCTCCACTTTATCATCATAACCTTATGATTTTATATGTAATGGCTGGTACTCCTGATGTATAACTTGTGTTTTAATTACTTTTATCCTAGATTGGATGAACCTGGCCAGAGCATTTTGAACATAGTGTTTTAACGTAAGTCCCAGCATAATTATTATGAAAGGTCTCATAAAAGGAGTTAGCCAATGTTGCCATGAAGTCTACATAGGAGGGAGGCCTAAGGTCTGAGGTACATCAGTTGTAAGACCTCTGGAGTCTTGGGTTAACATGACCTTGAGGGACAAGCATGTGTCAGTTGTCTTTTGGAATACTGACAGTGTTACTATTAAATTTTGTATTTAATTATCAGTAGTAGGAACTGGTTTATAATTATTGTCTTTGAAAATATGTATGGCAACACAAAAGAATTATTATAATAAAATAAAGCCAAAGAAAGAAAGCCTGGAAGGTCTTTTCTGTATAAGATTACTTAGTAGGGCTGGAGACATTGCTTAGCAGTTAAGGAGCTTGCCTTCAAAGCCTAAGGGCCCATGATTGACTGTTTAGATCCCATGTAAGCCAGACACACAAAGGTGAGGCAAAGAGGCAAGCACAAGGTTGCACATGCTCACTAGATGGCCTAAGCATCTGGAGTTTGATTTTGGTGTCTGAGGCCCTGGCAGGCAAATTCTTTCTCTTCTCTTCTCTTCTCTTCTCTTCTCTTCTCTTCTCTTCTCTCTCTCTCTCTCTCTCTCTTCCTTTTATTTTTCCTTTGGTGTTTCAAGGTAGGGTTTTACTCTAGACCAGGCTGTCCTGGAATTCACTATGTAGTCTCAGGGTGGTCTTGCACTCACAGCAATCCTCCCATCTCTGCATCCTTAGTACTGGGTTTTTTTTTTTATTGTTTTTTATTGACTTTTATACTCACATACAAAGAAAAAACCCACGTGATATTTCCCTTCCCTCCCCCCATTCCCCTTTAGAACTCAAGTCTCTATCATATCCCCTCCCTCTCTCCATTAGTCTCTCTTTTAATTTGATGTCATCATCTTTTTCTTCTATTTTGAGGGTTTTGCAAAGGTATTGCTAGGCACTGCAAGGTCATGGATATCGAGGCCAGTTTCTGTCTGGACAGTTGCATTGTAAGAGGTTATACCCTTCCTTTGGCTCTTCCATTCTATCCGCCCCCTCTTCCGCAATGGTCCCTGAGCGTTGTAGGGTGTGACAGAGGTGTTTCAGTGCTGGGCACTCCTCCATCCCTTCTTCTCAGCACTATGTTGCCTTTTGGGTCATCCCAGTGGTCATCGCCATCTGAAAAGAGAAGCTTCTCTAACCAGAAGTGAGAGTAGCGTTAATATGTGAATATGAACATTAAGTGTAGTGCTTTCAGGGCAGCTTGGTGGGAATAATATATACATTTAGTCAGATGAGAGCAGGCTTAATACCCCTAAGGCTCATGACCTCACCTACCAAAGACTTTTACTTAGGTTTTTCAGTATCAGGTATGAATTCCCTCCCGTAGAGAGGGCCTTCAGTCCAATTATGGAGCAGTTGGTTACCCCAAGAATAGACATGCCACTATTGCACCCGTTCAGTCATTGGGCCTGTCTGGCCAAGCTTGAATATTCAACATCCACTGTTTTCACTGTAGATGACTTCTGTCTCCCATACGCTGTGTGCAATGCAGCTTTATCCAGCTTTCAGCTGGCTGGTCTACAGGGAGAAGATTTTCTGCTCCACACCAGGTTGCTTTCTCAGTGACCATGCTTCTCAGGCATGAGATGTCTTCAGCAATAGAGTCTTACTGTCTGTTTCTCTAGGGAAACCAAGGGCTTTGGCAAGAGCCTTTAATGTTTTGGAGGCTACCGGGACCTCCTTGGCCAACAACTCACTGGAAGGTATTCCATCCCAAGTACTGAAAATTTTCTAGTAACAGTCTACAGCTTCTAGACGTGCCCTTATTCAAAAAAATAATTATACATATGTCTTATTCACAATATCTTGAGTTTCGATTGATCCTCCCCCTGCCCTTCTTGTATGCATTCTCTTCCCATGGCCTCACTTAGGACATTCCCCTCCCTGAAATCAGTTCTTCTACTTACATATGTGCATGTTTAAAGGCATGTGCCACTATACCCAGCTGTCTCTCTCTTGCACTCTCTAAAAATAAAATTAAAAACATAAATAAATAAATATAGATAAGTCAGCAGGAGTGACTAATTCTATTGTGAGGAGGAAAGCATAGGACATTCCTGCCATTAGAGGGAGTAGGTTGTACCACATTCCTCAAAAAGAAACAGATATCCCTGTGGAAGGAAAAGGATATACTACAAGGCAAGAGTAAAGAACTGTATCTGGAGTGAAAGACATAAAAGTCTCTTGGAACCAAAGGTTTTTTTTTTTTTTTTGAGAGAGACATAGAGAGGGGGGAGAGGAAAACAGATAGAGATGGGCGCGCCAGCAGTCTCTCAGCTGCTGTGAATGAAATCCAGATGCATGCGCTCCCTTGTGGTCAAGTGCAGCATTGCGCCCTTGTGTCACTTTGCATCTGGCTAAACGTGGGACCTGGAGATTGGAACCGGGTTCTTAAGCTTAGCATGCAGGCGCCTTAACCACTAAGCCATCTCTCCAGCCCTGAACCAAAGGTTTTTAATGATTCCCTGAGGTTATCAAATGAATTGGACCCAATTAGAAATGGTACCACAAAATCCTATATCCTGAAAGACATACTAAAGGCTGAACCTTCATCAGGTGCTTAGAACACCTGAATCACAGGGGCCCAGAGAGGGTATGATGTAGACTAACCTCAACCTGCTCCTGTTCCTCTTTCTCACTCCCTTTTCTTTCTCTTCTCTCTCTCTCTTTCACTTTCATACTACCTATATTTTTCTTCCTTCTTTTCCCTTGGCACTGACCTGTAACTCCCAATATCAGCATGCAGTTAACATCCACAATGAGCTGTTGATCAGTGAGACCTACAAGGTTTCCCAAAAGAAGACAGATTTCTGTCAGAGTACTTGATTACCCACCAAAGGTTAATGGTAAGACCCTACTGCTGAAGACATCATATTGGGATGGAACATGGAATGACCTGGCTGAATGCTGGAAGAGAGTCAGTCCCCAGACAGTTAGTTTGTCTAGTGCCAGAAGGTGTTACATGAGCTACTGGGGGAAAATGACCATCATCTGTCTAAGCAACACATGGTCTATACTACTCAGCAGCAATTAACCTGATGTGATGCTCACACAAGTGCAATAGTGGCACACAGCCATGGTGGGTTACCAACTGCTCTTGATTTGGCTAGCGGATCTGCTCAGTGGAACAGAACCCATACCTAGAACTTGGAAATAAGTCAGAACCATATCCAAAAAATGAGTTTGCTTTCCAATATCAAGATCCCACCAATAGTGGGATACAAGAGGGCCTACACCTATTTAATTCTCTCTAAAACAATAATTGTTATCCATGTATTTTGCACTAACCTCACTCTCTATTGGAGAATTTGCTTCTCTTTTGCAGATGGATGTAGAACCTGAGAAAAGATTCAGCCCATAGCACCTCACCAGGGTATCAGCTGAAGCTATAGAATAATTGGGAAAATGAGCAAGAGGGTTGCTTTCTTGGTGAACCTGGTACCAGCACAGGGGTGAAGGAGATAGACACAGAGAACACACAACTTCTACCAAATCAGATATCCAGAGACACAGAAACTCCCATGACCTAGTCACTGAAATAGGCCTAAAATGAACCCAGCATGGCTTAGGGAAATTCATGGAAGAGGGGGTGGAAAGATTGTTAGAGCCATGAGTCAGGTCATTATGCATAGTGACATTGTCTCATCCCCATAACTGATGGGTACCCCCACAATGCAAGAACCACAATCCCCAAGGGAGAAGGACAGGGAGAAGGCTAATGATGGTGCTATAATGGCGGTGTACACATTATATAGATAACAATAAAAAAATGAAATAATTGGTCCAGTTGGTTTCTCCAAGAGCAGACATGCCACTATTGCACCTGTTCAGTCATTGGGCCTATCTGGCCAAACATGAGGTTTCTAGTGTCCACTGTTTTCACCAGTGATGACTTCAGCCTCCCATACAGCTGCATTCAGTGCAGCTTTTTCCAGCTTTCAGTTATCTGTCTACAGAGAAGGTTTTCTGCTAAGCAACAGCTTGATTTCTTAGTGACCTTGCTGCTCAGGTCAGTGAGGTCTTCAGCAATAGGGTCATACCATCTGTTTCTCAGGGGAAACCAAGGGCCTTGGCAATAGCCTGCAATGTTTTGGATGCAAAACAATTCATTGGAAGGTACCCCATTCCTGGCAATGAAAATTTTCTAGTAACAATCTATAGCTTCTGGATGTGCCATTATTCAAAAAAGTAGATTTACATAAGTCTTATTCAGAATATCTTGAAATTTGATTGATTCTCCCCCACCCTTCTTTTGCACATCATCTTCCCCTGGCCTCAGTTAGGCCTTTCCCCTGACTGTAATCTATTCTACTTTCATATATACAGTACCATCCCCTTAAGTCCTTCCCTCTCCTCCCTCCCTTTATAACCTTTTTCTAGCATACTGGGCTCTGCTACCAATTTTTGGTTCCAGCTCACACACAATCTATACATTTGTAACTAGGATCTACATATGAGAGAAAACATGTGAAATTTAGCTTTCTGAGCTTGGGTTACCTCACTTAGTATAATCCTTTCAGATCCCTCCATTTTCCAGAAAATTTAATTTTTCTTTACCACTGAATAGAACTCCATTGTTTAAATGTAGCACATCTTTATTATCCATTCATGTGTGGAGGGACAACTAGCCTGGTTCCATTTCCTAGCAGTTTTGAATGAATAGAGCAGCAATGAACATGGTTGTGCAAGTATCTCGAAGGTAGTGAGAAGAGTCATTCAGATATATGCCTAGGAGTGCTATAGCTGGATCATATGGTAAATCTATTTTTAGCTGTCTCAAAAACCTCCATGCTGATTTCCACAATGGTTGAACCAGATTACATTACCCCCAACAGTGTAGAAGGGTTCTTCCATTTGGGATTATCGCCAAAACTTATTGTCATTTGTTTTCTTGACGGTAGCCATTCTGACGGGAATGAGATAGAATCTCAAACTAGTTTTAATTTGCATTTCCCTGATGGCTAAGTATATAGAATACTCTTTTAGATGTTTTTATGCCATCTGTATTTCTTCTTCTGAGAACTCTCTATTTAGTTCCATAGCCCATTTTTTAACCAGGTTGATTTCTTATTGTTCTGTTTTTTTGAGTTCTTTATATATTCTGGATATATAAAGAGGCATAGCTGGCAAAGATTTTCTCCCATTCTATAGGTTGTCTCTTTGCTCTATTCACAGTGTCCTTTGCTGTCCAAAAGCTTTGTAATGTCATGAGATCCCAGTGGTTGATTACTCCTTATGATTTTCTGAATTTCTTTGGTATCTGTTGTAATGGTGCCTTTTTCATCTCTAATTTTATTAATTTTTGTCTCTTCTCTCTTTATTCTGGCCAGATTTGCTAAAAGTTTATCAATCTTGCTTTTCCTTTCAAAGAACCAACTCTTCATTTCATTGATTTTTTGGATTTTTTTTTTTTTTTGGTTTCTGTTTCATTAATTTCTACAATAGTCTTTATTATTTCATCCCATCTACTGATTTTTGGTTTGCCTTGTTCTTCTTTTTCCATGGCCTTAAGGTGAAGGATTAAATTATTTACTTGTGAACTCTCTGATTTCTTAATACAGGTACTTAGACCTATAAATTCCTCCCTTAGGACTGTGTTCATTGTGTCCCAAAGGTTTTGGTATGTTGCATTCTCATCATCATTTGATTCCATAAATTTATTGATTTCATTTTTAATTTCTTCAATGATCCATTCATCATTCAATAGTGTACTGTTTAGTCTCCATGAATATCTGTATGCTTAGTAGTTTTTTTTGCTGCTGATTTGCAGTTTCATCCCAATGTAGTCAGCTAGTGTACATGGGAATATTTCATTGTCCTGTATTTGTTAAGTTTGATTTGTGTCAAAATTGGTTGACTTTAGAGAATGTTCCATGTGCTGCTGAGAAAAATGTGTATTCTGCAGCATTTGGATAGAATGTTCTATATATATCTGTTAGTTACATTTGTTCCATGACATCATTTAATACAGATGTCTCTCTTTATTTTTTGCTGGGATGACCAGTCAACTGATGAGAGTGGGGTATTGAAGTCACCACTACAATTGTGTTTTGTATTATTTCTGACCTTAAGTCTAATAGTATTTGTTTGATGAAATATGGGAGCCCCCATTTTAGGTGACTATATATTTAAGATTGTAATGTCCTCCTGTTGGAGTGTTCCTTTAATCAGTATAAAATGGCCTTATTTATCTTTCCTCAGTAATGTTGGTTTGAAGTCTATCCTGTCAGATATTAGGCTAGCAAACCCTGCTTGTTTCCTAGGTCCATTTGCTTGAAATACTGTTTTCTATCCTTTCATCCTAAGAAGGTGTCTATCTTTCATTGAGAGATTAATTTCCTGGAGGCAACAGATGGCAGGATACTGCATTTTAGTCCAGTCTATAAGCCTGCCTTTTGGTTGGGGCATTGAGGCCATTGGTATTAAGAGTTATTATTGAAAGATATGTATTTATTCTCTACATTCTTCTTGTTTTGTAGTGCTTCCTGTTTTCCCTTTACTCACTTGTTTTAAATGTTATTTGAGCATGGTTTATTTTTTCCTGTTTCCTCCTGTGTGTTTTGCTTTTTCTTCAGCATGAAGGATTCCTTCAAGTATTTTCTGTAATGATGGTTTAGTTGTCATAAATTCCTTTAGCCTGTTTTTGTTGTGGAATGTCCTTATTTCTCCATCAATTTGGATAGGTAGCTTTGTAGGATAAGGGAATCTTGGTCAACAGTTTTGATCTTTCAGAACTTGGAATACCTCATTCCAAGCCGTTCTGGCTTTTAAAGTTTGTGTTGAGTAATCTGCTGTGATCCTGATGGGCTTGCCTTTGTAGATCATTTGCTTTTTTGCTCTACCTGCTTTCAAAAATTTTTCTTTGGTTTGCATATTTAGAGTTTATTATACCATGGTGAGGAAAGAATATTTCTAGGCTTTGTCTGTTTGGTGTTCTCAAAACTTCTTTTTTTTAAATTATTAATTTTATTGACAACTTTTATACTTACATACAAAAACCCACCTGATATTTCCCTCCCCTCCCCCCATTCCACTTTAGAACTCCAGTCTCCATCATATCCCCTCCCTCTCTCCATTAGTCTCTCTTTTAATTTGATGTCATCATCTTTTTCTTCTATTTTGAGAGTCTTGCGGAGGTATTGCTAGGCACTGCAAGGTCATGGATATCGAGGCCAGTTTCTGTCTGGACAGTTGCATTGTAAGAGGTTATACCCTTCCTTTGGCTCTTCCATTCTATCCGCCCCCTCTTCCGCAATGGTCCCTGAGCGTTGTAGGGTGTGACAGAGGTGTTTCAGTGCTGGGCACTCCTCCATCCCTTCTTCTCAGCACTATGTTGCCTTTTGGGTCATCCCAGTGGTCATCGCCATCTGAAAAGAGAAGCTTCTCTAACCAGAAGTGAGAATATGAACATTAAGTGTAGTGCTTTCATGGCAGCTTGGTGGGAATAATACATACATTTAGTCAGACAAGAGCAGGCTTATACACCTAAGGCTCATGACCTCACCTACCATAGACTTTTACTTAGGTTTTTCAGTACCAGGTATGTATTCCCTCCCGTAGAGAGGGCCTTCAGTCCAATTATGGAGCAGTTGGTTACCCCAAGAGTAGACATGCCACTATTGCACCCATTCAGTCATTGGTCCTGTCTGGCCAAGCCTCAGAACTTCTTGCATCTGCATTGGCATTTCTGTCCCAATTTGGGGAAATTTTTCTTCTATCATTTTGTTGAAAATGCCTACTAAGCCTCTGTATTAGGTCTGCCACCTGGTCTTCTAGTTTAGATATTTTGTTCTCTCCTTCATCTATTCTAATGGTGAGACTTTCTGCAGAGTTTTTTATTTAACTGACTATGTTCTTCAGAGCTAGGACTTCATCCTGGTTTTTCATCAGTTTTTATATTTCCTTACTCATGTCCTGTAATGACCTTTTTATTTCATTAAGCTGGTTTCCTGTGTTCTCTTTCAGGAATTTGTTTTCTTCTTTGAATCCTTTCATTTCTTCCTTCATTTCTTTTCGTATAGATAAAACCATCCTTTTGAAATCTTTGCCAGGTATTTCATCTAAAACAATCTTATTTATGGTAATTTCTGATGGATTTATAATTTTTGGTCAGATGGCATTGTCTTGATTCTTTGTGTTTCTAGTATTATAATTCAGTGACTTTTGCATGTTGAATTGAATTCATGCTTGGGTTTTTACTGATCTGCAGTGTTCTTAGATGTGGCGATCCACTTTTATATACTTTCAGGATATATGTTTAAGGTGCCAAGTGTAGCTCTTGTACCCCAACCTAACCCTAGAAGTAATTGTAGGTGTTGGGTTTGCTTGCTAAGCAAGTATTCTAGTGGACTGGGTGGAAAAATTTATTAGCAACTTAAAAACTTCAACTGAGCAATATACACATTCAATAAAGACCAGAACAGAGTATACATGTGTGGGGATTAAACCAAATAGATAGTCTTATAAAGCCAAAATCCCTAATGGTGTGTGTTGGGCCCTGCCTGGTGTGAGGCCTAGTGGTTCTGAGCCCAGCCAGAGTTTACCTGTACTTGGCTCCTGGTGAGGCCTAGTCGAACTTCCGGAGCCTGACTGGAGTTTCGCGACCTGTCCTTGGAGTGACTCAGCACCTAAGCTGAAACTGCCTCCGCCCAGCTGCTGCTGACGTGGTGAAATAATATTGGCCCTTATACCTTTCTCTCATCCTCTCTTCCCACCCTCTTCCTCAAAATATATAAATACCTCCCCATGACAATAAACGGAGAGATTTCCGCCAGACGGACTTCCGGCTCAATGTGGTTTTCTTTTCCCCGGTGGTTTGGGGAGGTTTTTTGAGTTGCTGACACCTGCCTTCCCGCTCAGCCTTGAGAGAAGCGGCTGGCCCGGCTCTCTCTCTCTTCTGCTCTACCTGCTGGTGGTGAAGGAAAAAAAAAACCCGGCAACTGGTGCCCAACGTGGGGTGCACCAGGTGTGTGTTGCTCTACACCCTTAATCCTGTCAGCTAGGAGGTAGAGAATTCTGTTCTGAGTTTGATTTTAGGTCAGCTGGATTTGGATCAGACCCTGCACTCAATAATGGAGCAAAAGACAAAGGCCCTATAAATCTGTAAAGCCAACCAAAAATATGTAACCCATAACTTGCTCTGACATGGAAAAAGAGATTAGTACTTCCAATGCAGGCCTATGTACCTTTTTTTTTTTCTGTTGTTAGTTGGCCTTGTTAGTTTTTAGTGTGGCTTCCAATCTCACCAATGCTGAGTGCTCACCTTGATCCTTGTGTGCTCTGTTCAGCTGTGCTGGATGCAGTGCTATCAGTGCTGAATACAGGAGGTTTGTGGTTCTGATGGTTGGGGAATGGGAGAGTTCAGGAAACCTGAAGTTGCTCACACAGTCCCCCTGTATCTCTTTCAGTAGCTCCTTAGTTGATCTTAGCTGCCTTTCCTTTAAATTTCTTGACTCTGCAGGGAGGCAGATGAGTTTGGAAAGTCCCCTTGTTTGGCCTCTGCTGTTGCTGCTGCTTGGCACACCTGGAGGGTGGTGCCAGGTGTGCAGATCACACAGATCAGGCAGATAAGGGCTGCAAGCTCCTCAGTAGGATTCTGGCTGTTTCCTCCTTTCTGGTGCATTTCGGTCTCTCCTGCTTCTCCACTATGTCTAAGAAAAACTATACTCCTGCTCTTCGCAGAAGAAGAGTGTATTTTGCTATGGATTTGCTTAAATCTCTCCCTGGGCTGGTTTGGCATGGCTCCTATGCCACCATTTTACCCGGAAGTCTCTATTTATTCATTTTTATTTATTTTTTTTTTTTTTTTTTGGAGAGAGACAGAGAGAGACAGACAGAGAGGGAGAGGGAGACAGATAGAGAATGGGCACACCAGCAGTCTCTCAGCTGCTGTGAACAAAATCCAGATGCGTGCACCCCCATGTGGGCAAGTGTGGCATTGTGCCCTTGTGTGACTTTGCATCTAGCTAAACGTGGGATCTGGAGATTGGAACCGGGTTCTTAGGTTTAGCAGGCAGGCACCTTAGCCACTAAGCCATCTCTCCAGCCCTCTATTTATTTTTTATATTTAAGTTTTTATTGACAACTTCCCTAATTGTAGACAATAACTCATGGTAATCCCCTTCCCTCACTTTCCCCTTTGAAACTCCACTCTCCATCATATTGCCTCCCCCTCTTAATAAGTCTCTCTTTAATTTTGATGTCATGACTTTTCCTCCTATTGTAATGGTGTTGTGCAGGTAGTGTCAGGCACTGTGAGGTCCTGGATGTCCAGGCCATTTTGTGACTTGAGGAGCACATTGTAAGGAATCCCACCTTTCTTTTTCCTCTTACATTCTTTCCTCCACCTCTTTCACAATTGACCTCAAGCCTTGGAAGATGTGATAGAGATATTTCAGTGCTGAGCACTCCTCTGTCACTTCTTCTCAGCACCATGGTGCCTTATGATTCATCCCAAGGTCACTGCCATCTGAAAAGAGAAGCTTCTCTAACCAAAAGTGAGAGTAGCATTAATGTATAGGTATGAACATTAAGAGAAATGCCTACTGGACAGTTTGGTGAGCAAAGTATATACATTTAGCCAGACACTAGCAGACATTGCACCCCTAGGGCTCATGATTACCCCTGTTGTAGGTTTTCAGTATCAGGAATGTATTCCCTCCCATGGTGTGGGCCTCCAGTCCAATTAGAGAGTGGTTGGTTTCCCCCATAATAGACATGCCACTATTGCACCGATTGGCTCATTTAGCCTGGCTGGCCAATTTTAAGACTTGCAGTGTCCACTGTTGAGTATCTCCACTGGTGATTTCTCTCTCTCCCATTGAACTGCATTCAGTGTAGTTTTTTTCCAGCTTTTTGTCAGCTGGTCTACATGGAGGAGGTTTTCAGCTCTGCTTCAGCATGATTTCTCAGTGACCTTGCAGCTCAAGTACATGGAGTCTTCAGCATTAGAGTCTTACCATCTATTCCTGGTGGGAAAACAACTCCCTGGCCAACAACTCACTGGAAGGTATCCAATCCCTGGCACTGAAAATTTTCTAGTAACCATCTATGGAGAAGCAGATAATTTTTAAACAAGGCATAGCAAACACCAGTAGGAGTGGTGGACATCCTTTCCATATATATATATACGCACACTATTGGTATATCATGTTGGATTTTTTGGGCTTTCGTTTTGTGTGGACTTATCAGCTTTCAAGATTGTGACTGAAGCAGGGCCACAGTCTTTTTGGCAGGGGCAGATGTCCTCCAGAGCTTGATTTTGAGGGGACCTTGTGGGTTCTTAGTGACCTTTTAGCTATTATAATCAGCTGAGGACACTGTCTTCTTGACTTTGGTGTGATGAGTTTATAACTCTTAGCTGAAGAGTATGTGCCCAATTTCCCTAGGATATGTAGGCCCCTTATGTTACAAATTTTATGGAAGCATCACCAATGGCAGGAAAATCTGGGTAACCTCTATAAATCTAAACAAAGAGACACCATTAAACAACCAACACCACCAATATTAGCAAGTACAAATAATCAGAACTTTAAATTGTTTTTATATTTTAGGCTAGATTCTAGATTTGCCCGGAATGTATGTTAAGGCTTGGCTTTGAGATCTGTCCTTAGTGACATATCTTTTTTAAAATTAGACATAGCAAGTAGAGATTGGACTAATACAAATCAATAACTATCAAGTAAACATAATCAATGATGACAATTTTTGGATTTTTGATTTAAAGGCAAGAAGTGGCTGACTAATCAGAGCCAGGCAGAGGCAGAAGGCATGATTTAATGTTACAGCTTAGTACTGTAAGCCAGCATCAGTCAGGGAGGTCTATTTGTCTGAATCTTTGTTTATATTGTAATATCTTGTAATTATGTTTTTATTTTATGTAGGCAGCCAAAATTTACTACGTATTATATCTTATAGGTCACTTTTGGCTCTGTAGGAGAAACTGAGGAGTTTTATGTGAGGAGTTTTATGACTCTGAGCATTGTCATCTTCTAGTATAAATCAAGGCCATGCTCACCAAGTGGTCCTCCCTCTTTTGGGAAGACTGGAAAACTGATTTTTCTCTGATATTACTCTCCTGTTGCAGATACCTTGATTTGGAATCCATTTTTGGGTCTCTGGGTCCTACCTGATCAAGAATATAGGTAACTTACTGGAGGCTAGAAGTTAGGAAGTGTCCCATCATCTGTGGTCTTCTGACCTGGGAACAGGAACCAAAATATTGGTTATCCTTTGAACGCTGGTGTTTCTAATTAACTTTGGCTTTTATATAAGGTTATTACTCACTCAGAGAGACTTACACATCTGACTAGTTAAAGAGGTGCAGAACATATCTGGTTAGCAAAGCAGATCTGGTCAGAGAATGACACAATAGTTTAAAATCATTTTGATTAGCATTTAAGTTTAATTGTCAGGTCACCATGTAAGCTATATCTGGAACATAGAAAGCATAAACATTTTATCTTTTAAGTATCTGTCAGTTTTAAGTACAGACAGAACATGTTATCAGCTCTGTAGACAAAATTTTATTCACAACTTTAAAATCAATTGATTTGATCCAGAAATTGTTTGTCAGGAAAAGGCAAGACAGTATAAAAACCTGACATCTCCATCTGAAAACAAACTTTGACTAGTCTGTATACCAATGTAGGTTCCAATTACCACCAAAACTGTAAGCAGAACAGCAGTTTGGGATTTTTTTTTAAGAGCAGGGAACATATCTTAAACATCAATATATCTATAAGCAATCAACTTAAGATACCAGAAATGAGACAATATCTTAAGTAAAACCTTGACTGAGATTGATTATGCATAGTTTAAGAATAAAGCCAAACCTGGTCATTGTTGAGATATAATAGTCTGATTTTAACATACATTAGAGACATTATGAGAGACATAAAGTAATTTCTCAATCAAGTACCAGTCTTTTACAACCTCATAACTATTATTATGACCATATTAACATCAGTATGTCAAAGTTTTAAAGTTACAACCTGAATATCATAAGACCCTGTAACCAGCCAGGGCCATCCTGATATAAACTGTAGGCTAACAATCATCTTAATCTCAAGTAGTCTGTAATCTGATCAAGCACTTTAAGACTTAATCAATCAACTAAATCTTCTATTATCTTTAAGTCTTCTGTTTAAGTTTACTCATACCTTTATCCACATACTTTTATCTTACAGTCTATGTAACAATTTTGGAACAATATTTTTATCAAATATTTAACATCTGACATTTAAAGTTTTTGTTAGTTTATTTTTTATCTAGTTTATCTCATTATAATTGCCAGCAAAACTTTTATTGTCCTTATCATAAAACCTTTTAACATGACCATTTTACAGTTTTATTTTTAATTGTCCCCAAAATGCTCTTTGAAAAAACCTTTTTTAAAAGAATAGACCAGACTCAACTTACATTATTTACTCAGAGTTTAGATTCATTTAGATTTTATCATTTGTTGCTTTTTGGAGCCTTTTTCCTCAGATTTTTGAGACACATATTTTAAAAATATGAAAGCATATTAGAACATTATTAGAACTTTTAGAAACCTTCTTGACAAACTCAGTCTTGAGTACTTCTGAATGTAAACACAAACTTTGGGGCTGTTGTCTGTTAGCTGTTCCACAGAAGGATAGAGAGATAAAGTAAATTTAAACAGTTACAGATTTTTTTGTAAGAAGTCCCCATGTGTCCACAGCAATTGAGGACTCACCCATCATCATGTTAGGGCCCAAACCAAAAGATTCCCTGTGTCTATAGATGCCCCGGGTTCTGCAAGGAAGGGAAGCCAAGAAAGCAAAGACATTAAGGATTTCCCTGACGGGAGGTTTGTGTCTTATCTTCCTATCCAACAATAATACTTGTGTGTCAGTTCCCTCTCTTATTTTAGAGCCACCTGGCCATCATGCAGATTAAGTCCTGCAGGGAAAGCACTAAGTGACTCATTGAAATTGCAGGGGTCTGTATATATGCAGCCCCCCACTTTGTCCTTGTTTTGGAGAGCTGCCCTAGCCACATGTGAGAGCAAGACAGATAAGAGTTTTCTCATGTTTCTAGCATTTGCCTGGGACTGGCCCCAAAATTTAGATATTTCTGATTGACCTTTTGCCCCTGGGGAATACATCAGGATGGTATAACCCTTTTTTGCGAGTGTAGAGGGGCTCTCCCTCCTCTTCTGGCAGGTATGTGGTTGGTTTTAAAGCTTGAGTGACTATCACTTGCATTCATGTAGCTCAGTGAGACTTTAATCTTGGTTTGCCTTTAAAAATTTTTTTTATTTATATTATTCTGATTTTACATTCATAATATTGGTTCCATTGTCCTCCTCCCTGTCCTCCCTCTTCCAAAGGGACCCTCATCAATGGGGAACGTGGGTCATGCATTGTGGGGGCCGTCAAGAGTTCTGGGGTGTAGGCCCCAGTCTCTGTGCATAATGCCCCAACTTGTGACTCTAACAATCTTTCTGCCCCCTCTTCCGCAAGTTTCCCTGAGCCACATTGGGGTCATTTTAGTTCTGCTTCTGTGATGAGGTTTTGGGAGCCTCTGTGTCTCTGGATATCTGGCTTAGTTGGAGTTGGATGTTCTCTGTGTTTATTTCCTTCAGCCTTTTTCTGGTGTCATTTTTTAAAAAATCATTTAACCTTTCTCTCAGTGTCAGGACAGCACTCTCTTTCGCTACCTCCCTTTCTGTGGCCTTGAGTTTAGCTTGTTACCTGTTACTGGAGAATGTGCTAGGAGGCAGCTGTATATGGGGATGATCTCTGGCCTTGAAGGTTCTGGTCTGAATCTAGCTGAGCTAACTTTTTTTCCTAGGGAGAGGTTTGGATTTTTCTCAGGGCTACAGGGAAGCTCCCTGATCTTGTCAGTTTATAACTTTTAAGTGTAGGAGAATTTTGTGTTTTTCCCTGTTTATAATCTTAGTTACTTTCAGTGTTTTTTTCTGGGGGTGTTCAACATTAGAAGCTGGCCATCCTAATTTACAGAGACCTTTAATTTTGCTGATGTCTTCTTAGTATTATAATTTCCTGAATATTCTCTTTTGAAGTATGATTTATTTTTAATCATGTAGTATAAGAGAGAGGGTTTGGTGGAGGATTTCCCCACAGTGAATTTCCTACTGTGTTGGTGCTACAGAACAGAGACAAAGGCAAAGCTTTCCTAAGCATGCACTATTGGGGACAGAAATCACTCTGCAGCCTTAGGACTGTGAGCTGCATACATACTTGTACACATACATTTATATCAAGTTTCTTTTTATATAGACTCCAGATGGCCATCTCTCCCTCACACATTTATTTATTCATTTATTCAGAGTTTAAAAAGTTTTCCTTATCTAATCCCACTCACAACCCTGATCTAGCTAGTTACCAAGACTGGAACAACATTGGTCCTGATTTAGCTAGTTACTGAGATCAGAGCAATATCAGTCTTGACTGGAACAACTTTGGACCTCCTTATATAAAGAGGGCCAACCCTCAGAACTGCATCGAGGCTCAGGATTCCTCTTGCAGGAATCAATCTGTGCCAGCTCTGCAGACCTCAAAATCACTTCAAGTATAATTCAGACCTGACTAGGCACAATCCCAATTTTAAGTTTTAATTTCCACTTTCTAATTCTTAATTTTCCCAGGGTGTTTTTACCTGGTCAGGATGTCTGGGTCAATCTCATCTCTTTACACTCAGGATCTCCAGTATGGGGTTTTGCAGTCTCTTTGGGACACCTGGAATGTTGGGGGCATGCACTTTTTCAGTTCCAGTGACCTCTGGCATGCTGGGAGGCCCAGAAACAGCAGCCCTTCCTGACCAACAGGGGTTGTACTGAAGGAAAATCTTTCTGGGGCCTCTAGATATATTGGAGAAAATTTTTTGGAAAGATCATTTCAACATCAGCATGAGTAAAAATAGAGAAATTTATTTACCTGGAGGCCAAAAGAGCTTGAGATAGCTCTCCAGAGAAATTCTGGACCCTGGTTGAGATTTTATTTTTATTTTACAGCTTTCATAGCCAAAAGGAGGGGTAAGTGTACAAACAAAACGTGACAATTTGTATGTCATTTTTTAGTCAAGCCACCCTAACAATGAACTCCAGACATAAACTGTCTTTTCTTTTTACTGTCTCTCTGGGCCCTTTCTAGACAGTTCTCTTTGGGATTTTTTTTCATTTGCTGACAAAGATAAGTTTAGCTAGCTCCTCAACAATAAATCTTACAGTAACTCAGTAAACTAGTTTAACTTTTAACTTTTTTTTCTATCACAAAAGTATCCAATTAAATTATTATTATTATTATTATTATTATTATTATTATTATTATTTTTCAAGGGAGGGTACTGTTTTAACCTAGGCTGACATGGAATTCACTATGTAGTAACAGGGTGGCCTCAAACTCAAGGCTATCTTCCTAAATCTGCCTCAGAAGTGCTGGGACTAAAGGCATGCACCACCATGGCTGGCTAAAAAATATTTTTATTCATTTATTTGTAAGGGGAGAGAAAAAGAGATTGAAATGGGCATGCTAGGACCTCTTGCCACTACAAATGCACTCCAGATGCATGTGCCACTTTATGCATCTGGCTTTATGTTGTTTACTATTTAATCAAACCCAGGCCATCAGGCTTTGTAAGAAAGCACCTTTGTTACAGGAAGAAGAAGAAGAAAAAAAAAAAAAAAAAAAAACCACTGCTCACAAAACAGGCACTGGAGGCAGAGTGGAAAATCAGATTTAGTTGTGCTCAGAGTGAGGTATCAGATTTACTTATGTTGACACAGACTCAGGGGAATAATTTCCAAAGGCTGAGCCCCAAACCAAAGTCACTCAGGACATTTGTAGACAGTTTTCCACCATTTTTCACCTTTTTGATCTTTGGTGAGTTTGAATTTCCTGTCTATATGGCTCAGAGCCATAAGAGGGAAATCCTTCATGAAAAACAGTTTTCAGAAGTGGAAGCACAGTTAGGCTAAGGGTCTTTTGCAGTCAGCTGTGTTGTGAGATAAGGTCTTGAAATTGGCTCTTTCCTTAAAAAGAGGCCCTGGGAGTTTTGTTACTTATTTAGATCAGTTTTTCTTGTTTAAACTTCAAACCATTACTCTGGCCCTAAAGTGCCCAATTTTCATGCAGATGATCCATTCAGGACCCCTCTTGCTATACAGGAGTTCTACCTTCTTTCCTTCTCTTAAGCTCTATAGTAAAATCTGTGTAAACCTTACTTTATGTGGTTCATGGATTTCATTCATTGAATTTATGAGATAAGAACACTGAGACCACTGACTCAGAGGAAGTTTTCTGTGACTATAAATGACCAGCACCCTAACTATTGAGATAAAAGCCCAATCAAGAGCTAAGAATGGTTCCATTGCCCTCAAATACACCCCAAATTCCCATATCAAAAAGACTGAAATAAACTGGGTGTAGTGGCACACACCTTTAATCCCAGTACTCATATTCAGAAGGCAGAGATGGGAGGATTGCTGTGAGTTCAAGGCCAGCCTGAAAGTACATAGTGAATTCCAGGTCATCCTGGACTAGAGCAAGACCTTACCTCAAAAAAAAAAAAAAAAAAAAGAAAAGAAAAGTATAAGAGACCAGGTAAAATGCAGATATATTGAACATTAGATTTATCTTTAAAATAACAGATTACAAAACAGAGTCTAAAACAGAAATGGTAGGGAAGAATTCCCTCCTCCTCTATTGCCTCCACTTTAGATACATAAACTACATTTAAAAAATTCCAGAATCAAAGACTTTATAAACAAAATTTTGAACAACAGTCCAAACTATGTGAAGTAGACATGGGGACACTGTCGCTGACCTGAAAAAACTAAGTATTACATTGGGGCAGGAAAGAAGCTGATCCCTGTGGAAACTGCCATGGAACCAACCACTCAGCTGGGAACAGTACAGAATATTGCACAACCACATCTCCAAACTTAGAAGCTTCCTTTCCTCCACCCACTAAAAGAGGAGACTCAGAGAACCACACAACCACATAAACACCCCACAGGAGCTGACCTGAACTGAAACTCAATTAACAAGCATACTCAAGCTAAGAATTCAAAAGCAGGCAGAGCCCTGCTAAGAGGAAAGCTTCTAGCTGCACAGGTAAACACAAACAGGAGTGGACTTAGGACACTGAAACCCAAGCAGAGCAGGACCACCCAGCGCACTCACAAAAGGGGATGGGTCAGAGGGTAGTCCATGCTGAGAAATGGAAAACTACTAAGCAAGGTTGAAGCCTCTAGAACCAGGGCAGAAATTTAACCTGGTGTGACAAGGCACATCAACCAAATCAAATTGATTTGAATTGAAGACCCAGGCTGGCTGCTATAGCAATAGCAAAATTAAAGCATAAAAAGGAAAGGACATTTTATGATGCTATAAGCAAGGAAAGATTTTTGACTGATGACATGATTTTTTAATTTTACTTTTATTTCCGTTTGATATTATTTAAAACTTCACTCTTACATAAATATTGTGTTTTTTGTTTTTAGTTTTTACATTGTTTAACTAGGTATGATTGTTTTGCTTATGTATTATTTTCTATTTCTGTTACAACACATTTAATTCCTCTTCCTACTTTATGTTCTTTCTCTCTGTATGCTCTCTTATAATTACAATTTTTTAATGCTTTAATAATTTTAAGATCCATTTATCCTAGCAGTTTCCCAGCTTCCTCATTCTATTTAACTATCCCTGATATATGATTTCCCTAGTCTTATTTGGCTTATTTTTCCCATTCTTTTTTTTTATATTTTATTTATTTATTTGAGAGAGGGGGGAGAAGCAGATAAAGAGAGAGCAAGAATGGATGCACCAGGGCCTCCAGCCACTGCAAATGAACTCCAAACACATGTGCCACCTTGTGCATCTGGCTTACATGGGTACTGGGGAATTGAACCTGGGTCCTCAGGCTTCATAGGCAAGCACCTTAACCACTAAGCAATCCTTCTTCTCTATTCCCCATTCCTTCTTTAAGTAGATAATATGCTAGCATATATTATGTCATTCTTGTTCCTTTATATCTCAAAATTATTGCAGTTTAAGGCACAGTTATTCATAACTTTTACTGTATTTTCATAGCAGACCCATCTATCAGTTAATATTCTATGGTTTGAACACTAAAACCTAAAGTTAGAGGGAAAGTCTACAAGCTACAAGCTACTCCTAGTGAATTACTGTGATAGCATCAACTGAAAACAATAAGGATGATCTTTAAAAATTTCTACCAATGACTTGATCCCTGGTGTTCAAATTTTAGTGAAAAAACACAAAAATCATGTAATATCAAGACAACATGAGTCCACCAAAAATCATCAGTTCTATTGTAATGGATTCCAAAGTGGATTGGATAAATTATCAAAGAATTAAAAAGAATAAAAACAAGATTGTTCAATGAAATCAAAGAGGGCATGAATAAATTCCTGAATGGATTCGAGGAGAATACAAATAAGCAGCTTAAAGAAACAGAGCCGGGGGTGGTGGTGCACGCCTTTAATCCCAGCACTTGGCAGGCAGAGGTAGGAGGATCGCCGTGAGTTCGAGGCCACCCTGAGAATACATAGTGAAAAAGAAAAAGAAACAGAGAAGTCAATATAGGATAAGAAACAGAAATTTAAAAAAGACAAAAATACTGAAGAAAATCATTTGTTTTGAAATTTTGGTAATGAAAAGCTTCAAAAATAAAATGAAAACCTCAATGGAGAGGCTCACCTGTAGAATAAATCAAGTGGAATACAGAATGTCAGGGCTTGAAAGTAAGGTAGATTAGAACAATCAATCAACAATTAAGACAAAATAATAAGAAAGTATGAATGGGGCTGGGAAGATAGCTCAGAAGTTAACGTACTTGTTTTCAAAGCAAGAAATGTTGCAGGAATTTCCTGAATGAGACTCAGAGCCTTGTGGACAGAGGAGAGGAAGATTTATTTATGCTAGGCTGACATCCAGATCACTCTGTCATGGCGTCAGTCCTGAGCTTAGGCAAGAGATAATTTTTATAACTTTCTTCCTACAAGCAAGCAAGGTTACAGAAGCGTACATGGCATGAACGTGCAGCTATATAGTTTAAATTTCTTGTAATTTCTGTTCTTAGTCCAAAACTATCAGTAGCTCGCAGCCCAGGAAAGGAACTTACCTCTATGTTCTTTGGTCTCCCCTGTGGAGACTTGTGGACATAAGCTTATCTTTCTGTTCTCTGGTCTCTTCCTGCAGGTAGCTCAAGGGTGACCAGGGACTTATCTCTGCTCTTAGTGGGTAACTTCTGGACTGTTGAGGGGCTTGGGAACCCAGCACAAGTTTTTCTTTTATTGCTATTTTCTGCTAGGAAGGAACTAAATATAACACCCAGAACACACATGAAAAATCAGATTGAGTGATGGGCATATGTAATCCCATCAATGGAGTGGAGACTGGAAGATCCTTGGGAGTCTCTGGCCAGTCAGTCTACAGTCTAGCCTGATTAGTGAGCTCCAATCCAATGACAGACCATGTCTCAAAGAAGGTGGATGGTGTTCCTGAGGTTGACACCTAAGGCTGTCCTCTGGGCTCTACACACATATGAACAGGCACATGCACCTTCACCTGCATGAATACCATAACCCTCCCCATAAAGTGTGAACTGAAAATGTGAAATCTATGAGTTGCATTAAAAGAATAAATTTATGAATCACTAGAATATAAGGAGTTATACTTTTAAGACCACAGAAAGTATATTCAATAAACTCATAGTAGAAATTTCCCCAAATCTGGGGCTAGAGATGTCAACTAGACACAGGTGGCATTTAGAATGCCTAACAGACCAGAAAAGAACCTCTGCATACCATATTATTAATTAAAACACTAAGTGTACAGAATAAATATTGGCAGCCACAAAAGAGAAGCATCAATGTACATCTAAAGGCAGATCTATCAAAATAACAGTATATTTTTCAACAGAAACTCTCAAACCCAGGAAGATACTACACAGTGAATTTCAGGCTCTGAAAAACAAGGCCCGCCAATGACAAACAACAAAACTGTCCATCAAAAACAAAAACAAACAAACAAAAAGCTCAGGACCATAAAAATATTCAAAACCATGAAGAAATGAGAACTAAAGGGAACATGTCACAACATAATAAAGGTATTTATGACAAGTCTATTGCTAATATTATACTAAATGAAGAAAAATTCAAAAAGTTTTTTATGAAGAACAAAACAAGGGTGTTCATTTTCTCCACTGTTATTCAGTATAGAAATAGAATTCAGGGCAGTAAGATAAGGGAAAGAAAAGGGATACAAATATGAAAAGACCAAGTATAATTACCCTAATTTGGAGACAATATGATCCTATACAAGAAAGATCCTATAGACTCCACCAGAAAATCTTTAGAACTAATAAACGCTTTCAGAAAAGTAACACAATACAAAATTATCATACCAAAACATTTTTCTTCTTATATACCAAAATAAACATGCTGAGAAAAAAATAAAGAAAATAACCTCATTCACAATGCTAAAAAAAAAAAAAAAAACTTTGGAAAGCATCTAACTTAAGAAGTAAAAGTGTCATTGAAATAGACCTAAAAATGAACCCAACATGGCTCAGGGAAATTCATGGAAGAGAGGGAAGAAAGAATGTCAGAGCCATGAGTTGGGTCATTATACACAGAGTCATTGCCTCTCCAGCATAACTGATGGCTATGCCCATAGGCAAGGCCCACATTACCCATGGGGGAGGATGGAGAAGATTAACGATGGTACCATCATGCCTGTATATATACTATATACATATGTAATAAAAATATTAAAAATAAAAATAGGTGAAATACTTCTACCATGAAAATTTTAAAACACTGAAAAACAATTGAGGATGACACTTGATGCAAAAAGACACAACTCTCACCTCAAATGGGGATAAGAGTTTGTTCTGAAGCAAAATATGAATGATTGTGGCCCAGGAACACACATTAAGTTACCCCAAATTCCATGTTCCAATGTGTTAACAATTTTATGAAGGCTTTATATCACAGAACAAAAAGATTCATAAACCAAGCACTTTTCAAATATATTGGTGGAAACATCAGGTGCGTAAAGTGGATAAATCTCTGTTATACGCTTCAGATGTTATCTGATGACATTCTTAGCCTTTGGTTGGTAGCTGGTGGTATGGTTGCCCATTCCAAAAAGGTATTATTTAATCACCCAAATAATAAGGATGTTAGGTCATATATAGAGGTGGCCAATAAATGCTCAGCTGTAATTTAGCTCTAATGCTGTAACATCCCATCTCTCACTGATCAATTTTATCAGTCCATTCAGCTTTGTTTAAAGTAGATGTAGCACTTCTGGAGAACGCTAGTTTACAACCTGTAAGATGGAAAAGCCTCCAATGCTCATGAATCTGCAGAAGTAATGTTGCAAAGATGGCTATATTACCAAAAGTAATCTGCAGATTCAATTCAATCCCTATCAAAATTCAATGACATTCTTTACTGAACTTTAAGAAAAAATCCTAAAATTCACATGGAAACATTATAAACATCAAAAGCAATCCTGAACAAAAAGCCCAATACTAGAGATATCACCATACCTGATTTCAAGATATATTACAGAGCCATAGTAACAAAACCAGAATATTACTGGCACAAAACAGACATGCAGATCAATGTAATAAAATAAAGGCTCCATAAATAAACTCATACAATTACTTCCATGTGTTTTTT
This sequence comes from Orientallactaga sibirica, assembly GCA_036365145.1. Classification (NCBI taxonomy): domain Eukaryota; kingdom Metazoa; phylum Chordata; class Mammalia; order Rodentia; family Dipodidae; genus Orientallactaga; species Orientallactaga sibirica. The sequence continues at coordinate 4,428,203 of JAEOAD010002517.1, forward strand.
TTTTTTTTTACAGAGATGACAAAAATATAAATTGGAGAAAGATAGTCTCTTCAATAAATTGTCTTGGAAATGTTGAAGAATAAAACTAGGTCCCTATATCTCCCTGTGTACAAAAATCAATGCTAAATGGATCAAAACCTTTAATGTAAGACTTGAAACCCTGAAGCTATTATTGGAAAGCACTTCAAGGTATCAGCATAGGCAAGGACTTTCAGAAAAGGACTCCAATTAATCAGGAAATGAAGTTAATAACTAACCAATGGGATTGCATGAAATTGAAAAGCCTCTACACAGCAAAGGAAAAATTAACTAAGAGAAGAGACAGCCTTCAGAATGTGAGAAAATCTTGGCTACCTGAAAAAGGATTAATATCTAGAATAGATAATAACTTAAAAGATTACACATAGCAAGAGATCAAATACTCCAATCAATAAGTGGGATGATTCTCATGAATGAAGCACAAATAACCAATAAACATATGAAAAGTGTTAATCATACTCAGCTATTGGGAAAATGAAAGTTAAAACAACATTGATATGCAATCTCACCCAGGCAGAATGGCAGTCATTAAGAAAACAAAAAACAACAAATGTTGACAAAGATGCAGAGAATGCACTGTTGGTGAGAATGTAAATTAGTCTATGAAAAGCACTATGAAGGTTCCTTAAAGCAGCACTGCCATATAACTGAGATATACTACACCTAGGTCTATAGCCCACAGAGCCTAATCAACATTGCCACAGAGGTTGTTACACATTTACATTTTCTGTAGCACTACTCACAATAGCCAAGTCATACAATCAGCCTAGGTGTCCAACAGATGAACAGATAAAGAAAATGAGGTATATGTACACAATGGAGTTGTTTTATTCAGCCATAAAAATAATGAAATTTTGCTAATTGCAAGAAAATGAAAACAGCTATGCCTCATACTAAGTAAAATAAATTAGACACAGAAAGAGATGCATGTTTTTATGTGTATGTTAGAGATACATAAAACCATATCTGCATATTGGTCACAAAAACACACATAAGATTATTTGGGAAGGTAATGGGAATAGTGGGAGAGGGAAGGGAAAACTGGATGGCGGGGAGTGAATATATTTGTAAGAAAGTGTCTTTTTGAAACTCATCACTAGATACAATGGATATACCAGTAAAAATGTTAATAATAATAAAGACAGTCACCTTTGTTAGCATTATGGAATTAATTTGTGGATATTCAAACAGGAATAAAACTATTACCTTTTTAATCTACATATTAATCTATTTAATCCATACAGTCTTTTAAACTATGTAACATACACTTTAATCAACTACTTGAGCTATAGTTATGTATAGTGCAGATAAATACTCCAAGACCAGGCTGCTGTATCAGTTAATATATTCTCAATTGCAAGCAGCAGACTCAATGAACTTAATCTTAAAAATGTGTTATGTCCAGTTGAATTCTGATACATGTCTATGTACCAGAACTCTTCATGTATGTGTATATATACAAAAACATGCACATATATACACCCTTATGTACCTCCATGGATAATGACAAGCTACTCACCCAGTTACTGAATTCAGTTCATCATAAGACCTGACTCCAGCATGTCACAGGACAGAAAATAAACAAATCAGGAGTTCATGCAGAAACTGAACAATATTTTCAACCATGCAAGTCAGTCTATATTTCTGTGTTTCTCTTTGTGCTCAGCAGACAGCTGGTCATCTAAGGCTTGAGTATGATCACAAGAAGGCTGCTTCTGCCCAGGCAGCCTATTCCTGCACAGTTGCATCAAACGACATGAAGTATAGTTCCTCATTGGCAATCTCTGGTTTATTTTTCTCTGTCAGCATTCTATTCTCCTTCTCCTGAGGGAAGAATGAACAGTTTATCTTTCCTGTCCATCAGAATTTAGTGAAAAAGGAAGAAAAGAATTACATTATCCTCTTTCATATGTAGAACATATATACAGGACATGAAAGTACAGGGACACTATTTACAAAGATGAAGGGAGCCAGTGAGAAGGGGTGATGAGATATGGATGGGAGATGGGGAGATGATATGCATCAAGTACGATGATATATAAGTGCATAGACATGAAAATGTCTTAAGTAAACCCATAATATTGAATACAAAAATATTAATAAAATTTGTTAGAGTATTTCTAAAGCACACTTGTAGAGATGGATGAGAAGGTGGCAGCTCTTCTGTCCATGAAAGAAGTCTGTGTATGCTTCCTCTCTCATCTAGTTTGGACAGATTCTGTTGTGCAAGCACACATTATCTGTTGCTGTGTGTAGGAGACCCATGAGTGCATGAGACAAGGAGTTTCTTGCATTTCCAAAATGCAGTCATAGAGATGGGTGGGGGAATATGGCACATCTTCCCATGCCATATGAGATATTTAAAAAGAGAATTTGGTGGTTTTATAAGTTATCAAGATTTTTGAATATTACCTATAGCTTTTAAAGTGAGTTTTTATACATTTTGATTAAAACCAGAAATATCTGCTTTTCTAGGGAATTGTAATGTGTTCAGTAATTGATTATCAAAATTAGCAGATAGGTCCCTTCCTAGTATTCACTAGTGTTGGACCATTCCCAATTATTAAGTAAAACAGTGATTTGGAGACTCCGACCTGTGTGAATTGAATATGTGTGTGGGACTGTGAACTCCACTTGTAGTCTAACCCTGCCACCAATTAGCTCTGTGACCTTGGATAGATCATTTTACCTTTAGCTTCCTTATTTGTGAATAGAAGTAATTTTAGGAAAAAGTCTCTGAGCTCCTTCTAGCCAAATGGTAATAATTCAAATTAACAATCACACCAAAAATAAAGGTGCTAACTCCCCAGGTAACCTCAGCTAAGCCAAGTAACTTGTCTATATTCTTTGTGCACAACATACCTAGTACAAAGCGGTGCATTTGCTCCTGCCTGTATGGATAAATTATGTAGGACTGTGTTGGAACGAAAGAATTCACTGAGCACAAACAATTATCAACTCTCTGCACCAATGATGGGTGATGCTGCTGTATGCCTCCAAAGCTTGGTCTGAGTCAGCAAGCAGCAGTCATGTCAAGAATGAAATGAGGCAGATCTAATCTTCTATGACTCTATTCCCCAAAGACGACATTTCAGTATTAAATGGAATGTCCTTAAAGATTACTTAGAAACAGAAAAATGCATTTGTTCATATAAAATAGCCAGTTCATTGCAACCTCTAAGAACAAGTGGGTTGATCCACAAACCAGATATTTGGGAATCAGAAGTTAAGGTGACATCTAGGATTCATTTTCATGGGCTAACTGTGATACAAATGTGGCATGTGGGTGGTGTTGCTGTTGCTTGTTTGTCACAATGTGTCTAGAAGAAATTTGGCACTTGTGACAATAAGGACTGTGTATGTAAGCCTTGAGGTAGACAGTGGAGAAATTGAGCTTTGTTACTGTATCAGTAAGGAAACCATGGAACTGAAGGTAAATGTGATTAGTACTCCCTGTTCTCACAGCTAGTGAACTGTGCTGGACCCTGTGCCAACCTTAAGATCCCTTTTTCCCCATCCATAGCAAACCAGAGTTGCCAGTTGTTCCTGTTTCCTCCACCATCTCTCCTGGCCTTAGTCATTCATGGAAAGGAGACTCACACAGCTGAGCATCTCTGTTCCTTCTTCCTGTACAAGTACTGGAAAGGAAATATAGTACTATACACACTTTCCCCAAAAGACACTGTAACCCAGCATTTCTTTCCATGCCTCAAGAGGAGATGCCCTTCTTTTTACACACTGTGTATGCTCTGTACTTGTATCCCAACTGCAAATGGAGCTTCCCTGGGAATTCTTCTGGTAACATGCACTGGAAATAACTATGGCAAAAAAGAAAATTGGGTAATCCTAAACTATGGTCTCCTGCTGAGGTCTCTCTGGGTGCTACCATGTATGCTGCTGTGTTCTTCCTTCATCTCCTGCAAGAAGACTGAAACATACAAACTCATTACTACTGGAGTGGGACTATTAACAAACTTGAAGTCATTATAGGCATAAATAACACCACAAATTACATGTTTTTATTTTTAATTTCATTGCCTATTTTTAATTTCATTCTGTTTTGGGAGAAAGATTCTTTAGTTTACTGATTTATACAAGAGTCTTAAAAAGAAATTGGATGCTCTTTGGTTATAGAAGTCTTGTTGGCCCCTGGAGATTATTCTAAACTTCAGGTCATATGTTATCTGTGGTAAATCTCAGACATGTTGATAAGGCTTAATGTTATCTGTATTACTGTTTGGATTTTCTGTGAATACTTATTTGTACTAAATCTCTCCTGTGATTGCTCTGCAAGAGACATGCACAAGGAATTCCAACTAATCAAGATTTTACTATGCACCAGAGTACTCTGAACTGCAAACGGAGCTCTTTGATTTAAGGAGTACAGCTCTGCATGCTTGCTATCCCTTTCTCAGTTCTCTTCAGTGATTTAACAGAAGTGCTTCAGTAAGGTTCTTTCATTCTGTTTTAGCCCCAAATCAACACAGGACAATTCTAGGACAGGCTTGCATGTTCAACTATCTCTGCTTCTGGAAACTCTTTCTTGATTTAGGATTGGTAAATAAAATTGAAGATGATATGTGTGCCCTTGCTTTCCAATTAAAGTCACAGGGAGGAAACAGAATGGGCTCTGGGTTATACATCTTACTTTAGTGTCTGCCATCTACAAATTGCTTAGAAGTGACACCTCCTCAGTGGAGACATTTAATTTACAGTATAACTTCCTCTTTCTTTCTTTCTTTCTTTCTTTCTTTCTTTCTTTCTTTCTTTCTTTCTTTCTTTCTTTCTTTCTCTTTCTTTTATTCGAGGTAGGGTCTCACTCTAGCCCAGACTGACTTGGAATTCACTATGTAGTCTCAGGGTGGCCTTGAACTCACAGCAATCCTCCTACCTCTGCCTCCAAAGTGTTGGGATTAAAGGCGGGCACTACCGTGCTTGGCTAATTTCCTATTTCTGATGGCAGTGTTTGTGCTACTTTTATAGTCCAGACACCTGGAAAGGCAAACCAATGAGTCAGAAGTTCTAATTGAAGCCACATGCTGTATGTGCACCATTTGTTTCTTCCTTCTTTCAGTCCCCCACCTACCCCAATCAATTCTCACTTGAGCCTACTTGAATTCCTCAAGCAATTATCCTGGGTATTCATTCTGAAATGTCACCATTCACCTCTCATTGCCTTATAGCTCTTTTCATCTCAGACCATAGCACACCAGAGACCTACCTGGATTTATTCTCTGGGCTCCCTAAAGCATTGAAATTACAGAGTTAGATTCATGGACCTGTGCACTTGAGCCTGTGAGTAATTCACACTGTCTGGTTTCCAGTGTACAACTAAGGACATTAGCTATGTCATCACATTGGGTCCTTAATAAACCTATTTATATTTTACAGACCAAGAAGAGAGCACCAAGAAAGTTTTTATAACTTATCTAATGAGCTAGAAAATATGTTTAAACCCCAAAGACTTACTTTAAAGGTGGCTCATTACTTCTTCTATGAAACTATCACAAAAGTGAGTCCCAGCAAAGGTGTACTGTTCATGAATCCAGAATGGCCAGCTGAGGACCAGACACTGTGAAATAGACTGGTTATGTGCTTGATTTAAAAAAGTGAGTGTTTCCTCTCAAAGTTATCGTGCTTCCCCTTAACTCTGCTCCAAATACCCTTTCTCCAGTCCACTGGCTTAGGAAATTCCACAATATTTTATTTCTTCAATTAGAACCTTGTAGTTATCTGAATTCGACCAAGAGTATCATGCTATACTTAAAAAGAAATTATTTGTGCCACAAATGTCAATATCTATTAATACTCTGATTAGAGATTATACTGGGGGAGGCAGAGAATGGAGAGACTATGAGGCTACTGGCTTTATAAGAAAAGCCTCAAAGAAGGAATCAGAAATGGTACAGCAAGCAAATGCTACCAGACGTTTTGGTTTTATCCCAATTCTAAATTTGAATGTCATAACAAGAAAATAAAACAAAATACACTTATTCAATATATTCTATCTCAGTTATTTTAATATAAAAGTGAATATTCTGAGGCATTTGAGGTTTATAAAAGGAATTATTTACATATAGAATGCAGTTATTTTGAGGATATACATGGTTAATATGCAAGATATATGTTTGTAAATTAATTTTAATACATTCCAATCCATATGTCCAAGTAATTGTTGAGTAAAGGTTCTTGGACTATTTAAAAATATATAAGGTTAGATGGAGAGACGTCTTTGCAGTTAAGGTGCTTACCTGCATAGCCTAACAACCCATGTTTGATTTCCCAGTACCCACACAAAGCCAGATGCAGTGGTGTATGGAAACCCTGGCATGCCCATTCTCATTCTCTCTCTCTTTCTTCTTGCAAATAAATAAATTAATTAATTAAATATATGTAAAGTTAAGTGGGCTTGTTCTGGTAATTCTTTGGCTGTAAAATTCAACCCATTAGTTCTCATCACCCATTTATCTACCAGCCAGAAGTGTGTCAGGATAATTAGTTGTGTATATATATGAGAAAAAGAAATAACTAAAAACTTATCAGTCAATTATTAGCCTCACTTCATCATTATCTGTATAATAATAGAGTTATTAGCAACTCTCCTGCTCAGATATGTGTTGATTTCATCAACAAACATTTATTAAGCAAGTAGTGCATTCCGGTAGTGAAGTTGGAGAAGTGAGAAAAACATGTGGAGTCAATGCTCATTTTGCTGTCATCAACTTTGTGAGGATATTTTCCTTTTTTTTTTTTTTTTTTATTAAGAACATATTTTGTATGGATACCTCATTTGTTGGTACCACCCTTTCCCTCCTCTCTGGCCCCATTCTGAAGGGGTCCTCCTCAGTGGGGTTGCTGGTTATAGGTTATGCATTATGGGAGTAGCAGTCAGTTATTCGGGGGAGGGGATGCCTCTGGGCATGACATCCCAAGCTGTGGCTGTTACAATCTTTGTCCCCCCTCTTCTGAGCCATGATGGGTGTGTTTTAAGTCTACTTCAGTGGTGAGCTCTTAAGAGTCTCTGAATTTCTGCTTTTGTAAGTGCTGAGCATCCTCAGCATCTGTCTCCTTCACCCTAGCGCTTTCAGACTCATCATGGAAGCAACACTTTTGCCCATCTCCCCACTTCCTTTGTGATTTCACCTGGGTCTTAGCTGAGATGCAAGGAGTGGTTTATTTCCTTGAGGCTTGCTATCGTCTAACAAAGCAGAACAGATTCTCCAACAGAGAGTGAAGTTCAATTAGGTTAAATTGGATAAGCATTATGAATTTAGGGAGATTTTGATGGAGGTAGCCGTTTTTAGTCAAAGATTAATGGGAGCTTGACATTGGAGAGCATAATCTTTGTCTTCATAGGATACTGATGTGGTTCCCACTTCCAGATATGGGTTCCTTTACCCTGAGTGGATCTCTTTTTTTAAAATTTTTGTTTATTTTTATTCATTTATTAGCAATAGACAGAGAGAAAGAAGGAGGAGGAGGAGGAGAAGAAGAAGAAGGAGAGAGAGAGAGAAAATAGGTGCACCAGGACCTCCAGCCACTGCAAACAAACTCCAGATGCATGTCCCATCTTGTACATCTGGCTTACGTGGGTCCTAGAGAATCAAGCCTCGAACCGGGGTCCTTAGGCTTCACAGGCAAGCGATTAACTGCTAAGCCATCTTTCTAGCCCTACACTGAGTGGATCTCTTAGCCAATCAGAAAGCCATTGATTATCCACCAAGGCTGTGTGCCACCATTGCACTGGTGTGTACCTCTTGTCAAGCTGGTTGCTTTTGAGTAGCTTAGACTCCTGCTTGCTCACACGGTTGTTGGCCTCTTTCCCCAAGTACCTCATGTAGTGCTTTCTAGCACTAGATGCGCTAACTGTCTGGTGACTGACTGTCTTCCAGATTGTAGCAAGGTCTCTCTGTGTTCTGTGTTGGCAGAATATGGTGTCTTCAGCAATAGAATCTTACCTTTTACCTCAGATGAGTAATCAAGTGCTTTGACAGAAGCCTGTCTTGCTTAGCGGACCTGGTAGGTCTCTTTGATCAATAGTTCAATGTGGGTAGCACAGATTCCTGGAGTTATAAGTCAGAGCCAAAATTGTCTAAGGATAGGCTTCATCCCACCCTCTCCAGGGCCTTACTTTTCAGGCACTTCCCCTATACTCCTGTTGAGGATTATAACTTTTATTCTACCTTCAAGGAGAAAGGTTTCTATGGTAGCAGTTCATTTTGGGGTTTAGTTTTCTGTTTATTTTCCTCCACCTTACACATCCCCTCCCCTCCCCCCAAACCCTTCCGTCCCTATTGTCTGGCCCTCAAGTTGCCTATCCGGTATGCCATCAATTCAAGCTGATCCAGGTTAGGAATGCAGATGATTCAGAGCATGTGCCATTTATCTTTCTGTGATTTTGTGTGTTCATTGAGTACAATCTGTTCTAAGTCCATCCATTTTCCTACAAATTTCATTGCATCTTTTGTTCTTACTGCTGAATAGATTCCTATTGTGTCATATACACAACTTCATTATCCATTTGTCCAATGGTGGGCACCTAGGTTGACTCCAGTTTTTAACTATGATGAGTTGAGCAGCTATAAACATGGTAGAGCAATTATCTCTGGAGTGAAGCATGGAACATTTAGGGTAAATGCCCAGTTAGGGAATAACTGGTTTTGTTGGGAGTTCTCTATTCATATTTTTCAGGAATCTCCATATTTATTTCCATCGTAGTTGTACAAGTTTGAATTCCCACAGTGAATGAGGGTTCCTATTTCTGCACATACCAACAGTTGATTTTTAGTGACTGCTCTCCTTACTGGAGTAAGGTAGAATCTCGTAGTTGTTTTAATTTTCATTTTCCTGATGGATAGGGATATTAAACATTTTTTAAACTCTGTGTTAGCCATTTGTATTCCTTCCTCTGGGATCTCATATTCAGTTCCATTTTTGAGTGGGTTGTTTGACTTTTTATTGTTTAGTTTTGAGTTCTTCGTAGATTCTAGACATTATGCCTCCATCAGTGGTATAGCTGGTGAAATTTTTCTCTCATTCTGTGGTTAATCTATTGGCTCTGCTTAAGGTGTATTTGTCTGTGTGAAAGCTTTGTAGCTTCATGAGATTCCATTGGTAGAGAGATTATTTAGTTTCTTCAGGAAGTCCTTCCCCCTCCTATATCATGGAGAATTCCTCCTATCTATTTATTCCAGTAGTTGAAGAGTTTCAGGTCTTATACTGAGGTCTTTAATACATTTGAAAATAATTTTTGTGTATGGTGAGTTGAGTGGATCTAGTTTCATTTTTTAACATGTGGTTATCCAATTTGTCCACCACCATGTGATGAAGATGCTGTGCTTTTCTCTAGTCTATGTTATTGGCACCTTTGTCAAAGATCAAGTAGCTATAGTTACTAGACCTAAGGGCTGAGTCTTCTATTCTGTTCCATTGGTCTATGTTTCTGTTTTTATGCCAGTACCATGTTGTTTCTGTTACTATGGCTTTGTAATATAGCTTTGGATCGGGTATGGTGATAACCTCCAGAGGTGTTCATTTACTGAGGATATGTTTGGAGATCTGAGGTCGGCTTCCATTCAATATAAATTTTGAGATCACTTTTTCTATCTTTGTGAAGAATTATTCTGGAATTTTTATTGCTGTTGCATTAAATCTGTATACTGCTTTTAGTAGAATTGCCATTATCCCAATTTAATTCTACCTATCCAGGAGCATAGGAGGTCTTTCCATCATCTCAATTCCTCCCCAATTTCTTGCTTGAGTGTTTTTGTGTTCATTGTATAGGTCTTGCACATTCTTGTTTAGTGTTTTCCCATGTATTTGGTGGGGTTTTTTTTTTGTGTGGCTCTTAAAAATGGGACAGACTTGCTGAATTCTTTTGCTGTATATTTGTGTTTTGCATAAAGACTACTGATATTTTTAAAGATATTTTATTTATTTATTTATTTGACAGAGAGGAAGAGGTAGAAAGAAAGAGCAAATGTGTGCCCCAGGGTCTCTAGCCACTGCAAATGAACTCCAGACACATGCGCCCCCTTGTGCATCTGGCTTACGTGGGTCCTGGGGAATTGAACCTGGGTCCTTAGGCTTCGCAGGCAAACACTTTACCTGCTAAGCCATTTCCCCAGCCCAAGACTACTGATTTTTATTTGTTGATTTTGTATCTTGCCACATTGCTGAAGTAATTAATCACCTTTAGAAATTTTGAGGTGGAGACATTCAGATCACTTATGTATAGGATCATGTCTTCTGCAAATAGGGTTAATTTGATTTCTTCCTTTCCAATTTGTATCATTGTTATTTCTTTCTCCTGTCTCACTGCTTGGGTTTGGACATCTAGTACTATGTTGAAGATCAGTGGTGAGATTGGGAACCCCTGTCTTGTTCCTAATCTAAATGGGAACTCCTTGAGTCTTTTCCTGTTAAGTATTATTTGGGCTTTAGGTGTTTTATATACAGTTTTTATTGTGTTGAGATATAAACCATACATGCCTATTCTGCCAGTATTTTTTTATCATGAAGGGATGTTTTATTTTGTCAAAGACTTTCTCTGCATCTATTGAAATGATCTTGTGCTTATTGTGACTAAGTTAATTTATATGGTGTATTATTATGATGACCACTTTCCATATGATGAACCATCCCTGCATCCCTGGGATGAATCCTGCCTGATCAAGGTGGATAATGCTTTTGATGTGTTGTTGAATTCAGTTTCTGGGGATTTTGTTCAGGATCTTTGCTCTTCCAGCAAATTGTAAGAGGAGAAAATATGGACTGATATTAACCAATCTGATAAGGTTGAGTTATGCTCCATTGCAAAGCCATAATGATACTGGCTAGACCATATAAAGAAGGATTACTATTTCTCATAGAAGGGTTGGGACAGAGAAGTCAAAGGACAAGAACCTCTGAAGCTAAGGAGGACTGTGTCATCTGTTTTTGCCCAGTAGCACTCAGTATTCAGTGTCTGATTTTATGATGTCAGAATAATGAAAGACACAATCAACAGTGCTAGAGGAAGGAAGCAGAAAAGTGTGTGAAATGCCTAAAACACTTCTTCTTGTTGCAGAAAATCTCTGGAAAGATCACTACAATGACAGTGTGATTGAAAATAGAGGAGCTTATTTACCTGGGTGCCAAAAAGCTTAAGATAGCTCTCCAAAGAAGCTCTGACCCAGAGCTGAGATTTCATTTCCATTTTATAGTTTTCATAGCTGAGGGGAGGGGTAAGTGAACAAACAAAACATGACAATTTGCATATTAATCATTTCTGTAGTCAGGCCACCCTAACAATGAACTCCATTTTACTTGGTTTTAGCCTAAACTGTCTTTCCTTTTTATTGTCCCTCTAGGCCATTTCTGAACAGTTCTCTCTGGTATTTTTCCATCTGCTGACAAAGATAAGTTTAGATCCTCAGCAATTAATTCTTACTGTAACTAAGTAAATCGGTTCAACTTCTGGCTTCTTTCCTACCATACTTTAAACTTGTAAGTTTCTAGCTATAGAAAACATGATCCAAGGGACTCAACCTCACTATGGTTGTCTATTCAAAAGCCATTTGAATTAACCAGCTGTTAACTGAAATGATAGTCAAGGAAAAGGGCTTGTATTTTAGTGGGAAAAGCATGTGTTGATGGCAAAGGATCTGTGTTAGAACTCATGCTTTTCTTTCCAGTAAAAGTGAAAATTTTTACAGTGAGGCTGTGTTTTAAACAGATGAGCAGATGTTAGACTCAGGTAAACTGTGTTTCAAGGACCCCTCTGCCCCTGCCTATGACTAGCTCTGTGGTCTCAGGAAAGTTATTTTTCCTCCCAGGGTCTCATATGTCTTATCTATAATAGAAAGCTAATTAGACAGTGAGGAAGAAACAAATGAGATATGGAGAGGGGCACATGATGAGTTAAGTGTAGACTCTGGAATCCAGAGATTAGTATAAATTAATCCCTGTAATGACACAAGCTTTGTAACTTTGGATAAGTTCCTTATATTTTATGAGTTCATATTTCATCTTCTATATAATAGAGATTTCATAGGATTGAATTAGATAACACATATGAAGTACTTAGAATATTGAAGGGATTCATGAGTACTAGACAATACCACTGGCAAAAATAAATAAATAAATAAATAAAGGACCTAACAAGATCCCAGTAATCTTATAATTACTAACTGCTGTTATTAGCATTATTGTTATAAGATCAGGTTTGTTTTAGTTTTACCATAAAATAATGTGCATTATTTTGAACAGGAATTCTATTTAATTTACTGTGTAAATTAGAGGAAATTGTTAAAGTTAAGTATCAAATAGGAGTTTGTGTAACTAATAATCTTGTAGTTTTTTGATGTCAGAGGAGGTTTTATTTTGCTAAAAGGTGTAACTAAATTCCATTGTATCTCTGAACCAAATTGAAAAGAAGCTTCTCAGGAAAAGGCATATTTCTGTGACAACTAGATACAGAGTCTAGAAGAGGATTTGGAAGCACTTTCAGGGAGCAAGCATGAAAGAGAATTTAGCCTGTATTCACTTTTTATCAGACATAATAGTCTGTGATCAGTTTGACAAGATGTTGTTTTTGTAATTTGTATGTATGTCACTGAAGAATGTGCTGATAGCAAATTATTGTTAAATCATTGACTTTTAATATTTCCTTTCACTTAAGCCTGTTTCATATTGAATTGAGAAAGATATGTTGAGATCCCAGTAAAATAAACTTGTCAGTTATTCCTTATATTACTATCCATTTTTGCTTTATATATGTTGATAATATTTATTAAATACTAAATTGTTTTATTCATCTTGTTGCATTCAATCTTTATCAGTACACATGACTCTTCAGCAACAAGGTTAATTTTTTTAATTTTTAAATTTATTTATTAGAGATACAGAGCTGAGGGGAGAGAGAGAGTGTGAATAGAGTGTGAATGGGCATACCAGGGCCTCTATCCACTGCAAACGAACTCCAGACGCATGCGCCACCATGTGCATCTGGCTTACATGGGACCTGGAGAATCGAACCTGTGTCCTTAGGCTTCACAGGCATATGCCTTAACCACTAAGCCATCTCTCCAGCTCCACAAGGTTGATTTTGTCTTAAAATGTATTACATCTAATAAGCAATTATCTGGCCATCTTATTGTCTTTATTTTTACTTTTTATTGACAACCTCTATGCATATACAAAATGTACCAATCATAATCCCCTTCCACCATCCTCCTTTGTTTCCCTCCGCATCCCACTTCACTGAGTATCCTCTTCTTTCTAAATAGTCCCTCTTCCATTTTTATGTCATCATTTTGCTCTTCTCCATTATCCATGACAACATAGTGATGGGCCCATATTTTGTAAGTCTTGTGCAGGTAATGACAGCCACCATAAGGTCATGAATGCAACTCCTGATTGGTGAGTCAGTAGAGAGCTAAGGCTAGCCATTTTTATCCACAATTTTAAAACTTTCTATTATGCTGCTAGATCCAATTTTCTAGTAATTGCTTTGAGGCTTGTTGCATCTGTATTCACTAGAGATATTTGTTGTTAGGGTTTTGTTTTGTTTTGTTTTGTTTTTATTTACTCTGGGAGTGACATTCATGCCCCAGGTTTAAATGTGCCTTGGATTTTTTGACTGCTTTCAACTGAGTTTGAGAGTTCAGCTCTTCATTTCAAGTACTGGTCAAGCTTCCTAAAGTCCCTCATTTTGTGTAGAACAGTTTTTTCCTCTGTGCTCCAAACAGTCAGAACCCTGAGCAGCACAAGCTACCTCATGACTAAGAGAAGAACAACACAGCAACATTATCAATCTATTTTGCCCTCCTTCTTGATACAGTGTTGATTAATCAAAATGTACACATTATATAGCCATATGTTTTTATTTTCCATCTTTATATTTACCTGTCACGTATTTGTAGTTGAGGTGTGAATGATATGCAAACTCAGATATGATGTATCTTAAAACATACAATAAAGCCAAAATAAAGTTTCTAAACCAAGTGGCATACATACTTTTTATGTAGTTGTTGCCTTGGTATTCAGTTTTAGATCTCCATTTTATGAAAGCTAGTCATTCTCTGTTACCTCTGACCTAGTTAAAAGTTCTGCTTCCTGAGTTATGGCTATGCATAATCTTCAGTTCTTCATTTTACTACCCCCCAAATTGAACACATCCCACAAATATTGACTGTGATAATCTTAATAATCAACACTAGAGTCTTATAAGCCTGTTTTCCTCAACATGCAGAATTTCTTTAAGCTAGAAAATCCATAACTCATACAGAAAACTTATGTGATGATGCTCATGAACCTTACTATGGACATAGCTATAGTGTGCTCCCCCAACTTCCTCCATCCTTTTAATTTTCCACATACTAGTCTAGCTCTCTGCCCTCCACAACTTCCTGTTGGCCTCTTGTTAGTATCCCTAACCTTTGTGAGACCTGTGAATAATAATAATAATAATTTCATTTTGTTTTATGCATTTTATTTCACTTCTTCATTGTATCTCACCTGACATACACAGCTGACCTTGACTTTATACAAGCCAGTACTAGCCTAGATCTTAGCTTATGGCCACTCCCATGAGAGAGGCCTAAGATCAAATCAAATCAATGACATATCACCATGATCCTAGGAACATACACACACACACACAATTTAGAAGTTCACTCAGTTTATGTATAAATTCAACATATGATTTTTAAAATCTCAGCATGTATTATTTAATAAATTAAGTTTGTATTGCTGGTAATTCATTTGAAAGGAAAATGAATTAGATCATTCTCTCTCTTCCACCAATGTCTCCTAATAATAAATGAAGGAAGGATATATCATGTTATGTAACTATAGCTTGTCATAATTGCCATATCCAAGGTAAACTTATGTGTGCGCATGTTCATGTGTGTACAGGTGGACAAATGTGCACATACATGTGTGCATGTGCAAGAGGCAAAAGGACAACTTTTAGTGTCATTCCTTGGACACCATTCACCTTTTCTTTGAGACAAGGTCTTTCACAGATATGGAACTTAACAATTATGTTGACTGGCTGGCCAGTGACTCCTAGGAATCTGCCTGTTTCTGCCTGCCCAGAGCTATTACAGGCATATGCCATGACACCTAGTTTTAGATTTTATGTGAGTAAAGAGAATCAAACTCAAGTCTTCAAGTTTGCAAAGCAAGCATTTTACTGACTTTACAGCCCTAAGGCAAAAATTTTAAATGGATTCTTCGGAAATACCAATTAGTTAAAATGAAACTTTATTTTAATCCATAAAAGCTACTTATACCTGTGGTCTGTTTATCACACATTGATAATTACCCAGAATATAAACTGGAAATTCTCCAAATGCTTGCTCATAAGAAAGTGACTAAATAGGCCAGTAACACAGGTAATGAAACCAGGGTAGCAGTCATAAATCATGATGCTGAACTTCATGTGTGTACACTAATAGATGTATAGACCTATTCTAAATTATATGCTGCTAATAAAATATAATAAAATCCAAAATAGAAACTTTAAAACTAACAAATAGAAGAATTGTAACATTCAAATATAAATAATATACATTTTAAGTGACAGCTTGGGTAGGGAACTAGAATGTTTGTTCTTTTAATAATAATTTTATTGGAAACTTTAAAATATGAACATATTGCAAACTGGCTATATGTCCCCTCTTCCCTACCCCAATTTCACAGATAGTCCTTCTCAGTAGGGGTTAAGAATGCATTAGTCAGTTCCTGGAGGGAGGACAATGACTCATAGTTCACCTTCCTATCCTGTGGCTCTTATATTCTTACCACCCCCTCTTCTGCAGCAATCACTGAGCTTGTGTTATAACATTCTTACTTATCAATATTAATTTAGAGAAAATAATAGAAAACCCTTTAAATTTCTGTTCAGTTAATAAAAGTTATATATAAAACCATGTAACAAGTCATATTGATTTCTTTATCTGTTATGATTGTAAGAAATTTACCCACTGTATTTTCATTAGACTTATCAAATGCAGTTCATATGTTGACTTCAAAAGTAATTGTAGGGGGCTGGAGAAATGGCTTAGCAGTTAAGGCATTTGCCTGTGAAGCCTGAGGACCCCAGTTCAATTCCCCAGGACCCATGTAAGCCAGATGCACAAGAGGGCACATGTGTCTGGAGTTCATTTGCAGTGGCTAGAGGCCCTGGGCCCATTCTCTCTTTTTCTCTTTTTCCTCTCTCTTTTTCTCTCTCAGATCAGATCAGAGAATAAATTTGTATTTATATTTACATAAATCATTATACCCATTGTGAAACTTACTGTTTCAATTAAAACCATATTAGACTGCAATATATTTAAATGTGATAGTAACAAGGTCTGTAATTTGTATTACAAATACAAAGAACTCCATCTCTATGCCTTATATTAACAACAATGCATGAAATTTAAGTACAACCTGTAAAATCCTTCATAAATATAAAAATAGTATACCTTCTTCTCAGCCTATTCCTGTATTTTGGCTATTTTCTTATATTCATTCTTTAGTTTTACTGTATGGTTTTGCTTCTTCAATTTTTCCTTTCATCAATAATTTTATTTGTTCAACTATTCAGCCATTTTGATTCCTGTTTGAGTCTCTGTCCTTAAATCTTCAAGTCTTACCTCTCCTTTAGTTCTTTCTGGGCACAGTTGACAATATCTCCCAAGTCCTGAATGATGATATCACTATATCCTCTATAGTCCCCTGCTCCATGAGCCTCTGAGTCATGAAGTTTAACCTACAGCAAACAAGGGAAGGTTCAAATTGCAGATTCTTAGCTACATTCTCATACTCACAGTGATGTAATGGGTCATGGCAGAAATGTTGATCTCATAACCTTTTGGAGATGTCTACAACTGCCATCACTCCCTTCTTAGGAACTGAGTAAACAAGCCATGCAATATTAATCACTTTCTCTCTTCCAGCACTGCTGATGGGAGCTTGGAAAACAAATGTAAATAAAACAATATCCATAGCTTCTAAGACACAGAAGTGTAACTACATAAATCAGGATGGTGCGCTTACTACAAAAAATGGAAGCCTACATGCTACACATAGCAATAGGAAAGTTTTATATGAGGTGAGACATGGCAAGTCTGGTTATTTTGTGGGGCTCGGATAAACCTATTGGGGCTCTTATTTTAAAACAATAGATTTGGGTTAATTTGAGTAAAAAGGAATACATGATAAGAGTAGTGTGTTGGTTCTTGGAGAACTCATCATGGTCTAAAACTTGGAAGAAACAAAGGGACTCATTTGATCACAGCCATGGATATAAGCATCTGTCCAAGGTACTGTTGCAGCCATCATGTCTACGGATGCCAGGCTTGATATCAGCACCTTTTTGGAGGTGGGACTAGTGTGCAAGATGTTTAAAAACTACTTTCCTGCCAGGCGTGGTGGGCACACCTTTAATCCCAGCCTTTAGGAGACAGAGGTAGGAGGATCACCATGAGTTTGAGGCCACCTTGAGACTACAGAGTGAATTCCATGTCACTCTGAGCTAGAGGACCTACCTCTAAAAATTAAAATTATAATAAAAAAACTGCTTTCCTAGAAAAAAAAAAAAAAACTCTGCTTTGTAACACTTGCCTTTTTTTTTTTTTTTTTTTTTTTTTGTGGAACCTTCAGTCCAGTGGTGTAATGTCACTGACTACACTTGGGAAATGATGTGCAGTTACATACCACTGTGTAGTGTATTTCATATATGTTTACTGTGTATACAAAGTAGATGTAAACAACCTCAGAAGTATGAAAATCTAATGAGTTTTGAGCATATATTGATTTTGTTTATAATATATGTAAAGGTTGTGTAGTTAATATTTAATAATAAATATGTATAGCACTTGAAGAAAATTCTAGAAATTTTAACAGGGAGCCAAACTCAATGGTCACAGCTTCTAGCATCACTGGTAAGTGATGAGTGCCATCATGTCATGTAACTACTATGGGACTTTGAATTCCATGGAATTACCAAAGGGAAAAAAATGTGTTCTAAGCAGTCTCCTGACTTTCATCAATTTTTGCTAGTTCAAAATTTCATAAAGGAGTATCTTAAATAACATGGCAGGACTTGCATTGGTTTTGCCTGTGTAAAAAGAAAGATCCTTGTGCCTACCAAAAGCTACCCTGTGGCATATTTCCTAAAGCAGGGAAGGGGTTCATCTGGTGACCACATAAACAAGAAAAGAAGTCATAAAAAATGTCTATGAAAATGACTAAGTGCTTAGTAGGTGGTCTAGAAGGACATGGAAATTAATATGCTCCTGAATAACCAAGAGTTCATGAGGAAATTAAATGAGAAGTTAAAAATACATGGAGACAAAAATAAAAATGGAAATAAAACAAACTTTCAGGACATAGCAAAAGTCATTATCAAAGAGAAGTTTCTAGCAAAAAATACCTACATCACAAAATAAAAAGGATCTCAAATAACTTTATACCTCAAGGAACTAGAAAAAGAGGACAGACTAAGATCAATATTAGTGGAAGACAGAGCATAGTCAAAATCAGAGAATAAAGGCCATATATGAAAAGCCCATGGCTAACATCATACCTAATGGTAAAAAGTAGAAAGCTTTCTCCCTAATAGCAGGACTGGACAAGGATGATCACTATTGCTATTTTTACTTAATATAGTACAGGGAGTTTTGCCCAGAGAACTTAGACAAGTAAAATAAATAAAATCACCTAAACAAGAAAGAAAGAGAGAGGGATGGAGAGATGGTTTAATGGTTAAGATACTTTCCTATGAAGCCTCAGGACCCAGGTTTGATTTCCCAGTACCCATGTAAATGCCAAATCCATATGGAGTTTGTTTGCAATGGCTGGAGGCCCTGGTGTGCTCATGCTTTCTCCCTAACTGCCTTTTCCTCTCCCACTTCAAATATATTAATAAATAAATAAAATTTTTTTAAAAAATAAAGAGTAAAATTGTATTTATATGCTGATAACATACTTTCATTTATGAAAAATCCTAAAGATTCTATCAAAAATATGTTTGAAAAACAAACTCAGTAAAGTCCTGGGGTATAAAATAAATGTATAAAAATAGCAGCATTTCATCAACAGTGAACCACCTGGAAAAGAAATTCAGAAATCACTTCCATTCATAATACTATAACATGTAAAATACTTAAAGGCAATTTAACAGAAAAGGTAAAATAAGTCTATACTGAAATCCATAAAATATTGATGAAAGAAATTGTAGATGATAAATAAATGGAAAAGGATCCTTGGCTCATAAATTGGAATAGTATTGTCAAAAATACCTGTAAAAATCCCAGATAATCTACAGATTCAATGCAATCACTATCAAAGTCCTTCACACTAGAAAATGGATGTTCATATTGAACACAAAAGATATTGATTTGAAATGTATTCCCAGAGGATGGAGGATGGCTTAGTGGTTAAGGCATTTGTCTGCAAAGCCAAAGGACCCTGGTTCGATTCCCCAGGACCCTTGTTAGCTGGAAGCACAGGGGAACACACATCTGTAGCTCATTTGCAATGGTTGAAGGTGCTGGTTCACCCATTCTCTCTCTTTTTCTCTCCCTCTTTCTCTGCCAAATAAATAAATAAAAATAAAAATATATTTACAAAAAGAAATGTATTCCTATGATAGAGGAGAACAAAGCTGGAATTGTCCTCTATGGCTTCAAAACATTATTAAGTTATAATATTCAAAACTGGCACAAAATGGGCACATTGACCAGTGAAGTAGGATAGAAAACTTAGAAATAAATTTACACATTTATGGACAATTAACATTGTTATTTGTCAAACTAAATAGCTTCTGCCCATCAGATATGACACTACAGGAAAGAGACACCCATGGTTTGATAAAGTATTTATAAACTGTATATATTATAAGAAGTTAGTATTCAAAATATATAATGAGGGTTGGGGAGATGGCTCAGAAAATAAAATGTTCATCACACAAGCATGAGGACTTGTGTTCAAAACCCCAGCACATGTGTAATATCTGGAATGTCAGCATGCTTCAGTAATCTCAGTGTTGAGGAAGCAGAGACAGCAGGATTCTTAGGGCTTTTTTTGTAGCTAACCTAGCCAAATTGGGGAACTTTAGGTTCAGTTAGGGATGCTGTCTCAAAAATGAAGTAATGAGGGCTGAGAAGGATGGCTTGGAGGTTAAGGTGCTTGCCTGCAAAGCCAAAGGACTCAGGTTCAATTCCCCAGGACCCACACAAGCCAGATGCACAAGGTGGCACATGCATCTGGAGTTCATTTGCAGTGGCTAGAGGCCATGTTGCACCTATTTTCTCTCTCTAATAGATAAATGTATTTTTTTTAATGAAGTAATGAAATTTGCAGGTAAATTGTAAAAAGTTATTCCACTGGTCACACAGGCACAGAAGGACAAATGCCACATGTACTCTCTAATCTGAGTTTCCTAACTGGGATTAATTAGAGATGAGTACAAATGGTAGTCAGCACCAGGGATATTGGCATAAAACTAGAATGACACCAGCAGACAGAATAAGTAGGGAGAAGGAGTGGAGGAGTTACTTGAAAAGTTAGGGAAGTTCAAAATATTGGGGTCAGAGGGGCATGGAGGGATAGGGGATAAAGATGAGGACAGAATTACACAAAAATTAAGACAACATGAATCAGTTCCATAGAAATGCTCATTCTGACTAGCATTCACTAAGATATAACCATCAATAAAGGGAGGGGGCAGTCTGGATAGAAGGTGGAAAAAGCTTAATCTTAAAACCATACACTCTAGCTGTTAATTCCCAGGCCCAGAGTTTGGTTGCCCCCCACATACACCTGTTGGCCAGGGAGACCCATGATATCCTCAAAACCATGTAGGCCATTGCCAAAGTACTTGATTACCTGCCAGAGCTAAATGGTAAAACCCTGTTGCTGAAGACACCACAGGCCATGGTCACAGGAAAACAGAATACCATGCTGGAACCAAAAGGAAAACTAACTCCCTTCTGGTTAGCATTCATAGTGCTGAAAAGCCCTATGGGATCTGCTGGAAGAAAACTATCCCAACAGCATGAATAAGCAGGGGACCCTGCAGACTATGAAATCAACCAGCCAGAAAAGAAATACACACTTGTGCAACAGTGGCACACAGCCTCTATGAGTTCTCTGATTGGGCATGAGGCCATCTCAATGGGAGAGAACTCATATCTGGTACTTGGTACTGGAAACTAAGTCAGAATCCCACAGTCAGGAAACTCAGACTTCAGAGAGAAGCCCCCACTTCTCTATGGAGAAGAAGAGTAGCCATTCACACAAAATATCTCTCAAATACCTTTGCATATCCCCTTTAGCCCAAGCTGCTCTCACTCATGGTTGGAGAATCTGCTTTATTTTACAGATGGCAGAGGAAATGGAAGAGAACCATGATCCATAATAAGACAAGAAGATAACTTACTGTCCACCACAAGACTTGCCACTTCTTCCACACCTGCCAGGGCCCAGGAGAACTTGCAGTGGAAGCAGCACCATGAACACTACTCATTGCTAGCCTGACAACCAGCTCCAGGGTGATGGTGGCAGACATATGGTTATCAATCAAATCCTACCAAAACAGGGCTAGAGATATTGCTTAGTGGTTAAGATGCTTACCTGAAAAGCCAAAGGACCCAGGTTCAGTTCCCTAGGACCCACATAAGCCAGATGCACAAGGTAGTACATATATTGGGAGTTCATTTGCAGCAGCTAAAGCTACTGGTATGCCCATTCTCTCCATCTCTCTCTCTCTCTCTCTCTCTCTTTCTCTTTCACTCTCTCTCAAATAAATAAAATAAAAATACTTTTAAAAACCTATCAAAGCAGAAATCTGGAGGCTACAAATAACTCAATCCTAAATCAGACTGCCAACAGGAGTGCCATGGCCTGGGGAACATTGCAGAAGTGGGGGCAGAAAGATTGTAAGAGTCACAGAGTGGGTAGGAATACCTTGAGGCATACTCCCCCACTACCCCATAGGGACTCACTGAGGCCTTCATGACCCCCTAGTGAATCCCATAGCCCCACTGAGGAGGGCCCCAGAGAAATGGGAGCAGAGGTGAAGGGAATAAAAGAGTATAATCTATAAATAATGTGAATTAAAAACATGAATTTAACATTTTTAATGCAGCAAACATAACAGCTTAGCTAGCTTTCATGAAATGTACTCAAAACATTTACATTAGCCTAGAATGGAGAAAAATCACCCAGTACAAAGTCTGCATTAAGACACAAGCATGCAATGCCATGCATTGCCACAAGGGGGCACACATGTCGGGAGTTCATTCATAGTGGCTGAAAGGCCCTGGATCACTCATTCTCTCTCTCTTACTTTCAACCTCCCCCCCCTTAGAAAATAAAAATAAAATATATACAAAATGTGGTGGAGAGCAATTAAAGAAGAAAGCTGACATTGACTTCCACATGCACACACACACATGTGCACAAACAATATGAGCATTGATACACATAGAGTCCCACCACACACACCAAACTTATGTAACAATATTAAAGAAAGCTATCAAGTTACCTAAATGATAAATACTAGGAAAAGAACCTCTGCAGACATTTCCCATAAGTATACATATAAATGTATAAATGGCCAATAGGTATATGAATAAATTCTTGGCATCACTAATTATCTGGTAAAAAAAAATAGCAATTACAAATCACCATGCCTTTTTTAAAATGACTAAGAAAAAGAGGGGGGAGAGGGAAGAAAAGAGAGGAGATGGCAAACCAGGGCCTCTTGCCACAGCAAATGAAATCCAGACACATGGACTACTTTATGAATCTGGCTTTAGTTGTGTATTGAGGAATCGGAACTTGGTTTACAGGCTTTTCAAGCAAACACCTTTAAATGATGAGCCATTGCCCCAGCCCTCACCACACCTTTTCAAATGACTACCATCAAAAAAAGAAAGAGATGAATGATGAGGATATGGAGAAAATTAAACTTTGAGCACTGTTGGTTGGAATATAAATTAGTATAGCCATTACAGAATATAGTATGGAAGCTTCTTAGAAAATTTAGAGTTACCATATGATCTAGAAATCCCACTTCTGTATATATACTCAAAGGAACTTAGTATGTCTAAGAGACAGTTACACTGTAATGTTTATCACACTATTTATCACAACAGTTAAGAATCAAAGCAACCTAGGTGTTCATCAGTTAATAAAAAAAAAAATGAAAAGAATAAACACACATATGTGTAGAGAAGAAATCTTGTCATTTGTGGAAGGAAGGATAATCTATGCTTAGTGAAATAAACCAGGCATACCTATCTGTAGAACCAGAAATGATAACTTCAGAAGTAGACAGCAGACATGGTTACCAGAAGTTGGAAAGGGGACAAATGGAGAAAGAGAAGTTACTGTTTCAAGAGTTAAAATTTTTGGCTAAACATGAAGAATAGCATTAGTGATCTATTGCCCTGCTATAATAATTTTGTATATAATAATTTTCTAATAATTTTGGTTATAATAAATAATGTGGTAAATATTTCAAAGCTATTAAAGAGAAGATTTTCAATGTTTTTACCCACAAAAGAAATATATGAGGTGGGCCTGGCGTGGTGGCGCACACCTTGAATCCCAGCACTCAGGAGGCAAAAGTAAGAGGATTGCCGAGAATTCAAGGCCACCTTGAGACTATATAGGGAATTCCAAGTCAGCCTGGGCTAGGGCAAGATCCTACCTTGAAAAACAAAAACAAAACAAAAAAACAAAGGAAATATATGAGGTGAAATCACTGTTGGTCTGATTTTAAAAGTATGATGATAGAATTGTACAACATTGTGGTACATGATGTCCTGTATCAGTGTAGATTATGTGCTCAGTATTGTATGATGTCTTGGTACATGATGTCCTGTATCAGTGTAGATTATGTGCTCAGTATTGTACGGCGTCTTGGTACATGATGTCCTGTAACAGTGTAGATTATGTGTACATGCGTCTTGGTACATGATGTCCTGTATCAGTGTAGATTATGTGCTCAGTATTGTACGGCGTCTTGGTACATGATGTCCTGTATCAGTGTAGATTATTATGTGCTCATGATGTCCTGTATCAGTGTAGATTATGTGCTCAGGCGTCTTGGTACATGATGTTCTGTAACAGTGTAGATTATGTGCTCAGTATTGTACGACGTCTTGGTACATGATGTCCTGTATCAGTGTAGATTATGTGCTCAGTATTTATGATGTCTTGGTACATGATGTTGTAGATTATGTGCTCAGTACTGTGATGTCATGATGTCCTGTATCAGTGTAGATTATGTGCTCAGTATTATCTTGGTACATGATGTATTGATTATGATGTCTTGCGTCTTGGTACATGATGTCCTGTAACAGTGTAGATTATGTGCTCAGTATTGTATGATGGTACATGATGTCTTGTAGATTATGTGCTCAGTATATGATGTCCTGTAACAGTATAGATTATGTGCTCAGTATTGTAGGAGGTCTTGGTATATGATGTCCTGTAGCAGAGTAACTTCATTGACTGACAAAAAAATAACAATAATAAATAAAAAATAAATACTAATTAAAACACTACATCCTACCCTATATATACAATTATTGATCAACTTTAAAAAACTTTAAATTGACAAACTCCCTATCTATAGGCCATGTACATGTACCATGATCAGGCAAGTGCTTCAACCACTGTGCCATCTCTCCAGCCCCCACCATGTACCATGATCATAATCCATTCTCAATCACCCTCCCTTTTTCTCTTCCCAAATCCTGAGACCACTGAATTGGTTCTTTTCCCCAACTAGTCTCTCTTTTTATGTCATCATTTTTTGCTTCTATTATGCAGATCTTGTGTAAGTACCATCAGCAATAGTAAGGTCATGAATACCATGGCTGCTTTGTGTCTGGAAGACAGTATTGCAAAGCTTCTTCTTTTGGCTTTTATGTCATTTCCACCACCTCTTCTGTAATGGTCCCTGAGCCTTGGAGGATATGACAGAGATGTCATAGTACTGAATATGCTACTGTCATTTTGTCTCAGCATTTGGGTGACCTTTGAGCCTCCCCAGTGTTCTCTGTGATCTCTAACAACAATTAAAAGTAGCATAAATACATGGGCACAAACATAAATATTTAGAAGGCAGTTTGGTGGCCATAATATATTCATTTAGCCAAACAACAATAGTAATTTCACCTCCAGGGCTTATGACCTCCCAGACATAAGTTTTTGATTAAGTTTTTAGTATAAGGCATAAATTCCTTCCTGTGGAGCAGGCCTCAAGTCCAATAAGAAAGAAGTTGGTTTTCCAAAGAACAGACATCCCACTGTTGTACCAGTGGGACATCTGGCCTAGCTGGCCAGCAGTAAAGTTTGCAGGTTCCTCTGATGTTTAACGCTATTGATGACTTTTCCTACCCAACAGGCTGTATAGCTCTATTCAGGATCCTGATAGCTTGTCAAAAGGGAAGAGGCTTCCTGCTCAGTTCCAGCTTGGTTTCTCAGTGACCTGCAGCACAAGAATGTGGCATCATCAGCAACAGGATATTACCAGCTGGTTTTGGTGGCAACCAAGAGCCTTGGAAATAGCCTCAAGTGTTTTGGTTTTGGAGGCATCTAAGTCTCCCTTAGCAATAACTCACTGGAAGGTATCCCACCACTGGCACTGAAATTTTCTTTTAACAATATATGGCTTCTGAGCATAGCATTATACACCCCAACTTCTGCCCAAAATCTCTCTTTTTAACTATTATTTTATTTAGCTAATGTGCTGGTTTGATTCAGGTGTCCCTCATACACTTATGTGTTCTAAATGCTTGGTCCCCAGCTGGTAGCAATTTGGGAATTGAAGCCTCCTGGAAGTATTCTTGGGGACAGGCTTATGGGTGTTAGAGCCAGCTTCTCCTTGCCAGTGTTTAGCACACTCTATTGCTGCTATTGTTCACCTGATGTTGACCAGGAAGTGATGTCCATTCTCTGCTCATGCCATCATTTTCCCCTGTAATCATGGAGTTTCCCCTTGAGTCTGTAAGCTAAAATAAAACCTTTCCTCCCATGAGCTATTCTTGGGCGAGTGTTTTCTGCCAGAAACTTGAAGCTAACTGCAACACTAAATGCAACAAGAAGTTGACTGCAATAGTTAGTAAAGCAGGAGGTTTCCATATGGCTCCATTCATATCTTTAATTTTGATTAGCCTTCCTTCTATCCCTCTACTCTCTTATCCCTTCCCCTGACCTCACGTAGACCATTTCACCCCTAGTATTCTGACTCTCTTCTTACATATTTATTATATCTAACTTTTAAGAAAGAATTTTGAATACCTATGTGTAATGAAATAAAAACACTAAAAGACATATTGGAAGTATATCAAGGAAAATTAAGAAACAATATCTTAAGCTGAGTGGCTTAAACAATAGATATTTATTATAGTTCTAGAGGCTAGTTGAAATCAGAGTGCCAGAAGGTAAATTTATAGCATGGAAACACCAACACAGGGAGGAGAAAATTAAACTCATTTAGTAAAGTAAAAAATGCAAATTAGAAATCAGTGTAACTGAAATAGGATGACCATAGAGAAAATCATTAATAAAAATAGTTGGTTTTTAACAATTATCAATAAAATTGATAAACAAATGAGCTAAGAAAGAGTTTCTAATAATAAGAGAAATGATCACTAATAATCCCATGGACATTAAAAGAATAGTAATAGTATATTATGAACAACTGTATGACCATAAATTTGGTAGCTTACATAAAACAGTTTAACTTCTTAAAACCTACAATCCAGAAGGTTGTTTATGCATAAGTCCATATTTATTAAGTATATTCAGTTAGCAGCTAACCAGAAAGCACCAGGACCAGATACTTTCACTAGTGAACTGTAATAACATTTAAATTTAAAAAGTACCAATTCTCTAAGTTTCTTGTAGAAATTCTGAAACAATAATTCCTAACTTATCCTACACTAAAATCAGACCAATATCCATATAAAAAGGGAAAATTATAGACCAATGTCTCTCATGAATATAGATGTAATATCCTGGACAAAATATTAACAAGTCAAATTTAACAGCATATACGAAGAATTCTGTATCATCAGAAAGTTTATTTTCCAACTTCTTGATTTAGTATGCTCAGCATTTGTGCTGTGTAGCTATATCAAATTGAAACATTCCTTCCTGAAGGGAGGAAAGAGGCTCTTGAGATTCAGGAAGAATTGTACAAGGCTCAAGAAGCTCATGAAATAGAAGCAGTAACAATTCTGAGGAAAGGAGCCTTTCCAGCCAAGATCCCTGAACCTTGTGCCGAGCACTCCAGGGATACATCTTTGTGAGCCATCACCTCTGCTGGGAGCTTTCCAGGGATGCAGCTGTTGCCACAGGTACTCATGACCCTGTAAGTAAACCCAGTTAACACGCTTATTCACTAAACTATGTTTGGATGAAATTGATTTTTGGTTTGTTATTGATGTCCTATCTGGGATAGACATTTGTTCCCATCGCTTACAAAATGTTACAAACAAGTATTTGAAAATTAATACAAACCATCATATCAGCAGAACGAAGAAAATCATATTATCACATCAACAGATAAAGTATTTTTGAAAACATATTCCTCATTCAGAAAATTAGGAATACAAGGGACTCATCAATTTAGTAGAGTATCTTGTAACAAACAGATCTAGAAAAATACTTAATGGTGAAAAACTGGATGCTTTCCACCTAATGATAGGGAATGAAAGTAATTAGCTCCACTTTGTGGACAGCTAGTCAGGGTGACAGGTCCAAAAAGAATAAACAGATGGCCTGACAGAGCCAATAAGCACAGAATTTATATAATAGGTTCAGAAAGCAGAGTCTGAAAATGAAAATCCCCAAAAGTTGGGACTTCTAAAGGCTCAAAGCCCTGATGTATGCTGACTCCCCAGGATGTCAGCTGGCCTATGAAAACTAACCAATCCTCTGTCTAACTCAGCAGTCTACCCCCTCCACATACCCTCAAAGTAACTAAGCCAATCTCCCCTAAATTATATCCCCAAAGAGATGAAATCATTCACCTAACAGAAGCCTCCACACACAGCTCAAGCAAGCAATCCAGTCTGTTTGGACTAGAGCCTTAATTTACAACCCCCAAGATTATTAAAAAAGAACCTGATCCAAATCAGTAGCCAGATACCAGTTCTGGACCCCTCCCAGCTAGAAGCTCCTCTGCCTTACTTTCACTCTATGCTTTATGTTCTAATAAACCTTGTAATTAACATGTGGTGATTTGAATGTACAGCCCCATCGACTCAGGCATTTTTGATTAAGGTTAAACTTCCTACTTAAGTTCCCAGCAGGCAGATCCTTGCATACAGGGCATGTTGCTGGGGGCTGATCTTCAGTCCAGCTCTACTAGGTGTGTAAAGAGCAGTTGGTACTCTGGTTGTTGTGCTTGCTGCTGCTGCAGCAGCTGTTTCAATCTGTTGAGAATGATAAAGTAAGCCAGCTTCTTCAGCCATCGATGGTGCTTCCTCTGGATTCTTTAAGATTGAAGTAAACCTCTCTTCCCATAAGCTGCTTCTGGTGTAGTGTTTTCCCAGCAAAGACTACCCTTCTAATGTCATTCTTCACAGGTTGCAATATGCAAACTAAAGGACCACTGGCTTGGAGAGTTTTAGTGACCTTTGGGTTTCTAGCAATCAGACCCATAAGTTAAACCCATCCAGAGCCAAGAAAGGTTCCATCACTCTCAAAACTGATAACAATAAAATGAAGAGCAACAAATTTAAAAAGGAAAAGGTTAAGTCCTCTGAATAACCTATTCATCATTATACTGGAAGTTCTAACTTCTGCAGTCAGACAAGACAAGGAAATTAAAGACATGAAATTAAAAATCAAAAAGTAAAATTTTGTTTGAGGACCAAATTATTATCTTTACAGACTATTCTAAAGAAACAACAAAAATGTCCTAGAATAACAATTAGAGCAAGTTTAAAGGTACAAGGTTCAAATATTCAAAGTATATTCATTTTGCTATAAATTACTGGGATTTAAAAGTAAAGACAGAATTTTATTTACATCACTATTACAACTTTCAACGAGTATTCTAACAAAATATGTACAACATCTAAATGAGGAAAACTTCCAAACACTGATGAAAGAATGTTGTAGTTACCTGCTCATTGCTGGAACAAACCACCAGAAGCAGCTAATGTGAGGAAAGTTTTTCGATTTTGGTTCACAGTCTCCATAGGAAGCTCCATGATGACAGGGGAAAGATGGTAGAACAGAGACTAGACACCACATCCTTGCCAACATCAGGTGGAAAACAGCATCGGGGAGTGAGTTGAATTCCAGCAATGGGAAGCTGGTCATAACCCCTAAGCCCAAACCCAGAAAAATACCTCCTCCAGCAAGGCTCCACCTCCCAAATTGCCACCAGCTGGAGACCAAACTTCAGAACACATGAATTTATGATGAACACATGATTCAAACCACCACAAAGAAATACAAAATAAATGGAGAGATATTCCTATTCTTAGACACAAAAACTCAATGCCCCAGGGGCAGGGAACATATTATAATCTATGTTAAAATATTAATTAGTTAATTAATTAATAAAAAAAACTATAATAATTTAATGTCATTAAGATTTCAGGCCTTCCTAGCTTATACTATAGATATAATGCAATGTCAGTCAAAAATCTCAGCAAGTTATTTTGTGGACATTATTATCCTGATTCTACAGTTTATATGTAAGGGCAAAAGGCCCAGAACCTAACAAACAAAATGCTGAAGAAGAAAATACTCAGGGTTAATAATACTTGACTTCAAAGACTTATTGAAAAGTTACAGTGACCAAGACATTATGGCATCAGTGTAAAACCTGACAAATATATCAGTAAAACACAACAAAGATCCCCAAAGTAGACCCAAACAAGTTTAGTCATCTGCAATACATTTCCTGGTTGTAGTCCATGCTGTTGCTTTGTCACAGGTGGTGACTGAGAAGTAAGGACGAATGTTTTCCAGAGTACAATGCCAGAGACCAAGTCAGATGAGAAGTTCCCAGAATAGTAAGATAAATAATATTTTCAGTTTTATAGATTTTTATTAGTCTATATGGTATAAACAAGCATGGTGACTCACATCTTTAATCCCCACACTTGGGAGACAGAAGTAGGAGGATGGCCATGAGTTCGAGGCTACCCAAAGACTACAGAGTGAATTCCAGGTCAGTGTGGGCTAGAGTGAAACTCTATCTAGAAAAACCTCACCCACCCAAAAAAAAAAAAAAAAAAAAAACAAACGTGGTGTGTGTAATTCAGGACAACATATAAGTAATAATATATTATTAATTTATATGACCATGATATACTTTAAGGAGAACAGTGATTGGAAGATATGAAGGTAAATTATAAAAGATTACATATTTCTAATGGTTCTTAACACTTGTGTAACTACGATGTTTCTAGATGCATGTAAAATATTGTTGCTTGTGACCATTTCTACTGAAATGGTCTTATCCACCTTCCCTCTCATCAACTGAACTTCATAACAGTTTCAAAGTCCTAATCTGATTTACAAAGCAATTCTAGCCTCAAAGACTTTTCACGCGCTGTGCCCTGTATCTGGGATGTTTACATCCATCTCTTCAGGTAGGTTTCTATTCCCCATTATTTGGCCATCCTTTCATACCCTCCAGGGCTAGGATGAACCTAGTATGTTTAGGGAATAGACTGGCTTACATTAATGTCTTTGAAATTATTCTATATCTAAATATACAGAATGAATAATTGGACAGCCAAATTATGTACTTAAAAAATGGAAATTAACATCCCAGACTGAGAGTACAGCAAAAATGAAGTCTCTAAGACTAGAAAAAACTTCATGTTTGAAGAATAAAAATGGCTTATATGCATTTCCTTGACACTATTCAATAAAAATATACAGAATACATATATGGTTGCACTATGCAATAGCCCTGCTTACATAAGAGCCTCAGCCTACAACAATTCTAGTGTATATGTGTATTAAAATTTATTCATTGCTTTTCAATTCCAATATCACCTGCTTCTCAGTATTTCATATGGTGGTGATTTGAAGTCTAATTCAAAATTATTTAGTGTTCTCTATTTATTATAACTTGCTAAGTGCATGATTTTTTTTTCTTCAGAATCACAAATAGAGTTTATGATGGATATAAGATGCTTACTTTATTCCATTGAATCATTTTGTGAATTGTTTAAAATAGTGTCATGAAACTTACAAGATCATAGGACACACCATTGTTCTCTCCTTTA
This sequence comes from Orientallactaga sibirica, assembly GCA_036365145.1. Lineage (NCBI taxonomy): Eukaryota > Metazoa > Chordata > Mammalia > Rodentia > Dipodidae > Orientallactaga > Orientallactaga sibirica. The sequence continues at coordinate 4,459,501 of JAEOAD010002517.1, forward strand.
GTTCACTAGAAACCATAGCCTGAATTCTATATCAAGATTATCCAGTACACAATGATATCTGCTCAAAAATCACCACCATAATATATTTAACTTTATTAGGGTTAGAGAGATTGCTCAGTGGTTAATGTGCTTGCTTGCAAAGTATAATAACGAGTGTTAAATTCCCCAGTACCCACATGAAGCCAGATGCACTACAAAGTGGCACATGCATCTGAAGTTCATTTGCAGTAGCTAGAGTCCCTGATACACCCATTCTCATTCTCTCTCTCTCTTTCTCTCTCTCTCTCTCTGCTTGCAAATAAATAAATAAGTTTCTTACTAAAAGTTGTGAAAAAAATGGAAAAATATAGAAACATTAACACTACTAAAATCATAATAAAGCAATATAATTTAAGTAATCATTACAATAATTTTAAGGTAGATGGATATTGGATTGAATAAAGCATATCTCATATTAAGTTCATTAGACACACAAAATTTCATTATTGAAATGACAGCTCCTAAAAAAAAAAAAAAACACAGCTAGGAAGACTCCACCTCTCTACAACCCAGAGAAGTCACAAACTGGAATGGCATCACTTCCTTTCTGGATGCTTTATTGTGAAGAAGTAAGAATAGTCTTGATCTTGTTCATCTGATTCTATTCATACTGTCAGTGATCTTTAAAACTGTGTTCACTTTGAAATATCATATACTAACATATCCTATGTATCATATACATGTGTACATAATTTCTATCTTGGCCAAAAGCATTCAAATTAAATAAGTAGAACTATTCAGAGTCGACATCAAGTCTCAGTCCTAAAGATCCATCCTCTGCCTATATAAAGTTGAGACTTTCTCCTTCCTAGACAGCAGGGATAAAGAAGTTGAGATAACTGGTTGGCTGAGGGACACCTCATATGACTTGCTCCACCCCAGGAAGTGGGTTCTGGCAACATGGAAAAGTCTTCAGGTATTTTGTCTATAGTTTCCTCTGATTTCACATAGAATTTTGTGCTAAGTTTAAAGCAGTCATTGTCTAAAAATAATGTCAATGTAGGAAAGAAAAAATAACCTGATAATCAGCTTTCTGATGTGTGCTTATTAAAAGAATTCATGATGGCTTACTTTTTGTCACAAAGGATTGGTGGCAAAGAATTTGATTAATCCCAGTATAAATTTTACACATTTACATTTATACTAGAAATGATTGTAGATTCCTGTATATAGTTCCATGAAGAGCAGCCATATTTTATCTTTAATTTATTTAATGCAAAACCAGTATGAGACACATGAATGGGGTTAAAATAGCATTGTCAAGAAGGGTTAAGTTTTTCATGTTTTGTAACTGATAAAACTGAAATATTTGGTAGTCAAATAATCTTTTATTATTACATTTAAATGAAATTCATTTCTTTAATTTGACGTTTAAATTTTTGTAGTCCTGCAGCCTTGTGCTCTTTTGTGAGGCTACCTGTGGCATTCTACTTTGTTATGAAGCGAAATTTGCAAAAGATCAGAAGCAGAGCTTTTCAGGGCATATATTGAAGCTAAATAAATATTTCCATTGCCTATCTCTAGAAAGATATCTCCATAATACATTTTGTAAATTAAGCAATATTCTTGTAAAGGCTCTTTTAAATTGATTAAAGTGGAGTATTTCATAGATGACTTCAATGACAAAAGAGAAACTTTACTGAAAATCTTACGTTCTTCACTTATACACATCACAAGAAAAAGTAATTTTAGTTTGTATAATAGGAATAACAAAAGTATTATGTAGTCAACCCTGTACAACTCATTCCTTTCAGCTGCTGTCAGTTTTGCAGAGGAGATAAGATATGTATATATGAAGAAGTGAGATTAGAGTACAAAGAATACATTTAATTATATGATGATGTAAGGGACACAGTCCATGGAGGCTACAAAAATCAGGTTAAAGGAGATCACCAGGTCAACCAAAAATGAAAGAAATGAGGCTTTAATTCTTAAAGCATGGACATGATTTGAATAAATGGGTAGATGAAGGAGAGTATTACAGATGGCAAGAACAGCTTAAGTTGGAATATCAAAGCTGGATTTTAAGGAAAACAAAACATGACATTAAGTAAAAATTTAGGCTAATAATATTCTAAAAATTAGATATGAGCTTTCCTTTGGTTTACCTCTTATTATTTTCACAACTCTCCCACAAAGCATCCATAGAACATGGCCTCACAATCTGGGTTTTCCATCTTTAACATCACTCCTCCACTGCATCACTGAACAAGTCTTGCTACTGGAAGTCTATTCCTTGCATCACATCTGCATATACACCTGTAATTTTAATACAGTAATTTTATCCAGTTTTTCAGAAATAATTATTAGCAAAAATGCCAATGAGTGTTTCAGAGTCTGTCACACAAATATCTATTTCTGTTTCGATCATCCACACTATGACCATGGGAAATTATCAAGATTATAACAGCTAACCTTCAAGTGATTATGAAGACAACAGTCATAATTAAAAGTGGATCCTCAGGGCAACGTAAACTGAGAGTCACATATTAATGTGTGATTTTATTATAGTTACCTTCTCATTGCTGGCATGCATCATATGACCAGAAGCAGATTATGGAAGGAAAGGGTTTACTTTGGCTTACAGTATTGAGGGGAAGCTGCATGATGGCAGGAAAAAGATGGTAAAGCGGAGGCTGGACATCACCTCCTGGTCAACATCAGGTGGGCAATACAGCCAGAGAGTGGTCCAAAATCAACCGAAGAATCTGACAGTCCTCATTAGAAGAGGATGCCACAGCAAACCTGGTGGACAACTAATGCATTGCAGTTTGGAGGAGACAATTTTAGTCAAAGATTCAGCACCCCTTTCATAATTTACCATGCTCATAGGCATATCCATTCCTAGCCGAGGTGTCTTCTTTTAGAGACTTTGCTACGGGGAACCTTGGCTGAGGCACTTTGCTCTGCTCTGACTCAGTACTTTTCTACTCCTAGTCCTTTCCACTGTTTCTTTCCAACATTGTGTTTGGTACTGTGTGACAGTAAAATGGTTCATGCCATCTTCACTGCACCAACTTGACCCTCGCCCACTACTGTCCCATGGGGACAAAGAAAATATCAGAGAGCTAATAACTCCAATCTTCTCTTGCATACACAGATCTTCTCTTGCATGCATTATTACAATAACTTTTGAAGGCTTGATTCTTATTTTCAGTGTGAGTCACTGTCCTTATTTTCCATCTTAACAACTGATTCTTCCACATACCCAGTCCTTTCTCACTCCATATATTCAGTATCTAGTCATTCTTTTCTAATCTCAATCTGATTCCCTTAGATGTTTCCCACTACTGTTGTGGTTTATTCCCTATAGTTTCCTGCTCAATTGAACCATTGTCTGTCCTTTCTATTTGCTGTGTGGAATTTAGTCTTGCATCCCTAAAACAAGTTTTTCTAATATGACTATGTATTACCAAGTGTCTTTAGTGGCAATTCAAAAAATATTTATTGCACAGTCAATTTAGATGCATAAATTAGAAAATAATTGATTTACTATTCATAATACCATTAGCTAGGAAGCTAGGGTATTAGAAGACAGTCTCACTGCAATCACAGTGTAGAGTAGAGAGAAACCATAAATCAAAACATAATTCCTGGGTTGGAAAAGCTGACTTAGTGCCTAAGACATTTGCCTGCAAAGCCAAAGGACCCTGGGTCAATTCCCTAGAACCAATGTAAGCTAGATGCACAAGGAGGCACATGTATCTGGAGTTCATTACAGTGGCTGGAGACCCTAGCATGCCCATTATCTCTCTCTCCCTCTCTCTGTCTCTACCTCTTTCTCTCGCTCAAATAAATAAATGAATAAATAAATAAAATATATTTAAAAAAAAACATAATTCCTTTCTTCTTAAGTTTCTGCTGAGATTTATCATTTCATTTGAGGAAGAAGCTACATTTGTTTTGTTTTGTTTTTTCTTAAGACATGTATGGCATGTATGGCAGAGCAGGTTATTAAATGCCTGGAAGAGATTTTCACAGAAAGAAAAAAATTACCAGAACTCACTAGAAAGGTATCTGGTATTTTGAGTAAAGATTAAGACACTCTCCAAAAGCCTCATTTGTATGTGTATTTTGTAAATAAACATTCTAAATTCCTTGACATTATTTGTACACTCAAATATTTGAGTAATAATTATTCAATTCACTTTTATTCTGCAGTATTTTTTAACTTATTACTTATAGGTAGACCTTTCCTCAACCTCTATGAATGATTTTACATATATGATCTTTATTAAAGGATTGCTAATACCATTTGGTGCATTCAACAACACAAGTTAAATCATCTGTACCCCTCTGCTCTGGGTAGAAAGAGTAAAGTTGCCATCCTTAATTTTATGTATGAAGTCAGTAAGTCTCAGAGAGTTGGAAAGATTTGCCCAGGAACTGCCACAGGATTGCTAGATCCCTGGCTCCTAGTATGTGCAATGATATTACCAATTCAAAACACTAGTAATACTAAAACAAGTAAGGAATTGACTGTACAATATAACTTAAGTACAAATACTTAAACCAAATAAGAGCTATTTGGGGAATATATCCACTTTGTCCCATCACTTGATCTAACATTTCCTTAATTGAAAATAAGAGCTGCAGCACATATGACATATCAAAAGTAGATTAAGTATATATTAACATATTAACTTATCAGAAGGACCATTTTAAATTGATTTACATTTAGTACCTATTTTGTTTCCAATAAGCCTGCAGATATTTCACATATCTTCTTTGATCATTGCAAAACCATGCATAACTGCTATCTTGCATTCTACACCTCCACAAATTAAAGTCCAAAGTTTACAGCTAGGCATATTTTTTCTTTTCTTCTTCTTTCTTTCCCCTTTTCTTTCTTTTTGGTGCTAAGGATTAATGCCAAGAGCTTCATGAATGATGCACTCTGTGACTGAGTCATACCCAGAGTACATATTTGTAGTTCTTTAATGAGAAATTAGTCATTTAAGCAGGGCATAGTGATAGGTGCTAGATAGCATCTAGAAGTAGGGTGGCTGAAGCATGGATATCTGCATTCAAAGCTAATCTAGGCAAAAAAGTGAGACCCTGTCTCAAAAAAAAAAAAAAAAATCAGTCATTTGGAGATGGAGGTGTCGCTCAGCAGAACAGCACTTTTCTTAGCAAGGTAGTGGTGTTTGGTTTGATGCTTAGTGTGGGAAGCCACAGACCTCAGGACCTTTTACTGGTAGCAGAACAGAGTAGTGTCACCAGTCAGAACCTTTCTCCTGGGTTGCTATTTGGAAAAAGGTGAGTCAGGAAAAACCTGTATCCCTTTAGGAGCTGTTCCTCTACCTTCAGGATTTCTGAAAACATCCATTTTATAATACGCATCAGATCATAGGGCAAAGATTAACTTTATAATAACCTCTGGACAGTGTTTCAGAAATGAAAATGTCAATCTCACTGTTTTTACGCTAAAGCAAAATCTTAACTTTCATTTCTACCATTTATCTTTTGGTTTATCAGTAGCTCTCTCTAGAACACAGGCCCTTCTGTTCCTTGCCTTCAAGCAAAATAATTTGAGATTTATCTAGCCAAATATTCTGTCTATGCCCTGCTTTATCTTGTCACAGGAGGAATAATAACACATTTTCAACAACGAACATTTTGTTGAATGCACTTTGTTGTCTGTACTTCTCTTTCCTAGTATCAAAGTATAAAATGAAAAAAAGTATTGCCTATTTTCAGTTGTACACACACACACACACACACACACACACACACACACACACCCTACAACCTTGGAATTCTTATTTGGAGCTATACATTATCATAAGAATGAGAACAAAAAAAGAGAATTATTGTTCATTTAGGTAACTGATAGTTTATAATTCTAGAGAATTCAGGGCCAGATAATAATAAAGGCTCAATTACCTCCCTAGAATGAATTTCTATGTATCACCTCATATAAATGTACATGATAATAGCATTTTAAGTGCACTTAGACACCCCTCACATTGCAAATGTGATGCTCATGTTTTAGGAACACACACTGAGTACTTCACAATAAACTGTCTGTATCACTAATGAGCCCTGTTTTCTTGATCTGTAAGATGGACCACAGTTGCCCCAAAGTCTCTTTTCAACTTCAACAATTATTACTGACTTCTAATCCTTTTGAAATCAGGGAAGAGTTTGGTAGACTTTTGTGAATTCTGTCTCTTTCAATTTAGCAAACTATGGTTTACCACTAGTAACATAATAGCATACCTCTTTTACTGCAGATAAACCACAAACATTATTATTTAAAATTATTTTTACTTCCACAGAGCACTGTGGCTAAAACAATTTATTTCACTAAAGAGGTTAGGGCAGCCCTGGAGCCTGATTATGGGTTTGCTCTTAGAACAGAGCCCCATAACTCCCTGTTGACTCTATGACAATGGCAGCAGCTTTGATAGGAGTGGCAATCAAGCTGTGCTTTTGTATATTTGCTATTGTCTCTGTTCTGTATTCAATGGCATAAAAAGGAAGTCCTTTTGTTACCCCAGAGTCTATATCCATTAAGATCCATCCTATGTACACTCCCTTCATTTATACTTCAGCTTCACATCAAAGAGCTTTATTAAAGAGTGTAACTAGTCTAGTATTTGTAAACAGCATTAAGAATTAAAATATTTGGGCAGGAGATATGGCTTAGCAGTTAAGGTGCCTGCCCGCTAAGCCTAAGAAGGTCAGTTCCAATCTCCAGGTCCCACGGTTAGCCAGATGCAAAGTGATGCAAGGGTACAATGGCACACTTGCCCACAAGGGGGCGCACACATCTGGATTTTGTTTGCAGCAGCTGAAAGGCTGCTGGCTTGCCCATTCTCTGTCTGTCTCCCTCTCCCTCTCTCTCTCTGTTTCTCTCTTCAAAAAAAAAAAAAAAAAAAAAAAAAGAATTAAAATATTTGCCCTTGGGAAACCAAAGCAGAAAGATTGTGCATGCCACTTCAGCTTGAGTTCCATAATGAATCATGTCCCAAAATAAATGATTAAATAGAATATTAATGTGTAAATGTAATTTAGAAGGCAGAAGGCCTATTGTGCTTTATTTCATTACAAATCAATGAGCTCATGAAACAAGCTTGATAAATAAGCATCATGTATCTTTTATCATGTGGTGACTAATACAGACAATCTCCTTCTGGGACAACAAATAGTAATGACTTGCCACACACTGTGCTCTTACAGCCATAATTCTCTTCAGTCCTCTAAGAAACATGACTATTGCCACTTTCTAGTTGAGCTGATAGCTCTAGAGGTCAACTTGTACACAGCAGCCTGATTCTTAACTGCAGGTTCTTGGACACAGTACTGTTGTGGATCACCAAAAGAATGGAATTTATCTATATCACCTCCTGTATGGTCACCTGAAGCCCTAATTATCCATTGCAAACCACAAGGTCCTAACTCAAGAGCATTGTTTCTATCACTGTTTTGTACATTCTATCTCACATTCTGTGTATTTCTGCCTTGGGCAATTTACACCCTTCCTGAACTCACTGCCTACATCTCTTCCTTCAAGCCATTTTATGCACAACTATCAGATTTATTTTCCCTCAGTATTTACACAGATGCTGCTCTATTTAAAACCATGGCTTACAAAGGAAGGGTATGACTTCTTACAATACAACTGCAAAGATAGAAATTGGCCTCAATATCCATGACCTTGCAGTGCCTAGCAATACATTTGCAAGACCCTCAAAATAGAAGAAAAAGATGATGACATCAAATTAAAGAAAGACTAATGGAGAGAGGGAGGGGATATGATGGAGATTGGTGTTCCAAAGTGGAATGGGGGGGGGGGAGGAAATATCATATGTTTTTTGTATGTAAGTATAGAAGGTGTCAATAAAAAATTAATAATTAAAAAAAACATGGCTTAAAAAGCACAAACTCCCAACATGAACATATTAAGTCTGGTATCTACAATTCATAAGTAGGCAATCTATTTTTTATAACTCTAATACTTCCTTTTTTTCTTTCTTCTCTTTTTTAAATTTTAAAACTAGCTAGGAGAATAAATGTCAACTGTCATAAGTTCCCTAGTAACTAACAAAGAGAACAAGGTGATAATTACATACCATGTACTATATTTACTATAATTTTCTTCAGTACCCTATTTAAATATTTACCAGCATTTAGTATTAAATATATATTTTGTCTTCTACTAATGTGAAAACTAGTTTGTTAAAACTGTTGGATATTTGATAAATATTTTGATGTTGAATATAATTCTTAGCTGGTTCTTAATTTCTATTAAACATGTTCCCAAAGGAGAGGATAAAAAATGTTTACAGTACTCTTTTACAAGTATTATTTTGAAAATTAAAATTCTAATATAAAAATTAAAATTCTATTTAAAAGTCAAAATACAAATAAAATGATGATAAGGCCAAATTTTGAGCTATGAGCACTGAAAAGGTGATATTTGTTAAAAAGTATTGGGTTTCCCTACAAACTGTTAAAACTTGTCTTGCTCTACTGGAGGTTATTTCTATAATATTTCCATGTTTTCATAGACCTTAAGTAATTCATTAGGTGCTTTGCCAGTACAGAATCTCCTTAACAAACTCTGAGATTTCATCATGATAAACCCATTGAATATAAAAAGTATCATAAGGCAAGAATTCATATAATCCATCTAATCTACTGAACACATCAATTTGGTAACTCAGCACCCTGTATCTGGTTGTAATCATGAGCCTGGTCAGAAGCCATGGATCAACTCCCCATTGCCAGCCAACATCATGTAACAGTATCAACCACACATTGCTACCCTGGGGGGAAGGCCAAATCTCCCAGTGCTGTTTATAATGAAGGCATGCCACTTTTGAACCATCACACAGTTGAAAGGTCATAAGCTGAAAATCATTGTAAGCCAGAGACCATCTATATTTGTACCTCTGACAAGAAAGCAATTGTAACAAGATTCATTGCCTCTGAAGTCCATTTTGACTGGCACCCTTCTGCCTTAAGTTAAACAGTACTGTCTAAACCCTTGTAGATTTAAAATTATAGACATCATAAATTGTAAAACTACAACAGGCTAAAGAAGAATAATAGAAATACAAGATTAACTGCTGTTTGTGCCTTTGATTAAAGAGGTGGGATAAATTCTAGAAACACTAAGGCATTAAAATAAAGTTAAATAAGCTGGCCATAGTGGCACATGCCTTTAATTCAAGCACTTGGGAGGCAGAAGTAGGAAGATTGCCATGAGTTCTAGGCCACCCTGAGACTACATAGTGAATTCCAGGACAGCCTGGGCTAGAGCAAGACCTTATCTTGAAAAACAAAACAAAACAAAAAAATTAAAAGAAGGAAAAACAAAAGATGATGATAATTCAATACTACTAAGTGTACTCTAATTTTCTTCAGACACAACACTGACTCTGATAGTGAAAATACCATAAAGTAAGAATGCTTTGAACCTTTTCTCCTCAAAGAGAATCATATAATGAGGTGTTCATTTAGGGTATTACCCAAGAGGGAGTTAGATTTAAAAGCTCATGGCTGGATTTTTATTCATTTACTTATTTTTAGGAGAGAGAGAGAGAGCCCTCTAGCCAGCCACTGCAATCAAACTCCAGATGTGTGCACCAACTTGTACACATGTGCAACTTTGCACACTTGTGTCACCTTGTGCATCTGGCTTATGTGGGATCTGGTGAGTCAACATGGGTTCTTAGGCTTCACAAGCAAGCATCCTAACCACTATGTGATATCGCCAGCACTCTGTAAACACTATGACCATGGTAGTCAGGCATTTGTATTGCTGTGACAAATGAAAAGTTTAAAGAGGAAGAATTTATTTTGTTCCACACTTTCAATCCAAGGTCAGCTTGCTCCATAGTGAGGCCCTGGGAAGACAGAACACAAGAGTTGAAAGATCATGTGGTGAAGCACAATTGATCTTATCATGGTGGGCAAGAAACATAGCAGTGTGAGAGAAGAATGGGCATGTTACAGTATATCCTTAAAGGCATGGCTATAGTGACATACTGTCTCCAGCCAAGCTGAGCTTCCAAACTGTTCTATCATTTCCCAATAATGCCATGAAGTTATGAATCTATCAATGAAGTAATCCAATAATGAAGTCAGAGCCCTCAGAATCCACCCAATCACTACCCACAAGTCCATAAGCTGGCAAACAAGCCAATGAGTGAGTCTAATGCTGCCATTTCACAAGCAAACCACAACAGACTATGAGCTTCCTTTACTTATCTGTAAAATGGAGAAAAAGAATATATATAAATGATTATATTGTGGAGTTTAAGTAAGAAAATATAAATCCAACATGTCAGATACAAATATCCTTATGAAATGCTAGTGTTCCATTTTCAATGGATCTTAAGTTTAGTGAGCAGTTTTCTTAAAGGGATGATTTGGTAAGAGCTACAAACTCATCTCTTTGATGATCTTTTCAACCTGGCATGAGGTTCAAAGGAATTACAAAACTACAATGTACCAAGGAATATATTTTCAAAAGTGGGATTTTGGCATTACTCCACACATATTTGTAAAGTGTATTTTCCTTGCCAGCCCTGAAAACACAAAGATAAATAATGAGCACTTATCCTCAATGATGTTAAAAGGACCTCTTCTCCATTTATTATAGGATATTCACAGGGCAGCACAAGGCTAGAAGATAAAACATTGGCAGAATAAACTAAAAGTTCATCTTTCTAAGAGAAGGGAAGGACAGGAATAGAAAGGGAAAACTTTTCCCTCCAAAAACTGTTCACTTTAAGCAGCATAAATATTTGTTGTCTACTAAAGATCGAATATCCAAAATTAGTCTCACTGGGCTAAAATCATGACGTCAGGGAGATGTATTCTTTCTCCATTTAGGGAAGACTCCATTTTTCACCTTACCCAGCTTCTAGACACCACCCACATTCATTATTTGGCTGCTGTCCTTTTCATCCATCTGCAAAGACAGTAAATCTCCACTTTCAAGTCTCACTTTGCATCTTAACTACCATCATCTCATCTCTACCTCTCATCCTCACCTGATGTTTCTCTTCTAAGAACACTTGTATCCAACTAGATAACTGAAGAAGATTACTCACCCCTTGCAATATCATCAAGAACCTTAATTCAGTTCACTGGCATAGTCCCCTTTGACATGTAAGACCACATAGCCCAGTCTCAGGCATTAGGAGATGGACTCTATGGGGAAGGGATCCTTCCTTTGCAGCCAGGGCTTGAGAACAGGATATTTACATTAGCAGCAGTATAAAATAAACATCAAGATTAACTAAACTGGGATATCAGTTTTGCTTACTTACCATCATGTAAATACACTTGCCTTTTTACCTGGGGAGTAAGCAGCTTCCCCACCATAAACTATCTCCAGCCTCCCTGTAAAGGAAAAGTAAGCCTATATTCTTGAATCATTGCTTAAAATGCAGATACCATGATGGCTCACTGATGCTCACAAAAATTAACTCTGTATGTTAATATATATATTAAGCATATATTTAAACATTTCAAGTGGAAAATTTCTAAAATATATTATACAGTAAACTGAATTCTGAAAACACACAAAAAAACATAAAGGGGAAGATACAGACTAAATAAAAGAATATAAAATTTTAAATTCATTATTTTTAAAATTATAGCATTGGAGCTATAACATATGAAATATTTACATTCAGAATATAAAGACATCCATAAGAAATATACAATAAAAGATGAAAACCCAACAAAAAATCCTTATTTTAATTTAATTTTTTATTGACAACTTCTATACTTACAGACAATAAACCATGATATTTCCCTCCCCTTCACCTATTCCCTTTCAGAAATCCAGTCTCCATCATATCCCCTCCTTCTCTCCATTAGTCTTTCTTTTAATTTGATGCCATCATCTTTTTCTACTATAATGAGGGTAAAGCCTTATTTTATAAGGTAACACAAGAACCTGATTCATTTGAGAATCCTTTGTCCTTTAGCTTACCACTCAACATATCTGCTACTGAATGATCCCTTATGTCACTTATAATGTTTCCCACCAGTAAGGGTTCGTGATTATTTTCTACCCAAATGTATCTTGTGGTTTTCTTTCCCTTACTTTTCATCACTTGAAATTTGGAGTTCAGAGTTCTCATCATTGTTACAAAATGTCTGATATGATAAACTCAAAGGAAGAGAGGTTTTCTTCAACTCAAAGGGTACAATTCATCATGGCAGGGAAAGAATGGAGGGGTTTGTTGTGGCAAAAACATGTGGCTGGGAGCTCCTCACATCTTGGTGGCCAATTGGGAGGTAGAGAGCTCTAGACCAGAACTGGAGGCTACTATAAACTTAAAACCCTTTACTAATGGCCTACATCTACCAGCTAGGCTGCATATCTCAAAAGTTACATACCCTCTCAACACAGAACCACAAGCTAGAAACCAAGTACTCAAGCCTTTAGGAGCATTTCAGACCCAAACTGGAACCCTCCACCTTGGCTGTTCTTAGACATGAGCTAGTAGCAACTTAAACACAATCTCCATCTTGCATCTCACTGAAAGTACAATAGAGAGAGCTGTCACTGCTGTGCTGCTCCATGTATGTGTTCACACAAACATTCGGAAATATTTCTTGTACATATATATCGTACTGAAAATACTGTACAAGACACAAATAGTGCTAGATTTGGGGACTCTGTTCCTGATTGTTTGCATTATAGAAAAACTGTGAACCTGATTACTTGCTCACAAGCAAACAAGAATATCTCTGTAGAAGGCTTCTAGGGAAATTTCCTGTTACCTTGAAATTTGACTAAAGAAAGGAAGTGAAAACAATGTATATTAATTGTCCTCACATTACCCTCAGTGTCTGAATGCAGCTTTTCTTCTCCTTATAAGTTTCAACTTTCGTCATCCTGAAAGTATGTTGACTACATCTCATTTTCTGCTCCCAGTGTATTTCAGCTACTTTAGCTTAGGAAGAATGCTAGAGCCTCCTTCCTCAGCAAATATAAGGAATTCAGCCAGTCAGTGGAGGTAATACACTAGGAAGCAACCCTCAATTTATGGGGATGGAAGTCAATGAATACATGCCTCTTCTTTTCCTCTCTTGTATACACAATTATGGGGCTTATTCCTTGTTTTTTGAAGATGGTATCTGAGTGATTGAATACCAATTCTTCTATCACAACTAGTCTTACAAACCAGATTCTACACTTGAGATCATCCTTCTGCCAGACAGAAATAATCATCCCACTGCTACTAGTGTGTTTGTGATAATCTCTGATGTGCAGTACTATCACACTTAGTAAGAGTCTGACCTGAGATGGACTGAGAAGCAATAGGCTTTGTGCTATCTAGGATACTTGAGTAGTATAAGGGCAGTCAAAACTTTAAGGATTGTGAATTTTGATGCTTTCTAAAAATGCCTCTGAAATTTTGGAATGAGAAAGATGACATACTTAAGTCAGGTAGCTAATAAATGTAGTTATTCTATGAAAGCCAAATCTTCTCCATGGCAAGAACTACAAAGACTTCATCTCCTTGAGCAACAGGGCCAGCTGTGCTAGACCAAAGCCCTAATCTTATTTCTAAGTGTGCTTGCAATACAAAGGGGACAAAATTCATAATCTTAATATGCCTCCCACATAAAATCAGTGCATGGGACACTGAGAAATGGTAGGACACATTTGAGACGATAAAGCTTAAAGTCTTTTAAAAAATAATTTATTTTTTATTTATATTATTCTAATTTTACATTCATAATGGTGATTCCATTATCCTCCTCCCTGTCCTCACTCTTCCAAAGGGACCCTCATCAATGGGGAATGTGTGTCATGCATTGTGGGGGTAGTCAAGAGTTATGGGGAATAGGCCAAACCTCTATGCATAATGCCCCAACTTGTGGCTCTAACATTCTTTCTACCTCCTCTTCTGTGGATTTCCCTGGGCCACATTGGGATCATTTTAGTTCTACTTCAGTGATGAGGTTTTGGGAGCCTCTGTGTCTCTGGATATCTGGCTTAGTAGGAGTTGGATGTTCTCTGTGTTTATTTCCTTCAGCCTTTTTCTGGTGTCGTGATCATCAAGAATGCTGTACTCTTGCCCTTCTCCTGCATTACTCTATGGTTTCAGCTGGGGCCCTGGTGAGATGTGATTGGCTGATCCTCCCTTCAGGTTCATTGTCCATCTGAAAAGATAAGCAAATTCTCCAATGGAGAGAGAAGTTAGTACTAGATGGATGGAATGGCTAGATATTTTAGAGGGAATTTTATATGTGTAGGCCCTCTTCTCACCCACATTTGGTGGTGTCTTGATCCTGGAGACTGAGCTCTTTTTTTTTTTTTTTTTTTTTTTTTTTTTTTTTTTGGTTTTGCAAGGTAGGGTCTCACTCTGGTCCAGGATGACCTGGAATTAACTATGTAGTCTCAGGGTGGCCTCGAACTCTCAGCAATCCTACCTCGGCCTCCTGAGTGCTGGGATTAAAGGCATGCACCACCATGCCCGGCAACTGAGCTCATTTTTATACATGGTTTTGACTTATTTCCCAGTTCCAGCAATCAGTTCTGTTCCACTGAGTGGATTCATTAGCCAAATTAAGAGCAGTTGGTAACCCACCATGGCTGTCTGCCACTACTGCACTTGTTTGAGCATTACGTCAGGTTGTTTCCTGCTGGGTAGCTTAGACTGCGAGTTGTTTGGACCAATGTTGGCCATTTTCCCCCAGTTGCTTGTGTAGCACCCTCTGGCACTAGACTAGCTAACTGTCTGGGGACTGACCTTCTTCCAGATTCTGGCCAGGTCTCTCTGTGTTTTGTCTCACACACGTATGCTGTCTTCAACAGTAGGGTCTTACCATTAACCTTTGGTGGGTCATCAAGAACTCTGACAGAAATCTGTCTTTTTGGGAAACCTTGTAGGTGTCTCGGATCAACAGCTCATTGTGAAATTAACCCTGTGCTGGTGCTGGGAGTTATAAGTCAGCGCCAAGGAAGGAGAGGGAAGAAAAAGATAGATAATATGAAAGAGAAAGTGAGTATAAAGAGGAGAGGGAGAGGGAGAGAGAGGGAGAGAGAAAGAGAGAGAGAGGGAGAGAGAAGAGAGAGAGAAGCAGGAAAAGATTACAGTTGGTCTTCATGATGTTCTCTCCACTTTCCTATGGTTCAGGTGTTCCCTCTGTGGGCCTGCTGAAGAATCAATGTTTTAGCCTGTTGGATTTATTACATCATTTCCTTTTGGGTCCCTATTTGTATCCCCCCACCATTGTCCTTCCTCCCACCTTCTTGTTCCCTCCCTTACCCTCCCCCCATACCACCCTCCCTATTATCTGGTCCTCAGAGTGCTTATTAGGTTTGGCAGCAGGTAGATTCAGGTTAGGAGCAACAGATAAATGAGACTATGCCATGATTATCTTTTTGTGATTGGGTGAGCTCACTGAGGATGATCTGTCCCATGTTTGACCATTTTTTTTTGAATTTCATTATTTCATCTTTCCTTACTGCTACATAGAATTCAATAGTATAGATATATCACACCTTTGTTATCCATTCATCTAATGATGGACATCTGGGTTGATTCCAGCTCTTTGCTATTATGAATTGAGCAGCTATAAACATGGTTGAGCAAATCTCTCTGATCTGAGGCTTGGAGCCTTTAGGGTAAATGCCCAGTAAGGGCATAGCTGGATCTGTTGGCCGGTCTATGGTCATCCTTTTCAGGAGTCTCCATATAGCTTTCCATAATGGTCAAACCATTTTACATTCCCACCAACAGTGAAGGCTTGTTCCTATTTCTCCACAGCCTCACCAGCATTGTTTTCATTGTTTTTTTATTTTATTTTTTAATGTTAGCCATACTTACTGGGCTAAGGTGGAATATCATAGTTGTTTTAATTTGCTTTTCTCTGATCATTAGCACTGTTGAACATTTTCTTAACTGTGTATTTGCTATTTGTATTTCTTCCTCTGAGAATTCCCTGTGCAGTTCTCTGCCCCATTTTGTGAGTGGGTTGTAAAAACAGCATGGTACTGGCATAAAAACAGAGATATAGACCAATGGAACAGAATAGAAGACCCAGACTTTGGGTCAAATAACTACAGCTACTTGATATTTGACAAAGGCCCTACCAATGTAGAATGGAAAAAAGACAGCATATTCAACAAATGGTGCTGGACAAACTGGACAACAATATGTAGGAAAATGAAACTAGATCCACACATCTCACCATGCACAAAAATCAAGTCCAGATGGATCAAAGACCTTAATATAAAACCAGAAACTCTGTGACTACTGGAAGAAAAAATAGGAGGAACCTTCCATGACATAGGAGTGGAAAAAGACTTCCTGAACAAAACCCTAGCAGCTCAGGAAATTAAACAATCACTCAACCAGTGGGATCTCATGAAGCTGAAAAGCTTTTTCACTAACAAAAATACTATAACCAAAGCCAGCAGATTACCAACAGAATGGGAGAAAATTTTCACCAGCTATATAACTGACAGAGGCCTAATTTCTAGAATCTACAAAGAATTCCAAAGCCTAAACCTGAAAGACTTAACTGCTTCCATTCAGGAGAGCAGAAGCAGTTCCATTTCCTTTGCCTTGTCAGAAGAATGTGCTAAGACCTCATGGAGGGTTTATACAGCAGGACTTGTTCTGCAACATACAGGGAGGACTCAGGCTCAGTCAGAGGAGATCTTGAGGTTGTCAAGCCTGGTAATTAGTCATTGACTTGGAAGAATCTGCCCATGACTAAGGTTTTAATATTCTAACAAGGATACCAGGGATGCCTGCTATGAATAAAGTCTAATTTATGAGATCAGATGAGATTAGGGTCATTCAGGATGGTATGGCCATAAAGTTAAATTTCTGGAGCTACAAGGATTGCTTAGGTAAGAATGCTGAAAAAGATATGTAAAACTAAAGCAATTACCCTGGATTATGCCAAGAAAACTCACTTTTCTACAGCAGTAAAGACTTTAACATTAAGAGAAAAATTGATGTATCTGTGAAGTTCAGAAGGATCACCCTGTTGAATGTTGTACCTGACAGGAGATCTTACATTGGAAATTGGGTACATGTTTAATAAGAATGATAATAACTTGTGATGGCATTGGTCATGTGAGCATTGAGGCATCACAAGCAAAGATAGATTAAATACCTTGGCACAGAGATTCTTTTCTTTTCTTTTCTTTTTTTTTTGGTTTTGCAAGGTAGGGTTTCACTATGGTCCAGGCTGACCTGGAATTAACTATGTAGTCTCAGGGTGGCCTCAAACTCTCAGCGATCCTCCTACCTCTGCCTCCCAAGTGCTGGGACTAAAGGCTTGCGCCACTATGCCCGGCCAGAGATTCTTGATGATAACTAACATACCATGTGGTGTTTCTAAGCATCAAATAGATAGACAGAACATAGGATTTGTATTCTTCTCTTCCACAATGTGGATTACAAAAATAAATTAAGAGCTAACCATCAGAAGGCTAAAGGCCACTATAACAGAAAATCTCTTTCATTTTCCTACTTCAAGATGTAATGCAGTCACAGATCCATGATAATTCTCTTGCATTCTATAACATTTGATTGTGTAAGATGCTTGCTATTTCTCACACCCCAGATAACATCACTCTGGTTATCCCTCTATCAGTAAGGCAAACAGCCTATGTTGTAGGCTCTTTTGGATTTTAGCTATGACAGCTAGTCATACTTACCCATCTCATTGAATTGCATTTAAGAAAGCTGATCTTACTAAAATTTGATTTTCATCAATGTGCACGCCATGCTGTTCATTTGACCCAGAAGTAAAATGATACTAAATCTGTCCACAGTGCTCCTGCTACCACAGCTAAGGCCACTCTCATGGTGTCACTCTTCCTGCCATGATGGGCTGTACCTCAAGCTGTGAGCCAAAATAAAGCCTTCCCTCCTTAAGTTGTTTTTGTTGGGTATTTTGTCACAGAACCAAGAACAGTAACTAATAGTGGGTACTTGTCCAGAGTATCTATCTAAAAGCTGTCAACCTAATATAATAAAAATAAATCTATTAATATCTATACTAAACTGAGAGACTATATTCTGGGTTTGTGATGCTATCTTTAGGATACATTATAAGTGCTGAGCAATCTGGGGAGTGCAATTTAGAATTACACTATTCAAAATGTACAAGTCCAGGAATTAAAAGGTAGGATTGATGCTGCCTAGCATCATGCAAGGGATCTGCTTAAAGAATGTGGTTCTTGCTGGGCGTGATGGTGCACGCCTTTAATCCCAGCACTTGGGAGGCAGAGGTAGGAGGATCGCCATGAGTTCAAGGCCACCCTGAGACTACATAGTGAATTCCAGGTCAGCCTGGGC
Organism: Orientallactaga sibirica; assembly: GCA_036365145.1. Classification (NCBI taxonomy): domain Eukaryota; kingdom Metazoa; phylum Chordata; class Mammalia; order Rodentia; family Dipodidae; genus Orientallactaga; species Orientallactaga sibirica. The sequence goes on from JAEOAD010002517.1 coordinate 4,477,845, forward strand.
CAGAGTGAGACCCTACCTCGAAAAACAAAAAAAAAAGAAAAAAAAAAAAAAAAAAAAAAAAAGAATGTGGTTCTTGTGTTCACAAGCAGGTTTTTCTGGATTGGAGAGCTAGCTTCTGAGAGGAAACAGACTGATAGTTCCATTTCACAGAAAGCTATGACTATTTCCCTGTCAATGTGGGTAACTTACACCAGTAAGTCATCAGGCAAAGAAGGGCTTAAAGTAGGAGTTACTAGGATACTGCCACACAATTAGGCAGAATGTACACATATAGTACCCAGAATGTTCAACAAAATATTTCTTTCTGTTTGTATGACCAGAAATAACAACAAAAAGGCAATTGTAGCATTCAAAGTTTAAATAGATAAAGGCAGGTAAAGATTGATTTAGATTGCCTCATCTAATTAAAACATAGGCAGGCTGAAGTGATATATGGTTGTTGTAGTCAGATTCATGTTGCTGGAATGAACATCTAAAGCACACACAGTTTATGGGAGGAAGGGGTTTATGTGAAGGCTATAGATCCCTAGTGCTACATTAGGGCTGGACTCCAGGAACCACCCCCCAGTGACATCTCCTCCAGCTAGGTGGCTGGAGATCAAAGTTACAAGCTTTAATAAAACACCTGATCTATGGGGAACATATATTTAAACTACAACAATGGGGAAAGGGAAATCCAGAAGAGATGGTTAATAGAGAGGAAAAATTGCATTTTTAGCAAAATTGCATTTTTAGCCTCTGAGGCACTTGTCAATAAAAAGGACTGTAGATGGTTTCACTATTATTTATTTATTTGAGAACAAGGCAGAGAGAAAGAGAGAGAGAATGGGCACACCAGGGCCTCTAGCCACTGCAAAGTCCAGACACATGTGCCACCTTGTGCATCTGGCTTTGTGTAGGTTTGGGGGAACTGACCCTGGGGCCTTTGGCTTTTAGGCAAGTGCTTGAGCCACTAGGCCATCTCTCCAGCCCTCACTATTGTTTTAAATTTCATCTTTTGTAGCTATTGGTTGGTACTGATGCTGAAAGCTCTGTGATGGATTGCACTTAGCAGAGGGTGTAATGTGAATGGTAGGAAAGGGGACTCTAGAACACATCTCTTCTCTGGCACAAAGCTTCATGTCTTCATGGCATCACCTGATTTCAGTCATGGCTATAAGGATAGCCTTCCTTTTTTCAACTTTCTCTAACCTCACAATTATGCTTACTTCTCAAATGTTCATTTTTTTCATGTAAAACTTTGCCAAGGGCCTTTATTCTAGTCAACCCCAAGTTCAAGTATAGTATTTAATACATAAGCCACACCATGTGACACCTCTGCACAAAAGTACCCAAAGCTTTTTATCTCACTCAGTAAAGTCTAATGATTTGGTCTTAACCTTAAAACCACAACATTATCTAGTCCCTACTGTATTTGTTTTTTCCCCTGTCTCTGTTTTTAATGGTCATTTGAGTTTTTATTCACTGTCATTTTACATTCTTGACTTAGTTTTATTTATGCCTTTTTAATATCTTATTTATTGGAGGGAGAGAGAGAGAGAATGAAAGAGGCAGATAGAGAGATTAGGTGTGCCTCCAGCCACTGCAAATGAAGTCCAGATCTCTGTGCCACCTTGTGCATCTGGCTTACAACCTGGGTATTCAGGCTTCACAGACAAGCACCTTAAGTGCCAAGCCATCTCTAGTCATTATTTTTAAATTTGTTATAATTGGCAAATAAAAGTATACATATACTTATGATATGTAATATATTGTTTTAAAATAAGTATGCATTTATTATGAATAAATATGCATCTATTTTATGGATAGAAGTTATTTAACATGTATATTATACCCATATTATTGTGATTTATCTGTCATGGGAACACTGCAAGTCTGTTTTATTAGCAATTTTCAAGTCTACTATATATTACTAACCGTAGTCATCATGTTGTATTATAGTTTTTTTGAGCTTATTCCTCCTGTGAAACAGGAATTTTATATGCTTCCATACACATTCTCCTAACTCTTACCTTCCAGCTCCTTGTAACTACCATTATATTCTGCTTCTGCGAAGGTACCATTTTTATATTCCACATTTAAGTGAAATAATTAATTTCATTTCATATTCATCCATGTTGTTACACATGGATGGTTTCCAGTGCTTTTCTAAGGGTGAATAGTAGTCCACTGTGGTTATAATCACCTTTTCTTTATCCATTTATTCACTATGGACACTCCTAGAATTTGAATCTGAAATATTCCTCACAGGCTCCTGTTTTGAGCACTCGGTCTTCAGCTGGTGGTACTTTTTCTTGAAGTTGTATAGACATTAAGAGGTAATTTCTACTTGGCACAAGTAGGTCAACAAGGACAGACCTTTGAGGGTTATTCTTGGCCCTGGTTTTTGCTACTTTCTATGCTTCCTAGGTAAGCATGATGTGAAGAGCCTGCACCACATACTACCACTGATGTGAACTGCACTGTTCCACCAGTTCTTCCTTATCACAATGGACTGAAACTCTAAAACTGTGAGAAAAAAGCAATTCTTGCCTCCCTTATATTGTCTATGCCAGCAATAGACAGAGCAATTGTTAACAGCAGTGCAAAAGTAACAAATACAGACATAACTTGATTCTCTATATAAGCTGTTAAAACTAGTGGTGCAATAAACATGTGAATATAGATATATTAAGTCTATTGAAAAAATATATGAGTTCAAATTTTAATATTTGAGGTACATTTGACCTAGAGATGTTTAGCTGCCTACATCATATATATTCTTCACTTTTTCCTACTGAAAGAATTCCAATGTTAGCAGCATAAAAACTTGCAGAACTAAATAGCTCCATTGATTACTTGGTAAAGGTCATTTTTCTTACTTGTAGGGATGTTCATATGCTTTATGTGTGGCCAGGGGAAAAAAAGAAGTGATGGATATCATCCCAGAAGGAAAATCCACCTTCTCTGAAACCAGCTTTGTTGCCATATGTCTTTCAGGGCTCCCTCTTTCCTGCCTGAAAAGTTGAAGGGAAAATGGGAGCCTTTTATCCATCTTGAACACAAGATAGCATGTGCATTAAAGATTTAGAAAATAATTAATTGAAAGAAAAAGTACAAAGAAAATGTTATCCTATTAGCAACATGGAGCTTCCAAACCAGTCTCTTAACTTGTGAGAATGAAGAACCCTATTTGCTAAGACATTATGAATTTTTTTGTTGTTACAGCAAGAAATAAGTCTAAAATCACCAAGCAAGCTACTGCCTCAGATGTCACACTGAGTGTTTTTCTGTCTAGAGAGCTTTTCTCCAGACACCCACAAGTCCATACCTTTGCCTCATACAGCTCTCTGCTCACATGCCACCTTCATTGTGAAGTTCCTAAATACTCCTATTCCTTTCACATAATTCCCCCTTACCTTAATGTTTGTTTTGTTGACATAATAGACATAAGTTTCTATGATTTCTTTTTTATATATATTTACTTGTCTGTTAAGACCCTTGAGGAAAGAATCCCTGTGCTATTCACTACAGTATTCCCCAACCTAAGTGTAAATTATAATAGAGTGTTATAGCTGGGCCATATGGTCAATCTCTTTTTAGCTGTCTCAGGAACCTCTACACTGATTTCCACAATGGATGTAACAGATTATCTTCCCACCAACAGTGTAGAAGATTTCTTCTTTTTCTGCATCCTTGCCAGCATTTACTGTCATTTGTTTTCTTGATGATTGCCATTCTCACAGGAGTGAGATGGAATCTCAAAGTAATTTTAATTTGCATTTCTCTAATAGCTAAGGATGTAGAACATTTTTAAGATGTTTATATACCATCTGTATTTCTTCTTCTAAGATCTCTCTAAATCCATACCCCTTTTTTTTATTTGGGCTGTTTGATTTCTTATTATTTAGTTTTTTGACTTTTTGTATATCCTGGATATTAATCCTCTGTCAGATGTATAGCTGGCAAAGAATTTCTCCCATTCTGTAGGTTGCCTCTTTGCTCTATTCACAGTGTCCTCTGCTATACAAAAACTTTGTAATTTCATGAGGTCCCAATGGTTGATTTGTGGCTTTATTATTTATTTATTTATTTATTTATTTATTTATTTATTTATTTATTTTGGAGAGAGACACAGAGAGAGACAGAGAGAGAGGGAGAGGAAGACAGAGATGGGCATGCCAGCAGCCTCTCAGCTGCTGCCAAAGAAATCCAGATGCCTGCGCCCCCTTGTGGTCAAGTGTGGCATTGCGCCCTTGCATCACTTTGCATCTGGCTAAACATGGGATCTGGAGATTGGAACCACTAGTGATTGGAACCAGTGTTTTTAGGCTTAAGAGGCAGGCACTTTAACCACTAAGCCATCTCTCCAGCCCTGATTTGTGGTTTTATTTTCTGAGCAACTGAGGTTATATTCAGAAAGTCATTGCGTGGGCTGGAGAGATGGCTTAGTGCTTAAGATACTTGCCTGCAAAGCCTAAGGAGCCAGGTTCAATTCCCCAGTACCCATATAAGCCAAATGCACAGGTGGTGCATGTGTCTAAAGTTCATTTGCAGTGGCTGAAGGCCCTGGTGCACCCATTCTCCCCTCCCTGCTCTCTTTTTCTTCTCTTTCTCTCAGCCTCTTTCTCAAATAAATAAATAAACATTAAAAAAAATTAAAAAGAAAGGCATTGCTTACGCCAATGTGTTGAAGGGTTTCTCTAGTTTTTCCTCTAGTAGTTTCAGAGTATTAAGATCTTTGATCCATTTGGACTTAATTCTTGTGCATGGAGAGAGATAAGGATCTATTTTCATCCTTCTACATATAGATATCCAGTTTCCCCAGCACCATTTGTTGAAGAGGCTGTTTTTTCTCCAGTGAGTATTTTTGGCATTTTTGTTGAAGATAAGGACTCACATCTGGGTCCTCTGTTCTGTTCCACTGATCTACTTTTCTGTTTTTGTGCCTCTACCATACTGGTTTTGTTACTATGGCTCTGCAATATAGGATAAAATCAGGTATGGTTATACCACTAGTCGTATTTTTGTTGCTCAAGATTGTTTTGGTATTCAAGGTATTTTTTTTCTTCCAAATGAATTTTAGGATTTTTTTTTCTATTTCTGTGAAGAATGCCATTGGAATTTTGGTGGGGATTGCATTAAATATGTAGACATTTTCACAATATTGATTCTTCCAATCCATTGATGTCTTTCCATTTCCTAGTATCTTCTGCAATTTTGCTCTTGAGTGTTTTATAGTTTTCATTGTAGAGATCCTTCACTTCCTTGGTTAGATTTATTCCAAGGTACTTTTTTTTTTTTTTGAGGCAATTGTGAATGGGAGAAATTCCCTGAGTTTATCCTCAGCATGTATATAGGAAGGATACTGATTTCTGTGTGTTTACTTTTGTACCCTGCTATGCTGCTTAAAGTGTTTATCAGCTTTAACAGTTTGCTGGTAGTCTTTAGGTTCCTTTATGTTTAGAATAATGTCATCTTCAAATAATGGTAGTCTGATCTCTTCCTTTCCAATTTATATCCTTTTTATGCGTGACTCTTGCCTTATTGCTATAGTTAATACTTCCAGTACTATATTAAATAAAATTGGGAACAGTGGACATCCTTGTCTTGTTCTTGATTTTGTGGAAAAGTTTCAAGGTTTTTCCCATTTAGTATTATGTTGGCTATAGATTATCACAAATATCCTTTATTATGTTGATATATGTTCTTTCTATTCCCAGCTTTTGTAGGACTTTTATCAGGAAGGAATGTTGGGTTTTGTCAAGTGCATTTGAACAATGGCACAATCAGAAGCCATAGATTGTTACTAGAAAAATTTCAGTACCAGTGATGGGATACTTTCCAGTGTGTTGATGGCCAGGAAGGTCCCTGATGCCCCCAAAACATTACAGGCCATTGTCGAGGCTCTTGGTTTCCCACTAGGAATAGATAGTAAGACCCTATTGCTAAAATTCCACATGTTTGTGCTGCAAGGTCACTGAGAAATCCTGCTGGAGCTGAGCTGAAATGCTCCTCCATGTAGACCAGCTGACAGAAAGCTAGAAAAAGCTATGCTGCATGCAGATCTGAGAGAGAGAGAGAGAGAGAGAAGTCATAAGTGGAGATAAACAGAAGTGGACACTGCAAGCTTTAAGTTTGGCCAGCCAGGCCCAATGAGCCAACAGGTGCAATAGTGACATGTCTGTTATGGGGGAAACCAACCACTCTCTCATTGGTCTGCTCCATGGGAAGGAATACATGCTTGATACTGAAAACCTGTGACAAGGAAAGTCATGAGCCCTAGGGGTATAATGCCTGCTGGTGTCTGGCTAAATGTGTATATTATGCTCACCAAACTGCCTGGTAAACATTTCTTTTAATGTTCTTACCCATATATTAATGCTACTCTCAACTTTGGTTAGAGAAGCTTCTCTTTTAAGATGGCAGTGACCTCTAGGATGACTCAAATGGGACCATAGTGCTGAGAAGAAGTGACAGAGGAGTGCTCAGCACTGAAACATATCTATCACACCTTCCAAGGCTCAGGTTCCATTGTGGAAAAGTTGGCAGAAAGAATGTAAGAGCCAAAAGAAGGGTAAGACTCCTTATGTTGTACTTTTCCAGACATAAAATGCCCTAGATATCCATGACCTCACAGTGCCTGACAATACCTACACAACCCCACTATAATAGGAGGAAAAGATGATGACATCAAAATGAAAGAGAGACTGATGGAGGGGGGAGGGGATGTGATGAAGAATGGACTTGCATAGGGGAAAGTGTTGTGGGGGAGGGAATTACCAGCAGTTATTGTTTATAATTATGGAAGTTGTCGGTAAAAATAAATTAATTTTAAAAGAAAGAAAAAATAAATAGCAATTGAGAAAAGAAAACACATGCCTTATATTTAATTTAAAGTAGCTACATATATTGCTCTGAGCTAAAGAATGAAATTTAATACAGGTTACCATATCCACAAATGCCTTCTAAGGGTGGGATTGATATAGGAATTGAGAATGTTGGAGCTTTGTGCACCTCTTGGATGGGCAATAACTTAGGAGTTAATATGCTGGATGTTCATAGTCACATAAAACCTCTATTGAGTGACCTCCAAATTCTTGTCCTACAAATCTGACAGATGAAATCATGGAGCATAGGAGGGTGAAATTTAGAAAGATTTTATTATAAAGCTTAAGGGAAGGGAAAAGCTCCTGTGAGATAGGAAGGGTAGTCCCCAAAGGTGAAAGAAGAACCCATCGAGTGACTGTTATTGGGGTTCTTGAGAAGTGGAATACTTTTATGTGAAGAAAGCCAAGCTTAACAGGTTTCTAGATAGGGAATAGGGTTTCTACATAGGGGATCAGATTTCTGGACAGAGGATCAGATTTATAGATAGGGAGTTAGGTTTTTACATAGGGGATTAGGTTTCTAGATATGAGATTGAGTTTCTGGGGAAAAGGACAATCTTCCCAGGAATCTTAATTTTCCAGGAAAGGGTGCAATCTTCTTAGAATGGGATGATTTTCTAGGAATCTTTCTCAGGATATGTTATTTTCCAGGATACAAAGAAATAAGGGAAAAATCCCAGATTCTCCTCACAGGCTCACATTCAGCCAAACAGAAAGCTATTCATATTGGCTGCCCTGTTATAGCAAACTGCCTAGCTGGCTTCTATTTCCTCTTCTTCAGGATTGTGTAGAAAGAAATAATCTCAGCAATGAATGAACTTTGTGCTTTTCCTAACTGATAGGACACAGAACAGGGAATACTTGCACTGAGAGACAGGAGGTAACAAGGAAGAGAAAAATGATAGAATACAAGGCCCCATAGCTAGGGATGGAGCTCAACTGGTAGAGTGCTTGCCTAGCATGCACAAGGCTCTAGAGTCAATCCTTGGTATCCCATAAACCAAGAGTGAGTGGTGTCATATGGTTGTAATCCCAGCACTTGGGAGATAGAAGCAGAAGAATCAGGAGTTCAAAGTCATCCTCAGATACATAGTGAGTTCAAGGTCAGCCTGAGATACATAAGGCCCTGTCTCAAAAAAAAGTGGGAGTTAGAGAGAAGGTTCAGAGGTTTAGAATGCTTCCTGTACAAGTATTAGGACCTGAGAGGGCCTGCAGCCCCCCGAGTATAATTCCCCAGTACCCTCAGAAACAGCTGCATGTGATCATACATGCCTATAACCCCAGCCCTGTGGGGGCCAGAACCACGGAGTCACTGAGGCTCAGAGAAACAGGAAGTTCCCTGGTGCCTGAAGAGATTTTCTTAAAGGGATTTCAAGAAAAAATACACCAATGGGTAAAAAGAGGTCACTAGATATTCTTTTCTGGCCTCCCTACTCACATGCATAGCATATGTGCATTTGCACATACACCAATACACACACCACACACTCCACACTGCATATACTACACATATGCAAAAAAAAAAAAAAAAAAAAAAAAGAAAGAAAGAAAAAAAAAAAAGAAAAGAAAAAGGGAAGAATGCAAGGCACCATAATCTGTAGATTTCAGGGAATTAGCACAAATGTCTTGTAGAAATCAAGGCGACTAAAGACAAGTTTTCAGTGATTATAAATGTCAGTATAACACCTAACATATAGAAGTTGCTTCAAGAATTAGTTCCTAGGTCTGGCTTGCCCCTTACTTTGGGTTCTGACAATGGCCTGGCCTTTATGCCCAAAATTTCTCAAAAATTGGCAAAGGCACTAAATATCAATTGGAAATTACATTGTCCTTATAGACCACAGAGTTCAGGTCAAATGGAAAGAATTTTTTTATGATTATGATTATGATGATGACTAATGATGTATTTCATATATATATATACATCCTGTGTTGGTACATGATGTGTCCATACCAAATATGTTGTTAATAATAACAATAATATCAATAATAATAAAAACATTTAAAAAAAAAAAAACTCTCACTAACTAGTTATTTAAAAAGGTGAAAGTTGGACCAGCCTCCTGCCTTTTACTCTCCTTAGAACCAAATGCACCTTGTATTTGGAAGGTTTCATTCCTTATGTGATAATGTTTGGAAGGGCATCCTCCATTCTCTTAAACAAAGAAACATATCTGAGGGAGAAATAACTAATCACTTAAACCTCTACCCACTGAAGATGAGTTTACAATTTGACTCATGCCCATAGAATCAGTGGGGAATGTGACAAGGTCCTAAGCTGGAGAAGGATATAAGTGACTCCTTATTATGAATTTATACAAGGAAGAAGTTCAGCTTAGCTGGTACCTCAGGATATGGTCTCACTGACACTTAAAGTTTATGCTTGGCTTGCTTTAACAAAATGGGTCACCACAAGAATAGATGTTTTTCTCACTGTCGCTAAATGCAATTTTTAGCTTCTGTATTAATTGCAGTTGCAGGAGAGGGAAAATGCAGGGAGGTGAGATTTTGGAAAAGTTCCTGTTTTTTCTAAAATCAACTGAAATTAACTCCTGTTTTGTAAGAGTATGATTACTGCAAATTAACTCTTGTTTTTGTAAGATTATGATTACTGAACTTCTGAACTGTAAAACTAAGATGTGAAATCCTATGGTTTTCTCCTATAAAAGGAGCCCTGAAATACAGCTTGGAACTGCATAGGCTCCCAAGTCCTGGATGTAGTCACTGGCTGGCCAGCCAATGAAGATTCCTTTCCTACTACTTGGTGTTCATGTGGTTTTCCCAGGGGGTCCTCACCATAACATCCACATCCTCTCACACCAGTCAGTGTCCCTTATTGAATGTTTTACTCCCTGTCACCCAGGAGGCCATCCTTATTCATTCACTCAGAACCCCAGCTCATTTCCCTCCTACACCTGCTGTGCCCAGCAGAACCTCCAGTAAAACAAGTATTGGTTGCAAAATTACATACTGTAACACACTGGATTTTCTATCTGGGACTCTTTGAAACCAGCACTGAGGCTTATTTGCATGTGAATTTTCCAATGGTCTTTTAATTCAAAAACTATAAACTTAGGGCTGGTGAGATGGCTTAATGGGGTTAAGGTGCTTGCCTACAAAGTCAAGTGACCAAGACTCAATTCCCCAGGACCCACGTAAGCCAGATGCACATGGTGGTGCATGTGTCTGGAATTCATTTGCAGTGGCTGAAGACTAAAGGTGTATCTATTCTCTCTCTATCTCTCTCACAAATAAGATAAAATAAAATAAAATAAACTATGAATTTAATTGATTCTACAATAATGAAGCATGGCTTTGATTTTTCTAAATACAAAAAAAAATTCATCTCTTGTCTTCCTAGAAAAAATACTTTAACAATCTATTTAAGTATCCTTCCTAATTTCTACATATAGTTAAGGTAATTCCCATGTAGAGTTAAGGCAAGTGATTAGAATGATGGAAAACAGCAATGAATGCCACACCTCATATCTTTAAAATATAATTGTATTATTGCAGCTACAATTTTCTGAGAGTCAAGTATGAAACAAAATTTTAGTTTTCTCTATCCTCTTCTACATTACTCAAATTTTAATAACAAGCATATACAATTTTTATAACTAAAATGAATACAAAAATATACAAAAGATATGTTTATGTGTTAATTCATTTATATTTAAAGGCATGGTTTTAAATTGTTTTTAGCCAAAGACTAGTGAGAGTTTGACACTGGAGAGCATAATCTTTGTCTCCATAGGGTTCTGACCTGGCTCCAAATTCAAGATATGGGGTCCTTTACACTGAGCAGATCTCTTTACCAATCAGAAAGCCATTGGTTACCCATCAAAGCTGTGTGCCACTATTGTACTGGCATGTACATTCTGTCAGGGTGTTTGCTTCTGAGTAGCTTAGACTTACTGCTTGCTCAGAAAGGAAAGGAAAGGAAAAGAAAGGAAAGGAAAGGAAAGGAAAGGAAAGGAAAGGAAAGGAAAGGAAAGGAAAGGAAAGGAAAGGAAAGGAAAGGAAAGGAAAGGAAAGGAGGTAGACAGGGAAGGAGGTATCTCTCTAAGGCCTAGTTATAACTATTCTTTGGCTAAATGAATATATTCAGCCCATCAAGTTACCTTCTAAATGTATATGCTTATGATCTTTGATTAATGCTGTTCTTACTTTTCATTAGAGATGTTCCCTTTTACAGATGGTGGTAAATACACAGGAGAGCCAAAGTTCATCAAAGTGACAAAAAGAGAAACCCAGTGCTTAGCACTGTACAAGTCATCTCCACCACACAGTCCAGGGCTCAGGGAACACCTCAGAGGACGTTGTGGACAGAATATGAGTGCTGCTCTCACTGCTAGTTAAAGAAGCTTCTCTGTGGAGATGGTAGTAGACATTGAAGAGACTCGTCAAGACTGAAAATAGAGGCATTGAGAGCTCAACAGAAAGGAGACATCTGCATCATATTCTATAACAGAACATTACAGAAGAGAGTGCAGAAAAATGTGGGAAGGAGTACTTTGGGTCACTTTCCTCCAGACATGTCTATTGCATTCATGACTTCACATTAGCTGTCATTATTTCCATAAAAACTGCACAATACTAAGCCCCTCAGCATTTTAACAGAGGACATAGGAGGACAAAAAGAATGAGTCAAAACAGTACTACTTGGAAAGAGGTTTCTCAGTGAAGTAAGGGGTTAGTGGGAACAAAAGAAGGTTAATATGATTGGAATATAGTCAAATTACAATATGTTTATGTATTACAATTCTCAAAACTATAATGAAAAACTGACCACTCAGAAATTTGAATTCATTGTAAACAGATTTGAAGAAATGGCTAATGGGAATGTTGATGATGCTACCCTTAAAAACTGTTCCAAAACTACAAGTTGGTGGTGAGAGGAATTTGTTAGAAGAAAACTGATTAGGGCTGGAGAGATGGCTTACTGGTTAAGGAGCTTGTTTGCAAAGCCAAAGGACCCAGGTTCAATTCCCCAGTACCTATGTAAAGCCAGATGCACAAGGTAAGGCATATGTCTGGAGTTTGTTTGAAGTGGCAAGAGGCTCTGGCACACCCATATATTCTCTCTCTCTCTCTCTCTCTCTCTCTCTCTCTCTCCATATATATATATATATATATATATATATATATATATATATATATATATATATGATAAGTAAATAAATAAATAAAAGTATATAAGTTTCTGTGACTAAAAAGATGATACCCAAGGGCAAATGACATTGGCTTTCATGTTATCTAGATAATCAATATCGGCAGTACCCAGGATTAAAGGATAGAAGCTAACACAAATCCAAAAAAAAAAAAGCAGCATGACACTTGACTGAGGCACAAAGAGGACACTGTAGGCTGCATGACAAGAAGCAGACATGAGCCCAGCTACTTCCCATTAGTGCTTGATGTATCCAGTGTGCTCCACCACTGAGCAGCACTCTCAGTTCTAGAACATTTTAATTCCCAGTGTGTCTAATGATTTGAACTACATTGTACTAAATGTTACTTTAGTTTTACTCTTTCCATTTCCCAATTTTAACAGAGCTTTTGAAGATTTGACAATTTTTTAAGGCATAGAATATTTTTCATTTTTCCTTGATTTAAACTATTTCATGGCTTCAACTTACACAGTTCTTTCTGAAGTTCCAAATGACAGTCCAAAGTAGTTGATCTTGGGCTGAAGAGATGGCTTAGCAGTTAAGACATTTGTCTAAAAAGCCAAAGGGCCCAAGTTTGATTTTCCAGGACCCACATAAGCAAGATGCATAATGTGGCACATGTGTCTGGAGTTTGTTTGCAGTGGCTGGAGGCTCTGGCACACCCATTCTTTCTTTCTCTCTCTCCCTCCCTCCCTCTCAAATAAATAAATAAAAATGAAATATATAAAAACATAGTAGTTGATCTCAGTATTTTACAGAACAGTTTGCAATATTAATTGAAATGCATGCAGTAAAGAGCAGACTCAGCATTAAGAACCAACTAACAATTGTCTATTTTTTTACATTTAAAAAATTTATGTATATGTATATATATTTACATTCATGTTGGTGCCTTTGATAGCCTTCTCCCTATCCTCCCCCCACCAAAGGGACCTTCTTAACTGGAGAATGTGGGTCGTGCATTGTGGGGGTAGCCAACAGTTATGGGGAAGAGGTAATGTCTCTGTGCATAATGACCCAACTTGTGGCTCTAACATTCTTTCCACCCCTTCTTGCCGGAATTTCCCTGAGCCATGGATGGGTTCATTTTAGTTCTACTTCAGTAATGAGGTCTTGGGAGCCTCTGTGTCTCTGCATATCTGGTTTGGTGGGAGTTGAGTGTTCTCTGTGTCTATCTCCTTCAGCCTTGTGCTGGTGTCAGGTTCACTGAGAAAGCTGCACTTTTGCCCATTTCCCCGTTGCTCTATGGTTTCAGCTGGGGCCCTGGTGAGGTGCAATAGGCTGATCCTCCCCTCAGGTTCGGCATCCATCTGAGAAAGAGAAGCAAATTCTCCAACACAGAGAGAAGTCAGCACCAGATAGATGAGATGGCCATTATTATTTTAGAGAGAATTTTATATGCGTAGGCCCTCCTATAGCATTCAATTGGTGGGAGCTTGATATTGGAGAATGAACTCATTTTTTGGACATGGTTTTGACTTTTTTCCAGTTCCAGCTATGAGTTCCATTCCACTGAGTAGATCTGTTAGCCAAATCAAGAGCAGTTGGTTACCCACCATGGCTATGTGCCACTATTGCTCTTGTTTGAGCATCACATCAGGTTGTTTACTGCTGAGTAGCTTATACGAGTTGTTTGTACAGATGTCAGTCATTTTCCCCCAGTTGTTTGTGTAGCACCCTCTGGCACTAGACAAGCTAACTGCCTGGGGACTGACCCTCATCCAGATTCTAACCAGGTCATTCCATGTTCCATCCCAACAGCATATGGTGTTTTCGGCAGTAGGGTCTTATCATTGATCTTTGGTGGGTCATCAAGAACTGACAGAAATCTGTCTTCTTTTGGGAAACCTCATAGGTCTCTCTGATCAACAGGTCATTGTGAAAGTTAACTGTATGGTGGTATTGGGAGTTACAAGTCAGAGCCAAGGAAGATGAAGGAAGAAAAAGATAGGAAATATAAAAGATAAAGAAAGCAGAGAGAGAAGATGGAGAGAGAGAAACAAGAAAAGATTAAGGTTAGTCTTCATGATGTCCTCTCCTGGGCTCTGTGGTTCAGGTGTTCCCTCTACAGGCCTGTTGAAGGATCAATCTTTTAGCCTGTCATTCAGGATATGATTTTATGGTACCATTTCCATTTGGGTCCCTATTTGTGTCCCCCTGAACCCCTTCCCTGCCCCCACCCTTACCCTCCCATCCCATCCCAACTTCCCTATTGTTTGGTCCTCAGGGTGCTTATTATATATGTCAGCATCTCAGGAAGATTCAGGTTAGGAGCCACAGATGAGTGAGACCATGCCACAATTATCTTTCTGTGATTTGGTGAGCTCACTGAAAATGATCTGTTCCAAATCTGACCACTTTTCTTCAAATTTCATTGTGTCATTTTTCCTTAATGCTGTGTAGAATTCTATTGTGAAGATGTATCACATCTTAATTATCCATTCATCTAATGATGGACATCTAGGTGGATTCCAGCTCTTAGCTATTATGAATTGAGCAGCTATAAACATGGTTGAGCAAATCTCTCTGATCTGAGGCTTAGAGCTTTTAGGGTAAATGCCCAGTAAAGGTTGGTCACTCTATAGTCATCCTTTTTAGGAGTCTCCATATTTCTTTCCATAGTGGTTGTACTGCTTTACATTCTCACCAACAGTGAATGAGGGTTCCTATTTCTACACAACCTCGCCAGCATTTGTTGTCATCAGATTTTTTAATGTTTGCTATCCTTACTGGGATAAGGTAGAATCTCATAGTTGTTTTAATTTGTATTTCCATGATGATTAGGGATGTTGAACATTTTCTTAAGTGTGTGTTTGCCATTTGATTTCTTCCTGTGAGAACTCCCTGTATAGTTCTCTGCCCCACTTTGTGAGTGGGTTGTTTGACTTCTTATTGTTTAGGTTTTTTGAGTTCTATGTAGATTCTAGAAATTAGAACTCTGTCAGTTTTATAGCCAGTAAAAATTTTCTCCCATTCTGTGGGTAATCTATTGGCTCTGCTTATTGTATGTTTGTCTGTGAAAAACTTTTCAGCTTCATGAGATCCCAGTGGTTGAGTGATTGTTTGATTTCCTGAGTTACTGGAGTTTTGTTCAGGAAGGCTTTTCCCACTCCTATATCATGGAATGTTCCTATTTTTTTCTTCCAGTAGTAGCAGAGTTTCCAGTCTTATATTGAGGTCTTTCATCCATTTGGACTTGATTTTTGTGCATGGTGAGATATGTAGATCGAGTGTCATTTTCCTACATATGGTTATCCAGTTTGTCCAGCACCATTTGTTGAAGATACTGTCTTTTTTTCCAGTCTACATTGTTAGGACCATTATCAAATATCAAGTAGCTATAGTTATTTGACCCAAAGTCCAGGAACTCGACTCTGTTCCATTAGTCTAAAATACTGTTTTTTTGCCAGTACCAACTTGTATTTATTACTATGGCCTTGTAATGTAGCTTTAGATCAGGTATGGTGATGCTTCCAGAGGAATTTCTTTAGCTGGGGACATGCCTGGATATCCGATGCCTTTTGCCATTCCATATGAATTTTGAGATCATTTTTCCTATCTCTGTGAAGAAAGAAGTTGGGATTTTTATTGGTATTGAACTAAATCTATATAATGCTTTTGGTAAGATTGCCATTTTCACAATGTTAATACTGCCTATTCAGGAGCATGGGAGGTCTTTCCATTTTCACAAGTCCTCCTCAATTTCATTCTTGGGTGTTTTTATGTTTTCATTGTATAGGTCTTTCACTACCTTGTTTAATGTTTTTCCAAGGTATGTTTTTGTTGCTATTGAAAATGGGACAATGTTGCTTATTTCTTTTTCTGTATCTTTATATCATGCATATAGAAAAGCTACTTATTTTTATGCATTGATCTTGTATCCTGCTACTTTGCTGAAGGAATTAATCACCTTTAAGAGTTTTGAAATGGAGGTTCTTGGGTCGCTTAAGTATAGAATCATGTCATCTGGAAATAGGGCTAATTTAACTTCTTTCTTTACAATTTGTATCCCTGTTACATTTTTTCCTGTCTTACTGCTTGAGTTAGGACTTCCAGTACTATGGATGAAGAGCAAAGGAGAGAGTGAACACCCTTGTCTTGTTCCTGATCTCAATGGGAATTCCTTCAGTCTCTCCCCATTAAGTATTATTTGGGCTTTAGAAGCTTCATATATAGCCTTTATTATGGTGAGATATAAACCATCCATGCCTGTTCTATCCAATGTTTTGATAATGAAGTGGTGTTGTATTTTGTCGAAGGCCTTTTCTGCATCTATCAAAATGATTATGTGGTTTTTGTGTTTAAGCTTATTTATGTGGTGTATTACATTGACAAATTTCTGTATGTTGAACTACCCCTGTGTTCCAGGGATGAAGCCTACCTGATCAAGGTTGATAATGCTTTTGATGTGCTGTTGAATTCGTTTTGCAAGGATTTTGTTAAGGATCTTTGCATCTATGTTCATCAGAGAAATAGGTATATAATTTACTTTTCTTGTGGCATCTCTGCCTGGTTTTGGAATTAGGGTGATGCTAGCTTTGTAGAAGGAGTTGGGGATGTTTCTGTTCTCTGATTTTGTGGCACAGTTTGAGAAAAATTGGTTTCAATTCTTCCATGAAGGTTTGATAGAATTCAGCTGAGAAGCCATCTGGTCCTGGACACTTCTTTTGAGGGAGGTATTTGATCACATATTTCGATCTTGAAGGGTGTGATAGGTTTGTTTAGGAGATTAATCTGCTCTGAGTTTAGCTTTGGTAGGTGGTATGTGTCCAGGAATTCATCCATTTCCTCCATATTTTTCTGTTTTGTGGAGTAAAGGTTTTTGAAATAAGTCCCTATGATTCTCCCAATTTCACTGACGTCTCTTGTGATCTTTCCTTTTTCATTTCTAATTTTGTTAATTTGAAGCATCTCTTTTTTCCCTTGATCAAATTGGTCAGGGGTGTATCAATCTTGTTAATTTTTTCAAAAAACCACCTCTTTGTTTCAACAATTTTCTTAATTGTCTTCTTAGTTTCCAATTCATTAATTTCTGCTCTGATCTTAATTATTTCTTTCCATCTGGAGCTTTTTGGATTGGCTTTTTCTTGTTTTTCCAATGCCTTTAGGTGGATGGTAAGGTTATTGATATGGGATCGCTCTGACTTTGTTATAAAGGTATTTAGTGCTATGATTTTTCCCCTAAGGATTACCTTCATTGTGTCCCATAAGTTTTAGTATGATGTGTTCTCATTGTCATTCAATTCTAGAAATTTTGCAATTTCATTTTTTATTTTGTCCCCTACCCATTCATTGTTTAAAAGTGTGTTGTTTAGTTTCCAGGAGTTGGAGGGATTCCTGGCATACCTTTTTTTTTGTTGTTAATTTCTAGCATTATAGCATTGTGATCTGATATCATGCAGGAAATTATGTCAATTTTCCTAAAAATATATGGAGGCAGGCTTGTGGCCCAATATATGATCAATTTTAGAGAAGGTTCCATGGGCTGCTGAGAAGAATGTGTAATCTGTAGATTTTGGGTACAATGTTCTGTAGATGTCTGTTAGGTCTAATTGCTCTACAGTGTTGTTGAGCTCTCTTACTTCCCTGTTAATTTTCGGTTTGGATGATGTGTTTATTACTGATAGTGGAGTACTGATGTCCTCAACAATGATGGTATTGGTGGTTATTTCTGTTTTGTTGTCAAGTAGGTTTTGCTTTATGAATTGTGGTGTACGTGTGTTTGGTATATAAAGATTGATGATTACAGTATCCTCTTGTTGGATTGTTCCCTTGATAAGTAAGAAGTGGCCTTTGTCTTTTTTGGTTTGAAGTCTATATTATCTGATATTAGTATAGCAATGCCTACTTGTTTCTTATTTCCATTTGCTTGCAAAATCATTTTCCACCCTTTCACCCTGAGAAGGTGTCTGTCTTTAGTGGTGAGGTGGGTTTCTTGAAGACAGCAGATTGAGGGGTCTAATTTTCTGATCCATCCTGTCAGCTTGTGTCTCTTGATGGGTGAATTAAGGCCATTAACAGTTAGGGTAATGAGGTTTGATTTAATCCCTGCCATGTTGTTGTGGTTTGGTATTTTTTGGAGTTTGAAGGGTGTGTGTGTGTGTGTGTGTGTGTGTGTGTGTGTGTGTGTGCGTGCACACACCTTCTCTGAGTTTGGTTATTGTGATCTGTTCTTATAGGCTTTTGGGGTTGGTTGTTTGATTCTTCTCTGTGGAGAATTCCCTGAAGTACTCTGTGTGGGTTTGGTTTTGTGTTCATATAGTTGTACAGCTGGGTTTCATCATGGAAAGATTTTCTTTCACCATCTATTGTAAGGGATATTTTTGCTGGGTCGAGTAGTTTGGGTTGGAAGCCATAAGTTCTTAGACTTTGCAGTGTTCCACTCCAGGCTCTTCTGGCTTTCAGTGTTTCCATTGAGAAGTCTGAAGTAATTCTGATGGGGTTACCTTTATATGTAATGTGTTGTTTCTCCCTAGCTGCTTTTAGGACTTTCTTCTTGTTATCAATATTTAGGGTTTTAATGATAATATGTCTTGGAGAATTTCTCCTTTGGTCCAGTCTGTTTTGGAATTCTGTTAGCTTCTTGTAACTTGATGGGACTTTCTTTTGAGAGAGTGGGAAAGTTTTATTCAATAATTTTGTTGAATAAGTTCTCAGTTCCTTTGGTCTGAATTTCTTCCCCTTCTGGTATTCCCATGATCTTTTTTTTTTTTTTTTTATTTTTATTTTTATTTTTTATTTATTTTTTATTTTTTAAATTATTTTTATTGACTTTTAATCTTACATACCAAAAAAACCCCACCTGATATTTCCCTACCCTCCCCCATTCCACTTTAGAACTCCGGTCTCCATCATATCCCCTCCCTTTCTCCATTAGTCTCTCTCCTAATTTGATGACATCATCTTTCTCTTCTATTTTGAGGGTCTTGCAAAGGTATTGCTAGGCACTGCAAGATCATGGATATCGAGGCCAATTTCTGTCTGGGCAGCTGCATAGTAAGAGGTCATATCCTTCCTTTGGCTCTTCCATTCTATCCCCCCCTCTTCCGCAATGGTCCCTGAGTTGCCACTGGAGGATGTGACAGAGGTATTTCAGTGCTAGGCACTCCTCCATCCCTTCTTCTTAGCACTATGTTGCCTTTTGTGTCATCCCAGTGGTCATCACCATCTGAAAAGAGAAGCTTCTCTAGCCAGAAGTGAGAGTAGCGTTAATATGTGGACATGAACATTTAGTGTAGTGTCCCCAGGGCAGCTTGGTGGGAATAATATATACATTTAGTCAGACATGAGCAGGCTTATACCCCCAAGGCTCATGACCTCACCTACCATAGACTTTTACTTAGGTTTTTCAGTACCGGGTATGTATTCCCTCCCGTAGAGAGGGCCTTCAGTCCAATTATGGAGCATTTGTTTACCCCAAGAGTAGACACGCCACTATTGCACTCGTTCAGTCATTGGGCCTGTCTGGCCAAGCTTGAATATTCAGCATCCACTATTTTCACTGTTGATGGCTTCTGTCTCCCATATGCTGCGTGCAGTGCAGCTTTTTCCAGCTTTAAGTTGGCTGGTCTACAGGGAGAAGGTTTTCTGCTCAGCACCAGCTTGCTTTCTCAGTGACCTTGCCTCTCAAGCATGAGATGTCTTCAGCAATAGGGTCTTACTATCTATTTCTCTAGGGAAACCAAGGGTTTTGGCAAAAGCCTTAATGTTTTGGAGGCTACCGGGACCTCCTTGGCCAACATCTCACTGGAAGGTATTCCATCCCAGGTACTGAAAATTTTCTAGTAACAGTCTACATCTTCTAGACATGCCCTTATTCAAAAAAGTAATTTTACATATGTCTTATTGATAATATCTTGAATTTAGAGTGTCCCTCCCCCTGCCCTTTTTGTATGCATTCTCTTCCCATGGCCTCGCTTAGGCCATTCCCCTCCCTGTACTCAGTTCTTCTACTTACATATGTGTATTACCATACACTTAAGTCCTTCCCTTTCTTCCCTCCCTTCTAGCCTTTTACCCGCTTACTGGTTTCTGGTACCTATTTTTGGTTCCAGTTCATACACAAGTCTATACATTGGTAGCTAGGATCCACATATGAGAGAGAACATGTGACGATTGGCTTTCTGAGCCTGGGTTACCTCACTAAGTATAATCCTTTCCAGATCCATCCATTTCCCTGCAAATTTCATAATTTCATTTTTCTTTACTGCTGAATAGAACTCCATTGTGTAAATGTACCACATCTTTATTATCCAATCATCTGTGGAGGGACATCTAGGCTGCTTCCATTTCCTAGCTATTGTGAATAGAGCAGCAATAAACATGGTTTTGCAAGTATCTCTAAGGTAGTGAGAAGAGTCCTCTGGATATATGCCTAGGAGTGCTATAGCTGGATCATATGGTAAATCTATTTCTAGCTGTCTCAAGAACCTCCACACTGATTTCCACAGTGGCTGGACCAGCTTACATTCCCACCAATAGTGTAGAAGTGTTCCTGTTTTTCCGCATCCATGCCAACACTTATTATCATTTGTTTTCTTGATGGCAGCCATTCTGACAGGAGTGATATGGAATCTCAAAGTGGTTTTAATTTGCATTTCCCTGATGGCTAAGGATGTAGAACATTTTTTTAGATGTTTATATGCCATCTGTATTTCATCTTCCGTGAATTCTCTATTTAGTTCCATAGCCCATTTTTTAACTGGGTTGTTTGAATTCTTGTTATTCTGTTTTTTTGAGTTCTTTGTATGTTCTGGATATTAATCCTCTGTCAGATGTATAACTGGCAAAGATTTTCTCCCATTCTGTAGGTTGTCTTTTTGCTCTATTCACAGTGTCCTTTGCTGTACAAAAGCTTTGTAATTTCATAAGGTCCCAGTGGTTGATTAGTGGTTTTATTCTCTGAGCAATTGGAGTTATATTCAGAAAGTCCTTGCCTATTCCAATATGTTGAAGAGTTTCCCCTACTTTTTCCTCTAGCATTTTCAGAGTTTCAGGTCTGATATTAAGGTCCCTGATCCATTTGGACTTGATTCTTGTGCAAGGAGAGAGACAAGGATCTATGTTTATCCTTTTACAAACAGATGTCCAATTTTCCCAGCACCACTTGTTAAAGAGGCTATCTTTTCTCCAATGAGTATTTTTGGCATTTTTGTCAAAAATCAGGTAGCTGTAGCTGTCTGGATTAATATTTGGGTCTTCTATTCTGTTCCATTGATCTACCTGTCTGTCCTTGTGCCAGTACCATGCTGTTTTGTTACTATGGCTTTGTAGTATAACTTAAAATCGGGTATGGTTATACCACCTGCCTGATTTTTGTTACGCATAAAATTGTTTTGGCTATTCGAGGTTTTTGTGTTTCCAGATGAATTTTAGTATTGTTTTTCTATTTCTGTGAAGAATGCTATTGGGATTTTAATGGGGATCGCATTAAATGTGTAGATTGCTTTTGGTAAGATTGACATTTTCACTATATTGATTCTTCCAATCCAGGAGCATAGAATGTCTTTCCATTTCCTTGTGTCTTCTGCAATTTGTCACTCAAGTTTTTATAGTTCTCATTGTAGAGATCCTTCACTTCCTTGGTTAAGTTTATTCCAAGGTATTTTATTTTTTGTGAGGCAATTGTGAATGGGAGAGATTCCCTGATTTCATCCTCTGCATCTTTGTTGTTAGTGTATAGAAAAGCTACTGATTTCTGTGTGTTTATTTTGTATCCTGCTACATTGCTAAAAGTGTTTATTAGCTCTAATAATTTGCTGGTAGAGTCTTTAGGGTCTGTTATGTATAGAATCATATCATCTGCAAATAATGATAATTTGACCTCTTCCTTTCCGATTTGTATCCCCTTTATGAGTGCCTCTTGCCTTATTGCTATGGCTAAGACTTCCAATACTATATTAAATAATAGTGGGGAAAGTGGACACCCTTGTCTTGTTCCTGAATTTAGAGGAAAAGCTTCAAGTTTTTCCCCATTAAGTATTATGTTGGCTGTAGGTTTGTCATAAATAGCTTTTATTATGTTGAGACATGTTCCTTCTATTCCAAGTTTCTGTAGTACTTTCACCATGAAGGGGTGTTGGATTTTGTCAAATGCCTTTTCTGCATCTATTGAGATGACCATGTGATTTTTGTCCTTCAGACCATTTATATGGTGTATTACATTTATGGATTTGTGTATGTTGAACCATCCCTGCATCTCTGGGATAAAGCCTACTTGGTCAGGGTGAATAATCTTTCTGATATATTCTTGTATTCTGTTTGTCAGTATTTTGTTGAGAATTTTTGCATCTATGTTCATGAGGGAGATTGGTCTATAGTTTTCTTTTTTTGATCTGTCTTTGTCCGGTTTGGATATCAGGGTGATGCTGGCTTCATAGAAGGATTTCGGTAGAATTCCTTCCTCTTCTATTTTATGGAAAAGTTTGAGAAGCATTGGTGTTAGATCTTCCAGGAATGTCTGGTAAAATTCAGTAGTGAATCCATCTGGGCCTGGGCTTTTTTTAATTGGGAGACTTTTTATGACTGCTTGGATCTCTGTGGTTGTTATAGGTCTATTTAAATGGTTTATCTCATCTTGATTTAATTTTGGTAGGTCATATAAATCAAGGAAATCATCCATTTCTTTCAGGTTTTCAAACTTAGAGGCATATATATTCTTAAAGTATGTCCGTATGATTTTCTGAATTTCTTTGGTATCTGTTGTGATGTTGCCTTTTTCATCTCTAATTTTATCAATTTTTGTCTCTTCTCTCTTTCTTTTGGTCAGATTTGCTAAGGGTTTGTCAATCTTGTTAATCCTTTCAAAGAACCAACTCTTTGTTTCATTGATTTTTTTGATTGCTTTTTTGGTTTCCATTTCACTAATTTCTGCCCTAACCTTTATTATTTCTTCCCATCTACTGATTTTTGGTTTGCCTTGTTCTTCTCTTTCCAAGGCCTTAAGGTGAAGCATTAAATTGTTTAGTTGTGAACTCTCTAGTTTCTTAATATAGGCACTTAGAGCTATAAATTTCCCTCCTAGGACTGCCTTCATTGTGTCCCACAGGTTTTGGTATGTTGTATTCTCATCATCATTTGATTCTATGAATTTCTTGATTTCCTTCTTAATTTCTTCAATGACCCATATGTCATTCAATAATGTACTGTTTAGTTTCCATGAATTTCTGTATGCTCTGTAGTTTTTCTTGTTGTTGATTTGCAGTTTAATCCCATTGTGGTCAGATAGCATACAAGGGATTATTTCAATTTTCCTGTATTTGTTGAGATTTGATTTGTGTCCTATCATATGGTCTATTTTAGAGAATGACCCATGTGCTGCTGAGAAGAATGTATATTCTGCAGCATTTGGATGGAATGTTCTGTATATATCTGTTAGGTCCATTTGTTCCATGATATCATTTAATGCAGATGTCTCTCTGTTTATTTTTTGTTGTGTAGACCTGTCAAGTGATGAGAGTGGGGTATTGAAGTCACCCACTACTATTGTGTTAGGTTTTATCTCTGACCTTAAGTCCAATAGTGTTTATTTGATGTAATTGGGGGCCCCTGTGTTGGGAGCATAAATGTTTAGGATTGTGATATCCTCCTGTTGGAGTGTTCCTTTAATCAGTATAAAGTGACCTGCTTTATCTCTCCTCACTAATGTTGGTTTGAAGTCTATCCTATCAGAAATTAGGATGGCAACCCCAGCTTGTTTTCTAGGTCCATTTGCTTGATATATCTTTTTCCAGCCTTTCACCCTAAGAATGTTTCTATCTTTTAATCGGATGTGAGTTTCCTGAAGGCAACAGATGGTAGGATCCTGCTTTTTAATCCAGTCTGCAAGTCTATGTCTTTTGATTGGGGCATTGAGGCCATTGATATTAAGAGTTATTATTGAAAGATATGTATTTGAACTGTCCATTTTTCTTGTTTTGTAGTTCTTCCTGGTTTTCATTTTACTCACTTGTTCTAACTGTTGAGTATGATTTCTTTTTTCCTATTTCCTGCTGTGTGTGTTTTGCTTTTTCTTCAGCATGAATGATTCCTGCAAGTATTTTCTGTAGAGCTGGCTTAGTTGTCATAAATTCCTTTAGCCTGTCTTTGTTGTGGAATGTCCTTATTTCTCCATCAATTTGGATAGAAAGCTTTGCAGGATAAAGTAATCTTGGTTGACAGTTTTTATCTTTCAGAACTTGGAATACATCACTCCAGGCCCTCCTGGCTTTTAGGGTTTGTGTTGAGTAATCTGCTGTGACCCTGATGGATTTCCCCTTAAATGTTATTTGCTTTTTCTCTCTAACTGTTTTCAGTATATTTTCTTTGGTTTGCGTATTTAGTAGTTTAATTATAACATGGTGAGAAGAGGATCTTTCTAGGTTTTGTCTGTTTAGTGTTCTAAATGCTTCTTGTATCTGCATTGGCATTTCTTTCCCAATTTGGGGAAAATTTTCTTCTATGATTTTATGGAAAACACCTACTAAGCCTCTGGATTGAAATTCCTCCCCTTCTGCTATACCCTGAATTCTTATGTTTAATCTTTTCATAGTGTCCCTCATGTCTTGGAGTTCCCATTCATACCTTTCATTAGCTTGTCTTTCTCTTTGTTGGACTGTGATAGATCTGCCACCTGGTCTTCTAGTTTAGATATTCTGTCCTCTCCTTCATCCATTCTACTAGTGAGACTTTCCACAGAGTTTTTTATTTCACTGACTGTGTTCTTCAGGGTTGATTTCAGCCTGGTTTTTCTTCAGTAGTTCTATTTCCTTGTTCATGTCCTCTAATGACCTTTTTATTTCATTAAACTGTTTCTTTGTAATCTCCTTCAACAGTTTGTTTTCTTGTCTAATTCCTTTGTTTTCTTCTCGGATTGCTTTCATTTCTTCTTTCATTTCTTTGAGCATAGATATCATCATTCCCTTGAAATCTTTGTCAGGAATTTCATCTAAAACAGTCTCATTGTTGGACCTTTCTGATGGATTTGCAATTTTTGGTGGGATTGCATTGTCTTGATTCTTTGTGTTTCTTGTATTATAATGTAGTGACTTTTGCATCCTGGATTGCTTTGTTGCTTAGGTTTCCTATTTATCTTCAGTGTTCTTAGGTGTTGTGATCCACCTTTATATTATTTCAGGATATGAGTTTAAGGTGTCAAGTGTAGCACTTGTACCTAAGTAGAAGTACTCCTAGCTGTTGAGTTTGCTTGTTAAGCAAGTATTGTAGTGGACTGGTGGAACAATTTAGAGGCAAGTTCTAAACTTCAACAGAGCAAAATACACATTCAATTGACATGAACACAGAGTATACAATTGTGAGAATTGAGACAACCAGTCCTATAGGGTCAAAATCCCTAAGGGCATGTGATGGTCCACGCCCTTAGTCCTGTTAGCTTGGGAATCAGACCCTGTCCTCAATAATAACTGAAGCAAAAGATAAAGGCCTTTTAAATCTATAAGTAGTACAGATAGCAATATTCAACCCCTCATATTCAGCTTATTTGAAAATGGTAAAGCCACCCACAAATATGTAATACATACCCTGCCTTGACCTGGAAAGAGTGGTTAGCACTTCCAATGCAGGCCTTTGTTATCTTTTGGTGTGGCTTTTAAACTCACCAATGCTGGGTGCCCACCTCATTCCCTGAGCTGTGGAGCTTGGGTCAGGTAAGCTGGGGCCGGTGTTGACGATGTGGTTCAAATTTGCCACTGGTTGTTGTTCGATTCTACCAATTCCCTGGGGAACTGATGATTGGGGGATGGGCGAGTTCAGGAAGCCTGCAGCAACTCACGGTGTGTGTCTCTTTCAGTAGCTCAGCAGATTTTTCTTTGATTTCTGGGCTCTGTGAGGAGACTGATGAGGTTGAAAAGTCCCTTTTTTGTTGTTTGTTTTTTCTGGCAGCGTTTGCAGCAGAAGCTCAGCGGGGCTTAGCTGATCTGGTTGGCAGCTTTGGATCGAGGGTTGGAGCCTTGGCGCCGATCCGTTGGGGAGCCAGCTGAGTGAAGTGGAGCTGCTGGGGTGCTCTTGGGGTGGAGCGAAGCTGCTGGGAGCCCATGGATGGGAGCCCATGGATGGGGAGCCCACGGCTGGGGAGCCCGCAGATGGGGAGCCTGCGGATGGGGAGTCCGCGGATGGGGAGTCCGCGGCTGGGGAGTCCACGGCAGTGTGGAGCCATTGGGGAGTCCCTCCCATGATCTTAATGTTGGAACGTTTAAGGGTGTCCCACATTTCTTGCATGTTCTGTTCACAAAAATTTTTGAACTTATTGAAACTTTTGGATTCATGAGCTGTTTCTTCCGTTTTGTCTTCCAGTTCTGAGTTTATATCCTCCACATGGCTAACTCTATTCTTGAGAACTTCTACAGAGTTTTGGTTTTGTTCAATTTGGTTTGTATTTTCTACTGCTTTTTTATGTATAGTTTCCAACACTCTGTCAAG
This sequence comes from Orientallactaga sibirica, assembly GCA_036365145.1. Classification (NCBI taxonomy): domain Eukaryota; kingdom Metazoa; phylum Chordata; class Mammalia; order Rodentia; family Dipodidae; genus Orientallactaga; species Orientallactaga sibirica. Next base: position 4,504,300 of record JAEOAD010002517.1, read on the forward strand.
TTCCCTTTTCACATCATTTTCTGATTTTTTTTTTTTTAGTGCTTCCTGGAATTCATCCTTGTATTTATTTATGTCTTCATCGAGCTTAGCCAGCTGGTTATTGAGGTCCTCTCCTTTTTTGGTCTCCTTCAGGTCATTTAACTGTCTTTGAAGCCCTTCCTGGTTCTTTTCTATTAAGTCTAGTCTCACGAGAACAGCATTCATACAATTATTGGCCCTTTGTTGATTTTATGCAAGTTCTGCTATTTTCTTGGCCAGGGTTACATTGCTTGTGTCTTCATTTTGGGGTTCTGATCCTATTATCTCTTTTGTTTTGGTTAGAGACATCCATTGTGAGACTGGGTATTCTTGTTGGATTTACTTGCATTTGATTTTTCATGTTATTCCTTTTGTGCTGTGGTCTGCCCATCACAGTGAATGAATCTTGTAAACTTTAGCAAGAAGCTGTAGTTTACACTTGAAGTGTCTTCAGTGATTATTCCCTTTTATGTTTGTTTCAGTTAGGCTTCTGATGGCAGTGGGGTCTGTCTGCTCAGAGACTGAGAGCCCATGAGGGTCCGGTGAGAGTCTGAGGGTCTGATAAAGGGGCTTGTTCTTTGGTGTTCAGGGTATGGGAGTGTGTGATCAGGTGGCTGCTAGGGGCAGGGGGTGGGAGGAATGGGTCAAAGCAAACTGGTGTTGCATCTGGGCTGCAGAGGGGTGGAGTATGGGAATGCATGCTATTTACCTGATGCTGAGGCTGAGGGGATGGGACAGTGGGTTCATTGGCACTATGTTTCAGGGAGTGGCTGGGATTTCAGGGTCCTGTGACAAGGCAGAGCAGGGACATGGTATTCCTACAGATCAGGTGAAGCACATGGGGAGGAATTGGTGGTGGTCCAGTTGGGGTGGAAGGAAAGGGTAGGGAATAGTGAAGAATAAATTTTTGGCCTGTGTCTGGGTCACAGAAGGGGGAAGGTATGGTGGGGCAGCAGGGGATGGTGTGTGGCCTTTGAGTTGGTAGTTCCCACGCCCCAGCATGGGGTTCCAGCACCCGGGGATGGGGCTGGCAGCAGCTGCAGGAATGGAGCTGGTGTGTAGGGTTCCTGCACCCATAGGTTGGGGCTGGAGGTGGCAATGGGGATGGAACTGGCATGTGAGGGTCCTGTACCTGGGGGAGTAGGGGGGGCGGGTTTGTGAGTGGAGTTCCCACACCTGGGGGTGGGGTGGCACAGGAGTGAGCAAGTGAGTGGAGTTCCCACAGGCACAGAGGGTTGGGATGGGGTGGCGTGGGGACCAAGTGAGTGAAGTTCCCACAGGCAGGGAGGGTGGGGGTGTGGCAACACAGGGACGGAGCACAAAGGGTTAAGGTTAGGAGTGTGGGGGTGAGGGTGGGGCAGCACGTGGATCAAGTGAGTGAAGTTTCCATGTGCACAGAGGGTGGGGGTGGGACAGTGTGGGTGATGGAGCTTGCTTGTGGAGCTCCACAGGGGAGGAAACCTAGGGCAGGGGACACTAGCCTACTGGCTTGGGTAGACTTAGCTAGTGCAGGAGGAACTTGCAGCTGGGTCAGTGGCTAGGGTGGCTGTTTGAGGGGGATTGGGGGACTGGTGGATCCCTGAGAACATGGGAATCTGAGGATTCCCTGCTTTGGTCCTCTGTGCCCTCCCACCAAACTGTAATGAACCCTAAAGGTCTTGCCTTTCCTTCCATACCAGGTGAGGCATGTTTACATGGATGCCATTTTGACTGGAGCCTTCACACTTGTCTAATTTCGACCTTCATATGTTCACTTACCCACTGTGATGTGGATCTTTATTGTACACTTCACTGAGTTGAGAGTTACCTAGGAGATCACTAAAACACACTTGTGGGTGTGTCTCGATGATGTTCCCAGAGATATTGGCATGTGGAAAAGCAACTGAAGGAGAAAGACCAGCCCTGAATGTGGGAATCTGATAGACTTAGGACCCAGAAGGAACAAAAGAATGAAGAAGCCTGTGAACACAGGCTTCCTCCTGGATTGCCTCAGTTTCCTGTCTGCCAAGAGGTGAGCTGCTCCTTGTACCACATGCTACTGTCAGCATGATGTCCCTGCCTCTCCTCAGACCCACAGAAATGGAACCAGACAACCATGAAGTAAAACTGCTGAAAGTGTGAGCCAAAATAAATCCATAATAAATGTATGCCAGGTATTTGTCACAGAAATGAAAGGCTGGGTAACAGGACAGCTCATCGGAAGGTTTCCCATTTGTAAACAAGAAACAACAGAGACACTGCAAGATCTGCCATGCAGTATGGTTGTGAGGATTGAAGAGTTAAGGAAGTTGGATGAGTAAGTTATAAAGTAGGTTGCAAATATTAGTCTTATCAAGGGTCACAAGATTTGGAGAAAATTCTAAAACAGTATGATGGGCAACATAATATCCCCGCCCAAGATGAGCCAGAAGTATTATAAAAGTACCTCAGAAACCAGCATTTGATATGTGAAAAACCAAAAAAAAATTTTTTTTAAAGCCAAAAAAACTAGAACTCATCCTTAGAACTCTTTACATCTGAAGCTAACCCCCTTATGGATAAACTCCATTAACCCTGGCTTAAACTACTTACACATATAAACATAGTGTATAATGCTATATGTATTCCAAATCTCTTGGTGTCTGTATCTTTTCCCAAACAACAACTCCATGCAGGACCCCTGAATCATTCCATTGACTAAGTTAACTGAGGTTTTAGTATTCTGTTAATTATATCCAAATAGTGAAAGAAATAATAAAGGGAAGAAATAAGTAAATCAAATCACTTCAAATATTATGCTTTAAATTTAGTTTTATATACTCAAATTTTCTTGTAACCTAATATTTCAAACCCATCACAGAGTAATAAGGTCAAATATCTATGTATCAGTTTTAGAAGAAGTAAATTAGCTAGATCCACAGTACAATTTTATAAACAGTTCCAAGTCACACTTCCTTAATTCCAAGACCAAGATAGATATTGGTCTGATAAACATACTAACAAGCCCATGTAATGAGCTCAGTCATAAGTGAAGTTTACCTGACTCACATTATTTTCATGCTATGACTTTATGGCTTGCACTCAGGGTTGCCAGTATACATGGGATGCCATGGATGAGTTATAAGAGATATGAAATACCCGAATCCTCAGAGAGCTCACATTCACACCCAACTTCAGGAGGAAGGCAGAGCTACATTTCTGACAAATTAGTAGGCTTTACTACTTTCTGGAGTTTTAAACAAAGGCCCCAGGTGAACCTTCTGTTGGTTTTAACAACATGGGGGTGTTCTTGTTAGGACCTTTATTTCCCATCAAAGAATCCACATTTTTTCCCTCAGGCTGTTCTGAGCAGAAGAATTACTTTAACCAGAAAATATGCAATTCTTAACTAAGATAATGTTCTGTAAAATTTTACATTTTACTATTATGGAAAAATTTCAAAAATATGAAAGTTGACTGAATAGTAAAATAAAGCCTAGCCTCTTAATATTTTGTTAATCTTGGTCAATTATATTAAGTGACAAACTTTTTGTAAAGGGTTGGATAGTAAATGCTTTCAAATCAACAGACCATCTGGTCTCTGTCACAAATTATTTAACTCTGCTGTTGTCATGTGAGCTAAATTATAGGCAATACATAAACATAATTAGCATGGCTTTGTTCCAATAAAATTTTATGTACAACAATAGTCTATCCTTGCCACCCACAGGAAATCACTCCTCTGATTTCTATCTTCACAGATAAATTTGCCTGTCCTTCTCTATCAAAACAAAGTACTGTTTAACTCCTTTTACTAAGTTGAGAAATTGGAACGAGGAAACCATTCTTTTGCATTTAATGAAATATTATTCATGTTTTTAATTCTGACCTCTTCCTGGACTAATAATATGCAGCTGGTCCTCAGCTGGCAGCATTTGGGAAGGTTGTAGTGCCTTTGGGAGGTGGCACCTTGTTAGAGGACATATGTCACTGTGTGGGGGGATCTTGGAATTTTATAATCCAGCCCCATTTGCCAGTGCCAGGTAGCTGACTCTCTACTTCTTCCTTGCTGATATGAGATGATGTGAACCAGCTTCCTGTTCTTGCTCTACTTTCCCCACCATGTTGAAACTTCCCTTGGAGACTATAAGCCAGACTAAACCCTTTCCAGCCTCCAGCTGGAAATTTTGTCACCGGAAGGAAAAGGTAACTGCTACAATCATTTAGGATGTTCAAGGGGTGATAGTCAGATCACTCCATGATAGAGTGACCTCTCACCAAATGGCTATAGGGACCATCAGTGGTTACTGACAGGGTGGTATTTTACTAGTACTTGCTAAGAGATGGCCTCCTAATGGCACCATTGTCTCTTCACTTATTAGCTGGAAAACTTCCCTAAAAATATCTTTGATCAGCCACAGCTTTTTGTCTACAAATTATAGTATATGTTCCTAAAATTATTGCATTGTGAGATCTTTTTTTCCTAATGAGGACAAGAAGACTTATAGGATGAAAGTGAATATAAACTTGAGTAATTTTAGTCAATGCAATATAAATAAATAAAACACATTAGCACACATTGTAAAATATTAACTTTCTAATAAAGAGAAATGCATCACAGTGAATAATGAACTTTACCCTGACAGTAGACATGCAGTTCACATGGCAGCAGTCTGTTGGAATGTTTTAAACTTTGATTTAGAAGGAAAAGTTGGAAACAAAAGGAACATCATCATTCTTAGGATCCAATGTACCTAGGTCAGGCACTATAGCTCATTTTCCTTTTGCTGTTTTTCTACATTGGTTTAAAACAGAAATCTAGATTTGTTGCATTAACAGCCACTTCCTTTTCAAAAAGCAGCAGCTTTTCCATGGCAATGAGGCTAGACGCATCTAAGTGACATCTCACAGTTCACATCCTGTGACTCAATTCCAGTGAAAGAGGACCATAACTGTGGTGTGCTAAGATCCATTGTTTCCCTTATTTTCAAAGCATTCTCTCTTCAGGTACACATGTCTGTATACTCTCCTAATAACACATATGCTCTTGTTGATTTCAAATCAGTATTATTTCAAGCTTCTCCATAGCACACAAAACTTTCCTTATACACTTGTTGCTTGGGTTCCCTTAGCTGGAACATTGTTTATCTTTCAGATTCTAAATAAGAGTTTCCACATTCAGAAGGCCACGAGAAGAAGGCAAAACACATAAGTAACCAAGTAATAACTACACTGCTCTGTGTTTTCCTCCACAAGCTGCTTTATTACCTGCACTGTACCTCTGAATGGGGCACTTTTACCTTTGTTAAAATTTCTTCATTTTTCCTTTTGCATTTTTGTGATTTCTGTGACAGTTAATCTTTTCTGATAACTTGATAGTATCTAGAATCACCTAGGAGAAAAATCTTTAGGTATGTCTGTGTGGCACTTTATAGACTGGGTTAATTGAAATGGGAAGGCCCACCCTAAGTATGGATGATGCCATTCTATGGGCTGGGGTTCCAGAATGAATAAATAGGAGAAAGAGAGCTGAGTCCCAGCATTCATCACTCGCTGCTTTCTAACTGCATATATTACTTGCTGAGCTGCTTCATGATCCTGTTGCCATGACTTCCCCATTATGATGAACTGCATCCTTAAGGTCTGGGCCACTCTGAGCCCCTCCTTCCTTAAGTTGTTTTGTCAAATATTTGCTGATTGTCACAGCAATGAGAAAATAATCTAAGAGGAATGTGCTAGTCTGTTTGGGCTGCTTTAAGAAAGCTATCATAAGCAAGCTATCATAAGTAATCATTTGTTTCTTGCAGTTCTGGAAGCTACAATGTCCAGAAATAAGTTGCCAACAGTTTCTGTGTCTTAGGAGGACCTCTTTCATGGTCCTTATCACTTTGTCTTCCCAAAATATAGTAGAATCCAAGGTAGCAACAAGGCACGTCATTGGGGGGGGGGTGTCTTTTACAGGGACATATATCCTATTCAGGAACACTCTGACCTCAAGATCTATCGCCACCCAAGGCTCAACTTTCCATGCAGTCAGTCTCCTTGAAAGGTTAGGATTTTAATGTATCAATTTGAGGTTAAGGATATGCACATTAACACATTCATCCTGACAGTAGCAAAGATATTCTAAAGAGAGACCCTTGTAAACTTCCATTTGGTTATAAGACTGTTAAATCAATGATGCCCAAGGAATTAGAATTTCCTCAGGATCCTCATGCTGGGCAGAAACATGGTGTCAGACAGAGGAGGAACCAATCTCCAAGGAAGAGAGTGCATACAATTCTGAAAACCTGTCAGACCACCTTTAAGAAAAGAATGGAGCCTAGACAGCAATGTGTCCCTGATGGGTGGATCACCCCTTGACCATGACTGCTGAAGTTGTATCAGTGGCCTTTTGAAATAACACCAGTTATTTCTGCAAATTATTTTGTTTGTGGCCTAAGACATAACAAAATTATTTTGCATATTTTCCATCATAGATCTGGAAATTGAGTGGATTTTCCAAGAAGTTCTATTTCCCTGTTAATGGAAAATAATACTAGAAATCACAATCTGGGTGATAAAGATGTTTATGGCTATGAGTTGCCACTGCTCCCGTACTTCTTTATTTGACAACGTGAGAAACAGATGCCTAACGGAAAAACATTTTAGTTCATAATGTTATTTCTGTCTGATTTAAGAATGTAAGCATTTACTTCTTTGGCTTTTTAAATATTTTTTACTCCTGAGAAATTTTGATTCCTAATGGTCTTAAATAAATAATTACTTCACTTTTATCATGTCCTTTCTTATACAGTTTCAAGATAGGGCTAAAAAGATAGCGTATTTGGTCCAATTCTTGCCTTGTAAGCATAAGAGCCTGGGTTTCATCCCCAGTACCCACATAAAATTCCCAATGTGGTGACATGCACATGCAATCCCTAAGTTAGACCAGCCTGGGAGGTAGAAAGAGGAGAATACCTGCTGGTTAGCTACTGTAGCCTAAGTGGTGAGCTCCATACCAGTGAGAAACTTTGTCTCAAAAAGTAGACAGTGTTCCTGAGAATAAAACCAGAAGTTCTTATTTGGTTTCCATATGAATGTATACACATATGCACACTCATCTTTACACACATGTTCACTCACAAACACACATACACACATGCATGCACATGACATACAAAAACCAAATATGTATGTGTTTATATTGATAACTGAATTTAGGTTATGATATAGTATGGTTCTTTTTTCCAAGAAATAATATTATGATAATGAGGAAATATGCAGGGTTGTTTTTTCCAGATGAAATAGATATCAATAAAGATACATAATGAGATCCAGGGAAGTTCCATAATGGCAGAGAAATGTTCCACAGGGCCAACAAAGCAAAGCCAACCAGCTCAGAGCAAAATACAGCCAAAAGGTCACACTGAAGGTCATTTGCATATTTACAATGGACTCTCAAACCATCACCACACCTTAAGATTTTATCTCCATGCAATGCAAATAAAATTTGTTAGGGACATATATTCAAACTTTGCATTATCTTTCCAATAGATTTTTATACATTGTTTTGAAATAGGTTTTTTTCAATTTAGTGAGTTGTAAAATCAAACAAGTTAAATACTTTCAACATGTAAAGGCACAGAGTAAACATTGTAACTGGTATAAGGAAAGGAGAGATTAGAACAATGCAAACTCAATCACCATCAACAGTCATCAAACTTCTGCAGTTCAAGTTCAATATAACCAGAGACTAACAGTCTCCAGGGCCCTCCAGCTGGGCCGCCAGGAACCATCTCAGTTCAACACTGCACTCCAGACAGTCCTGGTATATGTCTCCATGCAACCACGGTCCATCTTGTCTTCCAGCCCATTCCTGAGGGTCTTCATTACCTCATGCATCTCAGCAGGGCTCCTGGAACTTGTGCAACTCATGACCATTCTATGCATTTTTCATATTTCCAAAACAACTTAATCCAGGGACAAAAATAAACCATAGCCTTGAAAAGCAGGTTCCTTCTCCAGTCAGCTCTTTCCAAGAGTTTGCATTTTTAACAGTCTTTCCTCAGGCATCCTCTCCATTGTTTTAATGTAAATCAAGTCAGGCCAAATTCCTTAAGATTGCTTTCAACAATAGCAGCTTAACCAGTCTCAGTGCCTCTACTTTTCAATCAGGTTTTCCAACTCAAAATCTTAAAATCTCAGTCCAATATCTTTATAGTCCATTGCAAATTTCTGATCAAAAGCCTGGACAGCCTTCCCTATGCCAGTAGCCCAGTTCCAACAAAGTCCTCTGGGTCTTTCCTTCCCCTTAGAAAGCTCATAAACCAAGCCTCGAAGTTCAATACAGTCTGGGTTTCAAATTCATCAGAATAGTCCATAAAACTTGGCTTATATCCAGAAGGCAAAGTGTGTTGCAAGCAAGTCCATGCCCATTCCTCCAAAAAGGTTGTTCTGGGCTTTTGGCTGTACCACTTTTTTTGCAGACAGTGTGCTGAGATGTCCAGACCTGGTTATGGAGGAAGGGATATTATTTATTCTTACAGATCCAGGGGAAGTTCCATAATGGCTGCAGGGCCAAGCAGAGAGAGCAAAGCCAACCAGCCAGCCAGCCACCACAGAGCAAAACTACAGCCAAAAGGTCACACAGCACACTTTCCTGCTAGGCACATTTGCATATCTTTACAATGGACTCTCAAACCATCACCACACCCCCCAGTGATCTAGCAAGGTTATTGCAGATGCAAACTATAAAATAATAAAACACTGAATATATTGGGGACATATATTCCCTTCACAGTTCCCAAAGATAACTGATAAAGTATGGTCTGGAAGTCTCATTTGCTATTTTATCTCCATGCAAGCAAATGCATTTGTTAGCTTTTGCATTATCTTTCCACTGTTTTTATACATTTTTGAAATATTTTTTTTTATTTATTTGACAGAAAGAGAGAGAAAGAAGAAAAGAGGGGAGGAGACAAAATTGGCCCTCCAGGGCCTCCAGCCACTGTAAATGAACTCCAGACACATGTACCACCTAGTGCATCTGGCTTATGTGGGTTTTGGGGTTTTTGGGGCATCGAACCTGGGTCCTTTGGCTTTGCAGGAAAATTTAGTTTTTATCCAATATATTCAATGTTTTTTATTTATTTTATTTCCTAGAGGCAATGTCACTGGGTCCCCACCCCCATACGGAGGTGGGTTTGAGATTCCATTGTAAAGATATGCAAAGTGTGCCTAGCAGGAGTTCCTGAAGTGTTCTGGGCTTTTGGCTGTAGTTTTTGCTCAGTGTGCTGTGTGCCTGGTTGGTTTCTCTCTCTCTGCTTGGCCTGTGAAAGCAGGCTGCTTCTCCTGCCTTTATGGAAATCTGTAAGCTTCAATAAATAATATCCCTTCCTCCATAACTGTTCCTGATCTGGAAGTTCATCTCAGTGAACCTGAAGCTGTCTGCTACAATGCCTTAGCCAATAAGCCATCTCTCCAGCCCTCCACTGTTTTTCTTTTTTAAATATTTTATTTATTTATTTATTTATTTATTTATTTATTTATTTATTTATGAGAGAGAAAGAGGCAGAGAGAGAGAGAAAGAGAATGGGTTTGTCAGGGCCTCCAGCTGCTGCAAATGAACTCCAAACACATGCACCATCTTGTGCATCTGGCTTATGTGGGTTCTGGGGAATTGAGCCTGGGTCCTTTGGCTTTGCAGGCAAGCGCTTTGCCTGCTAAGCCAACTCTCCAGCCCCCTCCACTGTTTTTCTAATACAAGTTTAGGGGCTGGAGAGATGGATCTTCAGTGCCCATATAAATTCCAGGTGAGCATAGTATCCTGCTTATAATCCTAGTGCTCAGGAGGCTGAGACAGAGGACCCCTGGGGAAGCTACCTAGCTAAATGAGCTAAATCAGTGAGTCCTGGATTCAAGTAAGAGACCTTACCTCCATAAATAAGGGAGATTGATCGAAGAAGTAACCTAACATAAACATCTGGCTTCCACATGCCCACACACATGCATCTTCACCCATGTCTGCTTATACATATGTGGACACACATACACACACATGAATACCACATACCTACTTATATGTAAGCAAAAAATAGTAATTTATAAAAAAGTAGTAATAAATATACTCAAAATTTGACTAAAATGGTATTGTGCAAATGAACATTTTTGTTTATCTTCCTAGTTTTTTAACTTAAGAGTCTATTTGGCAATGAAACCCTTTAGCATATTGATAGCCTATACATGAAGTTTCTTAACAGCATACCACTTCACTGCAAAAAGTGACCATAGATTATTTTCAATCAGTTCTATACTGGTGGACATGTCAATTTCTATATAAACAACATTGCTCTGAATAGCTGTCTGCAAAGGCCTTCCAGTGTATTTCTGATAATATTAATTTCAAATGGTTAAGGAGTAAGTGGATATTTATACATTATTTATAAATGGATAAATCTGGTGAATAAAATAGAAATTTTAACTATTACTGATTTCTGCCATTGGAACTGACTCTTCTTGAGAGACATTTTCTCAAAGATAAAGCTAAGTTAAAAACATATGTACTTAAAGGTAAATTATGCTAAACTTTGTAAAAGACTAAAGTGACCAAAACTCTAAAAGCTTAGCACTTGAGGTGTTTAAATTAAAATCCCAAGCACTTAATGAATAGCATCTAACCTGGTGTTGCCTCGTATGGCATGACTAGAGGTGTATAGACATTTGTAAATTGTAGCTAGACATGCTAAGAACAGACTGGACTTGGTATGACTCTGAATGGAAATCTTATATTTAGTTTTGAGAAAAAAATTCTGTGATGAAAAACAGGTTCAGAAACAGGTGCTAATGTGCTATAAAAGGGATCAGTGTGGGTACTGGCCCAGTCCAAATGAATGCTTGGGGGTCTAGCAAGATATGGATTCTACATAATCCAGGAGGTAAACTAATTAAAGAAGAGCCACACTGAGAAGGTGATGAGAACTTTAGATACTTCATTACACTATAAGCTTCCACATTATGGCTATATACCTCGTGTGTCTGGTAGACATTAAGAAAATAGTGGCTGGTGATGTGAAAAAGTAAAATATGCTTGATTTATGCTCCCAATCAGAAACAAAAAATTATCAGAAATTGACAACACCATTGATCTATCCAAGTAGGAATGAGAGGCTTTAAGAAAAAGAAAAAGCTTAAAGAAAAACAGAAAAGTAGTCATAGTTGGTTTAAAAATAGCTCCCTCAGTGAATGCAGTAGTAAATGCTTGTCATGCAAGCCTTAGTACCTAAGTGTGGATTCCCAGAACACTCTCTCTCTCTCTCTCTCTCTCTCTCTCTCTCTCTCTCTCTCACACACACACACACACACACACACCCCAGATATTGTAGGGCTAGCTCCTATATTTCCAGTGTACCATTGGGTAAGAAAGCAGGCAGCAGAAGCTCATAGGCCAGCTATCCTGCCAAACACAACAGTGAACAAGAGATCCCACTTTAAACAAGGTGAAAATTAAGACAATACCCTAGGCTGTCTTCTGACCTTCGTTACTCACTATGTACATGCACATCTGTACACACACACACACACACACACACACAGTGTTGTTACTAAGTATGTAAGTCAGAAGAAGCAGGTCAACTTTTGTTTAATTTTTTATTTTTATTTATTTATTTGAGAGTGATGCGTGACAAAGACAGAGGCAGAGAGAGAGAGAGAATGGGCGCACCAGGGCCTCCAGCCACTGTAAACAAACTCCAGAAGCATGTGCCACCTTCTGCATCTGGCTTACGTGGGTCCTGGGCAATCAAGCCTCAAACTGGGGTCCTTAGGCTTCACAAGCAAGCACTTACCCCTAAGCTATCTCTACAGCCCTGGGTCAACTTTTTAAATTATCATTATTAACAACATAGTTTTTATGGATACATCATGTGCTGGTACCCACTTTTCCCTTGTCCTTGTCCCTGTCCCCATTCCACTGGAGACTCTCCTCAATGGGATGCAGGTATTTCCCATGGGGTTGTGGGTCATGCATTGTGGGAACAGCAGTCAGTTATATCTTTTAGTGGGGAGGAATGCCTCTGGGCATGCTGTCTCAACCTGTGGCTCTTACAATCTTTCTGCCCCAAGAGCAGTGACAATAACCTGTATTATTTTGAGTGTTTAAGGCACCTCCCTGACCAATACCTCATCAGTCAGTATCTCACCCCTGGCATTGGTATTTTCCTGTAATAACTTATGGCTTCTGGGAGCAGCACTATCCACCCATGGAAACTATTTTTGCTCAAACTTTAAATTATACTTTTTAATTAGCTGGCAAAAAAGGTTTCCATATGGCTTTTTCATATGTCTTTAGTTTGATTAACCCTCCCCCACGACCTGTTACATCACCCAACCCCTATCCCTACTTAAACCTCTCTATACACAGTATTCTACCCCTCTACTTTCATATCACATGTGTAGAATATTTTTTGAGCAGAGAATCCATTAAGCAGCATTCTCTGTTGAGATATTTTCCTTTCTTTTTCATGAGAGAGAGAGAAAGTGAGACAGAGAGAGAGAGAGAGAACTGGAGCATCAAGGCCCCGGCCACTGCAATTGAACTTCAGATGTGTGGGCTACCTTGTGTGCATGCATGATTTTATACATGTGTCACCTTCTGTCTTGCTTACTTGGGATCTGGGGAGTCAAACATGGGTCCTTAGGCTTTGAAGGCAAGCACCTAACTGCTAAGCCATCTCTCCAGCCCTAGAACATTTTTGATTATTAGTTCTTCAAACATTTTTGAGTTTTAATTCTTTTTTCCTTTTTAGACTTCATTATATATATTTTCAATGATTAAATTTTGTTCCACAGTTGCTGGTGTTCTGATCACTGCTTGTTTTAAATGATTTTTTTCCAGTGTACTACTCCTCTTGGATAGTTATTAACCATATTCTATCAATAGTGGCATACAAGAGGGCCTACACCTATTAAATTCTATATAAAATAATAATGGTTATCCATGTATCTTGCACTGACCTCACTCTCCATTGGAGAATCTGCTTCTCTCTTTGAGATGGACGCATATCCTGAGGAGAGAATCAGCCCATCACACCTCAACAGGGCACCAGCTGAAGCCATAGAGTTATTGGGGATGAGCAAGAGTGCTGCTTTATTGGTGAACCTGGTACCAGCACAAGGGCAAAGGAGATAGACACAGAGTACACTCAACTCCTACCAAATCAGAAATCCAGAGACACAGAGACTCACAAAACCTCTTCACTGAAATAAACCTAAAATGAACCCAAGCATTACTCTAAAATCTTGGGTGCTGGCTAGTAATTCCCAGGACCAGAATTGGGTCCCACTCCACACAGTAAGCTGTTGGTCCAGGAGACATGAGGTCTCCAAAATAATATAGGCTATTGCCAAAGCACTTAGTTACCTACAAGAGCTAAAAGGTCAATTCCTATTGCTGAAGACACCACAGCCTGTAGCCACAAAACATCAAATGATCATTATGGAACTGAAAGAGCACCCAGTTCCCTCTCCACTAGCCCTCAAAGTGATGGAAAGTGCTTAGAGAGCAGCTGGAGAATAACAGTTGCCAACAGACTGATTAAGCAGAAGATCCTGCCTGTTACAAATTCAACCAGCTGGGCAAGAAGTATATACTTGTGCAATAGTGGCATATAGTCAATGTAGGAAATCAACTGCTCACAAATTGAACAGGAGATCTGTTCAGTGGGGAGTAACTCCTATCTGGCTCTGGGAATCAAGCCAGATTCCCTACAACAGGAAATCAATAAGCTCCAGAGAGAGCTTACATTCTAGGATTCTTTCTTATGAAAAGTAAAGATAGTCCTAATTTCTCAACCTTCATTTAAGGATTAAATGAAGTAAATTCCTTAATCATTATATAGCATGTGTTATATGCCCAATCATTTTAATTTTCTTCTATAAGGGCCCAAAGGAAAGCAATAACTTACAAACTAGTGTTCAAAGGATTATAACTAAAGTCCCAAGACATAATCAAATGGAACCAAGTATAAGGAAGTAAAGGAGGACCAAAATTTGGGGAATAAATAATTGTAGATCAAGAAGAGAGAAACTGCTGGCAAGGAGAGGGCACAGGTAGAAAATGTAAAGGGTGAAATACACTGATGTGCAGAAATGGAAATCTTAGGAAAGGTGTGGCCAGGTGGGCAAAGCTCGCAGGAAAAGCTCCTGGGTGAGTTAGACACCCCTCAACATACATAGTTAGATATTTTGGGGGGGGGGGAGGGTAGCTAGTATTGCAAACAAGCTTAGTGATGGCCTCAAAGATAAAGTTGCCAGAGTTGGGGGTGACATGATGAGTCTCAAGCCTGTCACACTCCTTACACATGACTGGGTCAGGAACAGAGCAGCTGTAGAGTGGTTGGCCATCAGGATGAAGTCAGGTGCCAGTAAAAGAAAATCTTATAAAAACATGACTTAAAGCATAAACCTATGTTTATGTACTTAACATAAGTCCAGAGGCAGCTATGTTTGGATTGAAAACACTAATGCTGTCATGGTTCTCATCGTTTTCCATCCTTTCAGAAAGCCAGCTGCCTCATGCCAGAAATGTCCTCTGTCCACATGGTCACAAAATGGTTAGCTGCTTCTCCAAATATCACATAACAAATCTCAAATAGGAACCAAGAAGGATGAAAGGAAAGAAATGGTTTCCTTCTCATCTTATTCTCTCTCACTCTACTCTCTTAAAAGTGCACCCAAAAGATTGCTCATGATGTTTCAGTGGTTTCTGTGGTTTTTGGCTTTTTCATTTTTCAGTTTTTCAAGGTAGGGTCTCACTGTAGCCCAGGCTGACCTGGAATTCACTATGTAATCTCAGGGTGGCCTCGAACTCACAGCAATCCTCCTACCTTTGCCTCCCGAATGCTGGGATTAAAGGTGTGTGCCACCATGCCCGGCTTCTGTGGTCTTTTATCCATTAAGAATAATCACCAACCCAGACCCCTGTTCTACTCTTTGACCAGTCACACGTCCTTCCTCAGAGTCACGTATATGGAAGGAGAAATGAAGCTACAGTTTTCTCGATATGAAAGTCATTGTTTTCAGGTGTTGGATGCACTACTGGCACTGTGGCCTAGGTTATTAGGAAGTGGGAAGGTGATCCAGGCATCCATCCTGCCTCTGTCTAAACCTATAGGCTGAGCATGTGGCTGACTTCAAGACAAAGCTCATTCTTCTCTCACTGCAGATAAAATTACTCGTGCTACACCTCAAATTTGGTTTGTTCCCTCTGAAATTCATACTGAAATTTAATCCCAGTGGTAAGGTATTGAAAAAGTAGAAATGTAACCACACTCTGTTTTTTAGACATGAAGCCTTTGGGAGGTGATTTGTAATCAATGGTGTAATCAGAGTGAATCCTCATGAGTGAATGCTGGTGACTCTAAAAAGAAGGAGAAAAACCAAAAGAAATACACACTGAGACACATGCCATGTCTCTGTGCTGAGGTACTCTGTGCCACCTGGGCACTTGGTAAACAAGGAAATCACCCACCAGATGCAGCCTCCAACTTTGGATCAGAAACATAAACCAAAAGAAACTTCTCTGTAGCATAGGCAGCCTGTAGCATTTTGTCACTTGCAACAGAAAATATAACGCCCAAGGTTGTCTCATTTTATGAGGATTAAAGAAATAAGGTTGAATGGGGAGATGGTTCAGCAGTTAAAGGTGCTTGTTTGAAAAGCCTAATGGCCATGGTTTAGTTCCCTAGTACCTACATAAAGCCAGATGCACAAAGTGACAAGTGCATCTGGAGTTTGTTTGCAATGGCAAGAGTCCCTGGCACACCTATACTTAGTTTCTCTCTGTATCTCTCTCTCCGCAAAGGAATAAAATATTTTCAAAAAAGAAGATCAGGTATGTGAAAATGCTTTATAACCTGGTGTACAACAGGGTATAGTTCTGACTTCTCTTGAATGGCAGCATGGCATTTGCTTTCAGCTTATGTCATCCATAAGACTAATGAGAAAAAGTGCTACATGGTACCATTACTAACATTATTACAAGTTTTAGAAAATTTGGCAAACAAAGTGCTTTTTTTTTTTTTTTTTTTTTTTTTTTTTTTGGTCTTTCAAGGTAGGGTCTCACTTTAGCTTAGGCTGACCTGGAATTCAGGAATTTACTATGTAGTCTCAGAGTGGCCTTGAACTCATGGTGATCCTCCTACCTCTGCCTCCCAAGTGCTGGGATTAAAGGTGTGCGCCACCACACCCAGCCACAGTGCTATTCTTGATATATACTAAATAGTAAATTGGGTGATAGGAGCTTTTAACAACATACTGCACTTACCTTGAAACTGTGACAATGATGACTTTACTGCATATCTGACATGGTGTATGTCCCTTTAAATAGTCTGTAAAAGACATAAAGGTCTTGACTGAACTCCAGCAGGAAAATAATGTGCTGAAATCTTAGCAGGAGCAATTTTCAATGTATTGGAACTCTGAGTATTACATGCTTGAATTACCCTGAGAACAAAACCCCATACATGGATACACAGATAAATGCAGGGAGACAAACCAGCTGTTTCTGTAGCTTGTTCTCTCACAGGAATCTTCTATGAGTAGCAAGAAGGTGACTGTTACCTCTGCATCCTGATACATCACCCCAGCAACTTGGCAATAGCAGCATGGTAAATATTCAACCTCCGGAAGAATGATGTAACCATCTGATAGCTCTGGGAGATGAAAACTCATCTGTCATTGGTCCAGGAATCATTGATTTCTATGTCACACTATCATGGCCTCCTGGAAATTGCTTTGTGAATTATTTATATGTTGGACTAGAAATCAGAAATTTTTATTCAAGATGTTTGGGTAATGACTGAGGTCAGACTATCAGGACTCCCCTTTGTTCAGTGTGTAAGTAGGAATAAAATTGGAGTACAATGGTCCCTTAGGAACTTTGTGCTATTTCCAGGGCAATGAGCAAATGATGAAAAGTCCAGAGGGCTAGTTCAGACTGCCCATTCTGACAATCATCTATGTGCCTCAAGCTTTTTCCCTGGCTGTCCTCCCTCTGTATATTTGTGTATGGTCTCCCAGTTAAATTTCACACATGAGTAATTGACATTATCACCTTTCTCATCTGGTCATTATGTCTCCTCTACAATTATAGCTCTCTCTTTCTGAATACTCTTTTATGATAGCCTTCTCTCAAGATACTACAATAAAGTCCAGAAAGTAATTGTTATTGCTCAATTAGCTGTGATTTATGCCATGTATATGGTATAGGAGGTGGGAAAATAATAGGATAGGAGGTGGAAAGTGATTAACTATGTTGAAAAAGGGTGCTAGAGAACAACATCAAAAGAGGAGAAAGAAACAGAATGAAAGCAGGATGGTAATTCAACTTAGCAAATATTCAGTGTGCAGCACAAACAGATGCTTGGGAACATTGTAAAATTAAGCAGTAAGGAAGAAGGTGAGAAATGTATAGTTGAGGGGGAGGTCAGAAATGTTAACACATGTGTATCTTAAAATGTGGTGGATAAGTAGGTAGGTAGGTAGGTAGGTAGGTAGGTAGGTAAGGTGGGGAGATGGCTCAGATGGTAAGAGCTCTTGCTGTGCAAGCATGAATACCTAAGTTCAATCCCTAGTACCCATATAAAAACCCATACTTGGTTATGCATGCCTGTGACCCTGGGGCTAAAGAGGGCTCACTGGTCAGCCACTTCGAATAAAATGGCAGCTCCAGGTTAAGTGTGAGACTGTCTCAAGGAAATAAGTAGAAGAGTGGCAGGAAGGTGATTGTTACCTCTGTTTCCTGATATATCAACACTGCAACTTGGCAGTGGTAAAGCAGGACGCTTGATGTTTTCTAGCCTTCACATGTGTGTATGACATGGGGATGCATACTGCATGCATACCACACACTTCACAGATACACATCATACACACCGAAAAAGAATATAGTAGGTAAAGGCATATAAATATGTGATTAGGGGATGTTGGGGAAAGATGGTGCCAAGGTTCAAGGTAAAATAAATGAGAAGGTGCTTCTGGTTGAAATATAGACAAAAGAAAGGCACAGAGTAAATTAAGAGTGAGGTTATGCAGGAATAAGACTGACATGGCAAAATGTATTCCTTGTAGTGAGCCTGAGAAAGGAATGTTACCTATATTTTACACTAGAGAAAACTGGAGCACAGAGAAATTATTTCCGCCAAGAAGAAGTAAGCCACAAAGTCTACTGGCTCCCTTTTCAGGGACTTTTCCATTCACTTTTACTTCTTTACAGAGTATTGTGACTGAGATACTGGATAGTCCTCTGACTTCCAGATTCTGAGCAAACCAGTAAAAGAAGCACTCTTTCATTGCAATCCAGTATCTCACAAAACATACATAAACAAAAGCACCATGGAATAAAACATGCACCCTAGAATGCTCTAATACTTTCTATTTTGTTCTATTTTAGTTCATTTAAACAATAAGTGTGGGCTACAACCATTAAATTAATGTCACCACCACTAGACACTGGGGAAGTGGTTGCCCTCTCAGTCAGTTAGAGACAATTCAACTGAGTCCCTAAGAAAGGAATGGTTTACTGTGAGGGAGTGGTTCATCCAAACACAGAGCCAACATCGATGGAGGTTTTCCTGCATACTCTAGGTGCTTAATGAATACAAGCTCATAGATCCAGCAGCCTTATGAGAGGAGATTTTAGTCCCATATCATAACAGACAGACTCAAGTCCTGAGAGACCAAGCCCTGGTTCATCAATTTCATAGCCAGTGGAGAAATGACAGGATGACAGGTGCTCAGGCTACAAATAGTTTGATCAGCTATCTTCAGTTTTTGGTGAGCAACTCTTACCCGTAGGTTGAAATTATCAGGCTCTACTCAATTTTATTCTCCCCCAAACCTCTGTTGCTTCAAAGTCACTCTTTGTGATCTGGCTAGTGAATGAGCCAAATAAAATCCCATAAGAATTCCATACTGATCTGGGGAATCTAAACACCACCAGGTTTGCTAAATTTTGGAAGTCATCCAAGTAATTCTAGATTCATTAGTACTGCTTTGGTTTCACTGGTTTGGAAGTGGTATGCATTTTTATGAGGAAGCATAAACAAAATGTCTGCTTATCCCAGAAAGGGCGTTCATGACAGACCAAAGAAATGATTACACTCAACTCAAGCTTAGTGAATCAGGAAGTTAGTTAACTGGGGTTACTTACACAAATATGGGTGAGGGATCACTTAGAAGCATGAGAGACAACTAGTAAATGGCTCCTCTCTTTAGATCCCTGTCCACCTGGCAGGTAGCTCCAACTAAAAGTGTCCTCTCCCCCAGCATTTGCTTACTGCTTTTGGAGAGAGGCCTCATGAACCTTGTTCCATGAGTAAGTTTCATTTACTTTCTGATTCATAGAAGTGTCTCTCCTGCCTCTAGGAAGGAATGTTTTGATTCAGAGGAAATAGTTACACAACATTTCACCCCTTCCTCTGGCTTTTATATTCTTCTGTCACCACCTTCCATGATATTCCCTGAATCTTGGAGGTTGTGATATAGATGTCTGATTATTTTTGCTCATGCATGGCTGGTCACTGGGATAGTATGGCACAACAATGATCACTTAGTCTTAGGAGCTTAACCAGTTATGAGTCCTTAAAGACCACCAGCCACTGCGAAAAAAATAAAAAATAAAAGAAGTTTCTCTCCAAGGTGGATTAAGGCTGACAGCAGCAGTAATCTATGGGGACAAACATAGATGTTCATAAGACAATTTGATAAACACATTCCATCCATTAAAAAAAAAAAAAGCAATAGAAGTTGCTATTTTGGGCCTATGACCTTTCCAGTAATTCTTTCCCCTGGCTGACAATACCCAATATGAGTTCACCCCTTGGACTGGGCCTTAAATTCAATTAGAAAAAAAACTGGCTGCACCCACAACAGTAGTAGCACTCTTGCACTAGTGGACACATCTTGTCTGAGATGTTTTACTCTAACACACAGAGTTCATAGCCAAGAAGAAGAATTGTTGGCAATTCTCCCCCTGCAAGCATCTTCTACAAAAGCCAGCCATCTTTCCATGTCCTGTAGTCCAAGTATGCTGTGTCTATAACAACAGAGTTTTATTATCTAAGTTTTACGTACAATCAATAGCAATAGTAAAATAGCCTTATGATTTGAGATTGCCACAGGGTATTCCCTGGTCACTAAACACATAGCAAGCAAAGAGATTTTTATCCAGCAACCTCATGGTTCTTGGAAATGCCCTTCTTACACTCTCACTTTCACTTTATCTCAAGGAGGGATGAGTTATTGCTTAGTTCCTGTGCACCCACGACATCCACACTGATCCCATCCAACCTACCCTCTCTCCCCCCATATATTACAGCAGGCTGTGAGAGACACTTACATTCCTTATTTTAAAAAATTCTCCAATTCAGTCAGTTCAGATGCAGAACATTCCTGGACTATCCAAGTTTCTTATACTGGGCCATCATTAATATCATCATTTAAACATGAATTTTGAATCATGGATTTTATCTTCCTTTTTATTATCCAATCTCTATATCATGTTGGACCTGAGCAGCATCTTCTGAATTCTATAAGGTTCTCCTCCTCTAAAACTTTCCAATTCTTCCCATGGACTCAGGAAGGGCTCTGTGAAACAAATCTAACTCATATTCTTTTTCTTGCATCCTGCCAGCTATAAGATAGAGCAAGCCAACACCTCAATTTCATGTTCCCTTTTATCAATGTTTCCTGCTAAATCTAGCTAGTATATGTCTTTTTTTCCCATTGTAATTACAATTATTGCATAAACAAGTCTGGGCAGGTAGCTCAGCCTCAGTTCCATGTCTTATTCCCCACAGGAAAGGAAACATCACAGATGCCACAGGCTTTAATTGAAATATAGTCTCTATTTAGGGGGCAACTCTCTACTCATGAGACAGATTCCATTTATCCAGGAAGGATGCCCCCCCCCATACCACACAGAAAAGAATAGACATCTTAGAATTATCCCAAAGATGCTCCACTCTCAACTCAAACTTGATTTTATGTCTTATCACCCATGGCACGGTGAATGCACTACACAAAGGAGGCACACCATCCCACACCACATGGGGAAAGAAAGGCTGCCACATGCTAATGGCCCATGGTTACTCAAAAAGACCAGCATGCTTCATCACTCACCTGTTGAAGGGGCCATGAGATCACTACTCCTCAACTCTTCTGTGGTTATTTGGGTCTGTGTTGGGATGTCAATTGTGTTGTGTAAATTTTTCCAGGGGAGATGGGAACACCCAAGATAAGGCACCAAAGACAGATCAACGTAATGATTCCATCAGAACCTAGTTTAGTCAACTATTAAGTTTGTTAGGGTTACTTATAAGAATATGGGTGAGAGGTTACTCACAGGATCATGGGGGACTCAGAGACACCCGCTGCATCATCAAAAAGCCCATTCCAGCATGAGTGAAGACTCAGTAGTTACATGGAACTCCTTGCACAACTTGTAACAGCAATTGAAAAGGCTCTCCTCCCCAGCAACTATTGTGGCTTTTATTACCTTGGAAAGGGGTGGGCCTTCTGAATCTTGTTTTAGTAGCTTACTGAGCCTTGTAAGTTTCATTTATTTCCTAAATCTTATTGGTCCTTCTACCCCAGGAAAGAATGTTTCAATTCAAAAGAAATAGCTACACAATAATCTTAATTCCCTCTTATTCCTGCAGAGCCAGAATAATCTACTAATATTCAGAAATTTACAACTGCTATTCAGTGTGAAAGGCCCTTGGCATCTATGAGCTGATGCAACATAGATAATTTCTGTGAACAGTAAAACTTTCCTACATTGCTGGATGATTACCAGCAAACTTTAACACATAACAGTACTATTTTCATGGTAAAACTTTGTTTCATTTTCTCTAATTATTTATTACATGTCAGTACTTCTCCAATAAGTTAATTGCTATGTTCACATACTCAATGGAAACTAAAATTTTTATCAAGCTCTGGTCATTTAGAATCAAGCCCAGACCATGAATGACAATTTCTTAGTTCAAAGGGTTTTTTTTTTTTTTTTGAATCCAAAAACAACTGTATTTTATAATAAGAATCTACTTAAAGTTGATATTAGAGGAATTAGAAATGTAATTCAACATATGGCTTTTAATGAGGTCTCCTTGACAGCAGATCAATCTTTAGAAAAAAGCATTGGCTTTCCTCCAAAACAAGAGATGTATAAGACAACATGAAGAGCGTTAAAGACAACACAGAGAAATATTTTGAGAGTCTGGCATAAATTAAGCACAATCCTTCTTGTTCTTTCAACTTTAATTTCTCAGCAGTCACTTGGATAATCAAGCCAATGACTGATCACTCTTATGTGCTGTTACTTCTCAAGAATGGAAAGCATAACTCCTCATGTTCTGTCACTTGAAAAAGTTGTATAAGTATTATGCTCCCCTCCTGTCAAGCCAATAAATGACTTTCACCGGCATTAAGACAAGAGCCAAGAAAAATTCAATGGAAAAAATTTGGATCATAAGAAGTATTTTTCACCAATGTCCTGACCCTGAGTCATAGTTAGGAACATGTCGTGTCTTTGAATATATCACCCTCCCCTCTTGTAGCCTTATTTTCCTGATCTGTAAGGTCGGGGGACTTGGCCAGTTAACCTGAGGGCTTTTGTCTGAAGTTGTGATTGTAGGACTCCTTGCTTCTTTATTCCTTTGTTGTCTTCTTCCCCTCCAACGTGAAGTTGACAGTTCTTGCCAGGTATAAGTGTTTCTTGCTCACTCCAAAGGGAAATATACCCCTCTGGTGACAAGCAAGTTGTAGCAGACAGCTTCACGTTCGCTGAGATGAACGTCTTGGCCAGGCACAGTTATGGAGGAAGGGATTTATTTATTGAAGCTTACAGATCCAGGGGCAGTTCCATAATGGCAGAAGAAGCTGGCCTGCTTTTATAGGACCAGACAAGAGAGACAGAGGCAAAAGCCTCACACACAGCAGACCTCAGGAACTCCTACTGGGCACACTTTGCATATCTTTACAATGGAATCTCAAGCCCACCACCACACCTTAAGATCTGCCCAGAGACACTGCCTCCAGCCAAGTGGCTGCAGATACAAACTATAAACTAATAAAACACTGAATATATTGGGGGCCATCAATTCAAACTACCACACAAATGGCTAGTGGTTGAGGCCTGGAGAGATGGCTTAGCAGTTAAGGTGCTTGTCTGTGAAACCTAAGGACACAGGTTCAGTTGGCCAGAACCCACGTAAGTCAGATGTAAAAGGTGGCACATGCGCACAAGATGTTGCACATGTCTGGAGTTCAATTGCAGTAGTACCCTGACACACCAATTCATTTTTCTCTCTCTCTCTCTCTCTCTTTCTCTCTCTCTCTCTCTCACTCACACACACACACGAATAAATTAAATAAAATAAAATAAATTGTAGTAGTTTAGTTGGCCTTCTTCCTTTTCCCTGATGAACCTCGTAATAAAATACTCTCAATTATTAGACTGGCAAAACTTCAAGAATAACCCCAGTGTTTCTAAGGATATGTTTCCTAGAATCTTCACATTCCCTAGGATACAAAATGCAGCTCTGCTGCCAGCTTCTTCAAATTCTCCTATCTTGACTTAGTTTGTATTCCAAACCTTTTCTGATTTCTCCAATACCCATCCTTGATTTTGCCTTCTTCTAAACCATTGGTTGTGCTTACTTTTTCATTTGAGTTCTCAGGAGTCATGTTAGCTAGTCCACTTGACAGATAGCTCACATAGACCAAAACCATATACTCCAAGTTACATGCCTCCACCAAGGACAAAATGGTGTACACCAATGATAGAGGTACCAAAGGTTACTATGTGCCAAGGATAATTTTTACAGGGACAAGTATGTCAAAATATAAATAGGCATGCTTGTATTAAAAGTGAAGGAGGCTGGAGAAAGGGCTTAATATTTAAGATGTTTGCCTGCAAAGCCAAAGGATCCCAGTTTGATTCTCCAGGACCCCCATTAGCCAGATGCACAAGGGGCACATGCATCTGGAGTTTGTTTGCAGTGGCTAGAGGACCTGGAATGCCCATTCTCTCTCTGTCTGCCTCCTCTTCTCTTCTCTTCTCTTCTCTTCTCTTCTCTTCTCTTCTCTCTCTCTCTGATTGCAAATAAATAAATAAATAATGTTTTAAAATTTTTTAAAAAGTGAAAGAGTCAGCAAACAGACCCTGGACAGATAGCAGGTGATTTGCCCAAAGATTGCAGATTTGCAGACAAACTTGAGCCACAGTCTACCCAGAGATAACTAACTGTTCTTCTATCGTAAGCCACAAAAAGCTCCTTGTTGACTTGCCACTTGAGAAACTAAACTAATTGTTCAGATAGCTTACAGCTCCCATGTCCTCACTTTCCCCTTCCTTGTTTTGCAGCCAGAATGTCACTACCCCACCGTTCCATGGCAAATAAAACCTCCTAGTCACAAACCACCCAGTGTTATCTCTTGCTTGTAGGGTCATAGTGCTTTTGGAAACTGAGGCCCTCCACTTATAATAAAGCCTGATCTTTGCTGTTGATATTCCTAGCAATTTCTTTCTTCCAGACTTGCTCCAAAACTTTTCCCTTAAAAAAAAAAAACCTATAACTGGACAAAATTTAAATGCTATTGAAATGAACAAAGAACCCTTAGTAACAGAGTGGTGTTTTCATATTTTAAAAATGACAAAACTCACAATTACACTCAAAAGCCAAAATATTTATGACAGCATGTATGAATTAAATGACTTTATGTTAAGTGAAATAAGTCAGGTACAGTAAGGCAGATACATGATCACATTTGTATGTAAGAAGTAGAGCTATTGTTGATCAGAGAGACCTACAAGGGTTCCCAAAAGAAAACAGATTTTTGTCAGAGTTCTTGATGACCCAACAAAGGTTAATGGTAAGACCCTACTGCCAAAGACACCATATGCTGTTGGGATGGAACATGGAGTGACCTGGCTGGAATCTGGAAGAGGGTCAGTCCCCAGACAGTTAGCTTGTCTAGTGCCAGAGGGTGCTACATGAGTTACTGGGGTAAAATAACCAACATCTGTCCAAACAACACATAGTCTAAGCGACTCAACAGTAAACAACCTGACGTGATGCTCACAAAAGTGCAATAGTGGCACACAGCCATGGTGGGTTATTGACTGCTCTAGATTTGGCAAATGGATTCACTCATAGAATGGAACCCATGCCAGGAAATGGGAAACAAGTCAGAACCACATCCAAAAACGAGTCCGCTCTCCAATATCAAGCTCCCACCAAGAGTGGTATACAAGATGGCCTACACCTACTAAATTCTCTCTAAAATAATAATGGTTATCCATGTATCTTGAACTGACCTCACACTCCATTGGAGAATCTGCTTCTCTCTTTCAGATGGATGCAGAACTTGAGGAGAGAATCAGCCCATTGCACCTCAACAGGGCACCAGCTGAAGCCAGAGAGTCATAGGGGAAATGAGCAAGAGTGCTGCTTTATTGATGAACCTGGTTCTAACCCAAGGGTGAAGGAGATAGACACAAAGAACACTCAACCCCTACCAAATCAAATATCCAGAGACACAGAGACTTGCAAAACCTCGTCACTGAAATAGAGCTAAAATGAACACAACATGGCTCAGGGAAACTCGCAGAAGAGGGGATGGAAAAATTGTTAGAGCCATGACTTGGGCCATTATACACAGAGTCATTGCCTCTCCCACATAACTGATGGCTACCCCCATAAGGCAAGACTCAAATTACTCATGGGGGGAGGACAGGGAGAAGGCTAATGATGGTACCATCATGGCTGTGTATATACTATATATATAACTAACTTAAAAAGTGCAGTAGTGGCACACAGCCATGGTGGATAACCAACTCCTCCACTCAGTGTAATGGAACTCATAGCTGGAACTGGGAAACAAGTCAAAACCATGTACAAAAAATGAGCCCATTCTCCAATAGCAAGCTCCCACCAATTGTGGGCTATAAGAGGGCCTATGCCCTCTAAAATAATAATGGCCATCTCATCTATCTGGTGCTGACTTCTCTCTCCACTGGAAATTTTGCTTCTCTTTTTCAGATAGACACTGAACCTGAGGGGAGGATCAGCCTATCACACTTCACCAGGGTCGCAGCTGAAACCATAGAGTAACGGGGGAAATGGACAAGAGTACAGCTTTCTTGGTGAACCTGACACCAGCACAAGGCTGAAGGAGATAGACACAGAGAGCACTCAACTCCTAATAAACCAGAGATCCAGAGACACAGAGGCTCCCCAGACCTCATCACTGAAGTAGAACTAAAATGAACTCGACATGGCTTGGGGAGATTCACGGAAGAGAGGCTGGAAAGAGTGTTAGAGCCACAAGTTGGGTCATTATGCACAGAGACATTGCCTCTTCCCCATAACTGTTGGCTACCCCCACAATGCATGACCCACATTCCCCAATGAGGAGGGTCCCTTCAGAGAGGGGAGGAGGCTATCAAAAGCACCAACATGAATGTAAAATTAAAATAAATAAAGAAAAATTAGAGTTCAGAAAGGATGATAGCAGGCTGATAGAAAGGACTCAGGATGTGTTATTTGGAGAAATTAAGATTTCATTTAGCAGGGAAAGTGAGTTCAAGAGTTCTGTTTTACAACATAGTCACGAACACATATGTTCTTGACTTTTTCACACACAAACATGATATTGAAAATAATCTATGAGTTATATTGCTTTATTCCAACATCATACAATATAAGCATGTTTCAAAACATGTTATACATGATATATGTATATATCTATCAATTAACATTAAATAAGTTCATAGAATGATTAAGATTCTGAAAAAGAAATAACAAAATGAAATTCTGAAAATTGTTAGGAAACTATCACCCTATGTACAAATGCATATGTGTAGCTCTGTGTGTGTATAAATACATATGTGTAGTTATACACGTGCATATATACATACGTATATAGTACATATATGCACGTAGGTATATACATATATATACATACATATATCCTACATTTATTCTTTTATATCTCTGGGTGTACACACACATTTGTGTTTTCATATGCAAATAGAATAGCTCTTCCCTTGATTTCATTCTGTAAGACTTACAAAGACTTTCTAAGTGCTGAGAGAAAGTCAAACTTACAGATATGATATTATTATGGCATGATGATGTAATTCACTATTAAACTGTGCTTTCCCTGCCTGTAAATTTCCCTTCCCACTCATTGCAAGTGAATTCTTCCTTCAGGAATTGTTGCTCCCCAATGGAGACAGAGAGTGAATGTATCTTTGAAAAGAAATAAGACTAAAAGGAGGGATTCTTTAGGCCTAGGAAGGTTACACTTCTATGGGACTCCTTATGAAGGAAGAGCTTACTACTTTTTGGAATACCTGAAAATTCACGGTTGCATGGTTCACCTCCAAGTAGTCACCTGGCCAAATACCGGAAGCCCATGCATGATGGGGACGGCAGCCTCTGCAGGAAAAGCCTGTGCAGCTCAGGACAGAGACTCCCAGAGAGGTTCTCCAGCACTCTGAACATGTGAAACTAAGTATCACTGCAGCAAAGAACCTGGAACTTTCCATCAACAGGTACTTTAAAGAAAAAAAAATTTTGTACTCCTTCCCTTGATTTGGGAACACTGACATTTTGCTACTGCTATAGATGGGCAGATGTGTGATGCAGAAATTTTCATATTGTCATTGATGTCTGGGGTAGAGAAAACAAATTAGGATAGTTTTAGTTTTTCAGAGAGCACACAGGAATATAAAGTAAGGATATATATTATATTTCATGGGTATTCTGTATAAACAGAACTGTAATGAAAATTTGAATAAATAACATTCTCTTATTTATAGTGTATTGAAATATTACTGAGAAAGAAGTGGCTACAAAGCCAAATTAGAAGGTCACTATCCCGGGAGTTTCTGGTGTTCATGGTGATGCAGTAGACTCTGTAGTCTTGAACAATTCACAGCAGGACTTTACTAAGAATGATCACAAGTCACCTTCTATGTGTCAACCAAACAACAACAATAAAACAAAAGTGTATTGGAAGGTTTAATTCAGTTTGCCTTTGGTCAAATAAACATGTGTCATCACATGAGTTTAGTTTTCCTGGCATTAGGACCCTTATCTTTTCAAAGGCAATGGGATAAATTCAGCACAAAGGTTTTCCTGGGCTCTGACTACCCTTCAGAAGTCATATGACCAGAACAAGGTGAATTACGTCTGGTGGATGAGGGTTACTGTTATTTATTTCTAGGTGCAGACTTCATTTATCATTAAATGAACACAAGTTCCAGAGGAGGCAGTGGGGAGAGTCACAGAATCTCACTGTCTAGTTGCCACTCTGTATTCCACTCCCTTGCTGTTTAGCATGTTTCCAGCAGCTGAATGCTTTGCTGAGACTCCAAGCTTTACTTTGGTCATCTACAAAATGGGGTGAATGATCATTAAGATTAATTTCAGATCAATCATTATAATTTTTAAACATTTTATTTATTTGTTTAGTTATCTATTTGAGAGAGAGAAAAAGAGGGAATGGGCATGCCAGCACCTCCAGGCATTGCAAATGAACTCCAGTTGCATGTGCCCCCTTGTGCTTCTGGCTGGCATAGGTCCTGGAGAATGGAACTGGGATCCTTTGGCTTTGCAAGCAAACACCTTAACCACTAAGCCATCTCTACAGCTCCCCCGCCAATCATTATAATTTTAAGTTTATGTCATTGTAATTGTAAATAAGTCCAGCTTATTAACCATTTTAAGACAAAAGGTAAAAAATAGGGATTGAATTTGTCATTTGATAAAATAAAATCTATTATTTGACTCAAGTAATTTGTTCCCTCATCTTGTTTTATTAACTTCTTGTTCCCTTTAGGATTTTTTCCCTTTGCTTTACCCTGACCTACATATCAACAAACACACATGCACCCAGAATTTATAGTGAGGAAACCCTGTGAAGGAAAGCATAAACACATTTCTTTTGGCAGTGCTTGAAAATAGAGAAGTGCTGTGGGTGCTCCTTAACAGCAATACCTATTCTGTAGTTGATGGAGCCTCTCATTTCTTTTTAATTCTTATCATCCAATTTAATTTTACTTCTTTATAATATGACAAAAATAGCAGTGACAAATTCCCACTTTTAGTATTCTCTCTAAAGAATTCAAGGACTATTTTTAACTAAGCAAAAACTTCAGTAGCTTTTGTAGCAAGGGAGCAGTAAGTATTTTCTACCTGAGTACAAATGAAAGACCAGATAAGATTCAAGCCAATAGTGTGAGGAAAGTCAGTACCAGCATGATATTGATACTAGATTATAATTTTCTTGAAGATTTTTTTGTCACACTAAAAAAAAAAAAATCTTCATATCCAGTATAAGTCTTTTGTTTTCTCAGGTATGTTTAATGATCTTATGAAAATGTTTTTCCCAAATTGTGATTTAATTAACAAAATGTTTAGTCTTTTTACATATAATTTTGATGCTATTTTTAAGGCATCCACTTTCAGAGGCCATATCTCATGTTTGAGAGACAGAAACCTTCATTTCTTTCTGAGCTTCCAAAGTGAAGTAAACAACTATAGGAGTTGTTGGGAGCACAGAGAAAACAGTCCTTGTTTCCATCTCTAATACTTCAATTACTCATGACATCAAGATGCTAAGCAAGACAGTAGAATAAAACTCTGCATAGCTGAGCAACATAGAGAAGTGTGCAAGGCATCTACCTAGGAGAAAGTGAAGTAACTCTTTAGGAACAAGACAAACTTAGTTTGGACTTCATCTCCTCACCTTTTCTATGTGCTTTTAGGTGAGTGGGAAGGTCTGAATATGAAGTGTTCCCTAAAAGTTCATGTCTGGAAAGCTTGGTTCCCAGCTGATAGATTCAATCATTCAGAGGTGACTGGTTCATCGGGGCTCTGACCCAACCCCTAATTACCATTAAGGATCAGTCTTTTGATGGATTCATAATATGATGGAAATATTGGAAATCAGGGATTAGATAAAGGAAATATGTTACTGGACTGTGCTTTTGAGAAGATGTGCCTTCCTCCCATTCTCCTCACCTATCTTCTTCTTGTCCTCCTTTCTGTCTGTCAGGAGGTAAGCCACTTTTCTCTACTATGTACTTCATACAACGATGTTATTTCTTTTTTTCTTTTTTTTCTGTTTTTGAGGTAGGGTCTCACTCTAGTTCAAGCTGACCTGGAATTCACTATGTAGTCTTAGGGTCTCAGGGTGGTCTTGAACTCACGGCAATCCTCCTACCTCTGCCTCCTGATGCTTTTCAATCCATGCATGATGTTCTTTCTTGACATGCATGGGTTGAAAAGCAGCAGAGCCAAATGACCATGGAATGAAATATTTCAAACAATGAGCCAAAGCAAGTCTTTCCTTGTTCTAAAATGCTTTTCTCAGGCATTTTGTCACAGGACAGAAAAGTTTACTAACTCCATAAATACCAACAATTCTCTAAGTTCTAAGTAATCATTTCATTTTGTTTACTTTCTTTCACAATGCTGCAAAGATCATTAATTATGTAAGTAATGGGTCTCATACAATATAGGCAGGCAATGAATTGAAGCCATTGTTGATGCCAGCTAATTCTAACTTCAGTTAGACTGATTACCATCTCCAGCCTTTCACCAAAGCTGGAGCTTTTGGGAAGCATATTTTAAATTGGTAAACAGAGCAAACATATTAGGATTATAGTATATATGTATATATATATATATATATATATATATATATATATATATATATGTAATTAAAATGGACCCATTTGTCTCCCATCAAGCTTCTAAATTACATGTGTTAGCTGGAGCCTTTTAAAGGGATTTCTCTAGACATTTGGCTTCAATTATTCATGGTCTCCCTTTCTTCTTGCTGTGAAATGAGTGCTATGGCCTCATTGGCTACTGGTGACCTAAATAGCTCTTTTCCCATCACTGTACTCCAGCCTCCAAAGGCTCTTTACTCTTTACATATATCTTTACTCTGATCTGCTACTCCTTTCTGATTCCACACAAATTTTTAAGCAAAGTACAGAAAACAAAGGCTCTTGGGTTAGGAAACCCAGATTTAAATCTTATCTAGTATTCTTCTTATTCACCATAATGGAGTTAAGTAATTTGATATATCTGAACCCAGCCTATCTATAAAGAAACACATAATAATGTAATAACTACTACCTAATTGTCATGAGTAATTTGTGTACACCATCCAGCAATGTCTGGATAAACACAAAATAAACATACATCAGGCAAAATATGATTTGATGGAGGGTTGGGGGATGCATTCTAGTGCTCCCCAAACTGTACTTACAGCTTTTATCCAGTTTCAGGGAATCCAAGCTATAGGAAGTCTGAGCATAAGATAGATGACAAGTTCATATCAGATCAGATCATGAGTTGTTTGTTGATGTTTATCAGGAAATCTCTGGAGAAGCTTTAAGTTTACTGTCTTCAAGAAGCTCCACCAAACTTGCTCAACCATGTTTATTGCCACTCTATTCACAATAGCTAGGAAATGGAGCCAGCCTAGATGTCCCTCAAAAGATGAGTGGATAATGAAGATGTGGCACATTTACACAATGGAGTTCTATTCAGCGGTAAAGAAAAATGAAGTTATGAAATTTGCTGGAAAATGGATAGATCTGGAAAGGATTATATTTAGTGAGGTAACCCAGGCCCAGAAAGCCAAATGTCACATGTTCTCTCTCATATGTGGATCCTAGCTACAAATGATTGGACTTCTATGTGAGTAAAAATAAAACTCAGTAGCAGAAGCCAGTAAGTTAGAAAGGGGATATAAAGGGAATAGAAAGGGAAGGAGGGGGGACTTAATAGAATGGTATTGTATATATGTAAGAAGAAGAACAGATTAATGGGGGTGAAAAGGCCTAAGTGAGGTCAGGGGAAGAGATTGAGTAAAGGAACGGTGGAGGGAGGGCTAATCAAAATCTAAGTGGATATAAAAAAGTCATATGGAAATCTACTTTTCTGGACAATGGAACACTCAGAAGCCATAGATTGTTACCAGAAAATTTTCAGTGCCAGGGATGGGATACCTTCCCATAAGGTGTTGGCCAGGGAGATCACAGATACCCCCAAAACATTATAGGCCATTGTCTAGGCCCTTGGTTTCCCACCAGGAATAGATGGTAAGACCCTATTGCTGAAGACTCCACATACTTGGGTTGCAATTTCACTGAGAAATCCTGCTGGAGCTGAGCTGAAAGCCTCCTCCATGAGGACCAGCTGACAGAAAGTTGGAAAAAGCTACGTGCATGCAGTTCAATGGGAAAGAGAAAATACCAGTGAAGGTATTCAACAGTGAACACTGCAAGCTTCAAATTTGGCCAGCCAGGCCAAATAAGCCAACAGGTGCAATAGTGGCATGTCTGTTATGGGGGAAACCAACCACTCTATAATTGGACTGGAGGCCTGCTCCATCTGAGGGGACACATCCCTGATACTGAAACTGTACAACAGGGGTAGTCATGAGCCCTAAGGGTGTAATGTCTGCTGATGTCTCGCTAAATGTATATACTATGCTCACCAAACTGCCCAGTAAGCACTTCTCTTAATGTCCATATCCATATATTAATGCTACTCTCACTTCTGGTTAGAGAAGCTTTTCTTTTCAGATGGTGGCAACCTTGGGATGACTCAGAAGGCACCATGGTGCTGAGAAGAAGTGACAGAGAAGTGCTTAGCACTGAAACATCTCAAACCTACCTTCCAAGGCTCAGGGCCCATTGCAGAAGAGGGGACAGAAAGAATGTAAGAGCCAAAGGAAGAGTAGGACTCCTTACAACGTGCTCCTCCAGACACAAAATGGCCTGGATATGCATGACCTCACAGTGCCTGACTCTACCTGCATAAGACCATCATAATAGGAGGCAAAGATCATGACATCAAACTGAAAAAAAGAGATTGATTGAGAGGGGGAGGGCATATGATGGAGAGTGAAGTTTCAAAGGGGAAAATGGAGGGAGGGAGGGAAATAACATGGGATATTGTCTCCAATTAAAGAAGTTGTCAATAAAAAAATAATAAAATTTTAAAATTTTTTTTAAAAAAGAAGCTCCAACAAAAGCACATAGTCTTCCATGATCCCAGGCTTAGCCTGTGCAGAAATTAACCTTCTGTCAGTTTAGCTTGATGTCTAGATCTCCCCTTTTCTTTTTCTTTCAAAAGAGGTCTGATGAACCAGACATACTGTTGTTGCTAGCAAGCAAGTATTTTTAGGTTGATCTCTCCAGCTGTACAAAAAGAACAAATCAAGTAAAGATAATCAATCCAATAGCCACCAAAGTGGAAGGCCAAGTATTTGAAAACCAGGGAGATGGATTAAGCCAAGACAAATTGTTGGCAAAATCATTGTGTCAAGATATCATTTTAATATTGTTTTGTAGGACAAACACTGTTTGACTAATTTGATCATCATGTAATCAATTAATATTCATAGTAATATAATTAAGTAGGAACTCTTGAAAATGTTAATTTTTGTTTTACATATAGTTAGACTTATATTAACGATATGAAGTCATGCATATGGATTTGTGTCTCCAATCACAACTTAAAGCAGCCTGGGGCCAAGTGGCTTGAATTTGGGCTCCAAAATATGTTACAATTGATTTCATTAGTTGTACTCAGGTTTGCAGTTTTTTTTTTCTTTCTATTTCATGTTGTAAGGTAATGACACTCATTACATTACACATAGTTTGACATACACTGTGTGTTGTTTCAGTAGATTAGGTAACTTTTGTCACTGCCATGACAGAACAGCTAGGATAAAAACAGCAGCTACTATCACAGTTATAAGCATGTTAACAAACCTTTTGGGTAACTTGAAAGACTGTATTATTTTAGTAATTATGCTAAGAGCCCTGTATTCTTTTTTTTTAACATGTTTGAGACCAAGCATCCCTGGCTGCTACTTAGCAGACAGGTATAGTTAAGAAACAATATTGTTTTGAGCAGAGGGAACGACAATATAGCACATGCCAGCTATCCCTGTATTATTTTTAAGGCTTCACATCACGTAAATATACTTTTATTAAGAAGCAAGCAAGGGAACCTGGAAAGATGGCTTAGTGGTAAAGCACTTGCCTGTGAAGCCTAAGGACCCAGGCTAGAGGCTTGACTCCCCAGGACTCATGTGAGCCAGATGCACAAGGTGGCACATGCATCTAGAGGCCCTAGCGCACCCATTCTCACTATCTGCCTCTTTCTCTCTCTGTCTGTTTGTCACTCTCAAATAAATAAATAAAAAATAAACAAATTTTAAAAAGAAGCAAGCAAGTAAAGCATAGTAGCAGCTGGAAAAGCATATAATAGATTTTCTCTTTGCATAACATTTAAATGACTAATAAGACATATGGATGGGAAGCACAAAGGTCCAGTGTGGTAGCAATGGAAAGTAAGGAGACATTTTTCACTTTGGTAAATTTATTTTCCCACATTGAATAATTTTTAAAAGGCAAAGCCAAGTCACCAAATAGAGATTTGTGATGGTCCTCTTCCTAAAATGAGCTGGGGCTGTGTAGCCCTTTTTCTCCCCGTATAAGAGAATCATTATTGTATACTGTTAAGTCATTGATAGAAGTATAGACTGACAAGGAACAATTATGTTTATCATGAATACAAGCTTTAGGAACCAAATCAATACTAGAATAATTACCAAATCTGGTAACATGTCCTGTAGGCTACTGGCACATTTCCCATGGGACTTTTTGATATTCAGGATGAGGGTCTGTATGAACAGAACAGTGGGATGTGAGAGGATGAAACAAACTGTCTTTGCCATGTATATAACTACCCATAAACAAAATTTAGTATAGCTGGTTTTTAAGTGGAGCCAAGCTTGTAACGTGTGTAAGGCTTAGAACCCATGCATGAGGGGGCCAATAAATGACTTCTCAGGGTGAAATGTGGGTAAGATTAAATTAGCTGTTAATTTCAGGAGGCTGTATGCCTCTTGGCCAAGAAGTGATGTTATTGAAAATAGGGAAAGGAGGATCCATTCATATAGTGGGTTCCCATGAAGGGGGGTCAGCAGTGAAAGGCATTCCCTTTTACCATAGATAAATGCATTACCTCACAGGACATGACCACCATCATGTTCACAAGCATAGTAGTAGAACTTTAGGTTGGCCTGACATAGTCAGAACCATCTCAGTCTGATGGGAAAGTTTCTTCAGGCTCCTTCAGGTCACATAGGGTCTTCCTGGTCTGCAGCAGGAGCAGAGCGCTGGGCAGAATTGATTTGGGTTGCTCCAAGCAGCTGTGAGACCATCTTTTTTGAACATTAAAAAACAATTAAACTTAATGATAATCACATATAGTTTAGTCATGGGTGACTTTAGCATTACCCTTTATTCCCCCCCCCTTTTTGCATAAATGACATGGGTTTTTATATACCATGTGTCTTTTCTGATCTCTAACATATCTTTTAAAATTGAAAACATACCCTATTTTTGCAATTTTATCTCTTTATATTGAAAGGTCTGTGAGTTTCCTTGCTTCATGAAGCTCCACCCAAAGCTCATAGTCTTCCATGACCCCAGGCTTAGCCTGTAAAAGGTTGAACTTTTGCCAGTTAGCTTGATCTCCACAGCAATTGTTCTGAGAAGCAAAGAATTTATGTCAAAAGCTTTTTGAGAGCCTGGCATGGTGGTGCATGCCTTTAATCCCAGCACTCAGAGGCAGAGGTAGTAGGATCTATATGAGTTTGAGGCCATCTTGAGCCTAGAGAGTGAATTCCAGGTCATCCTGGACTAGAGTGAGACCCTATCTTGAAAAGAAAACAAAAATGGCTTTGTGATTGATAAAGTACACTAACATGAAAATTTTTCTCATAACTTGACTTACAAATTAAGAATAAATTTCACCATTTGTTAAGAAAGGACCTAATAAATGATTTTATAATGAATGACTTGTGTTACAAAGTCATGTGTGTTTTAGTAGAAAAATGCATAATGTAAAGAGAACTTGTCTAAGTATTTTCAGGATGCCAGAGAGGGTGTTTTTGAACAGTGATTCTCCTTTTTGCTTGGTTTTTGCTGTCAGCACAAACACATGTGACCAATATTTCTCTTACCTCCACACCCTCATTACAAATTCTGATAATTGCTTATGTAACAATCATAGTTCAGACTGGAGGATGCCTCCATAGAACACACATAGAATAGGCCTACTTTTGCTCGTTGTGTGAGGCAAGTCATAAAGCTTTGATAGCTGCCACTTTGAGAACATAAAATACAGCCGGGCATAGTAGCACACACCTTTAATCCCAGCACTCAGGAGGCAGAGGTGGGAGGATCGCCACGAGTTTTAGGCCACCCTGAAAGTACATAGTGAATTCCAAGTCAACCTGGACTGGAGCAAAATGCTACCTAGGAAAAACAAAGCAAAAAATAAATAAATAAAATAAGTTGTTTTTAACACTTCCCCGAGAGGTGGTGTCCTGAAGCACTTGCTGGAATTTGGGTCCAGTTGTCTGTTCAAACTTCCCAGCAATAATGTCAAGGCTATTCCTGTGCCCTATGGGAAAGTGAGTGACCACAATTCATAGATTAATAGTTGGGGAAAAGACCAGGTATGCTGTGTCAGCTCAGGCAAAGTGTGTAGAAAAAGAAGGGGTAGACTTAGCATATGTGCAGGTAAGAAAGGTCTCCAAAGCACTATGAATCCTTACTATAAGGCTGCCAGAAATTCAAGCCTTAAATATTTTATACACTTGTCAATATCTTACCATTAGCCTGAATCCTAACATTTTATATAAATTATCTGCACATTGAAACACACACACACACACACACACAATTTACAGTAGTTCTTGTGTTCTTATTTGGAAGGATGCTTTAGCTACCTGTACATTAAGCCTCTATCCTCCTTTATTCTAGTTGTGAGCGGTCCTTGCTTACATGAAGGCTTTCTCAGAAAAGTAAATACAAGGTACATCAACAATAGCTACCTGAGACACTCACTGCACAGGCGCAGAGAAGCAGGTCTTGCCAAACATAGCAGAGGCTCACTGTGGCACATAGGAAGATGTTGCCTCCCAGAAGCTGTGATGATGGAGGTGGAAGTGGCCAACTGGACATGAGAATTAGAGACTAGGTAGAGGGAAGAACATGGAGAAACAAAGTTTAAACAGAACATGGGGAGTAATACAAACACTGATACACCCATCATGTTACTTTCCAGTGAGCTCAAACAAATGACAGTGTTTGTGCTACTACTGTGGGCTTACTTTCAATATTTACCCAGATCAGTAAATACTCACTAATTTGACTAAGTCCACAAATACCTACTTTATTTTGGTGCATGGAGTATTTTTTTTATATATATGCTCATGTATTGATAAACAACAGGATTGTGTTCTGAGGAATGTATCAATAGAAATTTTATCATTGTGTAAAAGTAACAAAAGTATACTTATACCGACCTAAATAGCATATAGGTCAGTACCATTATTTTTCCTTATTATGCTATGTTCAGACTTCTGTTACCTTTTCTTGTGAGATTTTTATTATGCAGGAATGTACTTTGGAACAAACTCCAGATGTATGTGCCATTTTGTGCATTTGGCTTTATGTGGGTACTGGAGACTTGAACCCAAGCCTTTGTCAGCAAATGACTTTATTTATTTATTTATTTTATTATTTATTTGTTAGAGAGTGAGAAAGAGAAAGAGGGAGAGAGAGAAAAAAAATGGGTATGCCAGGGCCTGTAGCCACTGCAAATGAACTCCAGACACATGTGCCACCTTGTGCATCTGGCTTTATGTGGGTACTTAGGAATCTAACTTGGGTCATTAGGTTTTGCAGAAAAGCACCTTAACTGCTGACCCATCTCTCCAGCCCAGGCTGCAGACTAACTACTGAGCCTGCTCACGAGCCCTGATGTATGACTTTGGATCCAACCTTCCGAAAGTGCTGTATCACATCTTACATATGCATACCGATCTTTATTATGACATTGATTTTATTTTAAAATATATATTTGATCACATATATTTAGTAAAAGATAGAAGAGAGAGAGCTGGAGGGAGTGAAAATTGGAATGGGCAAACCAAGGCCTCCTGCTACTGAAATAAACTCTAGATGTATGTGCCACGTTTTGCATCTAGTTTTACATAAGGTATAAGGGACTCTAACCTGGGCCATCATGTTTTTCAAGCAGATGCCTCTAGCCACTGAGCCATTTCTCAGCCCCACGATCTTTTCTTTTTGAATATGCCTGATCCTGTGTCCTTTATGAGCAATTTAAAGGTTTAAATAATGAAACTAAATTTGAATTATGTGAAAGATTATTATAAGCAAAATTAAGATGGAGTAATTTGAAAGACAACAGATTTAATACCTGCCCAGCACTTTTCCCTCTATGACAGAGATCTGTCACATTTGCTAAAAGGATTTACCTTATTCCTCTATTTTTCAATTTGCATTTTTAATGATAATTGGGGAGTATGATAAAATGTATGTCATTCTCTTGAAAGTTAAAAACAGTAACTACCTCTGGGCTCAAGGTTAGGGAAAAATAAAACAAATTCATACCCATTTCTTGTACCATAAACTGAAACTAGGTCAACAGCTCATTGTGGGTAGCAACCAATTTCTGGTGATGGAAATTACAGGCCAGAGACAAAAAAAAAAAAAAAAAAGAAATTAAGGTTAGACTTCATTCCACTATCTCTAGGGCCCTTCTTTTAAGGTGTTCCCCCCATACTCCTGTTGAGGGTTATATGTTTTAGTCTATCTTCTATGGTACCAGTTCATTTTGGATTTAGTTTTGTGTTTATTTTCCACCACCTTCCCCTTCCTCAAAACCCTTCCATCACTGTTGTCTGGGCTTTGAGTTGCCTATCAGGTATGTCACCAACTCCAGCTGGCCCAGGTTAGGAACCACATATGAGTGAGACCATGCAGCATTTGTCTTTTTGTGATTGTGTGAGTTTGCTCTGTTC
This sequence comes from Orientallactaga sibirica, assembly GCA_036365145.1. Lineage (NCBI taxonomy): Eukaryota > Metazoa > Chordata > Mammalia > Rodentia > Dipodidae > Orientallactaga > Orientallactaga sibirica. The sequence continues at coordinate 4,543,261 of JAEOAD010002517.1, forward strand.
CAAGTCTGTCCATTTTTTCAAAATTTTATTGCATTATTTTTTTACTGCTGAGTACAATTACATTGTGTAAATGTACCAGAATTTCATAATCCATTCATCCAATGATAGGCACATGGATTTAATCCAGTTCTTACCTATTATGAATTGAGCAGCTATAAACATGGTTAAGCAAATATCTTTGTAGTGAAACATGGAACATTTAGGATAAATGCCCAGAAACGGAATAACTGGTCTGTTGGTAGCTCTATGTTCATCCTTTTCAGGAATCTCCATATTGATTTCCATAGTGGTTATACAAGTTTACATTCCCGCCAACAGTGGATGACTTTCCCCACATCCTTGCTAACATTTGTTGTTTGAGTTTTTAATGATTGCCAACCTTACTGGAGTAAAGTGTAATCTCATAGTTGTTTTAATTCATAGTTCCCTTATGGTTAAGGATGTTGAGCATTTTCTTAAGTGTGTGTTAGCCATTTCTATTTCTTCCTCTTAGAACTCCCTATTCAGTTCTCTGCCCCATTTTTGGAGTGGGTTGTATGATATTTGTTGTTGTTGTTTAGTTTTTTGAGTTCTTTGTAGGTTCTAGATATTAGGCCTCTGTCAGTAGTATAGCTGGCAAAATTGTTCTTCCATTCTGTGGGTAACCTATTGGCTCTGATTATAAACAGAAACATTTTAGCTTCATGAGATCCCATTGGTTAAGTGATTGTTTAATTTCCTGGACTACTAGAGATTTGATCAGAAAGTCTTCCCCCATTCCTATATCACAGAGAGTTCCTCCTAGTTTTTCTTCTAGTAGAAGAGATTAGATCTTATATTGAGGTCTTTAATTCATTTGGACTTGATTTTTGCGTACGGTGAGATGTGTGGGTCTAGTTTCATTTTTCTACATATCCAGTTTGTTCAGCACCATTTGTTGAAGATGCTGTCTCTTCTCCAGTGTAAGTTGTTGGCACCCTCATCAAAGATCAAGTAGCTATAGTCCCTTGACCTAAAGTATGGATCTTCAATTCTGTTTACTTTGTCTATATTTCTGTTTTGATGCCAGTACCATGCTATTTTTGCTAGTATGCTGTAGCAGACAGCTTCAGGTTCGCTGAGATGAACTTCCAGATCAGGCACAGTTATGGAGGAAGGGATATTATTTATTGAAGCTTACAGATCCAGGGGAAGTTCCATAAAGGCAGGAGAAGCAGCCTGCTCTTCACAGGGCCAAGCAGAGAGAGCAAAAGCCAACCAGCCACCACAGCACACAGAGCAAAACTACAGTCAAAAGGTCACACAGCACACTTCAGGAACTCCTGCTAGGCACATTTGCATATCTTTACAATGGAATCTCAAACCATCACCACACCTTAAGACCGGGGGCCCCCTCTGGCAAGGTGATTGCAGATGCAAACTATAACTAAAAAAAAAAAAAAACACTGAATATATTGGGGGACATATATTCAAACTACCATATTCTGCCCCTGGCCCCCAATATTTTTAGCTCCTGGCCCCCAATAGATTTATAACTATCACACATTGTAAATTGTACTCAGTCCAATTTCAAAGGTTCTCACAGTTTTGATCATCTTAAGATAGTGAGTCCTGTAAAATCAAACAAGTTAAATACTTTCAACATGTCAAGGCACAGAGTAAACATTTTTAACTGTATAAGGCATAGCAAGGAGAGACTAGAATAATGCAAACTCAACCACCATCAGCAGTCATCAAACTTCTGCAGTTCAAGTTCAATATAACCAGAGACTGACAGTCTCCAGGTTTTCCAATTCCACCCCTCCAGCTGGGCAGAGTCTCCAGGGAAAACTTTCATCCCATGCCAACACTGCACTCCATGGTAGCCCTTTTGCACAGTCCTGGTATATCCAAAACATCTTTAGGTCTCCATGCAAACCACGGTCCATCTTCCAAAAGGCTCTTGCAGCCTATTCCTGAGGGTCTTCATGCCCTACCTCATGCACATCTCAGCAGCGGCTCCTGGAACTGTGTGCAATTCATGTCCACTCCATGCATTTTTCATGCTTTCAAAATTAATACCAGGTTTGCAGGACACAGCCATATTCTTAATCCAGGAACAAAATAAATCACAGCCTTGAAAAGCAGGTTCCTTCTCCAGTAAACACTCTTTCCAAAAGTGTGCATTTCTAACAGTCTTTTCTCAGGCATCCTCTCCATTGTTTTAATGTAAAAGCAGTCGGGCCACCTTTCTTCTACCTTCCTTAAGATTGCTAATGTGTTTGACAATAGCAGCTAAACCAGTCTCAATGTCTCTACTTTTAACTTGCTTCAGGTTTTTTCAACTTAAAATCTTAAAATCTTAGTCCGATATTTTCAGCCAAGCACATCAGTCCATTACAAATTTAACCTTCATCAAACTTTCTGTCCCTGGATAGCGGAACGTAGCCATCTCTTATGCCAATAGCCCAGTTCCAACAAAGTCCTGTGCAGTCTTTCCTTCCCCTTAGAAAGCTCATAAGCCAAGCCTCAAAGTTTAATACAGTCTGTATTTAGCATTCTCAAACTCTCATCAGAATAGTCCATAAAACTTGGCTTACCACTCCAGAAGGCACCTTCAGTTGCAAACACCAAGTTCATGTCCATTCCTCCAAAACAAAGGTTCCAAAAGACGAACATCCACACGGTCAGGTTCATCTCACCCCACTTCTGGTACCACTTTACTGTAGCAGACAGCTTCAGGTTTGCTGAGATGAACTTCCAGATCAGGCACAGTTATGGAGGAAGGGATATTATTTATTGAAGCTTACAGATCCAGGGGAAGTTCCATAAAGGCAGGAGAAGCAGCCTGCTCTTCACAGGGCCAAGCAGAGAGAGCAAAAGCCAACCAGCCACCACAGCACACAGAGCAAAACTACAGCCAAAAGGTCACACAGCACACTTCAGGAACTCCTGCTAGGCACATTTGCATATCTTTACAATGGAATCTCAAACCATCACCACACCTTAAGACCGGGGCCCCCAGTGACCTTGCCTCTAGCAAGGTGATTGCAGATGCAAACTATGACTTAAAAAAAAAAAAACACTGAATATATTGGGGGACATATATTCAAACTACCACATATGCCTTTGTAATATAGCTTTAGATCTGGTATGGTGATACCTCCAGAAGTGTTTCATTTGCTGAGGATATGTTTGGATATCTGAGGCCTGCTGCCATTTCACATGAATTTGGAGATCATTTTTTCTGTCTCTGTGAAGAATAATGCTGAAATTTCTATTAGTATTACATTAAATCTGTATATTACTTTTGGTAGATTTGCCATTTAATTCTACCTATCCAGAAGCATAGGAGGTCTTTCCATCTTCCCAAGTCCTCCTCAATCTCTTTCTTGAGTGTTTCTATGTTTTCATTATATAGACCTTTCACATCCTTTGTCAATGTTATTTCATGTTATTTGATTTTTTGTTGTTGTTGCTATTGAAATGGTACAGCCTTGCCAATTTCTTTCTGTGTATATTTGGCCTTTGCATATAGAAAGGTTACTGATTTTGTGTGTTGATTTTGTATCCTGCCACTTTACTAAGTTCGTTAGGGATATAGTTCTATAGTTTTCTTTTCTTGTATCTCTGTCTGGTATTGGTATTAAGGTGATACTAACTTCATAAAAAGAGTTGGGGAGGATTCCCTGTTCTCTGATTATGAGACAGTTTGAGAAAAATTGGTTTCGATTCTTCAATGAAGGTTTTATAGAATTTAGCTAAGAAGACATCTGGTCCAGGACTTTCCTTCTGGGGCAGGGGTTGATCACCTTTTCAATCTCAATGGATGTGATAGGTTTGTTTAGGAGATTAAACTGCTCTGGGATTTAGTTTTGATACATGGTAGGTCTTAGAATTAATCCATTTCTGCCAGATTAGCCACTTTTGTGGAGTAGAGGTTTTGGAAATAAGTCTTGATGATTCTTCCAATTTCACTTGTCTGTTGTGATCTCTCCTTTTCCATTTCTCATTTTGTTAATTTGAAATATCTCTTTTTTTGTTTGATCAAATTTGCCACAGGTTTATCAATCTTATTTTTTCAATGAATCGGCTCTTCATTTCATCAATTTTCTTAATTGTTTTCTTAGTTTCCAATCCATTGATTTCTGCTCTGATCTTGATTATTTCTTTCCCTTTGGAGTTCTTTGGGTTGGATTCTTCTTATTTTTTCAATGCCTTTAGGTGGATGGTTAGGTTATTAATTTGGTATCTCTCTGTGTTTGTTATGAAGACATTTAATGCTATGAATTTTCCCTTAGGACTGTCTTCATTGTGTCCCATAAGATTTAGTAAATTGTGTTCTCATTGTCAGTCAATTCTAAAAATTTTACAATTTCTTTTTTTATTTCTTCCACTACCCATTTATTGTTCAAAAGTGTATTGTTCAGTCTTCAGGAGCTAGTGGAGTTCCTGATATGTATCTTGTTAATTTCCAGCTTTACAGAATTATAATGATATTATTCAGGAAATAACATCAATTTCCCTGAATTTATGGAGGAATGCTTGATGGCCTAATATATGATCTATTTTGGGGAAGGTTCCATGGGCTGATGAGAAGAATGTGTATTTGGTATAATTCAGGTAGAAATTTTCTGTAGATGTCTGTTAGATATAGTTGAGCTATGGTGTTATTGAACTCTCTTACTTCCCTATTGATTTTCTGCTTGGGTGATTTGTCTATTTATGTGCAATACTGAAGTCCCCAACTATGATGGTGTTGGTGTTCATTTCTGTTTTGTTGTCAGGTAGGTTTTCTTTTATAAACTGTGGTGCAACTTTGTTTGGCACATATAGATTTATGATTGTGATGTTCTCATGTTGGATCATTCCCTTGATGAGTAAGATGTGGCCTTCTTTGTCCTTTTTTATTACATTTGGTTTGAAGTCTATTTTACCAGATATTAATATAGCAATTCCTGCTTGTTTCTATTTCCATTTGTTTGGAATATCATTTTCCATCCTTTCACCCTGAGGAAATATCTATCTTTAGTGGTGAGGTGGGTTTCTTGAAGACAGCAAGTCAAAGGGTCTATTTTTCTGATCCATTCTGTGGACTTGTGTCTTTTGATGGGTGAATTAAGACCATTAATGTTTAAGGTCATAACTGTGTGGTTTGATTTAATCCCTGCCATATTGGGGTCCTTATGGGATTTGGTGTTTTCTTGGACTTTGGGCTTTTTTTAGTCTGCTCTGGTTTTGGTTATTGTGCTCTTTTTGTTGTAGGGTCCTGAGATTGATTGTTTGACTTTTCTGTGTGGAACATTCCCTGAAGTATTCTCTAGGTTTAACTTTGTGTTCATATAATCATAGAGCTCGCTTTTATCATCTTTTGTCATCTATTTAGAGGGATAATTTTGCTGGATAAAGTAGTTTGGATTGGAGGGCATAGTTTTTTATACTTTGAAGTACTCCATTCCAGACCTATCTGGCTTTCAGGGTTCCCATTGAGAAATCTGAGGTAATTCTGATGTGGTTGCCTTTGTATGAAATGTGTTGTTTCTCTCTTGCTGCTTTTAGCACTCTGTCTTTGTTTTCATTGTTTAGATTTTAATGATGATGTACCTTGGAGAGTTTTTTCTTTGGTCCTGTCTGTTTGGAGTTCTGTTAGCTTCTTGTATCTTTATTGTACTCTCTTTTGAGGCATATGTTCATAGACACAGTGGGCAAGACCAGAGAGGGAAGGCATGCATTCATAGACACATAGACAGCCCAGGCTGAAAGAGGAAAAGCATGTGTTCACAGATATAGTGGGTGGATCCAAGAGAGGGAAGGCATGATCTTGCAGATGCATTGCATGGGGATGAGAGAGGGAAAGCATGTGTTCACAGATTCAGTGGGTGGGGTTGAGAGGAAAGGTATGTGGCCAGTGGTTACCAGGAGATGCAGTGGGATGGTCAAGAAAGGGAGAGTGCAAAGTCAAAGGTCAGCAAAAGACACAGTGAGGGAACTAAGAGAGGGAGGCCATATGAACCTCTACCACAGACATAGTGGGTGACTCTGGGAGACTGAGAAAGTGCAAGGGCCATGTTTGGCATGCAGCAGAGAACCTGCTCAGGGAGTGGTGGCTGGGACAAATAGTTGGTGGGACCCGAGGGTCTAGTTGGCTACCCAAGAGTGTGAGAATCAGTAGATTCCTAAGTATGCCCCTCTGTGCCTGCCCACTGGAGTTCTGCTAAGACCTACTCACACTAGAGGCCCACATATCTTGCCTGCTTCATCACCCTGGGAGCTAAAGTGTGGTTAGGCAGACATCATCTTGACTGGAAGTCGTGCAATGATACTTTAAATACAACATCGATAGCACATTATGTAAATGAAAAAAGAAATTAATCTTAACCTAAATTTTAAACATCTGTTCCTTTTAGTAATCTTCGGTGACTAAAAAGTAAGCCAAACACAAGAATAAAAATATTTGAAAGTCATACAACTGTAAAAGTACATGTATCTAAAATATGCAGCAAGAACCTTTGAAAACACAACAAGAAAGCAACCTAATTGCAAAATGAAGTAATTTGCATAGACACGTTACACAAGAAGATATGTAATGTATAGTCTATTATTAATTCAAATTCTGGAAACTGCAAGAAAATCTATAGTGACAAAACCATCATTACATGCCTTAGATGCAGGAGGAGAGGGGAGTAGGCAAGAGTAAGACAAAAGAGCTGAGTAAAATTTTGAGGGGTGGTGATGGTTTGCTAACCCCAGTGCCTCTACCTATGCACACATTTCAAATTGTATACCTCTGTACAAGAAGTTGATTTTATGCTAATTATACCTAGCTCTTACAAAGCAAAATGCAAAAGAAGAGGTAGTATCTGTGCAACACCTGCTTCATAAAGCACAAGGGATCTAAGATTTCAACATTTATAGTGAGCTCAAGGGACATGAGTGCACTTAAAAAGAGTACTAGACACACTATAGCCTGGGGTAACCAGCCATGTCTGAAATGTTACAATTCAGTTATCCATTTTGTTGATCATGAAATATTAAGTTAGGTCTCCAAAAAGAGATAAAACTTCCTCTGTCTTAACTCCTAGACATCATTTATATTGTAATGATTGCAAAAATGCATGACTGGGAAGACGACCTAAGACTTCTCTGTACTGGAGTTGAGGGCTGCTTATTATGTGCATCCATATCTATGCACATGTGAGCACACACATATGCAAATTTCTTTTCCTGAGCTCTACATGGAGAGAGCAAAATCCTTATCCATGGTGGTGCCAGGAGGAGGATGAACCCTGTCAAATGAGCTATATATAGTTCTGCAGACTTCACTTACATGCATTACTTAGACTCAAAATGCTCTGAGAATACAGGATCTCCTGGTGTGTATAACCACCACCCACTGTCTGCTTTGTGCAGAGATTTTGGGAGACTTGCAGGAGTCTGAATGCCTGCTTGCTGCTATTAACCTTGACTAGTCTGGTGGATAGAACACAGTGTCTGTTCATACTAGGATCCTAAATTCTCCTTGGTTGAAATGGTGTTATTTTTCCTCTCATTGGCTAGAAAATTGTGTTTGGTACTGCTATATGAATAGACAATTACTGTAGCTATGATGATGAAAAAGGTTATCATGAACCAAGTATTTTGAAATTTAAAATGAAAATATTGCCCAAAGTCTCTTATTTTCCTATAACTTCAACTATGAGACTAAATTCCTATGGGTGGACTGCTTGTTTGTCCCATTTGATTGATTCTATATCCTTGTGAACCATTTCTTTGTAGTTGGAGCTATTCTAATCTTTTGAGGGAAAATAAATATACTTCTATTTCCTACTCTCCCCAATTTTCAATATCTCTTACTGACTGATCTCTCTTATATCCCTTTATCCAACGGTACCTTTAGAAGATCTTTCCTTCTACGCATATACACAGTTTGAAAGCTCTGGTACCAGAGAGATAGCTCAGAGGATAAGAGTGATTGTCATGCAAACATGGAGACCTGAGAGGACCAGATTTGCCCTGTGTTTGATTCCCCATCACCCACATAAAGAGCTGGGCATGACCAACACACCTGTAATCCCAGTCTTGTGAAAAGCAGGGACCAGAAAACTGCTAAGATACACTAGTCAGCCAATCTGACCAAAACCAGCAGCTCCAGGTTCAGTGACAGATTTGGCCTCAAGGAAATACCCAGGTGAATGATAAAGACACCCAACATTATCCACTGGCTTCTGCACATGTGTATATGGGGCACACACATTTGTACACATAAATGCATACACAACACATACTACACACAGACATTTGAAGAAACAAAATAAAATGATGATACAGAAAATATTTCAATTTAAATGAAAACATTAATTTTCCCCTTCATTATCCAACTGACTTCTGCATGTGTGCACATGGGGACACCCATCTGTACACATAAATGCATAGGCAACACATACTACACACAGACATTTGTAAAAAACAAAAGAAGATGGTACAGAAAAGAAAATATTTCAATTTAAATAAAAACATTAAATTATTCCCTTAATTTCAAACTATGAACATCAGGGATCTTTCATGTTCTGAAAGCTGGGTTTGATATGGCCTAGAAAGGCCTGCCTTCCATCAGAATGACTCTTACCAATTGTATCAGTTACTATCTCATTACAAGGACAAAAATACATGTCCAAAAGCTGATTAGAGAAGGAAAGAGTTTATTTTGCCTTACAGTTTCAGAGGGTCGAGTCCATGAGGGCAGGGAAAGCACTGTAGGAGCAGGAAACCTACATCATATCATCACATCAGCAGAGAAGAAAGAGAGATCATGAATAGCAAGTAGACCAGCTCCAACACCTCAAGGCCTTCCCCCAGTGACACACTTCCTCCATCAGTGTTCTTCCTTCTAAATGTTCCACAACCTTCCTAAGCAGTGTCACCAACTGGAGTTTAGGTATCCAAACACATGTGTCTATGGAGGACATTTTACATCTAACACCACAACAATCCTGAAGTGTGGGAACTGAATTTCCAAGAAAGAGAGAGAGGAACCACACTTATGTTAAAGATTTGATAAGGCTGGTTGACAATAGAACTTTGTGAATGTGGAGAGATTGAATGTCATATGTTATCCATAGAGGTCCATAGCCAAATTATCTTGGATTACCTGTAGCCCCTTTAAGAGCCATACTGCCCCCTCTGCATTTGACTTAACATTATTGTGAGTATTCGGTAAATTCTTTTGGAATAAACTAATAGACCACAATTTTCAAAAGGCTAACAATGACATCAGATAGTAACTGAAGCCTAGAGCAGAGATTTTCCCATGTTGTTATAAACTTCCTACTTGCTCCCACCAATGTATTTAAAACTGCCTTGATTATGACTTTCTTTTATATCTTACTGTTAATACTTGATGAAACTGTTATCGCATTCAAATAATGATATTTGAGATAGCCTGAATCTGTATTTCAAGGCCATGGTCATTCTTATCTTGCTCCAGAATAAACTATCTCTTACTCTTTGAGGTCAGATCTGTGTTCTTCCATTGACATAAGTCATATGCCAAGAGCTGATTAAACATACCATAAAGTCTCTTACTATCTGCTGGCAAGTGGCTCTGCTACTTTCAAAGTATTTCTTCATTAACACCATATTTAATGAAACTCAAGTCACTTCCTCTCAGCTGCCTTGTGACGAATAAATCTAAAAGAACATTATTCCTCCACAAAACAACATAAAGTATGCACCATTGTGTGTGATGGGATGTTCTGCCTGCTGGAATTCAGGATGCATGACTCTCTACTATAAAGAGCTGTGACCAGTAGCAAAGTAAACAGAAGTGCATTGGTGTGCACAGGAACAGAAGTGAAGTCATTTATGGTGACACTAAATCAGGAACATCATATTGAAGACAAAATTCCTCAAATTCATATAACAAACCCACCACACACAAGCTGACTGGTAAGTTATTTAATATGCCCATGCCTCAGTTTTCCCATCGATAAAATGAGAATATTACATACTCAACAAGATTTTGTGATGATCAAATAAAGGCTTATAAACACACTCAATAAGCATAGGTAAGATTAGATGTTTCATAAAGGTAAAACATTTAAGACAGTCTTGAAGAAGGTGTGATTCATGTTTTTATTTTGGACACTAAAACGTATTTTATCTAAGGTCTTCTACCTCCCATGATACATGTTTACCCTGTGTTCAGTCTTGTGTTATATTGCACTCTACCCATTGAATCATTTTTTTATGCTCTAACTCATAACTTGTTCTGAAAGAAAGATATTTCCAATAGAAATTTAGAAATAAGGAATGGTGCCACATTACCAGTGATATAAAGTGAGTCAGAGAAGTGTATAAAGTTACAGGGAGAAAGGATGCCAGGATGCTTCCTCATAGGGACTGAACCCCATTCAACCCTCAGAGAATCTACTATAGGCATTTCCAAAGAACACACTTGTCATATGCATCTACATGTATGTGTGTACTTATATATATGATGTGTTGTGACATTATGACTGAGTCAAATGCATGTGTGTGTTCATTTATATTTATTTCTATTATGCCTTTATAACTGCCATTGCCATCATTGCCATTATCCTCATTGCTTCTTAGATCTCCTTGCTTACAGATTCAACCACTTCTTAAATATTTGCTTCACTCCCTCCTTCTAAATCTCTAGTCTTTATTTTGTCATGCTTCTATTTAAATCCCATCAATCATCATCATTGCTTTTAGGATAAAATGTAAATCCTTGACATGTTAAACACACACACAAGAGCCCTCATGTTCTCTTTGTGCTACATTTTCTTCAGCTTCCCTTCCTGCTCCTTCAATCTCCCTTCTCCACGGATGTGGCTCAGCCACAACTGTCACTCTCACATCTGGTCCTCCCTGTATACTACCTTCTCTTCTTAGAGCTCTCTTCCCTTAGGTCTAACTGCATCCAAAAGTAAATTACAATGTTTTGCTTGTTTGGTTGCTTGGTTGGTTGGTTGTTTGGAGACAGGATCTCATTCTGTAACCTAAGCTGGTTTAGAACTCTCTATCTTACCTACACTGGCCACAGATTCATGGCAGTCCTCCTTCTTCAATCTTTCCAGCTCTGGGATTACAGCTTACTAGCAAGTGAACTTCTTTCTTTTAAAAGGCAACACCTGTTGTTATTGTGAAGCAAATATTTTCAGATGCTCCTGGTCACTCAACAACTATTTCCTGGTTGTTAAGTGCCCCATTTGAGCTCCAGCACAACCCATCTGTCAAAGCATTTTTCAGTGTGTTTAGTAGTTTGCTTTTACAACTAGATGCAAGCCTTCAGGCCAAAATCTGTTGTGACTCACATTTTTTACATCTTTCACCCAATGGAATGATTGCATCAAATAACTCTTCATAAGTTTCCTGTGGTTATGATGTACCCCCCCCCCCGTTTGTCCATCTAGGCCCAGAAAATGCAGTGGGAAAAACAAACCATTGGAAAATCATGATTTGTACAATTCTGGCTTCAAACTCTAGATAAATACCTTCTCACTCTCTCAGCCTAACCAAAGTCTATCTCTATGCTGCATATACCATATCTAGAAAAGGCTAATGCCACTGGGTATGGTGGCGCATGCCTGTAATCCCAGCACTTGGGAGGCAGAGGTAGGAGGATCTCCAAGAGTTCAAGGTCAGCCTGAGACTACATAGTGAATTCCAGGATAGCCTGTTGTATTAGTCAGGGTTCTCTAGAGGAACAGAATGGACAGAATGAATTGTATTAAAAGGGGATTTATTGGATTAGCTTACACAGTCCAGCAATAGCAGGTTGCAGGCCCGAGAGTCAAGAAACCCGGTAGCTGCTCAGTGCACGAGGCTGGAGGCCTCAGCAGTCCCAATCCGGCACTGAAGGCCTGGAGGCTTCCTGGAGAGACGCTGCTCTTCAGTCCACCCTGGTCTTCAGTCCACACTGGAGAGCAGCAACACCAAGCAGCAAGTACCAAGCAGAAAACACCAAGCAGCTAGTAGCACCGGCAGCCAGGTGGGAGAGAGAGAGCCTTTCTTCCCAGAGCTCCTTTTTATCAACCAGCCCCCTCCTCCAAGAGGGGCCGCCCACTCTGGGCCGCCCACTCTGGGGGGAGGCTTACCCCTGGGGGAAGGATTCTTCCTTTAGTTAATCCTTCCTAGAGGCAGCCTCAGAAACACACTTATGAGGAATGTCTGTGGATTCCTAAACAAATCAAGTTGACACAAACTTAACCATCACAAGTCCACCCCTTGTCAACTTGACCCCAAACCATATATCTTTACATTCTACTTAATTTCCAAATGAAGACAGTAACAAGGTCATAATTCCACCTAACATAATATAACTATCCCTCGTACAACCGGAAATGCACAATCATCCCCCCACACACACAAAGCAAGTTCCTTGAGGAAGGCTTAGTCTCATATAATAAGTCAAATATGAATTCAACAGTGGTTAACTAGCAATATGATCTTAATCAGTATTAATTACCTAATAGAGAAATAGAGGAAGAAAAAAACATCTTAATATTGGTATACATATGTACAAACACTCTTAACAAGGTAAGACAGGAACACTCATGGCAATTACAGACCACGTTTTTGTAACTGGTCCCGTGGCCTTAGCTGGTATTTGTTACTGCCTTCTTCTACTACCCATTCAGTATTTCCTCCACCTTCAGCAAGCACCTCAGCAGGTCTTGGTTCTTTACCTGGAGGGGTGACCCATACCTTCATTCCTGAAGGATCTGGGCCATTTATCACATTGCCTTGATTGGGTTTTTGCAGTTGTCCATTGACTTTGATAACAGGGCATGGTAACACCAAGAGACGCCCTAGAGAATCTCCAGCACTCCAGACATACTCTTCCTTACCTCCATTGTGGAGGAGCAGTCCAATTTCTCCCTGGTAATCTGGATCAATTACCCCTGCTAACACTGTAACTCCTTCCTCAGCCTGTGCACTCAAGGGCATCAGGAGCCCAAAGTGGCCAGGGGGAAATCTCAGCTTCCAGTTCAATGGAATGTTCTTTGTGCCTCCTGGCGAAAGCACTCCCCCCTCTGGAACCAAGACCTCTAGGCCAGCAGAGCGTAAGGTTGTGGGTACAGGAAGCAAAAATTTGGCTAATGGGTCACTTGGGGTGATGGTAAGTGATACCATTCCCATTTCCACCCCTTGATTCCTGGACCCGTGAATCTGGGCTATAGGAGAAACAGCACCATATATAGGACGCTGATTCAGAGCATGTACAGCCGGCTGGAGGACACGCCCCTAGCCCTCCAAGCTATTGCCACCTAGTTGGCACTGCAGCTGTTTCTTTAAAAGGCCATTCCACCGCTCTATCAAGCCAGCTGCTTCAGGGTGGTGGGGCACATGGTAAGACCAGTGAATTCCATGATCATGAGCCCACTGCTGTACTTCCTTGGCTGTGAAGTGAGTTCCTTGGTCAGAAGCAATGCTGTGTGGAATTCCATGACGGTGGATAAGGCATTCTGTAAGCCCATGTATAGTAGTTTTGGCAGAAGCATTACGTGCAGGAAAAGCAAATGCATACCCAGAATAAGTGTCTATTCCAGTAAGGACAAAACGCTGCCCTTTCCATGATGGAAGAGGTCCAATATAGTCGACTTGCCACCAAGTTGCTGGCTGGTCACCCCGTGGAATACTACCATATCGGGGGCTCAGAGTTGGTCTCTGCTGCTGGCAGATTTGGCACTCAGCAGCAGCCATAGCCAGGTCAGCCTTAGTTAGTGGAAGTCCGTGTTGTTGGGCCCATGCATAACCTGCATCCCTGCCACCATGGCCACTTTGTTCATGGGCCCATTGGTCAATGACAGGGGTGGTTGAGGAAAGAGGTTGACCACTGTCCACAGAACGTGTCAGCTTATCTACTTGATTATTAAAGTCCTCCTCTGATGAGGTCAACTTCTGATGAGCATTAACATGGGACACAAGTATCTTTATATCCTTTGCCCATCCAGAGAGCTCTATCCACATACATCTTCCCCAAATGTCCTTTTCACCAATTTTCCAATCATGCTCCTTCCATGTCCTGGACCATCCTGCCAAACCATTGGCCACAGCCCAGGAATCAGTGTATAACCGCACATCTGGCCATTTTTCTTTCCAAGCAAAATGCACGACCATGTGTACTGCCCGTAGTTCTGCCCATTGTGAAGACTTCCCTTCACCACAGTCCTTCAGAGTTGTCCCAGAAAGGGGCTGTAATGCTGCAGCTGTCCACTTCTGGGACATGCCCGCATAGCGTGCTGAACCATCTGTAAACCATGCCCTGGTCTTCTCCTCTTCAGTCAACTGATCATAGGGCACACCCCATGAAGCCATAGGTGTGTGCTTGGGGACAGAAGGCATTGAAACAGGAGTAGCAACCATAGGCATTTGGGCAACCTCCTCATGTAACTTACTTGTGCCTTCAGGGCCTGCTCGAGCCCGATCACGGATATACCACTTCCACTTGATGATGGACTGCTGCTGTGCACATCCAACTTTATGGCCTGGTGGGTCAGATAACACCCAGCTCATAATGGGCAGTTCAGGTCACATAATAACTTGATGGCCCATTGTCAAGCGTTCAGTTTCTATTAAGGCCCAATAGCAAGCCAAGAGCTGTCTCTCAAAGGGAGAATAATTGTCTGCAGATGATGGCAGGGCCTTGCTCCAGAATCCCAAGGGCCTCCGGTGTGATTCACCTATGGGGGCCTGCCAAAGGCTCCAAACAGCATCCCTATCTGCCACTGACACCTCAAGTATCATTGGATCTGCTGGATCATATGGCCCAAGTGGCAGAGCCGCCTGCACAGCAGCCTGGACCTGTTGAAGAGCCTTCTCTTGTTCTGGGCCCCACTTAAAACTAGTAGCTTTCCGAGTCACTTGGTATATGGGACAGAGTAACACACCCAAGTGAGGAATGTGCTGTCTCCAAAATCCAAATAGGCCCACTAGACATTGTGCTTCCTTCTTAGTGGTAGGAGGGGCCAGGTGCAACAACTTATCCTTCACCTTAGAAGGAATGTCCTTGCATGCCCCACACCACTGAACTCTTAGAAATTTCACGGAGGTGGAAGGTCCTTGAATTTTGGATGGATTTATTTCCCATCCCCTGATGCGCATATGCTGTACCAGCAACTCCAGAGTGGCTGCCACCTCTTGCTCATTCAATCCAATCAGCATAATGTCATCGATATAATGGACCAATGTGACACCTTGTGGAAGGCACAGACGATCAAGATCCCTGCGAACTAAACTATGACACAGGGCTGGAGAGTTAATATAACCTTGAGGTAACACAGTAAATGTGTACTACTGACCTTGCCAGCTTAAGGCAAATTGCTTCTGGTGGTCCTTATGGACAGGTATGGAGAAGAAGGCATTCGCAAGATCAATAGCTGCATACCAGGTACCAGGAGATGTGTTAATCTGCTCAAGTAAAGAAACCACATCTGGTACAGCAGCTGCAATTGGAGTCACCACCTGATTAAGTTTCCGATAATCCACTGTCATTCTCCAAGATCCGTCTGTCTTCTGAACAGGCCAAATAGGGGAGTTAAAGGGGGATGTGGTGGGAACCACCACCCCTGCGTCCTTCAAGTCCTTTATATTGGCATTAATCTCTGCAATTCCTCCAGGGATGCGATACTGTTTCTGGTTCACTATTTTTCTTGGTAGAGGGAGCTCCAATGGCTTCCATTTGGCCTTTCCAACCATAATGGCCCTCACCCCACAAGTCAAAGAACCAATGTGGGGGTTTTGCCAGCTCCTAAGTATATCTATCCCAATTATGCATTCTGGGACTGGGGAAATAACCACAGGATGAGTTCGGGGACCCACTGGACCTACTGTCAGTCTAACATTTGCCAAAACTCCATTGATCACCTGACCTCCATAAGCACCTACTTTAACTGGAGGGCCACGATGCCGGTTGGGGTCTCCTGGAATCAATGTCAATTCAGAGCCAGTATCCAGTAAGCCCCGAAAAGTCTGATTATTTCCATTTCCCCAGTGTACAGTTACCCTAGCAAAAGGCCGTAGGTCCCTCTGAGGAAGGATAGGACTAAGCTTAATATTGAAACTTTTGGGGATTATGGGAGGGTCCTTCCTCAAAGGTACCCGGCCACCCCTTCAATCAAGGGGTTCAGGATCTCTAAACTGGCTCAAGTCTGGAAACTGGTTAAGAGGCCTTGATTCTCTGTTGCTATAATTCAAAGTGGCCTTTGGGTTCTTTGCTCTGGAACTTTTCTGCTTATACAGATCAAGCGGGAACTTAGTAGGCTTTTTATCTATTTCACTTCTGGGAACACCATGATTAAGCAGCCAGTACCAAAGGTCTACACGAGTCATACTGTTCCGAGCATTGTTGTGCCTGCGCTGTCCGTTATGGTAAACACGCCCACCTTGCCTTTGGCAATTCAGTGCTGATACTTGGCCCTTGTTACCTCGAAAGCCAGTTAGACCCATTGCGTCTAAGTCACCTAATGCAGCAACTGCGGCTCCCACTGTGATGTCTTCTTTACATAAAAGACCAATGATTGGGGACTTTAAGTGTGCTGGTGCTCCCCTCACAAATCTGTTTCTTATAGTCTTAGTGAAGGGCACATCTTCTGCACGCTCCCATTGCGGGCTTAAAGATGAGTTTACATGGTAAATCCACTCCAGCATTCCAAGTTCTCTGAGCCTTTTAATCCCTTCATCAACATTAAGCCAAGGGATATCAGGCAGCTCAAGCTCATTCACAGTAGGCCATCTTTGGATCCATACTTCAGCCAACCAATCAAATAAACTCTTGGCACCTCTTCCAACTGCATGAGCTGCAGTGTTAAATCTAAAATCTCTGGTTAGTGGGCCCATTTCAATAAATACAGCTTGATCTAATTTTATATTCCTTCCTCCATCATCCCACACCCTTAAAATCCATTCCCACATATATTCCCCATGCTTCTGCCTGTACAAGTTAGAAAGCTCCTGAAATTCTTTAGGGGTGTATCTCACTTCCTCTTGAGTCATGCTTTCTAACTCCCCTTTAGGGGCATGCCTAGCCTTATGCCTAGTTATAGGCCTTGAGGCAAAGATGGGTGGGCTCTGAGAAGCATCAGCACATCCTGCAGGGAGGGTCATTACTGCTTCCTCAGACAAAGAAGGAGTGATTCCCTCAGGGGGTGGGGGTGGGGATGCACCTGCAGTTAAAGGAGGGGAAGCCACATTCTCATGCAAAACAACTTCTTCAGAATCTGAGAGTTCAATGTCCCCAGATTCTTCAGGGTCTTCCCATACATCCCCATCCCAAGTCATGGGATCCCACTCTTTTCCAACCAATGCCCTCACTTTAACTTCTGATAGTTTGTGAGGCTGGGAATTGAGCTTACGCTGCAAGTTAGCCAATCTTACAATGAGAGCTTGAGTTTGGTTTTCTGCAATACGAGCCCTGTTCTGACTAGACAGGAGATTTTCCTCCAGGGCACCCTTAGAAACCTTCAGATCATGTACGTGGGTCTTAAGCTTGGAATTTTCCTTTTGGAGCTTCTGCTTTACTCTGAACAGTTTATCCAAAGATGCCAGAAGAAACCATCCAGCATCATCATTCGTCTTACTTTTCCACAAATATTCAAAAGTTCTAGATACAGAGTCACTAAATTCCTTGCTCCTCACAAGATATGACTCAGAATCACTAAATACATCTATCTCACGGAGTTCGTTAAACAGTTCACACCATGGATTATTAGTGCCCTCCTTATTACTACTTAAAGTGCTCTCCTTATTACCAGCAGAGCCTTTAGTGGTACTAGAGTTGGAGAACCAACTCCACAGAGCACCAAGCCTACTAGGGAAATCCATCCTTACAATTCTGTTTCTCTAGAACCACTCCTGGTACCACAATCTGTATTAGTCAGGGTTCTCTAGAGGAACAGAATGGACAGAATGAATTGTATTAAAAGGGGATTTATTGGATTAGCTTACACAGTCCAGCAATAGCAGGTTGCAGGTCCGAGAGTCAAGAAACCCGGTAGCTGCTCAGTGCACGAGGCTGGAGGCCTCAGCAGTCCCAATCCAGCCACTGAAGGCCTGGAGGCTTCCTGGAGAGATGCTGCTCTTCAGTCCACCCTGGTCTTCAGTCCACACTGGAAAGCAGCAACACCAAGCAGAAGGTACCAAGCAGAAAACACCAAGCAGCTAGTAGCACCGGCAGCCAGGTGGGAGAGAGAGAGCCTTTCTTCCCAGAGCTCCTTTTTATCAACCAGCCCCCTCCTCCAAGAGGGGCCGCCCACTCTAGGCCGCCCACTCTGGGGGAAGGCTTACCCCTGGGGGAAGGATTCTTCCTTTAGTTAATCCTTCCTAGAGGCAGCCTCAGAAACACACTTATGAGGAATGTCTGTGGATTCCTAAACAAATCAAGTTGACACAAACTTAACCATCACACCTGTGCTAGAATGAGACCCTACCTTGAAAAAAATTTTTAAAAAGAAAGAAAGAAAAGGCTAATGTCATATACTTTCCAGGGTAATCAATGAAATTTCATAAAAAATTAACCATGGAAGACTTGGGGAGATGCCTCAATGGTGAATTTTGCATGCTTGCAAAGCTTGGCAGTCTAGGTTCAATTCCCTAGTATCCATGTAAAGCCAGATTCAAAGCGATGCATATATCTATGATCCCAACTTGACTATACCAAGGGGAAGCACAGCCAAGATAATTCAAAGCTCATGGGCCAACTAGTGCGATGCTCATTCACAGTCGGGCAGCTCATTTGCAACAAGAGAGCTTGGTATAAAGAGGGCAGAGCATAGGCAATTCAAAGTTGTCCTCTTACATCCACATGTGCACTGTAGCATGCACATCCATACACACACGCACATGCACACACACACACGCACACAATCAGAAATGAATTTAAATAAAAATTTTAAAAAGAAACTTACCGTGGAAAATGTAAGGGATCTAAGCTCTGACTATGATATGAGGTTCTTTCTTTTCATTTGTGTCTGAGAGAAACAAACTCCCCAACTCCAAACAAGCTAGATGAAACAAGTAATGTCAGGTAAAAGTCAACTTTACTGTTTCCATTTAGAAATTGGTTAATTTTTTGAGTTAACCATTTTGATTCTACAGACAATCATAAATTCCCACTAAAATTTAGTTTAATTTGAGCCACATGGATATGAGAAGCCTTGAGGACAAGGTATTTTCATTAAAATGTGTGAAGAGACTGCTACTACAATAGGCCACAATGCTAAGAAAAAAAAAATAATTGCATTTCAAGATTTGACAGTTTGCTGTAGGAAGCTGTGTGCATGTAATAATGTTTTATTTTAAGCAAAACGTTCTTAGGAGGGAAAAAACGAAGAAATCTTTTATGCAAAATGAAAAAGTAACTTAAAATTTTTTCCTTAAAGGGAAATTCAGTGTGGACTCAAGCCCAGAGGTCTAAAATTTCCAGTTTACTGGTTCATCGGGGTTTGTGTTGCCTGCTGCTTCCGGCAGATGCACACTGAGTCATGCACTCTTGCACCTGCACTCCTGTGAACAGCAGCGGCCATTTCAGACATGACTGAGCAGATTTCCAAGGCAGACATGAACACTGGCTGCTGTTAAATCCCTAAGTTCCAGAAGATACCTCGGAATTATTGTAATGAATCCTGACTGTTGCTTAAGCTAACTTCCTATGCCAGCCAAATATGTGTGTGTTCCACATCTGTTTTCTTCAATCTAAACTACCTGGCTATGGTTGCTCCACAACCATTGTTGTTGATGGTCGTAGATACTCACAAAGGATCTCTATGGGTGGCTTCTGCTGCCGCCAAAGAAAAAAGTAGTAAGCTAGCAAGTCAGCCAAATATGCTATGTAGTAGCATTTCTTTGATCAAAATTCTCACATGTAGGTCTTTAAATTTTCAGATAAGTGTTCTGTCATTTAGGATAAATAAGTGCTGTGCCCTGTGAAATATTTATGAATTACTGACCTCACTGGAGAATTCTTTGGCATCATAAAACATAAATTGGAAGAAGGCTAGACTTGGGAGATATCAGGCCACTTAAGTAGCAGCCCTAATCCCCTCTCAGTGGATGATCAATAAGCAAAAGAAAAGCTTCGTCTTCCCATTATTCACTCCCAAAGAAAAGCAAACAGTGGATAGCAACAACCTAAAGTTTGTTTAACTCTACCTCTGCTGTCCAGAGCTCAGGCTGTCTTGAACCTAACTCCTTAAAATCCCCAATGTCTACTCAAGGGGACCTCCCTTGTCATTTCCTGTGGGAGAAGGCTGCCCCTCAGTATACTCCATTAAAGTGTGTGCTGTTGAGGTTGGCTCTTCTCTCATTTTTATATTCCTCACGTTGCCCTGGTTAATTCTGAATTCTAATACCCTGGATTTCAAATATGGGTATAAGCAATATATTCAGATCACTGATTTCATGGTACACTGATTTCTTTAGCTCATTCACATGACATCTGTGAAAATTACTCCTATCATTTGTTTTAGGCATTAGTGCATAGCTTCAACCCTATAATTTTTAAAACATTTAATTCAAATCCTGCCATTAATGGTCACTTAAAATAAACCATTTATTTCTTTCTGAAATCATTTAGCCTTCTTCTCCACCCCCTCTCATATTGACTAAGAATATTCAATTGGGTTTAAAGACTGGAAAATAAAACATGAAAAAGGTAAATATTTACAACAATACCCTCATCTCTGCAAAGTAGCATAACCAAATGATTTTAGAGTCTCTAATAAATCTGTGCTGCTGTAACACCTCAGAAGCAGTAGAGAGCAATATAAATACACCATATCTAATAGGTTCTTCCATGCCACTAACCCAGGCCATAGGTCCATGCATTGTTACTCTGTCATCTCCAAAGAGCTACTGCCTGTCTTCTGTTGACAGTGAATATGGTCAACTAAGGAAGTATTTTATCTGCTCCAGAGCTGTAAAGAAAGATGATAGAGTGAGATGGGAGTGAAGAATTATAATATATGATACCACAGCCACTTTTCTATCTAAAGTATCTTGTCCTTTCCCACATAGGTTGGCACAAGTTTATTAGCCACAATCTATCAGGTACCTACGATAAGTATAAAGAAGAGAAAACCAATGAGAATAATGAGCATTACATTTTATGACAAGTGTGGTGAGTGTCAGAAGAATGGCAAGTACTGTACACAAAGCAGAGCTATGCATGGAGCCACGGGCAGGGAGAGCCACTACTCACAGAGGTATGCACTATGGGGAGCCACACTCAGAGCCACACACAAAGTCACCACAGAGCCACTCACAGATCCCCTGTGTGGTAGTTTGAATAGATGGCCCTGAATATATTCAATGTTTTATTAGTTTGTACTTTGGATCTGCAGCCCCCTCACTGGAGGAGGTATCACTGGGGGTATCTTAATGTGTGAAAGTGGGTTTGAAATTCCAATCTAAATTCCTCCTGGAGTTCCTGAAGTATGTGGCTTTTGGTTTTTGGCTTGTGCCTTCTCTCTCTCTCTCTCTCTCTCTCTCTCTCTCTCTCTCTGCTTAGACATATGAAATCAGGGCCAGCTTCTTCTGCCATTATGGAACTTTCCCTGGATCTGTCAGTTTCAATAAATTCCTTCCTCCATAACTGTACCTGGTCTGGAAGTTCATCTCAGTGAATATAAAGCTGCCTGCTACTGAAATTGGTACCCAGAATGTGGGGTAAAATGAATCTGACCATGTGGATTTTGGTCTTTTGAAACTTTTCTTTTGGAGGAATGGGCATAGACTTGGTACTTACAACTGAAGATGCCCCTAGAGTG
The DNA here is from genome assembly GCA_036365145.1 of Orientallactaga sibirica. Classification (NCBI taxonomy): domain Eukaryota; kingdom Metazoa; phylum Chordata; class Mammalia; order Rodentia; family Dipodidae; genus Orientallactaga; species Orientallactaga sibirica. The sequence continues at coordinate 4,565,007 of JAEOAD010002517.1, forward strand.
ATAAGCCAAGTTTTATGGACTATTCTGATGAGAGTGTGAGAATGCTAAGTGCAGCAAGAATTGTATTTGGAGTTCAGCTTATGAACTTGGAGGCTTGGCCTATGATCGTTCTAAGAGGAAGGAAAGACTACAGAGGACTTCATTGGAACTTGGATACTGGCATAAGAGATGAATGTATTCTGCTACCCAGGCCCAGGGAGTTTGATCAAGGTTAAATTTGTAATGGACTGATGTGCTTGGCTAAAGATATTGGACTGAGAGTTTTAAGATTTTAAGTTGGAAAACCTCAAGCAAGCTAAAATTACAGGCACTGAGACTTGCTTTAGGTTTCTGAAGTGCTATTGTCTTACACATTAGCAGTCTTAAGGAAGATGGTCCAACTGCTTTACATTAAAACAATGGAGAGGGTGCCTGAGGAAAGACTATGATAGAAATGCAAACTCGTTCAGAAAGAGCTGATTGGAGAAGGATCCTGCTTTTCAAGCTCATGATTTATTTGGTCCCTGGATTAAGAATATGGCTGTATCCTGCACACCTGGTATTGGTTTCTGAAGCATGAAAAATGCATGGAATGGTTGTGAAATGCACACAGTTCCAGGAGCCACTGCTGAGATGCAGCATGAGGCAGGGCGTGATGACCCTGATAGGCTGAAGAGCCTTTGGAAGATTTACCATGGTTTGCATGGAGACATGAAGATGTTTTGGATATACTAGGACTGTGCAAGGGCTATTATGGAATGTACCAGTGGCCTTGGATAGAAGTTTGCCCTGGCTAGTCTACCCAGCTGGAGGAGCAGAATTGGAAAATCTGGAGACTGTCAGTCTCTGGTTACAATGGTCCTAAACTGCAGAAGTTTGAGGATAGCTTGATGGTGGTTGAATTTACATTGTTCCAGTCTATTTTTGCTGTGCCTTATACTAGCTGAAAATGTTTCTTTTATATATGTTTTATATGTTGAAAGTATGTAACTTGTTTGATTTTACAGGACTCACAGCTAAGAGACAATCTTAAATCTCAGAGGAGACTTGGGACTTTGGAACTATCTTAAATTGGTCAAGACTGCATGGAACCTTTGAAATTGTACTTAACACAATTTAAAATGTGTGATAGTTTTGAATCTATTGGGGGTCAGGGGCAGAATGTGGTAGCTTGAATAGAAGGTCCCAATATATCTTCAGCCACGTGGCTGGAGAAGGTGTTACTGGGCAGATCTTAAGGTGTGGTGGTGGGTTTGAAATTCCAATCTGAAGATATGCAAAGTGACTAGTTCCACCTGGAGTTCCTGCAGTGTGCTGTATGGCTTTTGGCTTGTGGCCTCTCTCTCCTTCTCTCTCTCTCTCTCTCTTTCTCCCTGCTTGGGCCTGTGAAAGCAGGGCCAGCTTCTTCTGCTATTATGGAACTTCTCCTGGATATGTAAACTTCAATAAATCCCTTCCTCCATAACTGCACCTTGTCTGGAAGTTCATCTCAGCAAACCTGAAGCTGTCTGCTATACTGTGGGTCTCAATGGCAGTGGTTCTGCCCAAACAGTCCCAGGTAAAAGGATAATTCATTTCCTAGTTTAGGAAAGTCAAACTAGATAGACATTTGCATGGAGTTCTATAATACAAAGTTTCTAACTCATAGAGTTGGAACTAACTATAACCAAGCATTCTTGTATGCCTGGGATCGGTACTTTCCTGAGACACAAGGTTTCCAATTCTGAGCAAATCCAAATGTCTCATCTTATCCTTAATCAATATCAAGTTTTCTTCTCAATACACCTGAAATTTTGTTTCTTCTTGTTATATTGTACTATTTATCTCAAACAATGGAACTTTCAAATACTGCCAAGATATCCTGGGAACAACTGAGTATAAAATAAAATTGAGTGAGCACACAAAATTCTAGTTCTGCACTACCACCTTTTATTTAGATTTAGATAAGCAACATACAAATGATAGTGTTTTAATTGTAACCCAAATTTCCATGTGCCTTTTTCCACATTGATCACAGCAATGAGCCTTTATACACTCTATTGCAGCTTCCTAATATTTTTGGTCATTTTCTATTTTCAGAGTTCTTTTATGTTTCATCTTTAAAGAGAGTCATTTCATCTAATCATCTATTTGATCTATTTTTTTTGATACCTCCTAAATTTTTCAGTAGCAATTTCCTGTAGTTTCTCAGAGGAAGAACAGCAAGATGACCAAGAACTTCAGTGCTAATTCAGGGCTTGAATTCAACTGCTATTATACTTTCTGCATGACACTGGAAAAGTTGCTATAATTCACAGTACTTCAGACTCTTCATTTATAAAATGCAAATAGTCACAGTGCTACTGTATTGGGTGGTTCTCAGGATTCAATCATTTCATATACTGAAAGTTTTAAATCAGTTTGCTGCACAAAGTAAGTTGTTAACATCTTTTGGCTAATGCTATTTTAATATTTGGACCAATAATTTTTATTTCTAAGATCATAACTACATTTCAATTGATTACAAATGCATATAATTTCTATATATTTATATGTGAATTTATATATAATATATGTATATTCATATTGTGTTATTTTAAATACTGACACTGATTTGATATTTGGCTATTTTGTAGAAAATAAAAGATTAGCCACACTATATGTAAATTGACAATGGTGGTAAGAAATGCTCATATTAGGATACAGAAGAAATTCAGGTCTAGAACTCCAAGGACAAGTTTGGGTGTATGGTGCTAGCTGACAGTGGTCATGGTCTAGGTCTATTTTGTAGAGTTATAGAAGAGATACTACAGAGAATTCATGAAACAATAGCAGATGGCAATAAGCCCTAAGAATGATGAGGAAGAGTGAGCAGAGAGATAAGCAGGAAACAGGAGATAAGTTTGTCTATTCAGTGATAATGTTCAATTCTGCACAGTGTCAGATAAGTCCTAGATTCAAGCACCCAATTTTAATAAACAACAATATGATTAGTCACTATTCACCTTGGTAAGAGGTGTGAAATGTAATGATGAGCCAACAATGAGGGTGCAGAAGTGAGTGACAGGGAAGATAGTGAAAACAGCAATAGTGGTCACTCTTTCCAGAGCTAGAAAGGAAGACTGGATCTAAGAAGGAACATGAATACTGACCAAATGGTACCCTAATCTCATCACATTGGCAAACCTCTAAACCAGTGAAAGCCAAGTTCTGACACTTTGGGAAGCTTTGACAGGACAGAGTGAGAATACACAGGGCTAACCATTGGCACCCAGCAAGGAACAGTGATTGCAAATGTATGCAGAGATCTGGGGATCCAAGATCAAAATGACCAAAATATTAAAGACTAGTAAAGGAGAAGCATGGGATGATTCAGGACTTGCCTAGAGCATGACTTGTTTTTTGAAAGCAGCTTCTCTGTGACAGCTGTCAGGGAGTGGCTGACTTAAAGGATCTCATGAAGTGATAGATGGTTCTATGGATGAAAGAATGAAGGTGAGAGCTGGGAAGTTTTAGATTTTTAAGATGTCCAAGTTGAAAGAGATGTTGGAGGAAATGCAGTTAAAAGTTCTTTAGCATTCTGATTCACTAATTCATTTGACATACAGTAATTACTTGTTAATCTCACATTCCTGTGTGATGCTCTACTTCACATGCACCAATCCAGGGCAGTGTTGTTGTCATTTATCCATAGGTCTATGGAGGAGATTCTCTTCCCTGTGTTTTAATGGAAGATAAAATTTTTCCTTGTATTTCAGAAATATATTTTATTTTTGGTTTATTTCAATTTTATGTTTCATTTTCTCAATAAATCATTTATTTTAGACTATCCAACCTTGACATACTTTTGTCCATTCATTTTCTTTTGCTATCCTTCTAAATACTGCAAATTCACTGATGAGACATCAACCATGAAGAGTCATTTATGGACTGGAGAGATGGCTTGCATGCAAAGCTTAATGATCTGAGTTCAATTCCACAGTACTCACATAAAGCTAGATGCAGAAGTGCATGCATCTGGAGTTCATTTTTAGCAACTGGAGGCCTTGGTGTGCCCATTAATTCCCTCTCTCTCCTGCTATTATGGAACTTCTCCTGGATATGTAAACTTCAATAAATCCCTTCCTCCATAACTGCACCTTGTCTGGAAGTTCATCTCAGCAAACCTGAAGCTGTCTGCTATACTGTGGGTCTCAATGGCAGTGGTTCTGCCCAAACAGTCCCAGGTAAAAGGATAATTCATTTCCTAGTTTAGGAAAGTCAAACTAGATAGACATTTGCATGGAGTTCTATAATACAAAGTTTCTAACTCATAGAGTTGGAACTAACTATAACCAAGCATTCTTGTATGCCTGGGATCGGTACTTTCCTGAGACACAAGGTTTCCAATTCTGAGCAAATCCAAATGTCTCATCTTATCCTTAATCAATATCAAGTTTTCTTCTCAATACACCTGAAATTTTGTTTCTTCTTGTTATATTGTACTATTTATCTCAAACAATGGAACTTTCAAATACTGCCAAGATATCCTGGGAACAACTGAGTATAAAATAAAATTGAGTGAGCACACAAAATTCTAGTTCTGCACTACCACCTTTTATTTAGATTTAGATAAGCAACATACAAATGATAGTGTTTTAATTGTAACCCAAATTTCCATGTGCCTTTTCCACATTGATCACAGCAATGAGCCTTTATACACTCTATTGCAGCTTCCTAATATTTTTGGTCATTTTCTATTTTCAGAGTTCTTTTATGTTTCATCTTTAAAGAGAGTCATTTCATCTAATCATCTATTTGATATTTTTTTGATACCTCCTAAATTTTTCAGTAGCAATTTCCTGTAGTTTCTCAGAGGAAGAACAGCAAGATGACCAAGAACTTCAGTGCTAATTCAGGGCTTGAATTCAACTGCTATTATACTTTCTGCATGACACTGGAAAAGTTGCTATAATTCACAGTACTTCAGACTCTTCATTTATAAAATGCAAATAGTCACAGTGCTACTGTATTGGGTGGTTCTCAGGATTCAATCATTTCATATACTGAAAGTTTTAAATCAGTTTGCTGCACAAAGTAAGTTGTTAACATCTTTTGGCTAATGCTATTTTAATATTTGGACCAATAATTTTTATTTCTAAGATCATAACTACATTTCAATTGATTACAAATGCATATAATTTCTATATATTTATATGTGAATTTATATATAATATATGTATATTCATATTGTGTTATTTTAAATACTGACACTGATTTGATATTTGGCTATTTTGTAGAAAATAAAAGATTAGCCACACTATATGTAAATTGACAATGGTGGTAAGAAATGCTCATATTAGGATACAGAAGAAATTCAGGTCTAGAACTCCAAGGACAAGTTTGGGTGTATGGTGCTAGCTGACAGTGGTCATGGTCTAGGTCTATTTTGTAGAGTTATAGAAGAGATACTACAGAGAATTCATGAAACAATAGCAGATGGCAATAAGCCCTAAGAATGATGAGGAAGAGTGAGCAGAGAGATAAGCAGGAAACAGGAGATAAGTTTGTCTATTCAGTGATAATGTTCAATTCTGCACAGTGTCAGATAAGTCCTAGATTCAAGCACCCAATTTTAATAAACAACAATATGATTAGTCACTATTCACCTTGGTAAGAGGTGTGAAATGTAATGATGAGCCAACAATGAGGGTGCAGAAGTGAGTGACAGGGAAGATAGTGAAAACAGCAATAGTGGTCACTCTTTCCAGAGCTAGAAAGGAAGACTGGATCTAAGAAGGAACATGAATACTGACCAAATGGTACCCTAATCTCATCACATTGGCAAACCTCTAAACCAGTGAAAGCCAAGTTCTGACACTTTGGGAAGCTTTGACAGGACAGAGTGAGAATACACAGGGCTAACCATTGGCACCCAGCAAGGAACAGTGATTGCAAATGTATGCAGAGATCTGGGGATCCAAGATCAAAATGACCAAAATATTAAAGACTAGTAAAGGAGAAGCATGGGATGATTCAGGACTTGCCTAGAGCATGACTTGTTTTTTGAAAGCAGCTTCTCTGTGACAGCTGTCAGGGAGTGGCTGACTTAAAGGATCTCATGAAGTGATAGATGGTTCTATGGATGAAAGAATGAAGGTGAGAGCTGGGAAGTTTTAGATTTTTAAGATGTCCAAGTTGAAAGAGATGTTGGAGGAAATGCAGTTAAAAGTTCTTTAGCATTCTGATTCACTAATTCATTTGACATACAGTAATTACTTGTTAATCTCACATTCCTGTGTGATGCTCTACTTCACATGCACCAATCCAGGGCAGTGTTGTTGTCATTTTATCCATAGGTCTATGGAGGAGATTCTCTTCCCTGTGTTTTAATGGAAGATAAAATTTTTCCTTGTATTTCAGAAATATATTTTATTTTTGGTTTATTTCAATTTTATGTTTCATTTTCTCAATAAATCATTTATTTTAGACTATCCAACCTTGACATACTTTTGTCCATTCATTTTCTTTTGCTATCCTTCTAAATACTGCAAATTCACTGATGAGACATCAACCATGAAGAGTCATTTATGGACTGGAGAGATGGCTTGCATGCAAAGCTTAATGATCTGAGTTCAATTCCACAGTACTCACATAAAGCTAGATGCAGAAGTGCATGCATCTGGAGTTCATTTTTAGCAACTGGAGGCCTTGGTGTGCCCATTAATTCCCTCTCTCTCTCTCTCTCTCTCTCTTTCTATCTCTTCCTCTCTCTCTCTCTCTCTCTCTCTCTCTCTCTCTCTCTCTCCTGTATCTCTCTCTGTTAGCAAATAAAAATGTTTTAAAAATTAAAAAAGAAAAGATTAATTTACCAGTTATCCTTTGTTAGCTTACAGTAAATATCATTTCCTTGTTATTCCATGCTGTCATTGCACCTGTCAACATCCAGGCAGTCTGTTGCCAAATAAGAGTAAGTCTTTAAATGTAGTCCATTAAGTGGTGAGCTAGAGTGCAGGACATTGATAAAGATGTGAACATTATTGGCCAATGAGTACTACAAGAAAAATGCAGTTATTTTTAATTTTTTAAATTATTTATTTATTTATTTGAGGGAGAGAAAAAGAGGCAGAGAAAGAATAGAAGAATCAGAGCCTTTCTTTAGCCACTGCAAACAAACTCTGGATGCATGTGCCACTATGTGCATGGCTTACATGGGCACTAGGGAATGGAACCTGGGTCCTTGGGCTTCACAGGCAAGCACCTTAACCACTAAGCCACCTCTCCAGGCCAAGAAAAAGGTTTTAAAGTGATATAATTTTGTACAATTGAACTCCCCATTGTCTCTTTTTTATTATTTTACTGACTTATTTATTGATGAGCCAGAGAGAAAGAGAAAGGCAGATTACACACACACACACACATATATGTATGTATGTATGTATGTATGTATGTATGTATGTATGTATATATATATATATATATATATATATAGAGAGAGAGAGATATATATATATATATATATATATATATATATATATATATATATATGTAGAGAGAGTATATATATATATATAGAGAGAGAGAGAGAGAATATATGTGTGTGTGTGTGTGTGTGTGTGTGTGTGTGTGTGTGTGTGGAGAGAGAGAGAGAGAGAGAGAGAGAGAGAGAGAGAAAGAGAGAATTGATGTTCCAAGGCCTCTAGCCACTGCAAACAAACTCCAGACACATGCTTATGCTTTCCATGGGTACTGAGGAATTGAACATTAACTGATGAGCTATCTCTCTAGAACCCCCCCAACACTTGGCTCTCTTACAAAGACTTTTTCCTTTTCTTTGGGAAATATACTTTTGGCTTTTAATGTTATCATTTAATAAGAATGTGTTCTGGAAATCATACTCAAGTCTTCATGATTGCAAGGAAGCAACTTGCCTACTGAGCTCTCTCCAGCTGTCAGTTTTTGTTTTCATTCTCATGACTGAATAAATATTATTTATTTAAGAAACAAGCTATTTTGTTTTGGGGTTTGTGTGGGGGCCATAAGAAGACAATGAAAAGGACTGTCATCTTGGTTCTGTACCAACAGCCTGATCACACTGGAGTCTGATCTCTGTTCTGTACCAAGAGCCTGATAATGCTGTGTTTTTGTTGCTAGCTGAGGAGTGTCTTAATTGTAAAATATATGTGGAAAAGTACATGTGTTCAGGACTGTATTTAAAACAGCATTGTGTGAGATAAAGTTTAGACAGTGAAGGAAGACTTATGTGAGACTATGCCAAGCAAGAACAGTAATGCAATTCCATTTAAATGTAACAGAAACAAGAGAGTTGTTAAATGCTCAGGTGAATTAATAGAAAAGTATTATGGAATGTGAGAGTGTGGTTGTCTAAATAGGCCTTCTATGTTTGCTAACTGAGGCATGCCTCCTACCCTCCCACAAACTGAAGAGCTAGGCACAATCTCCTTCAGTGACTACATTCCAAACAGACGAGTTCCCAGCCCTTAAGAAAGACAATCCTGGCTTTAAAATCTGGTAAGAAGAGAAAAGTTACATTTTAAAGGAACAGGAAATAATTAAAACTTGAAACTTTTTTCTATGTACATGCTCTAAGAAAAGGAGGGTCAGGGCCTTTGAGTCAGAAAGAAGCCAATCTGAAGTTTAATTGGTAGAGGTTGTCTTGTGGCTGTGTACTGTAGGTGTGCATTTTACCATATCCCTAAAATATTTAGTCTTTTCTCATTTCCTCCTGTGTGTATTCTTTCTTTTAAACTGTTTCACCACTCGAATCTGGATCAGTTACTCCATGTCCAACATTTAATAAATTTTAATAACTATGCATTGAATACATAAATAAAGGAATCAAGTTGAATATTTGTTATAATTTGTCACTCAGTATGATTGTGGATTTCCTCCCTTTTCTGTCCCATTTCATATGTGCTGCAGAACATGTCCTGTCTACAAAGATATGTACTCAATGTGCTTCCAGGGGCATTCCAGACCAAGATTCCCTGGGGACTAATGAAGATGGACTTGACCATGGATTTTCTAAAACTACAGCAACTAGAGGATTATTTGGATTAACAAATGAAATGCAAATGCTTCTACATGGATAGAACTTGTCTAAAAATAAATCTGTTTGTTACTCACTTGCTTTACTAATTCAGGTGACTCCCTAATGAAAGAAAGATGACACCAAAAAGTTTCATCATTGTTAATATCCTTCATTGTGCCTAAAACTTATCTTTACCTCTCACTGTTTTCCATACTACCATGCACTCCAACCTCACTCACCAATAACCAATGGAGAGGAAAGACTATGATAGAAATGCAAACTCTTTTGGGAAAGTGTTGAATGGAGAAGGAACCTGCTTTTCAAGGTTACAATTTATTTCATCCCTGAATTAAGAATATGGCTGTGTCTTGCACACCTGGCATTAGTTTTGGATTCATGAAAAATACATGAAGTGGGTCAAGCAGTGCACACAGTTCCAGGAGCCGTTAATGAGATGTGGCATGAGGCAGGCATGAGGCAGGGTGTGATGCCCTGATAGGCTAAGAGCCTTTGGAAGATGGACTGTGGTTTGCATGGAGCCATGAAGACGTTTTGGATATACCAAGACTGTGCAAGAGCTACCACATAGTCAGTGTTGGCCTGGGATAGAAGTTTTTCCTGGCTACTCTGCCCAGTTGGAGGGATGGAATTAGAAAACCCGGAGACTGTCAGTCTGTGGTTATACTGAACTTAAACTGCAAAAGTTTGATGATTGCTAATGGTGGTTGAGTTTGCATTGTTCTAGTCTCTCCTTGATATACCTTATACCAGTTGAAAATGTTTACTCTGTGTCTTTATATGTTGAAAGTATTTAATTGTTTGATTTTACAGGAATCACTATCTTAAGTTGGTCAATACCATGGGTATCATTGAAACTAGACTGAATATAATTTACAATGTGTGATGGTTTAAAATCTATTGGGGGCCAGGAGTGAATGTGGTAGTTTGAATAGATGGGCCCTAATGTATTTAGTGTTTTATTAGTTTGTAGTTTGCATCTGCACCACCTGGCTGGAGGCAGTGTCATTGGGAGGATCTTAAGGTGTGGGGGTGGGTTTGAGATTTCAATCTAAAGATATGCAAAGTGTGCCTAGCTGGAGTTCCTGAGGTATGATGTGCTGTGTGGCTTTTGGCTTGTGGCTTTTGCTCTGTCTTGCCTGGTCCTGTAAGAGCAGGCCAGCTTTTCCTGTCATTATGGAATTTCCCCTGGATCTGTAAGCTTTAATAAATCCCTTCTTCCATAACTATGCCTGGTCTGGAAGTTCATCTCAGCAAACCTGAAGCCATCTCCTACAGAAGTTGGTCCTTGAAATATACCCTACTCATTGGAATATATAACCCCATGATATGTTATCAGTACCAATGCTGCTCAAACCTCCCCCCACCACCCAAGGTCTTTTAACTGAGCTGTAATACTATTACAACTAATAATAATAATAATGGCACAGAATAAACATTGATACTGCAAGAGATGACATTGAGCATAGCAAAGAATATTTAACCAATCACTTGATCAAAAGCAGCTTTTGGGAAAAAAAGGATTTATTTTGGTTTACAGACTTGAGGAGCAGAGAGTAGAAATCACTTCCTGGCCAACATTAGGTGGACAACAAGAACAGGAGTGGGCCAAACACTGGCAATGAGACACTAGCTATTACACCCATAAGCACTTCCCCAACAATACACTGCCTCCAGGAGGTATTAATTCCCAAATCTCCATCAGCTGGGAACCTAACATTCAGAACACCTAAGATTATGGGGGACACCTGAATCAAACCACCACAACCCTCATAAACCAAACCTTATAGTCTAATTCTTACGACATTCAGATCTTTCAACTCTGACCAGAATGATCCATCATGCTGTACTTATAGCACTGCAAGGTGTCTCTTAGACCAAGGTTTCAAATCTGTCCACATTCATTCTACAAAGCAGTTCTAAAAGGCCAAAGATACAGAATCAGGTTTCTAGCAACACCCCACTCTCAGAATCAATTTTAATTGTTGCAGTCAGTTTTAAGTTGCTGCACAAACACCTGACCAAGAGCAGCTTGTGGGAAGAGAGGATTTTGGCTTACAGACTCAAGGGGAAGCTCCAGGATAGCACAGGAAAACAACGGCATGAACAGAGGTTGGACATCACCTCCTGGCCAACATCAGGTGGACAACAGCAGCAAGAAATTGTGCCAAACACTGGCAAAGGTAAGCTGACTATAACACCCATATGCCCACTCCCAACAGTACATGATCTCAAGGAAGCTCTAATTCCTAAATTGCCACCAGATTGGAACCTACTATTCAGAACACCTTAATTTATGGGGGATATCTGAATCAAACCACCACACTACATTAGTTAGTTTACCAATTGTTGTGACCAAATTCCTGACAGGAAATAGCTTAAGGAAGGAAGTTTATTATGGCTACCATTTCAAGGGGACACATTCCACCATGGCGTAGAAAGTATGGTATCAGGAGAAGGAAGCCAGCTGGTCACTTTGCAGCAAAAATCAGGAAGCAAAAGAAGAACAGGAAGTAGGGCTGGACTATAAAATTTTAAGCTACACTTCTAATGATCCATTTTCTCCAGCAAGGCTTCACCACCTAAAGGTTCTAAAGCATCCCAAAAAGCCCTACCAACTGAGACAAAGTGTTCAAACATATGAGCCAATGGGGCACATTGCACATCTGTACCACAACAGCTACCTATCTATCCCATGCTCCCACCAATGTATTTAGTAAATGCCTTGATTTATGACATATTTTATTCTATACATACAACAAATTCATGAAACTGTATCCACATGGGAACATGTTATTCAGACCCACTGAAATCTGTGTCCCCAGGTCATTATCATTCATTTATGACTCAGAACAAATTATCTCTCATTCCCATTGAGGTCAAAACTATGTTTTACATCAACGGAAGTATAGTATATTTGGGACCAAAAACTAGAAGACAATAATTCATACTAACTGTCTATAAAAGTTGCTTTCTGATAGCTGCAACAAAATACCTCACCAGAAGCAATTTATGAAAGGAAAAGGATTTAATTTGGTTTATAGTTACAGAAGGTACAGTCTATTATGGTGCAGAATGCATGGCAGGCCAGAAAGGGGGAAGACAGGAAGCCCAGAGGAAGTATAGCAAGTGGGCCAGATTATAACACCTCAAAACCAGCTCCCAGTGACACACTCCCTCCAACAAGATACTTACTACCTCCTAGAACGTTCCTGAACAGTGCCACAAATTGGGGATTAAGTATTCAAATACATGAGTGTTCCCCTTGACTACACAAAGATAGAGAGCCCGGGACTATGACTTCTTCATTGGTGAATTAAGAAAGGAGAGCTTTTGAAATATTCCAAATCTTGAGGATTAGAGAACATTACCTCAGACAAGGGCAGCTGGCAAGGCAGAGAAGCTTCTGGCAGGGAAGAACCTGTAATAGAATCAGAAAAGGGGCACTTGTTCAACTACCATGTTTTCAAATTCCTTGCACTTTCTTTGTCCTCCACTGATATTGAGTAGCATTTTCTCAAGTTACAATTTGCTTCCCTAATATGAAAGGAGCCAAATCAATGGTTTATCTCTGTTTGCTGATCACAGCTGTGGCAATGATGAGAGGAGGAAAAGTGGGAAGGCTCTGTGTCAAGGTTACTTGGTTTGAAGCCTTTTCCCCAGGTAGTGAGGTTCGTCTACCCAATTTGGTACTACTGAGCATTTTGGAGAGAAAAGGGGAGATCTGTGGGGATGTCAGGAAGAGAACAGTTCTTCTTGAAGCATTTAAAGTGATTTATAGCATTGGAATCTCAAAAACAGTATGAGGTATGCTAAGAGAAGATACTGAAGTGTCCAGCATCCATATCCCTCATTTCTGTTGATTCTTCACAATTACTTCATTCATTCAGACATGCAAACTTCAGCCTCCTTCTCCAGCAGACATAGGGCATGAATGATGCCTGTCAGGCATGTAGAGGGACATGTTTGCTTCTTCTGGCAGGATGTCATGTCACCTGATGCCTGGGTGCAAACAGGACTGGACGTTGGAGGAAGAGTGCAAAAGGGGATGAAGCAAACCCAAACTCAGAGTCCACTCCTATGACAAAAGGATCCTTAATAAGATGGACTAGATCTCACCAGATGTCCCTGTTCCTCTGTCTCCAGGGACCTACAAGATGAGAGGGAAAGTGGACTTGCTAAGTGCTGTTTCTGAGCCAGGCATAGTTTGGTCACTTGAGCCATATCCATTCACTTACTTTGCATTAAACTGTCATGTTTCTATTTTGTACAGTAAAATGAGGCACAAAAGTTTCATTTATGATAGATAACAAAACTAAGATACATATCAAGCCTCTGTGGCTCCATAAGCTGCCCCTGCCATTAAGAAAAGGTGTTTTTGTTGTTGTTGTTGTTGTTGTTTGTTTTGTTTTGTTTTGTTTTTGGACATCACCCCCTGGCAAACATAAGGTGGACAACAGGGACAGGAGAGTGTACCAAACACTGGCAAGGGGAAACTGGCTATAATACCCATAAGTCCGCCCCCAATAATACACAGCCTTACAAGAAGTGTTAATTCCCAAATTTCCATCAGCTGTGAACCTAGCATTCAAAACATGTATGTTTATGGGGGACACCTGACTCAAACCACCAAATTCTGCCCCTGGCCCCCATAAACTGATAACCATCCATGATGTCAAATGCAATGCATTCAGTCCAACTTTAAAAGTCTCCATATTTTTTATCAATCCTAATGATGTTCAAACATCTTCATAATCCAAGGTCTTTTAACTGAGCCATAATACCAAAAAGTACCCCCCCCAAATCCATAACGGCACAGAATAAACCCTCACACTGCCAAAGATAGCATTGGGCATGGCAAAGAATTATTCAACCACTACAAGATTTAAAACAGGGCAAACATCAAACTCTGTAGCTCCAAGTCCAGCAATTGTAGTCAGTTACAAATCTCCAAGTCCGATAATTCTAACCAGCAACAAGTCTCTGGAGTTCCAATTCTGCCCTTCAAGGTAAGCTACTCACAGTCCTGGAAAACTTCATCCAGGGCTGGCAGCTCTCCTTAGGGGCTATCTTCATTAGGCCTCCACTGCAACCCACCATCCATCTCATGGCTCCATTGGGTCTCCAGACAGACATCCAGCAAACCTGTTTCACACTGCCTTCGGTTGTTTCCAAAACACAAGTCTGTGTTGCAAATTCAATGACCCTCTCTTTCCTACATTTCAATACTTCATAATACCAGGTGAGGTGTCAATTTGTTAATCCAGGGGATAAATAAAGCAGACTTTGAAGAATAGGACACTCCTTCAACATTCAGACCCCTTCAAAAGATTGCATTCTTTCTGTTGTCACAATGCAGATCAACTGACCCAATCTCAATGGTTGGAATCTCTCATACAATTGAAGCTGAACAGGCAGAAGTTTTGGCCCAAAGATTTCTTTCTATGCCATATCTCTCTGCACACACCAGTGTACTTCTACTCAAAGCAACCCTACACAAGTTCTCAGGACACAGCTATAAAAGTAAGCCTCTCATATAAACTGCTTCAAGCCCAGTACAAGCAAAGCGCTTTCTCACCCTCATAAGCTAAACCTCAGTTTTTAGTTCTTACTGCATTCATGTTTTTCAACTTTGACCAGAATAGCTTATCGAGCTGTACTTACAGCACTGAAAGGCCAAGGTTTCAAATCCTTCCACATTCCTCTTGAAAATCAGCTCCAAAAGGCCACAGCTATACAGTCAGGTGTCTAGCAGCAATGCCATTCTTGGTACCAACTTTACTGTTGGAGTCAGGTTTACATTGCTGGCAGAAATCATGCAACCAAGAGCAGCTTGTGGGAGAATAAAGGCTTATTTTGGCTTACAGACTTGAGGGGAAGCTCCATGATGGCAGGGGAAAACAATGGCATGAGCAGAGGGTTGACATCACCCCCTGGCCAACATAAGGCGGACAACAGGAACAGGAGAGTGTGCCAAACACTATCAAAGGGAAACTGGCTATAACACTCATAAACCCACCCCCAACAATACACTTGTCTGCAGGAGGTGTTAAGTCCCAAATCTCCATCAGCTGAGAACCTAGCATTCAGAACATATAAGTTTTGGGGGACACCTGAATCAAACCTCCACACATGGGGATGTCCTAAAGCAGTGCCCTAGGACAGCCGGCTGGCTCTCAGAGACTCTTGCAGAGAGCAGATTGGCTGGCTGCCTCTCCCTGGCTTTAAATGCAGTGACATCTTCTCAGTGGCCACAGTTGTGTTTGGGTGCAGCCTCTGCTTTTGTGACCTGTACTCTGACAGAGCTCATCCATTTAGTCATAATCTAATCGTGAGCTTTTATTAAGAAAGTTTTAGCTTTTGGAGGATGCAGAGACATGGCCCTGAGCCCTCTGTGCTTATATTAGTTTGTGTTCATTGAGACATTTAGATGATACTACAGGAAGCTCCAGTATTAATATTTTCATCTGGCAAAAAACAAAAAAAAATGATTAATTCAATAACGTGAAACCACTGACACAAATTTGCAAGTAGAATTCAAACACAAACTGTATCAAACTTTAGGTACCAATGCTCCTTCAAATATTGTTGTTCGTGGTGAATCAAATGAAGAGTGACTCCATCCTGTGAGCTCCCAAAGACTTAATGAGCCATCTAGTCCAGTGCCTTAAAGAGCATAAATAGCTGTGCACTCGGCAACATGGATCTGACATCCAGAGTAGACCAAAAAGTGTCTGTTTATACAATGCAAAGTCAATCAAAGGACTGATTACCCAGGCAATTCAATCCAAATGTTTTCCACATGGTTATTACTGAGTATGGCTAATATTTTATTGTCTCAATTCACTATTTAAGAAACACAAAGCTTTAACATTAGAAGCCAAGCTCACACTTGCACTGCAATGAATTCATATGGTATTTAGTTTGGTAAAGACCCCCCCCCCCAATCCATTGAAGTTGAAAGTAGATTACTGTGCCTTGGAAAATGGTCTTCCTTTTGGCCTTTATACTAGAGCTCACACATCCCTGACATCTCTAAAAAGAGAATTAAAAAGAATCGCCAAAATCTAAGAAGCTCATGATTTTCCCTGTGTTCATCAACCTAATACCCACTTGAATCCTAAATCAGTGCCTTTTATATAATTAAATACATCTTGTCTCAGTCAGTCCTCACTTTCCACTATTTGGCCAGATATTATTGGGATACTTAACTATTTAATGAAGTGCTTTTGTGACATGGTTTACATTTGGCATTTAAAGAACACAGGGCCATGATTTTCTTTGTCATGTTGTTAAAGAGTTAGAATACTAAGAAAAATTGCTGTGTTTTATGAGAAAATATATGCAATTGTTGAAAATAGATGAGTATCTGTATGTGACTTAATCTTGTTAGCAATGGATAGAATCACATTCAAGAGCAAGATTACCAAAGGCTATGTCAAAATTCTTGAACCAATGCTATTCCTTTTGGAGGAGAGAGAGGGAGGGAGAAAATGAGTGCTCCAGAACCTCCAGCTACTCCAAATGAACTCGATGCATGTGCCACCTTGTGCTTCTGGCTTTACGTGGGTACTGAGGTATCTGGCCTCCACAAGTTTGTTAGGCTTTACTGGCAAACACCTTAACCGCTGAACCACCTCTCCAGACCCCATTCTCGTTTTTTAAAAGTCAAATATTTCAAGATCTTCAGACTTAGTCAAATTCTTAATGAAAAGGGCTTTAAAAATAATAAGATTTAAAAATAAATTACTAGAAACTAATGTCTCTTTTTATGTCCCGGTAGTAATAAGGCATAAGTAACCCCAAAGTGCTTTGCTCCAGGCACTTCCTTATGTAACTGACCTTAAGCAATGATATAACAGAGCACAACTGTCATTCAGTGTACTGTTCTTTCCTGCTTAGCATCATTAGAAGCTATTGGAGAAACACGGCTGGTACTCTCCAGAAAGGAATCTTTTAATATTCTATTTAAAGAACTTGTTTTTTGCTGTGACAAGAAAGAAAAGATACAATTGTTACATATAAAACAGAAAGATGGTAATCACTGCTTTTTGTGAAACATGTTCATCACTAGAACATTTTGTGTGATGGACAAATAAAAAAAGGTAAATACAATTACCACATGATTGATACGGACCCAACAAGTGTGCCATGAGTACATACTGTTAACATTTATATGGACACATAGAGTCACATTCTTAAAACTCCTACCTGAAATAGTCTGAGAAGTGAAAGCCAAGCTGTACTCATAAGTGCAATTATTTCATAAATATGAAATATGCTCTTATTGATTTTTTCCCCTAGGGATTTAACAGTCATACATGTAAAATTGCTTTTTAAACTGAAAAAGAATATTTTTGGCAGAGAAAAAAGAGTACAATAAAAAGTGATTTATATGCTTTTAGAAGAAAAAAAAAATATCTAAAAGGAACTGTCTCTCCAACCAAACAACAGGGTTTTAAAAACACCAGTTCACCCAAGTTTCTTGGTTTGGTGTTTGATGCTACAACGGCTGCAAACCAGTATTATTGTGCTTCCACAGTGGCAGCAACATTCTTGCTTCCCTGAAGTTATCTGGTTCCCTGAACAAGGCATCACTGAATTCTTCTCCAGGCTTGGTTCCTGAACTTTCTGCTTAATGACTAAGCACTCGTGTCTCCTGCTTTCTTTCCTCTTGTCTAGCAAGTCTGTCTATGAAAGACTTATCCTGCATATATTTATGTGGCATCTGTGGCTGACAGTCAATAATCTCATGATTAAGAAAGACTCCTCCTTTTTCCTTCCCTCTCCCCTGCCTGCTTCATGTATAGAAAATTACCTTACTCATCATGTAGCAGTAGCATGATAGTATCAGAAATCCAGATTTAAGATGACATATATAGGGCTGGAGAGATGGCTTAGCAGTTAATGGGCTTGCCTGCAAAGTCTAAGGACCCATATAAGCCAGATGCACAAGGTGGCACATGCTTCTGGAGTTTGTTTGTAGTGGCTTCCCTGGCATGCTCATTCTCTGCCCCCTTCCCCTCTCTCTCTCAAATAAATAAATAAAATATTTCTTAAAATGATATACATATTAAGAAGTAATGCTAAACCAGGCGTGGTGGCGCATACCTTTAATCCCAGCACTCGGGAGGCAGAGGTAGGAGGATCGCTGAGAGTTCGAGGCCACCCTGAGACTACATAGTTAATTCCAGGTCAGCCTGGACCAGAGTGAGACCCTACCTCGCAAAAAAAAAAAAAAAAAAAAAAAAAAAAAAGTAATGCTAAAGAGTAATAAGCAAATTATTATCACTCTGGAGAATTCTCTAGTACTTAAAGGAAACACTTCTTTGTACTTCTGATAACTTGAAGAGTTACACCAAGTTAGAAGCTATACCAGTAACCCATTTTCTTTTCAACCCATTAAGCTATGTCCTGGTAGGATATGGAGCCAGTTTTTGTGCAGTCTGGATTCTCTTTCTTCTTTTAGCAGTTCATCTCTGAAGCATAAGGTGAAGTATAATGGGCTCAAAGGAAAAACAGAAGAATGACTCATAGCTCAGATAAAATTATTAGCTGTGGGAGGTTATAGGAATGTGGACATGTACAAGTTGTTCTACAGTCCAAGGGAGATTTTTCTGATTTGTTTTGTTTAGATATTGATTTTTGTAGCTCATGTGGTCTGGTACTTGCTGTGTAGCCCAGGATGGTCTTAAGCTCACCATCTTCCTGCCTCAGCCTCTAGTGTGTTAGCATTACAAGGATTCACCACAATTTTGGGCTTCTAAGGGAATTTCATGACCACATATGTCATAAAAAAAAAACATGAAAAAAGGTAGTTAACATCTCTGTTGAGCTAAAAAGGGACTTTGGAAGTGAGGGTGGTGACATTGGCCCTTGGGTGAATTTTTATTATTAAGGAAATTAACCAGCATAAAGGTCATTTTAAAATTTTGCAAGTAGATACAACTAATAGTATTGCCCTCTGTTAATACTTATCAGATTATATTCTTTGGATATTTCCTAAAATCATAACAAAGAGAACAGGATATACAACATGAATTTTTTAAATTTTTTTTTATTTTTGGAGAGAGACACAGAGAGAGACAGACACAGAGAGAGAGGGAGACAGATAGAGAATGGGCATGCCAGCAGTCTCAGCTGCTGTAAATGAAATCCAGATGTGTGCACCCCCTTGTGGGCAAGTGCGGCATGGCACCCTTGCGTCACTTTGCATCTGCCTAAATGTGGGACCTGGAGATTGGAACCAGGTTCTTAGGCTTAGCAGGGAGGGGCCTGAACTGCTAAGCCATCTCTCCAGCCCTACAACATGACTTTTAATCAGTTATTACCTAAAGGCTAATGTCACCACCCTTACTTCCAAAGTCTCCTGGACTACTTTTAAGAAGTCTCAGACATTACATCATTTTATTTGCATATTTCTCAAGCAAAGTTATTTATCCTACACTAAGTTTATTCTACTGTGTGCCACTTGGTAACCCACCTGCACAAATGGTATATTTGAATCTTGTTTGGGGGCTTGGCATATCAGTATTCTGTGTTATATTTTTGTTTTGTTTTTACTCTATAACAGAATTCTCCACTTTTATCACTGAAAATTCTTGTGTAATATGATGAGATTCATGTACTGTAGGAAGAACATCTAAAACTTAAACTTTATAGCTGTTCAATTCATAATAGCTAAGAACTGGAATCAACCCAGGTGCACATCATTAGAAAAATGGATAACCAAAATGTGTTATTTTTACACAATGGAATTCTACTCAGCAGTAAGAAAAAAATGAATCAATGAAATTTGCAGAAAAATGGTCACTCTTGGAAGAGATCATACTCAGGCAATACACAATCACAGAAAAACAATCATTGTACAATCTCACACATCTGCAGTTCCTAATTTGGATCAGCCCAAATTGCTGACATACCTGATAGACAATAGGGAGGGTAGGATTTGGAGGGAGGGAAAACACAAAACTGAACCCAAATTGAACTGGACCATAGAAATCTATATCCTAGAAGATAGACAAAAAGGTTGAACCCTCAGCAGCCCTGGGGAGAGCATCTGAAAAAAGGGCCCTGGAAAGGGTGGGATGAAGCCTAACCTTAAATTTCTCTTGTTTCTTTCTGTTGTTATTGTTGTTTTCTTTTTCTTTTCCCTTGGCTCTGGCCTATAATTCACAGTAGCAGGATGTGGTTAACACCCACAATGAGCTGTTGATCAGAGAGATTTATAAGGTCTCCCCAAATAAGATAGACTTCTGACAGAGCACTTGATTACCCACCAGTGGTTAACTTTTTCTTTTGATAAAGACAAATGCTAGTTTTGGTTTATTTTTCTTTAACTCAACAAAGATGTTAATATGTCTTTTTACACATATTTTCTCATGACATAAGTGGTGATGATTTCCCTTAGAAGCCCAACATGGTAATGGATGCTTGTAATGCTCACACCCTAGAATCTGAGGCAGGAAGATGATGAGTTTGAGACCATCCTGGCCTACACAGTAAGTACCAGACCACTTGGGCTACAAAAACCAATATCTAAACAAAACAAAGCAGACCTTTGTGCCACCTGAAAACTAAGGACTATTTATGTTGGTCCCCTTACCTTAATTTAGTTGCTTTGGTTGGTTCCTTTTGCAAACAGAAGTGACTTGACCCAATGCTCAGAGAATAAACAATTTCATTCCTTTCCTGACTTCTTAAGAGATTGTGATATAGACTAACTTGAAATTGACTAAATCCTTTGCCCCTGAAAGGCAAAAACTGGACTTCTGGTTAAGATGGCGGTATGGGAACCACGCCAACACAGGCTAGGGGAAAAGAAGCAAAAAAAAAAAAAAAAAAAAAAAAAAAAAAAAAAGCAAAATACACTCTTCTACTAAAAAGTGAGGTGTATAGTAAATTATCAACCACAGCAGAGAAGTAGGAGAGATGCTGAGTGTCAAGAACCCACAGAGGCAGACAAAAGTGGCTCCAGTAGTGGCAGCAAGTTCCACATGGCTGCCTCAGCCTGAGCCACAGGATTTTAAAGCCAGGTGAGGGGGTTTTCCACTCACACCAGCCTCCTCCCAAACTCAAGAAATGTGGAAGGAGGACAGCAGAGACCAACGGAGCGGTTTGTGAGGAAGAGGATCACGTGGACCAGCAGGCGGACTTCAGCCTCCATCCACAGCCTCACCTCTCCCACCACCAGCACAAGTGCCAGCAAGCACCAGAGGCCTGGGGAAGAGAGCTCACCTACCCAGAAACTAGCATGATCAGAGCAGTGACCCACAGATGCAGCTGGCCTTCCTGAGCCCACAACACAGCAAAGAAGTACCCAAGTGGCCATGCAGCATAGCTGAGATCAAAGCTATCCCAAAGGTGACTGGAATTACACCAGGTCAGTACCTGCCAAATAAGTCTGGTGTGTAGGTTTGCATTGGAAGGGCTAATTGCACCTTCCATATCAGGGTATATTATATGTTAAACCTGATGGATGGTCAGATCTGACATTCTTTTTTTTTTTTTTTAAGAGAGAGAGAGACAGAGAGACAGAGAGGAAGAGGAAGACAGATATAGATGGGTGTGCCAGCAGTCTCTCAGCTGCTGTGAACGAAAGCCAGATGTGTGCACCCCCTTGTGGGCAAGTGTGGTATTGCACCCTTGCCTCACTTTGCATCTGGCTAAATGTAGGACCTGGAGATTGGAACCACTGGGGATTGGAACCAGTGTTCTTAGGCTTAGGAGGCAGGCGCCTTAACCACTAAGCCATCTCTCCAGCCCAGATCTGACATTCTTAAATAAGCTATATTTTGGGCTGCTCATTTGTTGCTTCCTGATTTATAGTGGCTTTGTTTCCTCTTCTGTCATTCATTGGGAAAGGGTCTCACTTGGTCACAAGCTGACCTTGGAACCCTCTAAAGGCCAGAAATCTTAGCCTCACAGTTGACAGAATTAAGGGTGTGGGGCAACACACATCCTTAGGGACTGTGACTTTGTTAGAGGATCTGTTTGCCATAATGCCTGCTTTTGCACAAATACTCTGTGCTGTTTTTCATTGAATGGGCACATTGTTTAGATAAGTTTTCAGAATTTGACTGTATTCTGTTTCATTCAGCCTACTTGAATACTCTCCTAGCAGGCAAACCCAACACCTAGGGTAACTTTTGTGGTTACTCTGAGAGTCTTAAGAGCCACACCTAGTACCTTAAGCTCCTACCCTGAAGATATATAACATCAGATTGATACATCTAATATTACTGCAGATAATTAGAAAACATAAGCATTAAATTAATCCAAGGTCCAAAAATCTCTACATTATAATACAAGAAACATGAAAAATCACGACAATATTAATCCACCAAAAAGTATTAATTCATCAGAAATGACCTTCAGTGAGAATTAGAGGAAATGTCTAAGAAAGATTTCAAAAGAATGATTATAAATATGTTCAAAGAACTCAAAGAGGAAATGAAAGGATTCAAAGAACACACAGGAAACCAATTTAATTAATAAGGAGGTCAATACAAGACATAAATAAGGAAATAGAAATAATAAAGAAAACCCAGTCAGAAATACTAGCAAAAAAGAACACAATCAGTGAAATAAAAAACTCTGTAAAATACCTCTCTAGTAGAAAGGATGAAGGAGAGAACAGAATATCTAAACTAGAAGACCAGGTGGCAGATGTAATATAGTCCAACAAAGATAAAGACAAACTAATAGGAAGGTATGAATGGGAATTTCAAGATATTCGGGACACTATGAAAAGATCAAACATAAGAACTCAGGGTAAAGTAGAAGGAGAAGAATTTCACTCCAAAGGCATAGTAGGTGTTTTCAACAAAATCATACAAGACAACTTCCCCAAATTGGGAAAGAGATGCCAATGCGGATACGGGAAGCCTTTAGAACACCAAACAGACAAAACCTGGAAAGAACCTCTCCCCACCATATTATAATTAAACTACCAAACATACAAGCCAAAGACACTATATTGAAAGCAGCTAGAGAGAAAAAGCAAGTCACCTACAAATGCAAGCCCATCAGAATCTCAGCAGATTACTCAACACAAACGTTAAAAGCCAGAAGGGCTTGGAGTGATGGATTCCAGTTCTGAACAATAACAACTGTTAACCAAGGTTACTTTATCCTGCAAAGCTATCCACTCAAATAGATGGAGAAATAAGGATATTCCACAACAAAAGCAGGCTAAAAGAATATTTGAAGACAAAACCAGGTCTACAGAAAATAATTGAAAAGATCCTCCATGCTGAAGAGAAAGAAAAGCACCCATAGAAGGAACCTGGAAAAAAACAAACCATACTCCAATACTAGTTAATACAAGAGAGCAAAGGTAAACCCGGAAGAACTACAAAACAAGAAAAATGGCAAAAATAAATACACACCTTTCAATAATAACTCTTAATATCAATGGCCTGAGTGCCCCACCCAAACGACATAGGTTTACAGACTGGTTTAAAAAGCAAGATCCTTCAATTTATTGCCTCCAAGAAACTCACCTTTCTACAAAGGATGGACAATGTCTTAGGGTGAAAGGATGGAAAATGGTGTTTAAAGCAAATGGGCCTAGAAAACAAGCAGGGGTTGCTATCCTAATATCTGACAAGGTAGACTTCAGACCAGCATTAATTATTATTAAGGTCACTTTATATTGATTAAAGGAACACTCCAACCAGAGGACATTACAATCCTAACATGGGGGTACCAATTTCATCAATCAAATGCTATCAGAACTAAGGTCACAGATAACACCAAACACACTTGTAGTGGGTGACTTCAACACCCCACTCTCACCAATTGACAGGCCATTCTGGCAAAAAATAAGCAGAGATGATTCTGGATTAATTGAGGTCATAGAACAAATGGACCTAACAGATATAGACAGGACATTTCATCCAAATGCAGCAGAATACACATTCTTTTCAGAAGCACATGGAACATTCGGTAAAATAGACCATATATTAGGACACAAAGCCAATCTTAAAAAATATAGGAAAATTTAAATAATTCCATGCACTCTATCTGATCACAATGGGATCAAACTACAAATCAATAGCAAGAAAAGCTATAGAACATACACAAAATCATGGAAACTAAACAATATACTGCTAAATGATAAATGGCTCAATGATAAATAAAAAAAGAAATAAAAAAATTCATGGAGTCAAATGATAATGAGAACACAACATACCAAAACCTTTGGGACACAATGAAGGCAATCCTAAGAGGGAAATTTATAGCTCTAAATGCCTATGTTAAGAAATTAGAAAGGTCACAGGTAAAGAAATTAATGCTTCACCTTAAGGCCTTGGAAAAAGAAGAACAAGGCAAACCAAAACTAGTACATAGGAAGAAATAATAAAGATTAGGGCACAAATTAATGAAATAGAAACCCATCCCCCATCCAAAAAATCCAAAGAGGCAATGAAACAAAGAGTTGGTTCTTTGAAAGGATAAACAAGATTGATAACCCTTAGCAAATCTGACCAAAAGAAAGGGAGAAGAGACACAAATTAATAAAATTAAAGATGAAAAAGGCACCATCACAACAGATACCAGAGAAATTGAAAAAACAGAGACATTCTCTAAGAGCATATACTCCACTAAGTTTGAAAATCTGAAAGAACTGGATGATTTTCTTGATTTAAATGACCTACTAAACTAAATCAAGATGAGGTTAACCACTTAAATAGACCTATATATAAGTATGGAAATCCAAGCAGTTATAAAAAATCTCCCAACTAAAAACAGTCCAGGCCCAGGTGGATTCATGGCTGAATTTTACCAGACCTTCATGGAAGAACTAACACAATTCTTCTTAAACTTTTCCATAAAATAGAAGAGGAAGGAATCCTACCAAACTCCTTCTATGAAGCCAGCATCACCCTGATCCCAAAACCACACAAAGATAGAGCAGAAAAGGAAAATTTCAGACCAATCTCCCTCATGAACATAGATGCAAAAATTCTCAACAACGTATTGTCAAACAGAATACAAGAATATATTAGAAAGATCTTTCACCCTGACCAAGTAGGTTTTATCCAAGAGATGCAGGGATGGTTCAACATATGCAAATTGATAAATGTAATACATTATATAAATGGACTGAAGGACAAAAATCACATGATCATCTCATTAGATGCAGAAAAAGCATTTGACAAAATCCAACATTTCTTCACGATAAAAGTCCTACAGAGACTGGAAATAGAAGAAACATATCTCAATATAATAAAGGCTATTTATGACACACCCACAGCCAACATAATACTAAATGGAGAAAACTTGAAGCTTTTCCACTAAAATCTGTCACAAGACAAAGGTGTCCACTGTCCCCACTTTTATTTAATATAGTACTGGATGTACGCTGAACACTCTACTAGCAAATTGTTAGAGCTGATAAATACCTATAGCCGTTTAGCAGGATACAAAATAAACACACAGAAATCAGTAGCCTTCCTGTATTCTAACAACAAACACACAGAGGATGAAATCAGAGAATCACTCCCATTCACAATTGCATAAAATAAATAAATAAATAAATAAAGTACCTTGGGATCAACCTAACCAAGGAAGTGAAAGATCTCTACAATGAAAACTTTAAAACACTCAAGCAAAAAATTGCAGAAGACACTAGGAAATGGAAAGACATCCCTGATTCTTGGATTGGAAGAATCAATATTTGGAAAATGTCAATCTTACCAAAAACAATCTACAAATTTAATGCAATCTCCATCAAAATTCCAATGGCATTATTCACCAAAATAGAGAAAACAATCCAAAAATTCATTTGGAAGCACAGAAAACCTTGGACATCTAAAACAATTTTGAGCAACAAAAATAAGGCTGGTGGTATCACCATACCTGATTTTAGCCTATATTACAAAGCCATAGTAACAAAAACAGCATGGTACTGGCACAAAAACAGACATGTAGATCAATGGAACAGAATAGAGGACCCTGATGTAAGTCTGGATAGCTATAGTCACCTGATCTTTGACAAAAATGCCAAACATATTCATTGGAGAAAAGACAATCTCTTCCGCAAATGGTTCTGGGAAAACTGCATATGTATCTGTAGAAGGATGAAAATAGATCTTTATCTCTCTCCATTCACAATAATCAATTCCAAATAGATCAAAGACCTTAATATCAGACCTGAAACTCTGAAATTCCTAGAGGAAAAGGTAGGGGAAACCCTTCAACATATTGGCATAGGCAAGGACTTTCTGAATATAATCCCAATTGCTCAGGGAATAAAACCACTCTAATCAACCACTAGGACCTCATGAAATTACAAAGCTTTCATACAGCTAAGGACACTGTGAATAAAGCAAAAAGGCAACATACAGAATGGGAGAAAATCTTTGCCAGATAAATCTGACAGAGAATTAATATCTAGGATATACAAAGAACTCAAAAAATTAAATAATAAGAAATCAAACAACCCAATTAACAAATGGGCTATGGAATGAAATAGAGAGTTCTCAGATGAAGAACTACAGATGGCATATAAACATCTAAAAAATATTCTATATCCCTTGTCATCAGGGACATGCAGATTAAAACTATGTTGAGATTCTATCTTACTCCTGTCAGATTGGCTACCATCATGAAAACAAGGGACAATAAATGCTGGAAAGGATGTGGAAAAAGAGGAATGCTTCTACACTGGTGCTGGGAATGCAATCTGGTCCAGCCATTGTGGAAATCAGTGTGGAGGTTCCTGAGACAGCTAAATATATCTACCATATGACCCAGCTATAGCACTCCTAGGCATATATCCTAAGGAGTTGTCTCACAACCTTAGAGATACTTGCTTGACCATGTTTATTGCCTCTCTATTCACAATAGCTAGGAATGGATCCAGCCTAGATGTCCCTCAACTGATGAGTGGATAATGAAGATGTGGCACATTTACATAATGGAGTTCTACTTAGCAGTAGCACAAAATGAAGTTATGAAATTTGCTGGGAAATGGATATATGGAAAGGATTATACTTAGTGAGGCCCAGAAAGCCAAATGTCACATGTTCTCTTTCATATGTGGATCCTAGCTACAAATGATTAGACTTCTATGTGAGTAAAAATAAAACTCAGCAGCAGCAGCCAGTGAGCTAGAAAGGGGATATAAAGGGAATAGAAAGGGAAGGAAGGGGGACTTAATAGGATGGTATTGTATATATGTAAGTAGAAGAACAGATTAATGGGGGTGAAAAGGCCTAAGGTAGGTCAGGGGAAGAGATCGAGTAAAGGAACAGTATAGGGAGGGCTAATCAAAATCTAACAGGATATATGGATATATGGAAACCTACTTTTCTGGACAATGGAAAACTCAGAAGCCATAGATTGTTATTAGATAATTTTCAGTGCCAGGAATGGGATACCTTCCAGTGAATTGTTGGCCAGGGAGGTCACAGATACCCCCACAACATTATAGGCCATTGCCAAGGTTTTTGGCTTCCCACCAGGAATAGATGGTAAGACCCTGTTGCTGAAGACTCCACATACTTGGGCTGCAAGGTCACTGAGAAATCCTCCTGGAGCTGAGCTGAAAGCCTCCTCCACATAGATCAGCTGACAGAAAGCTGGAAAAAGCTTTGCTGCATGCAGTGCAATGTGAGACAGAAAACACCAGTGAAGATACTCAACAGTGAACATTGCAAGGTTTAAATTTGGCCAGCCAGGCAAAATGAACCAATGGGTACAATAGTGGAATGTCTGTTATGGGGGAAACCAACTGCTCTCTAATTGGACTGGAGGCCCGCTCCATGGGAGGGAATATATCCCTGATACTGAAAACCTACAACAGAGGTAGTCATGAGTCCTAGGGTTGTAATGTCTGCTGGTGTCTCGCTAAATGTATAAACTATGCTCACCAAAGTGCTCAGTAAGCACTTCTCTTAATATCCATACCCATTTATTAATGCTACTCTCACTTTTGGTTAGAGAAGCTTCTCTTTTCAGATGGTGGTGACCTTAGGATGACTCAGAAGGCACCATGGTGCTGAGACAAAGGGACAGAGGAGTCCTCAGGACTGAAACATCTTAAACCTACTTTCCAAGGCTCAGGGTCCATTGCAGAAGAGGGGTCAGAAAGAGCGAAAGGAAAAGGTAGGACTCCTTACAACATGCTCCTCAAGACACAAAATGGCCTGGATATCCATGACCTCATAGTGCCTGACACTACCCACACAAGACCATCATAATAGGAGGAAAAGATCATAATATCAAAATGGAAAGAGAGACTGATTGAGAGGAGGAGGGGATATGATGGAGAGTGGAGTTTCAAAGGGGAATGTGGGGGAAAGGAGGGAAGTACCATGGGAAATTGTCTCCAATTAAGGAAGTTGTCAATAAAAACAGTAACTAAGTCAAAAAATAAGATAATTTTAAAAAAAAAGAAAAAAAATGTGCTGATGTTCACCCTGTTTACTGTGTCATGAGTAACAATCCCTGTGTCTGACCTGGAAGTCTCACGTCTTACATTCATGGAACGCTGCAAGATAAATTATTACTTTATACATAGAAAACAATCTAGGTTCCTTCATAGACCTTGCCACTGCTAAAACTAAAATGGTAAATATTACATGGCTGATACAAACGTGACCTGTATTTAGACTGACTAAAGAGAAAGCTTCAGCTAATTCATTGTGAAAAGCTCTAGTTAAAAATTAGCAATACCTACCAAGCAAGTACGCAGGTGGATTGCACAAAATGTTCCACTGACCCTGGCTTTGTGAAGTTGGCTACTCCAGTATTACCTGCAGGGGAAGTGCTCAATAAATATTTACTGGGCTGGAGAGATGGTTTAGCAGTTAAGGCGCTTGCCTGTGAAGCCTAAGAACACAGTTTCGATTCCCAAGAAGCCACATAAGCCAGATGCTCATGGTGGCACATATATCTGGAGTTCATTGCAGTGTCTAGAGGCCCTGGAGCATGCTCTCTCTCCCTCCCTCTCTCTCTCTCATAAATAAATAAGTAAATATTAAAAATTAAGACAAAAATAAAAAATATTTACTCACCTACATGCTTGCTAAAACTCTAAATGACTTAATGGATTGAATACTAAGGAGCTACCTATTACTTATGCTAATAACCTTCATTTTTAATTCTCTGATTAAAAAATAGTTCTTTAAAAGTTAAAAAAATAAGATAAGCTATTTTACATTTTGCATGTGAGGTGTAAGTACTAATTTTCTATTTTTAATAAGAAATACTATAGGAAAATGAGCAAACTTTTGTCACTGCTAAAAGAGAATTCAAAATGTATCTGCGATGTTCATTAGTCCTAAATAATTAAAAAATACAGTCACCTCCAAATTAAAGTCTCATGTATTATTTTTTAAAAATTTCAGTTTCTTTTATAGTTAAAATGCCTTAATATTCTTAGTATAAATAAATACACAAATTCTCAAAATAATTTAGAGAGAACATATTGTCTACAGTCAAACCAGGGCTAATATTTCTACAAAGCTAATGTGGCCCTGAGTTGATTTTTTTTATGTACAGTATGCAACTCTTCCCAATGGATTAAGTGAACAGATTTTGTCAAAATAAAATGTTACAACCCACACATGCATGTGCACATGGCTTGACTTTATATATTTCCTATCCTTGTAGTTTTTGGCACATATTCATTTTCTAGGATACAAATATAAACCAAAAAAAGACAAAGAATTTTATTACTCATAATCCTATCTATCCTATCCTATTGATTATTGACTTCAAAAATATTTTTGTTCATGTGTATATTTTTGTGCATGTATGGACACAGACATACCACAAAAAAACATGTGGAGGTCAGAGTGTAACAACCTTGGGGTATGAATCCTTGCCTTCCAACTTGTTTGAGACAAGGACTCCATTTATTTTTTTGTATCTGTGATTTAAAGGCTAGCTTAGCTGGCTTATGAGGTTCAGAATTTTAACACTGCCTCCCATTGCCATAAGTGCATTTGGATTACACAAACATGATATTTGTGTCCAGCTCTACATGGATTCTGGAGATCTGAACTCTGGCAGTTAGGCTTGTGCAGCAGGCACTCTTAATCACTAAACCATCTGCCTAGCATCTTCATATTGGCCTTTTAGTGAAGTGGTTATGTAGGTAAGACCTAAATAGACTTGTGAACCTTCTGGGGTCTGTAAAGATGAAATATTAATTTATATTAACATATGCATCTCTGGACCAAAAAAGGAGAAAACCATGTATTAGTAATGATCACTGAAGAAGTAAGACTTTTTTTCATTGATTTTGCCTTTAGCAAGCAGTCATAATTCATTGCTTGGGAATTGCTCTAAACACAATTTGAGTGATATTTTTATTTCATACATATATAATAAAAACATCTTAACCAATCTCAGATTAAATAATCGTAATTCAAATGATGGTCAATGAAGTAAGTAGATCTAAAATGATTGTCTCAAAGACAAGAGAAGGAGATTAATGAAAGTGACTAGATCATCATGCAAAATAGGAATTTACAGGATTTTTAAAAGTAAAGTATCTAGTTACCCTGAAGAAACAATTTCTGTTTATGAAGAAATGTAAGAACAGAAAGAGATGAAAATTAGAAGAAATTATATTGGTGAGGAAATACAGTGGGCAAATGTTTCTGAAGATGTGAACAGAGAGGGGAAAAAGCCACTTACGGGGTGATATTTGTATCAGTGAAAAGTTTCATGGGATTGAAATGGCAAAATAGAGAGGAAGAACTGAATATGCACAAGGGAGAGAATTCTGAAGGAGGACAGTGCATAGGGTGAGAGGTGTGAGAATGTCCAGTGTATATATGGTCAGAGGCAACAGGGTAAGAGAAGGGAGATGGGAAGAGGTTCACACAGATGAGAGCATCTGGAAATGGCAGGAAGAGGACTCCCTTGTGGACTTCTTGAGTTCCTAAATGACAGATGAGACTAAATCACTAAGATAAGAGATTGGTAGAGCTAGATGGGAAGTTTGATCAAAAGGCTAGAATGTGGAATTCTTAATGGAGAATATGGGAGAGTGAGTTTCTTAGAGAAAGAAACTATCATGAAATAACAGGATCACTGTGTATCCATAGATAGACATAGCTTTAGAATGCACAGTCACAATTCACATGCATCACAACACAAAGTAACAATGGGATAGTTTACACTCAATGCTGAATCATCTGCAGTATCATAGAATCAACTGTTTCATGTTTGCACATGCTCATGTCCTCCTGAACAAAGAGCACTGGGAGCTAAAGCAGGCTGGATGACAATCAAGACTTGGAAGGCACAGTCTTGGAAACTGAA
Organism: Orientallactaga sibirica; assembly: GCA_036365145.1. Taxonomy (NCBI): domain Eukaryota; kingdom Metazoa; phylum Chordata; class Mammalia; order Rodentia; family Dipodidae; genus Orientallactaga; species Orientallactaga sibirica. The sequence goes on from JAEOAD010002517.1 coordinate 4,596,301, forward strand.
GTGCAACTCTGGTTCACTGGTTTCCTTTCCCTACAGTCATCTGTTTACATTCCAAAAGGTAATAGACCTAAGTTTCTGCCCTAGAGAAGGTTGGCTCATATTCCAAAAGAAAAAAAAGTTCAATCCTGCCATCCTCTACCCTCCACCCAGGAAAAGAGGAGAAACTGTTATAAAAACTCCAAAATTCATAAGTTTAGGGTTCTGGAGATCTCTCCAGTAGTAGAACTCTATAACACAGTGACATCTGCCTTTACCACATTGCCTTACTGGAGACTAAGGCCCATCCAAGAAGTTCTGCAAATAATTAATGGGTCTGTTTTCTGATCAAGAAATTTCATCTCTCTCTCTCACACACACACATACACACACACACCAGTTAGAGGCTACAGTCTCTTAAACTCAGTGATCTCAAAATCTTAAAGGCCACAATCTGAAGAAAAGTAGATGACATTATCTAATGACAGATCCCATCCCGCTCAGTTTGGGCTACTCCAACAGAATAGAACAGATGAACTAATTTAATATAAACAGCAAACTTTCATTTCCCAAATTTCTAGAAGCTGGGAAGTTCAACATGAAGTTGAGTCCAGTGACTAGTAAGGGACACTTCCTGGTAGACTATCATCAATTCACTGTATCTTCACATGATGACAGCAGAGAGCTCTGGTACCCTGGATCCATTACAAGACTATATCATCATATCCTAACTATATTTCATTGGGGGTCACATGAGAAACATCTTTCAAACTGTAACATGCATTTGATATTGAAAAATTAAGTGCTACAGCCTTGCCAACTTTCACCTTCCAGACAGAAAACTTCATCACTTATTTTTTGTTAATGTTTCTACCTTAGTTTCTAACATTCTGGGGAGAATTTTATTGTTCCAACTTTAATTTATCTTTGATAACAAGCACAAGAAATTTTAAAAATTGTGAGTTGTTTTGGATTGATTTGTTTTGTTAATGTGATCATGGTATGATGATATGCATTAGGGTTGTTTATTTCTGGGACATTACATGAGTGAAACATAGTACTTGAGATTCCTATTATCTTTAAGTCAGTGCATGGCACTCTAATGCTCAGACAAGGACATGTCCCCTGCTCAGAGTGAAGCAGTACATGGAAATAATTTTACTGACATGCTCAGAAAAGGGTTGATTTTGAGAAGCTTTACTTCCCTATTAGAAAGAGACATTGTAAATGAGTAAATAGCAATGACTATTTTAAAATGAGTCTTCTTGTTTCCAAAGATAAAGTATTTATAATCCTTTTAATTGATATCAAAGAACACAACAGACTGGTCCAAGAGAGGCAGCTGAGACAAATTCCTCTCTTAGGGTTCAAGTTTTATTAAGAGAGTTATTAGTGGGTCCTGAAACCAGAGAGAAAGGTGTCTGACCATAGGAACAAGAGGAGTTAATACATTATGAAGGAACATGACAGGGTCACTCTGGAGTTCTTGGGAATTCTGGGTTATCCAAAGAACAAAGGAAGCTTTTTGCTTTTCATGAGTTTTTGGAGTAGGGGACAGTTCTAATCCCATGTGACTCAGATCATGTGCTAGGAGTCACAGGAGCATTGGATAGAACCCAAGGCCATAACTTAAATGGCTTAGTACTTCCCTGGCAACAGGGATCTGATCCATTTTCTGTCCTTGCCCTGATCCCAGCAACAGAGGCTCTTAAACTGTCAAAATCTGTGTTCTGACACTTTTCTGCATTTTCTTCAATTCTAATAATAAATGTTACTTGGCCTTAGCAGTCTCTGACTTCTTTTGTTTTGTTTTTGTTTTTTTCTTTATTTTATTGACAACTTCTACACTTACATACAAAAAAAAACACATATTTCCCTCCCCTCCCCACATTCCCCTTTAGAACTCCAATCTCCATCATATCCCCTCCCTCTCTCTTTTAATTTGATATCATCATCTTTTTCTTCTATTATGAGCGTCTTGTGAAGGTATTGCTAGGCACTGCAAGGTCATGGGTATCAAGGCCAATTTCTGTCTGGACAGTTGCATTGTAAAGAGTCATACCCTTCCTTTGGATCTTCCATTCTATCTGCCCCCTCTTCCACAATGGGCCCTGAACCTTGGAGGGTGTGACAGAGGTGTTTCAGTGCTGGGCACTCCTCCATCCCTTCTTCTCAGCACTATGTTGCCTTTTGGGTCATCCCAGTGGTCGTCTCCATCTGAAAAGAGAAGCTTCTCTAACCAGAATTGAGAGTAGCGTTAATATGTGAATATGAACATTAAATGTAGTGCTTTCAGGGCAGCTTGGTGTGAATAATATATACATTTAGCCAGACAAGAGCAGGCTTTATACCCCTAAGGCTCATGACCTCCCCTGCCATAGACTTTTGCTTAGGTTTTGCATACCAGGTATTTATTCCCTCCCATAGAGAGGGCCTTCTGTCCAATTAGGGAGCAGTTGGTTACTCCAAGAGCAGACATACCACTACTGCACCCATGCAGTCATTGGGCCTGTATGGCCAAACATGAATTTTCAGTGTCCACTGTTTTCACTGCTGATGACTTCTGTCTCCCATATGGCTGCATGCAGTGAAGCTTTTTCCAGCTTTCAGTTGGCTGGTCTACAGGGAGAAGGTTTTCTGCTCAGCACCAGCTTGCTTTCTCAGTGATCTTGCCTCTTCAGGCAATAGATGTCTTCAGCAATAGGGTCTTATCATCTGTTTCTCAAGGGAAACCAAAGGCCTTGGCAATAGCCTTTAATGTTTTGGAGGCTACGGGACTTCCTTGGCCAACAACTCACTGGAAGGTATCCCATCTCAGGCACTGAAAGTTTTATAGTAACAGTCTACAGCTTCTGGATGTGCCATTATTCAAAAAAGTAGGTTTACATAAGTCTTATTCACACTATCTTGAATTTTGATTGACCCTCCCCCTACCCTTCTTTTATGCATTCTCTTCCCATGGCCTCACTTAGGCCATTCCCCTTCCAGTAATCTGTTCTTCTACTTACATATGTGCAATACCATCCCCTTAAGTCCTTCCCTCTCCTCCCTCCCTTATAGCCTTTTACCAGCTTACTTGTTTCTGGTACCTATTTTTGGTTCCAGTTCATACACAAGTCTATACATTTGTAACTAGGATCTACATATGACAGAGAACATGTGATGTTTGGCTTTCTGAGCCTGGGTTACCTTACTTAGTACAATCTTTTCAAGATCCATCCATTTCCCAGAAAATTTCATAATTTCATTTTTCTTTACCGCTGAATAGAACTTCATTATGTAAATGTTCCACTTCTTTATTATCCATTCATCTATGGAGGGACATCTAGGCTAGTTCCATTTCCTAGGTATTGTGAATAGAGCAGCAATTAACATGGTTGTGCAAGTATTTCTAAGGTAGTGAGAAGAGTCCTTCGGATATATGCCTAGGAATGCTATAGCTGAATCATAAGGTAAATGTATTTTTAGCTGTCTCAAGAACCTTCATACTGATTTCCACAATGGCTAGACCAGATTACATTCCCACCAACAGTGTAGAAGTGTTCCTCTTTTTTCTGCATCCACGCCAACACTTATTGTCATTTGTTTTCATGATGGTAGCCATTCTGACAGGAGTGAAATGGAATCTCAAAGCAGTTTTAATTTGCATTTCCCTGATGGCTAAGGATGTGGAACACATTTTCAGATGTTTATATGCCATCTGCATTTCATCTTCTGAGAACTCTCTATTTAGTTCCATAGCCCGTTTTTTAACTGGGTTGTTTGATTTATTATTCTGTTTTTTGAGTTCTTTGTATATTCTGGATATTAATCCTCTGTCAGATGTATAGCTGGCAAAGATTTTCTCCCATTCTATAGGCTGTCTTTTTGCTCTATTCATAGTGTCCTTTGCTGTACAAAAGCTTTGTAATTTCATGAGGTTCTAGTGGTTGATTAGAGTGGTTTTATTCCCTGAGCAATTGGGATTTTATTCAGAAAGTCCTTGCCTATGCCAATATGTTGAAGGGTTTCCCCTACCTTTTCCTCTATCAGTTTCAGAGTTTCAGGTCTGATATTAAGGTCCCTGATCCATTTGGACATGACTCTTCTGCATGGAGACACACAAGGATCTATTTTTATCCTTTTACATACATATATCCAGTTTTCCCAGCACCATTTGTTAAAGAGGCTATCTTTTCTCCAATGAATATGTTTGGCATTTTTGTCAAAAATCAGGTGGCTGTAGCTGCCTGGATTAATATTTGGGTCTTCTATTCTGTTCCATTGATCTACCTGTCTGTCCTTGTGCCAGTAACATGCAGTTTTTGTTACTGTGGCTTTGTAATATAACTTAAAATCGGGTATGGTAATACCACCAGCCTGATTTTTGTTGCACAAAATTGTTTTGGCTATTCAAGGTTTTTTGTATTTCCAGATGAATTTTAGGATTGTTTTTCTATTTCTATGAAGAATGCTATTGGGATTTTAATGGGGATTGCATTAAATGTGTAGAGTGCTCTTTATAAGATTGACATTTCTACAATATTGATTCTTCCAATCCAGGAGCATGGGATGTCTTTCCATTTCCTTGTGTCATCTGCAATTTGTCACTCGAGTTTTTTTAAAGTTCTCATTATAGAGATCCTTCACTTCCTTGGTTAAATTTATTCCAAGGTATTTGGGTTTTTTTTTTTTTTTTGAGGCAATTGTGAATGGGAGAGATTCCCTGATTTCATCCTCTGCATGTTTGTTGTTAGTGTATAGAAAAGCTACTGATTTCTGTGTGTTTATTTTGTATCCTGCTACATTGCTAAAAGTGTTTATCAGCTCTAACAGTTTGCTGGTAGAGTCTTTAAGGTCTGATATGTATAGAATAATATCATCTGCAAATAATGATAATTTGATCTCTTCCCTTCCAATTTGTATCCCTTTTACGAGTATCTCTTGCCTTACTATATTAAATAGAAGTGGGTAAAGTGGACATCCTTGTTCCTGAATTTAGAGGAAAAGCTTCAAGTTTTCTCCATTTAGTATTATGTTGGCTGTAGGTTTGTCATAAATAGCTTTTATTATGTTGAGATATGTTCCTTCTATTCCCAGTTTCTATAATACTTTCACCATGAAGGGGTGTTGGATTTTGTCAAATGCCTTTTCTGCATCTATTGAAATGACCATGAGATTTCTGTCCTTCAGACCATTTATATGGTGTATTACATTTATGGATTTGCATATGTTGAACCATCCCTGAATTTCTGGGATAAAGCCTACTTGGTCATGGTGAATAATCTTTCTGATATATTCTTGTATTCTGTTTGCCAGTATTTTGTTAAGAATTTTTGCATCTATGTTCATGAGGGAGATTAGTCTATAATTTTCTTTTTTTGATCTGTCTTTGTCTGGTTTAGGTATCAGGGTGATGCTGGCTTCATAGAAGGATTTCAGTAGAATTCCTTCCTTTTCTATTTTATGGAAAAGTTTGAGAAGCATTGGTGTTAGTTCTTCTAGGAATGTCTGGTAAAATTCAGCAGTGAATCCATCTGGGTCTGGGCTTTTTTTAGTTGGGAGACTTTTTATAACTGCTTGGATCTCCGTAGTTGTTATAGGTCTATTTAAATGGTTTATCTCATCTTGATTTAAATTTGGTAGGTCATATGAATCAAGGAAATCATTCATTTCTTTCAGGTTTTCAAACTTAGAGGCACATATATTCTTAAAGTATGTCTGTATGATTTTCTGAATTTCTTTGGTATCTGTTGTGATGTTGCCTTTTTCATCTCTAATTTTATCAATTTTTGTCTCTTCTCTCTTTCTTTTGGTCAGATTTGCTATGGGTTTATCAATCTTGTTTATCTTTTCAAAGAACCAACTCTTTGTTTCATTGATTTTTTGATTGATTTTTTGGTTTCCATTTCATTAATTTCTGCCCTAACCTTTATTATTTCTTCCCATCTACTAATTTTTGGTTCGCCTTGTTCTTCTCTTTCCAAGGCCTTAAGGTGAACCATTAAATTCTTTAGTTGTGAGCTCTCTAATTTCTTAATATAGGCACTCAAAGCTATAAATTTTCCTCATAGGACTGCCTTTATTGTGTCCCAAAGGTTTTGTTATGTTGTATTCTTATCATTTGATTCTATGAATTTCTTGATTTCCTTTTTAATTTCTTCAATGACCCATACATCATTCAATTATGTACTGTTTAGTCTCCATGAATTTCTGTATGCTTTGTAGTTTTTCTTATTGCTGATTTGCAGTTTAATCCCATTGTGGTCAGATAGCATACAAGGGATTATTTCAATTTTCCTATATTTGTTAAGATTTGATTTGTGTCCTATTATATGGTCTATTTTAGAGAATGTTCCATGTGCTGCTGAGAAAAATGTATATTCTGCAGCATTTGGATGGAATGTTCTGTATATATCTTTTAGGTCCATTTGTTCCATGACATCATTTAATGCAGATGTCTCTCTGTTTATTTTTGGCTGGGTAGGCCTATCAAGTTATGAGAGTGTGGTATTGAAGTCACCCACTACCATTGTGTTAGGAGTTATCTCTGACCTTAAGTCTAATAGTGTTTGTTTGATGAAATTGGGAGCCCCCATGTTAGGTGCATATATGTTTAGGATTGTAATGTCCTTCTGTTGGAGTGTTCCTTTAATCAGTATAAAGTGACCTTCTTTATCTTTCCTCACTAATGTTGGTTTGAAGTCTATCCTGTCATAAATTAGGATAGCAACCCCTGCTTGTTTGCTAGGTCCATTTGCTTGATATATCTTTTTCCAACTTTTCACCCTAAGAAAGTTTCTATCTTTTATGGAGAGGTGAGTTTCCTGGAGGCAACAGATGGTAGGATCCTGCTTTTTAATCCACTCTGCAAGTCTGTGTCTTTTGGTTGGGGCATTGAGGCCATTGATATTAAGAGTTATTATTGAAAGATATGTATTTATTCTCACCACTCTTCTTGTTTTGTAATTCTTCCTGCTTTCACTTTACTCACTTATTTTAACTGTTATTTGAATATGGTTTATTTTTCCTATTTCCTGCTGTGTGTGTTTTGCTTTCTCTTCAGTATGAATGATTCCTGCAAGTATTTTCTGTAGAGCTGGTTTAGTTGCCATAAATTCCTTTAGCCTGTCTTTGTTGTGGAATGTCCTTATTTCTCCATCAATATCGATAGATAGCTTTGCAGGATAAAGTAATCTTGGTTGACAGTTTTTATCTTTCAGAACTTGGAATACATCACTCCAAGCCCTTCTGGCTTTTAAAGTTTGTGTTGAGTAATCTGCTATGATCCTGATGGGTTTCCCTTTGAAGGTCACTTGCTTTTTCTAACTTCTTTCAATATATTTTCTTTGGTTTGCATGTTTAGTAGTTTAATTATAACATGGCAAGGAGAGGATCTTTCTAGGTTTTGTCTGTTTGGTGTCCTAAAGCTTCTTGTACCTGCATTGGCATTTCTTTTCCAATTTGGGGAAAAACACCTACTAAGCCTCTAGATTGAAATTCTTCCCTTTCTGCTATACCTTGAATTCTTATGTTTGATCTTTTCATAGTGTCCCAGATGTCTTGGAATTCCCATTCATACCTTTCTATTAGCTTGTCTTTCTCTTTGTTGGACTGTGTTAGATCTGCCACCTGGTCTTCTAGTTTAGATATTCTGTCCTCTCCTCCTCTTCTTCAACCATTATACTGGTGAGGCTTTCCACAGAGGTTTTTATTTATTTATTTTTTATTTTTATTTTTTTATTTCACTGACTGTGTTCTTCAGAGCTAGGATTTCAGCCTGGTTTTTCTTCAGTATTTCTATTTCCTTACTCATGTCCTGTAATGATCTTTTTATTTCATTAAGCTAGTTTTCTGTATTCTCTTACAAGAGTTTGTTTTCTTCTTTAATTCCTTTGTTTTCTTCTCTCATTTCTTCTTTTATTTCTTCTTTCATTTCTTTGAGTATAGATAACATCTTTCTTTTGAACTCTTTGTCAGGAATTTCATCTAAAACAGTCTCATTGGTGGACAATTCTGATGTATTTGTAATTTTGGGTGGGATTGCATTGTCTTGATTCTTTGTGTTTCTTGTATTATAATGTAGTGACTTTTGCATCCTGGATTGATTTGATGCTTAGGTTTTCTATTTATCTGCAGTGTTCTTAGATGTGGTAATCCACCTTTATATACTTTCAGGATATGAGTTTAAGGTGCCAAGTGTAGCACTTGTGCCCAAATCCAACTTCAGAAGTAATCCTAGCTCTTGAATTTGCTTGTTAAGCAAGTATTGTAGTGGACTGGTGGAACAATTTACTGGCAAGTTCTAAACCTCAACTGAGCAAAACACACATTCAATTAAAATGAACACAGAGTATACAAGTGTGGGATTTAAAACAAACAGTCTTATAAGGTCAAAATCCCTAAGGGTGTGTATTGATCTACACCCTTAATCCTGTCAGCTAGGAGGTAGAGGATTTTTTTCTGAATTGAGTTCCAAGTCAGCCTGGATCTGGATCAGACCCTGCCCCCAATAATGACAAAAGCAAAAGATAAACACCCTCTAAATCTAAAAGTATTACAGGCAGCAATATTCAACACCTCATGTTCAACTTATTTGAAAATGTTAAAGCCAACCACTAATATGTAACCCATAACCTGTCCTGACCTGGAAAGAGAGGTTAGCACTTTCAATGCAGTCTTATATACTTTTTTTTTGTCAGCCGGCCTTGTTACCTTTTGGTGTGGCTTCCAAACTCGCCAATGCTGAGTGCCCACCTCGTTCCCTGAGCTGTGGAGCTTGGCTCAGCTGTGCTGGATGTGCTGCTGGTGTTGTGCCCTGGCTCAGGTGTGCTGGATGTGCTGAGCTCAGTTGTGCTGGAGGCACTGCTGGTGAGGTTCTTCAGAGCTGGAGCTTATCTCCGCTGCTCTGGATATGCTGCTGCTGGGAGCTGAATGCTGGCAGTTCACGGTTCTGATGGTTGGGGGATGGGCGAGTTCAGGAAGCCTGTAGTTGCTCACACTGTTCTCCTGTATCTCTTTCAGTAGCTCAGCAGACTTTTTTTCGATTTCTGGGCTCTGTGGGGAGAATGATGAGGTTGGAAAGTCCCCTTGTTTGGTCTATATTGCTGCTGCTAGGCACGCCTGGTGGGTTGGGGTCACAGTGGCTCACGGCGGCGGTGGCGGTGGCGGCTCAGCAGTTTTTCAGTGGCTCAGGGCCTCCTTGGACCGGGCTGCCGTGGATTGGGCCACAAGCTCTACAGTGAGATTCTGGCCATCTCCTGCTTTTCCGCTGTTTCCCGGAAAAAATATTCTGCTTTTTTCTGAAGACGAGTGTAGTTTTAGCCTCTGACTTCTTTTAACAAACTTCTAGTAAGGATATAGATACAGTTTTCTAGAACTGATAGAATAAGTTGGTATTAAAAAAGGCAAATTATTGGATTAGTTTAGGGCAATCCAACAATAGCTGTTTTCAGGCTTGGGAGTCAAGGAACCTGTTAGCTGTTCAGTACACATGGATGGATGCCTCAGAAGTCCCAATTCATCATTGAAGGCCTGAAGGATTCCTGGAGAGCCACTGGTCTTCAGTCCACATTGGAAGGCTGAGGAAATTGCATGCCAATACTGACGAAGGATATCCCAACAGGATAGATGCATGAAGAAGTGAAGGCACTCACTATCAAGCAGTTCCAGCAGCCAGATGGGGAAAAAGGGAAGCTCTTCTCAGAGCTAGCCCACCACTAGGAGGGCCTCCCACTCTGGAAGAAGGACTTCCTCCTTCAGTCAATCCTTCCTGGAAGCAACCTCAGAGACCCACCCAAGAGGATTGTGTAAGGATTCCTAATACAATCAAGTTGACAACAGAACTTAACCATTACATAGAAAAAATAATAAAATGTTGAGAGGCTGATACAGTAGCTGAGCAATGCCCAGTCTAAAATAAAGTATTTTCTGCCCAAGAGCGAGGACCCAAGATCTGATTCCCAATACCAAGTAAATGTCAGGCCCAGTGGTATGACTGTAATCCCAGAACTTGAGAGGCAGAGACAGAGGATCCCCCCAGCAAGCTGGCTAGCTAGACTGCCAAATCCATAAGCTCTGGACTCAAGTGAGAAACCCTGGTCTCAATTAATAAGGTGGAGAATAATCAACGAAGCCATGTAATGTCAATCTCTGGCATGTTTACTCACACACATATGGACACAAACACACATATTACATGCACATGCAAAAACAAGAAGCTGTTAAGATAAATTCACTTAACATTAAGAATATCCTGGGCTGGAGAGATGGCTTAGCAGTTAAGGTGCATGCTTGCAAAGCCTAAGGACCCTGGTTCGATTCTGCAGGTCCAATGTAAGCCAGATGCACATGGTGGTACATGCATCTGGAGTTCATTTGCAGTGGCTAGAGGCCCTGGTGCACCCATTCTCACTCTCTCTCAAATAAATAAATATTTTAAAAAGAGATTTTCATATTAAAAGTTAAGAATATCCTTATATTTTCCAATGGATTTATTATTGACTTATAGATGCATCCCAAGGTGAATTCTTGGGGAATTTTGGTCAAATGCAATTGAACATTGGGCTATTAACTGTTTTGTTGTGAAGTTTCTTTTTGAAGAATCTGAGATTGAGATGAGCTTCTGTTATCTAAACCAACTATGTGCCAAGAATTTATGATATTCGTATATATAAATATGCTGTCTGAGCAGGTAAAAAGACCTCTTAACTCAATGTCCATTCAACCTCTGATTTATACTCTCTCAGTATGAGAAAATCCTTCTGAAAAATGAACCAAAACTCACCTCCTCATAAGTTACATCTATTGATTCAAAGTCTGGCCTAAACACCATAAAACCTTAGTCTTTTTCCACCCCAGATAGCTCTTCAAATAACTGAAGGTCAATTCTACATCTATTTTAATCTTCTGTTGAGTTTGTTCTTGCTCCTAACATCCAAATCAATGTGTTTATGCTATTTTTATCAAAGCTCTTTGCACCTTGGCCTTGAACCATGATGCTCCATTCCTTACCCTAATATTAAACTGTATTAGCATCTTCAGCATTATGGACACATTCCCTGATAGTGAATTGTTGGCTCCAAAATATCACATAAAGCATTAAAGAATGAAATAATAAGTTTCATCATATATTGGAAAAATATATCATTATGAAATCCTTATTAATTATTAACTTTAATATTCATTAAAAATCATTACAGCTAACTATCTGTAGGTTTGCTTTTATCAATACAATAAGTTCCAAGTACACACACACAATGATTGCAGAGAAATGATAGCTAATAATAATGTAAAGGTGTTAATAGAACTAAATTACTTCAAAAACAAGAGTCATTTTCAAAAACTTTACTTTTTGCAAGGAGAGAAAGAATGAGTAGTATGCCAGGGCCTCTAGGCACTGCAAATGAGCTTCAGATGCACGTGCCACTTTGTGTATCTGGCTTTACATGGGTACTGGGTAATGAAACCCAGGCCATTAGGCTTTGCAAGCAAGTGTCCTAACCACTGAACAATCTCTATCTCTCCAATCCAAGAGTCATAACTATCTTTTAAAAATATAAGCAATCTAAGCCAGGCATGGTGGTGCAAGCCTTTAATCCTAGCCCTTGGGAGGCAGAGGTAGGAGATCTCTGTGAGTTGTAAGCCAGCCTGGGACTATAGAGTGATTGCCAGGTCAACCTGGGCTATAGTAAAACCCTACCTCAAAAAAAAATCAATAGAAGCAATCTATATTTATAATAATTTTATAATATAATATGTAATATATAATTTATAATAATATAATTGTTAATTGCATTTTAAGCAAATGTCAAAAGCATCAACAAAATAAGTCTGTAAGGATTTTATAAAGAGCCCTTTATATTATAAACTGCAACCACCATAAGACTTAATTGAGAGATAAATGCAAAGTTATGATTTACCTCAGCCCTACTAAAGTGAGAGCCTAACATTGTAGAGGTACACTATTTAACCAGGTTCCCATGAGCAACTTTTCCCTAAGACCTTATCTTTCACTTCCTACTTGCAACCTGGTTCTTTGTCAGGCATGCTGACATTTACATCCTTCTCTTCTCTAATCAGTCAGTCCTCCCATTGCTTATAGTATTCCATGCACAGATCATAATCAACAGAGCAAGATTAATCTAAACTTCATCTATAATAAACACCACCAGAAAAATAACAGCAAGATTATTTATCAAAATACAATTATCCCTAACATTCAAAATGAATGGTTAAAGGCCCATCCTTTTAAATCTTTTCCTCCTTTGTTCCAGATTGAATTCCCTGAGGCATATGTGGAAACTCTGCTGCTGGTATCTGAAGCAGGTAAACACTGGAAGGAAGGCATGATTTACAGCTCAATAAATTACACTGCCAGAGTGAAGGTGTTCTGGCTACAAGACTCTGAAGTAAGGGATGTATCACTGTCTGAGCCACTTTTAAAAAGTGAAAAGGGAAATATCTTTTTAAAGATCAAACCAAGGAGCACTGACATTTTTATCTTTTGGTAAATTCTGGTTAGTCATTTTTCTATAAATGAGTCAAGCACTTGCTGTGCCTTAAATGGACTTCAAGTGACAGAGATTCCTTAAATACTACTGGTGTGACTTAGCAGCCAAAGATCATAAAGTTCAATAAATATTAATGAATTCTCATGCCAAAAAGTATTCCTATAGAATATTCAGCATATCTTCCTTTTATATCATTTCCTACAGGAGATGAAATTCTTCACACAGCCAACATTAATGTAATACCAATATTGTAAAGAATAAAACATTTATTATTAGGAAACTGCTTGTGAAAAATAGCATTTTTGTGAAAATCAACTTTATTGAAATCAGTCATATCCATTTAAGGCCTTGATACTAAAAATATCAAAAGGAGGACTTTTAATATTAGATTGTGCACCATATATGTCCTTTGCTAAAAATAAACTGAGTGGAGTACTTAGAATGAAACATTCATAAAAATAAACATTGGCCACATGCCTTGGCCATATAAAAACTGGACCTAGTTGTGTTGATGATAGAACTTTCAATGTGCTATCTAATTTCGCTATCAATTAGCAAACCTCACAAGAGATATTTATATTGCATTTTTTTTTATAAGCATGAACTCACAGAAAGGAAAGAAAATGCAATAATAGCCATTTGGAAACCAAAAGTGCTTATGCAGCTGAAAAAAAAAATGAATCAAGTCCAAGACTGTTGAACGGTAAAGTAGAGAACAGCCTGAATTACAAATTACACAGATATTCGAAAATGTAAGGATTCTTGGCTCTGTGGTAGATCTCAAGGGATGTGAGAGTGAGAGAAACTGATTGAAAGACATAAGAGAATAATTAGGTTCTTGTATTCCAGATTCAATTCATCCTGCTAGGTCAGTACCCCTACTTAAGCACAGCAGAATGTTGCAGGTTCATTCTTAGGAGAGAGTAAGGCAGGGGTTCCCACGGAAGACAAGAATGAAAACACACACACACACACACACACACACACACACACATACACACACAGTGGGCCTACTCATAATAAAGCTAGTGCTGAGACCCTCCAGGAAAATGCCCCATTTGGCTCAAAAAACAAATGAAGCCCTCTCATTCTTCAAGCAAGAAGTTGTAAAACTCTCTGGGAAACTAAATCAGCCAGTAGAAAAGATTCAACAATGCCTGGTGTTGAACATCTGGTATTTCTTTAAAATATATATATATATATATATATATATAATATCAGAATATCTTAATGACATGAGAAAACAAATTTGTCTGATAGGCAGTAACAGGAGAGTTACAATATAAGTCAGGATCCAAATATGTTCCAGAATACCACAATACAACTGTATAAAGTACGAACTTCATGGGTATATGGGATACAAAGATAATTATCATTTCTCTAGAACAGAGCATATATTCAAGCTAGTTTTCAAAAGCATTTGATTTTGGGTACTAATGTAATTATGAAACCTGGTTATTTATGAATCATCCAGCATTCCAAAAGGACCAAACAGCTTCATCAATACATAGTGTGCCTCTGGCCTCCAGTTATATACTCCAATGGAGTGTTATTCTTAAATGTTGACTCATGGGCTAAAAACAATCTTGTCTTCGGAAACTGGTATAGGAGTGGAGCTTTTGTAAATTTGAGTGTGGGTTTTTATGACCATTACCAGTGTTTTTTAAACACCCATACAAATTGTCTCATAAGCTTTCCAAATATTTTAGAAAAATAAAGCATGTTGAATTTGGAAGACATTTCAATATCAAACTTTTTTCCCCTACCAGGGCACCAGAAGCCATAAAGTTATAGGGGAAATGAGCAAGAGTGCTGCTTTCTCTGCGAACCTGGTACCAGCACAAGGGCAAAGAAGACAGACACAAAGAACACTCAACCCCGACCAAATCAGATATCCAGAGACACAGAGACTCACAAAACCTCTTCACTGAAATACACCTAAAATGAACCCAACATGCCTCAAGGAAATTCACAGAAGAGGGGGAGGAAAGATTGTTAGAGCCATGAGCTGGGTCATTATGCACAGTCATTGCCTGTCCCACATAACTGATGGCTACTCCCATAAGGCAAAGACCCACATTACCCATGGGGGGAAGGACAGGGAGAAGGCTAATGATGGTACCATCATGGCTGTATATACAACATCTGGTATTTCAACAACCAAATCACCAATCAAAACTCTTGTTCATGCTCTGAACTTTGACTTTTGCATATTTATGTGTGTGGGTGTGCATACACGTGTGTATGTGTATCCAGGTGTGTGAGTACATGTATACAGGTCAGAAGACAACCTTGGGTAACCAGTGGGTACTCCATCCAGCTATTCAGCAAGTCTCTGGGATCCTCCTTCTCTGCCTCCCCAGAGTCAGGATGACAGGAACACAGCCACTCCTGCCTGGCATTTATGTGGGCTCTGGGGATTGAACTTAGGTTCTTTGATCTATGAGACGAGCACATTACTGAGTAAACCATCTCTCCAGGCCCTCATGCTCTGAATTTTGATCATTGTTTCTAGCCCAGTTCTTACAAAAGGAAAGGCTACCAGACTAAGGACAGTGTATAGAACAGACCAATAAAAATAACAACAAAAGCAACTTAGCAGAAAAAGAGACTATATAGGGATAATATTTTCAGAAGAAAATATTAACATCCTAAGAGAAGTAAAAAATTATATTCAAGAAAAGAGTACATAACAATCTAATAAGGAATATTTATAGCTGTGATTCTCATACCCTGTATTACAGAATCCCTTAATACTCAAAAAACTTAAGGATCCCAAAAAGCTTTGCTTATTTTGGTTGTATCAGTCTATAAATTTCATACTAGAAGATAAAAGAGAAGTTGTTAAATATTTTCTGATTGATAGATATATAGAATACTTAATACATGATGTAAATATGTATTTTGTGAAGAAATCATAATTCCGAAAAAAAATCATGGAAATAGTGACTTTGTTTTACATTTTTCCATAAAGCTAATTTAATAAAAGAAAGTAGGTTCCTCATTTCTGTTTCTAAATTTTATCAACTAAAACATTGAAAAGGAAAAGAAAATCCCCCCTCCCAGGGGGATCAGAGTCAGAAGCAGGGGATTGGTGACAGCAGGCATGAACTCTCTGGTGCATACTGCCTTGCTGTAGTGAAATGCCATTTCCTTCAGTTGACTCCTGCAATAGGGAAAATGAAGCCAGGGGTGTGAGGAGCCCTTGCTGGGTCATAAATGGAGTGCTAGCAGGGAAGTCTTTTCACTCCATTCTCTGCCATATTGTTTTCCAAGTCTGCCCCACTATTTGGTGGCTGACATGGTAACAGGAGGGTTGGGGAAAGGGGAACTTTTGGAGTCTTAAAGGGTGTGGTAGTTTGAATGGATGGTCCCTAATATACTCAGGATTGTATTAAGATTTGTAATTTAGATCAACAGCAGCCTGGCTGGAGGAGGCATCACTTGTTCCAGCCCTAAGGTATGAAGGTAGATTTGGAAATCCAGTCTAAAGATATGCAAAGTACATGAGCCTCTGCCTGGAATTCCCATGTGTGCTACGTAGTGTGGCTTTTGGGTTTTGATTTGTGGCTCCTCTCTCTCTCTCTCTCTCTCTCTCTCTCTCTCTCTCTCTCTCTCTCTCTCTGCTTGGACCTGTGAAAACAGGCCAGCTTCTTCTGTCATCATGGAACTTCCTATGGATCTGTAAGCTTCAAATAAATATCCTTTCCTGTTAGGAGTCCCCCTAGGGCCAGCCCAAGAGGGACGACAGGGTCTCTGCCAAGTTGGGGGTGACAGGCACGGAGTCATGACACAGACTCCGGGAGTTGGGTGGAAGCAGCAGAAGGTGAGCTGCTGCAAAGTCATTTATCAAGGAAGTACATGGAGTTTTAAGGGGCTTGACTGGCCAGTCCTTGTATGGAGTGGTCCCCTTTTTGTGACCAATGACAGCCTGTCTCCGGACAGATCATCTTGTAGCAGGTTTCTCACGAGCATGGGACTGTAGCTGTTGTCACGCCAGGCCTGTGCCAAACGCCATGTTCACAGAAGCCACTTCCTGGTTTCTCTGCCATGCGGTCTGGCTAGGGCCAGGCCTTCATTGTGTCATACACCTTCCTCCATAACTGTACCTGGTCTGGAAGTTCATCTCAGTGACCGGAGGCTGTCTACTACAGGGGAATAACAGAATTTTTATCTATTTTTATTTTCATATAACCTGCATGACCAGCCAGGGTCTGCCTATATCTAAAGCTTGCACTCGGTTCTTTCAGGAACAAGCTTGTCAGACAATAAAGAGCCACTAAAGAAGGAAGACTGGCTTCTGGCGCAAACTTGGGTCTGGGCCCAGAGCTGCTCATGCTTGGGCTACCAGACCTTCAGCCGCCATGGAGCTGTTTGCATGGTGGCTCTTGGGCTGGTTCCTGCCTCCAAGAACCCCTAGAGCTGCTTTGAGCTTTTTGTGTTGTCACTGTACCTATCCCTGTGTAACAGGGTCCTAAGAGTTCAGGAATGTCCTTATGCCCCAAACCCTAGGTTCATTTCTAATTTTAAGCAAAAAATTGAATAAAAAGGGATTGAGAAGGACAATTATTAAATTATTATATTGAAGGAAGTACAGTCCCAAGGAAAGACACCCAAGTGGTTAGAGATCCCACATGGAGACCTGGGAAAACCATGGAAAGAAAAGAGGAAAAAGAAAATTCAAGGAGCTCCTCCCATTTGGGGAGCTGGAAGTGGCAAAGAAGCCCATGTGGAGAGTAAGGGCTATGGGGCTTTCCCCTCGGCTCAGGCCTGCTGGGCTTAAGTTGAGTCCAGGCCCAGCAAAGGGAAAACTCACCCATAGCTGGAACTTCCTAAGTGGTCAGAGAGCCTGCTGTCCTCTTAGAAAGGTATTTATAACCTTAGAGTGGTGAGCTGTCTTCCAGCTGAGCTGAACCAGAGGGCTAGGGGCTGTCTCAGGAAGATGCGAGCCCTGACACCTGACACCAAGTTCCAGGGATTGAACTTGAATCCTATGAAAGACCCCTCACCCAGGAGGGGTTCTGTTTTTTTATTTTTTTGGAAAAACAGGTCTAGCGAACTAGGCAAGACTTAAGAAGTCAGATCATTTTTTATTTCTAGAAAGTGCAGTCTTTTCTGCCTTTTTTTACTTTCAGGGGTCCAGTAACCCTAACTGTACTCCCTCTCACCTACCTCTGCAGGGCTAGAGCTGCTCTCAGTTGGAATGCTTCTCCTTTCAAAATCTGGACCCATGCTTTCCAATATCTAGATTCTCCCTGTATGGTTCAGGGGTGACCACAACCATGCAAACCACTCTGAGGCAAAGATGAAAGTTTTATTTGGGAAAAGCGTGAGTTGCCATGGCTGGCTCACAAGAGAGGAGCACAACCCACCTGAGTTCCTCAGGTAGTGGGCTTTATAGGGCTTTCAGTTGGGAAAGGTGAGGAAAGGAAGAGCTGAGGAGAGATCTAAGATAGCCAGGGTGTGATATCAGAACAGCGACCAGGTGATTTACAAAATAAGGGGTCAGGAAACCATGACCTGGGGGCATTGGAGGCAAGGAGGGGATAATGGCTGTGCAGTTTCTTGAGGAATGTGGTTATTCCATTTCCTTATATCTCTGTTACCATCCTGCTGTCCTTGGTGACTCCATATTGGCACCTGTAAGACCTAACATTCCACCCTTTTGTTAATGATAAGAGACAAAGGTTAATTTTTTGTTTTGTTTTGTTTTGTTTTTTGAGGTAGGGTTTCACAGTAGTCCAGGCTGACCTGGAATTCACTATGTAGTCTCAGGGTGGCCTTGAACTCACTGTGATCCTACTACCTCTGCCTCCCAAGTGCTAGGATTAAAGGCATGTGCCACACCTGATGAAGGTTAATTTCTTCATTCTGACAAAAGGGGTGATAAATTCTTAGATGAGTTTTTATGGGAGAGGCTGGATAATGCAGTCAATGGTTCTCTCTTCAGGGCAGGTTATGAGGAGGCAGTTCCATGGTGGCTGTTACAACTTGGTCCTGAATGAAACAGAGACTTCTCTCATACCATCCCTGTATTGAGCTGGTTCCGGGGCAGTCGCTGGCAACATCTGTTATAGAAAAGGTGAAGGAGATGGGCTCTGCACAAACTGTGAGAGGACAGAAGGCAAGTGGGAGGAGCTGGGGTCCGGGTAGGTGAAGTTAGTCAGGGACAGGCAGAAGGCATGAGTTAATGTTAGAGTTTAGTATTGTAAGTCAGCATCAGATATGGGAGCCTATTAGTCTGAATCTTTGTTTATATTGTAGTTATATTTTTCTTACTGGGTGATTAAGACCATGTAGGTTGCCAGAATTAACTGTATATTTTGGAGGCCAATAATGGCACTGTAGGAGAAACTTTTAGGGACCTGTGAGGAGCTCTATGACTCTCAGCATTGTCATCAGCTAGGATAAGTCAAAGCTATGCTGACCAAGTGGCCTTTCCTCTTTTAGGATGCCTTGAGGACTGATTTTCCTCTGAAGTGACTCCTGTTGAAGATACACTGACTTGCAGTTTACCTCTGGGTCTCCATATCCTCTATGATCGAGAAGATAGGTAGCTTATCAGAAGCTAGAAGTTAGCATTGTCCCATCATCTCCTGTGGCCTTCTGGCCTGGGAGCAGGAACCAAAATATTGATCATCCTTTTAACTCCAATGTTTCCAATTGATTTTGGCTTCTACATATGGTTATTAATCACTCAGAGAGACTGTACATATCTGATTAGCAAAACAGATTAGTTAATAGGTGTAGAACATATCAGGTTAGCAAAGCAGATCTGGTTAGAGAATGACACAAAAGTTCAAAATTATTCTGATTAATATTTAAGTTTAGTTGTCAGGTGACAGTGTAAGTTATATTTAGGACATAGAAATCATACATATTCTATCTTTTAAGTATCTGTCAGTTATAAGTATAGTAAGAATATTTTAGTAGCCCTGAAAGCAATATTTTATCAATTATTTTATCAGTAATTGTAAGGCAATTGATTTAATCTAGAAATTATATGCCAGGAAAAAGACAAGACAGCATAAAAACTTGGCATCTGTGTTTGAAAACAACTTTAGGTAGTCTGTATACCAATGTCCCAAACTGGAAGCAGAACAGCAATTTAAGATTTCTAAGGCAGGAAAGATGTCTTACGTATCAACATCTTTATATGTAATGAACTTAAGATACCAAAAATGAGACAATTAATTAAGTAAAACTTTGAGACTTATTATACATAGCTTAAGAATAAAATAAAACTTGGGAATTGTTGAGTTAAGCAAGTCCGATTTTATCATACATTCGAGACAATGACAAACATAAAGTAATTTTTAAAATAAGTATCTTTTACCATTGAACAGTTTTAAGGCTTAACTAAAGAAATATTTATGACTGTTATATGAAGCTTAGACAAACTATATTAACATTGTTTGTAAACAGTGGGTTTCCCTAAGACAAGGGGAGTTTTTTCAGTTTTTCTAAGAATAAGATTATAATAAGTCACTCTTATAAGGCTTAGAGTATAACCTCAGTGATAATCACTCAGTAAACTAGCATTAACAAATCAAGAACCATCATAAAATTACAGAGGTTTAGCCAGGCATGGTGATGTATGCTTATTGATAGCCAAACATCATGGACTTTGTATAAACCAACTTTGTTTATTATAACTTTTCTGAAGCACATTTTTTAAATATGAAAGCAGATTTGAACATTATTAGAAATTTTCTTACAAATTCAATATCAAGTATGTCTAAATTTAAACATAAATCTTGAGACTGTTTTCTGCTAGTAGTCCCACAGAAGCATAGAGAGATAAAGTAAACTTAAAACAGTTGAGAATTCTTATAAGAAGTCCCCATCTATTCACAGCAACTTGGCATTCACCCATTATGCTACTGGGGCCAGATTTCCTGTGCCTACAGAACACTGGCTCTGCAAGGCAGGGAAGCTAAGAAAGAGCCATTAGGGATTTTCCTGGGACAGCATGAACACCAAAGAGATCTGTGTCATGTCCCTCTGTCCAACAATGAGATTTGTGTGTTAGGCTTCCCTCTTACTCCAGGGCCATCTGGCCATCTACAGATCAAGCCCTTCAGGGGAAAGCACTAAGTGACACATTATAGGTACACCTGCTTGGACTGGCCCAGACCTTAAATTATTTTTGATCTACTGTTTGTCCTTGAGGAATACAGTGGGACAGCATAACTCCCCAATTATTTTGTGTTTCTTATGGGGGACACTCAACCGTAAAAGTTGGCTATACCATCTAGTACAGTGGGCTTGGTGGAGAACATCACCCACAATGGAATGACACTGTTCAGAACAGAAATCATTCTACAGCCTTAGCTGTAGC
Organism: Orientallactaga sibirica; assembly: GCA_036365145.1. NCBI lineage: Eukaryota > Metazoa > Chordata > Mammalia > Rodentia > Dipodidae > Orientallactaga > Orientallactaga sibirica. The sequence continues at coordinate 4,617,109 of JAEOAD010002517.1, forward strand.
CATGAGCCACATACATATTTGTATACACACATTCATTTCAAGTGCACTTTTCATATAGACTCCAGACAACCATTTCCCCCTCACACATCCATTCATTCATTCAGAAACTATGCATTTTCATTTTAAATTTCTATTCTATTTACAACTCCAGAGACAAAAACCAAACTTTGTTAGTGGGAGCATGATAGAGCAGAGAAAAGCTGTGCATGCAGAGTGAAAATTTTCAGATCATTTGCCTGTACGTTAGCATAAGTTTTCTAAATCAGTGAGAATTTGGACATCAAAAGTACTATAGTTAGGCCATTTGGACCAATTGTCTAGCTTAGATTGTGGCCAGGAAGAGTTGCAGACAACAAGGTTTGATGTCATTCAAGAGTCATAGAGGCTTTAAGTTCTTAAGGAGACAGGGAAAGAGCAAAACAAGAGTGAGAGAAAGGAACCAGGGCTTAATCTGGGTTTACACAGAATACCAATATGACCCCCTAGCCCATTAAGGTGAATGGGGCCTGCACCTCCCACGTGAGCAGAGGCCAAACAGGTCACAACTGTGGGCTTTTTAGCCTGTTAGTGGACAAGGTGGGCATCTGTGATCCCTACAAGGAAAGCAGCTGGCAGTGAAGAGGAGACCTCAGGAAGGAGAAGAGGAAGGGGGGAGAGTGTCCCAAGATGGTGCAACCAAACCAAAAGGCACCCCTTGGGGTACGGTAGACCCAGAGAGCAAGAGATACCTGAGGTGTCAAGAGTGCATCTTTCTTGAGACCTGGGATTGGGGCCTAAAAACAGCCAAAGGGTATAGCCTGGCATGCCAGCACAGCTTCCACGAGGAGGGATGAACCCCGAGAGCAGGCCAACCCAAGTGGGACACTTACTGAGAAGGAGGGAGGAGACACAAAGAGGGCTGAATTGTGGTGGATATGAAAGCTGGTATCAGTCAGAGATGGTCCAAAGCCATCACAGGGTAGGTAAATGGCAGCTGAGTGGTCTGGTCAGGGGAAAGGATGTCTGGCCACCCAAGAAGGCAACCAGAAGCCTCCTATCTGAGTCAGGGCACCAGATGTAAGGTTCAGGAGTGATCACGACCATGCAAACCACTCTGAGGCAAAGATGAAGGCTTTTATTCAGGAAAAGCACAAGCTGCCAGTGCTGGCTCACAAGAGAGGAGCCCAGCCCACCTGAGTTCCTCAGGTAGTGGGTTTTATAGGGCTTTCAGTTGAGGGAAGGTGAGGAAAGGAAGAGCTGAGGGGAGATCTAATATAGCCAGGCTGTGACATCAGAACAGGGACCAGTTGATTTACAAAACAAGGGGGCAGGAAACCATGACCTGGGGGCATTACAGGAAAGGAGGTGATAATGGTTGGGCGGGTTTCTTGAGGAATGTGGAAAATCCAGTTCCATATGTCTCTGTTGCCATCCTGCTGTCCTTGGTGACTCCATATTGGGACCTGTCAGACCTAATACTCCCCAGCCTTGGAAATAGACTAACAACTCCCAGCTCCTGCCTCTGGGCCAGTGACCCACTGCTATAGAGTTAGAGCTGTAACCACCACTTTTGTCCTCAGGTTGGCAAACTCACTGCCACAGGGAGTCCAGTTGCCAACCAGGTTGTGACTCTTGTACCATGTCAATCAATGCTCATTTGTTCACTTAATTATATATGGGTATAAGATAGGTGATTCTTCCTAAAAGTTTACTTATGATTTTCAAGGAGGAGAAAAGGTAATGCAAAAAAGAAATTTCTTATTAATAGCACATAATTGCACTTACAAAAATTGTGAGTTTTGAGATTAGAGGCATGGAGGCAATTATGCTACTATGAGGCAAAGCTAGTGAAATAAAACTAGCTCATTTCTCAATGTCTATTGTGATAATTGAATAGATTGTCTCTAAATCAGATTTGTAAAGTAATAATGCAGACATAATATTATAGACAAGGAGATGACTTACAAAACCTAAACTAACTGTGTTTAAAGAGGGTGCTTCTGTAGAAGGGTAACAGCATTGCTTTTATCTTAATAAATTTTGGGTATTCAGTTGACTCTTCAAACATAGGTCAAGTGTCATTATAATACATTTAAAATATTAAACATTTTACATGCAAAATAAGTAAAAGCACCAAATATCAAGCATTAGGTCAAAAGGAAGATGGCAGCATTGTCTGATCTTGATGAGGTTTTTTCCTGCACTGGAACTTTTCAGAAAATGGGCATGCCTTAGCACAAACATATGCTAATGTGCTTGTCCACTTCATTCCTTGGCATTTAGAAATCCAAGATAAATGAGTATAATGTCACTGGCCTGTGTGAAATGGGAAAATACAAGTGTTCTTCGCAATATAACTTCATCAATGTAAATGTATAGAGAATTATTTTCTAAGCAAATCAATTGCAAAGGGACTTTTGTCACCACAACTTTATGTGTTCTAACATTAGTGCTGCAAAGATCAAAGTATATTAACACTAAATGCTGGTCTTCTTAAAGCTAAAACCAAAATGATATGTTAATTGCATATAGAATAGACAAGGGTACAGAATTGCCTCTATGTATCTCAAGATCCACCACATGACACAGAGTATACTCTCCGTGAATGCTGAGTTAATGATAATGATGCTCTTGTCAGAAATTCTGCAAAAATTTCAAGCCAGCCCAGCAACTTCTGTATTTTATTCCTTTAATTTTCAGGGCAGCAAATGGTGATCAGTACAAAATTTGGCACAGCTGAGAATTTAGGCAATTGTTAACAAATATTTATCAAGCACCTGTTTTGTTCCAGGTACTATTTTGGGCTTCGGGAAAATGTGACATTTATACTATCAAGCCTAGATACATGCTTGAACTATTTCTATATTTAGTCATAACTTTGGAAGAAATTGTTCTGGTTCTCCCCATTAAATTTCTGCATGCCTTGGCTGTGTCAATCATCCAAGTTACACTGGAAGAGAACTGGAGCTGGTCACTACCTGAGAAGAAGCATCCTTCAAAATTCCTGGGGACAGCAGCAGAGTTTGCAGCCCTGAGCTTCACTGAAAGACACTCCTTTATCTCCTACAATACATGCATAGCTGCTTTAGAGGAGCACTTTGTTAAACTGTACAGAAATAAAAACGGGAGGATAAAGCTTAAGGGACCAAATACAAGGGCATCTTGGAATTATTTTCTATTTCTTATTACTGGGAAGAAGGCACATAGACTTAACCAAGAGTGATAAACAAACAAGAACAGGGTCTCACAGAATCTGAAGGATCTATTCTGGTGAAAGGTGGAGAAGTGGAAAGAAAAATAGAACACTCAAGGGTCTGAAATGAAAGATCCAGTTGTGTTTTTGAGCAAGTAACATCCCTTCTCAGATCCATTCTTGTTCACAAAATAGAAATATTAATACCTAGTTTCCAAGGTTTTGGAATTGTAAAGTAATTCCAAAGCACTGGAATATGTTGTCACATCATGCAGAGAGATCACAAGCTGGGCCAGTCTCACTCCTTTCAGGCAGAGTCCTCTACATTGATTAGAAGAACAGATAGCAACTGTTGTGGTTTGATGTATGTCCCCCATAGGCTCATGTGTTTAAATGCTTAATCTCCAGTTGGTGGCATTTCTTGGGAAGACTGTAGAACCATTAAGGGGTAGAGCCTTGCTGGAGAAAGTGTGTCACTTGGGCAGGCTTTGAGATGTTACAGCCCAGCCCAGCTTGGTGTCTATTTCTTCCCTGCTGACGTGACAATATCATGTCAGCTGTCTGTTCCCACCATGATTGTCTACCATGGCACACATTCCTTCAAAACTGTAAACTGAAAGCAACCCTTTCACTTCCTTAAGCTGCTATATTTTGTCTTAGTAATGAGAAAGTAACTGATATAGCAAAATTCCACATACTGGACTTGAGCAGGTAGTCCTATAATCAATACTCCCACCAGAAAATATTCTTCCATATGTTCCATTTTCCATGAAGACAGATTATATTTAGTAAAATAATAACTTTCCTTGAAGCTATCCACATCCTAATTGCTGAAGTTTATAAATATGTTATGTTTGTATAGCAAAACCGACTTGGTGACTGTTCTTAGATTTAGGACTTAAGATAAAAGTGTATCATGAGGGGCTGGAGAAATGGCTTAGTGGTTAAGGCATTTGCCTGCAAAGCCAAAGGATCCAGGTTCGATTCTCCGGGACCCATGTAAGCCAGATACACAAGGTGCACATGGAGTTTGTTTGCAGTGGCTAGAGGCCCTGGCATGCCCATTCCCTCTTTATCTGCCTCTCTTCTGTCTCTCTCTCTGCTTGCAACTAAATAACTTAAAATTTTACAAAATTTAAATAAAAGTGTATTATTCTCCAAATGGCCTGAATCTGATCACAAGTTCCCTACTGAGAAAGAAACAGGAGAAACAATCAGTGATGACGTGCTAATGGAAGAGGTTGGAATGATGCTGTTACTGGATAAGAACCATAAGCCAATTAAGGTAGGTGACCACCATAAACTGAAAAAGTGAGGAACAGATTCTCCCATAGAAACTTCAGTAGGAATGTAGCCCTGTCAATACCTTGCCTTTAGCTCAATTAGACCTATTTTCAGGTTGCTGAACCACATGATAATAAAATTCTGTTGTGTAAGCCAAAGAATTTGTGATAAATTTCTGTTTAAAGTATGTGAACATGAATAAGGGGATAGTCATTCTCAAGATGCTTAATACTAGCTAGATACAATTCCAATTGTTTCCATGTTTGTATGTGTGCATATATTATCTCACTCCAGCTCCACAAAAGTGCCTGCTACTCCACAATCTGGGGAAAAGTATAACGTTCAAGCTTCAGGTGCAAGTTTTACAGGGGTTAACCATGGTCATGGGAAAGAGAAAGGGCCAATAAAAAAACAGAAAATATCTTAATTGGAATAAATTCTTCTGTTCAAACCTATTAAGCATCTGGTGAGGGTGAAAAGGTACAAAAATAACAGCAAGACAACAGGAATAAAACCCACATAATCACTGTGGCGTCCAGTTTCTATTCACAAAGGAAAAAGCTCCAGTCCATCTTTTAACTTTTTTAAAAAAATTCCTGACATTACAGAACTAAACTGAAATGTATTAATAGTCCATTAAATCATGAGCAGAAAAAAAAAGTGGGGGTAGGGGTAGAAGCTTATAAAACTAAATATGGATCTCAGCATAACAGCTGAACAGAGAAAGAAATTAAAATGCTTTAATTAAAAAATCATGAGTGGATGATAAATTGTGTAGAAACTGAAAATTTACAAACTATTTAAAACCTAGAATCACTGACTTCAGAGACTACACAAACGGATCATGGGTGGTGGTGGTGAACAGCAGAAAGGGAGATTGGATGAATCTACATGGTTCTAGCTGCTCCCCATGCCACCCTTCTCCAAGGAAAGCCTGACATGGATTAGATATTGTGCCAGGCTAAAGCCAGCAGCAGATCCAGTGATGGTAACCTACCTATCAGTGGACCCTTCCACTGGGTTTGCAGTTTTGATCTGAGCCTCAGACATATGATAGATCTCATTGATTTTGGAACCCTGACGCCGATTATGCAGCCAATCAAATCGTTTGGAGTGGTGAGTTCATGAGTAGTAGTCTGAGCAGACGCATCCAAACCTTCCCAATAGCCTTTCACCTCTGGAGAGCTGGATTCAATGCCACTGAATATCGTGTTGCCATGCATCATGGGAAAATGAGACTGTTGCATTGCCAACTAGTGCAGCTTGGTCAAATCTGGCTGTGGGATGGCATACTGTCCTTGAATAGTATAGGAATGACCACCTGCCAAGATGACCGGAGAACTTGAGGGCCTGGGCCTGTACGGGATGGAAACCCTCTGGGAGCGCGGATTGGGAGAGAGTCTCCAACATGACCACTCAGATCTGTTTGATACACTCAATGGTGGATTGGGGAATGCCAGCAATAGTGATGGTCTGCTCAGTTAAGTTCGGGAGCATACCCCCTGCTACCTTGACCTGAGCCTCTGTACTCTCCTTGATTTATAACCACCTTTTCCAGTGAGAGAGCCACACTGAATAACAGGTACCAGCAGCCTTAGGGGAACTGGGGGTCTACTGGCAGCTGTGCTATTAGTCATCAAGCTGCTTATGTCCTCTTCCAGTTTATGAATGGTCATAGCAAAGGCTTTGAAGATGCCATTAATGGGTCCAGCCAAAGTGATGGTTCTCTCAGGACAATTCCTTTCTGAGATGTTGCTGCGTGTACCACTCTCCTCTAACTGATTCTCCTTTCTTACAATGATACTGCCCACTTCCTTCCCATGCATAAGTAGCCAGGTGTTGAGAGTGACCTTTAATCCACCTTCAATAACACTGGTACCTGTGTCCAGCAGAGTTATGGGGAGCTGGACTTTGAGTGGTCAAGTCTTTTTGGTCATTGGTGGGGGGTGAAAGGCAAAAACGGCAGGTGCAAAGCAACTTAGGGGGAAAAGGGGAGTGGGTGGGAAGGGGAAGGGCAGGAGGAGGGGAGGGGGGACAGAATAATAGGGGCGGGTGGGAAGGTGAGGGGGGCCCTGCTGGCGAGCAGAGGGGGGGGAGAGAGGAGGAGGAGGAGGAGGAGGGTGGGAAGGAGAGAGAGGAAGCAGGCTTTGGCTACTCTGGCTGCTGCCTCTGCTGGTCTGGTGCTATCACTTTTATAAGTACCAATTCCTTGTAGAGCGGACAGATGCATCTGCAGTCTTTTAGTGCTACTTATATCTTGGTGGTAAGGCCAATTCTAAAGATGGCTTTAAGAATTCTCTGAATTGTAAATAAGCCACAGGCCTAATAAGATCAGCTCTTTTCAGAATTAAAGCTACTATTTCAATCTCCATCATTTCCTTTAGCCACCAAATGATTCAGTAGTCAGAAAAGAAAGGAGGAGAGGAATCTCATTTCAGGTAATACAACGCAAGAGTTATACATGATAAACAGAGTGGGAGTCAGTTCCTAAGAAGAAAACTGAGGAAAGGAATTGAGCTTTTGTGTTAAGATTGCTATGCTAGGAGAAGTAGGGAATATAGAGCTATATCCAGGGTCTTATGGAAACAAGCAAGGTCATTACAGAGAGCAAAGCTACAGCTGGCCTTCTGGATGCCAGCCTGTCCAGCAGATTAAGATGTGTCCACATTCTGACTCCAAAAAAGGGCTGTCCTAAAGACCTGAAAAAATATTACAAGAACATGAGCTGGCAACTTCAGTCGTCCAAAGAAGGGAAGGTAGTTGCTTGCCCTCACATTTCTTAATACATTTCCCAAACTGGCACACTGATGTTACCATCATTAAAATTCTATTTCAGGGATGGAGAGGTGGCTTAATGGTTAAGGCACATGCCTGCAAAGCCTAAGGACCCCGGTTTGATTCTCCAGGTCCCACGTAAGCCAGATGCACATGGTAGAACATGCATCTAGAGCTCATCTGCAGTGGCTACAGGTCCTGGCACACCCATTCTCACTCTCTCTATCTGTCTTAAATAAATAAATAAATAAATAAATAAATAAATAAATAAATAAATAAATAAATAAATAAAATCTTTAAAAAATGTTTATGATTCTATTTTAGACCACAAAGAGAATGATCCAAAGCAAAAAAATACACATTCAGAAAATTTATGTGGGGTCTGATACTACTGATTTTTCTTACACAGGCATGAATTCCACTTGACACATCCAGGTGACTTAAATGATAGATACTTATTATCTCCATATGCAAGCAGCTAACAAAAGTTTGGGATTTTTATTTTCATTTTTCAATCAGAAGAAAGAACACATTGACAAGTTCATTAGGAACATATTGATGGCAATAATCAATTATTACACAAAATCAAGAAACAAGTTTCTGGCTAAGGGCTAGAGAGGCTGGCACTAATTATCCTGGCAGAACAAGAACTAAGCCTCAGTACCTGTTTCCCGGAGCAGCCAACAGGATCCTCGGTCCCTGCAGCCAGGGCTTGTAAGCCAAATGAAATTACATTATTCCAGGAAGTGGAAAGCAACTAACCCTAGGAACAGATGCTTTTGCCTCTCCTCCCTTCCTTTGCTTATTGTCAGCCTTTAGAACCTTTCAAAGGCTAATTTAGGCCAGAAAATTATCAGGGATGGTTGGCTAGAAATTCCTCTTGGAAGAAGAATCTGTAGTACATGGCTATCGGAATGAAGATCATGGAGAATGTCTGGAAGCAATGTGGAGGAAGCTGGGTGAAGAAGGGTGGCGGCAGCAAGGAAGTGTTCTACCCAGGTAGTGACAAAGGAGACACAAACAGACCCATTTTTCTGTTCTCAAAACTCAATTTTTCTGTTCAAAAATATTATACATTTTGAAGTAGTATTGTAGAAGACACCACAATAATGTGAAAGTATTGTGTATTTATAGTTTAACATGGTGTATATCAGGAAAAGTACTACTATAGAAAGAGTATGACTTACAGGCAAATTCCTATTGCTCAGATAGTAGAGAGAGAGATTCTGTACATGTTAATTAAATGGCTTTTAGGTTATAATTAGAATAATGCAGTTCTGAGGAAACTAGAGGGTAAAGGAGGCCTTTTATTTTTAACCTTTTCATCAATTTAAATGGGAAATGTGACTTGGGAGCAGTTCCTTCCACTGGGCCAACTGGGCATGGGGATCAAGTTTCAGATGTTGATGATGACATGGTGACACGTTATTTTCTCAGAGGAAAGTATGAAACTTTAAGATACATTTAAATTCCATAAAAATGAACTTCCTTGTTCAGCTTTTCATCCAACTTACTACACTTACATTTACTGAGCACTTACAATATGGAATGCATAATAAAATTTATTTCTCAAACTATGATAGACTTTTTATTTAAAAATTACTTCACCACAGATCTTTCCAAAAGTTCGGTTTAAGGTTTTAGAGTCTCTATTTTAAAACAAAATGAAGTAAAACCATGCCAGCATGTGGGAACACTTCAAAATCCTTCCTTATCCCCTTAAATTTTAAGGATTAGTTCTAAACAGCATTAATTCCAAGTCCAGAAATTTTATTTTCATTTAATTCACCAGCTAAAAGTCCAGGATTCTAATGATTAATCTTGAGCCTCAGGAAAGATTTGGTTATCTTGCACAATAATTTTAAAGTTTGAATACATTCCACACTTAAAATCTAGGAAATTTTGAGAAATATAAATAGTTGCTCTTGCTTAAAATAATAGGAACCAAAAGCCTGTGGACTTCACCACTGAGTTACATTCTTTAGTCCTCATTTTCCTTTTTGAGACAGGACTCACTGTATTGCAGAGGCTGAACTTGAATTCAGTCTATAGCCTATCTCAGCCTCCCAAGTTGCTCTGCCAACCAAGCTGGCAGCTAATTTTTATTTCCCTAGGAGAGAGTATCATTCATCCTTGCCAGTTCTTTATATCATCCTTGTTTTGAACCCTGTGGCCAAAATAGGTGCAGCAGTTACCTTCTCATTGTTGGGACAAAACAACTAATCAAAAAAAGCACACTATTGGGGGAAATGAGTTACTTCAGCATACACGTTCAGGGGAAACTTAATCATGGCAGGGAAAAACATGGCAGAGCAGAGGCCTGGCACCAAATCTTTTCACATATCACATGAAAGGTAGCACGAAGAATGAGCTAGCATGCCAACAAACAGTAGGGCTGGATTAATAAACCTCAATATCCACCTCCAGGGACATACCTCCTCCAGAAAGGATTCACCTCCCAAAAGCTCTGATAGGAGGAGATTGAGTATTGTGGCTTAATCACAAACATATGAGGTTAGAGGAGTCATTTCACATTCTTCCTTCAGACCCTCTCCTTTCAAAAGAACTAGCTTTCCTCCTATTATCCCAATGTAGAGCAGCTGGCCTAATCTCCGTGGTGGGAATCTCTCAAATAGGTTAGGTTAGGGTTAGGGTTACAGCACTTGCCTGCGAAGCTTAAGGACCCAGATTCGATTCTCCAGGTCCCATGTAAGCCAGATGCACATGGTGACCCATGCGTCTGGAGTTTGTTTGCAATGGCTAGAGTCCCTGGGATGCCCATTCTCTCTCTCTCTCTTTCTTCTCTCTCTATCCTTCTCTCTCTCCCTCTCTCTGTCTCTAATAAATAAATAAACTGTTTAAAAAAATCCAAAGTACCAACTTCCCTTCTTAGGTTTTAACTACAGACCTCCCCAAACTATACTGCTGAGTTTAGCCAAGGGCAAATTCATACAAGGCACATTTGTTCCAAAGAGAAAGGAAAAATAAAATATTTGGAGCGTTCCTGATTCATTTATTCTTCTGAAATTCCCAGTGAGATTGTTACATTTCTCTAAACAATGTAAGAGAGGGGGCAGAGACAGACAAAAAGGACTGCTATGGGGCAACATCCACAGGAAAGGAACCATCAGAAGTGGGAAGAAGCCCTGCTCCCCAATGAACTGGAGGCTATTCTCTTGCATGACTACCTAACAGTCATGTTAAAGGAGAAGTCAAAATGTAAGTCTACAGTCTTCATAGCTTATTTCCTGCCCTGAATTTGTAAAAGAATGGACATAAATCATCCCTGTGGTGGTTGGAATATAAAATAGTTTCCATGGACTCTCATGTTTAAATACATAACCCTCAGATGGTAGTGCTGTTTGGAAGGCTGTGGAATCTATAGAAGTAGAGTCTCACTGCAGGAAGTGTGTCACTGGGTGTGGATCTTGAGGTGTTACAGCTTGCTGTTCACACACTCTGTACTTTCTCACTGTATACACCAGCAAGCTTCCTGCTCCTGCCATGCTTTCCCTACCATGATGGACTCTACTCTCTGAAACTGTAGGATGAAGGAAATGCTTTCTCATTCCTAAGCTGATTCTGGTTAAGCATTTTATCCCAACAACAAAAAAGTAATGAGTTTGCATTTAAAATAAGTCTATTTGTGGTGGTTTGATTCAACTGTCCCCCAAAACTTATGTCTTCTGAATGCTAGATTCCCCAACTGATGACAATTTGGGAATTAAAGCCTCCTGGAGGTAGTGTACTGTTGGGGGCCAGCTTATAGGTGTTATAACAGCTTCCTCTTGCCAGTGATTGGCACACACTCTCTTATTGCTATTTTTCACCTGATGTTGGCCAGGAGGTGATGTCCACCCTCTGCTCATGCCATCATTTTCCCCTGCCATCATGGAGTTTCCCCTTGATTCTGTAAGCCAAAATAAACCCTTTTTTCCCCACAAGCTGCTCTTGGTCAGCTGTTTTCTGACAGCAATGCAAACTTGACTGCAATGCTATGTTTTCAATTTTGATAATTTAATTATGGCCTATAACATTCAAGAATTCCTGAAGAAATGAAAATATACACCATACTGCTGGAAGATGCTTTTTGGTGCCACAAATATGCACCAAATCATGAAAGAAAGAGTTGACACTTCCTGTAGCCACATTCCCATTTCTTCTGTTTCATCAAAGTATCAAGATTACACTTGCACGTTTGAATGACATGTTGTTAAGAATGGTGATCCTATGTGTCAGGTGTGGTGGCACAAGCTCGTAGTCCCAGTACTTGAGAGGTAAAGGCAAAAGGATTAGGAATTCAAGGTCATCCTCGAGAGAGATTAAAAGGCAGATGGAAGAATCAGTGACCCTCAAAAGAAATAATCAAAACTGAAGAAGGCAAAAGAAAAACTATTATGTGTATTTAAACATAGTAAAAATAATTAAGGTAGGAGAATAATAGTCACAATTTAAGCACAAAGAGTGACCTTCCAAGACCATTTCCATAGAGTTTGGGAGTTCTGAATGTAGAAATAAACAAATCCTTTTAAACACAGTAACAATAATAATGCTATAAATTATTCACATTTTAAAACAAGGTTCTCTTCATTTATGCTAAAACATTACTATATCATGGGGACCAAACCATGTGTACACTCATGAATTCCTCATAGTAGATATTATAATTGAGCAAAAATCAAAACAGAGCTGAGGGATTGCTTGCAAAGCCTGATTGTGTATGTTCAATTCTCCAGTACCCACATAAACCCAGATGCACAATGTAACATGTATCTGGAGTTCATTTGCTAATGTAGGAGATCTGGTGTGCTTAGAGTCACTCTCTCTCTCTCTCAAAAAAAAAAAACTTTTTTAAAATATGGGCAAGGATATAAGTAAAATTTGTGTCAGGATGCCCTTATAAGGTCATAAAGATAAGACTCAACCCTCTTAAGCTGTGATGTTCTCATAACCATGCAGAGACTTCCAGTGTGCCTTGGCAGCATACCTGAATAGTGTTGCCAAGTGAAATGTATTTGAATTTCAAATATGTAAAAAATCATTATTTTAGCATAACCATGTTCAAAATATTGTATGATACACATACACACAAATTATTCATAATTTCTCTGAAATTCAAATTGAGCTAGGCTGTCCTGTATTTTCACATGCTAATGATGGTAAGACCACAGCCACTGGGCTCGTGCATTCTGTGACTGGGGATGAGAGAGTAAGCTGTTTCATCAGAGTTCTGGGGCACAAATGGCACCACTCGTACTGGCCATGTCTTGGATTTATTTTATCGTGTGTGTGTGTGTGTGTGTGTGTGTGTGTGTGTGTGTGTGTGATGTTTGTGTATCTCTGTATATGTGTGTGAACCACAACATCCATGTGGAGAGGTCAGAGGATAACTTTGAAGGTTGGTTCTTGCCCTCCATCTTGTGGTTTGCTTCTGTGTTCACAAGGATAGCTGGCCTACCACCCATCTTGCCATAGGTGCATTGGTATTACACACTCATCCTACTGAGCACATCTTTATGTGGGTTCTGGGGATCAGGACTCAGGTATTCTTGCTTATGCCTAGCACTTTATTCACTGAGCTCTCTCTGCAGCCCCTTATTTTACCTTTTGTCTCTAGTTCAGAGAAAATTTTGCTAAAGAGAATGGCAAATCACCAATATAATTTCTTAAAGATAAGAACATGCCTCAAGCAAATCAATGTTCTGTTAACAACTCCTACTTATTAAATCTTTACCCTGTACTAGACAATGCTCCAAATTGCTCTATACACATCTCTGTGAAAATGGCACCATAAACATCACAGTACTACTGATCAGGATGTCAGACAATGAAAACTTAAGCCACGTTCCATAAAGCCAGTGATAATAGTGGAGCCAGTGATGAATCCAGGCACTATGCCACATGCTTCCTAAAGTATTCTGTCAGTACTTATCTATGAATTTAAGTAAACTTACTTTGAATATGATAACCCTTCAAACACAGGAACATATCTCAAATATCCTAACATTTCTTAAAAATTATGCTAGTCAATTTAAAACTATTTCACTGTCTAGGTTTGGTTGTAAGATGCCATAGCTGCTCAATCTTGCCACCATGGAGCCACCTGCTTCCATGCCCTTTCCTCCAGTGGATTGTATCCTCTCAAATCATAAGCCAAAATAAACCTTTCTTCCCTTATGTTGCTTCTTATCAGCTATTTGATCACAACAAGAGAAGTAACGAATGAAGGAGTTGGGCTATTGCTATGATAAACCTTGTCATCATGTGGTTCTTATGCTTTGGAGCTCGTTTATGAAAGTAATATGAAAGAGTGTGGAGCTCTGGGCTAAAGAAGCCCTATAATGTTATAAGAAGAACTAAAGAGGCTTTTCTGGTGAGTGAGTGGAAGATCAGAAAACAGAGACAACTATGAACAGTGGAGGCCCAGACCATGCACAATTTCAAAGGGGAGTGAGTACTTTCATCTATCAGTTCTCTCAGGAACTATGCAAGAGACCACTGGGCCCTCATTGTGGCAAACAATCTTACTGTATTCTGCCTATATCCTGACAACCTGAGACTAAATTCAAAAATCATGGACTAATCTGTGTGGCGAATGCAATTCAAGACTAGATAGTGTTTAAACCGTATCATAAAGCCAGGTAAGCCAGGTATGGTAGTGCACCCCTTTAATCCCAGTAGTTGGGTTGCACAGGTAGGTGGATCTCCATGAGTTCAAGGCCACTCTGAGACTACATAGTTAATTCCAGGTCAGCCTGGACCAGAGTGAGACCCTACCTCAAAAAAACAACCCCCCCCAAAAAAAAAGATACTGCTCACCACACTGAACCAGGTCTTCAGTGACAGAAACAAGTGAAGCAGAAAGATGTGAAAAGAATAAGAAATCCCATTTGGTAGGAAGGAATGAGGAAATAGTGAGGAAAGATAAGGCCCAAGTAAGAACAAAACACAACAGGGTCAACACTGATATCTATGGCTTCTTCTTTTTGGTTTTGTTTTGTTTTGTTTTTGTTTTTTTGAGGTAGGGTTTCACTCTGGTCCAGGCTGACCTGGAATTAACTATGTAGTCTCAGGGTGGCCTCAAACTCACGGTGATCCTCCTACCTCTGCCTCCCAAGTGCTGGGATTAAAGGCATGTGCCACCACGCCAGCTACTATGGCTTCATTTTTGAGGAATGATATTTATAGTAGCATAATCTCATTTAAATAGGCTTTGATAGTCCTATTCCTTAATTCTGTGGCCTACAGCTTATGTGGATTTTCTCTTGGGCCAGTCCCACTTAGAGCCTTTAGCTTTCTTTGGTAGACATACAGTGTTTTTCTGGCTCCAGTACTCTGGTATCTCCATTCCAACTTCTGCTTCACAGCTTTCATTCACAGCCCATTAAGGAGCTCCATGAAAGGAAATCTCACCCTTCTACATATTTCTTGATCTTAGGAGGTTTGTGGAACCTTGGTATAAGCCTTGATGATCCTCTCACTGTTGAATCTTGAATGCCTGCAAAACCAGCACCAAACAGACACTGCCAAGTTCTTAAGAGTTTAAGCTCATGATGTATCTAGATCCCTCATACCACAGCTGCAGCAGAACTCTGGGTATCTTGATAAATTAACCTAGAAAAGTATTTCCTTGGGGCAGTTGATTTTCAGCAATTTATCCTGAAAGGTATTTGTTTTTATTTATCTGAGATCTAGAAAAAGAGGCAGAGAAAGAGGGAGAGAATATGAGTATGAGAATACCAGGATCTCCTGTAACTGTAAATGAATTCGACATACTTGTCATTCATGCACCTGGCTTTACATGGTACTGGGAAATCAAACCTGGACCATCAAGTTTTGCCAGCAAGTGCCTTTAAGTTCTGATCCATGTCTCCAGCCCTGAACAGTATCTTTTTAATACTCAGATAAATTTGCTTCGTGATGCCCTGGGACTTTCAATGGCTAGGCCTTGCCTTCAAAGTACCTTTCCTATCGACCCAATACAATGTGTTATATTTGTCCATAACAGCACAAATCACCTCAATAATTACAGTCATTTTGTTTGAACCTAGTTTGTTTTCATTTTAAACATGGGCCTGCTTCTATCTTCATCAAATTACACATCTTTTTTTACATCATTCTGTTCCTGGTTTTGTTCTCTCTTTAATTATTAACCACAGTTCAGACTATTATGCTTTCTTGAAATAAGTTTTCTTTATTTTAACTTTTCATTGTTTTTGCTGAGCATGTATGTGTGTGTATGTGTTCGTGTGTGTGTGTGTGTGTGTATAGACACTTGCTGAGCATGTATGTGTGTATGTGTTCCTGTGTGTGTGTGTAGACACATATACAACTGTGCATATGTGTAAGTCAGAGGACAACCTCTGGTGTCAGTCTCAACTTCTGCCTTGTAAAGGTCACTTGCTGTTTGCTATTGTATTTTTCAGGCTAGGTGATCTTCAAGCTTCTGTAGGATTCTCCTGACTAACTCCCATGTAGCCATAGGAATGCTAGGATTACAGATGCTTGCACTGCTTGTCCAACTTTACATGGATTCTTGGGATCTAAGCTCAGGTACTCACACTTGTGTGGCAAGCAGTTTGTCCACTGAGTCATCTCCCCAGCAGTCTGTTTTTAACTTGTATCTGTTATCCATATCTGATTACCTATTTGATCTGGACCATGCTTCACATACATGTACTATTGCATCCAACCTTACTGTAGATGCTTCTGTATGTTGAGGTAGAGAGTGAGTTTTAATTGTGCCCATCAAAGTGGAATGTTCAAGAGAAATGTCTTGCTTGTACACTTCTGTTGGTTCCAGAAGAACCTCATTTTCACATCTCAGTACTGACTTCTGTAAGTCTGTATCTGTGATTCTAATACTAGCTTAAAGGGTGGTTTTCCATGACACACTATCCCTGAAAGTAGGAGCATACGTAGTCATCTTCAGGTAATCTCATCCTGTATGTGCTAGAATTCTGCACCACTTTATTGGGGACAGGGTTAGGATCTGATCCTTCATGGATCCCTTTGATATAATGCCTAGAAGACCACACTTAACATTCTTCCATGACCCTATTACATGGTTGGTACTATTATCTAGTTTCAAAATGGATGAAGATTTTTTTCCTGTATACTTATGTTAGGATTTAGTTCTTATGAGTAGTGTCTATAAAAGCTTGTGTACTTATTTTTTTTTTTTTTTTGAGAGAGAGACACAGAGAGACAGACAGAGGAGAGGGTTAGTTATAGTTTGTATCTGCAATCACCTTGCTAGAGGCAATGTCACTGGGGGCTGGTCTTAAGATGTTAATGGTGGGTTTGAGATTCCATTGTAAAGATATGCAAATGTGCCTAGCAGGAGTTCCTGAAGTGTGCTGTGTGACCTTTTGGCTGTAGTTTTGCTCTGTGTGCTGTGGTGGCTGGTTGGCTTTTGTTCTCTCTGCCTGGCCTTGTGAGAGCAGGCTGCTACTTCTGCTGTTATGGAACTTCCCCTGGATCTGTAAGCTTCAATAAATAATATCCCTTCCTCCATAACTGTGCCTGGTCTGGAAGTTCATCTCAGCGAACCTGAAGCTGTCTGCTACAGTAAAGTGGTACCTAGGAGTGTGGGGTGAGATGAACCTGACTGTGTGGATATTCGTCTTTTGGAACCTTTGTTTTGGAGGAATGGGCATGGACTTGGTGCTTGCAACTGAAGATGCCTTCTGGAGTGGTAAGCCAAGTTTTATGGACTATTCTGATGAGAGTTTGAGAATGCTAAGTGCAGATAGTACTGAACTTCGAGGCTTGGCTTATGAGCTTTCTAAGGGGAAGGAAAGACTGCAGAGGACTTTGTTGGAACTGGGCTACTGGCATAAGGGATGGCTACATTCTGCTATCCAGGCCCAGAAAGTTTGATCAAGGTTAAATTTGTAATGGACTGATGTGCTTGGCTAAAGATATTGGACTGAGATTTTAAGATTTTAAGTTGGAAAACCTCAAGCAAGTTAAAAGCAGAGGCACTGAGACTGGTTTAGCTGCTATTGTCAAACACATTAGCAATCTTAAGGAAGGTGGAAGGAAGGTGGCCTGACTTGATTTACATTAAAACAATGGAGAGGATGCCTGAGGAAAGACTGTTAAAAATGCAAATTCTTGGAAAGAGCTGACTGGAGAAGGAACCTGCTTTTCAAGGCTATGGTTTATTTTGTCCCTGGATTAAGAATATGGCTGTGTCCTGCACACCTGGTATTAGTTTTGGAAGCATGAAAAATGCATGGAGTGGTCATGAGTCGCACACGGTTCCAGGAGCCGCTGCTGAGATGCGGCATGAGGCAGGGCATGAAGACCCTCAGGAATAGGATGGAAGAGTCTTTGGAAGATGGACCGTGGTTTGCATGGAGACCTGAAGATGTTTTGGATATACCAGTACTGTGCAAAAGGGCTACCATGGAGTGCAGTGTTGGCATGGGATGAAAGTTTTCCCTGGAGACTCTGCCCAGCTGAAGGGGCGGAATTGGAAAACCTGGAGACTGTCAGTCTCTGGTTATATTGAACTTGAACTGCAGAAGTTTGATGACGGCTGATGGTGATTGAGTTTGCATTGTTTTAGTCTCTCCTTGCTATTCCTTATACAGTTAAAAATGTTTACTCTGTGCCTTTATATGTTGAAAGTATTTAACTTGTTTGATTTTACAGGACTCACTATCTTAAGTTGATCAGGACTGTGAGAACCTCTGAAATTGGACTGAGTACAATTTACAATGTGTGATAGTTACAAATCTATTGGGGGCCAGGAGCTAAATATATTGGGGGCCAGGGGTGGAATGTGGTAGTTTGAATATATGTCCCCCAATATATTCAGTGTTTTATTAGTTATAGTTTGTATCTGCAATCACCTTGCTAGAGGCAATGTCACTGGGGGCTGGTCTTAAGATGTTAATGGTGGGTTTGAGATTCCATTGTAAAGATATGCAAATGTGCCTAGCAGGAGTTCCTGAAGTGTGCTGTGTGACCTTTTGGCTGTAGTTTTGCTCTGTGTGCTGTGGTGGCTGGTTGGCTTTTGTTCTCTCTGCCTGGCCTTGTGAGAGCAGGCCGCTACTTCTGCCGTTATGGAACTTCCCCTGGATCTGTAAGCTTCAATAAATAATATCCCTTCCTCCATAACTGTGCCTGGTCTGGAAGTTCATCTCAGTGAACCTGAAGCTGTCTGTTACAGCAGGCAAGCGCCTTAACCGCTAAGCCATCTCTCCAGCCCTTGTGTACTTATTTTTATACTAATGTTTTTCCAGAAACTCACCAGCCCTTTTTAATATATATATTATACATCAATGTTGATAAGGAAAATAAAGAACTGGGCTCAAGTGATTTATGTTTTATATGGCCAGAGTAAGACCTGGGTCCTTTGGCTCTAGCAGATTGTGGTGACTCATCTTTCTATGTTTGAATTTAGCCTGATGCTAGAATTGATGTGGTTGTCAAGAGTTTATGAGAAAGGCATGAAACTACAGCAGAGCTTCTAGAATCAGAATGAACAGGAATAGGCCAGTCTGTTCTTTAGAAAAGAATTAAAGAAAACTGAAGGCTGGGACTGTCAATGCTGGTAGTGTCACCATCTCTAAAGACAGAGACTATAAAGGGGAACTCACATGGAGAAGGGAAGAAGCAGTGAAAGAGAAAAACAAAACAGCAGTATTAACAAAGACATGTGAATGACACTTGAAATTGAAATTCTGATAACCACTTAGTTAGCTTTTCTGGCAGGGACTGCATTATAGGCCCTAACTTCAGGTTGTATTTAAACTGTTTTAAACTAGCAAAAGATATGTGATTATCCTCATGAAAATCATGGTCTTAGAGAAGAGTGAGGTGAGCATAATGGTGTTTCAAGGGAGTTACAAGAATTTTCATTTTTACATCTAATGCTAAACATTTATTGATGTTGTTAGTTTTTTTGTCTTAAAATCTTAAGGAGGACTCAAAGGAAAGGAGGAAATTAGATTTTAAAAAGCCATAAAACCTCAAGCAAGTTTATTTCTGCCTGAACAGTTTTAAAAGGTGATTCCTGAGTCCCTACTTGCATTATGATCCTAATGGCACACTAAGCACATCTACTATTTCCTGGATGAATCCTCCATCCAGAAAATGGTAGAAAATGTGCTCTTTTTATTTCACATATTGTGCGACTTTTCCTGGGAAAGAAATGACCACTCATCCCAGATAAAGTGCCAATGGCAAGCCAAAGGAATTATTCCACCCCTGTCTAGCTTAGTGAGCCACTGAGCTTATTGATGTTAGAGCAGGAAGTTGAGGGGTTACTTACAACATGGATTCTCAAAGGCAGCTACATCATGGAAAAGCCCACCACGGCATAAGTGGTGACTAAAAAAAACTGAACCCCTGAAGATCCCACACAAAGCTGGGTCCCTGGAGATCCTGATACAACTTGTAAGCTGCTTGGGTGGTGAGAGACTCTCCTCTCCCTCAACCATTGTTGCTGATTATATAAACTTGAAAACAATGACTTTGGAAGTCTCAGGAGCTTTAAAAATTGAGTTATATAAATCTTTTGAATTCTTCTCTTTTCTCCACAAAACAATATTTCAATTCAGAGAAAATAGCAACACCATCTCCATCTCAGGCATCACCAACAGGTCTTATAAATATTAAAAACAAACTGTCAATTGCCTCCTTATAGAAGAAGCAAAAACAAAGCCAGTTTCTATTCTCAAAGTTCCTTCTACATTAAGTATAGTAGCTAACTATCAAGAAAGCAAAAGAAGTTAATCTCAAATGTGTGTTACCCTTGGACTTGCACTTTGTTTCATGTTTCAAAGAGTTTTCTTTGGGGGCTAGAAATATGGGACAGTGGTTAAAGGAAGATGCTTGCTTGAAAATCCTGACAGCTGGGTTCAATTTCACAGTACCCATGTAAAACCAGATACCAGATATTATATAATACTTTCTTTTGACTAGAGGCTTAAAATAAAGCTATTCCTCTATAATATTCCACTTTTTTTTTTCCACAGAAGGAACTTGGTACTCCAGAGACAAGCACCTCTCACAGGTCACAGAGCAAGATAGGACAGGACAGCCACAGCCCTCAGACCATCCCTGCCCAGATTCAGCTGACAAAGGAGACACATCAGCTAACAGTGATGGTGACTAGCTGAAAATGCACACTAATCTAATCTTCTGGCTGTCCTGGATGAATCTCAGGAATGTGGAAGGCTAGCATGTCAGATAGGCAATTACTGGCTGGACACAGGATTGCATAATAGGTACCACAAAAGTGGTACATGAGTCTAGCGTTTGTTTGTGGTGGAAAGAGATCCTGGCACACCCTTTCTCTTCTCTTCTCTCCTCTTCTCTCTCTCTCTTGTCAAACAATTTTATTGATAAAAATATTGATTTTTTTTCATTTTTTACATGTTTTACATTTTATTGGATGCCAGATATTGTGAATTTTACCTTTCAGGTTAAATATACTTGAACTTTGTTCTGAGGTGCAATTAATTCACTTGGAAATAGTTTGATCCTTTTGGGTACTACTATATGATTTGCTGCATAAAACCAGAGCAGTGTTTAGCTAGGGTACTTATCCTAGATTGTTGAAGTCAGACCCTTCTGATTCTTCTATTGAGCATGCCATGGTTTTCTAACAGCTTATGGACAAGAGCAAGCTCCACAGCCTTGTGTGATCCACTGAGTCACTTATTCTTTCTGTGGTTCTCAACACTTGAGTGGTTTCCTCATATACATGCATTGATCATTGAGCACTCAAGGCAGATCCAATTCTTTGGGGTTCCTTTTGTGCACCTGTCATTTCTCTCATACTCTGCCCTGTAGTCTTGCTGCCTTGTTCACCGCTGATTTAGTTCAGTTCCTCAACTCACAGAGCCTTTCTGTGCCCTTCTTCATACCTCCCCTATAGAATCCTTTTATGCAAAAAGTTTCAGTCAGGATACTGAATCTATATGATGTTTGTCCATCTTAGCCAAAAATTATAGTTTATAATAAACCAATATTTTAAATCTCAGGGTGTGACCCTTACAGCAATAAATGTTGGCACCCTTCTTCAATGCTATATGATGGGCATTGAAAAGCTGCAGTTTTCATTTCCTACGAACTTTATAAAGTAGAATCAACTTGTCAAAGGGAGCTATTGCTTTTTGAGACCTCCAAAGCCATCTTCTGACATAATGTGAAAGACCCTGGCTTTGTGTCTTTTTTAAAATTTGTGTGGACTAATAACAGGCATCAGAACATGCCTCCATTCCTTGGCGTGGTACAAGAAACTATTGAACAGTTGGGACAAAGTAAAAGTAAAAAGATTCTCCTTCTTTGTTTCTTCTCTCTTTCCCTATCATCTTCTTTCCTAGCTTATTTCATTAATTATGATACCACCTGCTTCAAAAGTGCTGAGGGATATCAGGGCAAGAGCTTATGTCCACGCTCAGGCTAGAAACCATACAGGGTATTTGGGATGCCCCAAAAGGAAAGCAGGGTATTTAATATGCCTTAGAAGAAGAGAATGGATCCACTATTGAAACTAAAGCTTCACTCACATCCAGAAAGTGTTACCTGCCCCCACTCCATCCATCACAACCCACATCCTGAATGAAGTTCCTCTTTTCAGGTCTAAGATGGTGGTGAGACCCTGTCTCAAAAAATGATGTTAGTGCATAAGAGCCAAGAATTCGGAGTATTATTTAACTAGATGGTCACCTCTGTGTCCCTCACTGCAGCTTCACACAATAAGTGTCTCTTCCACTAAGGGCCAGTCAATTCTGACTCTAGAATACTAGCCCCTGCACAGTGGGATTAATCATCCCTTTTGCCCTTCATTAATAGATGAGAAAAGGGAGATGCAGCATTAAATGACTTGTTCCCAGATGCCACAGTGAGGAAATAATATAAACATCCTCTAAAATCAAAACTAGTCTATGGTTTGAGTAGGATCTGAGTGTTCCACAAGGGCTCATTCTTATCCATGGTATAGTCCCCTGTTAGGAGGTGGTGCTTTAGTGGAGTTCCTACAGTAATTGGGGCATTTCCTCAGATGGGAACTATGGTGCTTCCACAGTGATATTAGCTGCCTGGAACAAATATACTCCTGCCATGATGTGCTTCCAGTTACCATCCTTACCAGAAGCCAGGTCATCTGGGCCATCCTGATCTTAGAGTTTTTAAATTTATTTTATGTATTTATGAGGTAGAGAGAGAGAGAATGGGCATGCCAGGGCCTGTAGCCAACTGCAAACAAACTCCAGATGTAGGTGTCACCATTTGTTCCTGGCTTATGTGGGATCTGGGGAGTTGAGACTGAGTCCTTACACTTCACAGGCAAAAGCCTTAATTACTAAACCATCTCTCTAGCATGATCTTGGAGTTTGAACATCAAAACTTATGAGCTAAATAAACATTTTCTCTTCCTTCAGGTATTTCTTTATTAGTTAGTTTTAACCACTATACCACCAGTCTAATTTAGTGTTCAGCTCTTTGCTGCCTCTGGATTCCTGCTTTAGTGAGCTTTGGGTGACAGTTCTGTCTGTTCCCACCTCCCTGCAGCTTCCTCTGCAACTCCTAGGCCCTGGAAGGTGTGATAGAGATGACACTCTTGTGGTAGGCAGTTGGTTATCTTTTCTTGTTATATTGATAGACATTGTATCTCTCCAGTATTCTCTGGTATCTATAAAATAAAACAGATTCTCCAAAAACAAGTGAGAGAAGCTTGGATTAAAGGGGATAATCATAGTTGAGACAATTTTTATGTGTGTGCCCACCCTAAGCCAAAGAGCAGTGGTGGCTTCTCTCTGGGGTCTGTGTTGACTCCCTATGGGACTCTGACTTGGTTCCCAATATCATGTATGAGTTCAATACTACTGAATTGTCTTCATGTCCAATCTGAGAACAGATGATTATCTTCATAGGCTGTGTGTCCTTATTGCATAGGCTAGTTATTTTCATGCCTTGCAGGATCCAATTTTAAAAAATGGGGCAGGTAATTGAACAGAAAATTCTTGAAGAATGAAATACAAGTGGCCAATAAATATTTAAAAAGATGTTCAGGGGACTTCCAGTCAAGAAGGCATCTGCTTAACATTGCCTCAGTTCATGGGGAAGGAAAGGCAAGACCCTTAAGATTAAAGGGATTTTTCAGGGGTGCTGATTCTAGCAGGTTCCCAGTGAGAGCAGGTGGAGGAGCAAAACAGGGAATCCATTGATTTCCAAGCCCTAGGGTAGCCCCTCAGCTCCCCAATTCCCTCAAGCAGTCATCCTAGCCATGAGTCCCAGCCTGAAGACCCTCCTGCACTAACCACAGGCCAAGTGGACCCAACTAGCAGGCTAAGACCTATGCTTTAGCAGAACTTTCAAAACTTTCAAAACTCAAAAAATTGTATGAATGGGGTCCTTGCTAGATTAGACCTCATAGAAAAGAACCAGGAAGCATTTCAAAGACAGTTAAATGATCTGAGAGAGAAAAAAAAAAAAAAAAAAAAAAGAGGACCTCAAATAACCAACTGGCTAAGCTCAATAAAGACATTAAAAAATACAGAGATGAACTCCAAGAAGCTTTAAGAAAATCAGAAAATGATGTGAAAAGGGAACTCAACAGAGGGATGGAAACTATACATAAAAAGGCAGTAGAAAATGCAGACCAAATTGTACAAGCCCCAAACTCTATACAAGCTCTAAAGAATACAGTCAAAGCCGGGTGTGGTGGTGCACGCCTTTAATCCCAGCACTAGGGAGGCAGAGGTAGGAGGATTGCTGAGAGTTTGAGGCCACCCTGAGACTACATAGCTAATTTCAGGTCAGCCTGGACCAGAGTGAGACCCTACCTTGCAAAAAAAAAAAAAAAAAAAAAAAAAGAAAGAAAGAAAGAAAGAAAGAAGGAATAGAGTCAGCCAAGTGGAGGATAGAAATCAGAACTGGAAGACAAAACAGAAGAAATAGGTCATGAGTCCAAAAGTTTCAGTAAGTTCAAAAATGTCTGTGAACTGAACATGAGGGAAATGTGGGATACACTTAAACAGGTGAACATTCAACTTATGGGTATACCAGAAGGGGAAGAAATTCAGACCAGACACATGGAAAAAATATTCAACAAAATTATCAAAGAAAACTTCCCCACCCTCTCAAAAGAAAATCTCATCGAGACACAGGAAGCTAGCAGAACTCCAAACAGACTGGACCAAAGGAGAAACTCTCCAAGACATATTATCATTAAGACTCTAAACATCAAGCACAAAGTGAAAGTCCTAAAAGCAGCTAGGGAGAAATAACATGTTACCTATAAAGGAAACCCCATCAGAATTACTTCATATTTCTCAATGGAAACCCTAAAAGCCAGAAAAGCCCGGAAGGGAACACTGCAAACTCTAAGAACTTATAGCTTCCAAGCCAAACTACTCTATCCAGCAAAAGTATCGCTCATAAGAGATGATGAAATAAAAGCCTTTCACGATAAAAGTCAGCTACACAACTATATGAACACAAAGCCAAACCTACAGAAAGTACGTCAGGGAATTCTAACACAGAAGAAGCAAACAACCAACCACAAGTGCCCATGAGAAGCAGAAGCCATTAACCAAACTGTGAGAAGGCACAAAAACTACAAAAAACAAGAAACCACCAAACCACATAAACCACCACATATGGCAGGTATCAAAACAAACCTCACAGTTATTACCCTAAATATTAATGGTCTTAATTCACCATCAAGAGACATAAGCTAACAGGGTGGATCAGAAAATTAGATCCCTCAATCTGCTATCGTCAAGAAACCCACTTCACTACTAAAAGACAGACACCTCTTCAGGATGAAAGGGTGGAAAATGATATTCCAAGCAAACAGAAACAAAAAACAAGCAGGTGTAGCTATACTTATATCAGATAAAATAGACTTCAAGCCAAAAGTAATCAAAAAAGACAAAGATGGCCACTTCTTGCTCATCAAGGGAACAATCCAATAAGAGGATATCACAATCATCAATCTTTATGAACCAAACACAGGAGCACCACAATTCATAAAACAAAATCTACTGAACAACAAAACGGAAATAACCACCAACACCATCATAGTTGGGGACTTCAATACTCCACCATCGGCAATAGACAGATCATCCAAACAGAAAATTAACAGGGAAGTAAGAGATCTCAACAACACCATAGATAAATTGGACCTAATGGACATCTATAGAACATTCTACCCCCAAACCACAGATTACACATTCTTCTCAGCTGCCCATGGAACCTTCTCTAAAATAGATCACATACTGGGTCATAAAGACTGCTTCCATATATTAAAGAGGATCGACATAATTTCCGGCATGATATCAGATCACAATGTTGTATTGCTAGAAATTAACAAAAAAGTTGCACCAGGAACCCAACCAGCTCCTAGAAACTGAACAACACACTCACAAACAATAAATGGGTACTGGAAGAAATAAAAAGTGAAATTGCAAAATTTCTGGAAATGATTGACAATGAGAACACATCATACCAAAACTTATGGGACACAATGAAAGCGATCCTCAGGGGACAATTCATTGTGCTAAATGCTGTCATAACAAAGACAGAGAGATCCCACATCAACAAACTAACCATCCACCTAAAGGCATTGGAAAAACAAGAGGTATACAACCCCAAAAGCCCCAGATGGAAAGAAATAATAAGATCAGAACAGAAATTAATGAATTGGAAACTAAGAAGACAATTAAGAGAATTGATCAAAGTGCTGGTTCTTTGAAAAAATAACAAGATTGATAACTACTGGCCAATTTGATGAAGCAGAAAAAAGAGAAAACTCAAATTAACAAAATTAGAAATGAAAAAGGAGATATCACAACAGACATAAGTGAAATCAGGAGAATCATCAGGACTTACTTCAAAAACCTCTACTCCACAAAACTGGATAATATGGAGGAAATGGATGAATTGCTGGACACATACCACCTACCAAAGCTAAACCCAGAGCAGATTAATCTCCAAAACAAACCTATAACACCCTTCGAGTTTGAAAAGGTAATCAAACACTTCCCCCCAAAGAAGAGTCCAGGACCAGATGGTTTCTCAGCTGAATACTATCAAACCTTCATGGAAGAACTGAAACCAAATTTTCTCAAACTGTGCCACACAATCAGAGAACAAGGAAACATCCCCAACTCCTTCTATGAAGCTAGCATCACCCTAATTCCAAAACCAAGCAGAGATGCCACAAAAAAAGAAAATTATAGGCCTGTTTTCCTGATGAACATAGATGCAAAGACCCTGAACAAAATCCTTGCAAACCGAATTCAACAGTACATCAGAAGCATTATCCACCTTGATCAAGTTGGAAAATGGCAATCTTACCAAAAGCACTATATAGATTTAATGCAATGCCTAAAAAAATCCCAACTTCTTTCTTCACTGAGATAGAAAAAACTATCTCAAAATTCATATGGAAAGGAGAAGGCCTCAGATATCTAAGCATATCCTCAGCAAAAGAAACACCTCTGGAAGCATCACCATACCTGATCTAAAACTATACTACAAAGCCATTGTAATAAAAACAACATGGTATGGGCATAAAAGCAGGAATATAGACCAATGAAACAGAATAGGAGACCCTGACTTTGGGTCAAGTAACTACAGCTACTTGATATTTGACAAAGGTCCTACCAATGCAGAATGGAAAAAAGACAGCATATTCAACAAATGGTGCTGGACAAACTGGACTACCATATGTAGGAAAATGAAACTCAATTGACACATCTCACCATGCACAAAAATCAACTCCAAATGGATCAAAGACCTTAATATAAAACCAGAAACTCTGCTACTACTGGAAGAAAAAATAAGAGGAACCTTCCATGACTTAGGAGTGGGAAAAGACTTCCTGAACAAAACCCCAACAGCCCAGGAAATTAAACAATCACTCAACCATTGGGATCTCATGAGGATGACAAATACACTATAACCAAAGCCAGCAGATTACCCACAGAATGGGAGAAAAATTTTGCCAGCTATACAAGTGACAGAGGCCTAATTTCTAGAATTTACAAACTCCAAAGCCTAAACAATAAATCATCAAACAACCCACTCACAAAATGGGGCAGAGAACTGCACAGGGAGTTCTCAGAGGAAGATATACAAATAGCAAAAATACACTTAAGAAAATGTTCAGCAACCCTAATCATCAGGGAAATGCAAGTTAAAACAACTAAGAGATTCCACCTTACCCCAGTAAGGATAGCTAACATTAAAAAAACAATGAAAACAAATGCTGGCAAGGCTGTGGAGAAATAGGAACAAGTGTTCACTGTTGGTGAGAATGTAAAATGGTTCATCCATTATGGAAAGCTATATGAGACTCCTGAAAAAAAATGACTATACACCTACCAACAGATCCAGTTATTCCCTTACTGGGCTTTTACCCTAAAGGCTCCAAGCCTCAGATCAGAGAGATTTTCTCAACCATGTTTATAGCTAAGAGCTGGAATCAACCCAGATGTCCATCATTAGATGAATGGATAACAAAGATGTGGTATATCTATACTATGGAATTCTACATAGCAGTAAGGAAAGATGAAATAATGAAATTCTAAAGAAAAAATGGTCCAACTTGGAACAGATCATCCTCAGTGAGCTCACCCAGTCACTAAAAGATAATCATCACATGATCTCATTCATCTGTCGCTCCTAACCTGAATCTGCCTGAGATGCTGCCAAACCTAATAAGTACCCTGAGGACCAGATAATAAGGAGGGTGGGATGGGGAAGGGAAAGGGTGGGAGGAGCGCAAGGGTGGGAGGCAGGGTAAGGGTGGGGGGACACAAATAGGGACCCAAAAGGGAATGATACTATAAAACCCTATATTCTGAACAACAGGCTAAAACATTGATCCTTCAGCAGGCCCTCAGAGGGGAACACCTGAACCACAGAGAACTGGAGAGAACATCATGAAGACCAATTTTAATCTTTTCCTGTCTCTCTCCCCCCCCTCCTCCTCTTCTCCTCCTCCTCCTCCTTCTTCTCCTCTCTATACTCACTTTCTCTTTTATATTACCTATCTTTTTCTTCCTTCACCTTCATTGGTGCTGACTTATAACTCCCAGTACCAGCAGAGGGTTAACTTTCACAATGAGTTGTTGATCTGAGAGACTTACAAGGTTTCCCCCAAAAGACAGATTTCTATCAGAGTTCTTGATGACCCACCAAAGGTTAATGGTAAGACCCTACTCTCAAAGACAGAATACAGGGGTGAGAAAAACATGGAGAGACTGGTTGGATTCTGGAAGAGGGTCTAAGCTACTCAGCAGCAAACAACCTGATGTGATGCTCATACAAGTGCAGTAGTGGCACACAGCCATCAACTGCTCTAGATTTGGCTAATGGAGCCACTCAGTGGAATGGAACCCATACCTGGAAATGGGAAACAAATCAGAACCATATCCAAAATGAGCCCACTCTCCAATATCAAGCTCCCACCAATAGTGGGATACAAGAGGGCCTACACCTATTAAATTCTTTCTAAAATAATGGTTATCCACGTATCTTGCACTGACCTCACTCTCCAACAGGAATCAGCCCATCAGGCACCAGATGAAGCCATTGAGTTATAGGGGAAATGAGCAAGAGTGATGCTTTATTGGTGAACCTGGTACCAGCCCAAGGGTGAAGGAGATAGACACAAAGAACTCTCAACCCCTAACAAATCAGATATCCAGAGACACAAAGATTCACAAAACCTTGTCATTGAAATAGACCTAAAATGAACCCAACATAGCTCAGGGAAACTGGTGGAAGAGGGGCAAAAAGATTGTTAGAGCCATGACTTGGGTCATTATACACAGAGTCATTGCCTCTCCCACATAACTGATGGCTACTCCCATAAGGCAAGACTCACATTACCCATGGGAGGAGGATAGGAAGAAGGCTCACAATGGTACCATAATGGCTGTATATATACTATATAAATAACTAATAAAAATATGTTTAAAAAATTCAAGAAAGAAATTGAGGAGGACTTGAGAAAATGGAAGGGCCTCCCATGCTCCTGGAAGGGAGAATCAACATTGTGACAATGACAATCTTACCAAAAGCAATATACAGATTTAATGCAATACCAATAAAAATCCCAACATCTGTCTTTACAGAGATAGAAAAAATGAACTCAAAATTCATATGGAATGGCAGAAGGCCTTGGATGTCCAAACATATACTCAGCAAAAGAAATACCTCTAGAGGCATCACCATACATGATCTTAAGCTATACTACAAAGCCATAGTAATAAAAACAACATGGTACTGGTATAAAAACAGGATGATAGACCAATGGAACAGAATCGAGGATCCAGATTTGGGTCAAATAACTGCACCTACTTGATATTTGACAAAGGCCCTAACAATGTAGACTGGAAAAAAAGACAGCATCTTTAACAAATGGTGCTGGACAAACTGGGCATATGCAGGAAACCTTTTGATCCACACATTTGGCCATGCACAAAAATCAAGTCCAAATGGATCAAAGACCTCAATATAAGACTGGAATCACTGCTACTACTGGAAGAAAAAGTAGGAGGAACTTTTCATGATATTGGAGTGGGAAAAGACTTCCTGAACAAAACCCCAGTAGCCCAGGAAATTAAACTCAACCATTGGGATCTCATGAAGCTTAAAAGCTTTTTCACAGACAAACATACAATAATCAAGCCAATAGATTACCCAGAGAATGGGAAAAAAATTTTGCCACAGAGGCATAATTTCTAAAGTCTACAAAGAACTCAAAAACCTAAACAATAAAAAGTCAAACAACCCACTCAAAAAATGGGGCAGGGCTGGAGAGATGGCTTAGTGGTTAAGGTGTTTTCCTATAAAGCCAAAGGATCCTGGTTCAATTCTCCAGGACCCATGTAAGCCAGATGCACAAGGGGGTGTATGTGTCTGGAGTTTGGAGTTCCTTTGCAGGGGCTGGAGGCCCTAGCACACCCATTCTCTCTATATTTCTCTTTCTCTCTCTACCTGTTTCTCTCTCTCAAAATAAATAATATATATTTTTTAAAAAAAATAGGGCAGAGAACTGCACAGGGAGTTCTCAGAGGAAGAAATAACAAATGGAAAACACACACTTAAGAAAATGTTGAACACCCCTAACCATCAGGGAAATGTAAAATGTAAATTAAAACATCTATGAGATTCCACCTTACCCCAGAGAAGATAGCAAACATTAAAAAATGTAATGATGGGCTGGAGAGATGGCTTAGCAGTTAAGGCACCTGCCTCTTAAGCCTAAGGATGCTTGTTCCAATCTCCAGCGGTTCTAATCTCCAGGTCCCATGTTTAGCCAGATGCAAGTGACACAAGGGCGCAATGCCGCACTTGACCACAAGGGGGCCCACATATCTGGATTTCATTTGCAGCAGCTGAGAGGCTGCTGACAAGCCCATCTCTATCTGTCTTCCTCTCCCTCTCTCTCTGTCTCTCTCTGTGTCTGTCTCAAAAAAAAAATTGTAATGATAACAAATTCTGGAGAAGGTATGAAGAAATAGGAACCCTCATTCACTGCTGGTGGGAATGTAAGCTGGTACAACCACTTTGGAAAGCAATATGGAGACTCCTGAAAAGGACGACTATACAGGTACCAACAGACTCAGTTATCCCCTTCCTGGGCATTTACCCTAAAATCTCCAAGCCTCAGATCAGAGATCTTTGTTCAACCATGTTTATAGCTGCTCAATTCATTACAGATAAGAGCTGTAATCAACCCAGAGGTCCATCATTAGATGGATGGATAACTAAGATGTGGTATATCTACACAATGGAATTCTACACAGCAGTAAGGAAAAATGACACAAAGCAATGTGAAGAAAATTGGTCAAACTTGGAACAGATCATTCTCAGCAAACTCACCCAATCAAAGAAAAATAGGTGACACATGGTCTCACTCATCTGTGGCTCCTAATTTGTATTTTCCCAAGATGCAGTCACACCTAATATACATCTCAAGGACTGGACAATAGGAGGGTGGGGTGGGAAGGGCAAGGTAAGCATGAGTTGGGGGGGACAAAAAACTGGACCCAAATGGAAATGGCACCATAAAATCCTACATCCTGAAAGACATACTGAAAAGTTGAACCTGCATCAGGTGCTTAGACAGAACACCTGAATCACAGGGTCCTGGAGAGGGTATGATGAAGACTAACCTCAATCTTCTCCTGTTTCTCTCTCTATCATGCCCTCTTCTTTCTCTTCTCTCTTTTTCTTTATATACCAATATTTTTTCTTCCTTCTTTTCCCTTGGCACTGACCTGTAACTCCTAGTGCCAGCATGTGGTTAACATCCACAATGAGCTGTTGATCAGTGAGACCTACAAGGTTTCCCAAAAGAAGCAGATTTCTATCAGAGTACTTGATGATCCACCAAAGGTTAATGGTAAGACCTTACTGCTGAAGACACCATATGCTGTTAGGATGGAACATGGAGACATGTCTGGAATCTGGAAGAGAGTCAGTCCCCAGAGAGTTAGCTTGTATAGTGCCAGAAAGTGCTACATAAGTGACTAGGGGAAAATGATCAAACTCTGTCTAAGTAACTCATGGTCTAAGCTATTCAGCAGCAAACAACCTGACATGATGCTCACACAAGTGCACACAGCCATGGTGAGTTACCAACTGCTCTTGATTTAGCTAACGGATCTGCTCAGTGGAATGGATCCCATACCTGGATCCAGGAAACAAGTCAGAACCATATCCAACAATGAGCCCCTCTCCAATATCAAGTTTCCACAAATAGTGGGATACAAAAGGGCCTACACCTATTAAATTCTCTCTAAAATAATAATGGTTATCCATGTCTCTTGCACTGACCTCACTCTCCGTTGGAGAATCTGCTTCTCTCTTTCAGATGGACGCAGAACTTCAGGAGAGAATCAGCCCTTTGCATCTCACCAGGGCACTAGCTGAAGCCACAGAATTATTGGGGAAATGAGCCAGGGTGCTTCTTTCTCAGTGAACCTGGTACCAGCATATGGGTGAAGGAGATAGACACAAAGAACACTCAACTTCTGCCAAATCAGATATTCAGAGACACAGAGACTCCCAAAACCTCAGCTTTCTTTCACCAAAACCTTCAGAACTTCACCAAAACTCTCTACCATCCCCCACTTTTCCCCAACCCATCTAGCCTACAGTACCCCCCCACCCCATTCTGTCAACACTATATTGTGTATCTTTCTTTCCTTTACTCCTGGGCCCTTACCTAACCAGTCCATCACCCATCATGTGTGTCTTCCTATGACTTCCAACATCTTGGTCCATTCCCTGTGTCCTCCATGTGAAACACCCTCAAATGCCATGGTGCTCAAGATGCAGGCATTTTCAACTCTTCCACATACATATGCATATTCTAACCCTTGACCTAAGACTTATTGGTCCTTGCCTTTTTCTGTTCATGTCTTAAAAAAATTTTTTTAAGAGTTCCAGTTCAGATGGCAGTGTAGGAACCATGCCAAAACAGCAAAACAGCCTAGCGGAGAAAAAGAAAAAAAAAAAAAAACAGAAAAATACACTCTTTTAAAAAGTGAGGTGTATGGTAAATTATCAACCACAGCAGAGAAGTAGGAGAGATCCAGAGCATCTAGAGCCTACAGAAACAGGCAGAAACGGCTCCAGCAGTAGCGTTGAGTTCCACACGGCTACAGGGAAAAAGAAAAAAGAAAAAAAGCCAGGTGAGGGGATTTTCCACTCACACCAGCCTCCTTTCAAAATAAAGAAACATGGAAGGAGGATGGCAGAGACGAATGGAGCAGCAAAATTTCTAGAAATGAATGAAAATGATAACACATTGTACCAAAACGTATGGGACACGATGAAGGCAGTCCTCATAAATGCCTTCATAACAAAGACAGAGAGATCCCAAATCAACAACCTAACCATCCACCTAAAGGCATTGGAAAAACAAGAATCCAACCCACAAAGCTCCCGACGGAAAGAAATAATTAGAGCAGAGCCGAAATTAATGAATTGGAAACTAAGAAGACAATTAACAGAATTGATGAAGCAAAGATCTGGGTCTTTGAAAAAAAAAAAAACAAAATTCATAAACCCCTAGCTGATTTGATCAAGCAGAAAAAAGAGACAACTCAAATTAACAAAATTAAAAATGAAAAAGAAGAGATCATAACAGACATAAATAAATTGGAAATATCAACAGGACTTACTTCAAAAACCTCTACGCCACAAAGCTGGATAATATAGAGGAAATGGATGAATTTCTGGACACACATGACTTACCAAAGTTAAACTGAGAACAGATTAATCTCCCAAACAAACCTATCACAACCATCGAGATTGAAAGAGTAATCAAAAATCTACCAAAAAATGATGACTATAGAGGTACCAACACACCCAGTTATCCCCTTACTGGGCATTTATCCTAAAAGCTCCAAGCCTCAGATCAGAGATATTTGCTCAACCATGTTTATAGCTGCTCAATTCATAATAGCTAAGAGCTGGAATCAACCCAGATGTCCACCATTAGATGAATGGATAACTAAGATGTGGTATAGCTACACAATGGAATTCTACATAGCAGTAAGGAAAAATGACACAAAGCAATTTGAAGAAAAAATGGCCAAACTTGGAACAGATCATTCTTAGCGAACTCGCGCAATCACAGAGAGATAACTGTCGCATGGTCTCACTCATCTGTGGCTCCTAATTTGTATTTAACAGAGATGCTGACACACCTAATAAACATCTCAAGGACTGGATAATAGAGATGGTGGGATGGGAGGGCAGGGCAAGGGCGGGGGCAACCAAAACCTGGACCCAAATTTGCCCTCAGATACTTGTTTATACCCATACTGTAGTGCTGCTCTCACATTTGATGAGAAAATGTTCTTTTCACAGATGGCTGTCACTACTGAAGAAACAACAACATATCAAAATTGTTCAGTAGTTAAGGCATTGGCCAGCAAAGCTTAATTAGACAGGTTTTATTCCATAGTACCTACGTAAAGTCAGATGCACAAAGAGGCGCTTGAATCTGCAGTTCATTTCCATCAGCTGGACACCCTGGAGCAGCCATTCTCTTTGCAACTCTTCTCTCTATCTCACTCTTTTTTTGCAATAAATAAATAAATAAATAAATAAATAAATAAATAAATAAATAAAAACTAAAAAATACTTTTAAAAAACACATCATGGGCTAGAGATATGGCTTAGCAGTTAAGGACCCAGGTTGGATTCTAGAGTACCCACATAATAAGCCAGTTGCACAAGGTGGCACATGTGTCTGGAGTTCATTTGCAGTGGCTAGAGGCCCTAGTGTGCCCATTCTTCTCTCTCTCTCTCTCTCTCCTCGCTTTCTCTCTTGTGTCTTTTTGGGACATTATATTTCACAGAAGTGGTGACCATTGCATTCATGACCACAGAGCACCTGGTATTACCTTTAAAATATATAACCCCACCAATACATCATCTTTGATCATAAAGGAAGGCAAAATATCATCAAAGAGCAGAAGGACTAGATGGGGGCGGAAGGGATTCAATGGAAGAGATTTGGGTGAGGGAACAAGAGAGACTGCTGTGAGGGGACTAGGATAAGTTACATTGCGTGAATATATAACTGTCAACTAAATATATAATAAAAAATATATAATAAACGAAAAGGCCAGAACAAATGACAGCAGGTCTGAAGAAACACATCAACAAAGAAGATATTCAGATGGCAAATGATCCTAAATAGCTCAGCAAATGCCAGTTGGGAATCAAATAAAAAATTACAACAGTGATGTATCACCATGCAACTTTTAGAACAACTGAAAACTTATTCATGTAAGCACTGCATGCTGCAAGGATATGGAATATCAGAAATGCTTATGTTTATTGGTGGGAAGGTAAAATGGCACAACTCTAAGATACTTTGGCATCATATGATAATTTCCCTTGAAAAAAGGTAATACATTAAAGTCAATTTCATTCTGATATATAATTCATGTTCAATATTTGAAAACAAACTAAAACTTTCAATATGAAGTGTCTGAGATACAAAACCATAGCATTGTATGAAGACATTAATAAAAAGCACATTCAGTATCCATCCATGCATGACAAAACCTTTCTAGGCAAAAATGAAATTCAGCCGGGCATTGTGGTGCACACCTTTAATCCCAGCACTCGGGAGGCAGAGGTAGGAAGATTGCCATGCGTTCAAGGCCACCCTGAAACTACATAGTGAATTCTGGGTCAGCCTGAGCTAGAGTGAAACCCTACCTCAACAAACAAACAAACAAACAAACAAACAAACAAACAAAAACAAAAATTAAATTCAGTGGGTCATAGCCACACATAGGAAAATAAAAGAGAAATAAAAGTGACTAGATGAAAGAAGAAGGATTCAGCAGAAGAGAAAGAGCTTTCTTTCACCAAAACCTTCAGAACTTCACCAAAACTCTCTACCATCCCCCACTTTTCCCCAACCCATCTAGCCTACAGTGTGCCCCACCCCATTCTGTCAACACTATATTGTGTATCTTTCTTTCCTTTACTCCTGGGCCCTTACCTAACCAGTCCATCACCCATCATGTGTGTCTTCCTATGACTTCCAACATCTTGGTCCATTCCCTGTGTCCTCCATGTGAAACACCCTCAAATGCCATGGTGCTCAAGATGCAGGCATTTTCAACTCTTCCACATACATATGCATATTCTAACCCTTGACCTAAGACTTATTGGTCCTTGCCTTTTTCTGTTCATGTCTTAAAAAAATTTTTTTAAGAGTTCCAGTTCAGATGGCAGTGTAGGAACCATGCCAAAACAGCAAAACAGCCTAGCGGAGAAAAAAAAAAAAAAAAAAAAAAAAAAAAAACCAGAAAAATACACTCTTTTAAAAAGTGAGGTGTATGGTAAATTATCAACCACAGCAGAGAAGTAGGAGAGATCCAGAGCATCTAGAGCCTACAGAAACAGGCAGCAGAAAGGGGCTCCAGCAGTAGCGTTGAGAGTTCCACACGGCTACAGGGAAAAAGAAAAAGAAAAAAAGCCAGGTGAGGGGATTTTCCACTCACACCAGCCTCCTTTCAAAATAAAGAAACATGGAAGGAGGATGGCAGAGACGAATGGAGCAGCAAAATTTCTAGAAATGAATGAAAATGATAACACATTGTACCAAAACATATGGGACACAATGAAGGCAGTCCTCATAAATGCCTTCATAACAAAGACAGAGAGATCCCAAATCAACAACCTAACCATCCACCTAAAGGCATTGGAAAAACAAGAATCCAACCCACAAAGCTCCCGACGGAAAGAAATAATTAGAGCAGAGCCGAAATTAATGAATTGGAAACTAAGAAGACAATTAACAGAATTGATGAAGCAAAGATCTGGGTCTTTGAAAAAATAAACAAAATTCATAAACCCCTAGCTGATTTGATCAAGCAGAAAAAAGAGACAACTCAAATTAACAAAATTAAAAATGAAAAAGAAGAGATCATAACAGACATAAATGAAATTGGAAATATCAACAGGACTTACTTCAAAAACCTCTACTCCACAAAACTGGATAATATAGAGGAAATGGATGAATTTCTGGACACATATGACTTACCAAAGTTAAACTGAGAACAGATTAATCTCCCAAACAAACCTATCACAACCATCGAGATTGAAAGTGTAATCAAAAATCTACCTAAAAATGATGACTATAGAGGTACCAACACACCCAGTTATCCCCTTACTGGGCATTTATCCTAAAAGCTCCAAACCTCAGATCAGAGATATTTGCTCAACCATGTTTATAGCTGCTCAATTCATAATAGCTAAGAGCTGGAATCAACCCAGATGTCCACCATTAGATGAATGGATAACTAAGATGTGGTATAGCTACACAATGGAATTCTACATAGCAGTAAGGAAAAATGACACAAAGCAATTTGAAGAAAAAATGGCCAAACTTGGAACAGATCATTCTTAGCAAACTCACCCAATCACAGAAAGATAACTGTCACATGGTCTCACTCATCTGTGGCTCCTAATTTGTATTTAACAGAGATGCTGACACACCTAATAAACATCTCAAGGACTGGATAATAGAGATGGTGGGATGGGAGGGCAGGGCAAGGGCGGGGGGCAACCAAAACCTGGACCCAAATGGAAATGGTACCATAAAATCCTATATCCTGAAGAACATACTAAAAGATTGAACCTGCATCAGGTGCTTAGAGAGAACACCTGAATCACAGGGGCCTGGGGAGGGTATGATGAAGACTAACTTCAATCTTCTCCTGTTTTTCTCTCTATCCCTCCCTCTTCTCTCTCTTTTCTCTTTCTCTTTCATGTTACCTATACTTTTTCTTCCTTCTTTTCCCTTGGCACTGACCTGTAACTCCCAGTACCAGCATGTAGTTGACATACACAATGAGCTATTGATCAGAGAGACATACAGGATTTCCCAGAAGAAGGCAGATTTCTGTCAGAGTACTTGATGACCCACCAAAGGTTATTGGTAAGACCCTACTGCTAAAGACACCATATGCTGTTCAGATGGAACATGGAGAGACCTGGGTGGAATCTGGAAGAGAGTCAGTCCCTGGGCAGTTAGCTTGTCTAGTATAAGAAGGTGCTATATAAGTGACTGGGGGAAAATGACCAACATCTGTCTAAGCAACTCGTGGTCTAAGCTACTCAGCAGCAAACAACCTGATGTGATGCTCTCACAAGGGCAATAATGGCACACAGCCATGGTGGGTTACCAACTGCTCTAGATTTGGCAAACTGATCTGCTCAGTGGAACAGAACCCATACCTGGAAGTGGGAAGTCAGAACCATATCCAAAAATAAGCCCACTATCTAATATCAAGCTCCCACCAATAGTGGAATACAAAAGGGCCTACATCTATTAAATTCTCTCTAAAATAATAATGGCTATCCATGTATCTTGCACTGACCTCACTTGGGGTATATGCTTCTCTCTTTCAGATGGACGCAGAACCTGAGGAGGGTATCAGCCAATCACACCTCACTAGGGCACCAGCTGAAGCCATAGAGTTATTGGGGAAATGAGCAAGAGTGTTGCTTTCTCAGTGAACCTGGTACCAGCATATGGGTGAAGGAGATAGACACAAAGAACACTCAACTTCTGCCAAATCAGATATTCAGAGACACAGAGACTCCCAAAACCTCGTCACTGAAATAGTCCTAAAATGAACCCAACATGGCTCAGGGAAATTCAAAGAAGAGGGGGAGGAAAGATTGTTAGAGCCATGAGTTGGGTCATTATGCACAGAGATATTGCCTCTCCCACATAACTGATGGCTACCCCCATAAGGCAAGAACATTACCCATAGGGGGAGGAAAGGGATAAAGCTAATGATGGTACCATCATGGATACATATGGTCTATATACATAATTAACAAAAAAATTAAAATAACTAAAAATATGTTCAACATCTTTAATCATCAGGGAAATGCAAATCAAACCAGATTTAAGATTCCATATACTCAAGTCAAGATGGCAATCATCAAAAAAAAATTAATGACAATAAACGCTGACCAGATTGTGGGGGAAGAGGAACCCTTATCCACTGTTTGATAGGAGTGCAATCTTGTACAACCACTATGGAAATCAGTATGCAAACTCATAAAAAAAAGATGAAAATAGATTTATCATCTGGTCCAGCTATATCACTTCTGACCATAGATCCTAAAAACTCCACCCTTTACTACAGAAATACTTTTACAGCCATGTTTGTTGCTGCTTTATTCACAATAGCTAGGAATTGTCATCAGCCCAGACACCCGTCAACTGATGAATGGATAATGCCAATGTGGTACATATACATAATGGAATTTTGCCCAGCAATAAGAAAAACTAAAATAATGAAATTCACTGGAAAATGAATGGACTTGGAAAAAATTATTTTGATCTTCACACAGGCTCAGAAAGACAAATGCCACATATTATTTCTTATATCTGGTTCCTAACATGGACCAGCTGGCATCAAATATAAACAGTAATAAACATCTAGAGTGTGGGCATAGAAGTAAAATAAGTCTAGGAGAAAGTAGAAGTAGAGGATGATGAGAGGAGGAGATACTTGACAGGTGAGGGATGCGAGAAACAAAATATAGGAGGTGGAAAGGTTTTGCTGGGAAGTGGAAAGAGAGGTTAGGGAGGGTTAAACATGAATCAGTACCATAGAAACCTTCCTCCTGGATACCATTCTACTAAGCACAACCCTCAATAAGAGGGAGCAGGGCTTGTTTGGTCAGAAGTGCCCTGTATAATCAGGAGAAAGCTTAATACTAAGACCATGGGCTCAGGCTTGTAAATCCCAGTGCTAGAAATGGGTTGCCTCCAACAGTGAGCTATTGGTCAGGGAGGTCATGAGGTCCCCAAAACAATGCAGGACACTGCCAAAACACTTGGTTACCCACTATAGCTAAAAAGTAAAACCCAACATGGCTGTATACACACTATCTACATAAGTAATAAAAACAACAATGAAATAAATTTTTAAAAAGGTAAAACCCTACTGCTGAAGACAACGCAAGCTACAATAGTACAATACACAACATCAAGAGACAACAGTGGAACTGAGATGGAAGCCAATTCCCTCCTGGCTAGCTCCCATACCACTAGAATGTGATATAAGAGCTACTGAAGGATAATGGTCACCACTGGCTCACTCATGCTGCTGTTTCCACTTGCTGTGGCAGAGGTGGTGTCTACCTTCTGCTCATGCCATGTTTTCTCCTGCCATCATTGAGCTTCCCCTGGAGGCTGGAGGCCAAAACAAACCCTTTCCTCCCAAAAGCTGCTTTTGGTTGGGTGCTTTGTGCCAGCAACAAGAAAGGAACTACAGTAACCTCATAGCTCTGATTGTAGCCACATGCCCTTTCAAATACTACACTAATTTGTGTACATATGAGCACACATGCAAACAGAGGCAAGGTGGTTATTCTGATGCTACTCTTTTCCCTTCGGAAGAAAACTGTCTGACAAAATAGTCAGATATAAAAATGATATGTCAGGACACCATTCTATTACTCAGAACATCCTTCAAACAACACATCAACAGCTCATTCAGCACTTTGCTGACCTTTGAAGCATCTCAATCTCCAGAGTTTTGGAAACAAGGTTTCTGTTACACAATAAATGGTCATTGTACAGTGTAAAGTAGGGTGTGTACTCAGAGGTCAAGGATAAACTCTTGCAGAACACAGCCATGCATTATGTGAGGTTCACACAGTTTTAACTACCTTTAATTTTTGTTGTTATAAATCAGAAAACAAAACCCTCTTTAACATATGAGAACTAGATGAATTCAATGAAGAGTATAGTGAATTCAGTTGAGTTGGGGGTTTTTTAGTCTGTGGTAGTTTGAGTTTATGTTCCCCATTTACTCAAGTGTTAAAATTAAACTTGCAACTTGGATCTTCAGCCACCTGGCTGGAGGAGGTGTCACTGAAGGACGATCCTTGAGTTCATCCCTAAGGTGTGTTTGGTGGTGGATCTGATCCCAGCTCAAAGGGGTGTGTGTGTGTGTGTGTGTGTGTGTGTGTGTGTGTGCTGGTGCTGGTGTTTTGTTTGTTATAGTGGTTCCTTTCTGTTTGGATCTATGGAAATAAGCATGTTCTTCCACCATTGATGGAATTTCCCCCAGATCTGTAAGCTTGAAATAAATCCTGTTCCTCCCATAAACTGTGTCTTGTATGGATGTTCATCCAAGCAATGTAGAGCTGTCTGCAACAAACACCCAATATTTGTAATTAAAACTATGGAACAAACTTCTGGGTAAGATGGCTACATAAGGAGTCACACCAATCCAGCCCAGGGAGGGATCTGAGCAAAACCACAGCAAAATACATTCTTCTTCATCTGAAAAGTAAAGGTGTATAAGTATTTATTGGCCACAGCAGAGAAGCAGGAGAGACTAAGATCTATCAGAAAGGAGGAAATCTTCCAGAATCTCACCAAGGAGTTTGTGGACGCAGACCCAAACCACACGGATGCACACGAATCTGCACACCTGCCCATAGCCCAGCTGCAGGAGCACAGACCAAACAAAGGGATTTTCCAACCTCATCAGCCTCCTTAAAAGTCAAGAAACCTGAAGGAGAGACATCAGAGGAGCTGCTGAAGGGGACACAGGTGGGACCAGATGAGCAGTTCCAGCACAACTCTGGGCTTCCTGCACTCTCCCATTACCCAACCAACAGCACCACAACCCTCCAGAGCACACATTGAGCTCCCAGCATCAGGCCATCTAGCACAGCTGATCAGAAGACCAGATTAACAGTACAACACAAGGGCATCAAGGTGGGTACTCACCATTGGTGAGATTTGAAGCCATCCCAAAGGTAATGAGGCCAACTGACTAAAAAGCAGATTCATATGCCTACATTGGAAGTGCTAATCTTTCCATGTCAGGGCAGGATATAGGTTATATATTCTTGGTTGGCTTTACCATTCTCAATTAAGTTGTATTTGGGGATTAACTATTGTTGCCTTTGGTGTTTTCAGATTCATACCACCTTTGTCTTTTTCTTCTGTCATTATTGATGGCAGGGTCTGGTTCATCCCAGGAGGACCTGGAACCCATTTCAGAACAGAAATATCAACCTCTCAGATGAGAGAATTGAGGGTGTAGAGCAACACACACCCTTATGGATTTGGACTTTATAAGATTATCTGTTTGTTTCAATCCCCACTCTTGCATACTCTGTTGGTTTTTACTGAATGCATATATTGCTCAGTTGAATTTTATAATTTGCCAGTAAATTGCTCCACCCAGCCCACTAGAATACTTGAATAGAAGGCAAACTCAACACCTAGGATTACTTCTATGGTTGTATTGGAGCACAAGAGCTACACTTGGCACCTTAAACTCCTACTCTGAAGGTACATAAAGTGGGATTTCCAATTTTAAAAGAATCACAGATTATTAGAAAACTCAAGCATCAAATCAACTCAGGATGCAAAAATTGCAATATTATAATACAAGAAACACAAAGAATCAAAACCATACAGTCCACCAAAAATTATAAACCCTTCAGAAATTGCCCCAAATGAGACTGTTTTAGATAAAATGCCAGACAATGCTTTCAAAAAAATGATTTTATCTATACTCAAAGAAATCAAAGGAATCAAAGAAGAAAACAAAGGGATTAAAGAAGAAAATAAACTCCTGAAGAAATCCCAGGAGAACACAGGAAACCAGGTTAATGAAATAAGGATTTCAGGGGCTGGAGAGATGGCTTAGCAGTTAAGGTGCCTGCCTCCTAAGCCTAAGAATGCTGGTTCCAGTCTCCAGTGGTTCCAATCTCCAGGTGCCACGTTTAGCTAAATGCAAAGTGACCCAAGGGTGCAATTCTGCACTTGACCACAAGGGGGTGCACGCATCTGGATTTCGTTCGCAGCAGCTGAGAGGCTGCTGGCATGCCCATCTCTGTCTCCCTCTCCCTTTCTCTCTGTCTCTCTCCAAAAAAAGAAAGAAAGAAAGAAAGAAAGAAAGAAAGAAAGAGGGAGGGAGGAAGGAAGGAAGAAATAAATAGAAAGAAAGAAAGAAAGAAAGAAAGAAAGAAAGAAAGAAAGAAAAGAGGTCAGTACAACACATGAGTAAGGAAATAGAAATATTGAAGAAAAACCATGCAGAAATTCTAGAACTGAAAAACAATCATTCAACTAAAAATTTTGTGGAAAGTCTCACCAGTAGAATGAATGAAGAAGAGAACAGAATATCTAAATTAGAAGACCAGGTGGCAGATCTATTACAGTCCAACAAAGAGAAAGACAAGCCAATAGGAAAGTTAGAATGGGAATTTCAAGATATCTAGGACATTATGAAAAGATCAAACATAAGAATTCAGGGTATAGTAAATGGAGTATCTATAAGGCTGGATCCTGCCATTTGTTGCCTCCAGGAAACTCATCTCAC
Organism: Orientallactaga sibirica; assembly: GCA_036365145.1. Lineage (NCBI taxonomy): Eukaryota > Metazoa > Chordata > Mammalia > Rodentia > Dipodidae > Orientallactaga > Orientallactaga sibirica. Next base: position 4,660,237 of record JAEOAD010002517.1, read on the forward strand.
AATAAAAAATAGCCACTGTCTTAAGGCAAATGAATGGAAAATGGTATTTCAAGCAAATGGGTCTAAGAAACAAGAAGGGGTTGCTATGGTAATATCTGACAAGATAGACTACAAACCAACATTAGTGAGGAAAGATAAAGAAGGTCACTTTATACTGATTAAAGGAACATTCTAACAGGAGGACCTTACAATCCTAAATGTATATGCACCTAACATGGGGGCTCCCAATTTCATCAAACAAACACTATTTATCTGTGACTTATGGTCACAGATAACACCAAACACAATTACAGTGGGTGACTTCAATACCCCACTCTCATCAACTGACAGGTCATCCCAGCAAAAAATAGACAGATATCTGAATTAGATGATATCATGGAACAAATGAACCTAACAGATATCTATAGAACATTCCATCCAAATGCTGCAGAATATACATTTTTTCAGCAGCACATGAAACATTCTCCAAAATAGACCATATATTAGGATATAAAGCAAATCTTAGCAAATACAGGAAAACTGAAATAATCCCTTGTACTCTATCTGACCACAATGGGATTAAACTACAAATCAGCAACAAGAAAAACTACACAACATACACAAACTCATGGAGACTAAACAGTATACTATTGAATGATGAATGGGTCATTGAGGAAATAAAAAAAGAAAGCAATAAATTTATAGCATCACATGATGATGAGAATACAACATACCAGAACCTTTGGCACACATTGAAGGCAGTACTATGAGGGAAATTTGTAGTAGTTCTAAGAACCTATATGAAGAAATTAGAGAGTGTACAAGTAAACAATTTACTGTGTCACCTTAAGGCCTTGGGAAGAAGAAAAAGCACACCAAAAATCAGTACATGAGAAGAAATAATAAAGAATAGGGCAGAAATTAATGACAGAGAAACCAAAAAAAAAATATAATAAAATAAAGTCCAAAGAAACAATGAAACAGAGTGGGTTCTTTGCAAAGATAAACAAGATTGATAAATTCTTAGCAAATCTGACCAGAAGAAAGACAGAAGAAACAAAAATTAATAAAATTAGAAAAGAACAAGGCACCATTACAACAGATATCAAATAAATTCAGAAAATCACAAGGACATACTTTAAGAATATATATGCCTCACTAAAAATAGATATACCATATGATGCAGCTATAGCACTCCTAGGCATATGTCTGAAGGACTCTTCTCACTACCTTAGAGATATGTGCACAACCATGTTTATTGCTGCTCAATTCACAATAGCTAGGAAATGGAACCAGCCTAGATGTCCCTCCACAGATGAATGGATAATAAAGATGTGGTACATTTACACAATGGAGTTCTATTCAGTGGTAAAGAAAAATGAAATTATGAAATTTTCAGGGAAATGGATGGATCTGGGAAGGATTATACTAAGTGAGGTAACCCAGACCCAGAAAGCCAAACATCACATGTTCTCTCTCATATGTGGATCCTAGCTACAAATGTATATACTTGTGTGTGACCTGGAACCAAAAGTCAGTAGCAGAGGCCAGTAAGCTGGTAAAAGGCTATAAGGGAGGGAGGAGAGGGAAGAACTTAAGGGGATGGTATTGTATATATGTAAGTAGAAGAACAGATTACAGGGAGAGGAAAGGGCTAAGCAAGGCCAGGGGGAGAGAATACGTAAAAGAAGGGCAGAGGGAGAGCCAATCAAAATTCAAGATAGTCTGAATAAGACTTATGTAAACCTACTTTTTTGAATAATGGCACATCCAGAAGCTATAGACTGTTACTAGAAAATTTTCAGTGCCTGGGATGGGATACCTTCCAGTGAGTTGTTGGCCAAGGAGGTCCCTGTAGCCTCCAAAACATTACAGGCTATTGCCAAGGCCCTTGGTTTCCCTTGAGAAAAAGATGGTAAGACACTATTGCTGAAGACCTCACTTGTCTGAGCAGCAAGGTCACTGAGAAAGCAAGCTAGTGTTGAGCAGAAAACCTCCCTATAGACAAGCCAACTGAAAGCTGGAAAAAGCTGCACTGCATGCAGCTGTATGGAAGACAGAAGTCATCAGCAGTGAAAACAGTGGACACTGAAAATTCACATTTGGCCATACAGGCCCAATGACTGAACGGGTGCAGTAGTGGCATGTCTGCTCTTGGGGTAACCAACTGCTCCCTAATTGGACAGAAGGCCCTCTCTATGGGAGGGAATACATACCTGGTATGAAAAACCTAAGCAAAAGTCTATGGCAGGGGAGGTCATGATCCTTAGGGGTGTAAAACCTGCTCTTGTCTGGCTAAATGTATATATTATTCCCACCAAACTGCCCTGAAAGCACTACGCTTAATGTTCATATTCATATATTAATACTATTGTCACTTTTATTTAGAGAAGCTTCTCTTTTCAGATGGCAATGACCACTGGGATGACCCAAAAGGCAACATAGTGCTGAAAAGAAGGGCCAGAGGAGTGTCCAGCACTGAATCATCTCTATTACACTCTCCAAGGCTCAGGGTCCATTGTGGAAGGAGGGGCAGAAAGAATGTAACTGCCAAAGGAAGGATATGACTCCTTATAATGCAACTGTCCAGACAGAAATTGGCCTCAATATCCATGACCTTGCAGTGCCTAGCAAGACCTTCACAAGACCCTCATAATAGTAGAAAAAGATGATGACATCAAATTAAAAGAGAGAGGGAGGGAGGGGATATGATGGAGAGTGGAGTTCTGAAGGGAGAATGGGGGAGGGGAGGGAAATATGGTTTATTGTCTGTAAGTATAGAAATTGTCAATAAATTTTTTTAAAAAATAGTATATATGCCTCTAAGTATGAAAATCTGAAAGAAATGGATGATTTCCTTTATCCATATGACCTATCAAAATTAAATCAAGATGAGATAAACCATTTAAATAGATATATAACAAGTACAAAGATCCAAGCAGTTATAAAAAGTCTCCCAATGAAAAAAATTCCAGGCCCAGATGGATTCACTGGTGAATTTTACCAGACCTTCATGGAAGAACTAACACCACTGCTTCTCAAACATTTCCATAAAGGAGAAAAGGAAGGAATTTACTGAACTCCTTCTACAAAGCCAGCATCACCCTGATAACAAAATCAGACAAAGAGAGAACAAAAAGAAAAAGAAAATTACAGACCAATCTGCTTAATGAGCATAGATTCTGAACAAAATACTGGCAAACAGAATACAAGAATATATCAGAATGATTATTCAACCTGACCAAGTAGGCTTTATCCCAGAGACATAGGGATGGTTCAACATAAGCAAGTCAATAAATGTAATACATTAAATAAATGGACTAAAGGACAAAAATCACATGATAATCTCAATAGATGCAGAAAAGGCATTTGACAAAATCCAACATCCCTTCATGGTAAAAGTTCTACAGAAACTGGGGATAGACAGAACATATCTCAAAATAATAAAATCTATTTATGACAAACCTACAACCAACATAATACTGAATGGGGAAAATCTTGAAGCTTTTCCACTAAATTCAGGAACAAGACAACAGTGTCCACTGTGCCCACTTTTATTTAATATAGTACTGGAAGGCCTAGCTATAGCAATAAGGCAAGATGCACTTGAAAAAAGGATACAAATTGGGAAGGAAGAGATGAAATTATCATTATTTGCATATGATATGATGCTATACATCAAGGACCCTAAAGACTCTACCAGCAAACTGTTAGAGCTGACAAACACTTTTAGCAATGTAGCAAGATACAAAATAAATTCACAGAAATCAGTAGTTTTCCTATAACAACAAACATGCTGAGGATGAAATCAGGGAATCTCTCCCATTCACAATTGCCTCAAAATAAATAACTAATAAATAAATAAATAAATAAATAAATAAATAACCTTGTAATAAACCTAACCAAGAAGTGAAGGATCTCTATAATGAGAACTATAAAACACTCAAGAGAGATATTACAGAAGACGCTAGGAAATGGAAAGACATCCCATGCTCTGAACTGGAAGAATCAAAATGTGAATATGTCAATCTTACCAAAAGCAATCTACACATTATTGCAATCCCATTAAAATTATAATGGCAATATTCACAGTAATAGAAAAACAATCCTAAAATTCATTTGGAAGCACAAAAAACCCTTGAATAACCAAGACAACTTTGAGCAACAAAATTAAGGCTGGTGGTATCATCATACCCAATTTTAAACTATATTACAAAGCCATAATAACAAAAACAGCATTGTACTGGCACAAAAACAGACACATAGATCAATGGAACAGAGTAGAGGGCCCAGATGATAATCCAGGCAGCTATAGCAATCTGATTTTTGACAAAATGCAAAAAATATTCATTGGATAAAAGACAATGTTTTCAACAAGTGGTGCTGGAAAAACTGGGTATCTATATGTAGAAGGATGAAAATAGATCCTTCTCTTTCTCCATGTACAGTAATCAAGTTCAAATGGATCAGGGACCTTAATATCAGTCCTGAAATTCTGAAACTGCTAAAGGAAAAGGTAGGGGAAACCATTCAACATATTACCATAGGCAATGACTTTCTGTTTTGTTTTGTTTTGTTTTGTTTTGTTTTGTTTTGTTTTGTTTTGTTTTGTTTCAAGGTAGGGTCTCCCTCTAGTCCAGGCTGACCTGGAATTAACTATGTAATTTTAGGATGGCCTTGAACTCACAGAGAACCTCCTACCTCTGCCTCCTGAGTGCTGGGATTAGAGACATGTGCCACCACACCTGGCATGTCAATGACTTTCTGAATATAACACCCACTTGCTCACAAAATAAAATCACGAATCACTGAAATTTCATGAGTTTACAAAGCTTTTGTACAGCAAAATACACTGTGAATAGAGCAAAGAGACAACCTACAGAATGGGAGAAACCCTTTGCCAGCTATACATCTGACAGAGGGTTAATATCTATAATATACAAAAAACTCCAAAAACAAAACAATAAGAAATCAAACATCCCAATTCAAAAATTGGGCTATGGAACTAAATAGAGAGTTCTCAAAAGACGAAATACAGATGGCATATAAACATCTAAGAAAGTGTTCTATATCCGTAGCCATCAGGGAAATGCAAATTAAAACTACTTTGAGATTCCATCTCTCTGCTGTCAGAATGGCTATCATCAAGAAGACAAATGACAATAAATGTTGGTGAGGATGTGTGAGATGTTGAAGGAAATGGGGTTAATTCTTTGTTTAGGGAGCGGCTTGAATCCATGGTTATAATATTGGAGTCCAGTTGTTGGGTAACAGGTTAAGGCTGTCCTAAAGGCTGAATAGTTAGAAAAGAACCCTTCTACACTGTTGGTGGGAAGGTAGTCTGGTACAACCATTGTGGAAATCAGTGTGGAGGTTCTTGAGATAACTGAAAATAGATTTACCATATGATCCAGCTATAGCACTCCTAGGCATATATCCTAATGACTCTTCTCACTACCTTAGAGATACTTGCACAACCATATTTATTGTTGCTCTATTCACAATAGCTCAGAAATGGAACCAGCCTAGATGTCCCTCAACAGGTGAATGGATAATGAAGATGTGGTACATTTACACAATGGAGTTCTATTCAGTGGTAGAGAAAAATGAAATTATGAAATTTGCAGGAAATGAATGGATCTAGAAAGGATTATATTAAGTGAGGTAACCCAGGCCCAGAAAGCCAAACATCACATGTTCTCTCTCATATGTGGATCCTAGCTACAAATGTAAACACTTGTGTGTGAGCTGGAACCAAAAATTGGTAGCAGAAGCCAGTAAGCTAGGAAAAGGCTACAAGGGAGGGAGGAGAGGGAATGACTTAAGGGGATGGCATTATATATATGTAAGTATAAGAACAGATTAAAGGGAGTGGAATGGCCTAAATGAGGGCAGGGAAAGATATTGAGTAAGAGAAGAGTGGGGGAGGGTCAATCAAAATTCAAGATATTCTGAATAAGACATATGAAAGCCTATTTTTTTTTTTTTTTTGGATAGTAGCACATCCAGAAGCCATAGATTGCTACTAGAAAATTTTCAGCACCATGGATGGGATACCTTCCAGTGAATTGTTGGCCAGGGAAGTCCCTGTTCCCTCCAAAACATTACAGGCTATTGCCAAGGCCCTTAGTTTCCCACAAGTAACAGATGGTAAGACTATTGCTGAAGACTTCACATGCCTGGGTGGCAATGTCACTGAGAAATCAGGGTGGTGCTGAGCTGAAAACCTTCTCCCTGTAGACCAGCCAACTGAAAGCTGGCAAAAGCTGTACTGCATGCAGCCCTATGGGAGACTGAAGTCATCAGCAGTGAAAACAGTGGACACTGGAAGCCTCAAGTTTAGCCAGACAGGAAAAGTGATGGAACTGGTGCAATAGTGGCATGTCGGCTCTGGGGGAAACCAACTGCTCTCTAATTAGACGGAAGGCCTGCTCTATGGAAGGCATGCCTAGTACTGAAAACCTAATCAAAAACCTATAGCAGGGGAGGTCATGAGCCTTAGGGTTATAAAGACTGATTTTGTCTTGCTAAATGCATATATTATTCTCACTAAACTGCCCTGAAAGCACTACACTTAATATTCATATTAATGTATTAATGCTACTCTCATTTCTGGTTAAAGAAGCTTCTCTTTTCAAATGGGGGTGACCACTGGGATGACCCAAAAGGCAACATAGTGCTGAGAAAAAGGGATAGAGGAGTGTCCAGCACTGAAACATCTCTATCACACCCTCCAAGGCTCAGGGTCCATTGCGGAAGAGGGGTTGGAAAGAATGTAAGAGCCAAAGGATGAGGGCAGGAAAGATATTGGTAGAGTACAACACCTTACAATGCAAGTAAGAAAAGTGGGGAGGGTCAATCAAAATTCAAGATATTCTGAATAAGACAATGCAATTAATTGTCCAGACAAAAAATTGGCCTTGTGAGCCAGGCATGGTGGTGCACGCCTTTAATCCCAGCACTTGGGAGGCAGAGGTAGGAGGATTACCACAAGTTCAAGGCCACCCTGAGACTACATAGTAAATTCCAGGTCAGCCTGAGCTAGAGTGAAACCCTACCTTGAAAAACAAAAAAAAAAAAAAAAAAAAAAAAATTGGCCTTGATGCCCATGACCTTGCAGTGTTTAGCAATACCTTCACAAGACCCTCATAACAGGAACAAAAGATGATGATATCAAATTAAAAGAGACACTAATGGAAAGAAGGAGGGGGTATAATGGAGAGTGGAGATGTGAAGGGGAAAGTGGGGGAGGGGAAGGAATTATCATGGCTTATTGTCTATAAGTATAGAAGTTGTCAATAAAAAAATCTTAAAAAATAATGAACAAGATGGGGAGATAACTCAGTGGTTAATGCACTTGCTTGCAATGAGTGCTGTCTCAGGTTCAATTCCCCAGTACCCATGTAAAGGCAGATGCACAAAGTGGCATGTGCATCTGGAGTTTGTTTAAAGCATCAAGAGTCCCTAGTTTATTTATAGTTCTCTCTCTCTCTTTCTCTCAATATGTCTCTCTCTTTCTATATCTCACTTGCAAATAAATGAATATATTCTCTAAAAATAAATAAATAATTACATTACGGTCATTCAATGTACATGCAGTATACATTAATTCCTTTGAGATGTTAAGCATCTTTTTCAAACATGAATCATGTTTATGTGCAGTAAAAACCCCTTTCTTGGGGGACAGTTTGGGATCTAGAATGGTACTTTTGCTCTTTTTTTCCATAGGTGATCCAGCCCAGTTATTTGTTCCTTTGTGAGAAATTCCTTCAAGGAACCAGAAATCCTTTGTAGTGGAGGGATCACTCCATTAAAGTCAACTTGTTTCATGACAGAGTTTGACCATGGCTTTCACCAAATGTACTTTGCATTCCTAAGTACACATGATAACAAAAACAATTTATAACAAGATGAAAACCTTGAAGACATTAATTAGATGCCTATAAGAAGAACAGTTCCCTTATCTTTGTGGACTGCTATTTTCACTGATGTTTCACACCATCAATAAAGAGGCAAATTGTGTTCTATATGGGTTAATTCAACAAAAGTTTATTCATCATCTTTTATATGACAGGTACTATGAAGCTAATACATCAGTCAAACAACGATTGTGCTTTCACGCGCCTTCATGATAATAAATAAGCATAAAACTATAATACTAATAGCTATGAAGAAAATAAAACAGGTTCCAGTCATGCAAAGAGACAGACTAGAGTGAGTCCTTTCATGATGATCATGGAAGGCCACCCCAAAATTATGACATTTGAGCAAAGATTTAAGTGTAGTAGTCCCCACTTGTCCATTCTTCAACTCCCTGTGAGTTCAGTTGCTTGTGGTCAAATGCCAACAGAAAGTATTAACGGGGACCTTGCAGAAATGTTGCATGACAAACTCTCATGCTTTCTTGCATCACCCCTCTATAGGTGTGAAGCCTCCCTTTGTCCAGAGTGTGAATAGTGGACATACCACCTGCTGTCCTATCAGACTCACTGTTGCAGTCTCACTGTGCTATGTTCAAGTAATTCTTGTTTTACTTAATGGCTTCAAAGATCAAGGGTACTGATGCCAACAATTTTATGATAGTATATTGGTATATTGTTCCAATTTATCATTATTTATTGTTAATCTCTTTATGTGTCTAAATTATAACTTAAGCTATCACAAGTGTGTATAGGGAAAATACAATATATGTAGTATATATAAGAATATATAGTATTATATATGATTTTTATTGTATATTTAGGAATATACCTCTGATAAGGTAGGATTGCTATACTGTGAAACTCAGACTTGCTGAAAACAGTTACAAATAGAGGGAAGAACAAGTATAAACCCTTGGATATGAAAATGAGCTTGGTATGTTCTAGAAACAGAACAGTTATATATAGTTGGAACCACAGTACAAGCATGATAAAGAACATGGGATGGGGATAAAAAGATACAGGGAACAGATAATGTAGATCCTGTGAGATATTCAAATGCATGGACACAAAAACATGATGGAATCCCGAGCTTAGAGGGTTCTTTTAAAACATTATCCCATCTATGTCGTCATGAGTAGACCTGAGAGGGGAAAGGAAGAAACAGGGCTACTTCATCAGCTATGACTAGAATTAACTACACTCTATCAAGCATGTTTAGTTTGAAATGTCTTTTCATAAACCTGGAAATAAATAGATCTATGATTATAGCAATCATAACTATGGACAGAACTGAAAAGACCCACTCAGAGGAGAAAAGCAAGAGATTCTGTCTAAAGAAAACAAAATGGAAGAAAGACTTGATGTTCTCTTCTGGCTTCCAGGGGAAGTATATCTGCACACACACACGTGCGCACATGCAGACACACATTCTATATTATATGCACACAAAATAAATAAAAATAATAAAACTGTGGAAGAACTTGAGGTCCCAGAGAAGATCTGCACTAAGATAAAGGAAAAGGAAACTCTAGCATATTAAGGAGAGGCAGAACTACTAAAGGAAACCCACTAGTGGTAGGTCCTGGGCAAGCAGGTGCTATCTTAGAAGTCAGGTGTGGAAACTCTTAAGAAGCACAGCCATCAAGTAGGATAAATTTTTACTAAGCAATGGGTGCAGTAGAGCTGATTGGTGAATTTGTATTCAGACCAGCTTGTTAAATGTATGTGCACTGCTGCCCAGCTGATCTCCAGAACTTACTCTTCCTGCTTGACTGAGACCTGATGCTTCTTGAGTAGTAAGCCCAGATAGATATTCTCTTTGACAAAAACAAGTCCCCTCTTTTATTCTGTCTTTGCAATATTTTAAATACATTTAACAATTAAAATCATAAAGAATCTGTTGTTCTGTGACTACCTTACTCCACTGTGCCTAATGCCCTCATAGTTTAGTGTATTAGAGCCTAGAAAGAAATTTCTTTTAAAAAAAGTTTTAATTTTATTTTATTTATTTGAGAGAGTGAGAGAGAAAGAGGCAGAGAAAGAGGAAAAGAATGGGAGTGCCAGGGCCTCCAGCCACCTCAAGCAAACTCCATGTGCATGCACCACCTTGTACTTATGGCTTATGTGGGTCCTGGGGAATTGAACCAAGGTCCTTTGGCTTTGCAGGCAAATGCCTTAACAGCTAAGCCATCTCTCCATCCCTGAAATTTCTTTTTATGAGGCTGATTGGACTGTAACTTTCACTGACTAATTATTTGAACTAGTTTGAACTCCTTTTAGATGCTGGCCAATATCAATGTAAATGTCAATTTAACTATTCAAATATATCTTAATTTAAATTTTAATTTCTGTTAGGAATAAGAGATTCTGATGTGCAGTAGAAAAATAGATAACAATAGTGAACTTTACGATGTAAAAATCTAAAAGAGATACCCTGACAGTTTCCAACATGAACAAATGATAGTTGTTTGAGGAGACACTTTATGTTAACTTTACATAGGGTTGGAGAAATGATACAGAGGTTAAAAGCACTTGTGTTGCAAACATGAGTATCTGAGTTTTGATCCCCAAATCTCATGTAAAAATCCTGACTCAGTGGCAAGCACCTCAAATTCCAGCTTTCCTATAGGGAGATGGAAGGTAGAGAAGAGAAAAACCTGGAACTTATGAGCCAGTCAGCTTGGTGTTGCAGCAAATAAGGCAGAGGCAAGGTGGGAAATCAGGTGGTACTCTACATACATGCTGTAAGACACCCACACACATATAGATCATTCACATGGATGACATGATAGGCACACATCCATACTCACACATTACACACATATGTCCTCCATATATGTATTGTGATATCCACATACCCACACTCACATACAAACATATATTGCACATGGATGACATGATATGCACACACCCACATTAAAACACACACACATGAGCTGGGAATAGTGGTGCACACCTTTAATCCCAGCACTCGGGAGGTAGAGGTTGGAGGATTGCCATGAGTTTGAGGCCATCCTGAGACTACATAGTGAATTCTAGGTCAGCCTGGGCTAGAATAAGACCCTACCTCAGAAAAAAAATCACACACACATCCTCCACATGTATGTTGTGATACCCACAAACCTACACTCATATATACACACAAATCACATGTGTACATGCTTCACATTCAGGCCATGATACACACACAGCCACACTCACATACAAACACATACATATCACATGCACATATCCTCCACCTGTATTTGTGATATGCACACACATGCACTCACACACACACACACATGTCAATGCACACACATCATGTACACACATCCTCCACATGCAAGCCTTGATATGCACACACCCTCACCACACACACACATCCTGCACATGTTGTGATATGCACAAAATGACACTCACATACACACAATCCTCGTATGCACATATCTTCCACATGCATACTGTGATACACACACAGTCACACTCATACCCAAGCATACATCCTTCACATGCATGCTTTAATATGCATACACATCCACAATCATACACACAAACACATATCTTCCATATGCGTGCTGTGATACTCACACCCACACTCATGCACACACATCTTCCACACATGACTTCATGCAACACACATCATGCATATGCATATACAGGCCACATCTTCCAAATAATTTGTCATGTATTAAATTTAAAATTTGATTTTGATTAAATTTAACAGTTTTAAATTTAACTTAATTTTAAATTTATGACTTAACAACCTCAGTTCAATGTACCCACATAAAACCAGATGAACAGTGGTCATGACTGAAGTTTGTTTACATTGGCACACAGCCCATTCTCTCTATGCACACACTCTCTCTGCATGCATGCTAAATAAAATATATGCAAAAATTAAAAAGCCACACTCTTTTGAAGAATTTACAAACACTCATCATATGCATATATCTTCCACATGCAGGCCATGATATGCACATACCCACACTCATATACAAACACAGAACATATGCACACACCCAAATAATTTGTCAAAGTTGTTAAGATGAAAGTATTAAATTTAAAATTAGATTTTGATTAAATTTAACAGTTTTAAATTTAACTTAATTTTAAATTTATAACTTTTTAAAAGTGCTTACATTGGGCTGGAGAGATGGATCAGCAGGTGAGATGCTTGCCTGCAAAGCCTAACAACCTCAGTTCAATTCTCCAGTACCCACATAAAACCAGATGAACAAAGTGGTGCATGTGACTGAAGTTTGTTTACATTGGCTGGAGGTCCTGGCATGCCCATTCTCTCTATCTGTCTCTCTTCATATGGGGCAGGAAACAAGGTGCAAAGCCTCAGAGTTTGGTCTCTTTTCAGAGGTCAAACTTCTTCTGAGCTGAGTGTCTGGATATTCCATCTTCAAACTGGACGGACATAAGCAAGATCTGCTTGTCCAAATAAATAAATAAAATATACTTCATAGATTAAAATTAAAAAGGGTTTAATGAGGGTATTGTAAATTTTTGAAGAATTTAAAAAAGAATACAAAACTAGAATATTGAAGCCATAGGCCATGATATTTAGTAGCATCTCTAAAAGAAACTGAAAAACCAACCAACAAGAGGATTAACTACAAATAATCTGCACCAAATACACAAACTCATGGAGACTAAACAGTGTCTGTAAGAATAATGGTGACACAAGTGATTTCTAGAAGTCTAAGAACTGTGCAGCAGATAGCAGTCAAATCAGATAGGACAGTAGAGAGGCTCACTGTCCTTGATCAGCAAATTTGGATATGCAAGGAAATACAACAGATATTAAAACAGATTCTTCAAATATTAAATTTTAGATGCCAATTCCTTAAATTTAAAAACTTAAGTTGATAAGTTACCTGTGAAATGTCACAAAAGAATACTAAGAATGTAAAATATTTGAAGAATAAAACATACTGGGGCTGGAGAGATGGCTTAGCAGTTAAGGAAAACTTGCCTGTCTAATGCATAAGGATAAACCCCAGGTTTGACTCTCTAACAGGACCCATTCGCTGGTGAATTTTACAAGACCTTCATGGAAGAACCAAATGTACATAAAATGATGATGCATGTGTCTGAATCCAGTTCACTACCAAAACCAAATTGGCTAAAAAAGCCCTGACATAGATGCAAAAATTCTCTCTATTCTCTACAGTAATTTCAAAAAAAAAAAGTCTCTCTCTCTTTCTCTACTAAATTTTAAAAAATATAAAAACATATTAAAACATATATTTAAAATAAGGCATTTGACAAAATAAACATGGTTATTTCAAAATATCTCAAAGGCTATTTTACAAATAAAATAAATGAAAAATTTGAATCAAGCATCCACTGATTTTTTATGTACTAGCAATAAGAAAGTCTATAAAAGGCGTATAAATTGGAAAGGAGGGTTTAAACAAAATTCTTCATAAAATTATCTGCATAGAAATGATAAACAATTTAAATGACAGTACAAGGTACTGAAATCAGTAACTTTTCTATTTAACAACAAACATATGGAAGATGAAATTCTCCACAAAAAGAACCTTGTAAAAAGTCCAAGTTCATCTCTCTCCATGCACAAGAATCAAGTCCAAAAGGATAAAGGACTTTTATCATACAAATCTTAAACTGAAGTGAAAAACTATGAAACCCTTCCAACAGACTTTTGTTTTGTTTGTTTTGTTTTTTAGGGGCTCAGGTTGTCTTGTACTGTCAATTGTGACTGAGATAGAAAGGCTCCAAGCATAATGGGGACAAAACCACTAAAAAACAATGGGGAAAACAAGGTGCAAAAGCCTCAGAGTTTGGTCTCTCTTTCAGAGGTCAAACTTCTTCTGAGCTGATGGGCTAAGGAACTAAATAGAGAGTTCTCAAACCAAGAAATACAGAAGGCATATAACCATCTAAAAATGTCTTGATTTTATTCCATCTTCAAACTGGATGGACATAGGATGCAGAAAAAGATACCTGATCATTGTGTGTCTGGAACAACCACTTTCTTGTCTAAAAAAAGAATGATTATACTAATAATGACTCTTCTTGCCTCATGTTTAGATTTTTAGTAGCTAGAAAAATGAACCAAATAATGATAAATGGAGATGGGATACATTTTTAAATGAGGGTATTTGGTAGATGTAAATTAATCCCAGTTACAACTGTCCAGAGTGTGAGTTATTATAGAAGATCATAAGCTAGAAAACAGAATCAGAGGGCTGGACTTAAGGGGAGTGATGGGATGGACAGATTTGCAGATGGAAATGGCCACAATTAAAAGGATGTGAAATTGGAATAAGCCACACAATAGCCTACATTTTATAATACAAATGCTACTAGATAAATTTACTTTTGGTTTTGATGAGGAATTGCTGAAGACTCCACATGCCAGGGATGCAAAATCACTGAGAAATCAAACTGGGGCTTTTCAAATGATGGTGACTGCATGTAGCTGGGATGGCCATCATTGGTGAAAAAGACCCTCAAGTTTAGTGCTGAGAAGACTTGAAGGAGGAATGTTCAGCACTGAAACACCTCAATCACACTTTCCAAGGCTCAGTGTCCATTGCATGAAGAGGTGGCAGAAAGAATGTAAGAGCCGAAGGAAGGGAAGGACTGCTTATAATGCAATCGACCAGACAGAAATAGGCCTTGATATCCATGACCTTGCAGTGCCTAGCACTATCTTCACAAGACCCTCATGATAGGAGAAAGGAAAGATAATGACATCAAAATAAAAAGAGACAAATGGAGACAGAGAGGGCATATGATGGAATGTGGATTTGTGAAGGGGAAAGTGGGGGAGGGTGAGAATTATCATGGTTTATTGTTAGCAAGTATGGAAGCTGTCAATAAAAAAAAGGGAAAAAAGAAAAAAAGAATATATAGAAAGGTGGGGGCTGGGAGTAATTGCTGCATAAGCATGAGGACTTAAGTTTGATGCCCAACACCTACATACAAATCCAGGCATGGCTGCATATTCCCATAAACCCAATACTTAGCAGGTATGATGATGGGGGATTGCTGGGAATGCTTGCTAGCCAGTATAGCTGAAAAACTGGGAACTGCAGGTTTAGCGAGAGACCCTATCTCAAGGATAAAAATGGAAGAAACCCTAAGAATGACACCCAGCATCTTCTTTTGACCACTGTGCCCTGGGCACATACATCTGCACACTCATGTGCAACAAACACATATCACATATGCTATACTCACACCAAAGAAAAGGAGAATATGAAAGAGAGGCATAGATAGGCATTGGGGTGGATATGCTCAATGTACAATATAGACTTGTATGAAAATTTTAGGATGAGGTTAGAGAGATGGCTAAGTGGTTAAGGCACTTCCCTGCAAAGCCACAGGACCCAGGTTCAATTCCTCAGGACCCACATAGGCCAGGTATACAAGGTGGCACATGCATCTGAAGTTTGTTTACAGAGGCTGGAGGCCCTGGTACACCCATTCTCTCACTCTCTGTTTCTCTCTCTGCTCTCTCTCTCTCTCTCTCTCTCTCTCTCAAATAAGCAAATAAATGATTTTTTTAATTTTAGCATGAAACAAGTATCTACAGAATACTTTTTTCATCCTAAAATGTAAAGAAAGATAAGACTAAATATACTTTTTAAGTTTTGAAAGGACCCAGTTGAAAGAATGGAATAAACTTTTATTTTAAAATAGGAAAGAAAATCAGAAGGAGGAGCTTGAAGTAAGAAAGTAAGTCTTAGATGTTTTGAACTTGAAACACTGGTGGTATATTTAAGTATAATTGTCTAGCTAGTAATCAGAAATGTGACACTGAGCTTGGAATGTAAGGGAGGGCTATGAACACCAATTTGGGATCTGTCTACCTAGAGGTGTAAGCTGAGCTGGGAGAGCATTTGAAGTGGCAAGAAAGAGAATCTGGGACTAAATGAGGGAGGAAACCAGAGGCCAGAGCAAGAACTCAGGAAAGGACAATGGATTTCAAAGTTTATGTAATCAGACCCCAGAGTGAAGAAGGAAGACTACTCTGTGGTTACAGGCAGAGCCATCCACCTTAGAAATCCAGTGAGCCAGGGCTTCTACTTCCTTAAGAACAACCCATAGCATTACCTCAGCCTTCCATACACAAACATTTCCATGAATTAGCACACAGTTAGACATGTCTGCTCCTAGCACCTTCTGCTAAATATTAACAACAGCTGTTTTCTCCTGCCTTCAGTAGATACTGGAGAAACCAACACTGAAATTCTGTAAGGATATATTTATTCCATTAACGTAATCAGAGCTGTGGTGGGAATTGATGTACTTCTGAGGTAATAGTGACAGTTGATCTCAGAGAACTTTTTGTACTCTCCTAAGCAGGGAATTGCTCTTTGTTAAGGTTTGTTTTTTGGATCCATTGTTTTGTGTATTTACCTTCATACTTTGAAGAGTTTGAAACTTTCTGCAGAGGCAAGTGACATAACACCAAGAATATGTTAGCATATTCAGGCAGAATTGGAAAGATCGCTGAGGTTAATGTCAATTATATATGCAGGAAGATGGTGCTTAAGAATTCAACAGTACTCATCATGTGACCTGAAGTAAGTCAGCCTCACAGTGCCCTCCCACTTGTAACACAGTTTAGTTATCCGTATAACTGTAACCTCAAGACAAACAAATGAGTAAGCAAAACCCTAACAGAGCAGCCAGCCCCCCCACCCCCAGCTATTTCCTGGAATCTTTCCCAAAGGTCCTTCAAATGATCCTTCAGTAACTAACGATCCATATAGACAATAATCTAAAGTGATGGATCGTTCCGTATTTAGAGGTATGGTGTAAGTACTCCACAAACTTCATTAGCTGCCTGCACCTTTCAAAGTAGAATTGTCTTTTCTCTGAGAATGAAATGAGGAAATACATGCACAATGCCTAGAAGAATATCTGGCACACACTAAACCTTCACTTCATATTATCTATGTTTATGATTATTATAACCTAATATTGTTGCCATAAGTTGTTCCAAACCTCCAGCAATTTACCTGTATGAGAAATAATTTAGTATTTGAAAAAAAATTAAGTCCTAGTGATTTGATATTTAAGAAAACTGTTCAAATATTGTGTTCTGCAAATTATGATGGTATTACAACCCAATAAACTCATTGTAAGTTGAAAATGAGCCTCACTCACCTAACCTCCTGAACATGATAGTCATCTTAAGCATGCTCAGAATGCTTACATTAGCCTGCCTTTAGGAAAAGTCACCCAACACAAGTACATTTCTAAATAAAATATTGAATATTTCATGTAATTTAATTAATGCTACAACAAAGACAAAAACTAGAATCATTGTGTGAGTCCTCACCATTATTGAACAGCCAACATATGCTCAACTGTAGTCCCTAGTATTGTATCATTTTCATGCCATCCCAGTTGAACGATCTTAACTCAAACCATCTTAAATTGAAGACCTGCTATTTGTACTCACTGTACTGAGAATTCAGATATCAGTGGAATTGCAATCTCTTATGGTTTTTAAGATAAAGATCACCAAAAGGTTGTGAAAGTGAAAAATCAAATTAAGGCATATAATTAATGTATTAGAGAAAGAAGTTTATAACATTTATCACATAGAACAGTGCTTGATTCTAGATAACAGTATTTTTAATTGAAATAATCTGAAAGTATCAATCTATAAGTACTGTTGGGGCTCAGTAATGTCAGCTGTTATTAATAACAATGAAAACTGCTGATTTACCTTCAACTCACATATTTGATATTCCAACGTGAATCATGATTCCTAACACAAAGACTTCAGAAGAGCTTTAGTTGCTAAATGAACAGATGCATGGTAGAGTGCATGAACCCAAACAATGCATTTAGATCTGAACATTTCTGTCCTCTTCATTCTGTAATCCAGGTCTTATTTTATTTCTTCTCACCTATCATCTCATTGGTGAATGATCCTTTCCTTGTGCCTTCTTAGTTTCTTTTTCTCATTCATGAAGAAATTGGTGGGGGCTGGAGAGATAGCTTAGCAGTTAAGGCACCTGCCTGTGAAGCCCAAGAATGCTTGTTCAAATCTCCAGGTCCCATGTTTAGCCAGTCACAAAATTGACACAATGTCGCACATGTTCACAAGGGGGTGCACGCGTCTGGAGTTCATTCACAGAGGCTGAAAAGGCCCTGGCGAGCCCATTCTCTCTTTGTCTCTTCCTCTCTCTCTCTGTCTGTCTCAAATTAAAAAAAAATAAATTCATGGGATTCTGATTTTAAATTGTGGTGTTAAACTCATATTTAAAACCTCAGTTTTCCTTAAAAACTCCCCTAAAATTAAAATATAGATTTTGTTGGGAAAGAGATAAATCCTCTAAGTCAGAATGAAAATATGAAAATTAATTGAAAAGCTCTCCATTGAGTGGTAAGACTCTTCCGGCCTTCTCCAATTCAGATTTCAAAAGACAGTCCAGTAGAGACATGGCTCTTCAAACAGGCAATTTTCTTTCTTACTGGGAAAATTTGAGAAACAAAAGGGAAAAGATCTGAAGCTACTAAACAAGAGAGTGATTGCCATGAATAAAATAGTCTGGGACTAAAGAGTTGGCTTAGCAGTTAAGGTGCTTGCCTACAAAGCTTAAGAACCCAGGTTAGATTCCACAGTACCCACATAAAGCCAGATGCACAAAGTGGTGCATCCATCTTGAGTTCATTGCAGTAGCTAGAGGCCCTGGCATATCTCTCTGTGTCTCTCTTTCTCTCTCCCTACAAATAAATAAATGAAAAAAGGAAAACAGTCTGGATGAAAGTCACTCCACAAAAACACACACACACACACACATACACAAAAACAGACACACATACACAAACATGCACATATACAGACACACACATATGCATAGTGCTTAGAATCAGGAAATCAGTAACTTGCCCTTAATAAGAGGAAAACCTATGCTATTACACGCAGGGATTGAATCCACCAAGAAAATATAAATAGAAACACAGACATTGCAAGCAGAGCAAACCAACCAAACAAAATGAACCAAAAATAAGTATTTTTCAGACAAATATTGGTAAAAATGTTTATTTTGGCTTAGTTTCAAGGGGAAGTTTCATAGAGTAGGGAAAGTGTGGTAGAGCAGAAGCTGGGTATCACTTTGTTCCATAGCAACTTACTGGAAGCAGCAAGAGAGTGAGCTGACATGGGGAGCAGGCTACAACACCTCTCATCCCTCCTCCAGCAACCCACTTCCTTCTACAATGCCTCACCTCCCTAATTGACACCAGATGAGGACCAAGCATTCAAGATACACAAGTCTAGAGGACATCTGATTCATACCATCCCACCCACTGAGTTTCCTCACCACAAGAGAAAAGAGAAAACCCAAAGAAAGTCCTCCCTGATGACAGTGCAAAGCAAAGCGAAAAAAGATCCTACAGAGCTCATCCTTTCAAAGTAGGTTCTAGCCATGGTAGAATCAAGATGATGTTGGGCTACTTAATGTAACCCCCAAAGCCAGTGGACAATGATTCAAATACTCCCAAGAAAAAATGATTCCCAATCTAAGTTTCTCTAAAAAGGAAGGCTAATACTTGAGAGGGTTGAACACAGAGAAGGCCTCATATGATTCACTCCTACATTTTTTTCTCAAGAAGTTCCTGAGGACTGTGCTCAGCCTAACTGGGAAGGACTGCAAGGAGGGAGATAGAGAAGAAGAGAGGTGAGGAGAGAGGGGGGAAAGAAAGAAGGAAAGAGGGAAGAAAGAATTTAGTAGCCCCATATAAAAAGAGAAGCTCATAAAAGAGGAGGAGAAAACTAGTGAGTTAGAAGGGAAACAGAAATGTGGAGTCACAGGACAAGTGGGTAGAAAGTGTGTCACAAAGCAAGTCATAGTTTCTGTTGTCACTGAG
Source organism: Orientallactaga sibirica (assembly GCA_036365145.1). Lineage (NCBI taxonomy): Eukaryota > Metazoa > Chordata > Mammalia > Rodentia > Dipodidae > Orientallactaga > Orientallactaga sibirica. Next base: position 4,679,991 of record JAEOAD010002517.1, read on the forward strand.
GCTGAGGTCAGGCTGGAGGAAAACAAGACGTACTTACTGGTTTGGCATGTTAAGGGAGATAGTGTCCTTGAGAAGAGCCATTTCCTGGGTAAGGTAGATGTCAAAGCAGCAGTGGGATAAAAAAGAAAAAAAAGGAGCCAGGCATGGTGGCACAGGCCTTTAAGCCCAGCACTCAGGAGGCAGAGGTCGGCCTGGGCTACGGTGAGACCCTACCTCCAAAAGGAAAACAAAACAAAACAAGACAAAAAAGTAAAGCAATGAGAAGAGCTCACCTTGAAGTGGAACAGTGGTAAAAGAAAACTTGGACTTCGTGGCTTACTAGTTTGAGGGATTTCTTAATTCCAATCAGAAAGTAGGTCTTGGCAGGATGAATTTTTCAACTAAAAGCAGAGGTAAGGGAGATAAACCAATGTATGGATGAAAGTCAAACTGGAAGCTGTTAACCACAAAGAAAGTGGAGCAGCAGGTTTTGTTGAACTTGGTCTGCGACTGGTTTGCCTGGTAGGTAGCACAGGGTTGGGCAGCGAGTGTTCCCTTTATCATAACTGCAGTCCTTCCTTTGCTCAGTCTAAGTGACAAAATAAACCCTCATTTCTAAGAGAAAAAAAAAAAGAAAACCTCTACAAAATAAAGATGAGCAATTATTGAAACCACCAACAAAACAGCACTAAGGCATATTTGTATACGAGTAGTAAAGGTCCAACAGAGAGGGAGAAATTGAAATTGGAAGCAGCAAGAATGCATCATTTGAGATTTGAGAGAGACTGAAGGGAGCAAGCTGGTCCAGGCAGCAAGGACACTGTTGCAGTCAGGTTCTCATTGCTGGCAGAAATCACCCAACTAAAAGCAGCCTGTGGGAAAAAAGAGCTTTATTTTGGCTTACAGGCTCTAGGGGGAACTCCATGATGGCAGGTAAAATGATGGCATAAGCAGAGGGTGGACATCACCCTCTGGTCAACATAAGGTGGACAACAGCAACCAGAGAGTGTGTCAAACACTGGCAAGGGGAAGCTGGCTATAACACCCATAAGCCCACCCCCAACAATGCTCTACCTCCAGGAGACTTTAATTTCCAATTGCCATCAGCTGGGGAGACTAGCATTCAGAACACTTTTATGGGGGACACCTGAATCAAACCACCACATTCCACCCCTGGTCTCCATAAACTGATAACCATACATGATGTAAAATGCAATGCATTCATCCAACTTTAAAAGTCCCCATAGTTTTTATCAATCCTAATGATGTTCAAACAATCCCCATACTCCAAGGTCTTTTAACTGAGCCATAAAACCAAAAATAATCCTCCCCAAAACCCATAATGGCACAGAATAAACATTCACACTGCAAAGGATGGCATTGGGCAAAGCAAAGAAATATTCAACCAATACTAGATTTAAATCAACCAGGGCAAACATAAACCTCTGTAACTCCAAGTCCAACAACTCTAGTCAGTGACAAATCCCCAAGTCTGATAATTCTAACCAGCAACAAGTCTGTGGAGTTCCAATTCTGCCCCTCCAGCTAGGCTACTCACAGTCCTGGAAAGCTTCAGCCCGGGCGGGCAGCTTTCCTCAGCAGCCATCTCATGGTCCCTGCATCTCCACTGGGTCTCCACTGCAATCCACAGTCCATCCTCATGGCTGCATGGGATCTCCATGCAGGCATCCAGCAAACCTGCTTCACACTGCCCATGGCCATTTCCAAAACACAAGACCACATTACAGACTCAATGATCCTCTCTTTCCTGCATTTGTTATACTCCATAATGCCAGGTAGGGTGCCAATTTGTTAATCCAGGGGGAGAGGGAATATATCAGACTTTGAAAAACAGGACACTCCTTTAGCATTCAGGCCCCTTCAAAAGAGTCTGCATTCTTCCTGTTGCCCCAGTGCAGGTCAGCTGGCCCAATCTCAAAGGTTGTAATCTCTCAATTGCAGCTGAACGGGCAGAGTTCACCCAAAGGTTTTTATTTTTCCTGTGCCATATCCTTCTGCTCACACCAGTTCATTTCTACACAAAGCAACCCTGCACAACTTCTCAGGACACAGGCATAACAGCAAACTTGTCACACAAACTGCTAGCCTAGTCCAAATAAAGCTCTTTCTCACCCTCATAAGCCAAACATCACAGTCCATAGTTCTTACTGCATTCAGGTCTTTCAGCTCTGACCAGAATAGTCCATCAAGCTGTACTTACAACACTGTAAGGTGTCTCTTAGGCCAAGGTTTCAAATCCTTCCACATTCCTCTTGAATATCAGCTCCAAAAGGCCAAAGCCACACAGTCAGGTGTCTAGCAGCAATCCCACTCCTCGGTACCACTTTATTGCTGCAGTCAGGTTCGCATTGCTGGCAGAAATCACCTGACTAAAAGCAGCTTGTGGGAAAAAAGAGGTTTATTTTGGCTTACAGGCTCAAGGGGGAAGCTCCATGATGGCAGGTAAAACGATGGCATAAGCATAGGGTGGACATCACCCTCTGGTCAACACAAGATGGACAATAGCAACCGGAGAGTGTGTCAAACACTGGCAAGGGGAATCTGGCTATAATACCCATAAGCCCACCCCCAACAATGCTCTACCTCCAGGAGGCTTTAATTTCCAATTGCTGTCAGCTGGGGAGACTAGCATTCAGAACACTTTTATGGGGGACACCTGAATCAAACCACCACAGACACCCACTCTGAAGGGAGAAAGCACTCATGGGATCAGTCAGGTTGGTCATTAAGGTTGGTGTTTGGAAGATAATATAGTTCTCACCTGATTGCAACTATTCTGTTAAATGTTCTGAACTGACAGACAGTGAAAAGGAAGATTTTTCATCTAAAAGGAGGAGAATTGTGTAGTATGGTAAGAGGAAAATATCCCACAGTTTTAAAGGAGATATTTATGCTTGTTAGGAATAAATAGCTAACTACAATTCCAAGCAGGGTACATGCCTCTAGGAAATGGTATATCAATGTTGTAAGTATGTGAAGAAGAAAATGTGTAACTTGATTTTAGGACAGAAATCTTATCCAAGTAACAACTGCAGTTTTTGAGCCCAAGGCAATATTAATTCAAGGTGCTTCTCAGAGCAATTAAGAATGGTCAATTTCAAAATGTCTAAATATGTAAAACCTTGCATATTAGGTATTTAAATCTTTTATTTAACTCATAACATTATGCATTACTATGTGCCTTTTAAATGAGAAAACTAGTGATTTAAAAGATTAGCAGCCATCAAATAACTAGAATTAAAAAAAAAAAAAAAAGAACAAATCTTTCTGATTCCTAAATCCATGTTTTTCTGGTACTAGATTAACTTCTATGGCTTCAGAGTGGCCATAATTAATAAAAATACTCATTTTCACTAATGTTCCAATTTAACAAGAGTCACCCATTTAAAGTTCTATTTTCTAGCTCATTTATAGTCAGTATACATAACTCAGCAAACAATGGTGCTAAATTATCCCCTATTTAACACATACTCTAATAAGGGTTGGGGAGATGACTCTGCAGTTAAAGGCACTTGATTCAGAAGCCTGCAGACCCCAGTTTGAGCCCCAGCATCCACATAAAGCCAACTTGTCATGGTGCATGCATATGCAATCACAATGTACCTATGGCAGTGGAAGGTAGAGTAAGGAGAATCCGGAAGCTAGGACAGCTAAACTGGCCTCTCCAGTAGCAAAACAGCAAGAGATACCCTGTCTCAAAGAAGGTGAAAGTAGACAACTGGCACCCTGAGGTTGCAGGCATGTGGGTATGTGAGTGTGAACACACACATGCCCCATACAACAATAAATAAGTTATAAAAATGCATAATAATAAACACTGTGCTGGCACATTTACCAAAGTCAGAGTATTGGTTACTTTTTTCACCACTTTGACAAAATTCACAATTTGTAGCAGGAAAAATTTATGTTGTCTCATAGTTTGAAGGGGAAGAGTAACCTGATGGATGTGGGAAGATATGCATGGGATTCCTCACAGCTCTCATAGTCCAGAAACAGGAAAATGGTTGCTCAGCTGGATTTATCCTTCCTTCCCTTTTATTCCGTCAGCACACTCAGTCCCTAGGATTGTACCACCCACATTCAGGGTGGATTTCCCATCTGTTAATCTTTAGAAAGGACCTCCCAAAGACACCCAGAGTTGTATTTCCTAGGTGATTCTAGATCCAGTCATGTTCATAATGAAGATTAATGATCATAATTCCACCTCCTGTGAACATGACACCCAAGCATATCACTTTTAAACCATACTATTCAACCCCTGCCCCTCAAAGGCTCATAGCTATCTCATGGTGCAAAAGGTAATTAGTCCTTCTCTGTGAGTCTTCCCATTGTAAGTAGTTATAACTTTGTTCAAAAGCCCAAAGTTCAAAATCTCTCCAAGATGCAAACAGTACTTTAACTGTGAGCCCCTACAAAATAAAAAGCACAATTTATATTTCTAATATATAATTCTTTGTTTTGAAAGGGGAGATTAGTGTATAGCAATAAAATATCGGGGGCTGGAGAGATGGCTTAGCTGTTAAGGCGCCTGCCTGCTAAGCCTAAGAACCCAGTTCCAATCTCCAGGTCCCACGTTTAGCCAGATACAAAGTGACACAAGGGCGCAATGCCGCACTTGCCCACAAGGGGGCGCACACATCTGGATTTCATTCACAGCAGCTGAGAGATTGCTGACGCACCCATTCTCTATCTGTCTCCCTCTCCCTCTCTCTCTGTCTGTCTCTCTGTGTTGCTCTCCAAAAATAAAAAAATAATAAAATAATTAAAAAAATATTGGGCCACAGCAAGACTGAAACCAGGGTAGGTCAATCACCAAACCCTGTAGTTCCATGTCTGGTATCTGAGGTATCTGGTGATGTAGGATCTTGGGGTTCAGGAGAGGTCCCTCTAGGCCTGTGAACCCCAACTTTTGAGACCTCATCCTATAGACACAAAGAATTGATTAAAATGAACTCAAGAAGGATAAATTATGAATTATTGAGTTTATTTAGGGAAAAACCATGAATTGTGAAGTTTATTTAGGGGAAATTGGTGTCTAGGAAAAAACAGGAGCAGTTGAACATGCATGGAAGACAGAACCTAGAAGAAACATACTCACGTGCAGCAAAGCATAAAAGCATCTATCTACCCTGCACCTCCACATAGGAGAAAGTGAAGAGATTAAGTGGTGATAGACTTGGAGCTTAAGGAAGAATGACAGAGGAAAAACACCAAAGTATAGACTGGGAAATTCAGAAACAGGAAAAATGAATAGTAAAGGAAGTCCAGACAGTTACTACATACATGATAGACCCCAAGTTTAGACGAATTACACACATGTAAGCCCACAGTTAGATGAATTACACACATGGTAGGCCCACACTTTAGATGAATTACACACAGAGGGTAGACCCAGAGTTTAGAGAAATTACACACGTGGTAGACCCAAACTTAGAGGAATTACACACATGGGTAGGTCTAGAGTTTAGAAGAGAATCATAACAAAATGAAAGGGTATCTGGAAACAGAATATACATATGGAAGGAACAAAAGAGCACTCAGACAGGTACCTGAAGCCTTCCCCTAGCAGGCAGGTGAGGGGAGAGACCCTTTACTATTTGATTAGATGAAAGTAACACAGGTCAATCAGGTCACCAGGTGGAAGAGAGAGAGAGAAGCCAAATTTACCCCCGCCTTCAAATTAAAGACCAGAGAGGATTAAGAAATAGTGAAGACATCAGAGATCAAAGAAAAAAAATCATACATGCAATCAGAGAGAAGCCCCTCCCCCAAAAGCAAGATGCAGGTAGAAGGCAAGCAGGGAAATACATAGGCCAAGAGAAGTGCACTCTCCTGTGAAGGAGAGAGGCAGACTTACATTGAGTTCAGGCAGATGAGATCCCAGGGAAGAGAGTAGGACCATGTGGGTAACCTCCTTTATCAGACATCCACTGAGGGTGAGCCTTGTTATCAGACTCCGGTGTATAAAGAGAGGCCCATTTGGCTCTTGGACTTGAGGCCAAGACCTGACTGTTTCATGGACTCACAGGGCTAACCCAGGATGGGCCAAGTTCTGATTGGTAGAAGGCCTGCTGGTGACTGTCACTAGAAGCCACCTTGGGTGGACTGGATCAGATGCAAGTTCTAATTTTCCCAGGGCAGACATAATGGCATCTCCTTGTTACCTCTTTGGACTCCTGCCCCTGACTAACCGCCTGTAAAAAATTGCCTTACTCCAGTTTCTCCTTCACTGATAGCATCTTCTGGGCTTCACTAGCATTGGACACCCCAGCCCTCCTGTTCTGCTTCCTGCAGCTCCTGTACTCTCTCTCTCTTTGGCTGAGTACTCAGTGCCTGCTACTTTGCTCTGAGGATAGCCTATGGCCCTGAGGTCTCTACTCCAACTTAGGCTTCACCTTCACAGCTTCATGCAAGGGTCTCTTAGAGCCTTCATGAAAGTAATTCAAACCCGTTCCACCTTGACTGACTTCAGTGGCTTTCTGAAACTTTGGTGCAAGCCACAATGAACCCATAACACTTGCATTTTTCATACCTGCAAAACCACAACTATGTGAAAGATATCACCAAGTTCTGCTACCAACTCAATATGTAATTTAGCCCACTTCTACCATAGCTGCATAGCTTGTTTATGCCTTAGTGACTGAATCTGGGAAAATAATTTCCTAGACAGTTCTTTGGAGCAGGAAACTCCTTCAGCAGCATTCCTGGCTCATGGTCAATCTCTCTTTTCAGATAAATTTGCAAAGTTGACAGCTGAAACCTTTGATAGGTGGGGTCTTGTCTCAAGTCACTTTTTCTACTATTCCATTGTAAAGTGTGAGATTTCTCTTTAATCAGGATAATTTCAATAACAATTACAGATGCTTTGTCTGAACCCTGGTTGGTTAAAACTTTAAACTTGCTCGCACTCCTTTCCCTGCCAAACTGCACATTTTTCACATTTCTCCTCAAGTTTTTCTGTCTCTCTTTATTGTGACCAAATACCTTACAAAAAAAAAAACCAGCTTAGGGCAGAATGGATTTATTTGGCTCACAATTCAGAGGAATAAAGTTGTCTCTCATCAGAATGCATGGGTAAAAGGACATTAGGTAGAATTATTATATAGACTTCTGAGATGTGATTCCTTAAGAGTGAAATAGAGAAGAAACCTAGATGTTCAAGGTGCTGTAAATATCAAATTTTCCTTTCCTAAAAGCTATTAATATCACTATCTGTGATAATGTGGGTGAATTTTAGAAACAGGCTAAATATCAAAATTATTTCTCCTTTTGCTGAATAACAGCATCAACATCATTCAATCTTGCATTAAAAACTCTACTTTCCCAAGGTGTGTCTGTAAGTGCAAATGTGGAGAATGCACCTTCTTTAAGGCAGATCATTAGTGCATAATTGTCTATGTCTCAGAGGCTTGGAACCTCAAAACTACTTTATGTGTGTCCAGCATTGAGAAGTTATATGATTAATGTAACCAAAAGAGAAAGAAAGCACAAGGACAGGAGGATGCACCTGAATCCATTATGCAGGACACTCAATCACTCCTTATCTGCTGTGCTTTATGCATAATAACTCATCAAAACTCACAACAAAGCTGCTTTCAAACAAATAAAAGAAAATAACTCCAAGAGACTTGTAATGAAAATGACATCAGAGTTATTGTTAGCAATACTGAATACTAGAACAAAATAAAACAAAACCTTTAGGGAACCACCCACATCAACAAAGCTGTACTACCTTCAAGGATTCTTTTAAAAATGTAGCATGGGGGCTGGGAAGGTGGCTCAGCAGTTAAAGGTACCTGCTGGCAAAGCCTGCTGGCCTGAGTGTGATTCACCAGTATTCATGTAAAGGCAGATACACAAAATGTCACTTGCATTTGGTGTTCATTTGCAGTCCCAAGAGACCCTGACACACCCATTCATTCCTTCCCTCTCCCCTCTCTCTGCTTGTAAATTAATTAATTAATTAATGTACTTAAAAATAAATAAGATCTAATATTTCAGGATATATTAAAATCATCAATGTTTAAATTATAAGTTATGTACAATTAAAACTATAAACTCAAAGGAACTTTTTTAAAAATATCTCATTATTTATATATTTGAGAGAGAGAGAGAGAGAGAGGAAGAGACAGATAGAGAGAAAGAGAAAATGGGCACACCAGGGCCTCCAGCCACTGCAAACAAACTGCAGACGCATATGCCCCTTTGTGCATCTGGCTTTCGTGGGTCCTGGGGAATCAAACCAGGTTCCTTTGGCTTCACAGGTAAATGCCTTAACTGCTAAGCCATTTCCTCAGTCCCAAAGGAGCCTTTAATAAAAATCACAAGTGTTATTTATGAACTTGTTAAGCTGTTTAAAATTCACATGGAAGTGAAAATAGGTAAGAAAGGCTTGGTAAGTTCATTAAAGAATCCTATATGTAATGTCAAATAAGGGAGTTATATATAGTATTAAAAACCAAAACATCTTATAAATTTGCGCCCCCCCCCCAAATCACACACACTGGAACCAGAATGAGCTAACAGAGTGGCACACAAAATATAGAAATAAACCACATACAAATATAATTAGGTCAAGACAATAGATATTCAAATAAAAGTCAAGTAATTGGGCTGGAGAGATGGCTTAGTGGTTAAGGCACCTGCCTGCAAAGCCTAAGAACCCGGTTCCAACGTTTAGCCAGATGCAAAGTGACACAAGGGCACAATGCCGCACTTGCCCACAAGGGGGTGCACACATCTGGATTTCGTTCACAGCAGCTGAGAGACTGCTGGCACACCCATCTCTATCTGTCTCCCTCTCCCTCTCTGTCTGTCTCTCTGTGTGTCTCTCTCCAAAAATAAATAAAATAATTTTTTAAAAAAATTTTAAGTCAAGTAATTACATAAATGTTGCCATGAAAACTGGTTTTGCTTATTCATTTGGAAAGTCTGAAGTTGTTAGACCACTGTCTAACATTATGAACATAAATAAATCTCAGGCATAGTAAAGGAGCTTAGCTGTAGAAAGTACTGTAGAAAGAACAGCCACCTAAAAATTATAATAAATGTGATGACTCAGGCTCAGAAAGACAAATGGCACAGCTGTATGTTCATTCTCATGTGTACCCTAACTTAAAATGGGTGGATTTGTTTATAAGTTGTAATGCACATCAGTAGTTCTGGTCAGGAAGGTATAATGAGGTTTAGAGAGAAGATAAATGTGGAGGGATTAGAGAAGGGGATAGTAGATAGGCAAGTGGAGGACAATCTACAGTGAGTGGAAGTATCTAAGGGTACAGGGGAAAGCAGGGAGATGAGAGGGAGGGACATAAAAAACTAAAAATGGCATGAATAAGTACTATAGAAACCTACTTATTCATTAACTAATTAAAAAGATATAACTCTCTTTAAAACCAAAGAAAAGAGAGGGAGGGTTAGTTTGGGTGGAAGTACTCTGCTGGGATTGGGAAAGGTTTACCATAAAACCAAAAGGTGTGGCTGATAAATTCCAATGCAAATCACCTTCCCTGAAATGTTACCCTTGGTCAGGAGGCCCCCAAAACCATGTAGATCATTGCCAAGGGTCTTACCATAGATTGTGGTGGCAGGACATTAAGAGATCATGTTGTAACTGAGAAGCTAGCTCCCTTCTGGCAGATCTCTTAAGTGCTGAAAAGTACTGAGCTGCTGGGGGATAAATGACACCACTAACATGAACAAGTAGTGGATCTTTCAAGCTACAAAATCAACCAACCAGACAACATGTACTCACTGGTGCAATAGTGGCACACAGGCTATGAAGGTGATCACCTGCTCTCTGATTGGATATGAGTCACTCTCTGTGGGAGGGGATTCATGTCTGGTACTGAGAACCAACTCAGAAGCCTATGGCTTAGAAAGTCATAGAACCTAGAGGGAAGCTTCCATTGCTCTTTTACAAAATGGAGACATCAGTCCATCAAAAATCTTTCAAAATATTTTTGTTTATCCCCTTTTATCAATGCTCCTCCCATTTTGGTTAGAGAACCTGATTTGCATAGATGATGGCAAATACTTGGGAGACCAAATACCCATCAAAGTGATGAGAAAGCCCACTGCCAACTAAAAGACAAATCATCTCTACCACATGTGCCAAGGCTTAGAAGACATTACAGAGAAAGGGGAAGATTAAATATAAGGGCTACCCTCACCTCTAGCCAGAGAACCTTCTCCAGGAAAATGGCAATAGCCACTGAGGAGACTCAAAATTCAACCAAACTGAAAACAAGAGGCTCCTAAGAACTCAACAGTAAAGGAGACTTCTAGCATACCATCCATGCTCCAAGGCTCAAGGAACACTGAAGAAGAGAGGACACAAAGAATGTAAGAGCCACAGGGTGGGAAGGAATACTGTGAGGCATTGTCCTCCCCACAGGAACTGACTGGTGCATTCAGTGATTACTGATACCCCCACTGAAGAGGATCCTAGCAGAATGGGGGATGGGGCCTGGGAGAGGGAACAAAAGAGGATAACTCAATGAGAATCCAACTGATTTGCAGTATGTTCATATATTAAAGTTCATAATAAAAATTATATATATATTCAGCCTTCCTATTTGAAGCACAAAGTCTAGAAACCATAAAAGAGAAAGAGATTTTGCCTCACCAAAATTTATATCTTCTGCATATCAAAGAAAATGACTTTAAAAGATGAAGACTAACAACTAGGAGGAAAGGTTTACAGTGTTTTTAATACAATGGACTAGTACCCAGAACAAACCATCTTAAGCTAGCTATATTGGACTCCTTCTGATAAAACAAATCCATAAGGTATAAACCCCAAGGAAGGGATGATACTCTTATTTCTACCCACACTAATGTTGTCCACAGAAACAACATCTACAACATTCAGGCAGACACTTGCTGAAATTACTTTCAGGCCTATGTGTCACTCACACCATGGATAGCAGCATGATCGGGGGCTGAGTGCGTACATTTCTGCTCTTAGAAACATAAAGCAGGGGCTGGAGAGATGGCTTAGCGGTTAAGGCGCTTGCCTGCTAAGCCTAAGGATGTATGTTTGACATTCCAAATCCCACGTAAGCCAGGTGCAAAGGTAAATCAAATGCAAAGTCACACATGCCCACTATGTGGTGCAAGCGTTTGGAGTTCTATTGCAGTGGCTAAAGCTTTGGAGTGACAATTTTGTTTGTGTGTGTGTGTGTGTGAGAGAGAGAGAGAGAGTGTGTGTGTGTGTGTGTGTGTGTCTGTCTGTCTGTCTGTCTGTCTGTCTATCTCTCTAAACCAAACAAGTAATAAGTAAGTAAATTTGAAAAAAATAAAGCAAATGTTGAATGTGTATAAACAGTCTCAATTGAAAGATGAGACACTGAAGCTCAAAAAATTTCCAACATTTACATTCTCTGAGCACATATAGGTGTACCAAATCATTAATCTGACATAAACTAAAAGAAAACCAAATATAAGGAACTTTGACTATTTACTTCCAACCTAAATGTGGTAAACATGGGTAAAAATGTAAGCACAAATGATTGAGCTAGGGAAAGATATTTGAGTGTCAATTCCAGATATGTTTAGATGACAACACACAGAGTAAGTAGGCAATTATCCTGCCTGCTTGTCTTACAGGTTACAAGAGAAGTTTGGCCTTCAGTCATGATTTTCAACCTTGACCATATGTTGGCCTTTCTTTGGGTCCTTTAAAACATACAGTGTCTGACCCAATCTGTGTCAATTAATATCATAGTCTGAGGGGAGAAGAAATGTAAACAGTGAAGGTTTAAAACCTTCCCAAAAGATGTTAATGAAGTGAAAGTTCAGAATCTCTAGGCCCAATAATTATTGGGAAGTTAATAGTGCTTCTGCCCATGTTAGGGCTAGGCTCCTGACCCAAGCACAGGGCTCTTTTCACCTACCTGGACTTAGCATGTCTCAGGACATAATCAAGAAAAAATGCTTGCTTACCAGGATAAACAAATAGCCCTAACATCCTGACTCTAGGTCCTTAACTTTCATATCTTTTTATTTTTAACTTTTTGTTTTGTTTTGTTTTGTTTTGTTTTGTTTTCGAGGAAGGGTCTCCCTGTAGCTCAGGCTGACCTGGAATTCACTATGTTGTCTCAGGGTGGCCTCGAACTCATGGCAATTGTACCTCTGCCTCCCAGGTGCTGAGATTAAAGGAGTGTGCCACCATGCCTGGCTCGACTTTCATATCTTTTTAATTACTTTAGAAAACTGGCATACTCTTTCTCTATACCTTTTGAGATAAAAATCTTTTCCCATACACTTGCTTATCTTACAACCCAGGAACATCTTTCTCAAGGATCTGTGAGCTGTTCCTTTGACCACTGAGCCACCACCCCAGCTGAGCTGTTCTTCAGAGATGGAATGATCATAGGACCCCCAAGATCTTAGTCTCTGGGAAGGTTGGGGCCTCACTTCCATAAGTACCAACTAGCAAATACAGATGGCATAAATTGCACAGACCAACCTACCTATAACATTCTATGATATGTTCACATCCTCACATGTTGCATGAAACCTTTCCCACTTGCCTTGCTGGAGAGGAGTTCAGTGGGTAAAGTGTATGGTGCACAAGCACGGAGGACCTGAATTCAGAACAAACCCCAGCATTCATGTAAAAGCCACTCATGGTAAGGCACACTTGTAATGCCAGTGGTGAAAAGGTGAAGACAGGGAGTTACTGGATAGCTAGTGTAGATGAATCAAGGAGTTTCAGATTCTGTGAGAGATCCTGTCTCACAAAATAAGGTGATGAATTATTGAGGACGCCTAACATTGACATCTGGCCTCCACACACTGAACATATACACACACCCTTGTCCCTACATACATATACTCATACTTACACATATGCATGGGACCCACACACATGTTTTTGGCTGAAGAGATTGCTCAGTAGTTAAGGTAGTTGTCTGCAAAGCCTAAGGACCTGGGTTTGATTCCCCAGTACCTACATAAAGCCAGATGCATAAAGCAGCAAATACATCTGGACTTCAAGTGTAGTGTCTAGAGGCCCTGGTGTACTCATATTCTCTTCTCTCTCTCTTTCTCTCTCTTTCTCTCTCTCTCTCTTCTCTCTCAAAAAAAAAAAAATATATATATATATATATATATATATATATATATATATACATACATACATATTTACAACAAACCACCTTTTGCTTTGACAGAATTGAATTCATTCTCCCTGTTGCAGTCTTGAGTAAAGTCTTTTTTGCTTTATTTCTGCTTTGTATAGTTTTTCTTTGGTAGAGGGAGCAAGTTTTGAGTTTAACTCCTCATTGTAAATAAGCCAAGTAGTTTCTCATTCAAAAGACTCAGAAACAGAAGTGGCAAAACAAAGTTTGTTCTGCTGGCACAAATACAGAATCCTAGGAGCCAATTTTACCTTAGCATCTTTGCAAATTTAAACTCTGCCAAAGCTTTGTTGTTAAAATTAATTTGGTGAATTAAGTCAGAACTTTTTCATTTATTAATATGTTCAGTCAATATCTGTACAAACAGTCTAGCGTCAAATGAAAAGCTTGATGAATAATCAATCTTCCACAAATTAAAGTAAAATAATAACTTCTATTTATTACAAATCAAACAAGTTTATACAATGTATAATTTCTCTCTTAACATCAAACATTTACTATTGCATTGGCTCCAATACCAACTTGTTTTGAGGTAAGTTTTTACTCCTCTTTGTACCACAGTTCTAAAATAAGAGGGTGCTGCCAGATCCTGTCTTATTCTTGTATTACAAAAATCAACCTGCCGGGCTGGAGAGATGGCTTAGCGGTTAAGGTGCCTGCCTCCTAAGCCTAAGAACGCCGGTTCCAATCTCCAGCGGTTCCAATCTCCAGGTCCCATGTTTAGCCAGATGCAGTGACACAAGGGTGAAATGCTGCACTTGACCACAAGGGGGCACACGCATCTGGATTTCGTTCACAGCAGCTGAGAGACTGCTGGCACACCCATCTCTATCTGTCTTCCTCTCCCTCTCTCTCTGTCTCTCTCCAAAATAAAAAAAATCAACCTGTCTAAAAAATAACCTATCTTTCACCTCAGCATGGTGGAGGAATAAAAGTAGAGCAGCATTCATGTGAGGATATAGGATCAGACTTAAGATGACTTCCACTTCAGGTTGGCCCAAGTTTAGATAGTATCTTGGCTCATAATCAAAACCATAGCAAATAAAAGGCATTCTCATTACTTTTTCAGAGGACATCAACTGAAGTAACTTATCAACATATTAGAGCAGTAATTTTCAAACTTCTCTACACATTGGAACCACCTGAAGAGTTTTGTAAGAACACTGAAGCCTGGTCCAACACATCCATTGGCCCAGTGGCTAACCTGGGAATAGATTTTTTTTAAACTCCATAGAAGATTCTATCATAGCCAAGATTAAGGACCACTGCCCCAGATAATCAAGTTTAAACTACTAAATGCATTTCAGAATGGCTTAACGACAGGCCATACAAACCTACATGAAGCACATGCAGGAATGTGTATGTTCAGGCAGTGAACTATACTATGACTGTAAGCATTGTGAGGACCTGAAAAGGAGTTCTGTTTAACAATGAGCACAGACACAATAGTCTATGATAAAGGGAATAATGTACATGCAATAAAATAATGCCACACCCAGCAACAAAAGTCCACACATTGAAGAACAGGCAGAAATAAAAGAGGATGGATAGAGCAGAGCATGTTGCATTAGACAGTTGAAGCTTGTTCTCTTATCATGTTCCTAACATCTCAGGTAGCTATTGTTATCTCTATTTCACAATGAAGAAATTGGATCAAAAACATTATATAACTTCCCCAAGGTTACGATTGTACAGATCTGTCCAAAACTCATGCTCTATTTTGTCAATATTATTAATGGAATTACTAAAAATGGACTTAAATTCATCAACTTGACAACTGTTCCTTCCTCCAAGATAGGGACAAACTCACCCTTACTGGGTTCTTAGGTGAATTCATTGTCTACTTCTCAGGGTCTAGACAAGGCCAAGAAAAGTTATACTACTTGAGCACTAAGACTACACAGCTTCACAGTAAGGGCAGCTGTGCCTACTTTAAGAGATTTATTCTACTAGAGATAAAATATGCTGGACTCTTCATTCATCATAAAGACATTCTATTTATAATTGAGATTTTCTTGATCACACCATGGTTGTTGAATTCTTTCTTCTTGTTATTTGAATTTCTGGTTTATTAAACACCTTATCCATGGGGGTGATGTCTTCAAGCTTCTTTCCTTCCATGCTATCCCTTACTTCCTAGACCCCATTTCTCAGAACTTGCCTATATTTACAGGCTGGCAAAGATGATTTTGTCAACTTCACATGAAGTTTGTGCTTCCATCATCTAGTAGTCTTGGCTCCATGTCACTGTGATGTAATCCTTTAGTACCACAAGCTTTCAAGTGGCTCTTTTGTATTCTCTGATGATACATATTTCATAAACCTTCATGCTTTCCTGACTTATAGCCACATTTTAAAAATTAATTTGATGCCCAAACCCCTTTGGTCATCATCCATCTTACTTATAAATGTCACTTCTAAGCAGCTCTTTTCTCTGGAAACTATAAATACAAATTCCATTCTTGGTTTTCTCTTCCTTTTGATGAGTCACAATTTATTCTGGTCTTCTTTTCCCCTTATCTTTTTCCTGCAAACTGTAAGCCTATAATCTGTACCATTTTGCTCTATGCCTATTCAGTCTGATTTTCTTATACAATATTGGCTCAGATCTTGGCTTTATACCACAAGAAAAGGTGTTTGGGGGCCTTTCATTCTTCTTCAGAGAAATAGAAGCAATTTAACTTCCATAGCTTTGATTCATAGCCACTTTAACTGCTTGAGGCTTTCTGATGTTCTGTTGCTGATTTGATTCACCAAATAGCTTAACAGTCCCAAATTTACTTCCAGGCCACCTAAATCTTTTGAGACAGTGTGTTTCTACTGTGTCTTTCAATACCTGGAAGACACTCAATTAAAAGTGGGACAGTGCTGAGGAGCAGGGAGAATGCACAGTTTCCTCTGAGCACTGTTTTCTTTCATTGGTTGGCACTTGGAATAAGGATCCAGGTTGCTGGCTTTGAAAGTCCCTGAGCTAAGAGCAAACAACAACTGGACAAAGAGATAATTTTTCTCCCAGAAGAAACTACAGGCATGCTGCCAGGAAAAAAAAAAAGTGCCATTATGTTTAATAGTTTAACCCAAAGTGGAGAGGGAAAGAATAAGAATAAGGATGGTAGCAGATTGCTAGACACTAGCTAAAAGCCAGCCTACCCCAGAATTCAGCTTCCCCTGGCATAACAAGAGGCAAGAAAGCCTTAGTAGTGAACAAAATTCCAGTCACCTTTTGAGCTATGTCGTTCACTTAACCCTCAGCATCCACATCTTGTTTATCCAAATAGAACCATCAAGATATGTCAAGCCCTGGAAAGTTCATTCCCTATTTTACATTGGGAGACAAAGGTTGAGGGGAACATTGATCTTTAAGACTACAAACACAAAGTCAACACAAAATGATGATAAGATAAAATACAAAGAAGTGATCAGAAGCATAAGACTCCCAAAGGAGACAGCACAAGAATGAAAATTCTAGTATGTATGTGGGGATTTCTGAATTCAAAGTTCTCCATGGATTCCAATGCCAGCATTCTTGCCTTGGATAGGAATGGAGAGTGAAGCTCTGTGAAGGGAGTACAGATGGACACAAGGTGAAAAGCTAGGTTCTGTGAAGGGGTCACACACTGACCTAAAGCACTATGCTTACATACATAAATTCTTAAATTCATTTGTACAGCTCATTTATTAAAGAAAATAAAATGTTCCCTAAATTTTTTATAATATGAATGACTCATTATGATGGAGGCTAATGGCTAAGCACTAACTCTTTCCATCAGCACCAGTTGCTACCACAACTTACAAATTGACCTTCAGAAATCTTCATAAACTGATCATTAAGACAATTAAGCTCACAGAAGCCTATATCTTAGGAGAAAGTTGCTGCCATTTAGACAGCTACTATGCAAAATGTGAACCAGTACAAAGTATGTGACAATTACTTTTGATATTATCAAATGTTGGATCTGTACTGTTAGATGTAGTTAATAGTAACAGTTCTATGGACAGAATGTGATGGATTGGAATGCAGGAATTCTTCTTTTCAGAAGGATATTCAAAACATTTTCATTCTGATATAACAATGAAAAGAGGTAAACTTTAAAGTCATTATTCAGTGATCCAAAAATAAAATTCTGTTGGATGCTTCTTATAAAACCAGAACCATATATGGTTTTGTATGGTCTCCCTAAATCCTTATGTATTGAGTTGGTCAAAAGATCAGCTGAGAGGACTTCCAGTCAAGATGGCACCTGCCTAACCTCATCTCACCTCACAGGGAAGTAAAGGCAAGACCCTTAAGGTTCAAGGGATTTTTCAAAAGGGTTTGCTGGCTTTTGCATGCTTCCAGAGGGAGGGGGTGGATAAGCAAAATAGGGAATCCACTGATTCCCACTCTCAGGCAGGCACCACCACCAGTCAGGTCCCCTGGACTGCCTGAGCCCCCTCACGGGCCTGAGCCCCACGTGCCATCGCAGGCCAAATCCCAATGGGCCACACCACCAGTCAGGTCCCTCCCTTGCTGGCCAGAGCCCTGTGCAGGTCAGGACCAGCCAGACCTGTGTGAGCTGCATTACTGGTCAGATCCCTCCCTCACATGCCAGGGCCCTGTGGGCCATCACAGGCCAGGTCCCGCTGGAACTGCCTGAGTCCCATCACTGTTCAGGTCCCTCCCTTGCCAGCCAGAGTGCTGCGTGCCATAGTAGATCAGGTCCTGACTGGACTGCCTGAGCCCCATCACTGGTCTGGTCCCTCCCCAGGCTTCCTGAGCCCCATCGCCAGTCAGGTGCCACCACTCCCCTCCCAGGGCAGATCAGGGATCTACAGTAGGCCAGTGTTCCCACCCTACCCTTCCTGAGCCCAACTAGGGAGGTTGCAGTCCCCTCCCCTCCCACCTCCAATAAGGAACCCAGGCCAGCAGGCCAGTATCACCCACCACAACCTTTTGGAACTCCAGGAGCCATCACCTTGACACTCACCACTGCACACCACACCAACCCAGGGCAGCAGGCTAGCATTTCACACCCTCAGCCTTCTGAATCATTGTGATGGGCAGACCACAGCGAAAAATGAATAGCATGAAAAACCAGATACAAGTAAATTGAGCTAGACTGTCCAGTCCCACAATTGATGTCTCAAATCAAATCATTGAAAAGACAATAGGATCAAAACCCCAAAACGAAGAGATGAGCTATGAAACCCTGGCCAAGAAAAAAGCACAACTTTCAGAAACTCAACAAATTGCCAATAATTGGATGAACATTATCCTTGCCAGATTAGACCTAATAGAAAAGAACCAGGAAGGGTTACAAAGACAGTTAAATGATCTAAAGGAAAAAAAAAAAAAGAGGTCCTCAATAACCAGCTGGCTAAGTTCAATGAAGATATATAAAAAAAAAAATGTAAGGATGAACTCCAAGAGGCATTAAAAAAATCAGTAAGTGACCTGAAAAGGGAACTTGATGGA
This sequence comes from Orientallactaga sibirica, assembly GCA_036365145.1. NCBI lineage: Eukaryota > Metazoa > Chordata > Mammalia > Rodentia > Dipodidae > Orientallactaga > Orientallactaga sibirica. Next base: position 4,698,591 of record JAEOAD010002517.1, read on the forward strand.
GGGATGAAAACTATACATATAAAAACAAAAAATATAAACCAAATTGAACAAGCCCAAAACTCTATAGAAGCTCTAAAGAATAGAGTCAGCCAAGTGGAGGACAGAAACTCAGAACTGGAAGACAAAACAGAAGAAACAGTTCATGAGTCCAAAAATTTCAACAAGTTCAAAAATTTCTGTGAACAGAACATGAGGGAAATGTGGGACACCCTTAAGCATCAAAACATTAGGATCATGGGTATACCAGAGGGGGAAGAAACACAGACCGAAGGAATGGAAAACTTATTCAACAAAATAATTGAAGAAAACTTTCCTACTCTTCTCAAAAGAAAATCTCATCAAGTTACAAGAAGCTAGCAGAACTCCAAACAGATTTCACCAAAGGAGAAATTCTCCAAGACACATTATCATTAAGACTCTAAACATCAATCACAATGAGAAAGTCCTAAAAGCAGCCAGGGAGAAAGAACACATCACATATAAAGGAAACCCCATCAGAATTACCTCAGACTTCTCAATGAAACCCTAAAAGCCAGAAGGGCCTCGGATGGAACACTTCAAACTCTAAGAACTTATGTCTTCCAACACCAACTACACTACCCAGTAAAAGTATCCCTCATAATAGAAGGTGAAAGAAAAACTTTCCACGATAAAACTCATCTTTACAACTATATGAACACAAAGCCAAACCTACAGAGAGTACTTCAGGGAATTCTCCACACAGAAGAAGCAAATAACCAATCTCAAGTGTCCCCAAGAAGCAGTCCACATTAACCAAAAAAAAAAAAAAAAAAAAAAAAAAAAAAAAAAAAAAAAACCCATAATCCACCACAATATGGCAGGTATTAAATCAAACCTCACAGTTATTTCCCTGAATATTAATGGCCTTAATTCACCCATCAGAGACAAAAGCTAACAGGGTGGATCAGAAAACTAGACACCTCAATCTGCTGTCTTCAAGAAACCCACCTCACCACTAAAGACAGACACCTCCTCAGGGTGAAAGGGTGGAAAATGATATTCCAAGCAAACACAAATAAGAAACAAACAGGTGTAGCTATACTTATATCAGATAAAATAAACATCAAACCAGAAGTAACCAAAAACGACAAAGAAGGCCACTTCTTACTTATCAAGGGAACAATCCAACAAGAGGATATCACAATCATTGATCTTTATGCACTAAACACAGGTACACAACAATTCATAAAACAAAACCTACTTGACAGTAAAACAAAAATAACCAACAACACCATCATAGTTGGGGACTTCAATACTCCACTATCGGCAATAGACAGATCATCCAAACAGAAAATTAACAGGGAAGTAAGAGAGCTCAACAACACCATAGATCAATTAGACCTAATGGACATATATAGAACATTCTACCCAAACTCACAGATTACACATACATCTCAGCAGCACAGGGAACTTTCTCTAAAATATATCATATACTGGGTCATAAAGCCAGTCTCCAAATATTTAGGAGGATTGACATAATTTCCTGCATGATATCAGATCATAATTCTCTATTGATAGAAATTAACAACAAAAGACACACCAGGAACCCAACCAGCTCTTGGAAACTAAAGAACACACTCTTAAACTATAAATGGTTAGTGGATGAAATAAAAAATGAAATTGCAAAATTTCTAGAAATGAAGGATAATGAGCACACAATGTACCAAAACTTATGGAACACAATGAAGGCAGTCCTCAGGGGAAAATTCATTGTGCTAAATGCCCTCATAACAAAGACAGAGAGATCCCAAATCCATAACCTAACCATCCACCTAGAGGCATTGGAAAAACAAGAAGTATCAAACCCAAAAAGCTCCAGACAGAAAGAAATAATTAAGATCAGACCAGAAATTAATGAATTAGAAACTAAGAAAACAATTTTAAAAATTGAGGAAACAAAGAGCTGGTTCTTTGAAAAAATAAACAATATTGCTGGGCATGGTGGTGCATGCCTTTAATCCCAGCACTCAGGAGGCAGAGGTAGGAGGATTGCCATGAGTTTGAGGCCACCCTGAGACTACAGAGTGAATTCCAGGTCAGCCTGGGACCAGAGTGAGACCCTACCTTGAAAAACCAAAAAAAAAAAAAAAAAAAAAAGAAGAAGGAGGAGGAGGAGGAGGAGGAGAAGGAGAAGAAAGGAAAGAAAGAAAGAAAGAAAGAAAGAAAGAAAGAAAGAAAGAAAGAAGAAAGAAAAAAGAAAAACAAGATTGATAAAATGCTAGCCAATTTGATCAAGCAGATAAAAGAGACAACTCAAATTTTAAAAATTAGAAATAAAAAGGAGAGATCACAACACACATAAATGAAATTGGGAAAATCATCAGGACTTATTTCAAAAACCTCTACTCCACAAAACTGGATAATATGGAGGAAATGGATGAGTTCCTAGACACATACCACCTACCAAAGTTAAACTCAGATCAGATTAATCTCCTGAACAAACCCATCACAACCACTGAGATTGAAAGGATAATCAAAAATCTACCTAAAAAGAAGAGTCCAGGACCAGATGGCTTCTCAGCAGAATTCTACAAACCTTCATGGAAGAACTGAAACCAATCTTTCTCAAATTGTGCCACACAATTGGAGAGCAGGGAAAGCTCCCTAACTCCTTCTATGAAGCTAGTGTCACCCTAATACCAAAACCAGGCAGAGATGCCACAAGAAAAGAAAACTACAGGCCTATTTCCCTGATGAACCTAGATGCAAAGATCCTGAATAAAATCCTTGCAAATAGAATTCAACAGCACATCAATAGCATTATCCACCCAGACCAAGTAGGTTTCATCTCAGGAATGCAAGGTTGGTTCAACATATGGAAATCTGTCAATGTAATACACCACATAAATAAGTTTAAACAATAAAACCACATGATTATTTTGATAGATGCAGAAAAGGCCTTTGACAAAATACAACATCACTTTATGATCAAAACATTGGAGAGAATAGGCATGGATGGTCTATATCTCAACATAATGAAGGCTATATATTAAGATCCTAAAGCCCAAAAAATACTTAATGGGGAGAGATTGAAGGAATTCTCATTGATATCAGGAAGATGACAGGGGTGTCCACTCTCACCTCTGTTTTTCAACATACTACTGGAAGTACTAGTTCAGTAAAACAGGAGAAAAAAGAAATAAAAGTGATACAAATTGGAAAGGAAGAAGTTAAGTTACCCTTATTTGCAGATGACATGATTCTATACATAAGTGACCCAAGATCCTCCATCCCCAAACTCTTTTTTTTTGTTGTTGTTTTGTTTTGTTTTCTGAGGTAGGGTCTCACTCTCACTCTAGCTCAGGCTGACATGGAATTCACTATGTAGTATCAGGGTGGCCTCAAACTCATGGTGATCCTCCTACCCCTACCTCCTGAGTGCTGGGATTAAAGGCGTGTGTCACCACGCATGGCCCCAAACTCTTAAAGTTGATTAACTCCTTCAGTAAAGTAGCAGGATACAAAATCAATGTAAAAAAATCAGTAGCCTTTCTATATGCAAAAGACAAAGGTACAGAGAAAGAAATAAGTGATGTTGTCCCATTTTTAATAGCATCAAAAAAATAAAATACCTTGGAATAACATTAATCAAGGATGTGAAAGACTTATATAATGAAAACATAAAAACACTCAAGAAAGATATTGAGGAGGACTTGAGAAAACAGAAAGACTTCACATGCTCCTGGATTGGCAGAATTAACATTATGAAAATGGCAATCTTACCAAAAGCAATATATAGATTTAATGCAATACCAATAAAAATCCCAATGTCTTTCTTCATAGAGATAGAAAAAATGATCTCAAAATTCATATGGAATGGCAGAAGGCCTTGGATATCCAAGCATATCCTCAGCAAAATAAACACCCCTGTACACATCACCATACCTGATCTAAAGCTATACTACAAAGCCATTGTAAATTAAAACAACATGGTACTAGCATAAAAACAGGATTATAAACCAATGGATTAGAATAGAGAACCCAGATTTTGGATCAAGTAACTACAGCTACTTGATATTTGACAAAGGCCCAAAGAATTAGACTGGAACAAAGACAGCATCTTCAACAAATGGTGCTGGAAAAACTGGAAAACAATATGCAGGAAAATGAAACTTGATCTACTCATCTCACCATGCACAAAAATTAAGTCCAAATGGATGAAAGAGCTCAATATAAGAGTAGAAATGCTGCTACTACTGGAAGAAAAAATAGGAGGAATTTTCCATGATATAGGAGTAGGAAAAGACTTCCTGAACAAAACCCCAGTACCTCAGGAGATTAAACAATCACTCAACCATTGGGATCTCATGAAGCTGGAAAGCTTTTTCACAGACAAACATACAATAAGCAGAACCAATAGATTACCCACAGAATGGGAGAAAATTTTTGCTGGATACACATCACACAGAGGCCTAATTTCTAGAATCTATAAAGAACTCAAAAATCTAAATAATCAAACTCAAACAACCCACTCACAAAATGGAGCAGAGAACTGTACAGGGAGTTCTTAGAGGAAGAAATACAAATGGCAAATACACACTTAAGAAAATTTTCAGTACCCCTAATCATCAGGGAAGTGCAAATTAAAACAACTTTGAGATTCCATCTTACCCCAATAAGGATAGCAAACACTAAAAAAATCTAACGACAAAAAATGCTGGCGAGGTTGTGGAGAAATAGGAACCCTCATTCACTGTTGATGGGAATGTAAGCTGGTACAACCACTATGGAAAGAACAATGGAGACTCCAATAAAGGATGACCATAGAGGGTACCAACAGACCCAGTTATTCCCTTATTGGGCATTTACCCTAAGAGCTTCAAGCCTCAGTTCAGAGATCTTTGCTCAACCATGTTTTTAGCTGCTCAGTTCATAATAGCTAAGAGCTGGAATCAACCCAGATGTCCATCATTAGATGAATGGATAACTAACATGTGGTATATCTACACAATGGAATTCTACATAGCAGTAAAAAAAAATGACACAATGCAATTTGAAGAAAAATGCTCAAAGTTGGAACACCTCGTTCTCAGCAACTCACCCAATCACGGACAGATAAACATTGCATGGTCTCACTAATCTGTGGCTCCTAATCTGAATTTTCCTGAGATGCTGCAAACCTAGGAAACATTTTTAGGACTGGACAATAGGGCTAGTGGGGAGGGAAGAAAGGGTAATGGGGGAGACAAAAAACTGGACCCAAATGAAAATGGTACAAAAAAATCCTATAACCTGTATGACATACTAAAAGGCTTAGAGAGAACACCTGAATCATAGGGGCCTCGAGAAGGTAGGATGAAGACTAACCTCAACCTTCTCCTATTCCTCTCTCTCTCCCCCTGTTGTTACTCTTCTCTCTCTCTTTTTCTTTCATACTACCTATATTTTTCTTCCTTCTTTTCCTGTGGCACTGACCTGTAACTCCCAGTACCAGCATGTGGTCAACATCCACAATGAGCTGTTGATCAGTGAGACCTACAAGGTTTCCCAAAAGAAGACAGATTTCTGTCAGAGTACTTGATGACCCACCAAAGGTTAATGGTAAGACCCTATTGCTGAAGACACCATATGCTATTGGGATGAAACATGGAGTGACCTGGCTGGAATCTTGATGAGACAGTCCCCAGACAGTTAGCTTCTCTAGTGCCAGAAGGTAGTACATGAGGAACTGGGGGGAAATGACCAACATCTGCCTAAGCAACTCGAGATGTAAACTTTCCAGCAGCAATCAACCTGACGTGATGCTCACACAAATGCAATAGTGGCACACAGCCATGGTGGGTTACCAACTGCTCTTGATTTGGCTAAAGGATCTGCTCAGTGGAATGGAACCCATACCTGGAACTGGAAAACAAGTCAGAACAATATCCAAAATGAGTTCACCTTCCAATATCAAGCTCCCACCAATAGTAGGATACAAGAGGACCTACACCCATTAAATTCACTCTAAAACAATAATGGCTATCCATGTACCTAGCACTGACCTCACTCTCCATTGGAAAATTTGCTTCTCTTTTTCAGATGGATGTAGAACCTGAGGAGAGCCCATCACACCTCACCAGGGCACCAGCTGAACCCATAGAATAATTGGGGGTATGAGCAAGAGTGCTGCTTTCTCAGCAAACCAGGTATCAGCAGAGGAGTGGAGGAGATAGACATAGAGAACACTCAACCCCTACCAAGCCAGAGATCCAGAGACTCCCATATCCTCATCACTGAAGTAGACCTAAAATGAACCCAACATGGCTTAGGGAAATTTGCGGAAGAGGGGGTGGAAAGATTGTTAGAGCCATAAGTGGGGTCATTATGCAGAGACATTTCCTCACCCCCATAACTGATGGCTATCCCCACAATGCAAGACCCACAATCCCTGAGGGGGGAGGGCAAGGAGAAGGCTAATGAGGTGACCATCATGGCTCTATGCACATTATATAGATAACTAATAATAAAAAATAAAAATTTTAAAATTTTACAAAAAGAAAAATCTAAGGAAAACAAATGCTGGTGAGGCTGTGGAGAAATAGGAACACTCTTTCCTTGTTTGTGGGAATGTAAAATGGTACAACCATTATGGAAATTTATATGGAGACTCCTGAAAAGGATGACTATAGACCTACCAACAGATCCATTTATTCCCTTACTGGGCATTTTAAAAGCTCCAAGCCTCAGATCAGAGAGATTTGCTCAACCATGTGTATAGCTGTTCAATTCATAATAGCTAAGAGCTGGAATCAACCCAGCTGTCCATCATTAGATGAATGGATAATAAAGATGTGGTATATCTATGCTATGGAATTCTATGCAGAAGTAAGGAAAAATGAAACAATCAAATTTGAAGAAAAATAGTCAAACATGGAACAGATCATTCTCGGTGCACTCACCCAATCACAAAAGATAATTGTTGCATGGTCTCATTCATCTGTGGCTCCTAACCTGAATCTGCCCAAGATGCTGTCAAACCTAATAAGCACCCTGAGGACCAGACAATAGGGAGGATGGGACTGGGGGAGGGGAAGAGTGGGAGGGAGCATAAGGGTAGGAGTAAAGTGGGTAAGGGTGGGGTGATACAAATAGGGACCCAAATGGAAATGGTACCATAAAATCCTATACTCTGAACAACAGGCTAAAACACTGATCCTTCAGCAGGGCCTGTAGAGGGAACACCAGGACCTGGAAAGGACAGCATGAAAACCAACCTTAATCTTCTCATGTCTCTTTCTTTCTTTCTTTCTTTCTTTCTTTCTTTCTTTCTTTCTTTCTTTCTGTCTTGTTTATCTCTCTCTCTCCCTCTCCTCTCTATCCTCTCTTTTTGTTTTATATATCCTGTCTTTTTCTTCCTTTACCTTCCATGGAATGAAGTGTAACTCCCAGTACCAGCATGGGGTTAACTTTCACAATGAGTTGTTGATCAGAGAGACCTACAAGGTTTCTCCAAAAAAGACAGATTTCTGTCAGAATTCTTAATGACCTACAAAAGGTTAATGGTAAGACCCTACTGCCAAAGACACCACATGCTGTTGGGATGAATCATGGAATGAACTGGTCAGAATCTGGAAGAGTGTCAGTCCCCAGACAGTTAGCTTGCATAGTGCCAGAGGATGCTACACAAGTGACTGGGAGAAAATGACTGACATCTGTCCAAACTTGCAGTCTAAGCTACACAGCAGTAAACAACCTGATGTGATACTCAAACAAGTGCAATAGTGGCACACAGCCATGCTGGGTAACCAACAGCTCCTGATTTGGCTAACAGATCCACTCAGTGGAATGGAAATCATAGCTGGAACAGGGAAATAAGTCAAAACCATATATAAAAAATGAGCCCATTCTCCAATATCAACCACCCACCAAGTGGGCTAGAAGAGGGATATGCATATAAAATTCTCCCTAAAATAACTATGGCCATTCTATCTCTCTGGTACTAACTTCTCTCTCCATTGGAGAATTTGCTTCTCTTTTTCAGATGGTTGACAAACCTGAAGGGACCTCACCAGGGCCCAAGCTGAAACCATAGTGTAAAGGAGGAAATGGGCAAGAGTGCAGCTTTCTTGATGAACCTGATACCAGAACAAGGGTGAAGGAGATAAACACAGAGAACATTCAACTCCTACTAAGCCAGATATCCAGAGACACAGAGACTCCCAAGACCTCATCACTGAAGTAGAACTAAAATGAACCCAACATGGCTCAGGGAAATTCATGGAAAGGGGACAGAAAGAGTGTTAGAGCCACAAGTTGGGTCATTATGCACAGAGACTTTGCCTCTCCCCCATAACTGTTGGCAATCTCCATAATGCACGACCCACATTTCCCAATGAAGAGGGTCCCTTTAGAGGGGGGAGGTCAGGGAGGAGGCTACCAGAGGCACCAACATGAATGTAAAATTAAAATAAATAATAAAAAAATCTTTTAAAAAAAAAAAAAAGGTCAGGTGACTAGATTAGGAGCTCTAGTTCCCAGCAAAGGTGAGGGTGGAAGACCTTGTCTCTGTATCTCCAGATGTGTCCCCTTCACCTCATGGTAGAATACTGCATTATAAAACAGGGTCTTCTATTTTGTTTAAAATGCCAATTTTTAAAGTTACAGTGAAGCTTTCCCCATCTATCTTCCCTGGCACTCAACTAGTTATGACATTAAAAAAGTCAAAATATTTTTGGACAGTATTTTTCATTGTTGTTTTAACAGAGGAGTACTTAGTGTAAGGAAAGTGTAGTATAAAAGCAAGAAAGAACACTGGACTTGATCTCTACAGATTGTTTATTGGGAGAAAACAGCGAGGGACCTCAGTTTTCCCAAAGCCTATGGCCCCAAGTCAAACTTATAAGGAGGATCCTCAGGCAAACATACTGAATTAGCTGCAGGTCTAAGAGAAGTAGATAAGGCATCAAAGTTATTTGCTTGGAATAGGCTCTTTAGCAGAGTTGACTAGGGAGGACTGGATGTCTCCATTCTTTATGGCCTCCTCATCTTAAGGTTAGTTATTAACTCTTTAGTTCCCCCTAGTTTTCAGGGAAGGCTATTAACCCTTCAGTCCAGACTCTGGAAGGATAAAAAGATTGGAGAGAACTAGGGATGAGTGGGGCATTTAGGGGAGGACTGCAGGGGCCAGAATTGGGGTGAAGAGCTCTCTTACACTACTTCCTGCTAGAGGGGACAGTAGATCTGAAGGTGTCCCATGCAGTCCTGTGGAGGTTGGATGTCCAGGGGCTGATATGCAATGGCCATGAAGAATTTAGTGACTTGCTGTGAAGTGAAGGCATATACTCTGTCTTGGAGGAATTCAGTTATATATCTGAGTATGTAAGGATGAAAAGAAAGAATGAATATTATCATAATCAAGGGAATAAAGTACATGTCAGAGACAGCATAGGTTTTACTTGAAGGTAGTAGAGTTGTGAGATTTTTTTTTTTAATTTAAAACAATAGATATTTTAGCTGGTCACAGAGAGATGTCAAGTCATATATAGAGAAATAATATTAGTGACCATCAAAAAGGCTAATACAGCCCAAAATATTATTGGCTCTGGATTGGTATCACTTATTTCTCCACAATTGCTGCAGTCCAACATTGACATTCTAGCCACAAGGTGTGGCTTCTGAGAGTCTTAGCTTTCAGTTCTTTATTTGATTTTGTGCCTTGTGTACATAGCAGGCTGTGGTTTTACATGGCTTTTATGAATGGGCAAGGTGTCAGCTCTTCAGGAGAGTGATAATTATCTGAGCCATTAGGAAAGAAACTCCTAGATCATATTAAATCTATTAGCCATTATGATCTGGTTAATATCTATGTATGAATTTTCTTGTATGTGACATGAAATTTACAGGTGACATGAATATTAAATCTAAGGTTGAAAAATAATATCATGGGTGGTACATAAGAAAACAGGGGTGTTATCTGTAGGAAAGAAGGAATTGTTAACTTGGATGGGAGTTATTTGGAATTTTTGGAATTATAAAGATTTGGCTTAGGTAAGGAAGGAAGTATAAGAGACTAGTATTGAGGCAATATTTGAAATATTTTAAACAATTTTAGATTTAAATATGGTAGAGACTAACACATTAACTAATTTTGAAGTTTAGTTATTTGAGAGAAGGAGGCAGAGAGAGAGAGAGAAAGAGAGAGAGAATGGGCACACCAAGGCCTCCAGCCACTGTAAACAAACTCCAGATGTATGTGCCCCCTTGTGTATCTGGCTTATGTGGGTTCTGGAGAGTCAAACTGGGATCCTTTGGCTTTTCAGGCAAATGCCTTAAGTGCTAAGCCAAATCTTCAGCCCCTGAAGTTTAGTTATCAGATTTAAAGGTGTTTGTGTGTGTGTGTGTGTGTAAGTTCTTAATATAGAAAGCTTATAGTTTTTACTTACTTGGTCCAGAGATCAAAAGGTCTGACTTAGCTTTAGAGGAATTAATGGAGGTATTTTAGGCTGAAAAACTTTAGCAAACAAATAAAAGTTTTACTTAATGGGAAAACATATAATAGTAGAACACTTAATAATCCTATTGTTGTAAACAGGTGTTTATGCAACAAAATACAGGCTTTATCAGATAGAAAATATACAAGCTAAGCATTTGGATATAACTCAGTTATCTTAATCAGAGATACCTTTACAACCCTTTTAATCTATCAGCACATATTATATATTTTATATCTTTGTTCAGGATCAGGAGGAATTTTTCTTTTTTAATGTTACCAGGGACAAAAGAAATTGGGTCTGTATTCTGATGACTTCTAAGTCTAATGTCAGTGGAGAGAGAGCCCAAGTTTTTGGAAGATGGATGGTGTGTTCAGTCTTTCAAGTTGAAGTGGGATGGTGAAAGAGGGAGTCTCTATTCCTGTTGACTTTTAGGCCTTGGAGAACCATCAAAAGGGGCCCAGATAGATGGAGTTAGTCTGTTACAGGCCCTCTGAGGTGAACTGGTGGAACAGTAAAGGTCCAGAAGGTCATTTATACCAATCTTATAAGAAGAAACATAAGATGATTTTCAGTACAGGTCAGAAGTTGTAAAACAAATTATGGTCTTGAAATAGTATACAAATTACAGTGTCAATACAAAAGACTATGCAGTATAGAACATTATCAATACAAAAGCCTATTACAATACAGGACATAACTCAGGGTCAGGGGTGTTTACATTTTCTAACCCCAATTTTTATATCAATATAAGGCATGGCACTATAAATAAATTTACCAGCTTATTACAGAGAGTTAAGTTTGAATTAGATAAACAAGGTGAGAAGTACAGAGAAACAACTTTTTATGTTAACCCATCTTATCTTAACTTAGAACACTTTAACTGAAGACACACTTTTAGGCAGAATTTACTTCAGAGAGGGGGAGAGAGCTTTCATTGATGTTTCATGTGTGGAGTTCCCAAGCACTGATTGTGTCAGAGTTTTACATCCTTAACAATCCTCTGAATTTCCCTGTGTTTGTAGAGGAAAGAGATATGGTTGGTGAGGGTTAAAACTTCCTTTCTGTCAAATAAGACAAGTTACTATCTCTTGAGATAAGGTATATTGAGATGAGGTATTTACTGTCTAAAAGGGCCAGGCCCAGGAGTCAGTTTCTATTTGTTTAACTCTAGTTGTAAATTGTTACAGAATTTTTTGTTATCTATTAGCTATCATAAAGGTTTCTTCATTGCAGCAGTTTCAGAAGAGGGAAGTGCAATATCTATTGTTTTACTGAAAGTCTTAGATGCACCCACACATTTTCATAGACAGACACATTGATTATACTCTATCAAGAATGCTATAGGCTTGGAACATTAGAACTATAATAACATATTCAAATAATTTTATTTAATGGAAAGCATGGATACCATATCTTAATATTGATAAATATAGGTAAAGTATATCAATATGTTTGTGTTTTGTCAGTAAACCCAAATTAATCATTTCTCTAAAGATTTAAGTCATAAACATTTAGAAGTTATTGTTAGAGGCAGCATCAAACCCTGGAATATAATAAACATGTAGTAAGCATGAATAAGCATAAAGTAAGAAATACATCATAGACCTGGTTTTAGTAATTTAACGTTATCTTAAAATATATCTATAAGCATCAGAATGCTTAGTGACCATAAGCATTGGAACAATTAGTGACCATGAATTTAGTCACACATAAAGACAGACTACATAAAACATAGAACACATGACATGACATGGCTGGCCAGCATTAGACATGACAAAGAACATGAAACATGAAAAGATATTTTTTTCTGAAGATTTTAGTTTTATTTTTGGTGGGAGGAAGACTCTAACATGAGGGAGAGGCCTGCATGCTATCCGGGAAGGCATAGAGTTGATGAGCAGGTCTAGTTGATTTTATCTGGAGTCATAAAGAACAATCTGTGTGGCCACTGTTTATGAAGGGTAAAGGAAGGTCCACAAAGGAGAGAACAGAGTCCTCATCTTACCATGTGACTGTTGATCATAGGCAGATCTTCCTAGGAAAGCAAATCATGTTAGAAAATTTTAAGGTAGAACAAGAGGCACAAGAAAACCAGTGGAATGTGGACAATGGGCTGGAGGCCATTTTCAAAGACCAGTTTTATATTTGTATTTGAAGAGTAACAGGTTAAGCAAACAACTGAAGTTTCGGATTGAGAGAGATTGTCACTTGTAGTGGCACAATAAAGGACGTCCTGCGGTCATCTTTTGGGACTAAGGAAAGGTGGGTCATTAATTAGGAACTGTTTAATGGGATGGAAGGAAGATTGTTTCTTCAGGAGGGCCTGGGTCAGAAAGCAGAACTAACAAGAGAAGGGATCAGTGGTAGAATAACAGAGCCAGTTACCAATCCAGTTTATGAAGTTATCAAGATCTTTAAGAATTTGAGAAGGCTGGAGAGATGGCTTAGCAGTTAAAGCATTTGCCTGTGAAGCCAAAGGACACAGGTTTGATTCGCTAGGACCCATGCAAGCCAGATGCACAAGGGGCACATGCATCTGGAGTTCGTTTGCAGTGGCTAGAGGCCCTGGATTGCCCATTCTCTCTGTCTCTCTTCTCTCTCTCTCTCTCTCTCTCTCTCTCTCTCTCTCTCCTTGTGAATAAATACATAAAATTAAAAATATATTTTAAAATAAATTTGGAAGCCTAATATGTCATTTTTTAGCCAAAGGGAATCATTGTCCCATTTTTTTTTTCTGGCCAAACCATATTGTAGTAAAAATGAGGCAATTGGACATTATGTCTCCTTTTAGGCCAAGAATTTTAAGATTGGTTGGGAGACAACCCAACAGGGAGGCCAATGGAGTTTTGGAAATTTGGGAACTCATAGAGGGGTGAGAAGTGCCAGGGTGTCTATCTGAGGATCAGGAGTCCCTGATCTGCAGACAGAGGTTGGAGACCTTCTGAAGAAGAATAGGGGATTCAGAAGTCAAGCAGGCATTTTAACTGGAGGCTTTCAGGGCAGTCCTCCCCACACAAGACAAGGAAGCCAGGTCTGTCTTCCTAGGTACCTTAGGAAGACAGACAGATGGAGGCTTACTCACCCCTTCTTAGGGCTAAAATGAAGTGGATATGGCAAATGGCCTTTCTATCATTGGAGGTAGGGCAGGTGAGTAATTCTATCCAGCTATTGGAGATCTGTTTCAATCATCTGGGAGTTTTGAGAGCCCAGGGGAGTTGGAATTTTCAAGCAATTTATCATGATTTAAGGAGAGAGAGAGTAGGGTGGATACCAGAAACTGTATGGGATTTGGGCTTGGACCTGGGACAGGCAGCCACCATAACAACAGGGCAATAGCTGCCCTTAGTTTGAATTTATTTTATTTTTAAATGATTTATTTTTTATTTATATTATTCTAATTTTACATTCATAATGGTGACTCCATTATCCTCCTCCCTGTCCTCCCTCTTCCAAAGGGACCCTCATGACTTTTTTTTTTTTCCTAGTAGCCATTAGCCACAGGCAAGGACCTCCCCAGGTGCCTGTGTTTTTTTATCTAGCTGCGAGGCAGTTGCTGATTTACTGTCACTGTCCCACCTCCCCTGCAGGTCTCTGGTAGGAAAAGGGAAAAGCAAGGACAGAGAAATTAGGTATCCATATGCAGGAGTTAAGGAAGCCCAGTAAAGGCAGGAGTTTTTTCATTAAAGAAGGCAGAAGTTGTACTTGATTTAGTGAGATAGCTTGAATTTGGTGTGAAAAGGAAGAGAGACCCTGGCAAGTCATGGCTGGCTGACAGAACTGTGTGAGAGGTAGCGTTTTAGGAGTGGCAGGAGCAGGGGAGGGAACCTCACATACCCTTTGCCTTGTCATCAGAGAAAGTTATCAAGACCAATGAAAATGTTGAAATCCAAAATATCAAATTTAGGTCAGTATTGTGCTTTGTTTAGAGAATATTGTGGACAAATTTGGATAGAGAGTTGGAGTACTTTGGCAGGCAGGAGCTCAGAAAGTTTGAGCTCCTTTAAATTAGCCTGAGACATGCCAATGGAGTGTTTTTGGAGGACAAGGACTAGAGTGGCCAGTCCTGCCACCAGAGACATCTCTCAGGGTTAGGGAAGGCAAAGGAAACCCAAGGATTAGAACGTAGCATCTTTGCAGTCTTCATGCTTGGGGTGTCCGGTGGAATGACACGTGGAAGCTGCCAGAGTCTCAGATCTTCCATGGACTGAAAAGTGAGAAGCTCTCGGAGTTTCTTAAGGCCTGAGACAGGGCACCTCTGTCAGAGACTGAGAACAAATACCTTGTCCTGAAGCTGTAATCTGATGAGGGTGTGGATGCAACACATCACAGGTGAGAGGCCTTAGTAGTCTGGAGTTCAAAATTCTGGCAGGAAAGGGGAGGGAGAAGGAGAGAGAGAGATGACCTGGTAGATTACCCAAAGGGCTGTTGGAGACTTGGCTGAGTTTAGAGAGGGATTTTGGACATTCACCAGGGAGTAGCCCTGGCCAGAACTCCTCAGTCTCCACAGAGGAGCTGCAGAGCTCACACAATCTGAGGGTCAGAGTGAGAGGGAGAAGAGGAGAAAGCTGCAAGATGTCAAGCTGGGTTTACTCAGAGCACCAATAAAGCTCCCTGAGCTGCTAGGCGGAATGGAACTTGCACAGCTCATGTAGACAAAAGCCATGAAAGACCAGAGGTCTCAGGTCAGGCTGCTGATCGTTTAGTCCAATAGTGATCTCAGTGAGTGTCATGCTCCCAAAGGAGAGATACACTGGCAGGGAAGTGGGGAAGAGGAGAGGGAAAGAAAAGGGGAGGGTATGAGGCCCAAAAGCCCCGAAGAGATTTGAGTCCTGGCACCAAATTTAAAGAAAGTGTAGGGCAAAAGCAAGAAAGAACACCAGACTTTATCTCTACAGACAGATTGCTTATTGGGAGAAAACAGGGAGGGACCTCAGCTTTCCCAAAGCCTGAGGCACTGAGTCAGGCTGGGGTCAAACTTATAAGGAGGATCCTAAGGTCAACATACTGATTTCGCTGCAGGTACAAGGAAAGTAGATGAGGCATCAAAGTTATTTGCTCCGAATAGGCTCTTTAGCAGAGTTGACTAGGGAGGACTGGATTCTCCATTCTTTATGGCCTCCTCATCTTAAGGTTAGTTATTAACTCTTTAGTTCCCTCTAGTTTTCATGGAAGGCTACTAACCCTTCACTTAGTAGTAACTAAGCATTCATTATCCAAGTAGGCTACTGACCAAAAGACATCTTCAGTAGTGTGTGTGTGTATGCCATCATATATTACCAAACTGAAAAGATGTTTGGAGCAGCAGGGGATGACTACCAAAGCAATATACAATAAGAATTTAATAAATCCTTACTGATATTCACTTTTTCTTTCCCAAAGAGGGCATAGATCTCTAAGCCTTTCAACTTCAACTAAGTGCAGAGTGTGTACAACTGTAAGTAAGCTCTTTGTACTTTGCTTTCAGGAGAAATATGGTACCACTTGGACAGATACTATGAAAAATGTGAGCCAATGTGAACAAAGTACCTTTACTCAATTTCAATTGATGGCAACACAGTATAACTACAGTGAAGGGACCAAACTGACTCCATGACTAGGCCAAAGTTTCAATTTCCAGAAGGGGTGAACTCTGGGGGCTGAGTATGTTCAAATGTAACTGCTGCTTGTTTAACCAATCACATTATGAGGTACCTTCTCTGCCTGAAATTCCCTAGACCTGGCAGCCAAAACCTTAAGACCAATAAAAAAACCACAAGTACAGTTACTGTTCAAATTAGCCAATAATGTTAAAAGACTAAAAGCCCACCAAAATTCCTTTAGCTGTGTTTAAAAGGGAGCCTGTGAGCTCCTCAGGTCACTGCCATTTTGTACAAGTGGTTGACTCCAGCATGATGGCTAATTCTGCAGAATAAATGCTCTGTGCTTTTACATACTATTTAACTCTGGGATCATTCTTCAGCAATTTTCTGACCATTACAACAGTACAACATTCTACATAGCATATTGACAATACTGGATATGTTAGGGGTGGTAGGTGTTAAGTTAAACCTTTTTCCCCTGAGGAGTCATGAACATACATCTTCACCCCAGATTGGGTGTAGATGACAGACCAAAGGATGATTCATTATACCAACATCAGTTTTGATGAACCATTAGTTTTAGTGGGGTCATTTATGGAGCAGGGGAAGGAGTTGCTTACAGGAGCAATGGAGGACTCAAAGACACTTGCATCACTGAAAAGCCTACCCAGCATAGGTGATGACTCATGGAAGATGCATCTCTCAAGCATACGGCATAACCTGCATGCAGCTCAGCTGATTGGAGAGTCCAGAGTGCACTACAGACTTGCACACACCTCATTCAGATAGTCTCAGCACATTGCACCATTTGGAGGCAGCTAATTTCTGACAATCTCTCTCCAAACAATGGTTTTCCCTTTATCTAGCCTTAGGGTTGGGTCTTGCAACCCTTTCCCAGACTTGTTGACTTCCTGAGTCTCCAGAACTCCTTCCCCTACCCCCAAAAAGGAATGTTTCAGTTTTCAATTAACATAACTTTGGGGAGTGGTTGTGTGACCTTTAAGTTTCATGTCTCCCAGGCTTGACTTCCTGAATCAAAGCCTCCTTCCCTCTTCAGGAGACTATTTCAATTCAGAGGAATATACTTTACAACATATGGCCATAGACATAAATAAATTAATGCACTAGTCTTATTTGGGTTTTGCGTTTTCTTTGTAATTGCAGTCAGAGTGACATATTACAGTATGGGATCCTAGTCCAAACTGGCTGGAGTGGATCCTCCTTTTGATCATTTATTTAGATCATATTTCCAGGCTGTTGGGGGTGTGTCCAGTTTCCAAGCAGTAAGTGAGTCTTCTTGTGTTACAAATTCCAAGTGAATACCATCAAACAACTAGCATCACTAGTATGTTAAATCTTAACGTTGGGCTCTAGGTTTGTTCCAAACACATCTTTTTCCTTGGTGGGGCTCTCTCCATTGGAGACAAGATTTGGGTCTGATTTTTATGGGCCCATACATTTAAACCATTAATATTTTTTTCCATAGACTCATGCCTTTCTCATAATGTAACCTGTATTTAGATTAGCTTTATAAGTCCCTATAACCTTTTACCAACTTTAAGATAGTTCTAAAGCTTCAAGCCTCATCTGTGATTTAGGAATGTTTGATAACTATGAATCCTATAAAACCAAAACAAGCTACTTATTTTAACACATGATGCCAAAGTAAGCATTTTCATTGTAATAAAGCATAACAAGGAGAGAGACTGGACCAATACAACTTGATAACCACTGACAGTAATGACAATCTTTGGATTGTCTATTTTATCCCTCCAATTGGGCTAATCACAGCCTGGTCAAAGATCCCATCCTGAGCCTTTAGCATAGATCAGGTAATGTCTAGATTTTTCCTTCTTGAATTAACTCCTTTAAAGAATTTGTATTCTTATGCATTGCACCTTTCCTGGGTGAATTTTACCCTTAGGCATTTTGTTTCCTTCATTTTCACCCTTTTAAATTTTTTTGAAGAAATTTTTTTTGAAATTTTAGGGATGGGTGAAGAGCTCTAGGACTCTCACTATTGTGTCATCTGCTAGGATCAGTCAAGACTGTGCTGGCCATGTGGCTTCCCTTAGAAGCATCTGTAGTGACTCTCCTGAAGATATGCTGACTTGGAGTCCATTTTCTGGTCTCCAGGTTTCCATGTCTTCTCTTGTTGGGGTCCCTCCTAGGGCCACCCCAGGAGGGACAGGGTTTCTGCTGAGGAGGCAGTGAGAGGCATGGAGTCACGACACAGACTCTGGGAGTTTGGTGGAAGCAGGCAGAGGGCAAGCTGCTGCAAACTCATTTATTCAAGGAAGTATAGGGGGTTTTAAGGGTTTGACTGGCCAATCATTGAATGGGGTGGTTCCCTTCTTGTGACCAATGACAGCCTGTCTCTGAGCAGATCATCTCACAGCAGGTTTCTGGCAAGCATGGGACTCTAGCTGTTGTCACGCCAAGCCTGTGCAAGATGCCACATCCACAGAAGCCACTTCCTGGTTTCTTCTAGCAGGCAGTCTGGCTAGGGCCAGACCTGCATTGTGCCATACAACAGACATAAATTAATCTTGTAAGTAAGGACTTCTAACAATTGGGAGATTTTATAACTTAATTTATGACAGTTCACAATAACTAAATCATTTTCCTAAGACATAATATAATTTCAGCAATGTCCACCTAGCATAACCAGCATGAACAAGACAGGGTCATCTCATAATTACAGTATCTTTACATACAACAATATTCTAGTAGAAGATAAGAATATACTAATGAGTAAACCTTGATGTTAAGGCTCAGTTTTTTAGTAGTTAAAAGGTTGACATAGGAGCATAGCTAATTTGGCTGAGTTACAAACATTACTAAACACAGGTTAATATCAGTGAGCTGAACTCTTAACCTTGACATCTTGAGGCAAGGCAATCACAATTTATAACATGAATACCATGACATAACTGGTTAACAAATACATATTTTGGACAGAAACATCAAGATGTTATCTTTTAACCATCTTAATTAACAACCTTTTAAATATATATTATCTTTCTATTAAAATTAATTATAAATGTCTCAAAATGTTAAGCTATATTTAAATATATTTGTTTTTTATCAAGTTTTATTTAAAAGTTATTTTTTGAGTCAGTACTGTGTATATTTTATTTTCACCAGTTTTCCCAAATCAGCATATTATTTTTCTTGTTATGATCGCTGACCTTTGCAACATATTAATTGTACATTATATGTAAACAGTTATAAGACATTCTTGAAACATTTCTTAGGATCAGAATTATGGAAGTTGTCAATAAAAATAAATTAAATTAAAAAAATAAAATATAAAAATTTTAAAAATTTGCTAAAAGGACACATTACATATTACCTTATAGGTTTATATCTTTTATGCTGCAAAGCTAAAATTCCAATGCTATCACATACCAATGTAAGAGTTATTTTTAACTGTAGTTGACTTTCTGGGTTTCCTCTTATTGTTGTACAAGGTCTAGCCCATAAGAGTAAAGATTTTATAACTCCTTATTATCTATTTCCAGTGTAGAGAAGTAAGATTGAGTTAACATCCATTCTCTAAATTATTATAGGTTCTGAGAGTATAACCCAGTGGTAGAGCATTTGACTGTAAATTATTATGGGTTCTAACTCTTAAAAGGAATGGTATAATGATATCAGTTAGGCTCAAAGGCCAACAAAGACTGACCCAACTTTATTAACATTAAAAACAACTATTTTCTTCTAACCACAGGACTGGTCTCAGATACCTCTAAGTTAAAAGATATTGAACTGTTAAAATTACATTATTAGAGGGTATTGTTATTAGGGAACATTAAATTCTCATAACCAAAATTCAAGTCTTAGTAAATCCAATTTTACTCTTAGATATTGCTATATTCTATTGTTGTATATAAAAGTTGTTTTCAAACAGAACTTTAGATTCATTTTTTAATTAATTAATCCCCAATTGAATGTTATTTTGTTCATAACAACAAAAATTTTTCTTTTAAAATATTATTATCTTTTTTCAGGGAAGCCTTAAATAATCCTCATTTACAGTTATGCCTGAATGTTAAACTTGTATGTTTTCCCAATGTACAAACTTGCTGTTTTGATGTAATACATAAATTCCTCTCCATTTATATATTGTTTTGATATCATATGATTCCATATAATATTTGTCTGTGTCACTTGTAAATGTCATGCAACAGAAAGGTTGTATAAGGTAACAGCCAGGATATGGGGGCTAATAGACTTAATATAATCCAGGGAATTGTGTTCTTGGTGGCACTGATAAACACCCTTTTTCTGAAAAGTGGTTTCTGTGCCTGTTCAGCATACAAAAAGGAACTAAAACTCAAGTTCCTAAGAGCTACACTTGTATTATGAGAACTTCATCTTCAGCAGTTAAGGAAACTTGATTGCTGTCTGTCCAGAGCCTAATAATCTTGAGCTATATTTGCCCCACAGAATAATCAATATATTGTCTTTCTGTGTATAACCTGGCATCTCTGTGTCCAGCTGAGTCATCTGTTGTTCTGGCTTATAATTCCCATAGATTTTAATTTGCAAAACCAGTTAGGATATTTTACTTCCTTTTAAATAATTTAATAGCAAATAACAAAGAAAGGTACTGAAGTGTTGATAGCCTTCCCTGAAAACTAGAGGTAACTAAAGAGTTAATAACTAACCTTAAGATAAGAAGGCCATAAGGAATGGAGACATCCAGTCCTCTGTAGTCAACTCTGCTAAAAAGAGCCTATTCTGAGCAAATAACTTTGATGCCTTATCTACTTCCCTTGGACCTGCAGCTAATTCAGTATGTTTGCCTTAGGATCCTCCTTATAAGTTTCAATCCCAGTCTGACTCAGTGCTTCAGCCTTAATCCTGTGGGAAGGCTGCTGCCCCTTGCAGCCTCCCAATAAACAGTCTATAGAGGTCAAGTCCAGTGTCTTTCTTGCTTTTCTCATATCTTTCCCTTACATTTTGGTGCCATGACTCAGATCCCTTCAGGGCTTTCAGGCCACACACCATCCCCTTTTCTTTCCCTGTCCTCTTCCCCACCTCCCTGTATCCTCCTTCAGGAGCATGGACACTTGCCAAGCTCACTATCTGGACTAAATGGTCACTAGTCTAACCTGAGACCTCTGGTTTCTGTGGCTTTTGTCTATGTGAGCGGTGCAAGTTCTGTTTGGCCTTGTGGCTCAGGGAGCTTTATTGGTGCTCTGTGTAAGCACACCTTGACACCTGACAGCTTTCTCCTTCTCTTCTCCCTCTCACTCTGACCCTTGGATTAAGTGAGCTCAGTGGCTCATCTGTGGAGACTGGGGAATTCTGGCCAGGGCTACTCACTGGTGAATGTCCAAAAGCCCTCTCTAAACTCAGCCATGTCTCCAACAGCCCTTTGGATAATCTACTAGGTCATATCTCTCTCCTTCTCCCTCCCCTTTCCCACTGGGCATTTGAACTCCAGATAAAAGGCCTCTTGTTGTGTGATCTGCTGCATCCACACCCTCATCAGATTACAGCTTCAGGACAAAGTATTCGCTCTTGTCTGTGGCAGAGGTGCTCTGTCCCAGGCCTTAGAAACTCTGGGAGTTTCTCACTTTTCAGTCCATGGATGATCAGAACCTCCAGGAGCCTCCCAATTGTCATTCCACTGGACACCCCAAGCATTAGGACTGCAAGGACACTCCCTCCTTATCCTTGGGTTTTGTTTGCCCTCCCTAAGCCTGGGAGATGTCCCTGGTGGCAGGATTGGCTACTCTAGTCTTTGTCCTCCAAAATGGGATCTAAATTATCTATTCCAAAAAACATTCCTTTGGCATGGCTCAGGCTAATTTAAAGGTGCTCAAATTTTCTGAGCTCCTTCCTGCCAAATTACTCCAACTCTCTATCCAAATTTGGCTACAATATTCTCTAAACAATGGACAATACTGGCCTAAATTCAATATTTTGGATTTCAGCATTTTTCATTGGTCTTGATAAATTTCTCTGAAGGCAAAAGGTATGTGAGGTTCCCTCCCCTGCTCCTGCCACTCCTAAAATTCTATCTCTCACACAGTTCTGTCAGCCAGCCATGACTTACCAGGGTCTCTCCCTTTTCACAACAAATTCAATCCATCTCACTAAATCAAGTACAAACTCTACCTTCTTAAAAGAAAAAAACTCCTGTCTTTACTGGGCTTCCTTAACTCCTGCATATGGATACCTAATTTCTATTTTCTTGCTTTTCCCTTTTGCTACCATAGAAAAACCTACAGGGGAGGTGGGACAATCACAGTAAACCAGCAACTGCCTCATAGCTAGATAAAATAAACAAACAGAAACCTGGGGAGGCCTTGCCTGTGACTAATGGCTAGTAGAAAAAACAAGTCAATTTTAAAATTCAAACTAAGGAGGGCTGGAGAGATGGCTTAACGATTAAGGCACCTGCCTCCTAAGCCCAAGAATGCCGGTTCCAATATCCAGCGGTTCCAATCTTCAGGTCCCAAGTTCAGCCAGATGCAAAAGTGACACAAGGGTGAAATGCCACACTTGACCAAAAGGGTGCACATGCATCTGGATTTCGTTCACAGCAGCTGAGAGGCTGCTGGCACACCCATTTTCTATCTATCTTCCTCTCCCTCTCTCTCTGTCTCTCTCTGTGTCTCTCTCCAAAAAAAAAAAAAAAAAAATTCAAACTAAGGACAGCTATTGCCCTATTGTTATGGTGGCTGCCTGTCTCAGGTCCAAACCCAAATTCCATATAGTTTCTGGTGTCCACTCCCACACCTTATCCTTTCATCATGGTAAATTTCTTGAAAATTCCAACTCCCCTGGGCTCTCAAAACTCCCTGATGAATGAAACAGATCTCCAGTAGCT
This sequence comes from Orientallactaga sibirica, assembly GCA_036365145.1. Taxonomy (NCBI): domain Eukaryota; kingdom Metazoa; phylum Chordata; class Mammalia; order Rodentia; family Dipodidae; genus Orientallactaga; species Orientallactaga sibirica. The sequence continues at coordinate 4,721,453 of JAEOAD010002517.1, forward strand.
GGATAGAATAACTCACCTGCCCTACCTCCAACCATAGAGAGGCCATTTGCCATATCCACTTCATTTTAGCCCTTAGAAGGGGTGAGTAAGCCTCCATCTGTCTGTCTTCCTAAGATACCTAGGAACACAGACCTGGCTTCCTTGTCTTGTGTGGGGAGGACTGCCCTGAAAGCCTCCATTAAAATGCCTGCTTGACTTCTGAACCCCTGTCCTTCTCCAGGAGAAGGTCTCCAACCTCTGTCTGCAGATCAGGGATTCCTGATCCTCATATAGACACCCTGGCACTTCTCACCCCTCTATGGGTTTCCAAATTTCCAAAACTCCATTGGCCTCCCTGTTGGGTTGTCTCCTAATCAATCTTAAAACTCTTGGCCTAAAAGGACATAATGTCCAAGTGCCTCACTTTTACTACAATATGGTTTGGCCACAAAAAAAAAAAAAAAAAAAAAAAAAAAAAAAAAGGGACAATGATTCCCTTTGGCTAAAAATGACACATTAGGCTTCCAAATTCTTAAAGATCTTGATAACTTCATAAACTGAATTGGCAACTGGCTCTGTACTTCTACCCCAGATCCCTTCTCTGTCAGTTCTGCTCTTTGACCCAGGCCCTACTGAAGAAACAATCTTTCTTCCATCCCATTAAACAGTTCCTAAGTAATGACCCACCTTTCCTTAGTCCCAAAAGATGACCACAAGCCCTACTTTACTGTGCAACTACAAGTGACAAACTCTCTCTCTCTCTCTCTCTCTCTTTCTCATCCTAAACTTCAGTTGTTTGCTTAACCTGTTACTCTTCAAATACAAATATAAAACTGGCCTTTGAAAATGGCCTCCAGCCCATTGTCCACATTCCACTGGTTTTCTTGTGCCTCTTGTTCTACCTTAAAGTTTTCTAACATGATTTGCTTTCTAGGAAGATCTGCCTATGATCAACAGTCACATGGTAAGATGAGGACTCTGTTCTCTCCTTTGAAGCCTTCCTTTACCCGTCATGAACAGTGGCCACACAGATTGTTCTTTATGACTCCAGATAAAATCAACTAGACCTGCTCATCAACTCTATGCCTTCCTAGAGGACATGCAGGCCTCTCCCTCATGTTAGAGTCTTTCTCCCAACAAAAAGTAAAACTAAAATCTTCAAAAAAAAAAAAAAAGGATGTCTCTACATGTTTCATGTTCTTTGTCATGTCTAATGCTGAACAGCCATGTCATGTCATGTTTTCTATGTTTTATGTAGTCTGTCTTTATGTGTGACTAAATTCATGGTCACTAATTGTTCCAATGCTTATGGTCACTAAGCATTCTGATGCTTATAGATATATTTTAAGATAACATTAAATTACTAAAACCAGGTCTATGATGTATTTATTACTTTATGCTTATTCATGCTTACTACATATTTATTATATTCCAGGGTTTGATGCTGCCTCTAACAATACCTTCTAAATGTTTATGACTTAAATCTTTAGAGAAATGATTAATTTGGGTTTACTGACAAAACACAAACATATTGATATACTTTACCTATATTTATCAATATTAAGATATGGTATCCATGCTTTCCATTAAATAAAATTATATAAATATGTTATTATAGTTCTAATGTTCCAAGCCTATAGCATTCTGGATAGAGTATAATCAATGTGTCTATGAAAATGTGTGGGTACATCTAAGACTTTCAGTAAAACAATAGATATTGCACTTCCTTCTTCTGAAACTGCTGCAATGAAGATTCCTTTATGATAGCTAATAGATAACAAAAAATTCTGTAACAATTTACAACTAAAGTTAAACAAACAGGAACTGATTCCTGGCCCTTTTAGACAATAAATACCTCATCTCAATATACCTTATCTCAAGAGATAGTAACTTGTCTTATTTGAAAGACAGAAATGTCTTAACCCTCACCAACCATATCTCTTTCCTCTACAAACACAGGGAAATTCAGAGGATTGTTAAGGATGTAAAACTCTGACACAATCAGTGCTTGGGAACTCCACACATGAAACTTCAATGAAAGATCTCTCCCCCTCTCTAAAGTAAATTCTGCCTAAATGTGTGTCTTCAATTAAAATGTTTTATGTTATAATAATATGGGTTAACATAAAAAGTTGTTTCTTTGTACTTCTTGCCTTTTTAATCTAATTCAAACTTAACTCTCTGTAATAAGCTGGTAAATTTATTTATAGTACCATGCCTTATATTGAAATAAAAATTGGAGTTAGAAAAGGTAAATGCTCCTGACCCCAAGTTATGTCTTGTATTGTAATAGGCTTTTGGATTGATAATGTTCCATACTTCATGGTCTTTTGTATTGACACTGTAATTTGTGTACTATTTCAAGACCATAATTTGTTTTACAGCTTCTGACCTGAACTGAAAATCATCTTGTGTTTCTTCTTATAAGATTGGTATAAATGACCTTCTGGACCTTTACTGTTCCACCAGTTCACCTCAAAGGGCCTGTAACAGACTAACTCCATTTATCTGGGCCCCTTTTGATGGTTCTCCAAGGCCTAAATTCAACAGGAGTAGAGACTCCCCCTTTCACTGTCCCACTTCAGCTTGAAAGACTTAAACCCACCATCCATCTTATAAAAACTTGGGCTCTCTCTCCACTGACATTAGACTTAGAAGTCATCAGAATACAGACCCAATTTCCTTTGTCCCTGGTAACATTAAAAAAGAAAAATCCCTCCTAATCCTAAACAAAGAAATAAAATAAATAATATGTGCTAATAGATTAAAAGGGTTGTATAAGTATCTCTGATTAAGATAACTGAGTTATATCCAAATACTTAGCTTGTATATTTTCCATCTGATAAAGCCTGTATCTTGTTGCATAAACACCTGTTTACAACAATAAGTTTCTTAAGTGTTCTACTCATATATCCCCCATAAATTTATTTATTTGTTTGCTATAAACTTATTCCAATGAAAACCCACAACAAAACTCGACCTAATTATATAAAATTTATTATGTCTGTAAAATTAATCAAGCATTAAAATTTTCACCCTAACATACCTCCATTAGTTCCTCTAAAGCTAAGTCAGACCTTTTGAGCTCTGGACTAAGTAAGTAAAAACTATGAGCTTTCTATATTAAGAATTACAAAAACCTTTAAACCTAATAACTAACCTTCAGGGGCTGGAGAGATGCTTAGCAGTTAATGCATTTGCCTACAAAGCCAAAGGATCCCAGTTCAACTCTCCAGAACCCACGTAAGCCAGATACACAAAGGGGCATATGCATCTGGAGTTTGTTTACAGTGGCTGGAGGCCTTGGCATACCCATTCTCTAACTCCCTCTCTCTCTCTTTCTCTCTCTCTGCCTCTTTCTCTCAAATAACTAAACTTCAAAATTAGTTAATTTCTTAATCTGTACCATATTTAAATTTTAAATTATTTAAAATATTTCAAATATTGACTCAATACTAGTCTTTTTTACTTCCTATTTTATTTAAGCCAAATCTTTATATTTCCAAAAATTCCATGTAACTCCCCATCCAAGTTAACAATTCCTTCTTTCCTATGGACAGCAACCCTACTTTTTTTAACCTACCACCACCCATGATATTGTTTTTCAACCTTAAGTATAATATTCATGTCACTTGTAAATGTCATGTAACATATAAAAAAACTCATACAAAGATATCAACCAGATCATAATGGCTAATAGATTGAATAAGATTGGAAGTTTCTTTCTTAATGGCTCAGATAATTATCACTCTACTGAACAGCTGCCACCTTCCCTGTTCATAAAAGCCATGTAAAAACACAGCCTGCTATGTGTACAAGGTACAAAGTCAAATAAAAAAACAAAAGCTGAGACTCTCAAAAGCCACACCTTGTTACTAGAATGTCAATGTTGGACTGCAAAAATTGTGGAGAAATAAATGATACCAATCCAGAGCCAATAATATTTTGGGCTGTATTAGCCTTTTTTTTTTTTTTTTTTTTTTTTTTTTTTTTTTTTTTTTTTTTTTGGTTTTGTGAGGTAGGGTCTCACTCTGGTCCAGGCTGACCTGGAATTAACTATGTAGTCTCAGGGTGGCCTCGAACTCTCGGCGATCCTCCTACCTCTGCCTCCCGAGTGCTGGGATTAAAGGCGTGCGCCACTACGCCCGGCTAGCCTTTTTTTTTTCTTTGTTCTTTTTTTTTTTTTTTGGTTTTTCAAGGTAGTATTAGTCCAGGCTGACCTGGAATTAACTATATGTCTTAGGCTTGACATCCTCTCTTCTGCCTAGTGTGTATTAGCCTTTTTGATGGCCAATAATTAATTGACTTGAACAACCAGCTAAAATTAAAAAAAAAAAAATTCACATCTCTACTACGTTCAAATTAAACCTGAACTGTGGCATGTACTTTTTGTCCTTACATACTCAGATACATCACTGAATTCCTCCAAGAGAGAAAACATGCCTTCTCTTCACAGCAAGTCCCTAAATTCTTCACAGCCACTGAATATCAGCCCCTAGATATCCAACATCCACAGGACACCTCCAGATCTACTGCCGCCTCCAGCAGGAAGTGGTCTAAGAGAGCTCTTCACCCCAATTCCAGCCCATGCAGTCCTCTCCTAAATGCCACACTCATCCCCAGTTCTCCCCAATCGTTTTTATCTTTCTAGAATCTGGAATGAATTGATGATAGCCTTCCCTGAAAACTAGAGGGAAATAAAGAGTTAATAACTAACTTTAAGATGAGAAAGCCATAAAGAATGGAGACAACCAGTCCTCTCCATAGTCAACTCTGCTAAAGAGCCTATTCTGAGCAAATAACTTTGATGTCTTATCTACTTCCCTTGGACCTGCAGCTAATTCAGTATGTTTGCCTTAGGATCCTCCTTATAAGTTTGAACCCCAGCTTGACTCGGTGCTTCAGCCTTTATCCTGTGGGAAGGCTGCTGCCCCTTGCTGCCACCCAATATAACAATCTGTAGAGATCAAGTCTGGTGTTCTTTCTTGCTTTTCTCCTACACTTTCCTTACAGGTACTATACTTGGCAGATCCAAGATGACCTTTTGTCCATGCATCTGTATAATTAAAACAGTTTTATGATCCATCAGAACAAAAGGAAAGTACACTAAAAGGATAAAGAATCTCTTAAACACATATTTCCCAGTGGTAAATTTTGTAACAATTTCCCCTTTCTAATCAACCCTAGTGTGGCTGATGTTAGATAGCATTTTATTTTCCTCTCAAGTCTTCTGTAGATCCATGTCTGCTTATTTACCTTTTTTGGTCTTTCTCCCTTTATTTACTCACTGGTGTCATGAATGTATCAGCCAGTCTCTGCTGGGAAACAATGTCTTAGAATACTCCTTACCACCTTATTATAAAACTTCAACATAACTGAAGGATTTATGAACCACTGACCTCCATGAAAAAGTTTTTCTGGACCATAAAACTTACAAGCTCACAGATAGCCAGATTTGACCTTGGAGTTATCAGGTCATCTGGGGAACAGCTTTAATCCCCTCTCAACAGGCAATTAGTAAACAAATGGAAGAGAATTTATCTTCCCATTATCCACTCTCAAGGAAAAGTAAACAACCTGAAGTTTAATTTTATCTCCATTACCCCCCTCCCACCCACACACATCTTGGACTGCTCTGGCAACCTAGGAATTTCATTGACCCCCCCTTCAAAGCTTTAGTGTTTAACTTCTTCTGATGGAGCTTCACCACTGGGGAGCATGGTCAGATAGCATAAACCCACCCACAGTGAGACCTCCTTCTCCCAGCACTCCCATCATCTGTTTGTACAGGCCAAGGGAGACAAAATGTATGGAAACAGCTACAGAAAATTCTTTCACAATTTCTATAAGAAGTTCCCCTTGGGTCCACAAGGAAACTGTAATAAGGTTGGGACCCACCCCAGAACCCAACGTTTTAGATCAACTTCCAGTACTGGGGAAATAGCCAGGACCAGGGGCCCAGGAACACAAGTAGCATTGGCACAAGCTGTGCCAAAGCCAGTCTCCCAGTCCCCTTCCCAAGAGACTTGAGCATAGGGCTCACCCCCTGTGCCATTCATAGGCTTCTAGGTCTGTCAAGCCTCAGCCTGGGAACTCAGGCCTTTTCCAGGCTCTGCTCAGGGGCAGAGACCCTGGGCAAAAATCATTCACAGCCTCAGACACTGACACACATACACACACACAGAGAGAGACACACACACACACTACGCTACACTAGAAGACATCACAGTGCCTCCCCCTTATGCACATGCTCATAGGTTCAGGGGTCTTATACACATTCACATACACACATACATTAAGAGGCATCACAGTGCCTCCCCCTTCTTCTGTTCTCCTCCTGATTTCAGTAATGCATGACAGACAAGGGATGGGGTTGCCATCTCAGAAGGAAATCATTCAGATGCTCGTCAGGCCATGTCCTGGAGAAGCTTCTACAGTGTTTGGGCATAGTGGGTTCAGCTTATGACTTGCGATTGGATACTATGCCAATCCCTCCATGAGACCTTATGCCACTTGGCACAGTACTGCAGAATGAGCCCACTCAAATTCTGTGGCCTCAGTGGGGTTCTTAAGGATGCCCAGCTGTAGGACTACAAATTCAAACTCAGAACACAAGCAGACTGAGTGGCCTATTCCCTCACACATTCACACAGAGGTTAATTACAGTTCCCTCCCCTGTTATGGGAATTCCCTGGCTGTCACTATGTAAGTACCTCTTAATGGGCTCCGGTTGGGCCTCTCTAAAGCTTTAACTTTCACATGGAGCCCTCAGTCTGCTCCAAACACACATGGAGCAACTCCTAAAACAAGGCAGCAGTCCTGTCAGCTCCTAATACACATGGAGCAGTCTCCTCAGTTCCGCATACACATGGAGCAGTCGCCTCAGCTCTGAATACACATGGAGCAGTCCTCTCAGCTCTGAATATACATGGAGCAGCCTCATGGGCTCCAAATACTCATGGAACCTTCTGTCAGTAACGTTTCAACCCCATATGGAGACTACTCTGAATGGCTATAGAGCTGATCAGGCTCTATCCCAACATGCTTTCTAGTCCCCACAGGACATATCTTGGCTTTTTGTCTGGTAGCTATGTCTATCTTCTCTTTCAAATCTGGTCTTTGAAACACTGGAAAGAATGGGCATGGCCAGTTTATATCTCAACACAATAAAAGCTATATGTAAAGCACCCAGAGCTAAGGGAAAGACTCAAGGAGTTCCCATTGAGATTGGGAACAAGACAGGGGTGCCCACTCTCACCACTGCTCTTCAACATAGTAATAGAAGTCATACTCCAAGCAATAAGACAGGAGAAAGAAATAAAAGGGATACAAATTTGAAAGGAGAAAATCAAATTAGCCCTATTCATGGATGACATGATTCTATACATAAGCGACCCAAAAGTCTCCATTTCAAGACTTCTAAAGGTAATTAATTCCTTCAGTAAAGTGGCAGGATACAAAATCAACACACAAAAGTCAGTAGCCACTGTATATACAAAGGAAAAATATACAGAGAAAGAAGTCAGCAAGATTGCTCCATTTTCAATAGCCACAAAAAAAATCAAATACCTTGGAATAGCACTAACCAAGGATGTGAAAGACCTATATAATAAAAACATAAAAACACTTGAGAAATACATTGAGGATGACTTGTGCACATGGAAAGAACTCCCATGCTCATGGATAGATAGAATTAATATTGTGAAAATGGCAATTCTACCAAAAGCAATATACAGATTTAATGCAATACCAATAAGAATTCCAGCATCATTCTTCACAGAGATTGAAAAAATGATCTCAAAATTCATATGAATGGAAGCAGGCCTTGGATATCCAAACATATCCTTAGCAAAAGAACTTCTTGAGGTATCACCATACCCAACCTAAATCTATACTACAAAGCCACAGTAACAAAACAGCATTGTACTGACATAAAAACAGAAATACAGAGGCTGGAGATAGGGATTAGTGGTTAAGGCACTTGTCCACAAAGCCAAAGGACCTCAGTTCAATTCCGCAGGATGCACGTAAGTCAGATGCACAAGGGGGCACATGCATCTGGAGTTCGTTTGCAGAGGCTGGAGGCCCTGACATGTCCATTCTCTCTCTCTACCTGTCTATTTATGTATCTCTTTCTCTCTCTCAAATAAATAAATAAAAGTAAAATATTTTTTAAAAACCCAGAAATATAGATCAATGGAACAGAATTGAAGATCCTTAAGTCAAGTAGCTAATTGATCTTTGACAAAGATGCCAAGAATGTAGACTGGAGAAAAGACAGCATCTTCAACAAATGGTGTTGGACAAGTTGGATAACCACATGTTAAAAAAATGGAACTAGACCCACTCATCTCACCATACACAAAAATCAACTCCACATGGATTAAAGACCTCAATATAATACCTGAAATTCTTCAAGTACTGGAAGAAAAAATAGGAGGAACTCTCCATGATATAGGAGTGGGGAAGGACTTCCTGAACAATACCCTAGTAGCCCAGGAAAATAAACAATCTCTCCACCAATGGGATCTCATGAAGCTTTTAAAAAGCTTTTGAACAGACAAACATACCATAAGCAGAGCCAATAGATTACTCACTGAATGGGAGAAAATTTTTGCTGGGTATACCACTGACAGAGGCCAATTATCTAGAATCTACAAAGAACTCAAAAAAAAAAAAATAAACAATAAAAAATCAAACAACCCACTGGGGAAAAAATGGGGTAGAGAACTGAATAGGGAGTTCGCAGAGGAATAAATATAAGTAGATAACACACTTAAAATGTTCAACATCCCTAACCATCAGGGAAATGCAAATTAAAGCAACTCTGAGATTCTGCATTACTCCAGTAAGGATGGCAATCATTAAAAAAATCAGATGACAACAAATGTTGGTGAGGAAGTGGGGAAAGAGGAGCCCTCATTTACTGTTGGTGGGTAGGCAAACTTACACAACCACTATAGAAAGCCATATGGAGATTCCTTAAAAAGATGAATATAGAACTACCAACAGACCCACTTATTCCCTTAATGGGCATTACCTTAAATGGTCAATGCTTCACTACAGAGATATTTGCTCAACCATGTTTATAGCTGCTCAATTCATAATAGCTAAGAACTGGAATCAACCTAGGTGCCCATCATTGGACAAATGGATAATGACATTGTGGTACCTATATACAATGGAATTCTATTCAGCATTAAGAAAAAAATATACAACAAAATTTTGGAGGAAAATGTATGGTTTTGGAACAGATAATACTCAGTGAACACACACAATATCAGAAAGACAAATGCCACATGTTCTCACTCATCTGCAGTTCCTAACCTGGATCATCTTGAATTGCTGGCATACTGGATAGGCAACTTGAGGCCCAGACAATAGGGATAGAAGGGTGTTTTGGGAAGAGGAATGGGAAAGTGGGAGGGGGTAAACACAAAACTAAACCCAAAATGAACTGGCACAATAGAAATATTTCTCCTTGAAGGTAGACTAAAAGATATAACCCTCAACAGTAGTATAGATGTAAAGCCCAAAAAGAAGGGGCTTGGATTTGGCAGGATAAAGCCTAACTTTAAAAAAAACTTTGGATCTGATCTGTAACTCACAATACTAGAAATAGGTGCTACCCACATTGAACTGTTGATTGGAGAGACCTATGAGGTCCCCAAAATAAGAGAAGCTTCTGACAAAGCACCTGATTACCCACCTAAGATAAAAGGTAAGACCTTATTGTTGAAGACACCATATGCTGCTGATACAGAACATGGAGAGACCTGACTGGAATCTAGAAGAGAGCCAGTCCCCAGACAGTTAACCTGTCCAGTGCTAGAAAAAGCTACATGAGCTACAGAAAGAAAGTGGCCAACAAGTCTGAGCAATCAGGGGTCTAAACTACTCAGAAACAATCACCTGATAAGAAGAACACAGCACTGCAGTGGTGGCACACAGCCTTGGTGGGTAACCAATGGATTTCTGATTGACTAAGAGATCCACTCAGTGGAAAGGAACTCGTCTCTAGACTTGGGAACCAGGTCTGAATCCTATGGCAAAGAATATGCTCTCCAATGTCAAGCTCCCACTAATCTTTGGCTAAAAGTGGAGCTTCATCTACCTAACTCTCTCCAAATTAATAACACGTATTCAATTTAACCTATGCTGACTTTACTCTCTATTGGAGAATCTGTTTTTCTTTTTCAGAAGGTAGCAAGACCTAACAAGATAAACCATCCCTTGCATCTCAGTCAAAGCACAGCCAAAACCACAGCAAGAGTGCCACTTCCTCAACCCAGATGTCCATCATTAGATGAATGGATAACAAAGATGTGGTATATCTATCCTATGTAGCAGTAAGGAAAGATGAAATAATGAAATTCGGAAAAAAAAAAAAAAAGGTTGAACATGGAACAGATCATCCTCAGTGAGCTCACCCAATCACAAAAAGATAATTGTCACATGGTCTCATTCATCTGTGGCTCCTAGCCTAAATCCATCTGAGATGCTGCCAAACCTATTAAGTACCCTGAGGAACAGACAATAGGGAGGGAGGTATGGGGGAAAGGTAAGGGAGAGAAGGAGTGAAAGGGTGGGAGGAAGGGTAAGAGTGGGGGGACACAAATAGGGACCCAAAAGGAAATGGTACTATAAAACCCTATATTCTCAACAACAGGCTAAAACATTGATCCTTCAACAGACCTGCAGAGGGAACAACTGAACAACAGGGAATTGGAGAGAACATCATGAAGACCAACCTTAATCTTTTCTTGTTTCTCTCTCTTTCTCCCTCTCTCTTTCTCTCCCTCTCCTCTCTATACTCTCTTTCTCTTTTATATTACCTACCTTTTTCTTCCTTCACCTTTTATATATACTCCCAGTAGCAGCACCTTTTTCTTCCGAGAGACTTCAACCTTTCCCAAAAATGACAGATTTCTGAGTTCTTATAACCCCCAAAGTTAAGTAAGACCTTACTGTCGAAGACAGGTTGAGACCAAACATGATGAGCTGTTGAGGGTCAGTCCCCAGAGAGAGCTAGTCATGAAGCTGTTTCTTTCCCAAAAATGACAGATTTCTGTCAGAGTTCTTGATGACCCACCAAAGGTTAATGGTAAGACCTTACTGTCGAAGACAGCATACACAAGTGAGACCAAACATGGAGAGACCTGGCCAGAATCTGGAAGAGGGTCAGTCCCCAGATAGTTAGCTATTCTAGTGCCAGAGGGTGCTACACAAGCAACTGGGAGAAAATGACCGACATCTGTCCAAACAACTCACAGTCTAAGCTACCCAGCAGGAAACAACCTGATGTAATGCTCAAACAAGTGCAGTAGTGGCACACAGCCAAGGTGGGTAACCAACTGCTCTTCATTTGGCTAATAGATCCACTCAGTGGAATGGAACTCATTGCTGGAACTGGGAAATAAGTCAAAACCATGTAGAAAAAAATGAGCCCAGTCTCCAAGATCAAGCTCCCACCAAATGTGGGATAGAAGAGGGCCTCTGCATATAAAATTCTCTCTAAAATAACTATGGCCATTCCATGTATCTAGTACTAACTTCTCTCTCCATTGGAGAATTTACTTATCTTTTTCAGATGGACGATGAACCTAAAGGGAGGATCAGCCTATCACACCTCACCAGGGCTCCAGCTGAAACCATAGAGTAATGCGGGGAAAAGGCAAGAGTACAGCTTTCTTGGTGAACACGACACCAGAAAAAGGCTGAAGGAGACAAACACAGAGAACATCCAACTCCTATTAAGCCAGATATCTAGAGACACAGAGGGTCCCAAGACCTCATCACTGAAGTAGAACTAAAATGATCCCAACGTGGCTCAGGGAAATTCACAGAAGAAGTGGCAGAAAGAGTATTAGAGCCACAAGTTGGCTCATTATACACAGAGACTTGGCCTATCCCCCATAACTCTTGACTACCCTCACGATGCACGACCCATATTCTCCATTGATGAGGGTCCCTTTGGAGGGGGGAGGACAGGGAGGAGGATAATGGAGTCACCAATACAAATGTAAAATTAGAATAATATAGATTAAAAAAATAAATTATAATAAAAAGAGTGCCGCTTCCATGGTGAGCCTGACAATCAGCACCACAGTGAAGGCGACAGCTGCTAAAGATACTCAACATACACAAAAGCAGAAATTCACAGGCTCGTAAGAGCTCATCACTGAAGTAGACTTAAAACACACCTACCAAGGCTCAGGGAAGTTTGTGGAAGAGGGGGTAGAAAGATTGTAAGAGCCACAGGTAGGGATATCATGACCAGAGGCATTACCTTCCCCCAATACCTGATTGCTGCTCCCACAATGCATAAACCACAACTCCATGGGGAATACCAGCAATCCCACTTAGGAGGGCCCCCTATGGAATGGAAACACGGAGGACAGAGATGGTATCAACACATGATATATCCATATAAAATATGTTCTTAAAAAAGTAGACTTTATAGCTTTAAACATGTCATCTGACCAAATCTCCTCATTCCTCACAGGTAAGGTTGTTTATGTTTGCTCAGCAGATTCTGCACCTGGGACCAACAACCATACATGGTTCATCCAAATCGGGCATTAGATAAAGAAGGATTTGATCTCCCTACTATAGGGAAAAATTGTCTACCCTTCCTTTTCCTCAGGATTTCACCTGCAAAGTTAAGGTGATAATTGCTGATGCTTTCTATTTCCAAGGAGGTTAAACTAGAAGACTCTAAAAGACTAATTAGAAGGTTCATAATGAAGTGGGAATTTTGGTGTTCCTGACCAATATGCCAATGCACCAATAAATTGAGGATGCCATGGATTCTTTTCTTATGAATTTAAAGAATTAAAATCCATAGACCAGAGGGTAAAGTTTAGAGAGACTTTATTAGATTAAGAGAAAGAAAGAGGAAGACATACAGAGAGCTCCTACCACGAGGTAGGTGAGAGGGGTTAAAGCCCATGTGGCAGTAGAGGAGGCTTACCAGGACCTGGAAGTTTAGGAGGGAAGAACAGCCAACAAAAAGAGGCACTGCCCACCTGGTAAGTGCCACCTTATTGTGGTGGGCCTTTTAGGCTCAGGTGAGCTAGAGAGAGGGCTGATTGGTCTGGGTTAGGGTCTGGTTGAAGAAGAGACCAGTCATGAAGACAAGTTTTGGGGCTGAGCTTATCCAACCACAATTCCAGGATCAGATATAAGTTCTAGAACAGAGTAACTCCCTTCCAGGAAAGGCTCAGATTACGTATGAAAAAACCAGGTTTAGGTAACTTTAGTCAAGAGATGAGGAGAGGAGAGTTCATTCTCTGATCTATAGTAAAGTGGAGATTGTAAGAGCAGATTTAAGGCCATTGTTGCTTTTTATTTTCTGGGGCATATTCACCCTAAACTACCAAACAAAGCTACCTGACTTTCAATAAGGTCATGCATTCTAAGTCCACATTGATACTACCCAAGTAATCAAGGTTATGGTAGGGGTGGAAAGGCAGCCCACTTTATTCTGGCCCATACCATTATGCCCAACACTCAAACTGAATAAAGTAACTGTTCATAAGTAGAAGAACTTCTGCTCTGCTGCTAAAATGATGTTCATTTTATCCATTGTGACTATCCTTAGTATATAATGAACATATGTTCAAGTACTAAGAAGTGAAGTACAATGGAGTGAAAGGTAGGAAGGGTCCTTTCCTCATTTAATGTTACTCTTTCTGCATGAACTAAGGGAAAAGAACCCATACTTTGAAACATGGAGACATGAAAGTTGAATCTTGAGCTCAAAAGAAGTATCAGAACACAAGATAATCAGTTGGGCACCATCTATCTTTGGGTCTCCTTCCAGGAGTTCACTCACCTCTCATAGTTTCACAGGTTCAACCAGAACAAACTTACTGCCTCCCCACTAACACTGCTTCTAATGTCAAGTTATAGGATGCTAAATTTCTGATCTGATTATTCTTCTTTTAATATTGTTAAACATATTTTTATTTATTTGCAAGGAGAGAGAGAAAAAAGAGAAAGAGAGAGAGAAGTGGCATTCTAGGACCTCCTGCAACTGCAAACAAACTCCACATGCATCTGCTACTTTGTGCATTGGGCTTTATTTGGGTACTGGGGAATAGAACATGGATGGTTAGGCTTTGCAGGCAGGTTCCTTAACTGCTAAGACATCTTTCCAGCCCTGCTTTGGCCATTCTTAACATAAGAGAATTATTTCATATTTATTCTCTGGTTGCTTAGCCATCAGAGGGTTATACCTTGAAGTTGCAACCACTCCATCAATGCTTTCCTTGCTACATTAGTTTTCAACTGCTGTCTCAAAGTATAGCAGCTTAAAACAGCACACATTATCATCTGCTTTTAGTCTCTACAGTTCAAGAATTCAGGCGTTGCTTAGCTAGGCCATCTGCTCAGGGTCTACCAGGGATGCAACCAAGTTGTCAGGTGAGCCACATTCTCTAATGTGGCTTTGGAGCCCTCATACAATCTCCTGTGGGGTTTGGATAAGTTCTGTTGTTTGTGGTTGTGGGACTGAGGCCCCATGAGGCCAGCCACTGTTCCCCAGCCATGTGGTCCTCCCCTTTGGCAGGTCTCACTGTGGTTCTCTACTGCTTCAAGGCCAAAAAGAGAAGTGATCTCTAGTCTGCTAATTTTCTACCTTATATAATGTCACAAATATTGCAGTGATCTCTGTCTCCTTTATTGTATTCCAATGGTTAAAAACAAAGTCACGGGTTTTATATACACTAGGAGGAAGGATTAAACAAAGGCATGACTTCCTGGAGGCCTTAGGGTGTATGTGCCTGCCATTCCAACTGATTTGTAATCGTGAAATACCTAAATTCCTCCATTTGGCTAAAAAGTTTTCCTTTTTGATATTTCCCCAAATGAATTAAGAGTCCGAGGCACAGTAAGTATTTTTAAAGTATAATTTTAAAGGATTTATAGGTCCAGACTTTGAAAAAAGCAATTGGTGAGAAAGAATTATGAAACCAATGTGAATACTGAAGGACTCTGGCCAGTAGTCCTGGCACACACAAGCATCTCATCAGCATCCAGAATGGGGAGGAGAAAAACAATATTTTTACTAATTGCTTGCATGACAACAATGATATTGTCCACTTTAATAGTGAAACAAAATGGTTTTGTATAGCACTAAGAATTCTAGTTTCCATATACCTTCAAAACTCTCAAAGATATTTCTGGTTCATCTTTAAGACATTCTCTCTAGTCTTGGATCTTCTGCAATGTCCTCTCCCTCTCATGGAATACCAGCATGGCTGCCAGTCTCTCCGTCTTCTCACCTCCTCAACACTCTTCTAAACTCACAGGCTCTGGCAGTCATGTGGCACTAAGTGACAAGTCTCACTCGCAGAGTAAGAAGAGATGATGACTAAATCTGCCAAAGCAACTGAGTCAGAAGCCTCTCCTAACAGCTTACAAGGAAAAGGACACTTATCAAATCATCCAGGAATAACTCTTCCCAAAAAAGATCTCTATGTTCTTCCATTTGTTTAAAAGGGACTTAACTTTAATTTATAAATTTCCAATTTCATCATTTTCTGTCCCCTATTTGCAGTTTCTATCACCTTTGTATGTGTCCTTCAGGTGAAATCAGCATGCAGCACAAAGGTCTTCCTTGTCCATCTACTGCCCTGAGGAAGCCATGCAGCCTGTGCAGCTCTTGTGTGTGTGCTAAAGCAGTATTCCTGCTTGCCTCCTGATGTTTGGTTCAGTTATATAACAAACACATTTTGCAACTGTGACTTCAGCTCCTGACCTACAACTTTACACTGTTAGAGGCTGTGTATGCATAACATCAAGAGCAAAATACATTCATACTATGAGTGAGCTGGCCCACACAGGAACTCAAGCCACACCAGAAGGAACTAGTATTTACCTTAATAGGATGGGTAAAATTGGAGTTGAATAAATCTCAGGATAGTCTTAATGCACAAGCATTATTTGTTGTTGCATTTGGGAATAAATACCATCTTTGGATCCCTACCACTATAGTGTGAGCTACATCAGCCATAGAGAATAAAGGGAAAACAAGAAGAAATGATTATGGAATAGAATTTCCAGAAAATGTACTAATACTGAAATGTAGTAAACAGAACCTAAAATTTAAAAGTTAATTTTCATCCTTTCTTTATTTATGAAATAATTTCTTTCCTACATCACTTCTCTTCTTTACTGTTTTCCTCCTGTTTATATCCTATAATTTAATCATCCAATTAGGGTTTTCCCATTTTCATATATGTGTTCTAGTTGATGTTAAATTAAGAGAAGGTAAATTGCACAGATCTTATATATTCTGCTTAATTGTGGACACTGTACATACCTCTCTACAAACCTCTGAAACAAGATGAATTTATAGCATCCCAGCAGGAATGCTTGTGCCCCTTTCCAGTTAATTCCTGCTGCAATTTCCATAACCACTTTCTAATTTTCATCACTGTAGATTGTTTGTTTTGTTCTATTCTTGGATCTCATTTTTCTGATTCTTACAAATGGGAAGCATATACTATGTATAAGTTGGATCCAGTTTTCTGGATCATTGCTGTTGAGATCCATCTATGCGATTGTGTTTCCATAATTCATTCTTCAATTACTCATGCTGTTATAGAAGGCCACTTCAGTAGTTTCTGATTTGGGCTTATTATGAATAAAATTGCTACAAACATTCATGTATAAGTCTTTTTATAAGAATGTCTTTTATCAATACTTTGGTGTATTTGTCTGTCTCTAGACTGCTTCCGCACTGTCTTGATCATCATTACTGTACAGGAAGTTTAAAATTGGTTGTTATAAGCACATTAATTTTTCCTCTTTTCATAAATGTGTTGGTAGTGCATGCTTTGTCTTTTTAATAAACTTTAAATTCACATATTATAATTGTTGGAAAACTACAGCTAGAATTTTTAAAGAGGTGACACTGAATCCATAAATATATATATTGTAGTATTAGGGAAAAGAGACTTCTTAGTGACACTGAATCACTTAGTTCATAAATATGGTATAATTTCCTTGTTAATATTTTTCAACAATGTTTTGTTGGTGCAGTGCATCTGTCAATAAATATTAGATTTGATGCTTCAGGCGCTACTATAAATTGTATTTTAATTTCAATTGCTCCTATACACTTCTACACTGTTGGTGGGGATGTAATCTGGTCCAGCCATTGTGAAAATCAGTGTGGAGGTTCTTGAGACAGCTAAAAATAGATTTACCATATTTCCCAGCTATAGTACTCCTAGGCATATATCCAGAGGACTCTTCTCACTACCTTAGAGATACTTGCACAACCATGTTTATTTCTGCACTATTCACAATAGCTAGGAAATGGAACCAGCCTAAATGTCCCTCCACAGATGAATGGATACTAAAGATGTGGTACATTTACACAATGGAGTTCTATTCAGCGGTAAAGAAAAATGAAATTATGAAATTTGCAGGGAAATGGATGGATCTGGAAAGGATTATACTAAGTGAGGTAACCCATGCTCAGAAAGCATGTGGATCATAACTACAAATGTATAAACTTGTGTGTGAACTGGAACCAAAAATAGGTACCAGAAACCAGTAAGCTGGTGAAAGGCTATAAGGGAGGGAGGAAAGGGAAGGACTTAAGTGTATGGTATTGCACATATGTAAGTAGAAGAACAGATTACAGGAGGGGAATGGCCTAAGCGAGGCCATGGGAAGAGAATGCGTAAAAGAAGGGCAGGGGGAGGGTCAATCCAAATTCAAGATATTATGAAAAAGACTTATATAAACCTACTTTTTTGAATAATGGCACATCTAGAAGCTATAGACTGTTACTAGAAAATTTTCAGTGCCTGGGATGGAATATCTTCCAGTGAATTG
Source organism: Orientallactaga sibirica (assembly GCA_036365145.1). Classification (NCBI taxonomy): domain Eukaryota; kingdom Metazoa; phylum Chordata; class Mammalia; order Rodentia; family Dipodidae; genus Orientallactaga; species Orientallactaga sibirica. Next base: position 4,739,285 of record JAEOAD010002517.1, read on the forward strand.
TTGGCCAAGGAGGTCCCGGTAGCCTCCAAAACATTAAAGGCTTTTGCCAAAGCCCTTGGTTTCCTCTGAGAAACAGATAGTAAGACCCTATTGCTGAAGACATCTCTTGCCTGAGAGGCAAGGTCACTGAGAAAGCAAGCTGGTGTGGAGCAGAAAACCTTCTCTCCTGTAGACCAGCCAACTAAAAGCTGGAAAAAGCTGCACTGCATGCAGCTGTATGGGAGACAGAAGTCATCAGCAGTGAAAACAGTGGACACTGAATATTCAAGTTTGGCCATACAGGCCCAATGACTGATCGGGTGCAATAGTGGCATGTCTACTCTTGGGATAACCAACTGCTCCATAATTGGACTGAAGGCCCTCTCTACAGGAGGGAATACATACCTGGTACTGAAAAACCTAAGCAAAAGTCTATGGCAGGTGAGGTCATGAGCCTTAGGGGTATAAAGCCTGCTCTTGTCTGACTAAATGTATATATTATTCCCACCAAGCTGCCCTGGGGGCAACTACACTTAATGTTCATGTTCACATATTAAGGCTACTCTCACTTCTGGTTAGAGAAGCTTTTCTTTTCAGATGGTGATGACCACTGGGATCACCAAAAGGCAACATAGTGCTGAAAAGAAGGGATAGAGGAGTGCCCAGCACTGAAACACCTCTGTCACACCCTCCAAGGCTCAGGGACCATTGTGGAAGAGGGGCGGATAGAATGGAAGAGCCAAAGGAAGGGTATGACCTCTTACAATGTAACTGCCCAGACAGAAATTGGCCTCGATATCCATGACCTTGCAGTGCCTATCAATACCATTGCAAGACCCTCAAAATAGAAGAAAAAGATGATGACATCAAATTAAAAGAAAGGCTAATGGAGAGAGGGAGGGGATATGATGGAGATTTGTGTTCTAAAGTAGAATGGGGAAGGGGAGGGAAATATATGTTTTTTGTATGTAAATATAGAAGGTGTCAATAAAAAAATTAATAATTAAAAAAAGTTTTGAAAACACACACAAAAAAAATAGTTGTCTTTTTGCACATTGACCTCATATCTTTAACCCTGCTCACATTCACTTAGCTTCAATTAGGCTTTCTATTGTGTCATCTGGTTATCTGTGCTTCCTCTGAAGAAGAGAAGTTTGCAACACCATCTGCTAAATTGAAGTTTTATTCTTACAGAATCTGGAGGTGGGGTAGTGCTTTCTTTGTATAAATCATGTGTCCACATCACCTTTCATGCCTTTATTTTCTCACCTCTGATATGAAGCTAATTGGTAACTACAGACCTTCTTGACTTATGCTTAGTCTTAGGAGACTGAAATAATGTTTTATCACTTCAATGTAATGTTAGTTCTCATGTTTTGGATTTCTTCTGTTTTGAAGAGGCCATGTGTCCAACTGAGGGAATTTTTCACCAATTCCTGGTGCATTCAGTTGCATTGAATTTTTCCCAATGCTTTAACTGCATTGACCAAGATGATTTTATTGCTTCCTTTTTTTTTCCTTTAATGCAATACTTGCATTGATTTCTTTTTCATTTAAAATCAACCTTTCTTTCCTGGAATCAATCCCTCCTGATCATGATTTATTATCCTTTTAAAATATTACTAGATTTAATTTGCAAACATTTTGTTAAAGATTTTTATGTCTCTGTTCATAAAAGATACTATTTTTGTGTAGTTTTGATTTTGATATTTAATATTCACCCTGTACTGGCCTTTAAATTGTTTAGAATTGTTCCTTTTTGGTTTATTTTACTATTAGAATAGTTCTTCTTTAATAGTTTCTTACAATTCAGAAGTGAAGAATTTGGACTTGGGGTTCTTCTTTGCATAACAGTTAATTACACATTCCATTTATTTATTGATAAAAGAACATTTAATTTTTCCTGTCCATTCTTTTGACATTTATGGTAAGCTATGTATTTCAAGAACTTTTCTATTTGGTCTAGATGTCCAAATTTATTGGTTACAAAATTGTTAAAAATATTTCTTTTTCAATGTTCAGTTAGGATCTGTGGTAATGTATCTTCATCCTTGATTTTCCATTTTTTCCTTAATCTTTTGAGAGGCTATCAAATCTATTAATCTTCAAATTTTTACCTTTATTTCTTTATTAGTTATGTACATACTCAGTGTGCAAACAGCACACGTTGGTACCATCCGTAGCTTCCCCCCTGTCCTCCCCACTCCAAAGGGACCCTCTTCTTTGGGAATGTCAGTTATCCCCATGTGGATTGTGGATGGTTCATAGCGGGGGTATCGATCAGTTATGGGGACGAGGCAATATCCCTGTGCATAGTGTCCCAACCTGCAGCTCTAACAATCTTTCCAGCCCCTCTCCCATGAATTTCCCTGAGTCATGTTGGGTTTGTTTTAGGCCTACTTCAGTGATGAGGTCTTGGGAGCCTCTGTGTCTCTGGATCTCTGGTTTGGTAGGAGTTGAGTGTACTTTGTGTCTATCTCCTTCACCCTTGTGCTAATACCAGATTCACCAAGAAAGCAGCACTCTTGCTCATTTCCCATTTATTCTATGGTTTCAGCTGGGACCATGGTGGGATGGGATGGGCTGATTCCTTCCTCAGGTTCTCCATCCATCTGAAATATAGAAGCAGATTCTCCAATGGAGAGTGAAGTTAGCAAAGGACAAATGGGGTGACCATTATTTAGTTTAGAGAGAATTTAATAGTTGTAGGCCCTCTTGTAGCCCAAGATTGATGGGAGCTTGAAATTGGAGAGTAAACTCGTTTTTTGGATGATTCTGACTTGTTTCCCAGTTCCAGGTATGGGTTCTGTTCCACTGAGTGGATTCATTAGCCAATTCAAGAGCAGTTGGTTACCCACCATTGCTGTGTGCCACTATTACACTTGGGTGAGCATCACATCAGGTTGTTTGCTGTTGAGTAGCTTAGACCATCACTGTAGATTGTTTTATATTTTTCCTATTCTTGGATCTCATTCTTCTGATTCTTACAAATAGGAAGCACATACTATGTATATGTATGTATATGTATATTAGTTGCTTGGACAGATGTTGCCATTTTCCCCCAGTCACTCATGTAGCACTTTCTGGCACTAGACAAGCTAACTGTCTAACTGACTGACTTTCTTCCAGATTCCAGCCAGGTCTCTCCATGTTCTGTATCAACAGCATATGGTGGTTTTGGCAGTAGGATCTTACCATTAACCTTTGATGGGTAATCAAGTGCTCTGACAGAAGTCTGTTTTCTTATGGGAGACCTTGTAGAGCTCTCTGATCAACAGCTCATTGTGAATGTTAACTGCATCCTGGTATTGGGAGTTATAGGCCAGTGCCAAGGAAAAAGAAGGAAGAAAAAGATAGGTAATTTAAAAGTGAGAGAGAAGCAGAGGAAGATTAAAATTAGTCTTCACTATATCCTCTCCAGGGCCCTTTTATTCAGGTGTTCCCTCTAAGGACCTGATGAAGGTTCTACCTTTTAGTCTGTCTTTCAGGATATAGAACTTTATGGTACCTGTTATATTTGGGTCCAGTTTTGTGTCCCCCCTGATACACACACATATCCTCCCCTCCCTCCCCACTCTCCCTATTGTCTGGTCCTTGAGATGCATATTTGGTGTGTCAGCATCTCAGGCAGATCCAGATTAGCGCAGGCCTATCGCTCATGCTGGGAGGGTAATTAAGGATAACATACTGTGCACCTAAGATGAGATCATAAAGTTATTGCCACATGAAAGCTTAGGATTACACTATCTCTATTGGATGTTTAGTTTTATCTCCTTGTGATGAACAAAAGCCACAGCGAAAATGATATAAACACTTTCCTCTGTACTTTGTCTCCAAAATCACTGCTGGTGGTGAGTTGGTGGCAAAACTCAAGGAGAGTCTTCTGAAAGAAAGGGTCTTCTTGGCTGCCTAAAAGACAATGTCACCTGAAATTTGAAAGGTGTTAACCTCAACAGGAATAATGTTTTCCGATATTAGCACAGTTTCTTTTAATTTCTATTGACTTGAAAGCAGTTTATGACAAGGTGTGATAATCATCATTTTCATAAAAATTGTGTACAATTTAGCAGCCTACTGTTTCTAGGGAATCAAAGAACAACTTCTGAAGAGCTGGATTTTATTCAAAGGAGCCCAGAGAGGGTCTCAGGACTGAGAAGATAATGGTCCTCACAGCCTCCCACCTCCACTTGCCTTGAGACCCTCAGGATGAGTATTTTTTATTCCTCTAATTTAATGACATTCCTTCCTTCATCTTCCTTTCATCCCAGAGTTGTTATCTTCAGTCTCTGAGGCAGTGAGTCAACATCCGCTCTCCCTAACACTCTGCTCCCTTTCCTTCTGTCCATGTCACTGCCACCACTTGAAATCCTGTAGGTGTGCTTGTTTGTCTGCCTCTCTACAGAAGGTAAGCAGGGAAAGAGAGTAGAAAAAATAACCCAGATGTACTTTAGGATGTGGGGACTGTGAAGTTCTCTTCTGATCTCTGATTTTAGCTAGCTAGCTAGCTAGTAAGGTGGTAGATAGATAAGAATAGAGATGATACAAATATAGATAGATGTATAGATATTTAGATATATATGTCTCCAATGTCATCAATGGTGTTTGTAACAGAATGCATGCAAATATGTGTTGAGGAAACAAATGAATTCATCCATTTCTATTAGATGACATTTCTCTTCTCCCTGCTTCTCACTAATGTGTATCTCAGGAATAGATGGTTTATTAGTTACCCCTCTCACTGTGACCAAATACCTGACCAAAACAATATAAGGAAAGAAGGAAGGTTTATTTCAGCTTACACTTCCAGGGCATACAATTGATAAAAGAAGGGAAAGCAGGGTACCAAGAAAAAAAAAAGGGGTGGATAGTCATATTGCATTCACATTCAGGAAGCAGAAAGAGCAAACAAGAAATGCTACCAGGCTATCATACCTCAAGAGTTGCCCATAGTGACACACTTCTTTTAGAAAGGCTCTACCTTGTAAAGGTTCCACAACCTTCCCGAACAGCACCACCAACTGGGACCAAGTGTTCAAACACAGGGGTCTTTGCCCCCATTTCACATTTAAAGCAGATGGAAAGAAGGGAGGACAGGAAATAGCACAATTGGGAAGATTATCCCATTTCATCTTTACTAAATTTAAGGTGTTTCATTTGTGATCAAGGCCTGTGTGTTCAGTTGGCCACAGAGAAGCTTTTCCTCACTAAACTCCAACCTTACTTCCTCAGATAAAATTAACAAACAAGAGTAAAATATTTTAGCCCATATCCCACATGTACTTAAAGGGCAGGAAATACTTTAGAAAAATTAAAAAGGACTTGTTAAAATCTACAAATCTTCTAAAAATGATGGTGATAAATCATTAAGAACTTGACCTGATTTATTATGATGCATTACCAACCTTGGAAAATAGCCAATTGGAAGGAAGTTTATATTCATAATAAGTCCACGTGCATAGGGCATGAAATGTAGATAATGTCAAAGATTATGTTGTGAGGGATGTCCTTTCTTTGTTTCTCCAAAACTGAGCTGCTTCTATAGTCTTTGGTGAGAGTAAACACAGTTTTTTTTTTTTTAATCTTTTGCTTTCTTTTTATTTGGATTACTATTCTTTTATATTCTCAATTTAACATTGAGCTTCTTTACACATACTAGTTATTATTAATCCACTGTTAGATAAATGTTTTTCCATGTAGATCTTTTCTTTTTTAATGTATTTTTATTAGATATGGAAATATTTAGTATGCAAACAACACATGTTGTTACCATCCTTTCCCTTCTCCTTGCCCCTTTTCTGAACAGGCCTTCCTCATTGGGGATGCAGGTCAAACCATGGGGATTGAGGTTCATGCAGTCAGTTATGGAGGAGAGGCAATAGCTCTGTGCAAAATGTCTCAATTTGTGGCTGTAACAATCTTTCTGCCCCCTCTTCTGCAAAATTCTCTGAGCCATGTTTGGTACATTTTAAGTCTATTTCAGTGATGGGCAGAGGTTTACTCTTGCCATTGGCAGGCTGGCCTGGTTTAGCTCCATCCATGGCACAGTAAGTACATCTTGCTGATTCTGGAGTTCACTTCAGGCTCCCTGATTCTTCTGAGCTGCATCTGCCAATCTAACTCCATCATTACACATTGTTTTATTTCTCATATGGTTTAGAACTCACACAATAAGAAGAGATATGTTTATAATTGCCCTATCATGGTCATATTTTTTATTCATTCTATTTCCTACTTAGTCTGGTTTTTAATTTCTCTCTACATTGCTTCAAAGTATCCTGCTTGCACATCTTTGTTCTCATTGTTGACTCTGTCTAGAACATTCTTCTATCTAATCACTTCTATTTAATCACTGCATGTACAAAAGCTTTTTTTCTATATTCAAGACCAAAATAGTAGCTTCTCCAAGATAAGTTATGCAACTTTGGATGGTCTTTGTTTACAGCTACATCCTCAGTGCCTAGGCTTGCTCCTTGCATGTATTAAATCCCAGATTTATTCAGAATGGTTGAAAGAAGATGAGCATTAGGAAGCAGATCACTCTTTTCTTAGGAAGGATGAGTTATTAGTTCTAAGACAATTCTGGTTCTTGCTTTTAAGAAATTCAGTCTAATGGATTAACTTATGTTAAGGAATAGTAGGAACTTATCACTGTGCATTGCTTGTGTGTATTAATATCACATCCTCATATAAACCATAATTTCCTTGAGTCAGGACAGAATGCAGGACATATTACATAGTTTAGAAAGTGTTTATCTATTGATGAATACATACATGCATAAATTATTACGAAGCTCCAAAATGTCAAGGTGCTATTACACTCTGCTTCAGTTGATGCTGTCACAGATGCTAACAGCTCCCCCTCTAGCTCCTTCCCCAAATCAGCACTAGACTGGGTTCTAAAATTCCCAGTGGGATGAAAGCATTTCAACTCACCAATGTGAAAAGAAGTGGCACTTGGTAGGGACACTAAATTTCTTAGAAATGTTACAACTAAGTAAAATGACTGGCCAATTCCATTAAGCATAAAAAGGAAGCAAAAAAACTATTCTCCAAGCTGGACATGGTGGTGCATGACTTTAATCTCAGCACCCAGGAGGCAGAGGTAGGACAGTTGTTGTGAGTCTGAGGCCAGCCTGGAACTACAGAGGGAGTTCCAGGTCAACCTGGGTTAGAGTGAGACCCTATCTTGATAAAAACAAACAAACAACAAAAACGTTTTGTGATTTGGCTAAAGGAAAAGAAATAAGAGTGTTAGACAGGATAAGATATTAAAGAAGCAAATAAGTAATGAAATCATATTGCTATTTATCTTTATTTTAATTTGGGGGGATAAATTTGGAAATGCAAATAAGTGAAGAAGTAAACCTAGCAGGACACCCTATGAGTGACAGTCAACCAGTAGATGGCACCAGCTCAAATGTTTGTGCTGTAAATAATCTAATGGTATATGTGCCTGTGGAAATGTCTTTCTGATAATAAAAGTCACAGATGATGTGAGATGATAGTGCACAGAACTTCTGTTATAAAGACTTTGTTGTCTTGAGCTAGAAAATCCTGCAGAAGAGAGGCTTGCTTGTGTTTCACACTATTAGGAGGTAGCCTGATCTTTTCTCCAGGACCTCAAGGATTCTTGTGGGTACCAATCACACCCTGGGCCTCTTGTGTATCCAAGGCACAACAAACGGAAAAGGCAGACTTCAGTCTGTAGTTTCACAGTCTCAGAGAACGGAGGTGTTTAGGATCCCTGTTGGGATCAGACAGCTACAGTTTATTACTATGAAATCTGGCATAAATTCAGAGAGCATGATGAAATCTCCCTCAGGTTATAGCAGAAGGGGCTGCTACCCTATGATCACACCTTATGATTAATCCCATGTTTATAAGTTTGGAAATTACCTTTTCTTTTGACTTCACATACTCTTCTCATAAAGTGATAAAAGAAGTATGTAAAATTATTACAGAGAGAGGGGAAGGATAAGTCAGAGATTAAGGAAGAGAAGGAAAGAATGGCAGGTGTGAAGTCTAGTTGGCACAAAATGACAGTGATGATGCTCAGGTTCTAGATAACAACAAAGAAATGGAAGGTAAACTCCCTGCCATTTTAGCCCACAGCAACCCCTCTCCCTGCCACCAGGATATAACTTGACTAGTGGTGTATCCTGATGCAATCCTGAGTCAGAAACAAATGCAATGATGCAAAGGCACAGTCAAATGTCCAACACACATTCCCTATGTTGGGGCACATGGTGAAAACACCATTGTCACCACCAGGGCTGAAAACCTGAAGCCATATGGCTTGGAGAGACATCCAGCAAAAGTCAGCTTTACACTGCACCTTGACAATTGCTGTGTGCCTGCTCTTTCATGTTCATGTACTTGTCCCTTGGCCAGAATGTCTTTATTGCTAATAGACAGTTACATGGTGACTCCCCAGACAGCTAGAAAATCCAATTAGAATACTAATGTATTCTTAAAATATTATCTACACAATTCTCTATTACTAATAAAATGTATACTTTATGTCATTTTTATATTACAGAATCCATATTAATTGTACATACAAATTCTGATAAAATTATGTGGATGTTTTAGGTAAAACCTCAGAGATCTTAGATAAATTTTATTATGAAGGCTGACTTAAACATAGCCTGAGAAGTGAGAAAGTCCTGAAATAATTTTCCAGGAGTAACAATTGAGGGCCAATGAAACTAAAAACAAAATATTCAATATTCTCTTCTGTCATAAGAAATCTCACTAGAATCAGGTATAATTTATAATTTGAGATAAACGAATATAGATATAGATATAGATATATAGAGATAGATAGATCATAAAACAATTTATTACCATTTTAACTTAGAAGACACTCTACTTAAATACCTAAAACCAACATATATGCAAATATGTTCTCTGACTAGAAGAAAACAAGAGGGGAAACAATTGGAGACATTGGCACAGGCAGAAAACAACAGCAAACATTGACAATGGTATTATATCAAACTAAAATTCTACTGCACAGCTAAGATAATTATCTACAGAGTGAAGAGGCAACGTTCAAAGTAAGAGAAAATATTTTCAAAGTATTAATCTGATCATGAATTAATATCCAGGATATATAAAGAACTCAAAAACACTTTTTAAGAGAACAAGTTATCAAATTTAACAATGGACAAATAATTTGAATGGACACTTCATAGGTCAAAATACAAATGGCCATTAAATAAATACATGAAGAAATGTTCAATATCATTATACTTTAGGAACATGCAAATAATAACTACAATGAGATGCTACCTCACCTAAGTTAGAATGGGCTATTAACAAAATATAAACAATAAAGTAACAAACACTGTAAGGATGTGGAAAGAAAGAAAATTACATACTGTAGTTGGAAGTGTAATGAATATCTAAGTGTAAATGTTCTTCAGAATCCAAAAATACATCTACCATATAATTTAGACATCCCACTCTTAAGTATACACCCAAAGGAAAATAATTAGTACACAAAAGAGATACCTGTATGCCCATATTGTTTTGATACTATTCATAATAGGTAAGGTGTAACATGAGTCTAGGTACCCATAACAAATGAACAAAGAAAAAGTGTATACACATTGGAGCATTATTCAGCCATGAAGAAGAATAAGATTCTATCATTTGCAACAAAATGGACAGAACTAGGTAACATTATATTTAGTGAAATAAGCCAGCACAGAAAAACAAGTAATTGAATTAAAATTCTGAAGTAATGAATATTAACTATACATATTACTTACATTCCATGTGGTATTTTCATACATGTATGTAACATGCATTGATTATACCCACTCACTCTTCTTCCACTCTGATCCTTTCATCATCTGCCTCTCATATTCTTCTTGGTTCTTAGACATTTTTAGATTTTCAAACATGTAGTTAATAGGTATTACTTAGAATTTTAATTTACTTTTAAATGAACCATATTTTCTCTTTATGTCTCCAAAACAACTCTTTGATATTTATGGAATCCCATAAATTATTTGAACCTAATATGTCCTTATTTTTGTATCACCAAACATCACCTTTTGGTAGACAAAAGAGTAACCATTTACAAATTCAGTATTTTAACTCTTCTGTGTTTGACAAAGAACATACAACTGAGGGATGAGAATTTTATTGATGTGTGCAGGAAATATTTAAGGAGTCTTCAGATATCTAAAGGAAGACAAAGAAAGGTGTGTGGAAGAAAACCATTATGTTGGTACCACATACTCCAACTGCTCACTGAAATCTGCAGTAAGCTATCATTAATGCAATATTAAGATGAATTAGTTTAAGGCTGACTAAAGTAGCAAACCACCATAATGATAAAGGCAGGATGGAACTTACAGTTTCTTTGTTTTGCCTAGATTCAAGGGTGTGCTCTTGTAAGTACAATGATATTATGAAAGTGTGAAGGGCATCTCATCCCTAATAATAATATCTTTTATCCATGCATGGCAGAAAGAGATGAGCCAAAGGTTACTTTGGGCTGAATGCTTGAGTACAGCACAGATAGTTTTTACTTTTGCTTTTCAGAATGTGAAGGTTAGTCACTCAGGTCACATGTAAAGGTTCATCATCAGTAGTTTATTTGGGAGACTTGTTCTGTGGAATGAAAGGCCAGGAGAAGATAGGAGTGAATGCCTTCATCCCTGGCCACATGCTGCCAAGGCAGATTGAGGGCTGCTGTGCATGGAGGTTAGAAGAGGATTTTGGGCTAGTTTGCTATGACTGTTACTACCCACTGAGTGTCTTCAACAATGGAAACTTAGTTCTCATGGTACTGGAGGCCAAAACCTGAGATTAGCTATTGCTGGACTGGCTTCATCTGGATGCCTCTATTAAGTCTTTCAAATGACCATCTTCTCCCTGTGTCCTCATGTCCCATCTCCTGTCCTCACATCTCCTCTTCTTATAGATATTAATCTTATGGAATAGGATCAATTCTGATGACGTTATTATTTTTTTTTTTTTTTTGAGAGAGAGAGAGAGGGAGAGTAAGACAGACAGAGAGGGCACGCCAGTAGTCTCTTGGCTGCTGTGAACAAAATCCAGATGCTTGCGCCCCTTGTGGTCAAGTGCAGCATTGTGCCCTTGAGTCACTTTGCATCTGGCTAAATGTGGGACCTGGAGATTGGGACCTCTGGAAATTGGAACCACCATTCTTAGGCTTAGGAGGCAGGTGCCTTAACCACTGAGCCATCTCTCCAGCCCTGATGACATTATTTTTATAGCTACCTGTTTAAGAGCCCTGTCTCCACTCCACACCCCATGAATTATTTAACCTCAATAACTGATCCTTTGACTATCATATTTTACATGACTTTTGTGTTTATGCACATTAATATATTACTATTATTTTTTTCTTCCTATTAAAACAAAGCACCTGTAAACACATTTACATTCTGAAGCACTGGGTGTCAAGAGTTTCAACTCAGGAATTTGTGGGAACATAATTCAGTCTGTGATAGATTGCCAACTCTAGCCCAAAATTTTGTAGGGTTCTTCTCTTCTCTAATTATAGATAAATGAACAGGAAGGATCAAGAATAAGTTTCAAAGTTAGGTAAAGTGATGTGGGGATAAAAGTTATACATGTGCATACATGTATACACACACTTTAGAAAACAGTAAGTCTTGAACAAAGAGTTAAACATAAGAAAAACATTTCAGATGAAAAAGTAAAGGGAAAAGCCTTAAAGAGATCTTTAGATATAAGTCTAAGAAATGCAAAATAAATGAAAAGGAAGCTATGAAAACTTTTACAGAAAGGAAACCCCAGAACAAAATAATGTTTTTTGATGCTTAACTTGAAAAAATAATGTAGGATTAATTATTGCCAGAAAGAAATGGAATATCACAGAAAAGGGGAAAAAGTGATAAGAGCCTCAAATAAAATGGCAGATGGGGACAGTGGAGGGAAAACAATACAGAAAATGAGAAAATGGATCAAATTCAGTAGCATTGGAGCTGAAGAACTAGGAAGATTGACGATAAAAGATGATGCCTAAATTTAAGTACAATTACTTGCTGCCACCCTTGATACCAAACAATATCTCTGTTTTCCACTTTAAATGCCTAATTAAATTGTCACTTAAAATATGGAAAAACAAATTCTCTGTTGCTGGATGTCTGCTAATTAACTGATCTGCTTCTGTAGAACTATGAATATTATTTACAGGATGCCTCTTTTCCCCCCAGAATGGTCTCACATTCCATGGAATGTTAAATTATTCACAAAAAGCTTACTAATTAAGCTGGCTATAACTGCCACAATTGAAATGTGATGGCCAACATAATTGGTCCAAAAAAGACTGCTAATGTCTCATTCATAGAGGACACACAAATTAATTTTATATCTTCCCTTTCAAATTCACAGTGCCTTTCCCTCCCTCTGTTACTCATTTGCCAGTCTTGCCTGCACAGCCTCCCTTTCTCTACAGCTTGGCAAGTCTTTACTGGTTTCAAAAATAATGATGGCTGTGGCAAGAAGGACACCCACATCCTAACCCTAGCAAGTAGGGGTTAAAGGTTAAGTGTCACTACCATAGGCTTAATTCCTTATGTCCCTAAAGGCGATAGCAATATTTAACTGCAACTTATTTACAACCTCCTTTGATAGCAAGCAATATTTCTACTGTTGTACTTTTAAATACTGAGTACAATTGTCACTTAAAACATGGGAAAATAATTTTTCTGTTGTTGTATGTTTGTTTATTAAATGATTGTTTTATGAATGTGGATAGGATACCTTTTTTGCCTGTAGAAGGGTCTCTCATTCAAAATCACCAATCATTGCTTCCCTACTCAGCTTTTCCTTCATCCTGTTTCCTGCTAGTGTCCCACTATCTTCCTCTACCTGATGTGCATTTGCACATGTATGTGCACACACATTCATATATGTTAATGCACAAACATAGGAAACTGGCCTAGTGACTGGCTGTGAGTATCTGCCTCAGTATCTCTAGTCAGAACTTTTATTCTCACTGGAAATTTTAATCCTTCCCTAACCTCAGCCACCTTGTTATGCTTAATGTCTTGAACCACTTCTGAAACTCCCTTCCCCTAAAAGCTGAATCCTGCACACAACAATTTTAGAGATTAATTGTCATTTTAAATACCTCCTATCACCTGGGGAGGAGTCTGGGCTCCATTGAGCAGACCCAAAGACCCAGTGCATGAAGCAGTGTTTTTAAAAATGATAAAACTCGGGCTGGGGAAATGGCTTAGCAGTTTGATTCCCCAGAAGCCACATAAGCTAGATGCACAAGGGGGTGTATGTGTCTAGAGTTTGTTTGCAGTGGTGGGAGGCCCTGGTGCATCCATTCTCTCTCTATCCTATCTGCCTTCTTCTCTCTCAAATAAATAAAAATGATAAAACCCCATTCTGGTTAGCTTAAGCAAGATAGGATTTATAAAAGACAGAATCTTGTCACTGACATAGTCTCTGGAAATCCAAATGTGCTTCTGAACAGATAGGGACATAATAATCTATCATTGCCACAGAGCAACAAATACTAAGGACCCGGCCTACCTCCTCGCATCACTACCTTGTACTTAGCTCTAGTCTTGCTGAGGGACATGTGTGAGAAGTCCCCTTGCAATACCCTGTGCTCTGACCTCCACTGCACATGCTTCTTGGTCACAGCTGCAAATGGCTTATGTCTGCCATCTGTTTCATTGGTTTGGTAGAGGCAAGGCATTATTTGCTTGCATTGAAGACTGCAGGAAAATCTGGTACCAATCACTAAAATAATATCTAGGTTTTAATATTGACTCCTTTACTTCCCAGGTTTGTGGGAATGGTGCAAGTTTCTTGCCAGTAAAATGAGACCAGTACAGGGTGGTTTACTCGGGAGTATGTATGTATGTGTGTATATGTACATGTATATCCATCTATGTATATGAATATATATGAAAATAAGTGTTTAATATATGTGACATGAAAGCTATCAGATTGCTTTTTTCTTCCATAGATGGCTTTAAAAGACCTGGGATGTAAGTTGAGCAAGCATACCTACAGAACCATCCAGGTTCTGTTCCTTTACTTACTGGATTTCCCTCCATTCTCCTAAGTGAAGGCGCCACAGTGGCAAGACAGCATATGAACTGCATGCAGCTCTGCCTTACCTCAATGGATAAACTCTTACCACCTCCCACTAATGAGTTAGCCATGGGCTTACTGATCCCTTAGTCTTCCCATCACTAGTTCAGACTCAACCCTATAAGTTTAAACTACAAGCTCTCACTAAATTGTGTATAGTAATGTGCTACTTACCTACAGGATTGCCTTCTAAGAAATGTCCCTGTGGTGGTGAATCTTAAATGTCAACTTGATTGGCTCTGGATTCACCAAGGAGATAAATCCCAAGCATGTCTGTGAAGGTGTTTCTAGATTCCATTAACTGAGATAGGAGGACTCTCCCTGTGGGTCCCAGCCTGACTAAATAGGAGAAAATGAGCTGAGCATTAGTATTCATCGCTCTCTAGTTTCTGGCTGCAGATACAATGTGATCAAGTGCCTTTCCTACCATGATGTATTTGACCATTGAACTGTGAGCCAAAATAAACCCTTTCTCCTTAAGTGGCTTTTGTCATAGTATTTTATCACAGCAATAAGAAAAGTAATTAAGACAACATCCTTAGGTGATTTCAACATGGTGCAAATATCATGTCATGTTCTTACACAAACTAAGATAGTAATGACATTACTGGGCAGCATAACTTGATGGGATCATCATACATGCAGGTAATGTCCATCATTGACCAAAATGTCATGTGGCACATGACTATGTATTCAATATAAAAACTGAGGAAAGAATACTGGCAATTGTGAAACTCTCGGCTTATAGTTTCCTTCCCTTGACCTCTGGGGCCTAGTTAGAAGTATCCAGCCCACCTGTCACCAAGATCCCTTGTGCATCCAGGCTACACTGGGGGAAGGGGACCTTCAGGACCATTGAAGCTGTCATCATTAGCATTCCATTTCAGATGGCCTTGGGATACTAAATAAACATTTCAATGTGTCTCACACTCAGATGCTAAGGGATTCCCACTGCCTTCAAGTCTGGCAGGTTAGCAAGTCCTACTTTCTGAAATTGCAATCCTGGCACCATTACAAAATCAATCCCTAGTTTTGAATACTGGCTCTTCCACTTCCCAGCTCTATACATCTTGCCAATAAAACAAGACTAGCTGAACGTGGTTTATTGAGGATTTTAAAAAATGTAAAAATATTCTCTCTCTGCCTCTTCCTCTCTCTCTCTCTCTCTGTCTGCCTCTCTCTCAAATTAAAAAAAGAAGAAGAAAAAAAAAGAAAAGAAAACGGGCTGGATAGCCGGGTGTCATGGTTGCACAGGCCTTCGATCCCAGTACTCAGGAGGCCAAGGTAGGAGGATCGCAGTGAGTTTGAGGCCACCCTGAAACTACAGAGTGAATTCCAGGTCAGTTTGGGCTAGACTGACACCCTACCTCAAAAAGAAAAAAAAAAAAAAGAAAAAGAAAAGAAAAGAAAAAGAAAGGCTGGAGAGATGGCTTAGCGGTTATGCAGTTTGCCTGAGAAGCCTAAGAACATTTGATTCTCCAGGTCCCATGGTTAGACAAACGCAGTGGCACAAGGGCGCAATGCCACACTTGCCCACAAGGGGGTACACGCATCTGGGGTTCGTTCACAGCAGCTGAAAAGCCCTGGCACACCCGTTCTCTCTCTGCCTCTTCTTCTCTCTCTCTGTCTCTCTCTCTCTCAAATTAAAAAAAAGTAAAAGTGTCTTGTGGGTGATTAACAAATGTGAAATGAAAGTGTCAGAAGTCGCAATCAAAATACAATTATTTTAAGTACAGAAGTACATGTAAAAGCAAGGGCAGCAGATAATAGAGTGGGGTACCAGGAACTCAACAGCAGGGTTAAAGTGGTCCTGACCGAGTTGACATGAAAAACCCCACACAGAATAGTGTAACTGCTCAGAAATCCCATGAAAAGTAGGCTAAGCCTCTCTTCACAGCAGGGCTCCCAAGAACCCAGCCCCCAGCACTGGAGTACTGTGTCACAGGGGTAGCAGGCAGACCCTCTGCAGTATTTCCTCCTCAATAAATTATGGGCACTTGAGCAAAGCCACGTGATAACTAGGAGGACAGGTAATTCATGGAGGACATTATGCCCAGTATGTGATACATTTTTAATAAACAGTACATCTTATTATAGGAACCATGTTATTGTTTGGAGGATATTATAGTAAGTACATATTGTTAATACTTAAGGCTAGGCTTGAGAGTAAAGTCAAGGATAAAAAGTAAAACCTCACTTACCTGGGGGACAAAAGTCATCCAAGATCCTTAATTATTTAGGAAGACTAAAGAGTGCATAAGAAAAGAAGACAAGATAATTCCAAGGCACATGATCATGCCCTGGAAAGAATCCATAGAGACCTCAATACAGTGTAAAAGTCAGCATAAGGATTTTCTAAGACAAGAGATCAACAAAAGATAAAGATGTGTCCCCAGAGCCCATCCCTGCTTCAGAGCCACATTAAGAAATAGCAAAGAGGCTGTTTGGCAGCCCCAAGACAGAGAGCGCTGGAATGGAATGCAAGTCAAACCACTGTGTGGATGACGTTCTTCACAGCGGAGGGGCTGGACTGTGGAGGCTCTTTCTGTCTCACAGGAACAAGGAGACAGAGGTACACAATGGGGCTAACCCCACATGAGACCTCAGTTAATCTGGCCACCAAGTGCAGCTCTGTAACCAATTAGTAATGCAGTACTGGGTGTGTAGCTGTACATCTTTGCCTCGGTGGCCCTGGTGGCCTTGAAAGATGATAACCTCAATCAAAAGAAAGGAGGCCGTCATTCAGGCCAAGGTGGTCAGCCCAGGGCAATACATAAAGCAGGGGCAGCAGTGTAATCAGATGGATTCTGGCCCTTTAAAAGAAGCAGGACAAACTGTCAACCTGCAAAAGCAGAAGGAAGATGACCTTCTCCTGGCTCTGGCTAGAATTAACTTGAAGACCGTAAGATTCAATCAATTTTAAGTAAGTTATGCATAGGCAGATTGGAGAGTGGATTCAAATGTTCTCGTATGAAAGTTTACTGTATTTTAGATCAAAAAGCAGACACAAGAATAGGGCAGTGGGTAAAGCCCTGGAGAGGAATAAAAAGAAGAAATAGGTCCATTTGCCAAAGACACTATTTTTTGTGGAAAAGAGTTCCCTGCATTTATCTCCCTCATTGTTCAGCATCCTCCAGTAGGCTTTGTGATGCTGACCAGGCGTCTAGTGATGGGAAGCAACCAGTGAATGTAGGTGGACTCAGGGAGTCTGGCTACAGGCTTGGCCCCACCGTATAGCAACCAAGCATGAGCCATTCCTTGTTCAAGAAGGCCTTGCTGCCCCAGGGCCTGAAAGTACCACCAGCACATATCCATCAGCTATTGACTGTAGACAACCAACCCATGCTGCACTCTTACTCAGAGTAATTTACTTCATTTTATAATGAGATTAAAATAAAAGCTCTTCACAAAACCTAAAAGTCCTTGCAGGACATGTCCTCTAGCTATTCAGCCACCTCCTTTGTAAGGATTCTGTCACTAACCTTCTTCATCGTCACACCATTCACTCTCCCTCCTAACCTGACCTGTGTAAGTAAGGCTCCTTGGCACACTTTGGCTAGTTCTCTCACTTCTTTGCAATTACTCACCTGCAGCTCAAACATCAGTTCCTAGGGGAGTTTTTCTTGATTCAGTATACCAGGTCACATTCTTTTATTCTAAGTACTCCACTTCCTTGTATCCCTGTTTTTGGGGTAGTTGGCATAATCATATCATCCTATTTGTTAGACTTCTGTTTATTCTACTAAACTCTACTCCCTGAGAACAGACAGGGAGTTCAATTTTAGTCGTCATTTATCCCCAGCACCTACATCGTAGTGTTGGTGCACACTAACTACTTGATAACTGCTGACTTAGTGTATGAATTTAGAGAAAGAGGGGATATTTTGATGGTAGTTATCTAAGTACATTGATTCTTTTTCTCCTACCCCTCTTTTGTAGATTGATTGTGAGTATCCAAAATTTACATTACATAGTAACTCCCAGTGTGACAGTATTAGGTGGTGGGACCTTGGGCAGGTTTTACATCATGAATATGCAGCCCTCCTGAGTAAGATTAGTGCCTTATAGGAAGAGATACAAGAATGGGCCTCTTTTCTTTCTCTCTTTCCCATTAAAGACACAGGAAGGAAGTCATTTGCAAGCCAGGAAGCAGGACTTCAGACCATGCTGAGATATTGATCTTGGACCTCTCAGCCTCTTGAAGTGTTGTCTGTAACAGCAGCCGAAGCTCGCTAAGACATCCTCTGGGTACTCACAAGACTAAACTTCCTATTCCCATTTGTGGTTTGGCAACAACATGTAATTAGTTCAGGGCAATATAATGCAATGAGTAAAATGTTTTAACTGGGAGTGAGAGACCAAGTGTTCTCTTCCTCTCTTGACTTCTGTGGCAGTCTAGAATCACATGTTAAAATGAGCTTGCTATCCCAACTTTTGTCCCTGGGTGAGGAAAGCAGCAGTGAACAGAGTCTCCTAGCCAGCCTGCAATGGATCTTGAGCATGAGAAAGAAATAGGCCACCACTGTTTAAGACATAGAATTTTGGGAGTTGATTTTGTTAGCAGCATGAACTAGCCTATTCTGAGTGAGCACTGACTGGTATAAGGAAGATGGTTACCCATGTTATACAGAAGAGAAAATATTGATGAAATCGCTTAGCTATTGTTATAGTCAACAACTATCAAACTGGTTAGATTAGTAAACCCCTAGGACATTGATGAGGCATACTTTTGTACACGTCTGTGAGGGTTTCCAGAGAGGTTCAACTAAGACCCACAAGCTGGGGTTCTGGAATGAATAAAAGAGGGAATAAAAAGGGAGAAATGGTGAAAGCCATTTCTCTGCTTCCTGATTACAGTGTTCTGAGACCACCAGCTGCAGGCTCCTTTGACATGGAGCTGCTCACCACCATGCCTTTCTCTTCATGACAAACTGTGTCTCTGCAACCAGGAGCCAGAATAAATCCTTCCTTCATCAAGTTTCCTAGGCCCTCCATAGCAAATTACCACACATACACACATACACTTACGCAATGGAATTATTGATTGGTGTTTCTGATAATGTTAGAAGTATGGGATCAGGTGTCTGCAGCTTTGGTTCCCTCTGAGGGCAGTATAGGAGAATCTTTTCCAGGCTTCTCTCCTGCCTCTAGTGTTTGCTGGAAATCTTTGGCATTCTTTTGTTTGTAGACCTGTTATCTTCATCTTCACACATTTTCCCTTATTTTGTGTTTGTCTGTCCTGTGCCTATATTTACTCATTTCAAAAGAATAGTAGCCATAGTGGATTGATCCCATCCTAATAACCTCATCTTTAATTAGCTCTGTAAAGTCCTATTTCAAAATAAAGTCATTACCCATGACTTACTAGGGGTTAAGACTTCAACATATTTTTAAGAGAGGACATGATTCAATTCATAACGCTAGGTGTTACAAGAAAGAGCACATTAGAGACTCAAACTATATTTCAAGCCAAGAAACTGGAATAGAGAGTGCATAGACACAAGAAGTCAAGTGCTTCTCATGTTTTAGGAATAGGGGGTAAAGGCCAACAATGCCTTAAATACAAATTTGTATTGGGGTTTTCTACGGGAACAGAACCAATAGAATTAATATGTATTAAAGGGGTATTTGGGGCTATGGAGATAACTCAGCAGTTAAGAGCTCTTGCTTGCAAAGCCTGCTGGCCAGGTTTGATTCCCCAGTACCTAAGTAATGGTATATGGGTATAGAGTTTGTTTACACCCCTGGCATGCCCATGTTCCTTCTCTTTCTTTGTTTCTCTCTCTCTCTCTCTCTCTCTCTCTCTCCTCTCTCTGATTGCAAATAAATAATTGTAAAGCAGAAGAAAATAAAGGGGGATTTATTGGCTTAGCTTATAAGAAATGGATTTTGCAGTCCAGTAATAGCTAGGCAAATAGAGCACAAAGACTGGAAATTCACGAGACTCAGTAGGTTGGATGCAGGCTGGGTTCCAATGTCAAAATGGTAGACATATGTATGGGCCAGTAGCAAAGGGAGCCAGGCACAAGCACACATGAGGGAATAGCACAGGCACTGGGCTAAAGAAAATAAGGCTCAGCATTCTCCTGGAGCTTCCTTATATACAGAAGGGCTGTCACTCTGGAGAAAGGATCTCCTCCCTCAGTCAATCATTCCTGGAGACAGATCTACCCAAGATGTGTGTTTCTCCCTTGATTCCTAATCTGATGAAATTTGCAATAGAATTTAACCATCACATAATTAAAACTATACACTATAATAAAAATAAGCTATAAAAGTATGGCTTGCAAAAAAATAGATTCACTAAATTGTTCTGTTACTGAAACCTAACAGGCCCAGAGATCTACAATTAATAGAAGTGAAAAAGAGATGGGAATAGGTAGCAAAGATACATTGCAAACCCACTAAGAATGTTTAGAAAAGAACTGTGGACATTGCAAGTGGTACATAGTAACTGGATGGAACAATACAAAACTGGATTAATCAGAAAGAAAAGACGGACCTACAGGCAAGGAATAATCTGAGAATGCAACATCTTCTTCATATGTAACCAGAAAAGATAGTAGAAAACCAAGAATCTTCCAGTGAAACCAAGTATGACAGAGATCAAGAGGGATAGCCCCACCCAGGAATTTTACTTCATAAAAGCCTTTATTTCTACATGCATACCCAACTCTAAGATATAGGCTCCACCATTCCAACCTCTGGCTGGAGGCTAGGATGCATCCTCTAGAAATCTAGGACCTTGAGCTTAATGCTACGACTACCTGGGACTTCTTGATTGTGGAGCTAAGGAAGGGTTAAGTGTATTCATATGTGGATATGAGGACAAACCAAGTATTTAATGAATATATAAGCACAATGTGGTAGTTATAAGTGCTGCTGGATGATATCCAGCTATCAATCTCTTCTGGACCATTAGAAAGCTAGATTTCTTGGCTCCTTTTGTATGGACAGAGTGT
The DNA here is from genome assembly GCA_036365145.1 of Orientallactaga sibirica. Classification (NCBI taxonomy): domain Eukaryota; kingdom Metazoa; phylum Chordata; class Mammalia; order Rodentia; family Dipodidae; genus Orientallactaga; species Orientallactaga sibirica. The sequence continues at coordinate 4,760,350 of JAEOAD010002517.1, forward strand.
TACCAGCATGCATGACTGAGGTCATTTCTAAGCTCTTTCAGCTATGTCAATCGTGGAAGCCCATGTCAAGCTGAGAAGTACTCTGAGCCTGAGTCCCTAAGACAGAATAATGAGGAATCCCTGTAAACCAACCCAGGATGAGCATGTAGTTGAGACAAACAATGAGTAAACATTTTTATCACAGATTTTACTCCTACCATGTGACCTGGAATTGAACATGTCCATCTACATGAAAATCTTTATGCAAATATTTCTAGGGACTTTAATCATAATTGTCAAAGCTTGGAAGCAACCAAGATGTACATGAATGGATGAAGAAACTTTGGGACATCCAGACAACTGAACAGCACTCAGCAGCAAAACAAAAGAGCTCAAGCCATAAAAAGACATGGAAAATAATTAGAAACTTACAGGAATATTACTAGATGAAATAGGATAATCTAAAAGGACATATTCTATATGATTCCAACTATGTGGTCTTCTACAAAATGTAGAACACTTTAAAAAGGTTGTGATTTCTAGTAGTTGGAGGAATATGTCAACTTGATAGTATTTAGAATCACCATGGAAACAAACCTCTTGGTTTGTCTACAAGGGATTTTCTTGGTAAGATTAACTGAGGTGGGACAACCCATCTTAACTGTGGGTATCACCATTCCACGGATGGGGGGTCCTGCACTGTATAAAAAAGGAGAAAGCTAGCTAAGTACTACTATTCATCTTCATCACTCTTCCTTCCTGCTGATGTGATCATATGATACCAGTTTACTCTTACTTCCATGCCTTGCCTGCCCTGATAGACCTTAACTTCAGAAATTATAAGTTGAAAATAAATCCTTTTCTTCCATAAGCTGATTCTGGGCAGGTATTTTTTTTTTTGTCCCAGACATGAGAAGGTACTAACACAGGGAGAGATAGGGAAAAGTAAAAAGAGGGGCTGGAGAGATGGCTTAGCAGTTAAGGCACTTGCCTGCAAAGCCTAAGGACCCAGGTTTGATTATCCAGGACCCACATTAGCCAGATGTACAAGGTGACACATGCATCTGGAGTTCATTTGCAGTGGCTGGAGGCCCTGGCACACCCATTCTCTCTCTCTCCCTATTTCTGCATATCTCTTTCAAATAAATAAAAATAAAAATAATTTTAAAAAAGAGGACAGGGGAGAAAGCACCACCTAGGCTCCAGCTCCCCTGGCAACGCGGGAGGCAGTGGGGGAAAGGGGGAGCAGTTCGGCTGAGCTGTAACTGTAGCTACAGCAACCTGAGCCACTGCTGCCACCTGCACCTGGTCCCCAGCCCATGCCTAGCAACCGCCTCTTTCTGCTGCCAGCCCTGCCCACAGTGCCAGGTATACCATTTGAAGAAACCTTCTTACCAGCAAATCTAGAAAAAGGCTGAAGGAGATAAACACAGAGAACATCCAACTCCCATTAAGCCAGATATCCAGAGACACAGAGGCTCCCAAAACCTCATCACTGAAGTAGAACTGAAATGACTCCAATGTGGCTCAGGGAAATTTGCAGAAGAGAGGGCAGAAAGAATGTTAGAGCCACAAGTTAGGGCATTATGCACAGAGACTTGGCCTATCCCCGTAATGAATGGCACAATATAGGCCTGGTCCTAGCCAGACCGCATGGCAGAAGAAAACAGGAAGTGGCTTCTGTGGAAATGGCATTCTGCGCAGGCTTGGTGTGACAACAGTTACAGTCCCATGCTTGGGAGAAGCCTGCTACGAGGTGTCCTGTCCAGAGACAGGCTGTCATTGGTCACAAAAAAGGGGACCACCCCATAGAAGGATTAGCCAACCAAACCTCTTAAAACCCAAACGAGTTTGAGGAGTCTCACTTCCCGCTTTCACCCAACTCCTGGAGTCTGTGTCGTGACTCTGCGCTGCTCACCCCAACTTGGCAGAGACCCTACCATCCCTCTTGAGCTGGCCTTGTGGGTGACTGCAACATCTGGTGCCCGAACAGGGTGCATGCCCCCCTGGGCCCCCTACAGCCTCAAGGAGTCAATCCTAGAGGCCTTACCCCAAATTCTATCTGGCAGATGGATATTACTCACATACCTTCCTTTGGTAACCACAAATATGTCCATGTCATTGTGGACACTTACTCTAAGCTTACTTTTGCTATTGCTCTCTCAGGGGAGAAGGCGTCCCATGTCATTAAGGCAACAAAAACTGCTATGTTGGTCATGGGCGTACCCTGGCCCAGCCAGTCTTGGCCTACTCCCGGTGAGGCCTAGTCGAGCTTCCAGAGCCTGAGTAGAGTTTGGTGACCTGTCCTTGAAGTGACTCAGCACCTAAGCTGAAACTTCCTCCACCCAGCTGCTGCTGACGTGGTGAAATACTATTGGCCCTTATACCTTTCTCTCATCCCCTCTTCCCGCCCCCTTCCTCAAAATATATAAATACCTCCCCATGACAATAAACGGAGAGATTTTCCCGCCTTAGACGGTCTCCATGACTCAATGTGGTTTTTCTCCCCGGTGTTTTGGGGGGGAGGGGTTTGAGTCGCGACACCCACCCTTCTTGCTCAGCCTCAAGAGAGCGGCTGGCCCAGTTCTCTCTCTCTTCTGCTCTACCTGCTGGTGGTGGAGGAAAAAACCCGGCATCTGGCGCCCAAACGTGGGGTGCAACAACTGCTGCCCTGTGTGAGGTGAAAACTACCTGAGAAAACGTGTGAGGATTCAAAACGGACTACGGACTGCCGACGTGACAAAGAAAAAAATTCAAAATTAAGCTGACGGGCTAATCGGACTGCTGATGGGTGTATCCTCATAAGTTATGAGGTAATCTTCATATTTAATATTCTAACCTTTACTTCTATAATCTGTGCTTACTTCAACTTCCTTTCTCTTTCCTTTCATTTCCGGTTTGCCGCCATTTCTAAACGCCAGTTCATGGCAGATAACACCATGTGGGTAGACCTAGAGGAGACTTTAAATGTTTTCTCTTTCATTTAAATAAAAACTCCAGTCCCAAATTTCAACATCTCTTGTTCATTTTCTCTCCTCTCATTTCGGGCAGACCGAGAGAAAACTCACCACTTTCTCTTTGCTTTCATTCCTGCCCCTCTCATTTGAGGGGGCGCCATTTCTAAAGTGCCAGTTCATGGCGGACACACCACATGGGCAGACCTAAAGGAGACTTTAAACGTTTTGCCTCCTCATTTAAATAAAAACTCCATTCCAAAAGACAAACCTGATGGGGAGATCTGCTCCCAGCTGCACTGTGTTTAATTTCATCGAGCTGTCCCATAAGGACACAGGCTCACTGGCCATCATAAATCTAAATCTAAACTCAATTCTACAACATGTTTAGCTATTTTTTGGACTTTATGCTTATGTTGTACATAAGCATACTATTGCCCTGATTAAACAAAAACTCCTAAACAAAATGGCCTCCATGGCTTTGGGGAAAACTTTTGTTTTAGCCCCATGGATTAATTCAGTCCTCCTTGCCTTAATTGCCAACCTTAAAGGCTTTTCCAGGGAAAAGTTCATTTTTGCCCTTAAAAAACTGTAAAAAAAAAAAAAAACTAACTAATTTAAAATCTCCTTTCTCCCAAGGCCGCCACCCAAACCGCCACGGGCAACTCTTTTCAGCTCTTTTCAGCCCCTAACTACTGCCTAAGGCAAATGTGCTCAAACCCCTGATAAAAAATGGGCGTGTCAAAATTCTTCCACACTAACATTCTTCAGTAAACTTCTTTCCTCATACAGCAACTCCATGTAGCTTTCTGTGGATGTAAACTGTGATCAAATACAAGCTCAAGTTCCCCAAATGTCCCAAACCAGGTTAGCTTTCCTCACGGGCGTGGAGCACAAGTCACTGGTCCGCCAGGGACCACTGACATCCCTGCGGGAGCGGGCCGAATGGGACGGTCCTCCAGCTCCAGCCCTGGCCCGAGCACTGCCCCGAGCCTCACTGGCTGCGCCTCGCCCACACCTCCAGGCATCACTTTTGGTCACTTTTGTCAAAAAAAAAAAAAAAAAAAAAAAAAGCCAAACAAGGGCAAGGACAGATGGGCGGGCTCCTAACTTGCTTTAAAAATATCTTTAAAATGGGTGGAGGTCTGCCATGAGGCCATGAGGCAAACTGCTGCCGTCCCTGCCCCTTTTGCCTCTGGACCCCTCTATGCTCTTAACTGAGTGTCCTGCTGGGGCCCAAAATATTTAAAAAAAAAATAAAAACAGCTGGGGACATTTGTATTGCCCTGCTAGAGGTAAAAAAAAACCTCGTTTTTCAAGTCTATATGGCTATATCCTACACACCATTGTCCCACCCTTCACTGCCTTCCCATTAACGTGGGACTAAAAAGATGGCTCAGTGGTTAAGCGCTTGCCTGTAAAGCCTAAGGACCCTGGTTCGGGGCTCAATTCTCCAGTACCCATGTAAACAGTGGCTGGAGGCCTGACACACCTATTCTCTCTCTGCCTGCCTAGCTCAATTCATACTAAGCCCAACTAACTCAATCGGTAATACAATGTTGGCCTGAGATTAAAGTTTTCCCTGACAGCTCTGCCCAGCTGGAGGGACAAAATTAAAAAAAAAAAACCTAAAAACTATCAGTCTCTGGTTACTACAAAAGTTTAATGACGGCTAATGGTGGTTAAATTTAAATTGTTTTACTCTCTCCTTACTATGCCTTATACCAATTAACTTGTTTAATTTATTATTATTGTTACTGTTATTATAAATCTATTAAAAGCCAGGGACAAAATGTGGTAATTTAAATATATGTCCCCCAATATATTCAGTATTTTATTAATTTATAGTTTACATCTACAATCGCCTTGCTAGAGACAATGTCACTGGGGGCCAATTTTAAGGTGTGATAATGGTTTAAGATTCCATTATAAAAATATACAAAGTGTGCCTAACAACAATTCCTAAAGCTTACTGTAACTTGGCTACAATAATTTTGCTCTATGTACTATATAACTAATTAATTTCTTTCTTCTCTTTTGCTTGGCCCTATAAAGACAGGCCAACTTTTTCTGCCAATATAAAACTTCCCCTAGATCTATAAGCTTCAACATCATAAAAACTACTAACTGTCAGCCCTGGATTGACCCTAACAATACATGTCTCATATCTTTTCTTCCTTAATTAATCAGCCTAATGTTTTATTATTATTATTTTAGGTCATTCCAACCCATCTGATCTCCAAGACCTCACTACTAAATGCCTTGCCATTTTACAGGTGTCTCCAAAAAAGATTCAAACTGCCCCTCCCTTCAAGATTTTGGGCTCCAGGTTATTCTTTGATACCGTTTCTCCTGTCAAACCCCAACTCCATATTCAAAAATTCTATACTTTGCCTCAACTCCAAAAGGTGCTGGGAAAAATTAATTGGATGAGGCCCTGGATACCCATAACTACTGAGGAACTGTCCCCTTTATTTGACCTCTTAAAGGGTCTTACTCTCTCCTCTCAGATAACCTTGCCCCCTCGTCATGAACAAATTCTACATAAGGTACAATGGGCTATTGATGCTGCTGTCCTAAAGAGGTTTGATCCTAACTTACCTATCTCCCTCTGTATTTTCTCTGGGGAAACATGCACTGCGCTGTTAGCCCAGGAAGGAGAACCCATCCAATGGATTCACCTCTCCGTTGGTGGAGTCCCCAGAGTTTACTCTATAACTAACCAGATTGCAGACTGCATTATGAAGGGCAGGGACACCTCTGTCAGATTGTTTGGCACGGAGCCTCATGTCATTGTCACCCCCTTTAAGGTAACAGACTTCACTTGGCTTCAGAGAAATAACAACAGGGTTGCTATGGCCCTCGAGGGGTTTCTGGGTATAACTGATTGTCACTATGGTCCTTATAAATGGATGAGCTCCTTCTCTAGGTTGGAATGGAGACCCCCCAGACTTTTTTTTTTATCTAAACCCAACCCTGATTTTCTTACCGTATTCACTGATGGGGGGCGCTTGGGAGCTTCCCTAGGTGTTTACCCTCCCCTAAGGAGGGGAGAAAAGCCTATGCCCATAAAGTCAATCTCCCATGAGGTCACAGGATCAGCACATGGTGGGAAAAAAAATAAACATGCTATTAGCCATATGCTTCAATGCTTTGCCACCCTTGGATTGCCAGATCAAATCAAAACCGATAATGGTCCCTGCTTCGTAAGCAGGACTTTTATAGATTTCCTCCAAACCTGGAAAATCTCACTTTCCACAGGCATCCCATATAACCCGTGGGGCCAGGCCATCGTGGAAAAATATCAAACTCTCAAGTCTCAATTACAAAAACAAAAGGGGGAATCCCTACCCCCACATGACCAACTAAAAAAGGCATTATTAACCCTAAATATTTTAAATTTTTCTAAAGAAGATACACACTTGTCCCCTTTTCAAAAACATTGGACCTCAGCTGTCACCTACAGCTCCATCTGGGTCAAATGGAGGGACCCATTAACTGGGGCCTGGAAGGGACCAGACCCCCTCCTCACAGCAGGGAGAGGATTTGGATGTGTCTTTCCTCAAGAGGAAAAAAGACCTATTTGGGTACCAGCAAGAGACTTAAAATATTTACCCCAACAAGGGGATGATAATAATCAATTCTCCAGGGAGTGTCCCACCCCTGAGAACTATGCCTCTGTTTCTTCCCCAGGAACAACTGAAGGTGTGGATGCTACTAGACCTGAATGAAGCCAGAAAAGCTCCAGAAAGATTTACAGAAGAGGAGTCGGGACTTCTAAGACAACCTGCTGTAGACGAGCTTACATGGCTTTTTATCCCACCTTCTCCCTCCCCTTGGACCCCTCCTTCTTCTTGCTCTTTACCCTACCTTCTCCCTCCCCTGAACCCTCCTTCTTCTTATCCTCACTCTTGGGCCCTGTGTAATTAATAAGATTACACAATTCATTCACCAACAGCTTGAGGCAATTAAACTTCATCAGGTCACAATTCAACTTCATCAGGTCAAGGCACCATAGGTTCGCAACTCAAAGACAATGGCTTTTCCACTTACTGGCGATCCACCTAACATCCCTCCCCCACCCTCCATTGAACCAATGATGGGTGAGATCTCAGACAGGCTGAGACAACCTAAGACAGGGCATGGAGTGGTCAACGGGCTAGAGGCATGGTGCTCAGTGACGGGTAAGATTCCCAGAGGGGGACAACCTAGGACAGAGGCCATAGCCATCCACCGTACTTACAAAAACAAAAGGGGGAGATGTTGGGCCCTGCCCAGTGTGAAGCCTAGTGGTTAGCCCAGCCAGTCTTGGCCTACTCCCGGTGAGGCCTAGTCGAGCTTCCAGAGCCTGAGTAGAGTTTCGTGACCTGCCCTTGAAGTGACTCAGCACCTAAGCTGAAACTGCCTCCACCCAGCTGCTGCTGACGTGATGAAATACTATTGGCTCTTATACCTTTCTCTCATCCCCCTCTTCCCGCCCCCTTCGTCAAAATATATAAATACCTCCGGTGGTGGTGGTGGAGGAAAAAAACCCTTGGGCATCTACAACCCACAAATGTAGGGGCGCAACACTGGACCCTAAAGGAACTAATTATAAAACAGAAGTCCACTATGTCACCCAAGGACCCCCACTTGGCCCTAGTGGAAGCTCTTTTCACCCTCAATTTTCTCACCTTTGATGAGGCAGGACTCTCCCCAGCCTACAAACATTGGAGATCCCAACCAACCACAACACCCTTACCCTTAGTCCTCTGGAAAGATCCTCTTACTAATATTTGGAAGGGGCCCCACCCTCTTTTAACACAGGGCTGAGGGCATGCTTGTGTCTTTCCAGAAACTTCACAGATCCCAGTTTGGATTCCTGCCAGAAACATCAATCCAGCCACTGACTCAGCAACCGGCCTTGATGAACAGGATGATGCCAAACCCCTCAGGCTGCACACAGGACTTTAAACTTAGGCCATACTTGTTTGGTGCAGTGGGCCTATATTCCCACACTTTTCCTAGGCTTTATTTTAGCCACTCTATTTCGCTTCATTCCTCCCCCTTCAAGCACACACTTCCCCTTAGCCACACCTTTGCCTTTTTTGTTTATTAATGCCTCTTATGGTAATGCTATCCTCCAACCAGCCATAAATTCCTTTGCAACTCCTTTGATTACATTGAGCTGTTACCATAAAGGACACTCAATGCTACTGACTATGTCGCTAGGGTGAACTCACGATAGTCACCCAGCAACCTGTCCTACCCCAGTCCTTTTCAGGCTCTCTAGTTGATTCTCGCTCACTGGGACTGTTCACATGCCACAGAGCCATGCCCACTTGGCCCTCCCATGTCTCCTAGGCAACAGCCTCATATGTATGGTACAATACAGGTCTATCCCCTAGCCAGACCTCATGCTAAAAGCCATATCAGGCCATACCCCTTGAGTTTTCTCGCCAGGATGGCAGATAGCCCATTACAGATAACTTTCCATGATATGGGGCAACCTAAGACAGGCACTGTCACATGTGATGATCCCTTGGGGCCTGGGTTCAACAATGGCTTTCAAAAAACCATACCAGGCCATCCCCCTCGGGTTTTCTCACCAAGGTGGCGAGTAGCCAATGATATGTAAGACTCCATGAGATGGAACAACCTAAGACAGGCACCAAAACGTATGATGATCCTTTGGGGCCTGGGTTCAATGGCTTGGCAAAAAAAAAATACCTCTCAGGGTTGCCAATAATAAAAACAAAAAGGAGGACAATGTATGGCACAATATAGGCCTGCTCCTAGCCAGACCGCATGGCAGAAGAAAACAGGAAGTGGCTTCTGTGGAAATGGCATTCTGCGCAGGCTTGGTGTGACAACAGTTACAGTCCCATGCTCACGAGAAGCCTGCTACGAGATGTCCTGTCCAGAGACAGGCTGTCATTGGTCACAAAAAAGGGGACCACCCCACACAAGGATTAGCCAACCAAGCCCCTTAAAACCCAAATGAGTTTGCTGAGTCTCACTTCCCGCTTTCACCCAACTCCCGGAGTCTGTGTCGTGACTCTGCACTGCTCTCCCCAACTGGGCAGAGACCCTACCATCCCTCCTAAGCTGGCCTTGGTGGGGAGGACCGCAACACCCTAACTCTTGTCTACCCCCACAATGCATTGATGAGGGTCCCTTTGGAAGAGGGAGGGAGGAGGATAATGGAGTCACCATTATGAATGTAAAATTAGAATAATATAAATGAAAATAAATTATAAAAATATATGTAAGTAACAAAGGAAATCATAATGGTTACTTTGTCATATAACAAGCATTTAATGTCAAAATGGCTCATCTAAAGCAACTATAAAACTATATACTAAGAGACATTACCATAAAACGTTCTGGAAGCTTAGTGCAGTAATCTTTTTCTTTTTAATAGCTTTGATTTTAATGCAAAGAGAAATAAATGTTCAATACTCCAAGGAGGAATTAATTATGGGGAGAAACATTTAAAAAAATAAAAACAAGATGTTTGATTTTATACTAGAAGCTGTAAACAATATTAAAGATGCAATGCCAAAAATGCAAACAGGAGCACGGGTTAGGCGGAACATTGAGGTTGGTGAGAGACCCTGTTTGCTACTACACAGCAACAGAATTCAATCCTGTGCTTGACCGCCCGCCTCAGGACGCTAATGCACCTGGTGCTTCTGGAAAGCCCTTCACGACAACCAATTTAAGTGTTTAAGAGCAAAAGGACAAAGAACGTGGGGAAAACAAACACTGCTTTAATGCTTTGCAAGCCACAGGATTTCTTTACGCCGAGATCTTGGACCTGACACTCGACCTCCTGAATGTATTGAGCAAAAACTTAAGCGCTGTCCACCTCTGCCTACCACCAGCGTCATAATAGTTTTCCAAAACGAAGCGTGGTCCACGCAGTCCACAGTGTGCTCTATTATTCACTTGCAATCCTGTTGAAGGAAATCATTTTGGTGGATGAGGCTAGTGTAGATGAATACTTGCATGAAAAACTAGAGGAACATATAAAACAATTTTCCATAGTAAAAAATAAACAAAAAGAAAGGAAAGGTCTCATCACTGCTCGGTTGCTAGGGGCAACAGTAGCAACAGCTGAATGCTCACACTTTTAGATGCTCACTGTGAGTGTTTCTATGGCTGGTTAGAACCTTTGCTGGCCAGAATAGCAGAGAACTACATTGCAGTGGTGAGTCCACAGACATCGCATCCATAGATCTAAACACCTTTGAGTTCAACAAGCCTGCTCCCTATGGAAGCAGCCACAACCATGGGAATTTTGACTGGAGCCTTTCCTTTGGCTGGGAGTCACGCCCCAATCATGAGAAGCAAAGAAGGAAAGATGAAAGCTACCCAACTAAAACACCCACATTTGCAGGAGGCCTTTTTCCATATCAAAAGAATACTTTGGCATATTGGAAGTTATGATGAAGAAATGGAAATCTGGGGAGGTGAAAATATAGAAATGTCATTCAGAGTGTGGCAATGTGGTGGGCAGTTGGAGATTATGTCTTGCTCTGTTGTTGGACATGCTTTTCACAGCAAAGCCCTCATACTTTCCCAAAAGGCACGCAAGTGATTGCTCTCAATCAAGTGCGTCTTGCAGAAGTCTGGATGGATGAATACAAGGAAAAATTTTATAGGAGAAACACAGCAAAAAATTGTTAAGCAAAAATCATTTGGTGATCTTTCAAAAAGATTTGAAATAGCCTGGGGAAACTTATCGCCTGCCCTCCTGGACTTCCTGATGAACTCCTACTGAGCATAACTTCAAGACTGTAAAAGTAACTTCCTCCAGTGACCCGGCGACACCCATTAGAATGTTTTGTTCGTGAGCAGAGCGTGTCTTGGACCGTATTCTAGTCACCATGATGTGTTTCCGTGTTTATCTCCCGGTTTAGACAGGTCAGAAATGGCTGCGGGTCAGGGCCCGAATTCTTGTCCTTTTCCTCGGCGCAGAAGCCCTGCAGCGTGTGGCACACCACTGCCTCCGGGGAGGTGTGCTGCATGAGCCTCTCCTACCTTCCGGCCACTGAACGGAATAGAATTTTGATTCATCATGGATAATCTGTCACCAGAAGAAATTTAGCTGAGGGCTCACCAAATGACTAATGAGTCTCTGGAAAGTACGAGGAGAATCCTGGGTTTAGCCATTGAGTCTCAGGATGCAGGAATCAAGACCATCACTATGCTGGATGAGCACAGGGAACAATTAAACCGCATAGAAGAAGGCGTGGACCAAATAAGTAAAGACATGAGAGAGGCCGAGAAGACTTTGACAGAATTCAACAAGTGCTGTGGACTTTGCGTATGCCCTTGTAGTCGAACAAAGAACTTTGAGTGGGGAGATGGTGGAGACAATTCACCTAGCAGTGTTGTATCGAAGCAACCAGGCCGAGTAACAATGGTCAGCCTCGGCAGATTCCCCACAGGATCAGCTAGCGGTGGATACATTAAACGCATAACTAATGATGCTAAAGAAGATGAGATGGAAGAAAACCTGACTCAAGTGAGAAGTATCCTTGGAAATCTAAAGAACATGGCCCTGGATATGGGCAATGAAATTGATGCTCAAAATCAACAAATACAACGGATCACAGAAAAGGCCAACACCAACAAAGACGGTATCGACATTGCCAATACAAGAGCAAAGAAACATGGACAGCTAAAGCTGCTGTACTGCTTTATCATTTCTTCAGTTTTCTAGCTTCTCATCCTATCATTAACTTTTCAGAGTTTGAAGTTTGGGTCCCACAGTCTTCTTGGGGACACTGTGAAAGAAGGACCAGAGGAGTAACAGGCTCACACCTTTAATTTTCTCTGTCTTTTGAGGGTAGACTACTGCACAGCTTTCCGTAAAGTATTTTCTTTCCGCTCACATACTCTTCTATAGGCTTCTGTACTTCTCCACAATGTCTTCATACTCTTTTCTGTAGTAGGTTCTTTTGCTTTCAAGATTTGGAGGCATTGCCAAAGATAGCCACAAGAAAGACAGCTTTGGAAATGGCTTTCTGATTAGGTTGATAAAGGGCAAGAATAAGGAGTGAAAAACTGGTTATCACCTCAGCAAAAACCCGCCCCCATCCCCAACACAAAGTTACATGGCCACAATAATGATCTAGTTGAGTTTTTAAATTTTATTTTATTTTATTTTTATTTTTATTTTGAGATCAGGTCTCACTGTAGACTAAGCTGACCTGGAATTCCCTATGTAGTCTCAGGCTGGTCTCTAACTCACAGCGATCCTTCTACCTCAGCCTCCTGAGTTCTGGGATTAAAAGCATGCTTCACCACACCCAGCTATTTTTTAATTTAAGTTACAGTTTTTCTCACATAAGGCTAATGCTTTGTTTTGGAGCTTTTATACATAATATTTTTGTTATACATCATTATTTTGCAACCTCTGCTCCAAAGAGAATAGAATGGGTTTTCTTATAGTAAACTTAATTTCTTAACTCTCAATGGTTCATATATATATATATAGATAGATAGATAGATAGATAGATAGATAGATAGATAGATTCTGTGATCCCATTATATATTGCATATTCGGGAACTTTGTACAATGAGTATCCTTTTATTTTCACATTACTAGTAGTTTTATGGTCCCATTATAGGTCTGTTAACCTAATAAAATTGCCTGAATAAAAACTGCAAATAATTCCTAAGTATAACACATGAGAATTTCTAAAGCAGGGTTAAAAAAGTTTTGGAAGAGTATACCATGTGAATTCAGATTTACCTCAATGCTAAAGAGTAGATTTAGATAGGAAAAAGGAAACTTAATTTTGATCTCAGGCAGAAAAATAGATTACATTTTTATGTAGTGTTAGAGATTTGAAACTACAATTTATTGTTACTAATTGTTTTGGAAATTCTGCCTTTGATTTAATTATTGGTGTTATTACACTGTTATTCCTCTTTTCCTTGTGTATTGAACTATGTCTAGAATTGGGTTTATGCAGTTCCTGAACAGTGTTATCAAAGTTGAATTGGTATTTGTCACCTTTCTTTTATTTTTATTTTTATTTTTGGAGAGAGACAGAAAGAGAAGGAGACAGAGAATGGGCGCTCCAGCAGTCTCTCAGCTGCTGTGAACGAAATCCAGATGTGTGCACCCCCCTGGTGGTCAAGTGTGGCATTGCGCCCTTGAGAAGCTGCATCTGGCTAAAGGTGGGACCTGGAGATTGGAACCGGGTTCTTAGGCTTAGCAGGCAGGCGCCTTAACCGTTAAGCCATCTCTCCAGCCCTCGTTACCTTTCTTTAAAAACTAGCATTTGTACATGTCAGAGTTATCAAAGTAGATTGCTGACTAATCACCACTGCTTGATTCTCATAATTAAATTTTGTAATCTTTTAACTAGGAAACTTGTTTCTATAACTTATTTTGTGAGCAATAATTTCAGCAGCTTTTAACAAATTGAATAAAGCAAATGTCTATGAAAAAAAAAGATGTGAAATAAAAAACCACCTTCAGTGTAAAAATTTTACATGGTATCTGAACACTATCCAGAAGTGTATGTACCAGACCTTAATCCTGTTATATCTGGATATATTAAGAGTGTTGGTCAGCTTCTGTGTCTGGATGTTGGAGAAAATAATCAAGGAGGCAATCCATTGATTTTGTACACATGTCATGGCCTGGGGGGGCGGGGATCCAGTACTTCAAATACTCTGCTCAAAATGAAATCCAGCACAACGTCCAGAAGGAATTATGTTTCATGCTGCACAGGATCTCATCCAGCTGAGGGCATGTACCTACAAAGGTCACAGGATAGTTGTCACTGGAGAACAGATCTGGGAGATTCAGAAGAATCAACTTCTCTATAATCCATTCTTCAAAATATGCCTTTCAGCAAATGGAGAGCATCCAAACTTAGTGACATGCAGTCCATCAGATCTAATCGAAAAATGGGTTTTTAACCAAAAACAATTAAGTGTTCCTTAACATTAAGGAGTTGAAAAAGAGATATTCTTTCTTGTAAAACTGTGACTAGACATGTACTGTACTCTTTGAAAATGCAAATGCAGCTAATTGTAACTTATTCCAAGTGCATTTTCCATATTTATGTCTTGAGATGTATCTGCAGCACTGCAGTGGAGGACCTCTATGCTTCTATTTCAAAGCACAGCTAGAAATACCAAAGACTATTGTAAAAAGTAGGAGAGAGATGTTTACAGTATGATGAAAATAATATCCCTGGTAAAGTGACATTTGTGTGTTTTGTACATTTGAGGGTATGCATATCTATATTTACACACTCACAATTTTGTACATGTCAGAGTTATCAAAGTAGATTGCTGTGACTAATCACCACTGCTTGATTCTCATAATTAAATTTTGTAATCTTTTAACTAGGAAACTTGTTTCTATAACTTATTTTGTGAGCAATAATTTCAGCAGCTTTTAACAAATTGAATAAAGCAAATGTCTATGAAAAAAAAAGATGTGAAATAAAAAACCACCTTCAGTGTAAAAATTTTACATGGTATCTGAACACTATCCAGAAGTGTATGTACCAGACCTTAATCCTGTTATATCTGGATATATTAAGAGTGTTGGTCAGCTTCTGCGTCTGGATGTTGGAGAAAATAATCAAGGAGGCAATCCATTGATTTTGTACACATGTCATGGCCTGCGGGGTGGGGGGATCCAGTACTTCAAATACTCTGCTCAACATGAAATCCAGCACAACGTCCAGAAGGAATTATGTTTCATGCTGCACAGGATCTCATCCAGCTGAGGGCTCGTACCTACAAAGGTCACAGGACAGTTGCCACTGGAGAACAGATCTGGGAGATTCAGAAGAATCAACTTCTCTATAATCCATTCTTCAAAATATGCCTTTCAGCAAATGGAGAGCATCCAAACTTAGTGACATGCAGTGCATCAGATCTAATCCAAAAATGGGTTTTTAACCAAAAACAATTAAGTGTTCCTTAAAATTAAGGAGTTGAAAAAGAGATACTCTTTCTTGTAAAACTGTGACTAGGCATGTACTGTAGTCTTTGAAAATGCAAATGCAGCTAATTGTAACTTATTCCAAGTGCATTTTCCATATTTATGTCTTGAGATGTCTCTGCAGCACTGCAGTGGAGGACCTCTAAGCTTCTATTTCAAAGCACAACTAGAAATACCAAAGACTATTGTAAAAAGTAGGAGAGAGATGTTTACAGTATGATGAAAATAATATCCCTGGTAAAGTGACATTTGTATGTTTTGTACATTTGAGGGTATGCATATCTATATTTACACACTCACAATTTAAAACATTTCCCCTGTTTGAGGGGGAATGGGTAATGATTTGACACTGTCTTTTTTAAAATTTTTTTATTATTTTATTTATTTTTAGAGAGAGAGACAGAGAGAGACAGACAGAGAGGGAGAGGGAGACAGATAGAGATGGGCACACCAGCAGTCTCTCAGCTGCTGTGAACGAAATCCAGATGCGTCTGCCTCCTTGTGGTCAAGTGCGGCATTGCGCCCTTGCATCACTTTGCATCTGGCTAAACGTGGGGCCTGGAGATTGGAACCGGGTTCTTAGGCTTAGCAGGCAGGTGCCTTAACCACTAAGTCATCTCTCCAGCCCAGACACTGTCTTTTTTTAACTATATGGAAATTGATCAATGAAAGTCAGACTTTGGCCTTTATTACAAACAAGAAAAAATTTATAGATCTAGAATGTATTGTTTAAATATGCAGGTAAACTCTTGTTGTCTTTTGTTTACTTGTCTGTCACATATTTTCCTTGAACATGAAGCTGAACAAGGAGTGGAATATTTTTACCACATGAACTTTTGGAAAACTTCAAAATATTTTTTGGTCTAAAGCCTACTCCACTCCATAAGTCTTCCCTAAGTAGCTTTTTAAATGATTCTACAGTGTGTTTTCCATGGATAATTTTTTAAAACTTCATAAATTATTAGTTGTTAATAAGGATCCCTTTTCCTTCCTACTAGTCTTTTTTTTCTATCACAATTCACTACTCTTGAACTAATCTTTATCATACTGAATTTCAAATGCAGTATATTTGACTCTGCAAAGTTTATTTGTTGCTTCATTTTAGAATGTCTTTGTAATGGACTTTGTCAAGAAAGTCTTATTTTTATGTGTGGACAACAGTTTTTAAAAACTGAACATTGAAAAAAAGAGTACAAAGGATTTTGAGGGCAGTGAAACTACTCATAGCACTATAATGATGAATACATATTATGTATTTGGCAAAACCCATAGAATGTATAACATAAAGTGTGAAATAATAGACTTTAGTTAATAATGATGTATTAATATTGGCCCTTTCACAAAGAGAGATTGAGGGTTATATGTTATTGAGATAAAATCCATTCTATCATAACTGATATAGCTTATATAAATCACTCAGTTGATAAGCTAATCTCCCAACAATCTCCCATCATAATGTGGTAGAGTTTGGAAACAAAACGTCCCCCAAGGACCAATAAGCTAAAGACTTGGTCCTTAGCCCATGAGGCCTCTGGATGGTAGTGGAATCTTTAAGAGGAAGACAGTTCACTGTGGATGTGCCCTTGAAGACAATATTGGGACCCAGTCTCCTGACTCTATTTACTTCCTGCCTGGCATGAAGTAAACAGCCCCCTCCACCCATTTATTTTAGCCATGATTTGCTGCCTCATTACAGGTGCTAGAACAACAGAAATAATGAACCCATGGGCTAAAACCTTCAAAACTGTCAGCCAAAACAATCTCTCCTCATAACTTGATCATCTCAGGTACTTTGCCATGGTAATCAAAAGCTGGTATATCAGTTACTTTCTCATAGCTGGAGCAAACTTCCCAACTGTAAGCTGCTTAAGGAAGGAAAGAGTTTAGTTTTGGCTAACAGTTTCTAGTAGAAGAACATCACTGCAATGAATGCAGGAAAACAAAATCAAGTCATCAGGACTGAAGAGGGAGAATAGCAAGCAGGTTGAGCTGCAAAATTTCATGACCAATTCCCCAATGACAGGCTTCTTCCTGGAAGGATCAGCCTCCTAACAGTTTCACAACTTTCCCAAATAGCACCACTGTTGCAATAATCTTCAAGTTGCTGGGACAAACACCTGATCAGAAACAGCTTATGAGAAAAAAAAAAAAAAGGCTTTATTTCAGGCTTAAAGATTCCCCAGGAAGCTTTGTCTTGGCAGAGGAAGCTGGGTCACTTCAAAAGACAGCCACACCAAAGAGAGAATATCAGTATAAACCAGCTCTGAACACACACCTAAGGCTGGACTTCACCTCAAAGTCTGTCCCTGGTAACAAACTGCTTCCAACAGGGCTCTACCTCTCAAATGCTCTGAGCTGAAGACTAAGTGGGAAACTTAATCACAAACATCTGAGTATATATGAACAGCTTATATTCAAAACACCACAGCCACCAACTGGGGATTAAGTATCCAACACATGACTGTATGGGGACATTTTACATTCAAACCACCACATTCTTCCCTTGGCCCCCTTGTGATAGTTTGAATGTATAGCCCCATAGACTCAGGTGTTTTATTAAAATAGAGTTTGTAGCTTCAGCCCCAAAAGACAGACTCCTGCTACCAGGGGAAGGGTGTCACTGGAGGTGGATCTAAATTCTAGACCAAAGTTGTCCACAGAGCAGTTTGAGCTCTAGGTTTGGGCTTGCTACTTTTTGGTGTTTGCTGGTTGTTTGATTATTTCTCTTCACTTGAATTTATGAATTTGAACTAGCTTCTTCTGCCATTGATAGAACTGTGTCTGGTTTTGAAAGATGAAATAAATACTTTCCTCATATAAACTGTGCATGTTTTGGAAGTTCATCCCAACAATGTGTTACTGACTGTAACAGAATTTGGCACCAGAAGTGGGGATATCTGGCACAATGAATTTGACCATGTGGATTTTGTCTTTTGGAACTTTTTTGATGGAGGAATAGGGCAGGACTTGGTATTTGTGACTGCAGAAGGCTTACTGAGCATTAAACCAAGTTTTATGGGATGTTCTGGTGAGAGTTTGAAAATATTAAAGTGTAGCAAGAATTGTGTTGTCTTTCAAAGGGGAAGGAAAGACAGCAAAAACTTTGTTGGAACTGAGCTATTGGCATCAAGGCTGGCTACATTCTTTTGCCCATGGCCAGAGTTCAAGGTTGAATTTAAAAGTATGGACTGGTAGAAGATGTATAACTGAAAGATATACAATTTTAAGTTGGAAAGCTTCAAACAGATTTAAATTTATTGGCATGGAGACTGATTTTAGGTTGTTAAAGCTGTTATTGATAAACAGATTAACATCATTAAGGATGTACCAGCTGCCTTACATTGAAATAATTGAAAAGATGCCTGAGGTGAATTCTACCCAGGAAAGACGGAATGGTAGAAATGAAAACTCTTTTGAAAGGAGATGACTAAAAGGAAGAAACCTGTCTTCAAGATCACAATTTATTTCCTCCATGGATTAACAAAATGGGTGTATCACTGCACACCTGGTATTGGTTTTGGAAGCATGAAAAAAATGCATGGAAGTGGGCCATGAAATGCACACAATTCCAGGAGCCACTTCTGAAATGCAGCATGTGAAGCAAGATGATGTCTCTGATAGAGAGACCAGTGTGGTTTGCAATAGAGACTAAAGATGTTTTCGAAATATAAGGACTGTGCAAAGGCTACAATGGAATGCTGTTACTTTGAGATAGAAGTTTTCCCCAGCTGCTCAGCCCATCTGCGGTGTGGAATTGGAAATTCCAAAATCTGTTGTCACTGGTTATAGATATTGAACTGCAGGTGTTTGAGGTTTGCCTAATGAATATCAATTACTCATTGGTCAAGTCTCATTTTGTTATTCATTATTGCAATTGAAATGTTTACTCTGTGCCATAATGTGTGGGAAGTATGACTCACTTAAGAGATAATCTTAAATCTCAGATGAAACTAGGGACTTTGGAACAGTTTTAAGGTTGATAAATATTATGAATGCAATTTACACTGTGAGATAATCAGTTTTGGGGGGCTAGAGGCAGAATATGGTAGTTTGAATGTATAGTACCATAGATATGTGTTTTATTAAAACTAAGTTTGCAGCTTTAGCCCCTAGCAAGCAGGGGGTATGGCATGTCACTGGAGTGGATATAAATTCCAGCCCAAAGGTGTGTGCAGAGCAGTTTGAGCTCGGGGTTCATACTTGCTGCTTTTGGTGTTTGGTTCTTTCTACTTGTATTTATGAATGGGAGCCAGCTTCTTCCATCATTGATGGAATTTTCCCCAGATTTGAAAGCTAAAATAAATCCCTTCCTCCCATAAACTGTGTCTGTTTGGAAGTTAGTCCCAGCAATCTGGAACATCCCTATAGACTCCTGACCATCTCAAGATAAAAAAAAATTCAATCTAGCTTCTAAAGTTCCTATGGTCTTGACCAATCCCCACACTGTTCAAAAGTCTCAAATCTCCTCTGATACTCAATGCAGTCTCTTAACTATGAGTCTTATAACATCAAAGACAAGTTACATACCTTACTGGTATCTCTAACATACTGGGGTCTCCACTGAAACTTCATCTTCACAGCTTCATGCAGTGGCCTCACAGGGACTACTTGTAAGGACTTCAGACTTTCTTCTCATTGATTAGCCTCAGGAGTTCCCTGGAACCATGGTATAATATTCTATTGAAATAGTTTAGGGGTAAAAGTGCCCCGCAAAAGTGAAAATATAGAATTTCCTTAAGCTTGTAAGGTATAATATGTTTTTTCTCTTATCTCTTTCTGCTTAAAGGAGTCCTTGCAGATTCCATTTTGCTAAAACAGTGTCTTCCTTTCTTAGAAGAGAAAATCACCACTTATGAAAAGGATAATTCCATTTCCTAGAAATGTAAAGTGATTACTTCCTTTTTATAAAAGCCTGGCTGTGTCTAGATACCTGGAATCCAGGGTTTAACTAACCAGTTTAGCTCCTATCCAGTAAATTTCCATAAAAGATCCCAATCTGGGTTTCTAGGTTGGGCTTTTCAATTTCTAGGAACCCCACTCTTGCTTCCTCTTAGACAGGAGCTGTTTTATCCTTTTCTCTTAAGCTCTATAATAAAATATTTCTAAACTTTGTTCTCTAGACTCTAGGTTTCATTTGTCAAAATTCATTAAGACAAGAACACAGACCTCTAATTCAGTGGGAACTTTGTGTGACTAGGTAAGTCAAGAACCTACTCCTGAGTTAGTGCCTACCCAAGAGTGGAGAAAGGCTCTGTCACACTCAAAGATACCCCAGAATTCGTGTATCACTATGAGTTCCATCTTGCTTCTTTCATTCTTCCCAAACCAGTGTCACATGAGCACTTTTGTCAAGTTCGATTACCAGCTTGGGATGAAGCCAGGCATTGGAACATAGCTGTAGCAGATTTTGTATGCTGACCTTGGAAAGCAGACACCCCCTTCTGCATTCTTCCTTTGGCACTTTTTTTCTCAATAGAATTTAGATCTTTCCTATTTTGTACCCTCAGTGTGTTGGATCTTGTTCTCAGAGCATCCTTTCCATTGTCTCAATGCAGAGAAGTTGACCTGTCATAAACAGTGCTAATCTATTTAATAATTGTAACCAAAGCAGTTACAGTCTCTGGGCCTGGGCCTTTAAATGTGCTAACATTTCTTTCTGTGAAAAACTTGATACTTTTCATCTTCTCTAAATTTAGTATATCTGAAGCATTTTAGTTCTGAACCAGGATAACTAAAAGAAACTAGGCCAGAGATTCAGTGCCATTTTGTTTTGAAATTTCCTCCACAAAACACATTGGTTCACTATTTTTAAACTTAACTTTCTTCAATTTCTCAAAATACAGGCAATATTCAACCAGATTCTCTGCTGTAATATTGCATTAACTGCCTCTACTCAGTTCCGTACAGAGTCCTTGTTCCCCTCGGAAACTTCATGGGCTATGCCTCCACAGTCCACATTTCTCTAGGCCTTCTAGTCTTCCAAATTTCCATTAATCTGTGATTACAGAACTATAAAGCGTCTTTATGCCAAAGTGACAAATCTTTCCACATTGGTCCCATAAACCAAGTCCAAAAGACTAAAAACCACATGGTACAGTTTATTACAATGGCCCCTCTTCTCTGTACCAAATTTCTGCATCAGTTACTTTCTTATTGCTGGAACAAAATACCTGACCAGAAGCAGCTTAGGAAAGTAAAGATCTTATTTTCACCTTACAGTTTCCATGGAATGTATATTATGGTAGAGAAATAATGGCAAGAGCAAGAAACCAATATTGTATCAGCAGGTAAGAAGAAGAGAGAGAGAAATAAGAGAGAGGCTTGGCTGCAACAACTCAAGGCCTTCCTCCAGTGACACACTTCCTCCAGCAAGAGTCTACCTCCCAAAGATTCCACAACTTTCTCAAACATCACCAGCAACAGAGGAATAAGTATTCAAACACATAAGTCTATGGGGGACATTTCACATGGAAAACACCATAACTGATTATCATAGTGTGTGGATATAGATTGGCAGAGTTCCATGCATGATATTACATTTTTCCTTCAGAAGCATTAGTACTTTAAAAAATGAGTAAATAATGTGTAAAAAATGAACAGTCTCTGAAAATTAAGTATTATAGCTCATGTTAAGAAAATCTAATATTTCTACACAACTGAAACTTTACACTCTTTGAGAGGTATTAATTTCATCCTTATGTTGCATGATTAAGACTGGAAATATAATTCATAGCATTGTCACTATAGTTAACAATACCATATAATATACTTGAAATATGATAAGTAGATCTTAAATGTTCTCATCACACACATAAAAAGGTTATTATATGAGGTGATGGAAATGTTAATTTGCTTGACTTTAGTAATGATTTTATGCTGTACCCATACATCAAAGAATTACATTGGGATGAAAAACGATATGGAAAGCTACTACTATGTAAGCTAATTAAAATATAATTTTTTAAAAAAATTGAACAAAGGTACACTACATAGATGAATAAAGATGCTCCAAGAAGTCATAGATTATTAATTAAAAATCCCAGTGGTAGGGGTGAGATACCTCCCAATAAGTTGTTGGCCAGAGAGGCTACAGAAGTTCCTAAAACAATATGTTGTTTCCACTGCTCTTGGTTGCCTATAAAAACTACATGGTAGGTCCTCATTGCTGAAGACACAGCAAACTTTGGTTGTAGTACAGAGATAAATCAGGCTGGAACTGAAATGGAAGTTTCCTTCCTGCTGGCTAGCTTTCATAGTGCTGGAAGGTGCTATGCAGGCTACTAGGGGAGAAAAGTCTCACCCAGCAGTGGAACTTGTACACTAGAATATTAATCTTCCAGGCAAGATGTTCCTACTGACTCAATAGTAGTGCAATTGTTACAGGGAAAACTAACTGCTTTCTGCTTAGATTTGAGGCCTGTTCCACAGGAAGGAACCCATACCTGGTATTGTAAACAGGGACAAAAGCCTAAGGCCAGGGAGGCCCTAGAACCTAGGCCCTAGAACTAAACTAATACTGTTATTATTTTAAATGGACAGATTGTCAAACTGCCTTCTAAATATCTATGTTTATATCCATAGAGGAGTGCTGCTGTCAGCCTTGGTCACAGAATTTTCCTTTTGCAATGGTATAGAGGTCAGTGCAGAGATAAATATCTGGTGACAGTACTGAGAATAAGAGTGCTCAGCCTTAAAGGGAACATCTATCTCAACCTCTCCAAGGCTCAGGCAGCATTGCAGAAGAAAGGCCAGAAAGAGTGTAAGAGCTGGGGGATATATGAATGAATGCTAAAGAATGCTATCTTCTCAACACAACATAGCCATTACACTATGAACTCACAGAAGCTATGATTTTCTGCACAACATCATCAACATTCCATTGTGGGTGGGGGAGGGACTCACGAGACCAGACTCCTCCTAGAGAAGCTATGATCAGTTAACAGTTGCTGGAGGAGGGGAAGGGAGAGTCATATTCTTTAGTGGAATTGCCACTAGTAAATTGCTTATACTCCAGTAAATAACTCCCTCACCCCCAACCCGTGCTCATGTAAGCAACCCTTATTTAACTCAGTCACAACAAAAGAAAGTAAGGAAGAGAATTACTTGGGAAGAAGTGGGGGTTGCTTAGTGGGAAGGGGAAAAAAGAAGGTAGTATTAGCCGGGTGTGGTGGCGCACGCCTTTAATCCCAGCACTCGGGAGGCAGAGGTAGGATTGCCAAGAGTTTGAGGCCACCCTGAGATTACTTAGTGAATTCCAAAT
The DNA here is from genome assembly GCA_036365145.1 of Orientallactaga sibirica. Classification (NCBI taxonomy): domain Eukaryota; kingdom Metazoa; phylum Chordata; class Mammalia; order Rodentia; family Dipodidae; genus Orientallactaga; species Orientallactaga sibirica. The sequence goes on from JAEOAD010002517.1 coordinate 4,783,508, forward strand.
CAGACTGGCTAGAGTGAAACTTATCTCAGAAAAGAAAACCAAAAAAAAAAAAAAAAAAAAGGTAATATTGGGGTGAATATGATCAAAATACATTACATACATGTATGAAACGGTCAAAAATAAAATTTTTTAAATTATTTTTTATTGACGACTTTTATACTTACATACAAAAAACACATATTTCCCTCCCCTCCCCCATTCCACTTTAGAACTCCAATCTCCATCATATCCCCTCCCTCTCTCCATTAGTCTGTCTTTTAATTTGATGTCATCCTCTTTTTCTTCTATTTTGAGGGTTTTGTGAAGGTATTGCTAGGCACTGCAAGGTCATGGATATCAAGGCCAATTTCTGTCAGGGCAGTTGCATTGTAAGAAGTCATGCCCTTCCTTTGACTCTTCCATTCTTTCCGCCCCCTCTTCTGTAATGGTCCCTGAGCCTTGGAGGGTGTGACAGAGGTGTTTCAGTGCTGGGCACTTCTCCATCCCTTCTTCTCAGCACTCTGTTGCCTTTTGGGTCACCCCAGTGGTCATCACCATCTGAAAAGAGAAGCATCTCTAACCAGAAGTGAGAGTAGTGTTAATATGTGAATATAGACATTAAGTGTAGTGCTTTCAGGGCAGCTTGGTGGGAATAATATATACATTTAGTCAGACAAGAGCAGGCTTTATACCCCTAATGATTATGACCTCACCTGCCATAAACTTTTGCTTAGGTTTTTCAGTACCAGGCATGTATTCCCTCCCATAGAGAGGGCCTTCAGTCCAATTATGGAGCAGTTGGATACCCCCAAGAGTAGACTATTGCACCCGTTCAGTCATTGGGCCTGTATGGCCAAACTTGAATATTCAGTGCCCACTGTTTTCACTGCTGATGACTTCTGTCTCCCATACAGCTGCATGCAGTGCAGCTTTTTCCAGCTTTCAGCTGGCTGGTCTACAGGGAGAAGGTTTTCAGCTCAGCACCAGCTTGCTTTCTCAGTGACCTTTCCTCTCAGGCAAGAGATATCTTCAACAATAGGGTCTTACTATCTGTTTCTCAGGGGAAACCAAGGGCTTTGGCAAAAGCCTTTAATGTTTTGGAGGCTACCAGGACCTCCTTGGCCAACAACTCACTGGAAGGTATCCCATCCCAGACACTGAAAATTTTCTAGTAACAGTCTACAGCTTCTAGATGTGCTATTATTCAAAAAAGTAAGTTTATATAAGTCTTATTCACAATATCTTGAATTTAGATTGACCCTCCCCCTGCCCTTCTTTTACACATTCTCTTCCCATGGCCTTGCTTAGGCCATTCCCCTCCCTGTAATCTGTTCTTATACATACATATGTGCAATACCATACACTTCAGTCCTTCCCTTTCCTCCCTCACTTATAGCCTTTTACCAGCTTACTGGTTTCTGGTACCTATTTTTGGTTCCAGTTCACACACAAGTCTATATATTTGTAGCTAGGATCCACATATGAGAGAGAACATGTGACGTTTGTATTACATAGTGAATTCCAGGTCAGCTGGGCTAGAGTGAGACCTTACCTCAGAAAACCAAAAAAAAAAAAAAAAAGTAATATTGGGGTGAATGTGATCAAAATACATTATATACATGTATGAAACTGTCAAAAATAAAAATTTTAAAAATCATTACATTGGGGCTTGGAAAATAGCTGAGTCAGTAAAGTGCTTTCCTTATAAGTATAAGAAACTGAGTTTGGTCTCTAGAACCCATATGAGAAAGCTGGGTGTGGTGGCCCATGCTTATCATGCTAATCTGAGGAGGCTGAAACAGGAAGATCCCTAGGGCTTGCTGGCCAACAAGCTTAGCCTACTAGGTACATTCCAGGCCAAATGAGAGACCCTCTCTCAAAAAAGGTAGAAAATATCTGAGGAATCACACCTAAGATCTTCCTCAGGCTTTCCCATGCATGCTCACACATGTAAACATACATGCACACACAAGCAATGAATACATGGACATACACTTATACACAAAATAAATAAATAAACATCATATTGTATATCAAAAGTATATGTAGTTATAGTACTTGTCAATTATACCTCAATAAAGCTGAAAAATAAAATAATAACTTGAACTAAATCTAATTGTAAAAATAGCACAAAAAATGAGCTTATGCCACACAGCTCTGAGTACCTCAGTTCAGATCCACAAACTTCACTTCAAAGCTGAATGCTGTGGTGCATTTCTGTAATCCCACTGCGCCTAGGGAGAAGACAGAGATAGAATTTTCCAGTTCATAAAAAGGTGGGAGATTAGAACTAACCCAAAAGTTGTCTTCTGAAAGCTACACATGCACTGTGGTACACAAACACACACACACACACACACACACACACACACACACACACACACCACATACACATGCATTGAATAAGTAAATAAGCTTTGTTACCCCTAATAAATCATAACTTGTGTTCATTTAAATTATAGTGAGACAATTCAACCCTCAAAATTTGAATTAGTTCAGGTCAATTTCATTAGCATAATTTGAAGTGACAGAAATTCAAATGCCCAGACTCCATTTTAGGTCTACTGACCCAGCCAAGATGTTTTCTTTGTTTGCTTGTTTGTTTTTGTTTGTTTGTTTTTGTATTTTTTGAGGTAGGGTCTCAGTTTAACCCGGGCTGACCTGTAACTCACTCTGTAGTGCCAGGGTAGCCTTAAACTCACATTGATCCTCCTACATCTCCCTCTAGAGTGCTGGGATTAAAGGTGTGTGCCACCCTTCCTGGCTCTGAACTAAGAGTATTTGAAGATTAAAACTCAGCATCTGGACTCTGGGTTTGAGAATCACTGAACTAGGATTTATAACCTATTACACAGCTCCATATAATAACCCTTTCATGCAAAGTCCTTCTTTGGATGATAAATGAACACATAATCATTATGTCACATTGTATAACATAAAATATATTTGCCTAATAACGTGACTGGGCTCTGAAGTCCTTCGAACCCTGGAGCAGCAAGTTGCATGACTGTTTTGTAGTGAATAGGCTCAGTGAGGCTTCGGTGAGACAATGAAGATCAAACAAAAAGAGAGATCGTGGACAAATTCCCAGTTTTTCTAATGCAAAGTAAAACAAAGTCTGAGTTTGAATTGTCCTACTTCCCACTTTTCTCATATGGAATTAAAGCTGTAACTTGACATAATTGGGCTTCATATTTAAGAAACTATGGGAAACATAACAAATTACAAGTTATTTAAGTGGTTCTTTGTGGAGAACTCAACATCATGGAGGATGAAAAGAGAAATAGAATGTGATACAACATAACCCATCTGCCTATTCCCAAAAATAAGGACAAAATTTATTATGCTCCATATGTCTCAGTAGTGATTTCATTCTGTGATTACATATTTATGGCTCTTTAAGTGACTTGGTCAATCAAAGGTGATTAGGTCTGGTAAGCTCTGTACAGAGAGCTAGGAATAACCACTGCCATTTTATATGGTGAACTAAGACAATAGCATGAGATCAGTCTCTTTTTAACTCCAGAGATAGGAGTGAGCTGAATCTCACTGATACTTACATGATCTTACATAATCTTTACATTTATGCACAACACTACTGAATAGTTCTCTAAGAGCTGTCTGTTATTTTTTTTTCCAAATTATTCAATGTAGTTTTTCTTGGAATAGAGATAATACTTAATGAGATTACTGTTGTGAAAACATTTGATGACTTTAGTCACAACATAAGAACTGTTACAGATTAACATTGTCATTTGTATCTTACTCTAAAATAGCAGCAGAAAGAAGATTGGATAAGCTACAATTAAATGACAAATATATTTCTCTCAAAAGACTATCTGAATATTAAAGCTAATTTCATACTTATTAAATCAAATCCATAAGCTTAGTGCTGGTTCCATTTCAATTAGGTAATATATTTGTAATTACCAAGGAAAATTACCAAAGATTACAGAAATTAAAAAAAAGAAGAAGAAGAAGGTATTTGTAGCAGACAACTTCAGGTTCACTGAGATGAACTTTCAGACCAGGCACAGTTATGGAGGAAGGATATTTATTGAAGTGTATAGATCCAGGGGAAGTTCCATAATGGCAGAAGAAGCTGGCCTGTTCTTACAGGACCAGGCAAGAGAGAGAGAGAGAAAGCCAAAAAGCACAGCATACTTCAGGAACTCCAGCTAGGCACACATTGCATATCTTTAGATTGAAATCTTAAACCCACCACCACACCTTAAGATCTGCCCAGTGACACTGCCTCCAGCCAGGTGGCTGCAGATGCAAACTACAAACTAATGAAACACTGAATATATTGGGGGCCATCTATTCCAACTACCACAGTATTATATAACAATAAACAAGCAAACATTTACATGTCAACTCTTTTGAGTTACTGATGTTTTTCTTAGGGAAAAGACAATTCTTCTAAGATTAAAAAATATAAAATGGGGTTGGAGAGATGGCTTAGTGGTTAAGGCACTTGCCTGTGAAGCCTAAGGACCCAGGTTTGATTCCCCAGTAACCATATAAGTCAGATGCACAAAATGGTGCATGCATCTGGAGTTCATTTGCAGTAGCTAGAGGCCCTGGTGTGCACATTCTCTCTCCTTTTCTTTCTCTCTCCCTCCCTCCCCCTCTCTCCTTTCTCAAATAAATAAATAATCTTTAATTAATTAATTAATTAATTAATTTGCAAACAGAGAGAGAGAAAGAGGAGAGACAGACAGAGAGAGCATGGGCATGCCAGGGCCTATAGCCACTGCATGCGAACTCCAGATGCATGTGCCCCTTATGCATTGGCTTACATGGGTCCTGAGGAATCAAACCCGGGTCCTTTGGCTTTGCAGGCAAATGACTTAACCGCTAAGCCATTTCTCCAGCCCTATTTGTTTTTAAATACAAAATGTATAATCTAAACTAGCAGTACCAGGACAATCATCTCTATGTCTGAGAATGTATAGTAAATAAACAATTCATAGCTGATAAATAGCTATGTGATCACTAACATACTCCTATCAGCACAACTCTTACATGGAAGGCATGACCCACAACAGGAAGTTCTTATTCCTATGCTCCCAAAGATCCTCAAGACCAGAAGGTCTTTCTAGGGATAAATGTGATTTTATGTCCAACAATCAAATAAAAATGGGAATACAGAAAACTTTTCAATGGTAGAATATGGCAGAGGTAGGTGAGGAAGGGACAGAACATAGCATCCAGAAGATGGAAACAAGGTATACAGGGTCTGCCAGAGAGCTGCTTAGGCAAAACGTTCAGTGAAGAAGAGAAGTAATGATGACACAGTTTTTCTGCCCAGTCTAAAAATGGATGACTGTATGGGAAAGCATCTTACATAATGCCTATCTTACCATATTTGCTTGAAAAGTATTTGGTTTTTGTTTTACTGATATTCTTACAGTATATTGGACCAAGGGTACTCAATTTCCACAATGAAGTCCTAGTGAGATTCTTCTCTTAGTGGACCTGCATGACATTCTCTGCAGGAGGCTTTTCTTGCTGACAAAGTTTGGCTGGAGTGTTGTCACACCAAACATTTGAGTTGAAAATTTTGAAACAAAGTTGCAAATTTGAAAATGTGTCTCTTATCTTTGGTCTGATTTCTATATTCTAGAAACTTCTCAGCCTGGAGAGTACATTTCCCTGCTCTCTCTGCTAGAAATACATCAATGTAAAATGCAAGCAGCTAAAAACATTTCATTTCTCTTGTGTTCTCCTTCTATTATATACAGTGTTAACACCTTTTAAATAGTTTAAGCAAAACCATGCAATGAATGTTTGTGGTCAAATACAACCAGCCTGCCCAGAGATAAAATGATGCCTCCTACCCCTCAACTATTTCTAAAATGAAAATACATAAAAGCAATTCATCAGAAAAAGTGTATATCAGCCAAAGACCATTATTTCATGAGTCCTTTCAATCTCCTGTTAAAATAAAATGCAGATATTTTATAACATTTGGCAAAAGGTGAGAGATCCTGCATATGATATACCTATGAACTTTAACAAATGTGGAAATGCCAGCAAAATTTTGGCTAAGACTAGAGTAACAAAAAGATTGAAGGTACCCAAGCAAAGCTCTAAGATAGAAGTAGTGGTTTGGACACATGTCTGGAGGCAAGATAAAGTTGATATGCTTTAGGGAAGGGAGGCATTGAACCTGACTGAATGGAAGAATTGTAAAATATGAGGTTTTAGAAGGTCCAATTCTGCCAAGCCACATAAAGCCTGGCATGGAGTCTAAACCTTATTTTAAGGGAGGTACTGAGCCATTAGCACTTTTAAGCAGGCAAATGATGTGATCTGGTAGAGATGTCAAAATGATCATGCCCACTCTTTCTTGGAGAATGAAGCAGAAACTAGAATCCTTCCCTAGGCATCAAGACAAGAAGTGAAGGTGGCTTGGGCTATAGTAGGAGTAGATGCTACAAGAGAGTGAAGATTTCAGATATGTTGTGAAGATGCTGTGACTGAGCCTTGAAGTTTTAGATGAAAAGATGATGAAGAGAAAATAGGAACAGATCCGTGGCTTCTGCTGCTGGCCCTACCTGTTTGTCAAAAATGTGTGAATTTCTGAAATAGTAGACAAACACTTACAAGGTAAATTCTCTTAAAACTTGATTTAGAAGTAATGCTACATAAGTTTGAGAACATTTGAGTTACACAAATATGTATAAAAATGTATCAGAGCCTCAGTCAGACCTGTGCTTAATAGAACTCTAGAATGGCACAACTGTCAAGAAATGGCTGTCACACCCATAGCACAGCAGAGTTGTAGTTCAGATAAGAAGACTAAACTACTAGCAAGTTACTTTGTAGAGAATACTTTCCTTTTGGTCCCTCATTTACTGAAAAACATTGACTGAGAACCTACAAATCTCCATATGAGGATAACCATGTGAAAATATGCCATATGAGGAATATTCAAGCTATAGGCACACTGATCTAAAGTACAGGCTATGGGGTGATAAGAGGATAGAATAAGGTAAAAAGTCAGTAAAGGCCTAAACATTAAAGTACTAAATTTCATATGGTAGGTCTTAAAGCTATCAAAAATTTCAGAATGGCATATATCAAAAACTAAACTGACAAAAAATGCTGTTGAGGTTGTGGGGGGAAAGGAACCCTTACTCATTGCTAATGGGAGTGCAAACTAGTACAACCTTATGGAAATCAGTATGGAGACTCCTAACAAAAAAGATGAGAGCAGGGCTGGAGAGGTGGCTTACCAGTTAAGGCATGTGCCTGCAAAGCCTAAGGACCCAGATTCAATTCCCCAGGACCCATGTAACCCAGATGCACAAAATGGTGCATGTTTCTGGAGTTTATCTTCAGTAGCTAGAGGCCCTGGCTTGCTCATTCTCTCCATCTTCCCCCCACCTCTTTCACCCCCGCCTCTTTCTCTCTCTCAAATAAATAAATAAATAAAAATAATGTTTAAAAAGATTTAAAAATGAAAGTCGATCTACCATTTGCTCCAGCTATACTACACCTAGGAGCCTAAGGACACCACTCTTTACTATAGAGATACTTGCTCAACCATATTTGTTGCATCTCTATTCACAATAGCTAGGAACTGAAATCAGCCCAGATGCCCATCAATTGATTAATGGACAATGAAGATGTGGTACATATACACAATGGAATACAACACAGTGGTAAGGAACAATGAAATAATGAAATTTGCAGGAAAATGAATGGAGTTGGAAAACAATCATTCTAAGCAAGGTTACACAGAGACAGAAAGATAAATGCCACATGTACTGTCTCATATGGGGCTCCTAACTAGGATTAGGTGGAGATGAGTTCAAATGTTAATCAATACCAGGAATGTGGGCATAAAACTAGAGTGAGACCAAGAAAGAGAAGAAATGGGGTGGGAAGAGAGGAGGGATTTCCCTATGGGTTGGGGAAGAGTCAGAATGTCAGGGGTAGGAGGCGACTGCAGAGTACAGAGTGGGGAAGATGGTCAGGATATTGCACAAAAATTAAGACAGGCACCATTAAGAATCAGTTCCATGGGAGCCGTTACTCTGACTAGCATCTACAGATATAACACCAATAAAGAGGAAGGGGGGCAGTCTGGACAGAAAGTGGAAAAAGCTTAATGTTCCAACCATGAACTCTGGCTAGTAAATCCAATGTTGAGTTATCCCACTCAGTGAGATCTTGGCTAGAGAGACCCATGAGGTCCCCAAAATAATGTAGGTCATTGCCAAAACACTTGATTACCTGCCAGAGCTAAAAGGTAAGAGCCTGTTCCTGAAGACACCACATGCTGTGGTCACAGAACATCAGAATACCCACTGGTACTAAAAAGAAAACTAGCTCCCTCCTAGCTAGCCTACCTGGTGCTTCAAAGCCCTATGGAAGCCACTGGAGGACAATGGTCATCAACAGCATGGATAAATAGGAGATCCTGCAGACTATGAAATCAACCAGCTAGACAAGATGTACACACTTGTAGTGACATATAGCCTCTACAGGTATCCCATTGTTCTCTGATTGAATAGGAAGCTTGCTCAGAGGGAGGAAACTCACATCTGGTACTGAAACCAAGTCAGAATCCCAGAGTCAGGAACAAGTGGGTTTGCACACTAAAAAATCTTCTGAACAACCTTGTATACCCCTTTAGCACAAATTGTTCTCATGCTTGGTTGGAGAATCTGTTTTATTTTACAGATGGTAGAGAAAATGGAAGATAACCTAGATCCATCAATAAGTTAAGAAGATAGCTGACTGCCCACCATGAGACTGTCCACTTCTGCCACATCTGCCAATGCCCAGGAGAAAGTGCAGAGAAAGCCATGTCATGAATACAGCTCTTACTATTAACCTGACAACCAGCCCCAGGGTGATGAACACATATATTTAGAAAAATCAAAACCTATGCAAGCAGAAATCCAGAAACTACAAATAACTCAATACTAAAAAAAAAAAAAAAAAAAAAAAAAAAAAACTGCCAACAGGCCTGCCATGGCTCAGGGAACTTTGTGGAAGAGGAGGTAGAAAGATTGTGAGAGCCACAGAGTGGGTAGAAATACCCAGAGACACGGACCCCCCACTATCCCATTGGGACTGACTGAGGCCTTCAAGACCCCACAGTAAATCCCATAGCCCCACAGAGGAGGGCCCCAGGGACATGGGAACAGGAGAGAGTTTCCACTGCAACCTACTATTCATCTTCTATGCCATGGTATTACAGGGCTTCCTTGAAGGGACATCAACACGGCTTTCACATTGCCTAGTGGTCATCTCAGAACCATATACACTTCATGACATCTCTTTCCTGCATTTATCTTATTTACAAAACCAGTACAAAGTGGGATACCAAATGCATTAATCCAAAGGGAAATAAAGCCAATTTTAAGGAGCAAGAAACTCAATCAGCATTATTGCTTCAGACACTCTCCTGTTGTCTCAATACAAAGCAGATGGCTTATCCTCAATGGTGGGAATCTCCTAAACAATTGCAGCTGAAGCTTTTGCAGTCTATTGCTCAGAATCTAACCCTGTTCACATGTCTTCCACCAAACACACCAGTCCACTACAAACTTAGCTTTAAGTTCTCAGAACACAGGTAGCCTCTCCACCAGAATATCACACACAGTGCCTTGATCCCAGGCCTAACAAAGTCCTTTCATCTTTGAAACCCAGTGAGCAACAACTTCACAGTCCACAATTCTCTATATATTCAGGCATTTCAAATGTTCACCAAAGTGGTCCATTAAGTTCTACTTACAGCATGGAAAGTTTTGCTGGTCCAAAGTTCCAAATGCTTCAATATTCCTCCCACAGACTAGTTCCAAAACTACATTGTCAGTCTTACTGCAGCAATGACCCCACCTCTGGTACCAATTTTATGTTTCTATTACCTTCTCATTGCTAGAACAAAACATCTGACCCAAAGCGGCTTACAAGAGGAAAAGGTTTATTCTATTATAAGGCCTAATATTTTTTTTAAACATTCATTTATTTGAGAAAGAGAGAGAGACAGAGAGAATGGGTACACCAAGGCCTCTAACCACTGCAAATGAACTCCAAAGATGCATGTGCCACCATGTGTATCTGGCTTATGTGGGTACTGGGGAATAGAACCTGCATCCTTAGGCTTCACAGGCAAACTCCTTAACTGCTAAGCCATTTCTCCAGCCCAAGGCTTACAGTTTTGAGGGAAGTTTCTTCATGGCATGGTAGAGCAAAAGCTGGGTATCTTATCGCATCATCTGGAAGATAGCAGCAAGAGTGAGCTGCCTAATTAACGTTCAGTAGGACTAGACTAATAAACCTCAAGGCCCACCCCAAGAGACACATTTCTTCCAGCAGGGATCCATCTCTCAGAGGTCCCAAAAATCCCTCAAATTGCCTTCAGCTGAGAATCAAGTACTCAAAGCACATGAGTCCGTGGGGCACATTTCATTCACACCAGTACATGAATACTGACAAAGCTTTCAACTTTACTGTATCTTTTCAGATACTCAAGTAAACATATTAAAATTCAATTATGTATAATAAGCATGTATGTGTTACCATAAAACATTCATAATTATCATTTTAATACCTGCATAGTGTTCACTAAATATATAAAATTTGTATAAACAGTCCCCTTATGGAATATACAAGTTATTCCTAATTTTCTCTTGATCTGTGAATTGTCAGAGTGATTACTATCATCTTCATAGCCTTTTCAGCCTTTAGACTCATTTTCTTTAAGAAAAGTCTAGGGACAAAATTTTGGTGTCAGGGCTGGAGAGATGGCTTAGGGGTTAAGGCGCCTGCCTAAGCCTAAGAACACTGGTTCCAATCTCCAGCGGTTCCAATCTCCAGGTCCCACGTTTAGCTGGATGCAAAGTGACGCAAGGGCGCAATGCTGCACTTGACCACAAGGGGGCAAACACATCTGGATTTCATTCGCAGCAGCTGAGACTGCTGGCGTGCCCATCTCTGTCTTCCTCCCTCTCTCTCTCTCTCTCTCTCTCTCTCTCTCTCTCTCTCTCTCTCTCTCTCCAAAAAAATAATAAAAAATAAAAAATAAATTTTGGTGTCAGAAGTAATAACTAGTGAATGCATACTAGAAAAGTCATATTTCTTCATTCTAACATATTAAAGTGTGTCCATATGAGTAAACAGCCACAGCCCATTATTCCTTAACTTTTCCCATCTCTCCCACTCCCCCTCATCAACATCTCTTTTAGAACTCCCTTGATTCCTCCAAAATTCCAAAATAATTAATTAACTAGAGGCTATACAAAAGGTGTTTGGGATTTTCTCCAGCACTATGACAGGGTCCTGTTTGGAAGCAGTTATGCTTTAGTGTTGTTCAATGTTTTGGCATTCCAGAGTTAGAAGGATAAACAAATGATAGTATTTATATAAGTCAGCTCAGTTTTAGCATCTCATTTAACTTATATTAAGGCAATGGGTTTGACACTATAACATTCAAGAAGCAATGACTTGGTTTCATCAAATTCATGTTCTTTTCATTATTCTAGCCCTTTCTGAGGCCAGAAATTTCTAATGAATTGCCCATTTACTACTTCCCAACCTCTGCTCTACCTCTATGTTGGTACCACCTGTTCCTTCCTAAGCTGTTGTAACTGACAGGGAGGATCTCTGTCTTCACGGACACTTTACCCTCAGCCTCCACTTTGGTGAATCTTCGTCCATACAGTCTGCCTTTCTTCTCTCCTGTAAGGAAAGAGAGTCTATAAACATTTTGTTTCATTTGTCAGTGATACAGTCTGTATTTTTCACTACTGGCCTAGAGACTTTTGGGGTTTGTAAGATCATAAAAATAGTAAAATTACTACTGTCAGACTGCTTAGAAGTCAGGCAACTCTGAACTCAATGAGCAAGCTCTTTTATTTCTATGAAATAAATGTTTGAGGGGCTGGAGAGGTGGCTTAGCAGTTAAGGCACTTGCCTGCAAAGCCAAAGGACCTCAGTTTGATTCCCCAGGACCCATGTAAGCCAAATGCACAAGGTAGTGCATACATCTGGAGTTCATTTGCAGTGGCTGGAAGCCCTGGTGCTCCCATTATCTCTCTGTCTCTCCCTCGCTCTCTCCTTCCCTCCCTCTCATAAATAAATACATAAATAAATAAATACACCAAAAAAAGAAAGAAATGTTGGAGGATATCCAGTTTTGACAAAAGAAGAAATCATTAGTTTTTGTATTTAGTGGTAAAATGCATGTATGAAAATTGTGCTGAACATATTTTTCCAAAATGTGGTTCATCTAAAGCAGTTAATCAGACAGGGTAATTGCATAGTATGACACTCCTGTGTGGCCAGTGCAATATATAATCTAAATTTAGTGTATATCCAGGTCTTCTGGCTATACTAATTAGTTTTGAGAGTACTCCTAAAGAAGCAAGAAAGCATGGAAGAATTAATTAAATCATAAAAAGAACAGGTGGGTCCAGTGCAGCATGATTGGGAACTCATTCCTTAGAGAAGACATGGGGAAGAGGCTTAAGATGCTAAGAGAATACTGTGCAAAGAAGAATTAGCATATTAAAGCTCATTAAAGGAAAGCTTACTAAGTTCAGACAGTTGAGCCAGAATGTTTTCAATGAAACTGATATCAGTAAGGAACACATATGGTTATCTAACCTGAAACTCTTCAAATATTATTGAAAGAAAAATTCCATTTTTCAGTGAATACATACTGAGGGAATCTGTATGGTAACTAGAACATGCCACCCACAGGAACTATGCAATATAGCTAGAAAGTAGATACAGGGAAGGAATCCAAAAGTTCTACTAAGTGCCAGCTAGAAAAGTAGCAGAAAAAGTGAATTCACATTCACTAGGATCATGAAATAAGTGAGGCATGTGTTAAATATTAAAGGGAAGGGACGGTGAGGAAGAGAAAGATGATGAGTGTGCAAGTAGATTCTAGATAATGTAGTGCATCTAGAAACTGAAATGGAGATCTTTCAATAACGATGAACAGTGTTATATGAAGAGGAACAGTCAGAATTAAGGTTAACCTGGTAAAACACTGAATGTTCCAGGTGGGAGTTTGGGCACTTCCTTGAAGACAAGAGGAAGTCAGAATACAGACCAGTGTCTGAAAGATGTGGTTGAATTAAATAAGCTTTATGTGAAGTAGGTCTGGAAAAACTTAGTTGGGACATGGTATAATAGTCCTAGCAACTGGGAACATGGTTTCTGAGCTCAGGAGGTTAGAATACCATGTAGCCTTTCTCTTTTTGATATCAGGGAGGTAGGAATAAGACAACAAAAGAAAGGTCAATAGATTTTGTCTTAGGTGCCTGTCATCTACCTAAACTGCTTATCAATTTGTTGTACCTGAAACTCTAGGGTCAATCGCATGTGCATTCACACTATATTTATCATTCCAACCCCCCAACATGTACTATTTTCAATTACAAACAATACAGTTTTTTCAAAATGGATATCATAGTGTTAGTGAAAAAAAACCTTCTATAAGTTCTAAGTGCCCCCTAAACCTTACCCAGCTCAAGTTTTGAATGTCCCTGGAGCACTGTCCAATCACACAAAGTAGTTCACATAGCAACATAATCTTCCCATAGGAGGGAGTATAAATTGTTTGCTATTTGCTACAAAAAGTTCTCTGAACATGGCCCTATATTCCTACTGTATGACAACCAACTTCATGTGTAGTAATTGTCTGGACTGGTCCTTTGCAACCTTGACACTGAGAAACCAACATTTGTACGATGAGAGAAGTTATACTCTTAGAAGACAAGTGCTAGCAATGAGGCTACCTCACTCACAACCCCATGCTTCTAGCCAAGCATAAAACTCAGTCAAAACAGGACAATGGAGAGCTCGTGGCCGCTATTCGGGTGCTTGGGAAGGTGAGGTTGGAGGGCAGCTTGTACTCAATTGAGACCACACCTCCTGGACCATGGCAGAAAGAAATAATGGCAGCACGAACATGCTGGCTGTGGAGACTGCAAGTCTGGAAGAGCAGCTGCAAGGATGGGGAGAAGTGATGCTGATGGCAGACAAGGTCCTGCTGTGGGAAAGAGCCTGGTTTCCACCTGCCATCATGGGTGTCGTCTCTCTGTTGTTTCTGATTATCTATTACCTCGATCCATCTGTGCTATCTGGAGTTTCCTGTTTGGTTATGTTTTTGTGCTTGGCTGACTACCTTGTTCCCATTCTAGCTCCTGGGATCTTTGGTTCTAATAAATGGACCACAGAACAGCAGCAAAGATTCTATGAAATTTGCAGCAACTTAGTAAAAACTTGACGCAGAGCTATGGGCTGGTGGAAACGCCTCTTTATCCTAAAGGAAGAAAAGCCTAAAATGTACTTCATGAGCATGATCGTTTCCCTTGCTGCGGTCGCCTGGGTGGGACAGCAAGTGCACAACCTTCTTCTCACCTACCTGATTGCGACTTTTGTACTGTTGCTTCCAGGACTAAACCAACACGGAATCATATCGAAGTACATTGGAATGGCCAAGAGGGAGATAAGCCTCTCAAACAAAAAGAAAAGAAAAATGACTAATGCTCTGCCCCTGGGAACAGTCTGTGATAAGCTGTCTGGATACTAAAATGTTACAAAAGTAGCTCTTTGCTCCCCCCAGATTTGCCCTTGTTAATACGAATTCACACTTCCCACGTGAGGCTTTGTGCATAGCATCTTAGCGTCAGGTAGAGCTGGGTGCAGTCTGATCAGTTGTCCTTAAATGGACAACTACTTAGTCAGTATGACTTGTTTTGATTTTTCTCACCCAGGACTGATGGAATTTTTACTTTGATAATTTCAGTGGTGAGCTTTACTATTGTTCAGGCAATAGTGACTGGCTAATGGTTTGTGTTTGCTTCAGCTAGATTTGAGGTAGTGGTCTGTGGTTACAGGAAGCTGGTTCTACTGTCTGCTTCCACAGTCTGCTTCAAAAAACTGTCTGGCTTCATGAACAGAGACCAAGTTTACTACTTTTGATGAAGAGACCAAGTAACTTCCATTCCTCACTCTGTTTCTTGACCATAAGAAAGAGTCCCCGTGGGATAAGGTTAAACTTGATTCCATGCCCTAGTATATGAAGGCTTTTCTCCTGTGCAAACTGTAGCCATATTTAAGAAATAACTTCTCCCTTGCTCCCATGAGGAATCTGGCCACGTTAGAGCTCTTGTTCCCTTCCCTCACTACTTCCACTTAGCAGGTCTGTAAAGGGTTTTGGATGGTAGACTTCCAGAGTGTTGTGTTCAGGAATTCTGCCATACTGTTCATTTCAGATTTTTAGCTAACTTGAAAGTACAAAGCTGGTTCTGAAGACACGTGTCTGACCTTTACTCCAAGATCAGCCAGGAAGGGACAGAAGTCTTCCTTTGTTTATACAGTGGAAAGGAAGGCCAGAGAAGAACTTCATAAAAAGAAGCCTCAACATTCTCACTTCATAGTAATGTTGGCTGTGTTGCAGTCACATGGGTTTTGGTCTTGGAGACAGCAATGGCCATAGTGTTGGACTTCTTGTCCTGGTATCTCGCAGAAAAAAAGCAGGGACTATTGGGAGGACAGACTTTGATGGAGGCTGGTTTCTGGTCTGCACGGATTGTCTCATTCCTTTGTAAGCTTATTCTAATACTCTTTGCATCTCAGCTAGACATGTAGTTGAAATCTAGGATTAAACCTTTGAGGGCCAAAAATGTGACACACTTGGGAACAATTCCTAAAACTGATGAACTAGCTGTAATACAGTGGTCATTGCACTGACGCTGTCAAGCCTGGACCTTGTGCTATGTCTGTCCTGAAGTATCTCCTCCCCTTCAGTACTGCTGTCCACACTGGCACCTGTTGTAGCTTATGTTTGTTTAGTTTCTTTTTAAATGTTCCAAATGACAACTATCTTAATTTACATGTTTCCTTGTCTTCCTATCTGAATTTTTGTGTGTGTGTGAATATGTCCTACCAATTAACTACTTTGGCAGTTTGATTCTGTATCATTTCTCCTATTTTGTTTTGTGTAAATGGGAAAAAATAAAAAAAAAATTAATGGCAAAAAAAAAAAAAAGGATAATGCTTCTCAATCAGGCATTTAACATTGCTCTTCGGCCTTGTTCACTGTGTTAAATCCTGCCTACAGAGGTTTGCACAAGGCTAAAGAAACAAATGCCTCCACAGAACCCAACTCCCCCAACCAGAGCATGTCACTCTCCTGAAAGAAGCGTGCTTCCTTAAAACCAACTTCTCCACCAGAAGCTCCACTGTCTGACTCCACTCCGGATTTGAGAAAGAATGCTAGAGCTATATCCAAGGTCTCTCTGTTCCCAGAAAGATCAGAAGTCTTATATCCTAGTAAAGTTACCCAACTCAAGGTGCCTATCTACTGCTTGAAAATAGACCACAGTGAAACTCTGATGATACTATCCCAATGTCACTGGTTTCTAATAACTGCTAATGGTCATTCCAGCATCAACTCCACTATAATAATATCAAAGAGCAAGATATACCATGGTTTTGGATATCCAGGCTATTTTCAAGAAGAAACCAGCATCATACTAATAGCAAAACACGAACAACAAGCAGATAGTGATAGTATCCAACAATTCGTTTGTGCCCTTGTCATCTCAATGCTGGTAACATCATCAAGAGGCATAATGAAAATTTAAATACTTGGCTGAAAAAGACTGCTGAGCAGAACTTGTTGTCAGGATTGTGGACCAACATCTTATTCAGACAGTATTGGTAGTAAATGCAACTGTTCTGAAGAAGGGAAGATGCCCATTAGAATTGTTGCTTGGAGGAAATCAGGACAGAAGGAGCAGGAAATAGAATGGAGAAATGTAAGACCACACACATATAAACACACATGCAAACAAAAAAAATATATATATATATATATATATATATATATATATATATATATATATATATATATATATATATATTTGCCAGGTGTGGTGTTGCACGCCTTTAATCCCAGCACTCGGGAGGCAGAGGTAGGAGGATCACCGTGAGTTCAAGGTCACCCTGAGACTACATAGTTAATTCCAGGTCAGCCTGGACCAGAGTGAAACCCTACCTCCAAAAACAAAACAAAAAAATTATATATATATAATTGAAGCAAGTAAGGCAAGAGGAGGGGAGGGAGGGAGGAGGAAGAGAGGAAAGAAGGGATGGAGGGAAACATGGACAGGTGGTAGTAACCAAGATGCATACTAATTTGTCAAAATAATTCTACCCAAACTGGTATTTATTGTGGTCTGAACCAGAACTGTTCCTTGGAGACTCATATATGGAAGTGTTGGTCTACCATGCAACAGTGCTCAAAGGTGGCACCTTGAAATATGATTGGATTGTGAGTGCTCCATCCCCATTTTTGATTAATCCATTCATCCACTGATTAATTCCTAATCTGATGGTATTATTGGAAGGCATCAGCCTGATTGAAAACTAGGAGTTAGCCTGACATATTGTCTGAAATTGTGCCTTAGAGGAGTGTGAATTCTCTCCAGTCCCTTCATCTCTCTGCTTCCCCCATGATGTGAACAGATTTGCTCCACTACATGCCTCCCACCATAATCTGTCTTGACATGAGCCCAGCCCATCATGGACTTAAACTATTAACTAAATGAAATCCTAAATGAATATGGATTTTATTATCTATTTTTGTTCAGTGGTGTAAAGCTACCACTATAATGAATAAGGATGATTTATAAATAAATTGTAACAAAATTTAGTAATAAATTGGTACTTAAAAGAAAAATTGGCTACTGGTGAATGTTTTGACAAATAATGTATCCTCATAAAAATGTGAATTATACATAGACACCATATGCATTCATATAATGTAAGCTAGAAGGATGTTCAAGCACTTGGATCAAAAAAGTGTTTCAGCCGGGCGTGGTGGTGCACGCCTTTAATCCCAGCACTCGGGAGGCAGAGGTAGGAGGATCACCGAGAGTTTGAGGCCATCCTGAGATTACATAGTTAATTCCAGATAAGCCTGGACCAGAGTAAAACCCTACCTTGCAAAAAAAAAAAAAAAAAAAAAAGTGTTTCAGTTCACAAGAAAAAAATGGATGGGAAAACCACATAGTAATTCAGTATATTAGAAAGTTGAGAGTTTAGAGAAATAGCAGGCATGTAGATATATTTTCATGAGCAGTTTTACATGGGAGCACACTGTTCACTTATGTTCATGGTGTAAATACTACTGCTATAGCCCATTCCAAGCTCCACACAATACCCCAGAATTGGGAGAAAGAAATACAATTTGTTCTTGTGAATTCAAACAAGCATTACTTATGTAGGGAGTGATATGGTTTAGATGTGGCTTGTTTACCAAAGGTTGGTTTGTTGGAAGCTTCTTCCTCAGTGTGGCAGTGGTGGGCTTTTAAGAGATTGGTCCTACTGCAGAGTGACTGGGTATGCTACCCTCAGAAGATGCTAATGTTGTTCACTGGGGGCCTTGGTTAATTCTGAGAAAGAGAAAGACATGCTTCTTCCTGTGCTTTAGGTTCCTGTTTGCCACATGATCTCCACTTGTGCACATACTTTCACTATGATACTGTAATTCACAATGATGCAATACAACACAAGGGCCCTCACCAGAGGTCAGAACGACAGAGTGCCCAATCTGAATTTCAACTGGATACTAAATAGATTTCTTTTATTTTTAAACATTACACAGCCTATGAGAAAGAGCACAACTGAGTGACAGAAAACCAGGCTTTGGTACCAGAAGCATGTATGAGTTAAAGAATCCTTCACCACTTACTAGTATGTGATCATGGTAAGTTTCATCTTGGTTACTAGATTTACTTTCTGTGAGCACAGAGGGAATAGCAAGAGTATCCATCCTATAGCATTGTCACGGGGCAAGAATAAATACCCTCTCTCACCACCATCTCTCTGCAGTGCTGACTATCAAGCTAGATAGCAAAGGGGAAATGCAGTTCATGAAATCTAAATGGTGATAACAAAAGAGTACATAAGGTTAAGCTTAGAGATGGGTAGTTAATAACAAGAATGCTTCTCAAAGTGGACTATGTGGTAAAAGCCAGGACGAAAGCCCCTGAGGACTCAAACACTGCCATTCTTTCTCCCAGGTCCTGTCTTGCTCTCTGCTGTGTACACCTTTGATCATGGTTGAGCTCATTCATGGGTTAGAAAGAATGGACCATGTCATCATTTAAGGCCATAGCTTTCAGTTATCAAGACCAAGTGCAAATTGACACTTTCCCCATCTTGCTCCATTATATATAAACTTCCAAGTCATTTTGAGTCATAGTCCTCATTGTGCCTTATGTAGCCCATGCATACTTCAATAAGAGGAGAATGGTAGGTATAATAGCAGCCCAACAAGAAACACTTGGATGAGATAGAGAAAGAACAGTTCCCAAAGAGAAGGGGAAAACAAGATAAAATAAATGTCAATGGGCAATCTTTTCTTATGTATTAATTGCTGACATACTTAGTATGCATACACACGTGTTGGTACCTTCCTTTCCATTGTTCCTGACCCTATTCCACTGGGGATGCTCCTAAGTGGGGTTGCAATTATTTCCCATGGGGTTATGGGTTATGCATTGTGGGAGCAGCAGTCAGTTTGGGGGGGGGGCGCAATGCCTCTGGGCCTGATGTCCCATCCTGTGGCTCTTACAATCTTTCTGCTCCCTCTTCTGCAAAATTCCCTAAGCCATGGTGGGTGTGTTTTAGGACTACTCCCATGATGAGCTCTTAGGAGCCTCTAGATCTTTACTTTGGTAGGTATTGGGTATCCTCCGTGTCTGTCTCCTTCACACTGGCACTGATTGTTAGGCTCACCATGGAAGCTACATTCTTGATTATCTCCCCAGTTCCTTTGTGGTTTTGTCTGGGACTTGGCTGAAATGTGAGGAGTAGTTTATCTCCTCAGGTCTCATACCTTCTGAAAAAGAAAAGCAGATTTTCTAATGGCAAATGAAGTCAGCATGGGTTAATTGGGATGTGTTATTAATATGGGGAGAATTTGATGGATGTAGTCCCAATATTAGCCAAAGGTTAGTGGGAGCTTGACATTACAGAGCATAATCATTGTCTCCATAGTATTTGTACCTGGTTCCCAATTCCAGATATGGGGTCCTTTCCACTGAGTAATCTCTTAGCCAATCAGAGAGCTATTGTTTACCACAAAGCTTTAAGCCATTATTGCATTTGTATGTAAATCTTGTCAGGATGTTTGCATCTGAGTAGCTTAGACCCCTGGATGCTCACATTGTTATTGGCCACTTTCCCCCCAGTAGCTCATCTAGCACTTTCTTATATTAGATGGGCTAACTTTCTGGGTTCTGGCTCTCTTCTAGGTTCCAGCCAGGTCTCTCCATGTTCTGTGCTGGCAACATATGGTGTCTTCAGCAATAGGGTCTTACCTTTTATCTTAGGTGGTAATCAAGTGCTTTGACAGAAGTCTGTCTTGTTTTGGGGACCTCATAGGTCTCTGAGATCAACAGCTCATTGTGAGTAGCAACCACTTTCTGGCACTGGCATTTATAGGGCAGAACCAAAAAAAATTAATGTTAAGCTTCATCTCACCCTCTCCAAGACCTTTCTTTTCAGGTGCTCCAGTCATGCTCCTGTTGAGGGTTCAATCTCTTAGTCTATCTTCAAGGATAAAGGTTTCTATAGTACAATTCATTTTGGATTTAATTTTGTGTTTACTTGCTTTCCCCCAAATCCTTCCATCCCTATTATCTGAGATCATGAGTTGACTTTCAGGTATGTCAGCAATTCAAGAAGGTCCAGATTAGGAACCACAGATAAATGAGACCATGAAGGTTTTTTTTTTTTTTTTTTTTTTTTTAATGTTTTCATTATATAGGTCTTTCACATCCTTGGTTAGTGTTATTCCAAGGTATTTAAATTTTTTGTTGCTATTGAAAATGGCACAGCC
Source organism: Orientallactaga sibirica (assembly GCA_036365145.1). Classification (NCBI taxonomy): domain Eukaryota; kingdom Metazoa; phylum Chordata; class Mammalia; order Rodentia; family Dipodidae; genus Orientallactaga; species Orientallactaga sibirica. The sequence continues at coordinate 4,804,380 of JAEOAD010002517.1, forward strand.
TCACTGATTTCTTTCTCTGTATAATTGTCTTTTGCGTATAGAAAGGCTACTGACTTGTGTGTTGATTTTGCTTATCACCACTTTACTGAAGGAATTTATTACTTTAGAAGTTTTGAGATGGAGACTTTCAGGTCACTGTTTTATAGGATCATTTCATCTGCAAATAAGGCTAACTTGACTTCTTCCTTTCCAATTTGAATCCCTATTATTTCTTTTTCCTGCCTTACTGCTTGAGATAGTACTTCTAGTATTATGTTGAAGAAGAGTGGTGAGAGTGGGCACCCCTGTCTTGCTCCCAATCTCAATGGGGAACTCCTTGAGTGTTATTTGGGCTTTGGGTGAATATATATATAGCCTTTATTGTGTCTTTCCAGTGTTTTGATCATGAAATGGTATTGTATTTTGTCAAAAACCTTCTCTGCATCAATTGAGATGATCATGTGGTTCTTATGATTAAGTTTATTTATGCGGTGGATTACATTGACCCATTTCTGTATGTTGAATCATCCTTGCATCCCTGGTACGAAGCCTACTTGATCAACATGGATAATGCTTTTGATGCGTTGTTGAATTTGGATTTCCAGAATTTTGTTCAGGATCTTTTCATCTAAATTCTTCAGGGATATAGGCTATAGTTTTCTTTTTTTGTTTCATCTCTGTCTGGTTTTGGTATTAGGGTGATGCTAACTTCATAAAAGGAGTTGGGAGGCCAGGCGTGGTGGAGCATGCCTTTAATCCCAGCACTTGGGAGGCAGAGGTAGGAGGATTGCCATGAGTTCGAGGCCACCCTGAGATTACATAGTGAATTCCATCCAGTCCTGGACTTTTCTTTGGGGTGTGGTTTTTTTATTATCTTTTCAATTTCCATGAATGTGATAGGTTTGTTTAGGAAATTAATCTGTCCTGAGTTTAGTTTTGGTAGGTGGTCTTGGTCTAGGAATTCATCCATTTCTCCCAGATTATCCAATTTTGTGGAGTAGAGGTGTTGGAAATATGCCCTAATGATTCTTATAATTTCATTGATGTCTATTGTGACCTCTTCTTTTTCATTTCTGATTTTGTTAATTTGAGATTTCTCTCTCTCTCTCTTTGCTTGATCAAATTGGCCAGGGATTTATCAATCTTGTATATTTTTTCAAAGAACCAGCTCTTCATTTCATCAATTTTTAAAAATTGTTTTCTTAGTCTCTAGTTCATTAATTTCTGCTGTGATCTTCATTATTTCTTTCCAGCTGGAGCTTTTAGGGTGGGATTCTCCTTGTTTTTCCAGTGCCTTTATGTGTACAGTTAGGTTATTAATTTGGGATTTCTCTGTCTTAATAGGAAGGCATTTAATTGTATGAATTTTCCCCTGAGGACTGCTTTCATTGTGTCCCATAAGTTATGGTAGGTTGTGCTTTCATTATTAAATTCTAGGAATTATTATTTGGACTTTGGGTGCTTTATCTATAGTCTTTATTGTGTTGAGATATAAACTGCCCATACCTATTCTTTCCAGCATTTTTATCATGAAGTAATGTTGTATTTTGTCAAAGGCCTTCCATGTATCTATTGAAATGATCATGTGATTCTTGTGATTAAGTTTATTTATGTGGTGTATTACATTGACCGATTTCCATATGTTGAACCATCCCTACATCCATGGGATGAAGCATACTTGATCAAGATGAATATTGCTTTCGATTTGTTGTTGAATTTAGTTTGTGAGGATTTTGTTCAGGATCTTCGAATCTAAGTTCATCAGGGATATAAGCTTATAGTTTTCTTTTTTTGTTGTATCTCTGTCTGGTTTTGGTATTAGGGTGATGCTAGCTTTATCAATGGAGTTTGGAACAATCTCTGGTGTCCATATGTGAAACAGTTTGAGAAAAATTGCCTTCAGTTCTTCAATGAAGGTTTGATAGAATTTGGCTGAATAGCCATCCAGTCCTGGACTATTCTTTTTGGGGAGGTTTTTGATTACCTTTTTAAATCTCCATGGATGTGATAGGTTTGTTTAGGTGATTAATCTGCTCTGAGTTTAGTTTGGGTAGGTGGAATGTGTCTAGGAATTCATCCATTTATTCAAGATTATCCAATTTTGTGGAATAGGGATTTTGGAAGTAAGCCCTGATGATTCTTCCAATTTCATTGATGTCTGTTGTGAATTCTCTTTCATTTCTAATTTTGTTAATTTGAAACATCTCTCTTTTGCTTGATCAAATTGGCCAGGGGATTATCAATCTTGTTTATTTTTTCAAAGAACCAGCTCTTTGTTATATCAGTTTTCTTAATTATTGTCTTTGTTTCCAATTCATTGATTTCTGCTGTTATCTTGATTATTTCTTTCCATCTGGAGCTCTTAGGGTTGGATTATTCTTGTTTCTTCAAAGCCTTTAGGTGGATGGTTAGGATATTAATTTGGGATCTGTCCTTTTTATGAAGGCATTTAGGGCTATGAATTTTCCTCTTAGGACTGCCTTCATTGTGCCCCATAAGTTTTGGTAAGTTTTCATTCCATTTCTGAAATTTTACAATATCTTTTGGCATTTCTTCCACTGCCCATTCATTGTTTAAAAGTATGTTGTTCAGTTTCCAGGAGTTGGTGGAATTCCTGCAGTGTCTCTTGTTAATTTCTCATTACAGCATTGTGATGTGATATGATACAAGAAAGTAAGTCAATTTTCCTGAATTTATGGATGCAGGTTTTATGGCCTAATATATAATCTATTTTGGAGAAGGTTCCATGGGATGCTGACAAGATGTATATTCTGTAGATTTTGGGTAGAATGTTCTGTAGATGTCTGTTACATCTAGTTGATCTATGGTGTTGTTGAGCTGTCTTACTTCTCTGTTGATTTTCTGTTTGGATGATCTGTCTATTGATAAAAGTGGAGTACAAAGTCACCAAATATGATGGTGTTGGCATTTATTTCTGTTTTGTTTTCAAGCAGATTTTGTTTTATAAACTGTGTATTTGGCACATATAGATTTATGATTGTGAAGTCCTCATGTAGGATCGTTCCCTTGATGAGTAAGAAGTGGCCTTCTTTGTTCTTTTTATTACTTTTCGTTTGAAGTCTTTTTTTTATCAGACATTAATATAGCAACACCTGCTTGTTTTTATTTCCATTTACTTGGAATATCATTTTCTATCCTTTCACCATGAGGAGGTGTCTGTCTTTAGTGGTGAGGTAGGTTTATTGAATACAGTAGATAGAAGGGTCCATTTTTTTGATCCACCCTATTAACTTGTATCTTTTGATGGGTTAGTTAAGACCCTTAATGGTTAAGGTTATAACTGTGATGTTTGATTTAATCCCTGCCATGATGGGGTGTTTTATGGGGTTTGGTGCTTTCTTGTATTTTGTACTTTTTTGAACCTGGTCTAGGTTTGGTTATTGTGATCATCTTGGAGGCCTTTGAGATTTTGTTGTTTGACTCTTTTGTTTGGAGTATTTCCTGAAGTATTCTCTGTAGATTTGGCTTTGTGTTCATATAATCATAGACTTGACATTATTCATGGAAATTTTTCCTTTCACCATCAATTATGAGGGATACTTTTGTTGGTTTTAAGCAGCAGTTCTGGCCAACTCACTCTGTGGGTGCACCCTCCAGAGCAGGATATCAGGGAGTTGGGGACCCAGGGGGCATTTAATCAGGAAGGCATAGCAAAGGGCCTGCTTTGTGTTCATATAATCATAGTACTGGCTTATATTCTGGAACGTTTTTCTTTCACCATCTATTATGAGGGACCATGACCAATCTTTCAGTATCATTGCATACCCTACTTTTGGGCCTTTGGGCAATTATCTGGGCCTTTGGACAATTATCTAAGACTCTTTGAAGGAAGCACAGAGAAGGAAGTCTGCTTCTGTACACCAGAGTGTCCACTGTGCCCATCCCTTCTGCCACTGACTCAGTAATGACTGGAGCACACAGAGCCACAGCAGATGGGGGATCTTGAGAGACCACAGAGGGTGTTTCACAGCACTGTTGAGCATTCCTGCTGCAACTTCTAGAGACAGAGAAAAGGAAAGTTAAAGCTTCATGTCATAAAGGACAATAGCTTTAAGTTTAATTCTCCTCACCAAAGAACCAAGGGTTTTGTATTCAAGGAGAGAATTATACATCTTTGATACTTAGTCTGTAAACTTAGTTACTTAGTTTGTTACTTAGATACTTAGTAAAATCATATAACAGATAACTTATTTGAAAATCATTTCCAGCATTTAGACATTGATTATAAATTTAATTAAATTCCTTTAATTCTAATTACACATTTAGTACATTTGATTTTTTAAATATACCAAGCAAGCCATTTAAAAGTACAATGATTATAAAAATTATACTTTTATATTAAAGCTAGGTATCAAAAGTTTAAGACTTTTTTAAACTCTTATTTTGACACATTACTAGAGCTCTTAGTTTAGCAGTTCTTATAGTTGTGCTAATCCTTAAAAATCCAAAAGAAAACCAAACCAAATATTACATAAGTTAAAGTTGAAGACACTAAGTTCTTGGTTAAGTGACTAGGCTGAGACATTTGGTATGATTATAATTGTTGTGGTAAATCAACCAGGTGATGCAGAATTAGAAAATACATTTTATGTATGCGCAATCATTGCTTGAGGTTGCAAGTTTTGGAAACATGATGCCCTTTCTAAAAATGATTTATTTTTTGAAGTTGTGGGGGTCCTAATCCATAATCTATTGTTCTGTCACTATGATATATGGACCTAGTCTATTGACATTTAAAAGTATATATTTTTTACTAAATTTTGGTTTAGTTATTGGAGCCATCTTAGGGTTTAGAATCTATGAATCTCCATGAAAGCCTAATTTATATCATTGGAAACAAAACTTCTGAGATCTCTATCTTGACCAATAGATTTTCATTAACTTTTATTCCCAATTTAGTAGGCTATTTCATATGATAGCAAATGTCAATTTGTACCTTGTATTCTTTATATGGTCCCTGCTTTATACAGGATTTCTTTCCTGCATACACAAAAAACAGTAAACTTTATTGAATAACGTAGGTCTATTTTATAGAAGTAGTAAAATGGCATATACAATATTACATATTTTAAAAATCAGCCAAACTTGTAAATATCTAACATACATAAGTTTATTTTTTAAGCTTAAAGTAACTATCTTTTGTATACAATAATATACATTCTTCCTTGGGATATTGTGACTCCATTACCCTTTTTATATTTTATTTCTTATTTATTTGAGACAAAGAGAGGGAGAAAGAGAGAAAAAGAGTGAGAATGGGCACTCCAGGGCCTCTAGCCACCTCAAATGAACTCCAGACGCATGTGCCATCATGTGCATCTGGCTTACATGGGACCTGGAGATTAAACCGGGGTCCTTAGGCTTCACAAGCATGCACCTTAACTGCTAAGCCATCTCTCCAGCCCTCCATTACCCTTTAATATAAATATATTTCTAAGTGCCTTGTCATTATGTGGTACACACAAAATGGTTCACATTGATTCAACTTTTCTGGTGCTTCTTACATCTTTGAAATCAGTCTTGACTTCTGACAATTCAACTCATAACTAAAGATCCTATTTTATCCACCCCCATAAGGCAAGCATGTGACCTTCTTCCATGTGACCTGCTCCCTTTTACATAGAGACCAGAATGGAGATCAAATAAAACCTGGACTTTAAGGATCCTTTGAGTAAAGAGGCCACAAGGCATAAAATGTTGCTGGGTTGGGATTTTCTCCTATACTGACATTAATATCTCAAAAATTCAGTGTATTAGCTAAATTCTAATTCATAGGCTGTGGTGCTGAACTATATAAAATATAGAGAGCGGGCTGGAGAGATGGCTTAGTGGTTAAGACACCTGCCTCCTAAGCCTAAGAATGCTGGTTCCAATTTCCAGGTCCCACGTTTAGCCAGATGCAGTGATGCAAGGGCGCAATGCCACACTTGCCCACAAGGGGGTGCACACATCTGGAGTTCATTCACAGCAGCTGAGAGGCTGCTGGCATGCCCTCTCTCTCTCTCTCTCTCTCTCTCTCTCTCTCTCAAAAAAAAAAAAAAAGCACGAGTAACTAAATCCAGATCCCAGAATCTATGTAAAAGCCAGGTACAGTGGCATACATCTGTAATCCAGTGTTGGAGAGGCAGAGACAAGAGCATTCTCAGGACTCGCTTGTCTAGCCAAATCATTGAGCTTCATGTTCAGGTAAGAGACCCTGTCTCAGATATTAACGTGGAAAGCAATTGAGTTATACAGCTAACACTCTAGCCTCCACATGCAAACATGTGCATGTATGTGCACATGTGCATGCATGTGCATACACACGAACACACACACAGGCATTTCATCTCCTTACGAATACTTGTGTAAAGATGTAAGAGTTTTTGTCACTGTTAGAGCTCAAGTCTTACTAAATAATCAAATCTCCTTTCATAATATCTTTTCTGGGTTATCTTTCCTAAGGAAATGGCTGGTAAGTAGTAGAAACACTGCAAAACCCAAGTCTAACTTTACCACTCAATGTACTGGACAGAATCATGTAGCTTGCTTCCCAGCCCTCCCCAAATCACACTTAATCAACACTACATACTCCTACCATTACATCCATCTCAGGCCTGAGCTCAGAGAACATCAGCTGTTTCATTGTTAAAAGTTCTTGGCTTCACCCTCACCATGGGTACAGGGACAGGTCTTCTGAACTTTTTACTGCCCAAATTCTATCCATGGGATTCAGTCCAGTTACTTTTAATAATTTAGGGACAGTTGTAGTGATTGCAGTAGTTGTACTTCAGTGTTACTGGGCCCAGGATTCACTGACTAGTCACAGTGGAGGCCATATAGCTAAACGAGGCATGCCACCTTCACATTAACAAATATGACAAGTAAAACATAATCTCCACAGCATCAGCAAATGTGCCACAGATTTTCCAGCACAAGGAACAGAGGAGGTCTTGACTGTGGGATTTTAAAGCTAATGTCTGGTCATGGTTTTTCTGGTTGCTTCCCTTTCCAGGACCTCTCATGGTCATCTGTCTATTTTTGGCATTTAGTCCCTGCATTTGTAACCTTTTTACCAAGTCTGTCTCTTCTAGAGTTCAACATTTCCACCTCCAGATAGTGCTTCAACAAGGCTTTCAATACTATCACCAAAGGACTCTCTTCCCTAAAATCTCCTGGACCAGGCAACTCAGTCCTTCTATCAAAAGCATTCCTAAATGTGATTGTCTTTTCATGGCTCCCTACATAATCCCTACCAGAATAGCAAATAAGTAGGGCAAGCATGCCACTTTTATTCAATTCTACGAAACTACTAAAGAAACCTCCAATCAAGCTCCCAATATGGTTTATTTTTGCTGTCAAAGGGGAATGTGAAGGGAAGCCCATGATTGAGAGATCAGAAAGTGAATGGGTCCCTAATACAAGCCTAAATTTCCAAAACTAGAAAAACCATGGCTCCATCCTAGCCAAACAGGAAACTGAGGCACAAAGAACTTAAATAACTTATTGAATGATGCATGGGTAGTACTTAGCAAAGTCAAGATGCTGATCAATATGCTAGTAGACTTGACTCGTCAGGGATGACCCCTGGACTTTTGTGCAAATTAAATCTCTTGTATTTTAATGAGTGCTTGCTTGCGAAGGTTATGTTGTAAAATTATGTATGACATATTGAGATATTCTTTTCACGGGAAATGTCAGTTTCCAGTTCCCTTTCTCCTATTCTTATTTGTTTGTTCTCTTTCTTTTTTATTTAATTTATTTTTTTATTGACAACTTCCATAATTGTAGACAATAACCCATGGTAATTCCCTCCCTCCTCCCATTTTCCCCTTTGAAACTCCACTCTCCATCATATCCCCTCCCCTCTCAATCAGTCTCTCTTTTATTTTGATGTCATGATCTTTTCCTCCTATTATGATGGTCTTGTGTGGGTAGTGTCAGGCATTGTGTAGTCATGGATATCCAGGCCACTTTGTGTCTGGAGGAGCACATTATAAGGAGTCCTACCCTTCTTTTGGCTCTTACATTCTTTCTGCCACCTCCTCTGCAATGGACCCTGAGCCTTGGAAGATGAGATAGAGATATTTCAGTGCTGAGCACTCCTCTGTCACTTCTTCTCAGCACCATGGTGCCTTCTGAGTCATCCCAAGGTCACTACCATCTGAAAACAGAAGCTTCTTAACCAAAAGTGAGATTAGCATTAATATATGGGTATGGATATTAAGACACAGTTTGGTGAGCATAGTATATATATTTAGCCAGACACCAGCAGACGTTACACCCCTAGGGCTTATGACCTATTGTAAGTTTTCAGTACCAGGGATGTATTCCCTCCCATGGAACAGGCCTCCAGTCCAATTAGAGAGCAGTTGGTTTCCCCCATAACAGACATGACATTATTGCGCCCGTTTGGCTCATTTGGCCTGGCTGGACCACATTTAAGGCTTGCAGTGTCCACTAAAGAGTATCTCCACTAGTGATTTCTCTCTCTCTCACTGAACTGCATGCCACATAGCTTTTTCCAGCTTTCTGTCATCTGCTCTACATGGAGGAGGTTTTCAGCTCAGCTCCAGCAAGACTTGTCAGTGACCTTGCAGCCCAAGTATGTGGAGTCTTCAGCAATAGGGTCTTACCATCTATTCCTGTTGGGAAACCAAGAACCTCAGCAATGACCAGTAATATTTTGGGGATATCAGTAACCTCCCTGGCCAACAACTCCCTGGAAGGAATCCCATTCCTGGCACACTGAAAATTTTCTGGTAACAATCTATGACTTCTGAGTGTTCTGTTGTCCAAAAAAGTATGTTTCCATATGACTTTTTTATATCCTCTTCGATTTTGATTACTCCTTCCTCCACCTTTCCTTTACTCAATCTCTTCCCCTGACCTCACTTAGGCCTTTTCACCCACATTATTGTGGTCTACTTACATATGTACAATACCATCCTATTAAGTACCCCACTCCCTCCCTTTCTATTCCCTTTCTAGCTTACTGGTTTCTGTTACTGAGTTTTGTTCCCTTTCTTCATTTTCATTATCACCTCCTCAAAGTGAAGATCATGGGAAAACATGTTTTTCAATGAGAATTGAGAAAGAAGTTGGTTGGAGACATCAACAAGAACTTCAGAAAACAGCCTCCTATCAACTCTATGAAGCATGAAATCTTAGGCAAGGTTCACAGATCCTCCAGAACTTTGTACCAGAGTCATAGCTTAAGTGCACAATGTAACATTGCAAATTCCTCTTGAAATCAGACATGTCTTCCAATTCTCTTTGCTTTGCAGATTCCTGAGAAAGCTGTTTTCTTTTGCTTCCATAAAGCAAAGAAAGGCAGTTACAAGGATAGCATCTATGTCTGAGAGGTTGCCAGGTAGATTCTCCACACACATCCATGTCCATGCTCTCAGAGCAGATAACTTTCTTTGGTCAAGACATAGTTCTAATTGATTTCTGTGGTCTGGGAACAATGTGAAAGAGAAGGCTTCTGTTTACCTAGGACTAATATCAGTAACCTTTTCTATGACAGAAGCAAATATCGTGCTCCTGTGCCCACATGAGTTGGTTGGAAATGTCAGCCTTCTATTATTAATGCATCATCTTTACTTGTCATCTTCTTGGCTGGCACCTAGAGACAACATCACTGTCAAGTATGTTTATGCATCTAGGTCAGATAATGAGCCAGTTAGCTGTCCCGACACTAGCCCCGTCAAAACTCAATATTGAGAAAGACGGAGGTAGCTAAGTTTGGGTTAAAGAAGTAATATCCAAAAGGAAGAAAGCAAAGTGTGCTAGAGCATAACTAGCTTGTAATTCAGGAAGTAAATCCTTCACACTAGTAAAGCAGAGCAGGTAGGAGCATCAAAGAGTTTAACAGAATAAAATAACTGGTAACAGTAGGATGGTCTCATCCATTCTACATTTCCACAGAAAGGAAACAAAATATCCTTTTCTTATTTCTTACTTTCTCTCCATGCACCCACTCAATATCCTTCTCTCAGTATGTATTGCATTCATTATCGAAAACAGAGATCAGCAAACTTTGGTCCAAAAGCTAGCCACCTGTTTGCTAAACAAATACCCATTCATTTACACACTGCTTATGCATGCTTTCATGTTAGTATAGCACAGTTGAGTAATTCAACAGAAATCATAAAACCCACAATCCTAAAATTATTACTATCTAGTTCTTTATTTTAAAAAAATGTCAAGCTGAGATTTATATTCTGGGCCAAAGTTTCTGATGCTAAGCAAGATATAAAACATCAACAGAATGCACTGGAAGCTATGGGAAGACTGAAAAATAAAGAGTGGCAGATGGATTAGGGATAAAGACCACATGTTTTGACACAGCCTTGCTATATAACCCAGGCTGGCATCAAGCGAGGGTGCCCATGGTCAGGGAGCTTGTGAATCCAGTGTCTGGCAAGAACCACTTCCTGGTTTATGGATGACTGACTGAATTCTCATCATATTATCACAAGACAGACAGAAAGATTCTGTGTCTCCTTCTCTTTTTACCATCTTACTCAGGAAGGCTCTATGCTTAGGGCCTAATTACCTCCTAATGATCCTACTTCCAAATGTCCCAACATTAGATTAAGTTTCAACACATGAGCTTTTAAGAGACACATGGCAAATACACAATAAAACTGAAAGACATTCAAGGCAAAGTACTTAGAATTGAAACCTTTCCAGAAATACTGAAATCTCTATTTTATATATGATTACTAAAATAATATAACTTTTGATCTTCAAATTGCACATTTTTTTAAGAAATTCATTGTTATCCCTTTAAACTGCTTTGAAAAAAAAGTTTGTCAATCACAAAATTTCATTCTCTGTAGAGTGGGGTTATGAATTGGACTTGTCTATTTGCTTTATTTAAGCAAAGAAATATCTGCACAGTGCTTTCTGAAACAGAGCTCTCACATATTTGCCACATACACTAGGATATTTGTCCCACTCAGGAAGAACTACATCAAGGACAATTGAGTTGCGTCAAGTCACAAGGGGCTCCAATCAAAAAGAATATTATGATGGACTGAATCAGTATTTTAAAATCCATAAATTCAAAATTCTAATTGTAAAAAGTAATGAGTTAAAAAACAATAGGAAAATAATTAAATAGCGATCCTGCCTTCCTTTATGGGTGACCTACTGTCCCAGTTGGTGATGTAAATCTTTTAAAAATCCAAGTATAGGGCTAGAGAGATGGCTCACCGATTAAAGGTGCTTGCTTACAAAAACTAATGGCCTGACTTCGATTTCACAATACCCATGTAAAACCAGTGGCACCAAGTGGCACATGTTTCTGGAGTTTGTTTGCAGTGGCAAGAGGCTCTGATGAGCCCATTTCTTCTCTTCTCTCTCCCCTAGCAAATAAATAAATAAAAATATTTTTTAAATATCCAAGTATACTAGTTGATACATGCAGAATGAATAGTAGATTTGGGAATTTACTACATTGAAGTCCCTGAATGAAGTAGTTGACACAGGCAACAAATATCAATGGTATAAAACAATTTGATAAGAAGTTGATGTGGAGCTTGACTGTGGAGGGGTCCTGTGGATTAACTCCACAAGCCATTAAACCTCCCCAATCTGATACAATAGGGAGCACACAGCACAAATCATCCATGCTGACATAAGCCAACTGTCCAACAATAACATTCGTTTCCAGAATATTTAGAATGCAAAAACAGCAGGTTAGATTATATTACAGAGAAGCAAACAAAACATTCTAAAATTAGTGCTTTTATGGGTTTATGTCCAAATACTGAAATACGTTAAAGTTCTATTTTTATAAAGAAAGGAAGGCAGAGATAGACCAGTGAAGATTAACATAATCTTTGGAAGCACAGTCACAGAACCAATGTGTGAGTGACTTGAAAGGAAGAGAGAGGTAAAGAGAGAGACAGGGGGAAACACATTTTGAGATAATGGTTATTGGGTATGATAATGTCTTTAAAGCTATAGAAAGACATTGCTTTCTGAAATGCACAATGACATATCAAGATGTAAGATAGCATGATGTTCTATATTTTCTTTTTAACACTTCAGAAGGTATAAAGCAAATATGGAAAAATCTTGACAACTCTTACTTCCTTATGTTGAACATGTGAGAATGAATTATATTACTCTATATACCATTGCATCCATAATAATATAGGCCAGTATATAATCTAGTCTCATACTTGTTTATATATGTTTAAAATTTCTACATCATATTATTGTATAATAAGTTTGATATTTTAATAAGAGTTACCATTACAGATATCATGAAAATATTCCAAAGTCTGTCAGCTCAATTCCCGAGACAATTCTATAAAAGGAATGACAAAACATTTGGGTATGTTTATAGTTCCTCTCAAATAATGATTGTCTTTTACATGTGAAAATTTTGAAGTAGGATAATTCTTTTGCTTAATAAAATTTTAAATGTTTTTAAAAATATTTATTGCCTTAAACGTCAAATTGTTTACTACAATCAAAATCAAAACTTAGAACCTTCCCCAGTACTGGAGAACAGGCCAGATAAAAGGAAGGACAAGGTTTTCCTAGCCGTCCCTCTTATTCAGAAAGTTACTGTATTATTGTTTATAGCTGCTTCATGAAAGACTCTGCTCTTCCTTGATAGTGTAGTCTAGATCAGAATATAAAAACCTTTTCTTACATTTCCAAGCAAAATTGAGGCCAGGCTGAAAGATTTGCACAAGGGTTTGGGGACAAAAAGATGTGCACTGAGAGAAACAGAAAGGCCCAGCAGCAGAAGCATCAATATCAATCGGGTATCTGTCACAGACGCAAACCTACAGACCCCAGCCGCAGCCTTGTAAAATGAGCACATCCATGTACAGGGCACACAACCCCTGCTTTAGGCAGCGTTGCAGTGATTCTTTTAGTGGGCACACAATTTAAAAGTACTAAACATGACAACCTTAGGATTCTGATTCATTTATGACAATTGTTCTCAAACTTGATATTAGAATCATGAAAGGAAGGACTTTAATAAAAACAACCCTGGGGATTGGGAAATGGCTCAGTGCATGAGAACGCTTGAAGTGCAAACATGAGGACCAATGCAGAAAGCTGTAACCCCAATCGGTAGCCACCAGTCCATGGGAAAGGTGGGGTGAGACAGAATAACTGAGGTTCACTGATCAAAAACAGCAGCTCCCTGGACCCTGCAGGCAGGCGCAGAGGGCAGGAAGATCATCACCTGGCCGGAGCCTGGGGCCTGGCGGCTCCAGGGGCTCAGGCAGGGCCCGCTTTGCCACCTCCTCGCCCGCCCGCCCGCCCGCCGGCCACCCCGGGACCCAGGCCGAGGGCAGCCGCAGCGGCTACGCTCCGGGCGCGTTCGGACCCTCCGGGCCGCGCTGCCATGGAGCCAGGGCTGGGCTGCAGGCCCGCCGAGCCGGGGCGCTGCGTGAGCAGAGAACCCGGCGCCGCTCGGGTATCGTCGCGTGAGCGCTGCGGCCTCGGGTGGCCGAGGCTCCGCTCGCCATGGCGGCCATGCTGCCGGCAGGAGGCTGCGGGGAGCGGATGGGCGTGCGCACCCCGAAGCAGTTCTGCCCCATCTTGGAGAGGCCGCTCATCAGCTACACCCTGCAGGCCTGGAGAGAGGACGTTGGATAAAGGACGTCCTGCAGCAGTAACTGGAGAGAACGGGGAGGCGATGAGAAGTATCCTTCAGAAGTACGGACGGGCACGCGCGTCTCACTCGCTGCGCAGGAGTGACGCGCCACGGGTCAATTTTCAATGGACTCAAAGCCCTAGCAGAGGACCAGGCCGACTCTAAACTCTCTAACCCAGAAGTCGTGGTTATCCACGGTGCTGTGAGACCTTTTGTTGAGGAAGACTTTCTCCTTAGAGTTGTCACAGCCGCTAAGGAGCACCGGGCAGCAGGAGCGATTCGACCTCCTGTCGGCCCCAGGTTCTGTCCCTAACACCACAACGAAGCAGAGAAGGAAAAGGGCAGGGAGCAGGAAATCTAGCTGCTTCAAGGTATCTAACCCTTTGCCTATTAGTCTTCATCCCTAAAGAGAAGGCAATTTCTTACTGCTTTTTATTATTATTTGTATTTTCTTTGGTTTAAGCAAAGTTATTTTGTCTTATATTAAAGAGCCTTTACTTTTTCTAAGTAAGTCTAATAAGACTGAAGAACATCATAAGAATTCAGTTACTTGATGGGCTGCAGAGGTGACTCAGTGGTTATAGTGCTTGCTTGGAAAGCGTGATGGCGTGGGCTTGTTGTGCCCAGTTCTTGAAGCCCCCAGTGACCACCAAGGATGACCAGACACGTATGCAAAAGCAAAGAGCTTTATTTCGGGCTTATGTATGCGGGCTCCTGACTTCACCAACGCAGTGGATCTGTGCAAGAGCCCCGAAAAGCAGAAGAGCAGGCATTTTATTGCGGTTTTTGTAAGCTTAGGGGATTTCAAGGTGGGCATACATCTGATTGGTTAACATTTACAACAGTCTGAGATGTTTTCTTGTCATTGGTAGGTCCCACCTGCAGGCTGGCCCATGACCACAAGAATGCTGACCCATATTTTAAATAATTTTTTAGGGGGTATCCAAGTTGTCTCTGATTGGCTCTGTCTAGGGGTTTTTGGCTTGTTATAGCAACCTTATGGTTTTTCCAGCTTGTCCCACTTTAGTTTCCGGGAACCTGACACCTGCTTGTTCTACTTTAGATTCCGGGAACCTGACACTGAGGCCTACAAGGTGACTGAGGCCTGTCATGGTGTCACTCTGGCTTTTGGGTCTTTTGGGTCCTTTAGGCTCAATTCCCCAATGTCCACACAAAGCCAGATGCAAAAAGTGGAGCTTGTGTCTGGAGTTTGTTTGCAATGGCAAGAGGTACTGGCATTCCCATACTTAATATATATATATCTCCTTCTCTCTTTTTTTCTTACAAATAAGTAAAAAAAAAAAAAAGTGTAAAATAAATAAATAAACGTTCCCTTAAAAAAAGAAAACAGCAGCTCCAGGTTGAGCAAGAGACTCCATTTCAACAAAACACATAGATGAATCACAAAGGATACCCAGCGTTCTTCTCTGGCCTCCACACATGGGAATATGGGTGACAGTTTCTGCACACACACATGCAAAAATCACCCACATCACATCACACACCATGGTGCTCTATAACCATAAACCAAACCAAAAGCCAGAGCTTACAAACAACTAGTTAAACCAATAGCTTTTAAATCTCCCCAAATGTTTCCAGTAGGTCATGCCCTCATGGAGAGATAGCTTTTCTTGCACAGCATTAGTAAATGCTGTGCAAGAAAAGTATCAAATGAAATGAATGTGTTTAAGAGAGGCCTTTAGTCTTGGCAAGGTAACATTAAAGAGCAGGAAATACATATTCACTAATTGGCAGTTTCAGATGAGTTATTTCAGCTTCTCTGTTTCTGGCTCCATATTTCCTAGCGAACATGTTGTCAGTAGAATTAGATGCTATGCAATCGACATAATATTTGGGTAATCACAAGGACTTAATCTTGGGAAATCCCTCTTTAGTTAGCTTTTCAACAAAGCTTATTCTATGATCAGTGTGAGGGACCAGAAGAACTAAACGTTGGTTGAGTAAAATATGCTTTGCATACATCATAAATCAGACATACCTTGAGCTTTACTCAGTTATTCTTACTTTATCTTAATCAAGAAAATGGACTATCTTTGTTCTTGAATAGCCTTTCTAAGTAATTATTTTGTACATCTTGATACTATAATAATCCCCATTTTATAGAGGAAGAAATTATACATTTGGGGCTAAAATATTTCTAAATTTGTGGCACCAAATTGCACAGACCAGAACTCCCTCAGACATGGGAGTCCAAACTCTCCCCTTTCCACCTTCTTTCACTGAAACTAGGAACTAAAAAACCATTGTTATATTCAAATCCAGCAGACTTATAGGAAATAATCACAAATATCCCTGAATACTCTAAATCAACTCTGATATTGTGCCTGTATATATTCAAATGCAAAATTTTCACCATTACCAACCCTCATGTGACTATACTATTTCTAAAAAAATCAGCTACAGTGCCACATTTATGAAAGGTTTGTTCTGTGCCAGGAACCAGATAATGTCCTTTAGAGTCATCATCTCACTTAATTGTGCCCTTGCAGCCTAGAAAGACTCAGTCATAGGGTACAGTGCTTACAACAAAACTGCATAGCTTCAAATCTCAGATCTTTTAGATCATGCTCTATTACTATAACAAGATATCTGAGATAATAAACTTACAAAGAGGAAAGCTTACTTTGGCTCACAGTGTTGGAGGTTTTGAACCATAACTGATGAGCCCCATTGCTCAGGGCCACAGGAGCACAACAACATCATGCAAGAGCATGGTGAAGGAAGTCCATTCACTCATGGCCAGTGCAAAAGGGAGAGGAAGGTGCTAGAGTCTCAACATCCTCTTCAAGGAAACATCTCCAATGACCAGAAGACTTCTTTTATAAATTTTTTGTTTATTTTTATTTATTTCTTAGCAACAGAGAGAAAGAGAGAGAGAGAGAGAGAGAGAGAGAGAGAGAGAACAGGTACACCAGGGCCTCCAGCCACTGCAAACGAACTCCAAACACATGCGCTACCTTGTGCATCTGGCTTACATGGGTACTGGGGAATTGAGCCTCGGACCAGGGTTCTTAGGCTTCATAGGCAAGCGCTTAACCACTAAGCCATCTCTCCAGCCCAAGGTTTCTTTTCTTAAATATGCCATCTTCTTCCAGGAGCACCAAAGGTTGGGGATGAGGAATTCACTTGGGCCTTTGAGGTGGGGTTACTTATCCAAACTATAGAACAGCCCATCCCTGTTTTTTTTTTTTGTTGTTGTTGTTGTTGTTGTTATGGATAGAATAAATTCTTATAATTTCCTTTCTGCCTTCCTTTTTGCTTGGAATTGCCATTCCATACAAGGCTATAGCTCTTGGTTTAAATTTTCTGTATAATTTTCTCCTCTGGAAGAGTACCAGAATATTTGTGAGAATCTGTGTTGGGTCTGTCACTTCTAAGAATGTTGTTGTCTGTCAGGGATCTGGCTACAGATCTGTAAGGTGCAGTCTAGCCAGATTCACTAAAGCAGTTAGTACTGCCAGCCTGATAAGCCTAGAAAACTGAGAAATAAATCTGACCCAAGTCATGATGATTCCTGGAATGTCATGTCCAACTCAAATGGAAAATTTCAAAGTATTTTATCACTAGTATTAAAACTATTAGTAATATATTATTTGGACTGAGTATTAAACAAAGAGAGTCAGATACATGTAATAATATAGGACTTACCATATTGTCAGTCTTAGAGACTCCTTCTGAATCTTCAAGTAACCCAACCTCAACAAGCTCAAGAAATGGAGAATATCTTTTTGGAAGGAGATTTCTTACAGATTGGTCAAATCATGTCCTGCTGGGATAGAATTCCTTAAAGAGAGAATTGTTATGAGTCTTATACCAAATGGAGAGCACTGACAAAGCTCTGTGCACTCAGAAACCATGTTAACAGAAACCTATATTCATAATATCTGTAATTCCAGCACTTGGGAGACAGAGGCAGAAGGATAACAAGTGTAAAGCCAGCTAGAGCTGAGAGTAAGAACTGATCCCTAAAAAACACAAGTTAGTTAATCAGTTAATTAATTAATTTTGCAGTCTTAGCACAAATATGGCCAGATGTGAAGAAATGAGTTTTGTGTGTGTTATTGATTCCTTATAGGAGTTCTATAATTCAGACATTAGACAGCATGTTGTCTCAAATCCACAAAGCAAACATGTCTCCTGCAAGAAGCCAAACAACACTTGAAAGAGCTCTTTGGCAATGTCAAGAGTTGCCTTTAAGGCTGCATTAAGGAGAAAGGTGCTCTGTGTATGGGCTCAGAGTCCAGACAATATTGGCAAGCACAAGGGATACACTTGGAGAAGCACAGCTTAAACACTCGGAAAAGCTGCTGTTTCTAGGAGAGAAAAGGAGAGGAAAGAATTGCCTGTTCTCAGAAAATCAGGATAGATGAATAAGACCTCAAAGAACTAGAGATGTAGCACAATGGACTCAGCCTTTTCGAGCCAAATCATTGGCAAGTAAGACCCCTGGAACGTGCTTGGGGTCACGGAGGACATGACACTCCATAATGTACTTTCATAGTGATGAGGGTGGTAACAAACAGAGAAAACTGTGACCAACTAGTACCAACTTTCAACCTGCCAAGACATACTTCATGTGGGAGAGATTCTGGTCAATCCTTGGGTTGACTAGGACTTTGGAAGGCAGAAACATGTTTCAGTTGTTATGAAAAGGAATTAGCCACCAGTCTTCCCTGGCAGGAGGTCTCAAGACTGAAAGTGTCCAATTCATGGTTAATCTTGATTGTCAATTTGACAGGCTCTGTAATCATTTAAGGCTCACACTTCTAGCCAGATCAGTGTAGGCATTTTCAGAAAGGATCACTTGAGGAAAGAAACCCCTCCCTCATGTGGGAAGCACCTTCCGTGGAAAGAGGCAGGAGAAAGCAGCGTTGCTTTCTGCCTGCCCCTGCTTCCTGTAGGGAAGTTCATCTATCCCACAACTGATGCTGCTGTTGGTGCCATCCTTCACTGACATCAGATTCCAGCTTTCAGCCTTCCAACACACACTGAAAACCAGCAACTCTTTGGCCTTTGGCACCAGAATGGGACCGCTGAGCCTAACAGTCTTTTGGACTGAAAAGCTACTGTGTTCATGTTTTCAGGCTCTTCAATGTGCCAACAGCCATTGTTGAACTACCAAGCTGATATAGGTATAAGTCAATCTAATAACTCCACTTTTGTAATTTGTACATATTCTATTTATTCTGTTCCTGTAGCAAACCCTGCCCAGTTCAAGGTCCTACCTAATGCTCCTTGAGCTTGACAGAGTGAGATGGTGTCTTGATACACCCAGGATTTCTTCCTTACACTGTTTGTAAAATGACTGTTCTGGGTCATAGATGTCATCTTGTCACTAAGTCCTCACATGGTGGAAGAGAGCTTTCTCAGGTCACCTTTATAAAAGCACAGTTCCCATTCATAAAGGTTCCAGCCCCATAACCTATTGCATTCCAAATGCTCCAGTTCTTAAAACCACTTTGAGGGTTAGGATTTGAAGAACTTTAGGGAGTGAGCAGACACATTCTGACCATATATCCCAGCTAGGGCTGAATTTTGACTGAAAACAAAATAATAATAATAATAAATACAAAAGGGCAGCCTAGAAAGGGTTCTGCTCACTTGCTGGTACAACCTCACACTTACAAATCCCCCATCTCTCAAGCTTCCCAGGATGCTCTATTACCAATGGGGAACTGGCCTGCTATGGCACTCCAGGACAGCAAGCCTCAGTAGGAAAGGGTGAAAACCTGCCTGGCATGTTAACATCCAAGCTAAGCAAAAAATCACTTAAGAGAGAGTCTTAGATAAGCCATGTTCATCCCAGGAGGAGCTGTGGGTATGGATGGAAGGGTGTTAGAGAAGAATCTGAACTTGAATCTTAGTGAACCGTGAAGCCTAGAACAAACAACTGAAGCTGAGTACCTCTTATGCAGGCCTTTCTTTAAACTGAAACCATTTCCTTCTCTCTTATGCTGCTGCCAGGAGCACATGGAGAAACCGTCTTTCGTCTGGGAGTTGAGTGGACTCTATGTGTGATGGGGAACAACTGAACTTATTTGATAATGAGAGAGGATTGTGGAATAAGAGAGGATTGTAGAAAGGTGACAAGGGGTATATATGATGGGTGAGGATGTCCAAGACAACAGAGCTCTTTCTCTAATAGCTTTTAACTGTTGCTGTGTTACGTACGATGTAGTTCTCTCCCTCAGTTTTTCCCTTTCCCCTAAATACCCACACAAATGGGGGGGTGTAAAGGTGTTCTACATTGAAGAGGTTGATATAAAAATGTCCAAGACTAGTTCAAAGACTAAAAGAGTAAGCAGAGCACATGGAGCCAGCCACCTCCAGTTTGTGTGGGGTTTTGTGGACCAATATCAACATGTCAGGTAGGTCACAGGCAGAGGAACCTACATCATATTCACTTATTTAAGGCAGTTGCATAGATCTGGAAGTGGGTGTTGGCAAAGAGTTCTCTTAAATATCTACTTGCACTGAAACCCAAGGGATCTGAAGGGAACAACTTCTGAGAGATGTCAAAGCCATCGCAGTTATTCACCAATCTCTGTGTAACAATTATGCCCTAAACCTAGTGGCTTAAAATGACTATTTATATTACTTTTCACAGTTTTCTTGGTCAAGAATTTGGACAAGGTTTGGTTGCATGTTTCTTGTAAAGTTCTTGAGGAGAGGAGAGATGAAGACAAGATCTCATTATATAAGCCCTGGCTGGTCTGGTACTCACCATATACCCTAGAGTAGCCATGAACTCATGGCCACAGTTCTTTATCAGCTCCCTGAATGCTGGGGTTATATGTATGTACCACCACACTGGCCTGGCTGGGATTCTGTGTGCACACAGTGCTGCCTGCAGCCACTCAGCAGCAAGGATTCTCTGACAGCTGGTCAGCTTGATCTCGGCTAGAAAGTCCAAAATGTTTTCATTCAGCTTCCTAGGGCTTTGGTAAGGGTGGTTGGAACCCTGGATGCCGCTGTGTCTCTCAGCTTCCCCAAACTGTCTCAGAGCTCTCCACGGGGTCCTTCAAGCAGGACCCTGGGATCAAAGACCATCCAAGACAGTGTTTAAAACAATGAGCAGGAACTGCAGCCCCCTAGTGGCCAGATCTGAACTGGCACAGCATCACTGTGCACTGGCTGATGCCAGGGATTCAAGGAAGGTAGTCACTTCCCAGCGAGGCCATCTTAATCTACCACAGAAACAAATCTAGTTACACAGACAATTGATTGTTTTCCAAGAAGGTGCTTTTCAGAGAAAGGGTCCTAGAGCCAAGCCACCTAGAACTTTTATGGATAGGGGACTGCAGTGCAGAATAGGCATAGACTATCCATGAGAATGTTTGTATCAAACTGAGGATGCTGACAGCTATGTTTTCAAGGTACAATCTAACAAGCTGAGGTAGATCATCATGTCCATGAGGGGTAGAAGAGTCTGGGAGCATGCTGGGCCCTGGGTTTCCATTCTTCACAGGTTCTTCCTCCTAGCCAGGGTGAGGCAGGGGACGGTCACCTCACACAGACACCACTGCTCCTCACATGTAGATTTCCCCTACAACAGGCCTTCCAAGAGGAAGTGCTGAGGTCCCCACAATTCTGTAGGTGGAAAAGTAATCAAAGAATGCACTTTCATTCCTACCTGTGACTTCACTCTTGCTCCTGGAAAAATACAATGGCCATCACTTGAAACCAACTCTCCTTAGTGAAAAGTTGGCCCCTATTTGTACATTTGCACATTGCATAAATAATGAATTTTCACCTATTTTGGAGTTATTGCCAGTGTGTGTGTGTTAAAATGCTGAAACCCAACACTAATGATAATTTTGCATTCTAGTCATCAGATTTCCTTTTATGTTCATGAGAAATACCATGGCGGGTTGCTAAGATGAATGCAGATGCACTGGTTAGGCATTCCCAACCTGCCTATGTAATACCAGAGACTCAATCACATTATATACATCCCAGTGGTGAGACCAAAATCTGGGTACATTCTGACAGCCAGCATGGCATTATAATCTCTTTACTAGATATGGATGCACACAACAATTTGAGGGAAAAACTCGGGAAAAAACATAACCAACATACTTCTGTACTAATTTCCTTTTGTACAGTATCCACTCCCATTCCATGGAGAAATTGAAATCTTACCTGAAAACCAAATGTTTTCTTTTCCTGCCCACCATTCTTGTCATGTAATAACTCTTTTATGTAATTTTAAGAATGTGCTATAAAGTAGTGTTAGGACACTTTCAGGTACAATTAGTCAAAGCCAAATCAAACTACCTGGAACAAAAAGAAATCAGTAGCTGAGACCAGTAGGAACTTGAAAGAAGAGCACACTTCAAGCATACAGAGATGCCAAGGCTTGAATGTTGTCCCCAGTCTCCACCTCTATACCAATGAGTCCTGCTTCTCTTCCCTGCTCTTTCTGTATCTGCCTCATTCTTTCCTATTTGATTTTTCAAAAGTTCTTTCTAAAAGGACAATCATTCTCTCCATTATCATCTAAATTTAAAACCTCACAAGACTAAGTCAGTCTTCTTATAGTCTCTGTTCTGATGTTCACATCTGGACCAAGAAGGCAGAGAGGTGAGAGAGAGGAGAGGGTTCCCCACTGGGCCTGACTGGGTCTGTGCTCACCTTAGAAGTCTGCAGTAAAGCAGGTCCAGGACTGGGAAATGACCATGTT
Organism: Orientallactaga sibirica; assembly: GCA_036365145.1. NCBI lineage: Eukaryota > Metazoa > Chordata > Mammalia > Rodentia > Dipodidae > Orientallactaga > Orientallactaga sibirica. The sequence continues at coordinate 4,826,699 of JAEOAD010002517.1, forward strand.
GATAAAGCTCTTGCTGCACAAGTGTGAGGACCTGAGTTTGGAATCCCATATCCCCCATGTAGCTAGACACTGGCGTGGACATCTATAATCCCAGCAGGTCTCTATGCCAAGATGGGAAGCAGAAACAAAAGAATCTCCTGTAAGTTAGTCTGGTATACACAGCTGTGAACAAAAGACCCTGCCTCAAACAATGTATATGAGAACCAACACCCAAGGTTGTCATCTGAGCTGTACACACATCATGACATATTCATGTCCAAACACACACATAAACATGAACCACACACACACACATTATACAAATATACACACATACACACAAAGCAGATCTGTTAGACTTCCTTGACTCAAGTGCAATTACTTCAATGGTTAGAGGGCAGGCAAAAGCAACACAAGACTACCTCTCCTGACCACTCCAGTGTTTGATTAAGCTGCAAAGTATGTGTTGAAAGAGGTGGCAAAAATACTTCAAAAGAATCTGTTTAAAATGAAAATATTTTATTTTATTCCATTGTTTTATTTGTTGTATTTTGTCTTCTAAGCCCTGTCTCATTCCATTTCACATTTATGCAGCTGGTTACCTCTTCCATCTCAGCACTTACACCTCCTTGCAATGGTGTCACTCCCATCAGCATACAAACATACTGCAGCATTTCCCATCAGAAACAGAGCCTTCTTCCCCAGTTCTGCGTCCACCTCCAGATAGCTCCTTCTCTTCATAGCAAAACACATAAACTGTCTTTCTGCATTCTCTCTTCTTTTCCATCCTAAATCTATCCCAATTAGACGTTCAGTTCCCACTTTTCTCCAAACCCTCTGTTCGCAAGGTCACAAAGTAGAATCTGCTTTACAATTTTTATGGTCTGTTCTCATTCCTCTTGTTCATTGCTCAGCAACCTTTGACACATTCAAGCTGTCTTAAAGGAACCTTGCCTCCTGGATTGAACAGTGCTTGATTTTTGGGTCTCCTCAGATCTTAGTGTCTGCATGTTGTCTTTTTCCTTCCTATCTAGATCTCTTCACACTTCAGAAATCCCTCAGCTCAGTCATCTTTTCTTCATCCCATTTTACTCCTTAGGCAACTTCTTCCAATCTCTTGGTTTTGAAAACCATGTAATTCTGAGGACTCTCAGATTTTTTAATTCCAATTCTATACTCATCTCACAATTGCAGATTCATATATCTATTTCCACTTGAATGTCTTAGGAACATTTCCAACCCAGCATATATGAATGTAATATTTACCTTTGCCAGAGTTTTTCTCCTATATAATCTTTCATAGACATCAATTGCTAGTTCTATTCTAATTGTGCTAGTCAAAAAACTTCAAAATTTTCATTGACTCCTCTCTCGTTGCTATAGCTGACATCTACTGATGTATGTTAAATGCTTAATTGCCAATTTATGGCTTTCTTGTGAAGAGGAGGAACTTTAGGATGTGTCCTATTGGGGACATGGCCCTGAAGGGTATTTTGAAAGCTTGGATCTTTCCTTCCTAATCTCATGAGGTAAACAGCCTTTTCCCAGTCAGCATTTCTACCACAATTGCCATGCTGCCACAGGCCCAAGCAAACAGAACAAAACTTTAGAAGCTGTAAACCAAAATAAGCTTTTCCTCCTTATAGGTTATGGTTCCTTGTCTTCTCATTGGTCAGGTTTGTCTAGGAGCTTTCCCCTTCATCTGGCTGAGTGTTCATTAGTTCCGTACCTGAATTTGGGCAGCTTCCTTGACTTGCTCCAACCTTATTTCCTCGAGTGCATTGAGGGGCAGGAGCATGCTCACTGAAGGTACTCCCCAAACCTGGCTGTCCTGGCTTTCTCTTCAGGTAAGTCTGGCAGAAAGATGCTCCTTATTCCATCTCCCCCACATCCAAATTTCCCTTGTCATAGCCCAGGAGGGCTGAGCTCCATGCATACCACCTAAGCACCCGATCTCTTTGGGCCATTCTTACATCCTGGCGATGCTCCACTTCCTACGCAGTGAGCCTGCTCTACACCGGGTGAGTTCTGCGGCTGTAGCACAGGATGTGGTTGGCCAGAACCACCTCAGTCACCGCGGCATGTCCCACCACTATCCTCATTCCCTGACAACACCAATGCGCTGGGCCCTTTCAGCACAATGCTGATCTCCCAGTGTGGTGTGCCATCCATCAGGGCCAGGTACCATGCTCAACCTGTCTTGGACTGAGTGCACTTCCACTCCCACAGGCTCAGGTGATTAAAAACTCGAGCACCTGTCGGCACCACAGCCGCTCTCATTACCACTTTCACCAATATCAGCTAGTCAAGTGAGGGACCATAGGAGCTACGTAGTTTCCCCTACAGCGGAGAATTCCCTCAACCAATAAAGCGATGGATTCCAGTTCATGATCCCCTCCTCTCAGAGAGAGCACAGGCTTTCTCTGCCTCATACTTTAACTTTAAATAAACTTTGTTCTGCTTTGCCTTTAAACATTTTCCTTTCTCTTATTTCTTTAATTGGCGGAGAAAATAAGCTTAAACTAGGACAACACTTCAGTGGATTTCTTCTTGTTTCTTTCTACTCAGTTTTCCTATCAGTGGACAAAGCTCTTTTTTTCTTTCTTGTTTTTCTTTCTTTCTTTCTTTCTTTCTTTTTCTTTCTTTCTTTCTTTCTTTCTTTCTTTCTTTCTTTTTCTTTCTTTTCCTGTTTGGTTTTTCGAGGTAAGGTCTCACTCTAGCCCAGGCTGACCTGATATTCACTATGTAATGTCAGGGTGGCCTTGCACTCATTGTCCAGAGTGCTGGGATTATAGGCATGCACCACCACACCCACCCTTTTATTTATTTTTTTGCTTGTACATGTGTGTAATGTGGTGTGTACATCTGTAAGTGCCTTTGTGACACTCTCTCACCTGTGGTGGGCTGTGCTCACCTGCAGGCACCAGGCTATAATATAAGATGTGCCAATCCTTTGCTCTTCCATTAGTTCTTAATTGAGATGGATTCTCTTACTGAGCAGTCACTTGCCATTTTATTGTGAGCTCCAGCAATTCCAAAGTCTCTCTGCTCCCTTATGAGACTGGAGTACTGACAGATATGGCCACAGCCAGCTGTTTATGCACATTCTGGGGACTTAATTACAGTGGTCTCTTGGGCTTCTTCAAGCTTTCATCATATTTAACCACTCCACCATCTCTCTGCCCCCCAAAGCACTCTTCTAAAGTCCCATGCTATTGAGCACAGTCAGCTCAGCCCTCCATCTCTGCTAGCTACTGTTTTTCCAACTTCATGGCCTAGTACTCCAATCTAGCTGTTTTTTTTTTTTTTTTCTCTCTCCCTTAAATGTCCCAAATCAAGTCCACATCAAACATCTTGGTACGTAATTTTTTGTGCTGTCTGGAAAACTCTTGCTCCAGTTCTGAGTCTTGCTACTCAGATCTCAGCTTTATTATGGCCTGTTCACAAAGATTTTTCCTAACCTGTTTTCCTCCCTATTCCTCCCCATCCACCATTTGCTATCCTTTTCTCCTTCACCATTGCTCCTCTAAGTATTCACCATGATCTGGCCAAATGTTATTCATTGTTTGTATATTTGTTTATGACTTATCTTCCCAAATAGAATAGAATACTCTTCAGGAGAAACTTAACTCCATGCTGTTCACATCTGTCTATCCTAGAGCAATGCCTGGCTAACAGGAAGTCATGAATAAATTGTTAATGAATGAAGAATGCCAAGGATGCTTGAGAGAAACTGGGAAAAAAATAAGAAAATGCAATTGTCAGGGTAACTGGAACTGGAAAGATTACAGAAATATCCCTTTGCTCAATTAGTTTTTATCAGAGACAGAATATCTCTAACCTAATTATATTTGCAGGAATCTAACTGATTTTTAAATGCTGCTAAAAGGCACAGTAAACACAGTGGAGAATGTCAGGCTTCTTGACAAGAAAATGACAATTGAAGGTTTGTCAGGAATATGTAATGAGCACCTTTTGATTGAGTAGGCTACAATTAATAAGTTGCATTTTAAATTAGTATTTAAGCAAGGCATATGAAATTTGATCATTTCCAGTTACCATTGTAAATTCACTTTAAAAAGTGCTATTTTCCTTACTTTTATGAAAGATTATTGCTACTTTATTATTTACTTTTTAATTTAAAATCTGTTATAAATTTCTGAGAAAATCCAATTCTCTCTTCTCCTTCCCTGTTTAATTTGTTCATTTATACCGTTTTCAAGCTGCACAAATATTGCTAACTAAAAACTTGGCATCTATTTTTCCCAAATGAATCACATCTAGGAAATAGCAATTCTTAAAACTTTTAGAGTCTATACAGGGGCTGGAGAGATGGCTTGGCAGTTAAGGCGCCTGCTTGCCAAGCCTAAGAACACCGGTTCCAATCTCCAGGTCCCACCTTTAGCCAGACACAAAAAGTGACACAAGGGTGCAATGCCACACTTGCCCACAAGGGGGTACACATGTCTGGAGTTCGTTCACAGAGGCTGCTGGTGCACCCATTATCTCTCTCTCTCTCTCTTAAAAAAGTCTATACAGTAAACTATGTCCATGAAGTTCTGTCCATTTGAACTCCCTTGCAAAGGCTCTGTCTCAACCATCCCCACTGAGTTGGCAACCAGCCCCTCCTTACAGACAAACAGAAATGAACAACTCACTAAAAATGAAGAACTTTAGTCTCTGCCCTGAGGTGGAAATTAAAAATTTCCAGCAAAATAATTTCTACCTCCAGAAATACAGATGTACGTTTTTTCTATACATCCTACTAAGTACAAGTAAAAACCCTGCATGATACACCTGTGTGAGCCTGTGTACATATATGAAGAAGGTGATGATTCTGAAAGGTGGAGAGAAGACAGGAAGCTGGCTGAGTCACTCTGTGTTGAACCCATGGAACAACACAGTGGTGATTTCCTCAGGGATTCTGCTGGTCTCTCACATCCCAGACTGTGTATCTCAGTAACTGGGAATATCAACAAGAAGAGACAAAACAGCCCCAATAGAAGCATTTCTCTGGCAAAGGGCCATAAAAAAGTGCAACCTATGAAATCAGAATACTTCTAGAAAACAGCCACTCACTTCCATTCAATTACCAGTGAATAGGCTGTGGTCCTCCCAAGTAAATTCTGAATGGAAGCCTTGACTCCACTCTTCCATGGCATCCAAAGCTCCATCAGGATGGTGCCCAAGAAGACTAGAAAGCACCCAAGACATTTATTCTTGCTGGGTGATGGCAGGTTACCCATCTTAGTGCTAGTGAAACTCACATGGGAACCCTGGAAAATATCCTCAACTCTCCCCCACTGGTGATATCAGAAGAGGTTTTGCAGTAGTAATGAGGCCACATAATATGTGATGAGCAGTAACCATACACTGTAGCCTCCCTGTCCAAGGAGTCAGTGGAGACCTAGAATGCAACCAGAAATTTCATCCCATCCCACGCTGACAAGTAGCTTCACCCTCAGAGGCCAGTGGGGGCTTAGTGGGGGCCTGGCATTCACCCCTACATGACAATAACAAGGTGGCATGTGTGCACACACACACACACACACACACACACACACACACACACACACCTGTAAGATCACCATCAGAGAAAGGCAACTACAAGAGAAGGCCTAAATAACATCCAGAATCTCATAACAAATATACAAATGACAGGTGTCAATCAAATATCATCATCTCCTCATATTTTCAAGCTAAATGAAAAAAAAGAGAAAATAGATGCCAATACCAGGTAACAGATTTTAGAATTATCTGGTAATGCTTTCAAAGGAACCATCAAAAAGATACTCTAGGGCTGGAGAGATGGCTTAGCAGTTAAACGCTTGCCTATGAAGCCTAAGGACCCCGGTTCGAGGCTCAATTCTCCAGGACCCACGTAAGCCAGATGCACAAGGAGGTGCATGCCTCTGGAGTTCGTTTGCAGTGGCTGGAGGCCCTGGCGCACCCATTCTCTCTCTCTCTCTACCTGCCTATTTCTGTATCTCTTTCTCTCAAATAAATAAATAATAAACTATTTTTTTAAAAAAAGATACTCTAAGGAGAAAATCTAAATGTGTGAAGCAAACAAAAATGGGAACTCATGGCAAAAAAAGCAGGAATTACTGAGTGGAAATTTAGAACTGAAAATTACAATAATCAAAATTTTAAATATGATGAATGGTCTGAACACAAAATTGGAGAAGATGGAGGCGAAACCATGAGACTGAAGAAAGACCAATAAAATCAGGGTTTTTCAGGGACCTGTGTAAGCATGACAAAAGAATTAATGTCCATTCGCATGATTGGGAGTACTGGAAGAAGACGAAACAGTACAGCCAAAAAACATCAAATAGATAATGGGTTACAAACTCCCCAAAGTTATCAAAAGGTAAATTTTCTAATTCAAGAGTTGAGTGAGTCCTAAACAGGATAAACTCAAAGGAGCCACACTGAGATACTTTATAGTAGTTTTAAAAACAGAAAGCACCAGAGAAACACCTTCTACCTATAGGGAAAGATAATTCAAATGATTTCTCATTAGAAATCATTAATAGCAAGTGAGTCAGGACTAAGCTGGGGTGTAAAGTCATTGCTGGGTGGCTGACTGGGAGGGCAAGGCCAGCTCAAAAGAAGCTGGGAGCAGGACCCAGCCACACACCAGTGTAAGCATTGTAAGAAAGGGCTGGGCTTGAAGCACCCAGTTCAGTCACTAAGAAAGCCAGGTCTCCCAAGGTCTTACCCAGAATTACCAAGAGGAGCCATGCTCAAAGTTTGCCCTATTCACCCACCCACCCACCCCAATCAAATGGAGAGTCTTCAATCCCACACCCACTTGATAGGTTTAGACATGTTGTGGCAGTTTGAATAGATGGCCCCCAATATATTCAGCATTTCATTACTTTGTAGTTTGGATCTGCAGCCACCTGGCTGGAAGAGGTGTCACTGGGCTGATCTCAGGGTACAGCTTTAAGGTGTGGTGGTGGATTTGCAATTCTAATCTAAAGATATGAAAAGTGCCTGAGTTTCCCCTGGAGTTCCTGAAGTGTGCTGTGTGGTATGGCTTTTGAGTTTTGGCTTGTAACTCCTCCCTCTCTCTCTCTCTCTCCTTAGACCTGTGAAAGCAAGCCAGCTTCTTCTGCCATTATAGAACTTCCCCTGGATCTGTAAGCTTCAAATGCCCTTCTTCCATAACTGTGCCTGGCCTGGAAGTTCATCTCAGTGATCCACCCTGAGGTTGTCTGATACACCAGGCTATTCAACACAGGCTCCACAAGAGCCTTTATTGCTACATCCTCAGTGAGATAACTGAACTCAAGATGGGCAGACCCCAATGCAAAACAAACAATAAATAACACCCAGCAAAGGGATCCCCACCAAGATTACCTACTCACACAATAAAAGCCTCTAATGAAAGCTTAGGGGAACACAAGATAAAGAATCCTAGAATTAAATCTCAACAAGCATTTTAAATAAACTTATTGAAACCATGAAAAAAAAATGGTTGGTTGAATGGGAAGAAATAGGACAAAGAGTAATCAAACAGGAACTTTAAGAATGGCTGAACGAAACAGAAGAAAACTGGCAAAAAGAATTCAAAATACAAATCAAAGCATAGCTCAATGAATTCGAAGAAAGACAACAAACAGTACTGTTTCCTGATTTTTCTTTGGTTTCCTTCAGTCATTTTTTGAGATGCTCTTTGTGGTAGTTTGAATATATGTCCCCCAATATATTCAATGTTTTATTTATAGTTTGCATCTGCAATCACCTTGCTAGAGGCAAGGTCACTGGGGGCCGGTCTTAAGGTGTGGTGATGGTTTGAGATTCCATTGTAAAGATATGCAAATGTGCCTAGCAGGAGTTCCTGAAGTGTGCTGTGTGACCTTTTGGCTGTAGTTTTGCTCTGTGTGCTGTGGTGGCTGGTTGGTTTTTCTCTCTGTTTGGCCCTGTGAAGAGCAGGCTGCTTTTCCTGCCTTTATGGAACTTCCCCTGGATCTGTAAGCTTCAATAAATAATATCCCTTCCTCCATAACTGTGCCTGGTCTGGAAGTTCATCTCAGCGAACCTGAAGCTGTCTGCAACAGTAAAGTGGTACCGAGGAGTGTGGGGTGAGTTGAACCAGACCATGTGGATGTTCGTCTTTTGGAACCTTTGTTTTGGAGGAATGGGCATGGACTTGGTGCTTGTGACTGAAGATGCCTTCTGGAGTGGTAAGCCAAGTTTTATGGACTATTCTGATGAGAGTTTGAGAATGCTAAGTGCAGACAGTATTGAACTTCGAGGCTTGGCTTATGAGCTTTCTAAGGGGAAGGAAAGACTGCAGAGGACTTTGTTGGAACTGGGCTACTGGCATAAGGGATGGCTACATTCTGCTATCCAGGCCCAGAGTGTTTGATCAAGCTTAAATTTGTAATGGACTGATGTGCTTGGCTAAAGATATCGGACTGAGATTTTAAGATTTTAAGTTGAAAACCTGAAGCAAGTTAAAAGTAGAGGCATTGAGACTGGTTTAGCTGCTATTGTCAAACACATTAGCAATCTTAAGGAAGGTGGAAGGAAGGTGGCCTGACTTGATTTACATTAAAACAATGGAGAGGATGCCTGAGGAAAGACTGTTAAAAATGCAAATTCTTGAAAGAGCTGACTGGAGAAGGAACCTGCTTTTCAAGGCTGTGGTTTATTTCATCCCTGGATTAAGAATATGGCTGTGTCCTGCACACCTGGTATTAGTTTTGGAAGCATGAAAATGCATGGAGTGGTCATGAGTTGCACACGGTTCCAGGAGCGCTGCTGAGATGCAGCATGAAGGCAGGGCATGAAGTCCCTGAGGAATAGGCTGGAAGAGCCTTTTGGAAGATGGACCGTGGTTTGCATGGAGACCTGAAGATGTTTTGATATACCAGGACTGTGCAAAAGGGCTACCATGGAGTGCAGTGTTGGCCTAGGATGAAAGTTTTCCTGGCAACTCTGCCAAGCTGAGGGGCGGAATTGGAAAACATGGAGACTGTTAGTCTCTGGTTATATTGAACTTGAACTGCAGAAGTTTGATGACGGCTGATGGTGGTTGAGTTTGCATGTTATAGTCTCTCCTTGCTATGCCTTATACCAGTTTAAAATGTTTACTCTGTGCCTTTACATGTTGAAAGTTTTTAACTTGTTTGATTTTACAAGACTCACTATCTTAGGATGATCAAGACTGTGAGAACCTTTGAAATTGACTGAGTACAATTTACAATGTGTGATAGTTATAAATCTATTGGGGCCAGAGCTAAAAATATTGGGGGCCAGGGGCGGAATGTGGTAGTTTGAATATATGTCCCCAATATATTCAATGTTTTATTTATAGTTTGCATCTGCAATCACCTTGCTAGAGGCAAGGTCACTGGGGGCCAGTCTTAAGGTGTGGTGATGGTTTGAGATTCCATTGTAAAGATATGCAAATGTGCCTAGCAGGAGTTCCTGAAGTGTGCTGTGTGACCTTTTGGCTGTAGTTTTGCTCTGTGTGCTGTGGTGGCTGGTTGGTTTTTCTCTCTCTGTTTGGCCCTGTGAAGAGCAGGCTGCTTTTCCTGCCTTTATGGAACTTCCCCTGGATCTGTAAGCTTCAATAAATAATATCCCTTCCTCCATAACTGTGCCTGGTCTGGAAGTTCATCTCAGCGAACCTGAAGCTGTCTGCAACACTCTTGTTGAGTGGTGTCTTAATTTTCTTCATCCATCCTTTGACGCAAGCACACAATGTTGCACATGCACACACATCTGGAATTATTCACAGCAGCTGAGAGGCCCTTGCACACCCATTCTCTCTCTACCTCTTCCTCTCTGTCTCTCTGTCTTTCTCTCTCAAATAAAAATTCAGGTCATAGACGTACAGGAAGAGAAGGAAATAAAGGCCAAGGGCATAGTGAATATCTTCAACAAAATTACTAAAGAAAAATTTCCCAACCTCACAATAGAGAGACTGACCCAATTATAGGAGGTGCACAGGACACCAAATAGGACCAGGGAATAGACACCCCATGACACATAACAATCAAAACACTAAGCACAGAAAGCAAGGAGAGAGTACTAAAAGCTGACAGAGAAAAACAGCTCACAACATACAGAAGTAAGCCCATCAGAATTACCTCAGACTTTTCAGTAGAAGTGCTTAAAGTCAGAAGAGCTTGTAATGAAGTATTTCAAAAACTAAATAACAGGGCTGGAGAGATGGCTTAGCGGTTAAGGTGCCTGCCTCCTAAGCCTAAGAACTCTGGTTCCAATCTCCAGCGGTTCCAAACTCCAGGTCCCAGGTTTAGCCAGATGCAAAGTGACGCAAGGGCGCAATGCCGCACTTGACCACAAGGGGATGCACACATCTGGATTTCATTCACAGCAGCTGAGAGACTGCTGGCACACCCATTCTCTGTCTCCCTCTCCCTCTCTCTCTGTCTGTCTCTCTCTAAGTCTCTCTCTAAAAAAATAAAAATTAAAAATTAAATAAAACTAAATAAAAATGACTGCCAATCCAAATTACTATACCCAGCAAAAATATCTCTCATAATAGACCGTGAAAGAAAAACCTTTCATGATATAAACCAGCTAGATGATTACATGAGCCAAACCAGCCCTACAGAGAATACTGTATAGAACACTCCACACCCAGGAGATGAACCAACAAGCACAAGAGGGGGAAAAAAGAAACAATCAGAACTAGATTGTTCATAAAAGCATGTAATGACCAAAACAACACCAAACTTCACAAAATTATCAAAAGACAGAGATTAACTCATACCTTAAAATTGTAACTCTGAACATAAATAGCCTCAATTCCCCAATCAAAAGACACAGGTTAACAGACTGGATCAAGAAGCTGGATCCATCCATTTGCAATAATAGTAATAGAATTTACTATCCCACTATTGTCAATAAACAGATCCTCTAAGCAGAAAATAAACAGAAACAATGGAGCTAAACAATGTCATAGATCAAACGGACTTAACAGACATCTATAGAACATTCCACCCTAATTTTACTAAAGACACATTCTTCTTAGCAGCTCATAGAACCTTCTCCAGAATAGAATACATACTAGGTCATAAAGCATATCTTCACAAATTCACAAAAAATGGCATAATTCTCTGCATTATATCTGACCACAATATATTAAAACTAGAAATCAACAACAATAGTAACAACAGAAAACACACCAACTCTTGGACACTGAACAACTCATTATTAAATAATGAATGGGTTGCTGAAGAAATCAGAAAGGAAATCCATAAATTTACCAAACTGAATGACAATGAAAATCCAACATACCAAAATGAATGGGACACAATGAAGGTAGCTCTAAGAAGGAAGTTCAATAACTACATTACAAAAACAGAGAGATTTCAAATAAACAACTTAAGTATCCTTTTGAAGGCACTGGAAAGACAAACTGGCTAAACCCAAAAGTACCAGAAGGAAAGCAATTATCAAGATCATAGCAGAAATCAACAAACTTTAAATAAATAAAACAATTTTAAAAAGATTGATGAAATGAAGGGCTGGTTCTAAAATTTATAAAGAACTCAAAAAGTTAAGCAATAAAAAAAAAATCAAACAACCCACTCAAAAAGTTAGGTGAGATTTGAACAGAGAATTCTCAAAGGAAGAAATACAAATGGCCATTACACATTTAAGGAGATGTTCAAATCATCAGAGAAATACAAGTCAATACAACTCTGAGATTCCATCTCACTCCAGGCAGGATGGCATTCATCCAAAGTCAAATGACCATAAATGCTGGTGAGGCTGTAAGGCAAAGAGGAACCCTTACCCACTTCTGGTGGGAGTGCAAACTTGTACATCCATTATAGAAATCAGTATGGAGCCTCCTGAAAAAGTGAAAAATAGATTTATCATTTGATCCAGCAATACTACTTCTGGCCATATACCCTTCTGGCTATATACCTATATATGTAGTAAATAGTTCACTCTTTACTACAGATACTTTTTCAGCCATCTAGGAACTATAATCAGCACAGATGCCCATCAATTGAGGAATGCACAATGAAGATGTGGTACATATACCCAATAGAATCCTACTCAGCAGTAAGGAACAATGAAACAACAAAATTTACCAGTAAATGGATGGAATTGGAAAAAGAATCATTCTAAGCAAGGCCACACAGACACAGAAAGACAAATGCCTCATGTAATCTCTCATCTGTGGTTCCTAACTGGGATCAATGAGAGATGAGTACAAATGGTAGTCAGCACCAAGAATATGGCATAAAACTAAAATGACACCAGTGGAAAGAGGAACTAGGGCGAGAGGAGAAGAGGAGTTACCTAAAAAGTTAGGAGAGGACAGAATATTGGGAGTAGGGTGTCTTGGAGGAATAGAGGATAGGGAGAAAATTATACAAAAGTTAAGATGACATGAATCAGTTCCATACTAACTGTACTTCTGACTACCATTCTAGAAGTTAAAAATCACCAATAAAGGGGAGGACAATCCAGACAGAAGATGGAAATAGCTTAATCTTCTTACAACCATGGACTTTGGCCAGTAACTCCCAGGCCCAGAGTTGGGTTGCCCCCCACAGTGAGCTGCTGGCCAGTGAGATCCATGAGGTCCCCAAAACAATATAGGCCATTGCCAAAACAATTGATTACCTGCCAGTGCTAAAAGGTAAGACCCTGTTGCTGACAACATCATAGACTACAGTCACAGGACATCAGATTACCATGCTGGAAGTGAAAAGTCAACAAGCTCCCTCCTGGCTAGCCATCATAGTGTTGGAGAACACTATGAAAGCTGCTGAAAGAAAATGGTCACCTGCATGAATAAGCAGGAGGGCCCTGCAGACCACAAAATCAACCAGCTGGACAGAAGTACACACTTGTATGATAGTGGTATGCATAGTCAGGAAACTTATACTTTAAAATGAAGTCCCCACTACTCTAAGAAATAAGAGTGGGCTTGCACACCAAATATTTCTCAAATAACTTTGTCCTCATTAACTCAAACTGCTCTCACTCTTGGTTGGAGAATCTGCTTCATTTTATAGATGGCAGAGGAAAAGAGGAGAACCAAGATCCATAATAAGACAAGAAGATAACCAACTGCCAACCATAAGACTTGCCACCTCTTCCATACCTGCCAAGGCCCAGGAGAACTGGAAGTGGAAGCAGCACCATGAACACTGTCTTACTGATAGCCTTATAACCAGCTCCACGGTGATGGTGGCAGACACAGTGATCATGCACAACCTATCAAAGCAGAAATCTAGAGGCTACAAAGAACTCAACACTAAATCAGACTGCTAACAGGCTCAGGGATCATTGTGGAAGAAAGGGCAGAAAGATTATAAGAGCCACAGGGTGGGTGGGAATACCCTGATGCACAGTCCCGCACTATCCCATTAGGACTAACTGAGGCCTTCATGACCTCCCAGTAAATCCCATAACCTTGAAGAGGAGGGTCCCAGGGAAACAGGAACAGGGTAAACGGAATAAAAGGTCATAAATAAATAAATAAATAAATAAATAAATGGAAATCATTGACAGCAGAAGGAAATGGCATAGCATTGTCCCAAAGCTAAATGCAAGACTAAAGCTGTCAACCTCATGAATATATCCTTCAGATATATAGAACAAAAACAAGACATGCCCAGATGAAAGAAAACTACATCTGTTGGCAGCAAAGTTACACTAGATGAGTAGCTAAAGGAAATTTTCTACACAAATGGAAATGAGAAAAAAAAAAAAAAAAACAGAAACATCAAGAAGAAAAACATAAATACTAGATGTAAAAATACAGGTAAATACAAGAAACTTCTTATCAGTTGTCTAAGTGATATTTCATAGAAAGAACAAATTATTATTATAATGTTTGAAATAAGAGTGTCGGGAATACTTAAGATGTTTATAACATAAATTGGGAGAAAGGAAGGATGTTAAAAATTGCTACACCTTGCTGGACCTAGTGAAATGATGATAGAGAAAAGATTGTGACAAATATGTACATAGAAGTAACAACTGCAGCAACTCCTGAGGTAACTAGTAGGAGACACACCTAAGAAACTTTATAAACCAAATAGAGAGTGCAAAAACATCCAAGCAATTTATAGGAAATCAGAGAAAAGGAAAATCAAGAAATAGAAATAGAAAAAATAGAAATAGAAAAGGCAAAACAAAACCAAAAATAAAAGACATGGTTACTACAGATCAATAAATATTGAAATATAAATTGTTTCATATCCCAATTAAAATACTAACATTAGTTAATGAGTAAAAAATATGACCCAACTCTAAACTATCTATAAGTAATTTATTTCAAATATACTGACATATACAGGGTAAAAAGAAGATGAAAAACCTATTACATCATTTGGGCATAAATCAAAGGTGAGCAGAAGTGGCTATACTTTATTGAATAAAATAAATGGGAGGAAATGAAATTCAAACTAGACAAGCTAATATTAAATAATGATAAAACAGTCAGTATACCAAGAAGACAGAGCAATATTGCATATATGTGGACCAGTCATCAGAGATACAAATTATGGGGGAATAAAAGAATGTAATTGAAAGGAAAAATAAATAATTTCATAATTATCAACAGACGTCAACACTTCTTTCTCAACAACTGTTAGAGCAATTAAAGAGAAGTAAAAGCAATGACCTAGAATTCAACAATATCATCAACCAACATTTACAATAGACATTTATAAATGCAAATTAACCAGATTCATTTTGTTTTCAAGCATCCTAATACATGTAGCAAAATAGACCACATCTTGACCTATAAATCATACCTCTATAGACTTACAAGGATTGAAATATTAGAGCATGTTCTCACAAATGAAGTTAAACTAGAAATCATTAGCACAAAAATAGAAGTAAAATCTGCAAACACTCAGAAACTATTCTAAATTTTTCCGACTAACCCATTGTCCCAAGAAGCATTTTGAGACAATGTTTTTAAAAGGTACATGGAAGTGAATTGGAATGAAACACAGAATGTCAACACTTCTGAGATATAGTAAAAGCAATAGTAAAAAGGAAATTTATAGTATTAAAATCATACATTAGGAATGAAAATTTTGAGGCTGGAAAGATGGCTTAGTGGTTAAGGCACTTGCATGCAAAGCTAAAGGACCCAGGTTTCATTCCCCTGAGCCCATGTAAACCAGATGCACAAAGGGGCACATGCGTCTGGAGTTTGTTTGCAGTGGCTGAAGGCCCTGGTGCACCCATTTAAAAAAAAGGGGGGGGGAGAAGTGAAAATTTCTAAGTTTGTTTTCTGATAAAAAATAAAGATGCAAGGCCTTGTGGTTCATGCATATAATCCCATCACTGGGAAGACTGAAACCTAGCCAAATAAATGAATTCTAAGTTCAAAAAGAGATCTTGTCTCAAGCAATAAGGTGGAGAGTCATTGAGGAATATCCTAACATGGGCCTCTGGCACATGCACACGCATGCACACACACACACACACACATTTGCACATACATGAACACTGACACACATATGAACATACATGCACACATGCACACAAAAAGAAAGTGCAATATTGGACTGGAGGGGTGGCTTAGCAGTTAAGGCATTTGCCAGCAAAGCCAAAGGCCCCAGTTCGAGTCCCCAGGACCCACATTAGCCAGATGCACAAGGTGGCACATGGGTCTAGAGTTTGTTTGCAGTGGCTGGAGGCCCTGGCGTGCCCATTGTCTCTCTCTCTCTCCTTCTCTCTGTAAAATAAATAAATAAAAATAAAAAATATTTTTAAAAAAAGAAAGCACAATATCATTTACAATCATTCAAAAACATATTTAATATTAATTTAACAAAACACAGGACTCATTGAAAATTACACAAACACATGAATTGAAGATCTAGATAAATAAATTTTATTCTTCAGATTGGAGGATTTTACATATTAATGATTTTAGTTCTTATCAAACTGAAATAAAATTGAGTTTTTAAGAACAATTCCTATCAACATTCCAGGAAGAATCTTTAGACCTAGACAAGATCTCTTTTAGATGGAAGTACATGGATCTAGAATACTTTGAAATTTTTGAGTGAGTTCTGAGGAATAACTTGTTCCAAGAATTATCACATAACTACAGTAATCATGATATGTGGCATTTACAGACAGACAAATACACAAACAATGAAATGTAATAAAGAATGCAGAAATAGTCCATGCAAATATGCTCAACTTTTGATAAAGATGGAAAGCAACTCAGAGGGGTAAACTTATTAACAAATAATGGAACTTGGAGATAGATATACAGACAATGAACTGCTAGCTAATGCTTTCAGGTGATGAAACACTACTTAAAATGGACCAGACATTAATATAAAACTATAAACCTTTGGGGGAAAACACAGGAGAAAATCATTGAGGTCTAGAGCTAGGAAAAAATTTAAACATGACACCAAAATCATGATCCATAAAGGAAAATTTAAACAGTGGATTTCATCAAAATTAAAAACTCTTATTCCATAAATAAATCCTGTTTATGATCTAAAAATTCATGCTGGAGAATTGAAGAAAGTACTTGCATATCACATATTCAACAAAGGACCAGCATCTAGACTATATAAGCAATATTTAAAACCCAATAGTAGGGCTAGAGAGATGGCTTAGCGGTTAAGGCACCTGCCTCCTAAGCCTAAGAACGCTGGTTCCAATCTCCAGCGGTTCAAATCTCCAGGTCCCACATTTAGCCAGATGCAAAGTGATGCAAGGGCGCAATGCTGCACTTGACCCCAAGGGGGCGCACACATCTGGATTTCATTCGCAGCTGCTGAGAGGCTGCCGGTGCGCCCATCTCTATCTGTCTTCCTCTTCCTCTCTCTCTCTGTCTCTCTCTGTGTCTCTCTCTCAAAAAAAAAAAAAAAAAAAATAGTAAAAGAATCCACTTTTTTTTTTTTTTTTTTTGGTTTTCTTGAGGTAGGGTGTCACTCTGTCTCATGCTGACCTGGAATTCACTATGTAGTCTCGGGGTGGCCTCGAACTCATGGCGATCCTCCCACCTCTGCCTCTTGAGTGCTGGGATTAAAGGCGCCACCATGCCCGGCAAGAATCCACTTTTAAAATGAGCAAAAGATATGACATTTCACTGAAGATGATATATGCAAGGAAAATAAGTATGAAAAAGATGTTTAATATCATTCAATATTAGGGAAAATGGAAAATAAAAGCACAATGAGGAGCTAGGGAGATGGTCAGTGAGTAAAGTATTTGTCTCCGAAGTGTGAGTACCTGAGTTTAGATTCCCAGACTCCATGTAAAAGCTGAACTTTATGGTGGACATCTGTAACTCTAGTGTGCCTACAACAAGAAGAAAACCCCTTTTCTGGGTTTCTGGTAAACAACTATCAGAGACCCTACCTTAAATGAGGTGGATGGTGAGGACCAACACCTTGTTCTCTGACCTCCATGTACATGCCATGGCATGCACACACCCACACTCATACACAAGAATACACACACCAGAAAGCACAATGGCATGGAACTGCATACCGGACACCATGATTAAACTGAAAAATAGTGGCAGTGACCAAATGCTGGCAAGAATGCAGAGAAACCGAATTTGCTAAATGGTGCCAGTGTGAATGAAAACTGGGAAGGCTATGTCCACCAGAGTTGGCAATTTCACTCAGCAATTTTGTTAGAGGATATTTATCCCACACACAAAAAAAAATGAAAACATACATTCACACAATACCAATATTTATAGTAGCCTTATTTGTGATAGCAAAATTAGTGAAAATCATCTAGATTCCTTCACCAGCTAAATGATTAAACAAAGTATGGCATAGCTGTGACAAAAGTATAATCCAGCAAAAAAAAAAAGGAAAAAAAAAAGAAACGACTATTGATGCACACACACACACACACACACAAATTAGGGGTTGGAGAGATGGCTTAGTGGTTAAGGCACTTGCCTATGAAGCCTAAGGACCCAGGTTCAATTCCCTAGTACCCACGTAAGCCAGATGCACAAGGTGGCACATGCATCTGGAATACATCTGCAGTGGCCACAGGCCCTGGTACAATCCCAATCCCTCTCTCTCTTTCTCTCTCCCTCTCTCTCTTTATCTCTCTTTCTCAAATAAAAAAAACAAATTAAGGCTGCACAGCTGGCTTAGCAGTTAAGTCACATGCCTGAAAAAGCCAAAGGACCCAGGTTCAATTCCTGAATATCCATATAAAGCCAGATGTACAAGGTGGCACATGCATCTGGAGTTCATTTGCAGTAACTAGAGTCTCTGGTGTGCCCATTATCTCTCTTCTCTCTCTCTCTCTCTCTCTCTCTCTCTCTCTCTCTCTCTCTCTCCCCTCTCTCTGTGTGTCTCAAATAAATAAATAATTAATTAAAATTAAAATTAACAAATTATATGAATCTCCACAGAAGTATGCTGAGTGAAACAGTCAGTTCCATTGCAGTCTGCATTATTCCATTTGCACACCATTCTTAAAATGACAAATATGACAACAAGGAACAGATGAGCTGGTGGAGGGGAGAAGAGACAGGAGGAGATGTAGCTGCAGAAAGCACTACAGGGATCCTTGTTAGGATGCTGTTCTGTATCTTGAGTGTGTCAAGTCACATCCTGATTATGGTATTGTTTCACCATTTTATAAGATGTTACTACTAAAGAAAATTAGGTGCAAACAATCTATTCTTTTGTATATTGCTTGTGAACATCCAATTATCTTGAAGGAAAAAAGGTTTAACATTTAAAAAATAGAAATTCTTTGCTGGCAATTTGAACTTGGAGATATTTCACAGGGGAGGCTGAGGAAAAACAGATGAAGCCAGAAAACCTGCAGAAGTGACTAGAAATGAAGCAAACATGGCAGATAAAGGAAGGATGAGCTATGAAATAATGTTCTTCATATGTTAAAGTGCCATTAGATAAATATGTACTATACAATATACATGGTTATATTATACAGTTACATAAAATGTAGACAAGATATTTAAGGCTTATATCTATCAAAAAATATCAGTGATGGGCCTGGAGAGATGGCTTAGTAGTTAAGCATTTGCCTGTGAAGCCTAAGGACCCTGGTTTGAGACTCGATTCCCCAGGACCCACATAAGCCAGACATACTAGGTGGCGCATGCATCTGGAATTTGTTTACAGTGGCTGGAGACCCTGGCATGCCCATTCTCCCTCTATCTATCTGCCTCTTTCTCTTTTCTCTCTCTCTCTCTGTTGATCTCAAATAAATAAATTAAAAATAAACAAACAATTAAAAAACATATCCGTGATTCTTGGCTTCTCCTACATAAATGAATTTCCATAAAATTTTGTTTATTTTTAATGAAGAAAACTAGGTCCTACTCCAGGTAAATCCCTGGATAACTGAACAAACTCTGATGACTGAGAATCCTTTTTAAAAAATGTTTTTATTGGCAACTTCTATACTTACAGACAATAAACCATGATATTTCCCTCCCCTCCCCCACTTTCCCCTTTACAACTCCACTCCCCATCATATCATATCCCCTCACTCTCTCTCCATTACTATCTCTTTTATTCTGATGTCATCATCTTTTTCTCCTATTGTTATTACCTTCCAGTGAGGTGTTGGCCAGGGAGGTCCCTGTTGCCTCAAAACATTACAAACTATTGCCAAAGCCCTTGGTTTATCATGAGAAACAGATGGTAAGAACCTATTGCTGATGACCTCACATACCTGGGCAGCAAAGTCACTGAGATCAAGCTGGTGCTGAGCCAAAAACCTTCTCCCTGTAGACCAGCCAACTGAAAGCTGGAAAAAGCTGCACTGCATGCAGCTGGGAGACAGAAGTCATCAGCGGTGAAAACAGTGGACACTGGAAGCCTCAAATTTGGCCAGACAGGCCAAATGACCAAATGGGTGTAATAGTGGCATGTCTGCTCTGGGGGAAACCAACTGCCCTGTAATTTGGTTGGAGGCCCACTCTGTGGGAGGAAATACATGCCTGGTACTGAAAACCTAATCAAAAACCTATGGCAGGGGAGGACATGAGCCTTAGCAGTATAAAGCCTGCTCTTGTCTGGCTAAATGTATATATTATTCCCACCAAACTTCCCTGAAAGCACTATACTTAATGTTCATATTCATATATTAATGCTACTCTCACTTCTGGTTAGAGAAGCTTCTCTTTTCAGATGGAGATGACCACTGGGATGACCCAAAAGGCAACAGAGTGATGAGAAGAAGGGACAGAGGAGTGTCCAGCACTAAAACATCTCTATCACACCCTCCAAGGCTCAGGATCCATTGAGGAAGAGGTGGCGGAAAGAATGTAAGAGCTAGGAATGAAGAAATGGCTTTAAGGCATTTGCCTGTAAAGCCTAAGGACCCCGGTTCATTTCCCCAGGACCCATGTAATCCAGATGCACAAAGGGACACATGCATCTGGAGATTGTTTGCAGTGACTAGAGGCCCTGGCACCACCCATTCTCTCTTTCTTTCTATCTGCTTCTTTCTCTCTCTCAAATAAATAAATAATAAAATATTTTTTAAAAAAAGAATGTAAAAGCCAAAGGAAGGGTACTACTCCTTACAAATGCAATTGTCCAGACAGAAATTGGCCTCAATATCCATGACCTTGCAGTGCCTAGCAATACCTTCACAAGACCCTCATAATAGGAGAAAAAGGCAATGACATCCCTTTTAAAATTGTTCTTAATGATCATTTTTAACTTTAAACATTTTGGTGACACCCCTCATAAATATACAAAATGTGCTATGATAATAATCCCCTTCCTCCACTCTCTTTTCCCCCACCCATCCTCCATGGAACCCCTTCTTCTTTTCCACCAGTCTTTATTATATTTTGGAGTCATTTTTGCTTCGCATTATGCATGTCTTGTGCAGGAAGTGACAGACTATGTGAGGTCATGAATGCCACTCCTATTTTGTGTCTGGAAGACAGTGTTCCAAAGTACTTCCTTCCAGCATTTGGCTCTTTTTTTGCTACCTCTTCTGTAATAGTCCCTGAGCCATGGAGGGTGTGGTAGGAATGTGTCATTTAGTGGTGAACACTAAAACTAATCCTGGGGTTGTGCCGATGGCTCACTGGGTAAAGTGCTTGCCACACAAGCATGAGGATAAGTGTTTAAAACCTTAGAATTCACATAAAATACAGGCATTCTGGTATCCTTCTGTAACCCCAGTGCTTGGAAAAGAAAGACAGGAATCCCGGAGGCTCACTGGCTAGCTATTCTAACCAAATTAGCAAGCTGTAGGTTCAGTGAGAGACCTTGTCAGTAACATAGTGGAAAGAGGAAGGTATTCAACATCTATTTTTATTTATTTTATTTATTTGAGAGAGAAAGAGGCAGATAGAGAGTGGTGTGCCAGGACCTTCTGCCACTATAAATGAACCACAGATGCATGTGACCCCTTGTGCATTTCGCTTACGTGGGCCCTGGGGAATCGAACCTGGGTCCTTTGGCTTTGCAGGCAAACACCTTAACCACTAAGCCATCTCTTCAGCCTTAGCCCTCAACATGTATTTTTTGCCTTCATATACATATGGCAATCACACACATGTGTGTGAGTACACATATGCAATCTGGCACATATAAACATGGCTGTATACTCCACATATTCGTGTGTACACATACATACGCAAAATAAACCCAATAATTCACTTCTAGGAATATAAACAACAAAATGAATGCCAGTGGTTACCAAAAAACATGTTCTGTGGCCTGTGGCAATGATTTAGTAGTGAAATGCACTGTCTCTACAAGCCTGATGACTAGTTCAATTCCCAGTGCCTACATAATGCCCCATGCAAAAGCAGTACATACATTAGTAATATCAATGCACCTACAGCAATGGAGGGTGGACTCAGAAGCTCATAGGGCCAGCTAGTCTGCCTCTCATTGGTAAAAACAAGAGAGGTCTTGTCTCAATCAAGGTAGAAAGAGAGGACCAACACCAAAGTTGTCCTCTGACCTTCGCACACTCACCATAGATTATGCTAACCAGACACACACACTATCACCACCCCTACCATTATCATCACACTCAAACACACAGTTTTTTTTAATTAAAACATTTTCTAGACAAAGAACAACACTATTCACAGTCTAAAACTAATGATTAACCAAAATCCCAAGTACAATAGAATAAGTAGCAATCAACCACTCCATGCACCAACAAGGAGGAATCTCAGAAATATATAAAAGTAGCTAGATACAAAAGAGTATATATTGTATGATTCTCAGAGCATTAAATTCAACAACAAACAACTTTGCTGCAAGACAGCTGCTACTTTTGGCACTGGGGAGATTGTGACTGGAAGAGAAATTAAAAGAGCTTTCCTTAATGCTTATGTTTTTCTGCTTCTTAAACTGACCCAAAAGCATGTGTATATGCAGTTTAGGAAAATTAATTGAGCTGTGCACTTAGGATATATATACACTATGTAATTCAAAAGGAAAGCAAACCTAAATTACCCATAACAAACAAATGAGCTATAAGGCAGTTTAAGTTTTTAAACCACAACATAATGAAAGTTAAAATACATAGTTAAAGGGCTGGACAGATGTCTTAGTGGTTAAGGTGCCTGCCTGCTAAGCCTAAGAATGTTAGTTCCAATCTCCAGGTCCCACGTTTAGCCAGATGCAAAGTGACGCAAGGTTGCAATGCTGCACTTGCCCACAAGGGGGTGCAAGTGTCTGGAGTTCACAGCAGCTGAGAGGCTGCTGGCTCGCCCATTCTCTGTCTGTCTTCCTCTTCCTCTCTCTCTCTCTGTGTCTTTCTCCAAGCCAAAAAAAAAAAAAATAGTTAAAGAAAAGTTGATATAATAGGGAAGAGGAGGAAGAGGTAGCCATTGAGATCCCAGCACCAATACTAGACCATAACACAAATGGACACATCTATTTTTATTGGTGGGGCTGGGAAGGTGTATGATGTGTATATATGTGTGTGTGTGAGAGGACAAGCTTGCCTTCCATCTCATTTGAGACAGGGTTTATCCTTGTTCATTACTTCCTTTACCAGTTTACCTGGCCCATGAGCTTCTGGGAGATCCTCCTGTCTCTGCTTTCCTTCTCAATATTTGTATGCTGGGATTACAGACACTCACACTATAGAATCTGGATTTTTATGCAGGTTCTGGGGATATGAACTTGGGCACTCATATTTGCATGGCAAACACTTTACCCACAGAACTATCTCTGCAGCCCTACTTGGACACATTTCTTACCTTCTCTGGAGGCATCTATGTAACAGATTCTATCTCACTATCTTGCAGCACTGTTATACTATCACAGAATGTGAATGAGAAGCATAATACTTGGACATGGCTCCATTAGTACTCATTTGTCTTCTTCCCTTCCTTGACTCTAAAATAAGATATGAATATGTTTCATGCAAAACCCTCTGCTGGCCTGGGGAGTAGCTCAGGTGGTAGAGTTCTTGCCTAGCATGCATGCAGAAAGCCTTAGGTTCGATTCCTAGCACTGCATAAAACTGAACATGGAGGCACATGCTTGTAATCCTAGCATTAAGAATGAGGCACGAAGATCAGAAGGTCAAGATCATCTTCAGCTATATAGTGAGATCAAGGCCTATCTGGGCTACATAAGACTTTGTCTCACAGAATAAAAGGTTATCTCAAAACCTGATGCTATATTCTTAATATAGTAAGGGGGAAAATGAATAGCTCAGTACCATTATAGGAAAACTTAGTACAATGGAATGCTCATACCAGTTCAGAATTGGGAAATGCCAAAAGATTTTAAAATATTTATATTTGCATTATTTTCTGGGGTAGAAAAGGAAATATTATGTGCTAAAATGAACTACTAGACAGGCAAACATCTGCCTTAGCAACCATATCCATGCTGCACAATATGATGTCTGAAAGAACACTGAGACAGCATTTTCAATACTCTAGAGTTGCACTTCTGACTCAGTGTGGTGTCATGAAAATGTGTGTCACAGATGTAAGTGTTGATCAAACTCCAGCAACTAAATTCATATGAAGATATTGAATAATTTCAGGATGAATGAGTCAGCATAAGTGTATTTCATTTAAAGCAGTGCATTGTTAGATGTTTCAAGAGGACCTGCTACCCATAAGTCATAACACAATGGCAAAGTGTGACTTGATTCATGGAAGTCAATATAATCACAGATATGAAAGTCAGGAACATAGAAAAGAAAGCAACAATGACAAATTTAGCAAGAAAATTGAGATCTTTAAAAAAACAACATGCAGGAGTGGACAGATGGCTTAGCAGTTAAGGCATTTGACTGTGAAGCCTAAGGACACATGTTCAATTCTCCAGGTCCCATGTAAGCTAGATACACAGTGACACAAGCATGCAATGTTGCACATGCACACAAGAGGGCGCACACATCTGGAGTTTGATTGCAATGGCTGGATGTCCTGGTGCACCAATCTCTCTCTCTCTCTTTCTCTCCCTCTCTTTTCCTCTCTATCCATCTCCCCCTCAAAAATAAAATACATGCCAGGCATGGTGGTGCACATCTTTAATCCCAGCACTCAGAAGGCAGAGGTAGGAGGATCGCTGTGAGTTCAAGGCTGCCCTGAGACTACATAGTGAATTATAGATCAGCCTGAGCTAAAGTGAGACCCTACCTCAAAAAACCAAAAATAAATACATAAATAAAAAATAAAATAAAATAAAATGCACACTGAGTGTGGTGGCACATGCCTTTAATCCCAGGGACACTTGGGAGGCAGAAGTAGGAGGATCGCTGTGAATTTGAGGCCACCCTAAGAATTCCATGTCAGTCTGGGCTAGTGTGAGACCCTACCTCAAAAAAACAAAAAATAGGGCTGAAGCCGGGTGTGGTGGCTCACGTCTTTAATCCCAGAACTTGGGAGGCAGAGGTAGGAGGATCACCGAGAGTTCGAGGCCACCCTGAGAATACATAGTTAATTCCAGGTCAGCCTGGACCAGAGTGAGATCCTACCTTGCAAAACCAAAAAAAAAAAAAAAAAAAAAAAAAAAAATAGGGCTGGAGAGATGGCTTAGCGGTTAAGGCACCTGCCTCCTAAGCCTAAGAATGCTGGTTCCAATCTCCAGCAGTTCCAATCTACAGGTCCCACGTTTAGCCAGATGCAAAATGACGCAAGGGTGCAATGCCACACTTGACCACAAGAGGGCGCACGCATCTGGATTTCATTCGCAGCAGCTGAGATGCTGCTGGCGCGTCCATCTCTATCTGTCTTCCTCTCCCTCTCTCCCTGTCTCTCTCAAAAAAATAAAATAAATAAATAAATAAATAAAAATAAAATAAAATACAGGCAGTAAAGTAATGTTGGAAATGAAAGACTTGAGTAATAAAAATCAATAGAAAATATCATGAACAGACTAGACCAAGCAAAGGGAAGAGTATCAAGGGTAGAAGACAAGTTGAGGATACTACATTCAGAAATTAACAAGGAAAAATATATATGGGCACAACATCCAGGAACTCTGAGATCAGTGACCAAACCTAAGAATCCACAAGATAGAAGGAAGAGATTAGATTAAAACTAAAAGCATAGAAAATCTATTAATGAAATCACAGCAAAATTTCCTCAACTTTAAGAAGAAAAATCAACTTTCAAACACAAAAGACATTTAGAATCACAAGTAGACATGACCAGAGAAGAACCTCTAGTTGAGACATAGTAATCAAGATGTCAAAGTAAAAAAAGAAAGACGCAAAATTATGGATATAAGATTAAAACAACTCATAGCCAGGACTGGTAGTACACAAATGTGTAATCCCAGCACCTGGTAGGTAGAGGCAGGAGGATCAAAATTTCAAGGTCAGGGCTGGAGAGATGGCTTGGCAGTTAAGGCACCTGCCTGCCAAGCCTAAGAACACGGTTCCAATCTCCAGGTTCCATGTTTAGCCAGATGCAAAAAGTGATGCAAGGGTACAATGCCACACTTGCCCACAAGGCAGTGCACGCGTCTGGAGTTCATTCACAGCAGCTAAGAGGCCGCTGGTGAACCCATTCCCTCTCCCTCTCCCTCTCTCTCTCTCTTTCTCTCTCTCTGTCTCTCTAGCTCTCTATCTATCTATCTATCTCAAAATAAAAAAAAGCTCAAGGTCATACTTGGCTACACAGTGAATTCAAGGCCAGCCTGGGTTATAAGATCATATCTCAACAAATAAATAGCCAACTCATAAAAGCAAGAATCCCAAAATAACATTAAATCTCTCAACAGAAACCCTAAAATCCAGTAAATTATTAAATAATATATTTAAGCCATCAAAGTAAGTACTGCCAAACAAGAATGCTACATCCAGCATAATTATATTATAAAATTGATAGAGAAATAGGCAAGCATACAGTAAATCAATTCATAACCACCAAGCAACATTGTAAAAGAAGCAAATACAAATTGTAGAGAAAGAAAACACCACACAGAATAATTGAACAAAAAGGAAATAGCCAATAAAGTCACATCAGTTACCAGAGGTGATGGCACACATCTTTAATCCCAGCACTAGAAAGGCTTGGGTAGGAGGATTGCCATGAGTTCAAGACCAGCCTGAGCTACAGAGTGAGTTCCAGACCAGCATGACCTAGAGAGATGAGAGACCTTGCCTCAAAAACAAACCAAAGCCCAAATTTCAATAATCAACAAACCCTTCTCAATAATAACTAAATGTAAGTAGTCTTAATTTTTCCCATTAAAAGATGCAGAATATCTGGCTGGGTTAAATAATAAAATCCAACTATTTGTTTTCTACAGAAACCACACGTCATTGATAAAAGAAAAAAAAACTGATAGTGAAGGGATGGATCTCAATTTCCCAAACAAATGAAAGCAAAAAGGTTTATACCTAGCTAGGGTATACACACACCTGATGAAGTAGGCATAAAGCCCAAGGTAGTAGGAAAGAAAGAAAGTCATGGCATATTAGTAAAGGGAAAAATACATCTGGACAATATGACAAGATTGTAAATATATATACCAAGCATGGGGGCACCTAATTGCATAAAACAAACACTACTAGACATGAAGAGACAGATAACTCCCGATAAAATAATAGTGGGTCTCCAGTACCCCACTCATATCTATATACAGGTCACATAGGCAAACATTATTTTAAAAAATATTTCAGAGATATGTTTACTTGACATATATCGCAGAATCACAGACTTCCACAGAATGCAATGCCTAGCACATTCTTTGCAGCAGGTCATGGAACTGTTTTCTAAAATAGATCAAAATTGAGCAATAAAGTAAGTCTTAGAAAATACAAAGTCAATTTGTATTTTTAACTGCTGAGCTATCTCCTCAGCCCAGAAATTTGTATCTTATCAGATCATAGTAAAATAACTCAATAAATCAGTAACAAGAGAAATTACAGAAACTATACAAGTATTTTTTACTGATTTTTTGATCTATGAGATAAAGAGTATGGGTGTGCCAGGGCCTCTTGCTACTGTAATGACTCCAGATGCATGTGCCACTTTGTGCATCTGGCTTTATATGGGTACTGGGAAATTCAACCTGGGGCTGACAGGCTTTGAAAGCAAGTGCCTTTAACCACTGAACCATCTCTCCAGACCCATAAGTACGTTTTAATTGAAAACCACACCCTAGACTGATCAATGGGTCATCAAATAAAAAAAGAAAGAAAAGTTAAAAGTCTGTAGACTAAAGAAAATGAGAGGATAATTTATCAGAATACTTGAAACAGAGTAAAAGCAGCTCACAGAGAAGTTTATACCTATTAGTGCCTACATTAAAAATAAGAGCAATCTCCAATAAAGAATAACATATCTCAAAGTCATAGAAAAACAAGAACCAGCCCAACCCAGGATAAGTAGATGGGAAGAAAGAATGAAGACCACACCATATGTTAACAAAAAAGACAATGAAGAATACAAAGATCAATGAAACAAAGATTACTTTGAAAAAAATAAACTAAAAGAAAAGGAGAAAACCAAAATTAATCAAATTAGAAATGAAAAGAAGAGGGCATTGCAGCTAATAATAAAATCCAGAGGATAATTAGTAAAATACAAAAAAAAAAATCCTGTATTCCAAAACTAGGGAAAATCTAGAAGAAATGGATAAACTAAGGTGACCTACAAAATTTATTCAAGAAGATATAAATAATTTAAATGATATATGACAAGCACGATATTAGAGCAGTAATAAGAGTATCCTCACAAAGAAAAGCCAAGGACTGGACAGGTTCATTTCCAGTACTACCAGGACTTTAAGGAAGAACCAACACAAGCAAACACATTCTATGACACTAAGATTACCCTGTCATCAGATATGTACACAGAAAGAGGAGCAGGTGGTAAAGAGGAGGAAAAGGAGGAAGAGACAAAGAACAAGGAAAATAAATCTCCAGGCCAATTTCCCTGGTGAATATAGATGCAAAGATTCTCAATAAAATGCTAGTGAATCTAACTCAAAATTACCTTTAAAAGATCATACCAGTATCACTTCAGTTTCATTTTAAGGATGCAAAGATGATTCAATATGCATAAGTCAACACATGTAATATGGACATAGACTCAGAAGCAGAAATCACATAATCGCTAATAGAAACAGAAAAGGCAGTTGTCAAAGTTAGCATCCCTTCATGATAGAAACCTCAGCATAATAAAGGCTGCATTTGAGAAACTTAAAGCCAATATCATGCTAAATGTTAAAAACTTAAAACATATCCTTTAAAACCAGAAATGAGATGAGTGCTCATTTTCACCACTCTTATTCAATATAGTGTTTAGGTAGAGCAATTAGACAAGAGAAATAAATGAAAGAAATGCAAAAAGGAGAATCTGAATTATGTCTATTTGCATACAATATGATCATGTGCTTAAAAATCCCTAAAGACTCTATAAGAAAACTCTTAGGTCTGATTTTTAACAGAATGGCCAAGTATAAAAATAACAAACAAAAATCAGTTATTTAAAAATACATCAGTAATTGACTTGTTGGGAAAGAAATCGGGGGAAATTTAGTTACAATTGCTTCAAAAATAAGTTCTAATTAAGGAAGTGAAATACCTCTGCAATGTAAACATTGAAAAAGGATATCAAAGACACTAGAAAATGGAGAGATTTCCTATGTTTATGGATTGACACTGGTTATTGTTGTAAAAAAATGGCTCTATTACCAAAAGTAATCTACAGATTTAGTGCAATCCCAATAAAAGGTCCAGTGGTATTCGTCATAGAAATAGAATAAAATAGGCTTAAAATTCATATGGAAGTACAAAAGTCTCTAATTAGTAAAAGCAATACTAAGAAAAAAGATAATGCTGGAGATATAATAATATCCAATTTAAAATTATACCACAGAACCATAGTAACAAAAGCAGCATGATGTTGGCACACAGACTAATGTATATACCAATGGAATAGAACAGGGAACACAGATATAAACCTACAAAGCTACATCCACCTAATTTTTGACAAAAGTGTGAAAGATATATCACAGAAAATGATGGTCTATTCAACAAATGATGTCAGGAAAACTAGATTGTCATATGTATAAGAGTGGTCCTAGATTCACACTTCTCACATTACACAAAAATAAATAAATTCCAATTAGACCAAATACTTTAATGTAAGACCAGAAACTCTTCAAGAAGTTTTTTTTTTTTTTTGCAGAAAACAGGAAAACACTTCAAGATATAGGCATAGGCAAGGATTTTCTGAACAGGACTCCAGTACCACAGGAAATAATCACAAGAACTGATAAATCACATTGCATAAAGGGAAAAGTCCCCATACAACAAAGTAAACTAATGAGACAGCCTGCAGAGTGGGAAGTATCATTGCCAACTGTACAGCTAAAAGGGAATTAATATCCAGAATATGAAAAGAATACAAATGATTAAACAATAAAAGAGCAAAGAATCAATTAATAACCAAGTGCTATGCATATAGTTCTCAAAACAAGAAATACAAGTGACCAATAAATGTATGAAAAAGAAGAGGTGGCAGAAGGAATGTAAGAGCCAATGGAAGGAAAGGACTGTTTACAATGCAATTGTTCAGACAGAAATTGGCCTCAATTGGCCTTCATATCCGTGACCTCGCAGTGCCTAACACTACCTTCACAAGATCCTCATAACAGGAGGGAAAGATGATGACACCAAAATAAAAGAGAAACTAATGGAGAGAGGGAGGAGATATGATGGAGAGTGGAATTGTGAAGGGAAAATGGGGGAGGGGAGGGATTCATGGTTTGTTGTATATATTATGGAAGTTGTCAATAAAAAGTTTTGATTTTTTTTTAAAAGAAGGCTCAACATCCTTATCAACCAGGGAAATCCAAATTCAAACTAAACTGAGATTGCATCTTCCATCATACCATAGTCAAAATGTTTATTGTTAAGAAAGCAAACAACACATGTTAGTGAGGATATGGAGAAAAGGAACATTCATGCATGGGCAATTGTGGGGACCTTCCACTCAGGCTGGGTGACACCCCAAATAAACGGTCTTGATGCAAATAAGGACTTTATTCCAGCGCTGGGGAAGTCAGCCACTAGTTTTATAGGGTTTACAACAAAGCCCAAGCATTGTGAACCAATCATTTCAAAACATCAGAAGCCCGCGCCATGCTGACCAACCCGTTTGTAACACACCACAGCTTTTAGACCAATTATTTCAAATTGTCCAAGCCCGGACTGTAGACCAGTCATTTTAAATTGCCTGCTTTGTGGACCAATCATATTATAACACATTAAGGTTCCTCTTCGCCACCTCAGAGGTCTGTAGCCTTAAGGGTGGGGTGACGTATTGTGGTCAGAGCCCGTGAGGTCGGGCTGGGCGTTCCCCTGAGCATTCTTTTTCCCTCATGTCGCAAGCAGCTATCTACAGAAGCCAAGTAAGCAGTTATTCATCCTATTTCCTAGTATTTCTTCAGCTAGGGTCACGTATCTATGAGCCTAGCCTATATTCTTTTTCCCAATTCTATATTGGGCTCTGAAACAGCAAGGAATGCGACCTTTTACCCACTTGCTGGCAGCAAGGCGAGTTCCCATTTTACTGGGAGGGTGGGCCTGGAATCTGAGGTATTCAGGTCTCCTAACTTCTGGGGTCTGAGAAGGGTCAGGCCATCCTTTCAGCACTACTAGTGTAAATTTAAATTAGAACAGCCACTATAACAATCAGTATGAGCTCTGTGCGCAGCGGGATCCGGCGTGTGAGCGCTGTCCTGTGGTCACCCGGCTGCCATGCGCGCATAGTCGCGTGCTCCCCAGGGGTGAGTGACCACAATTTGAGTGTCTGTGATGCGTCCTCCTGCTGACCTCGGAGCACGCGCGTGCAGACTTGGAGGTTTTAAGACGTGCACTGATATGTTATTGAGAAAAGACTGAGTTCTGGAGCCCTCTTCTACACCAAGATGGCACACTGACCCGAGGGCCCGCATTTTTGGGCTCTCCTCTGGTCTTGATGTATCTTGAGACTGACATGCCCACCGTCCTGGACCCTGTGGAATCTGCAGGTACAAAGGATCAGCTGAAGTTGTGCTGGCCCCATCCTGTGAGCAGCTGTTGATTTACCGGGCCAAAACCTGGCCTCAAACCACAGTTAATGTACTATTAGCTGTGGTGGCAGATATACAGTGTTGTCTACTTTGGGCTCTGAGCCAGAGCGTCAGAACAATGTCTGAGAGCTGGTTCATCATCTATGGTTTTACCAAAATGATCTAATAAAATTAATTTTATATTCATTTAAAAAATCAGTATGAAAGCTTCTAAAAATTAAAAATAAAACTACCACATGGTCCAGATATAACACTCCTGGGTATATTAATTTTCTGAGACTGAAATAAGAGAAAATTCATTTACAATAACTTCAAAAGCACCCAGGAATAAATCTAATGAACGAGGTAAAATACCTATATGATGAAATCTTGCAAACACTGAAGAAGGAAATGGAAGAAGACCCTAGAAAATGCAAAGGAAAATCTAAAGGAATGTAAATTCTGCAGGCTACAGATATTTGCATGTCCATGCTACACTATTCACAAGAGTCAAAACAGATAATAGCCTGAATGGTCATCAATGAATGAGTAGAGAAAACGTGATACACACAGAAAAGGGAGTTTTAGTCATTCACAAAAAGAATGAAATCATGTCATTTGTAGGAAGATTTATGCAACTAAAAATTATGTTAAATGAAATAAGCCAAACTCGGACAAATATCAAATACTTTCTCTCATATTTGGAATACAGATTTAAAAGTGTGTGTGTTAGAAGCCGGGCGTGGTGGCACACGCCTTTAATCCCAGCACTTGGGAGGCAGAGGTAGGAGGATTGCCATGAGTTCAAGGCCACCCTGAGGCTACATAGTTAATTCAGGTCAGCCTGGGCCAGAGTGAGACCCTACCTCGAAAAACCAAAAAAAAAAAAGTGTGTGTGTGTATGTGTGTGTGTGCGTGTACACTCAGAAGGAAGGTTTTCTAAAGGGAGCTGTACAAGAGAAGTTAATGGGTGAATAAAGAAAGATAAATATTACATGTTTTCTCTCACATACAAAAGCTAAACATGCACACACATGTGTGCATATGTATATATATGTATGAATGTCACAAAAGCAGAATGAATTCTATTTCTGGGAGAGGAGCAGGACCAATAAAAGGGGAAGGAGGGTCAAAGGATGGTAATGGGAGGATGAATACAAGACAAGTACAATGTTAAGTGTATGAAATGCAATAATAAAATCCAATATTTTACATACTATGTCAAGGTAATAAATTAAATTTAAAGTACAATTCAAGAGACTTTTAGCAGCATTTAAGAAGCATTTATCTTACTTATGGAAAGGACCTAATGTTTCAGGAAAGCCTGTTATATAATGACAACATCTATATGTGTATTTATATTTATAACTGGATTTGTATTGTCATTCTGGCAAGCAGCTGAAGTAAATATGCAAAGCTACAATGAACCCCAGAAACCATTTGAGCATCCAGATAAAGGTCTATGACTCCAGAAAAGGGAGTGGTGTCACTGAAGAGCTCCTCCATGTCCACTGTCAGCCCTCACCATTATCTTCAGGGTCCCAAGGAAACAAAGCATGGTAGCAGGATTTTAAACTGACCACATTTTATTCAAGTATTAAAAACAACAGAGTAGGTTGTAACTTTTTAGCACCCTGTGTCTACTGCTTGACCAAACCACTGAAGAGCAGTGCCTGTTTAATCTCAGGCCATCCATGGCATAATAGCTGGTGCTGAGCAACAAACCAAAGGACTAAGACGAGAGCAGATATGGGGATTAAGGTCACAAGGCAGGATTTAGATATGAAGCGGGATTGGAACTCTGATCTTCCATCAGTTTCAGTTGATGTGGCTGGAAACTGGAAAGACAGTCATAATGTGAATGGGATTCACCCTTCCTTTTTACATACCTTTTAAATTTGTCAAGCCAAGCAGTGAAAGGTGTACATACAGTTAAGAGAAAGGCTAAGATAATCTGCTGACAGTCATAGCTTTGCACAATCCTATCTGCTGAATTTTCACAGCACATTGACAATCTAGATTATTGGTGGATCTTTGAAAGCTATTTGGTGATCTTTGAAATTTATCACTTTCAATTGAATATTTCAGTGCGACTCAACCTATTTGATGAAAAGAGACTCATTAAATGAGTTGTGGAGTATTTACCAGAAGAATGCTATTGATGATCTGTGTTTTCTTCAATGATTATTAAGATTGACTTTTCTTATAGCAAGTGATATGAAGAAAGACTCAATCTTTGTAAAAAAAGAAAGAAAGAAAGAAAGAAAGAAAGAAAGAAAGAAAGAAGAAAAAGAAAGAAAAGGAAAGAAAAGCAATTATTTGGAAACATGTTACTAATGTGCAGTTAAAATGAGCACTGATGAAAATGATTAAAGCAGGGAATGTCAAACTGTGAAATGGCAATATTCCCTGTGGCAATCAGTGCTTTCATCAGTAGCTAACACTATGGCTTCCAAACATCTGGCTACATTTTTAGGCCCTAAAGTTTGTACATCATTGATAAGAACTTTTTATAAATTTCTTATTAGAAATTTAGAAAGAGAGGTATTAATTTTAAGTGAGACAAATTTTAATAACATTGGTTTGTTCACAAAATGCAAACATGTTAGATCTTCCAATTTAGAGAAGAAGCCTTTGCTCAGTATGAGCAAACTACTAATCAGTTAATTGTTGGGCTCTGCCCGGTGTGAAGCCGAGTGGTTAGCCCAGCCAATCTTGGCCTATTCCCGGTAAGGCCTAGTCGAGCCTGAGTACATGCCCTTGACTCAGCACCTAAGCTGAAACTGCCTCCACCCAGCTGCTGCTGACGTGATGAAATACTGTTGGCCCTTATACCTTTCTCTCATCCCCTCTTCCCACCCCCTTCCTCAAAGTATATTGGCCCTTATACCTTTCTCTCAGCCCCTCTTCCCACCCCCTTCCTCAAAGTATATTGGCCCTTATACCTTTCTCTCATCCCCTCTTCCCGCCCCCTTCCTCAAAACACATAAATATCTCCCCTGACAATAAACGACGAGTTTCGCTTTAGACGTTTCTCCGCGACTCAATGTGGTTTTCTTTTCCCCGGTGATTTGGGGAGGTTTGAGTCGCCGACACCTGTCTTCTCGCTCAGCCTCAAGAGAGAAACGGCTGGCCCGGCTCTCTCTCTCTTTTGCTCTACCTGCTGGTGGTGAGGGAAAAAGCCCGGCATTTTGGCGCCCAGACGTGGGGCACAGCAACTACTGCCCCATGTGAGGACGTATGAGGATTCAAAACGGACTACGGACTGCTGACGTGACGAAGGAAAAATTCAACATTAAGCTGACGAGCTAATCGGACTGCTGACGGGTGTATCCTCATAAGTAATGAGGTAATCTTCATATTTAATATTCTAATCTTTACTTCTATAATCTGTGCTTACTTCAACTTCCTTTCTCTTTCCTTCCATTTCCGGTTTGCCGCCATTTCTAAACGAGTACGTTCATGGCGGACACACCACGTGGACAGACCTAAAGGAGACTTTAAACGCTTTGCCTCCTCATTTAAATAAAAACTCCGTCCCAAACTTCAACATCTCTTGTTCTTTTCTCTTTCCTCTCATTTTTGGGTTTCTGACAGACCGCTTCTGTGGTGCCGCCATTTTTGTCCTGCCCCATTTGAATGGGGGCGCCATCTTAGAAACACCATTTCATGGCGGACACACCACGTGGGCAGACCTAAAAACAAAACTCACCACGTGGGTAGAGACTCACCACGTGGACAAACCTAAAAGAAAAACAAAAAAAAAAAAAAACTCACCACATGGACAAACCTAGAGGAGGCTCACCACGTGGGCAAACCTGGAGAACTCTCAAAGTGTCCTGCCCCCTCATTGGAGTGGGGGCGCCATCTTAAAAAAATTCTACAACATGCTTAGCTATTTTTTGGGACTTTATGCTTATGTTGTACTCATATATATTACTATTAAACAAAAAAACCTCCATAGCGCTTGGGACAAAACTTTTGTTTTAGCCCCATGGATTAATTCAGTCCTCCTTGCCTTAATTGCCAACCTTAAAGGCTCTTCCAAAAAAAAGTTCATTTTTGCCCTTAAAAACTGTAAAAAAAAAAACTAAAACTGACTTTTAAAATCTCCTTTCTCCCAAGGCCGCCACCCAAGCCGCCACCCGGCAGCTATCTTTTCAGCTCTTTTCAGCCCCTAACTACTGCCTAAAGCAAATGTGCTCAAACCCCTGATGAAAGACAGCTCCTCCATGTAGCTTTCTGTAAATGTAAACTGTGATCAAATACAAACCGAGGTTAACTTTCCTCACGGGCGTAGAGCACAAGTCACTAGTCCGCCAGGCTCCACCGACATTCCTGCGGGGAGCGAGCCAAGCACTGCCCCGAGCCTCACTGGCTGCGCCTCGCCCACACCTCCAGGCGTCATTTTTGGTCACTTTTGTCAACTTACTTTAAAAATATCTTAAAAACGGGCAGACAATCCGCCATGAGGCCATGAGACAAGCCGCTGCTGTCCCCACCCCTTTTGCCTCTAGACGCTCCCTCTATGCTCTTAACTAAGTGTCCTGCGGGGCCCAAAGTATTTACTTTAACAAATAAAAAAAAACAGCTGGGGACATTTGTATTGCCCTGCTAGAGGTAAAAAAAACCTATTTTTCAAGTCTATATGGCTATATCCTACACACCATTGTCCCACCCTTCGCTGCCTTCCCATTAACATAAAGATAAAAAGATGGCTTAATTGTTAAACACTTGCCTGTAGAGCCTAAGGACCCTGATTCGAGGCTCAATTCTCCAGTACCCATGTAAACAGTGGCTAGAGGCCTGACATGCCCATTCTCTCTCTACCCGCCTAACTCAATTCATACTAAGCCCAACTAACTCAATCAGTAATACAATGTTAGCCTGGGATTAAAGTTTTCCCTGACAGCTCTGCCCAGCTGGAGGGACAAAATTAAAAAACCTAAAAACTGTCAATCTCTGGTTACTATAAAAGTTTAATGACGGCTAATGATGGTTAAATTTAAATTGTTTTCTCTCTCCTTACTATGCCTTATACCAAGTATTATTGTTACTATATTATAAATCTATTAAAAGCCAAAAACAAAATATGGTAATTTAAATATATGTCCCCCAATATATTCAATATTTTATTAATTTATAGTTTACATCTACAATTGCCTTACTAAGGACAATGTCACTGGGGGCCAATTTTAAGGTGTAATAATGTTTTAAAATTCCATTATAAAAATATACAAAATGTACCTAACCAAAATTCCTAAAGCTTACTGTGACTTGACTACCATAATTTTACTCTATGTACTATGTGACTAATTAATTTCTTTTTCTCTCTTTCATGGCTCTACAAAGACAGGCCAATTTCTGCCAGTATGGAACTTCCCTAGATCCATAAGCTTCAACATCATAAAAACTGCTAACTGTCAGCCCTGGATTAACCCTAACAATACATGTCTCATATCTTTTCTTCCTTGATTAATCAACCTAATGTTTTATTATTATTATTTTAGGTCATTCCAACCCATCTGATCTCCAAGACCTCACTGCTAAATGCCTTGCCATTTTACAGGTGGCTCCAGAAAAGATTCAAACTGCCTCTCCCTTCAAGATTTTGGGCTCCAAGTTATTCCTTGATACTGTTTCTCCTGTCAAACCCCAGCTCCATATTCAAAAATTCTATACTTTGCCTCAACTCCAAAAGGTGCTGGGAGAAATTAATTGGATGAGGCCCTGGATACCCATAACTACTGAGAAACTGTCCCCTTTATTTGACCTCTTAAAGGGTCTTACTCTCTCCTCTCAGATAACCTTGCCCCCTCATCATGAACAAATTCTACATAAGGTACAACGGGCCATTGATGCTGCTGTCCTAAAGAGGTTTGATCCTAACTTACCTATCTCCCTCTGTATTTTCTCTGGGGAAACATTATGCACTGCGCTGTTGGCCCAGGAAGGAGAACCCATCCAATGGATTCACCTCTCCCTTGGTGGAGTCCCCAGAGTTTACTCTATAACTAACCAGATTGCAGACTGCATTATAAAGGGCAGGGACACCTCTGTCCGATTGTTTGGCATGGAGCCTCATGTCATTGTCACCCCCTTTAAGGTAACAGACTTCACTTGGCTTCAGAGAAATAACAACAGGGTTGCTATTGCCCTCGAGGGGTTTCTGGGTATAATTGATTGTCACTATGGTCCTTATAAATGGATGAGCTCCTTCTCTAGGTTGGAATGGAGACCCCCCAGACTTTTTTTATCTAAACCCAACCCTGATTTCCTTACCGTATTCACTGATGGGGGCGCTTGGGAGCTTCCTAGTTGTTTACCCTCCCTAAGGAGGGGAGAAAAGTCTATACCCATAAAGTCTATCTCCCATGAGGTCACAGGATCAGCACAATTTAAAGAACTATTTGCTGTCGTTTTGGCTTTGGACACTATTCAGGAGCCATTTAACTTATTTTCTGACAGCCTTTATGTTGTTAACCTGTTACCCAACCTAATTGAGGCCCATATTAGACTGGACTCCAATATTATAACCCCATTAATGATTCAAGCCCGCTCCCTACTTAAACAAAGAATTAACCCCATTTTTCTTCAACATCTCAGAGGCCATCAAAATTTACCAGGATTCCTCTCTAAAGGAAACAATTTGGCTGACAAACTGGCCTCTCAGCCTCAATGTAATACAGTCTCAGAAGCTACACACTTCCACTTATTAACTCACATAAATTGGAGGGGCCTTAAACATAAATATCCCCATGTGCCAGTCAAGGACCTTAAAAAAATTGTCCGAACTTGCAAATCCTGTAAGCCTTTCTTCCAGGTACCTCCGCTTCAAACTACAGGAGCCAATCCTCGAGGACTACGCCCTAATCACCTTTGGCAGATTGATGTTACTCACTATTCTCCATTTGGAAAACTTAAGTATATTTTTCTCTCAGTTGATACTTTCTCCCATGCTTGCTGGGCATCAGCACATGCTGGGGAAAAAACTAAACATGCTATTAGCCATATGCTTCAATGCTTTGCCACCCTTGGATTGCCAGATCAAATCAAAACCGATAATGGTCCCTGCTTCGTAAGCAAAACTTTTATAGATTTCCTCCAAACCTGGAAAATCTCACTTTCCACAGGCATCCCATATAACCCGCGGGGCCAAGCCATCGTGGAAAGATATCATCAAACTCTCAAATCTCAATTACAAAAACAAAAGGGGGAATCTCTACCCCCACATGACCAACTAAAAAAGGCATTATTAACCCTAAATATTTTAAATTTTTCTAAAGAAGATAGACACTTGTCCCCTTTTCAAAAACATTGGACCTCAGCTGTCACCTACAGCTCCATCTGGGTCAAATGGAGGGACCCATTAACTGGGGCCTGGAGGGGACCAGACCCCCTCCTCACAGCAGGGAGAGGATTTGGATGTGTCTTTCCTCAAGAGGAAAAAAAGACCTATTTGGGTACCGGCAAGAGACTTAAAATATTTACCCCAACAAGGGGATGATAATAATCAATCTTCCAGGGAGTGTCACACCCTGAGAACTATGCCTCTATTTCTTCCCCAGGAACAACTGAAGGTATGGATGCTACTAGACCTGAATGAAGCCAGAAAAGCTCCAGAGAGATTTACAGAAGAGGAGTCGGGACTCCTAAGACAACCTGCTGTAGACGAGCTTACATGGCTTTTTATTCCACCTTCTCCCTCCCCTTGGACCCCTCCTTCTTCTTGCTCTTTACCCTACCATCTCCCTCCCCTGAACCCCTCCTTCTTCTTATCCTCACTCTCGGGCCCTGTGTAATTAATAAGATTACACAATTCATTCACCAACAGCTTGAGGCAATTAAACTTCATCAGGCCAAGGCACCACAGGTTTGCGACTCAAAGACAATGGCTTTTCCACTTACTGGCTATCCACCTAACATCCCTCCCCCGCCCTCCATCGAACCAACGACGGGTAAGCTCTCAGACAGGCTGAGGCAACCTAAGACAGGGCGTGGAGTGGTCAACGGGCTAGAGGCATAGTGCCCAGAGACGGGTAAGGTTCCCAGAGGGGAACAACCTAGGACAGGGACTATGCCATCCACCGTTCTTACAAAAACAAAGGGGGAGATGTTGGGCTCTGCCCGGTGTGAAGCCGAGTGGTTAGCCCAGCCAATCTTGGCCTATTAAGGCCTAGTCGAGCCTGAGTACCTGCCCTTGACTCAGCACCTAAGCTGAAACTGCCTCCACCCAGCTGCTGCTGACGTGATGAAATACTGTTGGCCCTTATACCTTTCTCTCATCCCCTCTTCCCACCCCCTTCCTCAAAGTATATTGGCCCTTATACCTTTCTCTCATCCCCTCTTCCCACCCCCTTCCTCAAAGTATATTGGCCCTTATACCTTTCTCTCATCCCCTCTTCCCGCCCCCTTCCTCAAAACACATAAATATCTCCCCCGACAATAAACGACGAGTTTCGCTTTAGACGTTTCTCCGCGACTCAATGTGGTTTTCTTTTCCCCGGTGATTTGGGGAGGTTTGAGTCGCCGACACCTGTCTTCTCGCTCAGCCTCAAGAGAGAAACGGCTGGCCCGGCTCTCTCTCTCTTTTGCTCTACCTGCCGGTGGTGAGGGAAAAAAGCCCCGGCAGTTAATGATGGGAATAAAAATTAGCACATAATGTTGGAGAGTTATTTGGTGATCTTCAATATTTAACACTTACAATACTAATATTTTATTTTATGTACTTGCTAAAAATATATTAATTAAATGAATTATGTAATATCACTAGAATTCTATTGCCAATCTATAATTTTAATTATATATATCACATATATTGCATGTAAATGATACACATAAGCAATTACACACCTATGCAAAGTAAACATATGGCAAACTATGAAGTTATATTTGGAAGAGAGATCCTTATTTATAATATGTATTTTTGCAGTTAAGAATTTTAGAAGACCAAGCCGGGCGTGGTGGCACACACCTTGAATCCCAGAACTTGGAAGGCAGAGGTAGGAGGATCGACATGAGTTCGAGGCCACCCAGAGACTACAGAGTGAATTCCAGGTCAGCGTGGACCAGAGTGAGACCCTACCTCGCAAAACCAAAAAAAAAAAAAAAAATTTAAAAGAACAAATTAAAGACATACTATCAACAATATTTTTATGCTTATCTTGTTTGGATTCACAGGATTAGACAATACCAGAGTAGGAAAGAACTTATAAGAAAAATCTAATTCGTATCTTATAAATGTATCTCCTTATAAAGGTCCTGAAATGCACTCCTCAATCTCCTTCAGCGCTGCTATCCTGAGGATTCACACACCACTGTGGCCAAAGTGTTTGTGCTTCTGGCATGAGAATGCCTAAAATAATTCATCAAAACAGATGTTGACTCCAGGCCAGTGGCCATCACATGAGTATCAGTGAAGAATACTATTGACTACCTACCTCCTGCAGGACACCCAGAGCAAGGGCAGTTCCTTCACCAATGGTGTCCTTTCCCAAGGGTGGAAAAAGCTGTGGCAACAGAAGGCAATGGTAGCAGTGGGCTGATCAACTTCAGTCCTTTCCCTTCATGAGGTCTGA
Organism: Orientallactaga sibirica; assembly: GCA_036365145.1. Lineage (NCBI taxonomy): Eukaryota > Metazoa > Chordata > Mammalia > Rodentia > Dipodidae > Orientallactaga > Orientallactaga sibirica. The sequence continues at coordinate 4,867,722 of JAEOAD010002517.1, forward strand.
AGCAGGATGGAACTCTGATCTTCCATCAATTTCAGTTGATGTGGCTTCAAAGGTGGGGACACTAGACTTTCTGTCTTAAGGACAGAGAGACTTACAAAGGAATGAAAAAGAAAATGTGACTATATATATATATATAACTTTTGTTCAGCCTATAGAGAATGAAATTATGCCATTTGTAGGACAATTTATGAAACTAGAAATCATGTTAAGTAAAATAACCCAAACTTAGACCAATATCACATGGTTACTCTCATATTTGGAATCTATATTTAAAAGTGTGTATGTAGTATGTGTGTATGTGTGTGCATGTATGGGAGTGCACATTGTGTGTAGGTGCTTGTGCATATTTGTGTATATGTATAGATGGAGGTCAGAGGCTGGTGTCAGGTGCCTTCCTCATTTCCTCTCCAACTTCTTTTCTGACATAGGGTATCTCACTGAGTCTGGAGCTAGCTTTGGCTACACTAACTGGGTGAGAAAGGCCAGGATCCTCCTGTTTCTGCATTCCCACCATTGGAATTACAGGCACATGTCATCACACCCAGTATTTAATGTGGGTGCTGGCTTGTGTGGTCCTTAGGCTTTACCCACAGAGTCATCCCCTTACCTCCGAAGATTCTTTTTTCTTTGTTTGTTTTGAGGTATGGTCTTATTCTAGCCCAGGCTGACCTGCAATTCACTGTGTAGTCTCAGGCTGGCCTCCAGCTCACAAGAATCCTCCTATCTCTGTCTCCCAATTGCTGGGATAAAAGGTGTGTGTCACCACACCTAGCAAGATTGCTTTTTATAAATAAGATACATTTCTATCTTCTCACTTGAAAATCATGGGGCAGGTGTGCTATATTGTGCATCTGAAGTATCCCTCAAAGGCTCCATGTGTTTAAAAGGCTTAATTCCCAGCCATGGTGCTTACTGAGAGGAAGTGGAACCTCAGTGTAGGTAGACAGCAAAAACGATAACTTAGGTTTGAGAAGTAACCTCATGAAGGTGAGAAATCTAACTTTTCTGACATTCTGCTATCCCCCTAAGGAAGGCAGTGTGTCACAGACTGACATGTGGCTTAAGAACCCACTGGAAAAGATGGGTCTGAGTGTATGATCTACCCATTTCATCCTGTCAAAATTTAAGACTTCCTTTGCCCCATAATGCTACTCACTACAAAGGAAAGAGGATGCACAAACAGGTTAAGATTAAGTCACAATTGTGTCATACTGCTCAAAGACACAGCTTTCACTGAAAGAAGCAACAAGAGTAAACATCTATCTTCTGAACGACGAACTCTATTTTCTGTTTTAATGTATTTCTTTCTGCCTGTAGGTTACTTTTCTCGTGGTGCTGGTTTGGTAAAACTGGAACATAGGGTTCTTTGGGAATAATTCAACAGTTAATCTTCATAGTTCTTTTGACATTAAGTGAGAACCAGGGTGGCTTGGTGGAGCAGTCCATCAAGAACCTCACAGACCCTCACAACTCACGTGGACCAGTGTGGCTCACTCCATGCCTTAGTTCCAAGCAAATTTTCCTCAGGTATCTCTTCAGCACCTATCGGGAACACCTAACACTTGGTACCCAAACAAAATTTCAGATTCTTGCCAATATCTTCATTTAAGATACACCCAATGGCATCTTCAATCTTATGAGAGTGATGTTTTTGAGACCAAAAAATATTTTCCTCCAAACAGTTCTGTCCTTTTCATGTAGGAAAATAATTAGAATCCTAGTGATAATATATTCATTTCTCCCCAGACTAGGTCATGCCTAGTAGTTAATTAGATATTTCAGGAAATATACTACTTTGAGGTCACTGGCTAACAGGAGGGGCTATTTACCTCCAGTGTAAGAATGTGCCAAATGGCCTTATTATGACCTGAAATAAATCTAATGTTTCTCAGAGGACCTAAGTATGACTCAGGCTCTAGAGCCAATGCAGCTGAATAAAAACACAAGATGATAAGAAGCCAAGCCATGCCTTCCACTAGCAGAGCTTTGCACAGGAGAAGGGACCTTTCCACGCAGATTCAATCAAACTGCATGATTATGTTTCCCTGGACTTTCTCCACAGTTATGGGCAGGCAACTCAAACTATATAATTTTTGATAGTTCATTCCCCTGGATGCCATAACTGGTACAGAAATAGGCATATGATCCATGTAGGTCCCTGCAAGTGGTAAATTAGCATCAATTACATCTTTCACAGGCTGTGAATTTTTTCCTTTCTTACAGTAAATCGCAGCTCCATTCTCTGATAAATCAGGTGACTGAACGAGGTCCTTCTGAGTGGGCCTCGGGACCCCACTGCCCTCTTCCTGATTTATTTCCAGAGTTTAAAACCCACCACATTCCTTCACAGACATCCTCCTTATACCCTCTGCACTGGGCAAAGGACTGGGATCTTGTCCCAAATCTGCCCCAGACCTTCAACCCAAAAAGAAACATAAAGTCCAAATGTCACATTTTTATTGCAGTACAGTCGGCCACAATATCAATTGGACATTAATTAATTCCTGCCAGCCTAAAAATGAACTTTCAAATTCCAAATTTTTAATTATTTTGAGAACTTCAAAAACTGGAATGGCTAATGGTCCATGTTCAGACTCACGTCTCCCCTTTTTCTTTTCAATCTCCAACATAAGAGGTCAATAAACACCCAAATCCAACCGAAAATTCTGATTCATTACCCCAACCCAAGGACTTTAGATAAAACATATACTTCCCAGAATGTGGCTGTGCAACTGAGATTTCTGATCTCCCTAGGACCCTGACGAGGGTCTTCACACTATATCCCTAGAACCCCCACCATGGGGTCTTCATCCATCTCCCCACAATGGGATGATTTTTCATCTCCACATGATGGGAGGCTCTTTCATACCCTCACAGGGGTGGTGGGAAGGTTTCTTCACCCTCACTATACTACAGCCATTCCCTACCCTCCCCCTCCATGCAGTGCTTATGAACATCTCTTTCCACTCTCATGTCACTCTCAGCCTTTTCCCCAAACATTTGGTGCTCTATTCTCCACAGTGTGGGCCTTTATTTCATAGTGGCCACATATAATGCTCTTTGTGACACCAGCTTCTCAAAAAAAAAAAAAAAAAAAGACTACACTTTTAATTCAAACTGCAAACAGTATATATTGCTGATTACTGATATGAAAATATTGGCTCACAAGTGAGTACTCATATAAATTTTAAAATATCAAATTAACTTAACTCCTCATTCATTTGAAGTATAACTAAAATCTTTAAAAACTGTCTTCCTATTCATGTTCTTAATCATGTCTAATTATGGCCAGCCATGTCATGTCATGTGTTCTATGTTTCAGGCAGTCTGTCTTTATGTGTAACTAAATTATGATCAGTAATTGTTGTAATGCTTATGGTCATTACGTGTTTGCATGTTCATAAATTATTCTGAGATGATGTTAAATTGCTAAGAACATATTTATAAAATGTTCAAAGTAAAGTTACTTCTGGGCTTTTGGCTTTATGCTTATTCATGATAGACATGTTTATACACCAAAGCTTAATCCTGCTCCTAACATTGCCTTCTGAATGTTTATTATGACTTTAATCCTTACTCTTTAAAGAAGTGATTAATTTGGGTTTATAACTGTTAAGATACATGTTTTCTGTCAAGTGACAGATTCTTTAGCTTTAAGGTTGATTTCTAAATGTTTATAATAATAAAATATAAAAAGGGACCATCAAAATTATAATCATAAAGTGTATTTTCAGTTAAGAAAAAATAAGTTAACATAAAAAGTTGTTTCTCTATTTTCACCTGAATTGTTTATCTAATTCAAACTTAACTCTCTATAATAAGCTGATAAATTTATTTATAGGGCCATGCCTTACATTGAGATGGAAATTGGGGTAAGAAAATTTGAAAGCCCCTGATCTAAAATTATGTCCTTACTGTAATAGACTTTTGTATTGGTAATGTTATATACTACATGGTCTTTTTGTACCAACAAATGTAGTTTGTGTGCTGTTTCAAGGCCACAGTTTGTATTATAGCTTCTGAGCTGTACTGAAAATCATCTCGTTTCTTCTTAACTCCATAATGTAGCTGAAGACATCTCTCTGTTAATTAACCATTTTTTATGTTCCAGAACTTTCCTATTTCATACTTAAGTTCCCTGTCATTAGGCCAAGGCTTTTAGCTCTGAAACTTAAAAAACTGAGTCCTTAACAAAAATCAGATATTTTATCTAGCTTTAAGCTTAATCGAGGTGTAACGTAAGTCAAAAGTACAAGATTGATGTAAATCACTTTCTTGACTTTTACAGTTCCACCAATTCACCTCTGAGGGTCCTATAACAGACTAACTACATCTATTTGGCCCCCTTTTGATTGTTCTAAAAAGTCAACAGGAGTGGAGACCCCTCCCCCTAATTTTTTTCTTATCTTCCCACTTCAGCTTGAAGAAGTCAAATTTGAATCCATTGCCCATCTCCCCAAAGAACTAGGGTCTCTCTGTCTCCACTGACATTACACTTGAAGGTCATTAAAATACAGCCCCAATTTCCTTTGTCCCTGGTAACATTAAAACAAAAAGGCCATTGCCTTCTGACCAGATGTCTGAGCCTAGATAGGATATAGATTATATAAGGTGTGTTATAAAAAGAGTGTTTAATCTTTTATTGATATAACTAAGTTATGTCCAAATACTGAACTTGTATGTTTTCCATCTGCTAAAGCCTTTATTTTGTTGCATAAAACCCCTGTTTGCAACAATAGCTCTCTTAAGTGTTCTACTCTTATATGCTTTCATATTTGGAAAACTTTTATTTGTTTGCTATAGAATTATTCTAATATGAAGAAACTGAGCCTAATTATATAAAATTTCATTGTGCCTGTAGAATTAATCAAACTTTAAACTTCTTCAGCCTAATATACTTTTATTAGTTCTTTTAAAGCTAAGGCATTTTGATCTCTGGACCAAGTAAATTAAAACTTTAAGCCTTCTATATTAAGGACTTGCAAAAAAAAAAAAAACCTTTTAACCTCATAACTAAACTTCAAAATTAGTTTTATTTCTTAATCTCTATCATGTTTAAATTGAAAGTTGTTTAAGATATTTCAAATGTTGCTTCACTACAAGTTTCTTATACTTCCTACCTTACCTAAGACAAATCTTCCTATTTTCAAATATTACAATTAACTCTCTATCCAAGTTAATAATTCCTTCCTCCTTACCTACCACCCACATTATTATTTTTCAACCTTAGATATAACACTTGTGTTACCTGTAAATGTCATATAATACACAAAAAGCCATATAGATATATCTTGACCAGATCATAATGACTAATGGATTTAATATGATCTAGGAATTTCTTTCCTAATGGCACCGATAACTATCCCTCTCCTAAAGAGCTGCCAACTTGCTTCTTCATAAAAGGTGCAACATGAAGTTTGATAAATGGGGAACCAAAAGCCAAGACTCCCAGAAGCCACACCTTGTGACCAAAACTTCAGCAATGGACTACAGCAGTTGTGGAGAAATAAATATTACCAGTCCAGAGCCAATAATATTTTGGGCTATATTAGCCTTTTTAATGACAATAATATTATTTTTCTGTATATGACCTGACATCTCTGTGACTAGCTAAGATATCTGTTGCTGTAAGTTAAATATCTCACAGCTCTACTCCCTTCAAGTTAAACCTATCTTGTCTGTGATATGTAATCTATTCCCCTGTATTTTGGCCTCTTCTTTGCCTCTAGTCCAACAGATTCAGTTATTTCTCCATATTCATAGGCCCCTCTCTAGCCTCCTGTATTTCCAGATGCAGATTTCTTTATCCTGACAAGACACAGGCCCTAAAGCTCTCCCAACACAGCTCCCTCTCTGGGGACCACTGTGTCCCAAGGCATCTTGGTAACCCTCTCCTTTTTTCCCCTTTTGTGCAAAGTGTCACTCAAACTTCCCCACCCAAACTGGAAGGAGGAGATTAAAATTGAGGAGTTGCTCCTTTTCTATATGGCACACCCAACAAAATACCCCTTTCATCCTAATTGTACTCCTACTTCCATTTTTATTTTACCTTTTGATTTTTTAAAATTTAATTTAATTATTATTATCATTTTGGTTTTTTGAGGCAGGGTCTCGCTCTAGCCCAGGCTGACCTGGAATTCACTATGTAGTCTCAGGGTGGCCTCAAACTCTCAGCTATCCTCCTACCTCTGCCTTCCAAGTGCTGGGATTAAAGGCATGTGTCACCACACCCAACTACCTTTGAAAACATTTTACAGAGACTTCTTCTAATACATCTTAATGTTGTCACCTGATCCACTACCCAAGATGAAATAAAAACAATAAAAACAAATACTGCTCCTTTACTCATTCCAGACTCCAGATTCATCAAACTTCACCATTTGTCAATAGGAAGTAGTAAAATCATGAGAATTCAGTTTCTCTATTCTTACCTTATATTAAAGATTCTGGAATGAAGGAGTTAGCAGGTTAATTCAATGTACTATTGCTGAAAGCCAAGAAGTCTGAAAGGAGACAACCCCCTGCTGCCTTGCAAACCACAGAGAAGTCAAATACCTGGCTGTGAATCCTGGGAGGAAGGAGTTCCAAGAAGCCTGCTGCCTTCACACTTGCTAATGCTTCTCCCATTCCCCTCTCCTTGGACAATAAAACACCCACTGGCTGAATGTTAGGTGGACACTTTGCATTTCCAGTGTCTCTACTGTTGAGATGTGATGTCCCTCTACCACTAAGACTTTCCTCCAGTGAAGTCTAATTCCTCTCTTGTAGATATTTCTACACGTCATTTTCTCTTTTTCCAAAAGCTACTGATTTCTGTGTTAAACTACTTTCACATAACTTCCATGAGACACTGGTGACAGCCTGCTAATTGTCTCCCAATTTCACTCTCCCTTTCTTATAATAAAATTCTCTATGTTGATCTGGATACATAGCCATGTATCCAAGTTGGGGCCAATGAGATTATGCACAAGAAACATATGTGGCATGAAGGGAACGTCACCTTTTCCTCCTTCCTGAGAGCTAGAGTACAGATGCAATGTCTGGAGCTAATTTAAGCATCCATTAGCATCTCAGGCTTTATTGTGAAAGTGGTGGAACAACAAGTATAGGCCACAGGACTCAAAGCATGTCATGACAGCCCTGGATATTTAGTGATTTAAAGATGAGAAACTTCTAGTTGTTCAATACACTATTATCCTGAGACTTTTGCCACATGCAACTAAACTTAACCTAAAACTAGGACAATAAAATTAGAATATCCTTCTCAGAATTGCTTTTTCCTCTAAAATCTACTGCTGGACTTTTCCATTTTTGTAAACGATACTGTCATCTACTTAGTTGACCATCCAAAACCCTGGAAAGTTGTCCTTAATTCTTCTCTTATTATACCCAACCTCCCATTTACAGGAAGTTGGGATCTTGAGAGTCTATTTATAAACCAAAAACTCTATCTCCCTGCCTCCAGAATCAGAGATGCACAACCGGCATTTTTCATGTGACATGTGATATCTTTAGCCAACTCCTCCACTTCCATTCCATTCTTATCACCTCATCTTTTCTCCACAGAACAGCCACAATAATCTTTCTGTACTTAAGAAAATTGTGCAGTTTCATTCCCTAAAGTCCTAAATGGCTTCCCATTTCACATGAAATGGAATGCAGGCCATTGATTCTGGCCCAGGAAGGCTTCCATGGCTGACAATCAACAACCTCTCAAGTCTCTTTCCCCATATCACCATCACAAGACTCTGACTTACACCTCCACCCAGCCCTCAACACTAACTCACCCCTGCTCCAGACCAGCCTGCCATCAGGGCAGCCCATTGCGTCCAGGGTTCTTATCCTCCTGCCCCCACCTCTGACACACCCTTCATGCCAGATGACCTCTGACCACCCTCCAAAAGCCCTTCCTCAGACTTAGCACTTGATCCACTCCACATTAACACCTCTACAGAAACCATGGGGGATGAGGGAATGTTTACTATCTCCACCAACTAGAATGCCAACCTCATGAAAGGCTGTGAATATCTGTTACCACATCTGCCAGCTGCTTTCAAATGCATCCATACATCCCATTGTTAGGTTGGTACAGGCTCCCAAAACGAAGTCATCAAGGACAGCAGGATGGTGATAGAGACATAAGGAAGTGAATTATTCACATTCCTCAAGAAACAGCCCAGCCATTTTCCCTTCCTTGCCTAACAATGGCCCATGGTCATGGTTTCCTGCCCCTTATCTGGTAAGTCACTTGGTCACTGTTCTGGTCTCACACCCTAGCTATTTGAAGTGGCTAAGTTACCTTAGAAAAACTGAGTTCTTTTCCCTTCCTCACCTTCCGCCAACTGAAGAAGCCCTATAAATCCCGCTACCTAATAACTCAGATTGGCTGTGCTCCTCTTGAGAGTCAGCCCTGGCTGCTCATGCTTTTCTCAAATAAAAGCTTTCATCTTTGCCTCAGAGTGGTTTTCTTACATCTGGTGCTTTGACTCAGATAGGAGGCTTCCGGTTGTCCTCTTGGGTGGCCAGACCTCCTTTCCCCTGACTAGACCACAGAGCTGCCATTGACCCTCTGAAGGCTTCAGACCATCTCTGCCTGGTACCTGCTTTCACACCCATCACAATCTGGCCCTCTTCATTTCCTCCCTCCTTCTTGGTATGTGTCCCTCTTGGGTTGGCCTGCTCTTGGGTTTAATCCCTCCTCGTGGAAGCTGTGCTGGCACACCAGGCTACACCCCTCACCCGCTGATGAGCTCCAACCCCAGGTCTCAAGAAAGACACACTCTCGACACCTTGGGACACTCACTCTCTGGTCTACCATATACTAAAGGGTGCCTTTTGGTTCAGTTGCACCATCTCGGGACACTCTCCCTCCTGAGGTCTCATCTTCACTGCCAGCCACTTTCACCATTGGGAGCACAGGTGCCTGTCTTGCCCAGTAACAGGCTAAAAAGCTGACAGTTGCAATCTGTACAGCCTCTGCCTAAGTGGTAAGTGCAGGCCATGTTCACGCTAACAGGCCAGGGGGTCATATTGGTATTTTGTGTAAACCCAGCTTAAGTCCTTGTTCCTTTCTCTCACCCTTGTTTTGCTCTTTCTCTGTCTCCTTAAGAACTTAAAGCCTCTACGACTCTTGGACAACATCAGATCTTGTCATCTGATCTCTCTGCAACTCTGCCTGGCCACAATATAAACTGGTCATTGGGTCCAAATGGCCTGAACATGGTACTTTTGATTTCCAAATTCTCACTGATTTAGAAAACTTCTACCAACATACAGGCAAGTGGTCCAAAAAACCCTATATTCAAGCATTTTTCACTCTGCATGCACAGCTTCTATCTGCTCTATCATGCTCCTACTAACAAGGTTTGGTTTTTGTCTCTGGTGTTGTAAATAGAATAGAAATTTAAAATGAAAAATGCATAGCTTCTGGATGAATGAATAAATGAATGAATGTATGAGGGGGAAAATGGTTGTCTGGAGTCTATATGAATAGTGCACTTGAAATGAATGTGTGTATGTGAGTATATAAATGGCTGTAGAATGATTTCTGTTCTGAGCAGTGCCATTTCCTGGTGGCGGATGTTCTCCACCAAGCCCACTGTACTAGATGGCATGGCCAACTTGTACTGTTGAGTGTCCCTCAAAAGAAACACTGAAAGTAATTAAGATCATAGAGAAGAAAAAATACAAGATTTTCCTACTCTTAATGACTTGTAAAATGGCAGGATACAAAAGCTGCCTTGTAGCCCTGAGGTAAATCCAAAACTATCCCTGGAATTTGGGGGGGGGGAGGTTATGCTGTCCTACTGTGTTCCCCAGGGGTAGGATGCTAGAACCTAGAGAAAAATTGCTGTGGCTGGGGCAGCAATCCATATCAAGGACAAAAGTAGGGAGCTGCCTATAAGAAATTTGCAACTGTTTTTAAGTTTACTTTATCTCTCTATGCTTCTATGGGACTACTAACAGAAAAAAAAATCTCAAGATTTATGTTTAAATTTAGAAGTGCTCAATACTGAGTTTGTAAAAAAAATTCTAATAATGCTCAAATATACTTTCATAGTTTTTAAAAAATGTGTTTCAGGAAAGTTATAAGAAACAAAGTTCCAAAATCCATAAATGAGAAAATCTATATGTTTATTCTGGGTAAATACTATAAGTCAAGTCTGTTCTACTCCTTTTGAGGAAAAAAAAAAAAAAAACTTAAATAGTCATATTAAAAGTCTTATGGTAAGGACAATGAAAGTTTTTGTTGGTAGAGATAAACTGGAGAGGAAACTTTAAATGTTGGATGTTAAAGATTGTTACAGAGTGATCATATAGATTGTAAGGTGAAAGTATGACTATTATCCTAGAGCTTACATCAGACTAACAAAGTATGGCCTGGCTGGTAGCAGGTTGCTATGGTATTCATTTAAAACTTTAACTCATTGATGTTAATCTGGTCATGATAATGATTATGAAAGACTGAATTTAGAGTACCCAACCTAGTTAGCTAGGTTCCTCTATTTGTCAATCTTTTAACTAAATCCTAAGATTAAAATTGGCTCATTAGTATTTAATTCTCTCATATGGTTATTATATCTAAAACTCTGGCCTTGAAAAAAAAAGCTCACAGAGCAATTATTTACTCTTTTTTCCCTATCTTATAAAGTAGACCACATTTGGAGACACTGAACAGTATTTATTTGTCATATACTTGGAAACTATTTGCTTTATTGTGATTTAAGTTGTAATTCCTCAGTTCCTCCAACAATCAGTCATAATACTTTAGATTTAACTTAAATCATTACTGAACAAGTTTACCAAAGTGCCACAGGCAGAATTATAGAGTTGATTAAGGTATGAATAGTTATAGATTGTGTCATGAAATTTTGTGTATGTTTAGAATTCAATATAGTTCCATAAAATTGATTTGGAAGAGATTGAAATTTTTTCTTTTTGGCTCAGCAGTTAAACGTGCTTTTTTGCAAAGTGAGATGCACATGGTGGAGCATACATTTGGAGGTTGTTTTCAGTGGCAAGTGGCCCTGACATGCCCATTCCCTCTCTTTCCGTGAGACTTGTCTCCTTTTAAATTAGATCATGGCAGTTTAATCCAGTTCCTCTATTCTTTGGGTATGTAAGATATAGCTGAATTAATCTCAGAAAGTAACTTATAGATTGGGTGGGCATCTTGTTTAGCTAAATCTCCTCATAAATTATAGATAGATAGATAGATAGATAGATAGATAGATAGATAGATAGATACTGATATAGATTATAAATATTATATAATGGTATCCCAATTCTGATGAGCTTTAAAAATTGTAAGATTTTGAGCTGGAGGGATGGCTTAGCAATTAAAGAATTTGCCTGCAAAACCAAAGGACCCAAGGTTCAATTCCCTAGGACCCACATTAGTCAGATGCACAAGGGGGCACATGCACCTGGAGTTCATTTGTGGTAGCTGGAGGCTCTGGCATGCCCATTCTCTCTCTCTCTCTCTGTCTCTCTCTTTCCCTCTTTCTTTCTGTCAAATAAATAAAATAGTATATATATATATATATATATATATATATATATATATATATATATACATACATATATATATATATATGTTCATTTTTAAAAATTGTAAGATTTTTCATGTGTTCATATTTAAGCCAAAAATGTAACTATGTAATACAGATATATTTTTTATTTTAAATTCTGTTAGCAGATCTTTTGTTAATAGTTTACTCTCTGTAGCCTCATGTGCCTTAAATATGTGAACTCTACTTTTTGTTAATATCAGAGTTTTCCAGATATCAGAATATTGTAATTTGGTTTATACATGCATACATCACCATGCCTGGCTAAAACTCTGTAATTTTTAGATGGCTCTTGTCTTGCTGGGTGATTGTCACTGAGGTTATAATCTAAGTCTTATAAAAAGTGACTTATTATAATCTTGTTCTTAGGGAAACTGAGATAGCTCCTCATGTCTTAGGGAAATCCACTATATACAAACAATGTTAATATAGTTTGTCTAAGCTTCATATAACAGTCATAAATATTTCTTTAGTTAAGCCATAAAATTGTTCAATGGTAAAAGGTACTTATTAAAAAATTACTTTATGCCTGCCATATTGTCTCTAATGTATGTTAAAATCAGGCTTGCTTAACTCAACGATAACCAAGTTTTATTTTATTTTTTTTTTTTTTTTTTTTTTTTTTTTTGGTTTTGCAAGGTAGGGTCTCACTCTGGCCCAGGCTGACCTGGAATTAACTATGTAGTCTCAGGGTGGCCTTGAACTCTTGGTGATCCTCCTACCTCTGCCTCCCGAGTGCTGGGATTAAAGGCGTGCGCCACCACGCCCGGCAATAACCAAGTTTTATTTTATTCTTAAGCTATGTATAATCAGTTTCAGTCAAGGTTTCACTTAATTAATTGTCTTATTTATGGCATCTTAAGTTCATTGCATATAGAGATATTGATACTTGAGACATGTTTCCTGCCCTAGAAAAATAATCTTAAATTGCTATTCTGCTTCCAGGTTGGGGGTAATTGGTGCTTGCATTGGTATACAGACTAGCCAAAGTTTTTTCAAACACAGATGCTGTAGTAGATAGCTTCAGGTTCACTGAGATGAACTTCCAGACCAGGCACAGTTATGGAGGAAGGGATTTATTATAGCTTACAGATCCAGAGAAAGTTCCATAATGGCAGAAAAGCTGGCCTGCTCTAACAGGACCAAACACACAGAGATGGAGAGAGAAGCTACAAGCCAAAAACCCAAAAGCCAAAAACCACACAGCACAGCACACATCAGGAACTCCAGCTAGGCACATTTTGCATATCTTTAGATTGAAATCTCAAACCCACCACCACACCTTAGGGCTGGACCCTAAGACCCACCCAGTGACATTGCCTCCAGCCAGGTGGCTGCAGATGCAAACAACAAACTAGTAAAACACTGAATATATTAGAGGACATCTATTTAAACTACACAGATGCTAAATTTTTATACTTTCTTGTCTTTTCCTGACATACAATTTCTAGATTAAATCAATTGGCTTATGGCTATTGAAAAAATATTGTTTTTCAGGGCAACTAAAATGTTCTGCTTATACTTATAACTAACAGATACTTAAAAGATAGAATCATATGCTTTCTATGTCCCATCTATAGCTTATACTGTCACCTGAAAAATAAACTTAAATATTAATCAAAATAAATTTAAACTATTGTGTCATTCTCTTACCAGATATGCTTTACTAACCAGATATGTTCTGCACCGTTTTAACTAATCTGTTTTGCTAATCAGATATGTGCAGTCTCTCTGAGTGATTAATAACCATATGTAGAAGCTACAATCAATTGGAAACATTGGAGTTAAAAGGATAACCAATATTTTGGTTCTTGCTACCAGGTCAGAAGACCACAGGAGATGATGGGACACTTCTAGCCTCTGGTAAGTTACCCGTCTTCTTGATCAGAGAGGATATGGAAATCCAGAGATGAATTCCAAGTCAGCGTATCTGCAACAGGAGAGTCACATCAGAGGAAAATTAGTCCTCCAGGCTTCCCAAAAAAGGGAGGGCCACTTGGTCAGCATGGCCTTGACTTATGCTAGCAGATGACAATGTTGGGAGTCATAGAACTCCTCACAAGTCCCTAAAAGTCTCTCTTACAGAGCCATTATTGACCTCCAAAATATACAGTTAATTCTGGAAGCCTGCATGGTCATAATTACCCAGTAAGAAAAATATAACTAAAATATAAACAATGAATCAGACTAATAGGCTTCCCTGTCTGATGCTAGCTTACATTGCTAAACTCTAACATTAACTCATGCCTTCTGCCTCTGCCTGTCCCTGATTAACTTCACCTACCCTGGGCCCAGCTCCTCCCACTTGCCTTAGCCAGAATCAGAGCTATTCTTCAGTCCCCTTCTTTCCTTAGCCCTTACCCGACCCATTCAGGGATAAGTATATCACCATCCCAATGGACACTCTCAAACTTAAACTCTCCCATGTTCCTGCTCTTCCCTTGTTCCCAAAATGCTGTTCTTAAATACACTGATGCCCCTCTGCCTCCTCTCTCTCTCTTGCCCCAAGCCCTCAATCTATTGCTTCTGAGTGCTCATCCTCCCCTTGTGCCTGGAATCTAGATGTCATAGCTGTTGACAAGGGTAACAAGCTCCTTAATTCTTCCTTCTGTCCTCTCATGGGGTGTGCAGAGCCCATCTCCCTCACCTTCTGTATAAGAGATGTCACCAGTGACTGCCCCAAAGCCAGCTCAATATAAGAATGATACGAAAGAAGTCTGTTTTGTTCAGGACCAAGTCATAAGAGCATGCTACACCGGCACTGATGGAGGGTGCTCATGATCAATCTCACCCAGTCTTCCATCTCTAGCCACCATGGAACTGACTCCTTATCACCTTCCCTGAAGGGAGACTCATCAACTGCATTATCCAGCCTCTCTAAAAGCTCATCCCCCTTATGGTCAACATGAAGAAGTTAACCTTTGTCTCTTATTAACAAAAGGCTGGAATGTTAGGAAAGTCTCCCAAAATGGAGTCACCAAGGACAGCAGGATGGAAGCAGAAACATAAGGAAGTGAATTATCCACATTCCTCAAGAAACTGCCCAGCCATTATCCCTTCCTTGCCTAACAATGCCCCAGGTCATGGTTTCCTGGCCCCTTATCTGGTAAATTGCCTGGTCAGTGTTCTAATCTCACATGCTAGCTATTTGAAATGGCTAATATAAAAAACAAATGAGTTATTTTCCCTTCCTCACCTTCCCCCAACTGAAGAAGCCTTGTGTAGCTTCAGGTTCACTGAGATGAACTTCCAGACCAGGCACAGTTATGGAGGAAGGTATTTATTATAGTTTACAGATCCAGGGGAAGTTCCATAATGGCAGAAGAAGCTGGCCTGCCTTCACAGGACCAAACACAGAGAAAGAAGCTACAAGCCAAAAGCCACACAGCACAGCACACCTCAGGAACTACAGCCAGGCACACTTTGCATATCTTTGTATTGAAATCCTAAACCCACCACCACACCTTAAGATCCACCCAGAGACACTGCCTCCAGCAAGGTGGCTGTTGCAAACTACAAACTGATAAAACACTGAATATATTGGGGACCATCTATTCAAACTACAACACCCTATAAATCCCACTACCTACAAACTCACGTTGGTTGTGATCTGCTCTTGAGAGTCAGTCCTGGCAGCTCATGCTTTTCCTGAATAAAAGCTTTCATCTTTGCCTCAGAGTGGTTTATGTGGTCTTGGTCACTCCCAAACCTTATACCATCTCCTCTTTGCACTATAGTTTGGTTGGTACCTGACCCATCCCTTTCACTCAGGAACCTTATTGTCATAGTGGCTTCTTGCCTCCATCACAAAACTAATCCCCTATCACATTCAGTCCAAGCTTGCCTCAAACTCATCATCCTCTTGTCTCTGCCTCTCAAGTGCTGGGATTGCATTGTTATATGTATACTCCATCACATCGGGTTTCCTACTCTTCATGCCCTTCCCCTACCTCTCCATTTCTCTGTTGTGATATTCAGGCATCCTACATGAAGCTATCTACACTCATTGTCATTGTTGGTCAAGTTGTTGGTACTCAGTCCTTATTACATTTAGTTCAACACATTTACCTCATCATGTACACTTTCTCATTGATTTCAAGCATAGTACTTTTTCTTTGCATTCACCTATTCAATCTACTTAACTGACTTTACAATACTATCCTGGAACCTCTTCAATGATCTCACCCAGTATCATAGTTTAAACATCATATATATATATATGGTTTGGGAAAGAAATATAATTATAAACTTGGTAGTTGATATATATGTGTATATATATATCAACTATTTGGATGTTTGTTTAATCCCATGATTTGTTCATACAGTATCTAAAAGAGTGTTTGGAACAGAACTCAAGAATATCAAATTAATAATTAGAAATTAAGTACAAGATAACTGACAGTCATTAGCTGATATCAATACTTGGCTGTTTTCATACATACCAGTGGCTCTTCAAGACATTATATATTCCAGGCATACAGCAGTTAGGAGGGCTGGCTCATCCCAGACCTGAGAACTGGAGCATCTAGAAGAAGTGATGAGTTAGATACCATTCAAAAATCCTCTGCAAACATGGTTTTGTTCATTATCAGACCATTTATGTAAGAAAACCTCAAGGATATATTCTTAAGAAAGAATATGGAGTAAAAGAATTCTCTGCTGCTGATTCAGGACAAAATCAGATTTAATCAATTGAATAGAGGCTCATGTAGGCACTGCCTGAAAGTGAAAGCTTACAAAGGACAGACAGAGTAAGGATCTGCTCTGTTCCTCTAAGCATGGATCAGGAAGAGAGTGCTGCTTCCCCAAATACCTACGAACCTTTTGGATTACAGTCCATTAAAATGTTCATTGGTAGCAACATGAATGAATCTCACGTACTATAGGAAGAGAAACCAGATGTGTGACAAGAATGTTTCCAATTGAAGGTCAGAAAAGGCACACAGGAGCTTTCAGCATGATGGAATGGCAGATGATACTGATTTGGGTGACACTTGTATGGAAGTGTGTATTTATCAATTAACTCACTGAATTGTACACTTAAAATCTTTCTGTTTGTATGTATGCACATGTACACGTGGGTATGTATGGGTGCATGTGTGACACAGCATTCATATGGAAGTCAGAAGACAACCTTGAGGTATTGGTCCTTGTCTCCTGCCTTGTTTGAGACAAGGTCTCTCTCGGTATTTGCCACTTTGAACACCAGAATATCTGGCCCTTGAGCTTTGGAATTTCCATGACTCTGTCTCCCACTAACATAAAAGTTTACAACTGGAGATGGTGCACTGCTTGCATCCAGCTTTACATGGGTTTGCGGGCTCTGAGCTCCAGTCATCAGGTTTGTGGAGCAAACACTTTTAACCACTGAGCCATTTCCCCAGTCCAAGATCTTTATATTTTGATTAATGCAAAATGTAACTCAATTTTTAAAAAAGAAAATAAAATTGACCTAAATGAATGCTTTGGAGGAAGCAGAATAAGCAAGATGAATAGAAACAAGTTAGTTTCCTTACTACATAACCTCTCCCAGCTTTTAAAATGCAAATGTGAACTGTATATTTTTAGGAAGAGGCTATAAGATCCAGTAGATTCCAGATTTATTTGCTCACACAACTTTTATCCTCACACATATTAACATTTACAAAACACTAATGTTTCAAAAACAAAATGACTTTAGCATGGAAAAAATGTAAGCAAGGGTAACAGATACTACTGTAGCTGTGCTTTTGTTTTTTAATCGACATCTCATTTTAAGCAATCACTTCTATTAAACTGCACAAAATAAACTCATTGTAAAATTCACCCCTTCATATAAGCCATAATTATTTTGGAATTCTGCCCAATACAATAAATTTAATTTTTGAGTTGTTGGCCTTAAACACCTCTGACATAAGGAGATAGCCACTATCACTTGAAGAAATATAAGCTATGCCAAGGAATTGTTCACCATCATATGGGCAACAATTATTTTTCTGCTCTGCAAGATCCACTATCCAGGGGTGATATCAAAGCATTAGAACACAAGTTGAAAAGTGTGAATCTTAGACTGAGTTGCCCAGGAGGCAGAATCAGACAAACTTGTGTGTAGGAGGATTACCTGGGGAGAGCTCACAGATCAACACCTCTATGAGATCAAGGGAAGCAGGCTTGGCAGGGGTGCTGCTTATGATTCATCACAACTAAGGCTTCAGAACATCATGTGAGTAGCTCTGGAATAGGGAGGTCTCTGACAGCTATGCCACCTTGAAGCAAGAGAAAGAGGGCTGGACCTATATACCTTCCCAGCAGACATGTTACTACACATGATACCTTCACAACAGATGTGTCAACAGCATGTAATATCCTCCCAACAGACATGTGATACCCTCACAACAGAAATGTCACTGCATGTGATACTCTCTGAACAGACACATGACTGCATGTGATGTTCTTGCAAAAGATACATCATTGCTGTGATACTTTCCCAACAGATGTATCACTTATCCCAACAGAGACCTCACTGCATTTGGGCTATCCCACCCAGGTAAAGGGCATGAGGGGCCTTTTTGGCTGCGGGTAATTTTAGTAATGAGAATCAGATGAGAGCCATCCACTGCCACTTTCATCAGTAGAGAGATTGAATGCCAAACTTTTGTAGGGAGTGGTGGACAAATGAGCACACTCATCTAAAACTTAAAAGGAGTGTCTGACCTGCAGTTGAGAGCAGGGGAATTAATAATGATCACAGTACACAATACACATATGTGAAAAGGTCCTAAGGTGATTCGAGCTCAGCTAGTAAAGGACTTGCTTTGCAAGTCTGAGAAGCTCAGTTTGATTCCTAGTAGTCACACAATGCCAGACGTATTGATCTGCAATCCAGCCCTGGAAAGGATGACACAGTGGATTCCTAAAGCTGCTTGGACAGCCTGCCTATCCTAATCCATGAGCTCCAGAACAACAAGATACCTTGTCTCAAAAAAGATGGATGGTGGGGCTGGAAAGATGGCTTAGCAGTTAAGGTGGGCTTTCCTGTGAAGCATAGGGACCCAGGTTTTATTCTGCAGAACTCATATAAGCCAGGTGCACATGGTGGCACATGCATCTGAAGTTTATGCCTAGACCCTGGTGCACCCATTCTCCCACCCGCTCTCTCTAATAAATTTAAAAAAAAATCTTTTAATAAAAAGGTGGATGATGTTCCTGAGAATGGCAGTATAACTTGTCCTCCAGCTTCCACACACATACATGTGTACCCACACACATACATATGATAACATGCATACAAAGAATTCCAGCATTTCATGTAATTAATATACATGAATTAAAAAAAAGCATTCCTACCCCTTCTGAAGCACATAGCATTCATTGATAAACAAGCTGTTTAAGAATCAGTAGCCAAAGACCTAGATCGTGTGCATATTGCTTGGTTCGTAACAAACCCACACTAAAAACTGCAAATAATCTTTTCATTTTGGGGAGGGAGAGTTTTGAGCTGCCCCCTTGGGGCCTTGCACAGGTTATACAAGCCCTCATCCATATCAATAGCCTTTTTTTTGTACTGTTTTATTTTTAGGCAGGGTCTCACTAAATGATCAAGGCTGGTCTTGAATTTACTCTGTACCCAGTCTATCCTTTAACTTGCAATTCTCCTACCCGAGCCTCCCAAGAAGCTTGCCAATAATTTTAAGATGGCTACTAATGCATTTATCTCACAGGCCAAATTACAGAAGCCCACTGATCGGTTTTGCCAGCACTAGAAGCCAAGATATTCTTCATGAGAAATCATGGCCTGAGAACAACAAACAAATCCATGAAATAAAATTTAACATCAGAGAGAGTAGATTGTCAACACTGGAGGATACTTTAAATGACAGTTCCTTATGTATTATTTAATAAAAATTAAATCAATGTTGCACTGGATGAAATAATTGGGAAAGAAAAGTAGAAGTTCTAGGTTTCTTCATGGTTCACCTTTTATATATGGTACCAATTCAATCAAAATACACCTAGTTAGGACCTTCCTTTATGAGACACCATGATCAGTACTAAAAACGAATAAGAAGCTCATTACAGTAGAAAGGGAAGATGTGAAAACAGGTCATATAAATCACTCACATCTCTGTTTATTGATTCAGGTTTATCTAAGCATCAACTGTATATCCAACCATGAATAGATACACACAACTTTTGCTTTTCTTTGGCTTACCTGCAATGCGATGAGCATTGGGGTGAAAGACTATAGAGGATGCTGAAGTCTTTGCCTCCACTTGAAGGAGGGCTATAACAAGCTTAATAACAGTAAATTTAACAAAAGTAATGATAAAACTAACATTCATTGTGCTTATAATATGCCAGTCACATTTGTGAACTTAATTAGTTTTCAAATTAATCCTAAGAAGCAGATATATTGCCATAATATTTTTCTTTTCAGATGAGGAAACTAAAACACAGAGATTAAATAGCTTCATCAGAGTCACACAGAGAGCATGCGGCAGGCCTTGGATCCTCAATTTTAGGGATGAGGCTTGAAAATTTGTAAGAATGCAGACAAAGGATGATAAGAACATTCAACATCAGGGATGGTCAGAAACATACGGAAACATGCTCAGAAAAGCAGTGAGAGTCCAGGCCTGAAAGTAGGGCTACTATGAAATGAGCAAACTGAAAAAGTCATACACCAGTCAAAGAAGAGATAAGGATGTGGTCAAGGTTGTGGTGACAATGTTGCCTGCTATCTGTAACAATATTAATAAAAATAAAATGGTTGATATGCATGGAGAGCATCCTATAAGCCAAACAGTAGCTAAATCTTTGTGCATGTTACCTAACCCTAGCCTCACTACAACCTAGGGAAGAAGAGATCACTATCAACTGTTTGACAAGGGGGAAGCAGAGCTTTAAAGAAAGTCACTGGATTGTTCCAGATATTATGAGCTATAGAGTCCATATCCCAAACCCAAGGAACCAACACCCATGATCTTGGCTGCCTGCCCCACAGTGCATGCATTTGCTGTGACAAGGTAGTGATGGGAAGACAAACATGCCTGGCCAAGAACACCCAATTGTGAGCTGGGCGGAGGAGACCTGAGAAATGTGAGTGCAGTTGTAGCACGGGGAGCGAAATAGGGTCCCACAAAGGGAAGGAAGAACCATGGATCATAGCAACAAGCCAAGGAGATGGGAGTTCCACCAACCAGAAGAATGGTATATACAAGCCCTGAGACATAGGCCTGGAATGGAGAATGTCAGAAAACGCTGAGGTTAAGGTCACTTAGGGTACAAATAGAAGGATCCAGAAGGTGGCTGGACATTATAAAACTGAGAGAAGCAATGTAGTGACATTCTATGAAGGTGAGATTTGGCCCACACATGAAAACCTAACCTTTTTGTGTGCATGTGTCTGCACGTGTGTGGTGTAGTATATGTGGTGTGTGTGCATGTGTGAAATATGTGTGCTATGGTATATGTGGTAGGTGTGGTGTAGTATATGTGGTGTGCAGGGGTGTGTATTCAATATGTATATTTGTGCTGTGCATATGTGCATGTGTGTGATATATGTGGTGTGGCATATGTGGTGTGTATCCATGTGTGTAATGTGTGTGCTGTGGTGTATGTGGTGCATATGTGTGCATGTGTGTAATATGTGTGCTGTGGTATATGAGGTGTGTGTGTAACCTGTATGGTATAGTATATGTGGTATGTTTGGGCATGGGTGTAATATGTGTGGTGTAGTATATGTGGTATTTGTGTGTTTGTATAATATATGTGCTATAGGATATGTGCTGTACATGCATGTATATAATATGTGTGCTGTGGTATATGTAGTGTGTGTGTAATATGTGTACTGTGGTATATGTGGTATGTGTGTGCAGATGCAGTACCTCATGTGTGCACAGAAACCACAGGAAGACTTTGGGTGTCTTCATCACTCATCACACATCACTCCTTGAGATGGAGTTTCTGTCTCTGTTCCCCACAGGACTAGAGTTACAGACATGCTTGGCCATGCCCTGTGTATTGTCTGAGTACTGAGGAATTAAATTCAGGTGAGCCCAGGCGTCCTCACAAACTCATGCCTGTGCAGGAAGTGCTCTTAACCACTGAGCCAATTCTCCAGCCCCTAACCTTTGACATTGTGACCTGATGCTGTCATCTACAAGTGTGTGGGGCCTCATTAAACAATTATCCTAGGACACATGCAGCCTACTGGCGGTGGGTTGTTCATACCTGGTAGGGGCAATGTAAAGAGAAGGTGATGGACAGAAACTCAACAAGCACCAGCTGTTCAGGAAAATCCATCTTCTTATCTGAAAAACTAAGAGCTACACCTGCCTCTATTAGGAAGGACTTTCTTTACACAGAAGGCGCATCACCATTCTTGGTTCTGAAAAAGAAATTCATTCTCTTGACGTTTTCAATGACTTCTGAGTGGCATATTTTTGCTGAAGAAAAATCAGCTAGTTAAAGGGTGCATACACTCACTTAACAGCACTGTCTATACTAATACGTTTAACTAAGTAAGAATAGTAATAATAGTTTATCAGTTGGCACAGATTTCCTGGCCACTCTGAGCTCATGCTGCCGATGTCGGGAATTCCTCTTGGACACAACACCCAGCCTTTGACTGAAGTGCTGTGTGCCCACAGCTAGGGACGTGCCATTTTCTCGCCTTATTTATGGTCTCTTTGGACCCTTCAGCCCAAAGATGCTCACTCAGCCGACCTGGCTCACGGCAATCTGCAAAAGGACATTTCCCCAGGTTCTCTTTTTGTAGCGCAAAGGAGAACTTTTGGATTTTAACGTGTAGCCAAAAAAGAAAAGAGGAAAAAACGTAAAGGCTGTTTGGTCCGCCCTCTCTGGCTGTTGCTACCTTTGCAGTTATGACACAGGCAGAGGGGGGTCCAATGAGCCAGGCAGTGCGGAGCTGCTCGCTCCGTGGAGCCCCTGGTGCGGCAGCCCTTCCTCCTCTCCGGATGCGCTCCAGCCACAGAGGGGTCGCCAGGGATCGCTGCTCGCGGTGCCTCCGTTGGGCTGGACTGAGGGAGCGAGGACCGGGCGGAGCCAACACAGACCTCGGCACTGGAGCTGGCCAGACGAGCGTGCAGTTTTGAAGTCAGCAAAACAGAAATCCAATTACGATCTTTGTCTGATGCTGCTGGAAGCCCAAGGCTCCGGCACAGGGGATTCCAACCTGGCGTAATCATCATGCAAGAGCGGCCAGTCACAGAATAGCCAAGTGTCTCTGTCGTGTGGACTCTGGGGACAAATGTAAGTTTTTGTTCCACTGTGTTTCATTGCTGTGTAATTTTCTTTCTGGCTGGAGATCATGCTTGGTCAAAATGTGATCATTGCCATGAGAATTTCGGTGTGGAAAGTTGTCTGCTAATCTTCAGGACTTTTCCTTTCGTTAATTAACTAAGCAGCAAACAAGCTGAAATTCCTGGCACCAGCCTAAGAGTGACTGAGAACTGTGACCCCAAGTATAGGCAATTACTATGGGATTGACACGGGCAGTGTTTTTAATTGACTTTCTCAATGAAGACTGCACACGTCCTGCTGGCTCAGATCACATGCAGTTTTAACTTTGCTATGGCTTAGCTGGTGAGATCAGCGGCTCCAACCCCAGGAAGGGCAGCAGCAGGAGATGCCCAGCAGTTACAAAACTTTTCTTCTGCGGCCAGGAGCGCATTTGTCTCTCCACATATTCAAAATGCGGCTCTTTTCCCTTTTCGTTGGTGAAAAAATACATCCGAACTATGGTCTCTTACTAAAATTGTGTCGGAAAGAAGTAAAATAAAGAACAGTCACCAGTCACGGTCCGTTCCTTTGCTACTACTGTAATGATGGGAGAGGAAGGCAGCCAGAGCAGCCTCACCCGCACACACCCGCTTCCGTAGGACCCAGATAACTGCGAATGGTGAGCCCAGCCTGAAACCGGCTAGTCTTCACACTTCATCGCGGCTAAGTTCCCCTGAAGACATGGAAATTCTTTGTGAAGAAAATACTTCTTTGAGCTTGATTCCAAACTCCTTGATGCAATTAGGTGGTGACTCCAGGCTCCACAACAATGACTTTAACTCTGAGGACGCTAACACTTCTGAAGCCTCTAACTGGACAATCGACTCTGAAAATCGCACTAACCTTTCCTGTGAAGGGTACCTCCCACCAACGTGTTTCTCTATCTTTCGTCTCCAGGAAAAAAACTGGTCTGCTTTGTTGACAGCTATCGTGATTATTCTAACCATTGCGGGAAACATACTCGTCATCATGGCAGTGTCCCTCGAGAAAAAGCTGCAGAACGCTACCAACTACTTCCTCATGTCACTTGCCATAGCTGATATGCTGCTGGGGTTCCTAGTCATGCCTGTGTCCATGATAACCATCCTGTACGGTGAGTGGCTGAGCCGCCCAGCTCTGGTCCCAATAGTCACCAAGCGCGGGTGCATGCTGTGAGCAGATAAGCAGGGGCTCAGGTGACCTGTTTATCTCCTAGCGTCTTTCACATTATGTTATTGGCTAACATGGTTCCCTTAAAATAATGGGAAGAAATCAGGCAACTTAACATCTGTGATCGTTGTGGACTTTTGTACTTTAAAACATATTTTATGTAGAGACACGTTTAAAGAGGTTTGTGCTTTAAAATCTATAAATTTTACATAGAAATCATTATATATACCCCAATATACAGTCTTCAAATAATATCTTAGTCATTATTCAAGTCCATGTGATTCTTGTTCCTTTATACTCCCACCCAAATATTCCAGCCTCAGTACAGAAGCATTTATCTCTGTCACACAGTTTTCAGCACTTCTAATGGAGTGGTAAAACCTTCCCAATTACCTTGGAACACTTGCCTAGAGAACAATAATGGTGGGTTTCTTGTTAAAATATTCACAGTCTCCATTAGAATAAATGAATTACTCCAGTTTTAATTGTCCCCAGCTCAGAGAAGCTCATTTGGAAGTTTGCCTTTGAATTATACCCGCAGCTTTTAAAAAATGCATATGCATAAACTCCTCATGTCTGGTACTAGAGGAAGGTGGAGGGCAAATGGAAAGAGATTAATTAATTTTGCTTTCTTCTCGGCAGAGTTTGGCACAAACCTCTCAGCCAGTCAGCAAAGACTGGGACGGCTTCATAGGAACGCACAATGTGGAATTTCTTCCAAATTATGAGTAATGGTGCCAGGTTTCTCCTTACGAAGACCAGACACTACGAGATTGCGTGACCAGGAGCTTAGAGACAGGTTCAGCGCTGCCTTTAAAGAGGGGTTTTCTAGCCAAGGCTACAACTTAAAAATGTCCACCTAGACCCAGGAGCGTGATGGAGGAGGAAGGTGGTCCAGGGAGAGCAGTTACCCGTTTGTACAAGGTTGCTAGGCCAGCTTGACCGTCAGCCTTTGCTTGCCCATTCAAATGTCACACAAGAACAATTTCATTACATTCGCCTGTCATTTCCCAAACAGTGAAGGGGGCTTCTCGCTTTGCTCCCTAAAACCCGGCCCTGCCCCCTGAGGCAAACTCCATTAGGGGTGGGAGGGGTGACGCTGCAGGAACTTAAAACCACAGCGGAAGGCGGGGTGAGTCGCGGGGCAGGAGGCAGGCACTGGATGGGATGTGCAGCAGGTCCTGCGCCCATTCTGAACACGGCTGCCCCCTGGCGGTTACTTCTGCCAGTGCAGTCCGCTTCGCCCAAAGTCCAACCCTGGAAGAGCAGCTCCTGTGCCTCCCTGAGACTCCTGGACGCCTAAAGGCTCCTGGGTCCTTTCTTATCCCAGCTGTTGCTTCCTTTCAGGGAAAACCTCTTCAAGAAACAACATCAGTTCCTTACAAGCAGAGCCCACTTCCCTCTCAGGGCTGCTAACTCAAGTTCTTCACAAATAATACCCTGGAGAGGCTATGGATTAGGACTGGCTCCTGAGTCCTTTCCTTTTCTAAGTATCCCAGGGGCAGTTGGGTAGAGAGGACCTTTGCCCAAGGAGTTTGTTCAGTTTTGTGGTCTGTGCTATCATGAAGGAAAAAATGATCTCATATGCAGGCAGGTGAGATAACATTGCTTATTTTCATAGCAAAACCAATTAACAGTTTATGTAACGGTGACTCTCTCCAAAACATACAAGCGCTGAAACAGGACACTTCTTCTATGTCATTAATGCGCCTTCCGTCTTCCTCAGCTAGCAGATAACCTGCAGGGCTTCTCCTTTTGGAATCTGAGAAGCTTTAACATCCTTTGATGTTGGGGGGCCCACCCCTGGCCACCCTCCTGAGAGTGTGATTTCACTGAGGAGGGTGTGGCCTGGTTTTCAGTCAGAACCATCTCAGATGTGCTCTGGTTGAGTCTAATATGCAGCCTGGAATGAGGAGCTGCCCACAGCCACAGCCCCAAGCACCCAAGCATTACACAGTTTTCTAGAAATGCACATTTTACAGCCTGCTCCACATTTACTGGAGTAGGTTCCCCAGAGGTAGGCTCAGCTCTCAAGGCTTTAGGGAACCTTCTGAGGGAATCATCCATTCCATAAAGTTCTAGTACTTCCCTGAGACAAAGCTTCGAGGCAGGACACCTGTGATTTTCTTCACATCCTCAATTTTTCTCACACATCCCAAATTTGAGTTTAACACCCAAAGCATTATTAAGAAATTATGTATCATTTTTACAAGTACACTCACGACCTAGATTTTTTAATTCACTTAATCACATCAATGCCATTCTGTGGTGGTTTGAATGTGAAATGTCCCTCACAGACTCATGTGTTTGTGATTGAGCTTCCTAATCAGTCCCCAGCTGGTGGCAGTTTGGGAGGTGGAACCTTGCTAGAGAAGGTGTGTTGTTTGAGGCAGGCTTTGAGGTGTTATAGCCAAACTTCCCCTTATGAGTGCTAGCTCACTCTTGCTGCTGTGGCAGAGGTGATGCCCAGCTTCTGCTCGGCTATGCTTTCCTGCCATGATGAAACTTCCCCTTGAGACCATAAGCCATAATAAACCCTTTCCTTTCATAGACTCCTTTTGGGTAAGGGGTTTTGTCCCAGAGACTTAAAGCTAACTGCTACACATTTATTGCATCACTATGTGGGACTGGACAATTATAAAAGTCACTAAGATGGGACTAACCTTAGCAAGCTACACTCTGGAGAAAATTATGTGGCTGAATAATGGCAGTGTAGTGTGAGAGGTACTCCAACAAGGGACCTCAAAACATGTCATTAAGTGAAATGGATTTGCTAGGTGAGGGAGAAGAGAAACTAATTAAACACAGATAGCCTGAGTTGACCATGATGATACAATTCTAGACACCAGAAATGTTCTGACCTCGTGTTTATCCATCAGTGAAATCATATTGCAGTAGTAATAGCATTAGTTTGTTCAAAAGTTGGAAATTTCTTGTATTAGCCTTTGCTGCTACCTGTGTCTGTCCCCAAGATGTAAACAGTTGTCCTAGGGTCTAATCACAAGTTGCAGGGCACAGGGCTGCTGACTGACATCAAACTTCTGCACCATAGGATACCGTTGGCCTTTGCCTAGCAAGCTCTGTGCAGTTTGGATTTACCTAGACGTGCTCTTCTCCACCGCCTCCATCATGCACCTCTGCGCCATCTCACTGGACCGCTATGTCGCCATCCAGAACCCCATCCACCACAGCCGCTTCAACTCTAGAACCAAGGCATTCCTGAAGATCATTGCTGTTTGGACCATATCCGTAGGTAAGTGGGAACATCTGTCAGAGTCTCATTTGAAATGACACTTCAGGCTGTCCCAGGAGATTTGTTCCATTTCATTGCACAGAAACTCAACGTTCTGCAGCTATTGTTTTCTGTGTTAGAAGATGTGTACCAACATAGTAATTGTCAGAGTGGTTTTTGGAAATGAAAATATGTTTCTGCCATGGGATAACAACATAGATTTGTATTACTTTGCACAGGTAATAATAAAAACACCCAAAGAACCAACATCAGGAATAACCAATTTTTCTCAATTCCAGCTTCACTTGAGCTTCACAGAAATGTTTGCATTTATAGTCACTAGACTTATAGTTACTATAAGGATATGGACACTCGTACTAGACAGCATGAGACCAAGGGTGGGGGTGTCAGAAACAAGGTACAGTAAGAGGAGGACAGAGGAAAGTGGTAGAACAGGCTTAGGAGCCAGGCATTTAAGCCTCTATTGTCTTCCTTCCTGCTGTGATTCCACACACCAAAGAATTTCAAGCTACTTCAGTTAGGCTGATGACATACAGTTGCCTCTTGCCAGTATTGATCTTCTGTCACAGTCATTGGATCTAAAGGGTCAGCTTTCAGGCAGAAAAGTCAATTGTACCTGCCACCTCCACAGGTTTGGTTTGTAACCAAAGATTCCCTGAGGTTCTTTGTAAAGTCTCAATGCTTTTCAGGTGGAAATACTACATTTTCTAAAGCCCCAGGCTGTGGCATCTACTTTTATGAGAGTCTATGGAATCTAATGGCTGTCAAAATTCTAGAACTTATGTGAATGTACTCACTACTTTGTAATAACAATACCAACCAAGGCTGAAGAGATGCCTCAGTTGGTAAAGTGCTTGCAGTACAATCATGAGAACCTGAGTTCTAATCACCAGCATCCACATTAAAAACTGAGCCTGGTGGTATGAGCCTGTAATCCCAGAGCTAGGGAAGCAGAAACAGGTGAATCCTCAGGACTTGCTGGATAGCTGGTGAGCTCCAACTTCAGTGAGAGACCCTGTCTCAAGAAAATAAGGTTGAGGGCTGGAGAGATGGCTTAGCGGTTAAGGCGCTTGCCTGCAAAGCCTAAGGACCCAGGTTGGATTCTCCAGGACCCACATAAGCCAGATGCACATGGTGGCACATGCATCTGGAGATTGTTTGCAGGGCTAGAGGCCTTCACTCTCTCTCTCCCCTTCTCTCTGTCTCTAATAAATAAATTAAAATATAAACTAAAAAAATAAGGTTGAGAGCAATAGAGGAAGCCATTTGACATCACCTCTGGCCTCCACACACATATGCACACAAGAAGCACATACACCTGCACAGAAATATGCACCCACACATTCAAACACGCATATCCCACACCACATCCATCCATCCACACACTGATCAATAACAGCAAGCACACAATTTAACATCTCACATTTAGTTCCTATTTCCCTTTCCTACTAAAGATGAGAACTATTGTGATGCTATCTTCATTTTACAGATGAGAAAACCAGAATTCAAAAAATGAGAAGAGCTGTAAATAAATAGTAAGGTACCAATGAGCATTTTCTTTGATTCTGATGGTAAGAAGTTGCATATTTTCCCCAAAGTTTTGAAAAGTCTTATCTGTTTTCCATTTTGAACTTCACATTATCATTTGAGGTCAGAAGAGCAGAAGATCCTGTTGTGCTTATTTGATAAGTTAGGGAACCTCAGGACAGTGCTTTTGTGGTTTCCTGGATCACATTTTCAACTTACCAGCACTCTTCATTTCTATTATGGAGCTCTGTTCCGTTTACTGAATGCACTGCCACCCTTAGGAAAGAGTTTTTGCCCTAGCAATATGCTCCTGGTTTCTGAAACAATGCAATCTAACACTCCTACTAGAAAAAGGAGAGTGAGTAGATAGCAGTGGTCCATCCTAACTGCTTATAATGCTCTGGTGAACCTTCTGGTTTGCTTCGTCCAGGTTGGTTCAGGGATTCTTAGGTATAGCAGTGGTTGAGATGATTTATCAGGAAAGGAAATGAGATGAGAAAAGAGGATCAACTATCATGCAGGCAGCAAGGCTATTTTGATGTTACACTGCTCCCTTTGTTCACAAACCATCCCATTGGCTAAACAGAAATGGGAGCATCCATCATCTTTTCCTTGGCCATGGAATGGCCACCATTACAAAAATCTAGCAAGTTTCAGTACTGGTGTGCAAATCACCTTCTAGAAAGTCAGCTGCAGAGACGTCAGTCACACAAGCTGACATCCTTAGACCAAAAGTCAATCTGGGTCATCTAACTCCAGAGCTTGCACTTTTGCCACTCCCCAATAAGGCACTCTGCCAATGGCTCTTTCTGGCATTCATCCCAGAAAGGGGGAAAGGCTGGAATGGCTGTCAGGTGTTGGCCAATGATCATCATTCAAAACAATGATTCAAAAAATTATTACACATCAGTTGTGGCATTGGGTTTAATAAAGCAATCTGATGAATAAGGTATGAGTTCAAACATCCTTCATCGTGTGGAAGGAGAAGGTGAAGAAGCCAGCAATCGCTACTCACCCCTACCCCAGACTCCGAGGTATTTGGCTGAGAGCAAGCAAGCAAGCAGGGAATGTAATAGAATAAAAGTCACCAAAGGCCTGACGAGAGTCAGCACTAATGCTTTATTTCTGTTGTTTGAGGTTCTGTATTTTTGTTTTCTCTCTGTGTGTGTGTGCTTTATTTATTTTTTAGATTTTATTTATTTGTTTTTTGGAGTGACAGAGAGAGGCAGATAGAGAGAATTGGCATACCAGGCCACTAGCCACTGCAAATGAATTCCAGACACATGAGCCACCTTGTGCATCTGGTTTATGTGGGTACTGAGGCATCAAACTTGGGTCCTTAGGCTTCACAGTCAAGAGCCTTAACTGCTAAACCATCTCTCCAGCCCATCTCTGTGTGTTTTAAACATAGCTACTTAGTCTAGCTGAAACTTTTCCAAGTTTTATTGAGATATAATTGACCAGTGTAATTGATTTTAAAGTATACACTGTCATTATTTGATATATGTATATCAATAAAATACATGTATATTTTGTAGGATAAATACTAAAATCTTATCTACTTGCCTTTTGTTTTATGGTAAGAACATTAAACTCAGTCTTTTAAGTGTTTCTCCATGTTACACACTAGATTCTGAACTGACCCAAGTTCCCCTTCTCTGCCTCCCTTCTGTCCCTGGAAACACACTACTCTGGCAGGGGAGAAAATATTCCACAGGGAGCTCATGCCCCTACCACCAGTCAGACCCCGAGGAATTAAAATTCTCTAAGAATCCCATGCTGGCATAAGGAAAAGACAAACTTGGTACCATTCAGAGAAGGACCTTGCCTCCAAGAAAGAGCATTCACACAGTTCTGGCAAGTTGTCAGCTCACCAGGCAGAAGAGACCAGAGCCAGAGGATGATGGGACAATGATGGGCAGAACCACACCTTGAGCAGGACCACTTAATTACGCATACCTTTTTGCCCTGTATCAAAAGCTAAACCTTGTGTCTGGATCCCAAAGATGAACTTTGGGGGTCACTGCTAATCTTTATGTGGTCCTCTTCCCAAGGTGGCCACATTGAATAATTTTCATGGTCACTTGTATCTCTAATATGAATATTGGGGAAAGGTAGCTGAGCCTAGTTTGTTGGAGCTGCCAAAGTCCAGGCTTTTACCATAAAGCCCCTGGCAACAGTAACTGCCCTTCTACTCCATCAGTTCCTATAGATTTAACTTCTTTTACATTCTACATGTAAGTGAGATCATACTGGATATATCTTTGTCTGACTTATTTCACTCTATTCCTAAGTAACATATACTTTTGTTTTCTTTTTATCCATGCATCTTTTAATTGTACTATTTCATTCCTTCACAATTAATACAAATGAAGTATATTTGGACATAAAGATGCTCTTTTCAATTATCTTTCTGCTGTCTTATTTGTTATATAGTCCAACTTTCCTACATTCTTGCTTTCTTTTGGATTAATCAAGAGTTGTTAATGCATCACTCCCTTTATGATTATTAATTATTAATTTTTTATATCTTTAGCAATTGCAACATACCTCTTTTTTTTTTGTTTTGTTTTTTTGTTTTTGTTTTTCGAGGCAGGGTCTCACTCTGGCTCAGGCTGACCTGGAATTCACTATGTAGTCTCAGGGTGGCCTTGAACTCTTGGCGATCCTCCTACCTCTGCCTCCCGAGTGCTGGGATTAAAGGCGTGCACCACCACGCCCGGCTAACATACCTCTTTTTTAACCTCAAAAGCCCAAAACAATTCTGTCACATGTCTTAGAAATCCAAAAAGTTTAGGCCATTTTCATTTCAGTTACCAATGTTGTCTTTCATGTTACTTTTCCCGTTTTCTACATGTATGCTGTTTACAAAATCCATAAAGACTATTATAGCTGTCCTATTACCTTGGTCTGTTTATATTTTCTACATCTTAACTTTTTGTTGCTGTTTATTGATTTCTTTATTTCCATGTCTATCTTTAGGTTTATTATTCATGAAGAACTTACTTTAGAATATTATGTGGCTGCTGTTTTTCCCTTGGTTTTTCTTACTTAAGACATTTTAAGCACATTTTTGCTTATTTAGTATAGAAGTCAAATTTGGCCTGGTAGTATACACCTGTCATCCAGGTACTGCAGAGAAACAAGCTGAAGGCCAGCCAGGCAGTTTAGGGAGACCTTGTCTCAAAAGCACAGAAAGTGGGGATGGAGCTCAGAGTGGGGATAGAGCACTTGTCTAGCATGTACAATGCCATTGGCTCAATCCCTATTGCTAAAAAAGAAGAGCATAAGAATGAGAGGAGGAAGAAAAGGAGGAGGAGGAATTATTTAAGCAGTCATTTTGTCAGCAATTTCTAGGTGGCATTCTGAAGTAGATTATATTAATCTAGTTGTTCATGAGCACTCAGCTATCAGTTTTATTGGTCCTCAGACACCACTGTCTTCCTCCACCTCTTGCTTCATTAGAATAGCTTTGTATTTTAGCATTTTTACTAAGATATGCCTAGCCTTGGATGAGTTTTGTTTTCTGTGCTATGATGCATCAGTATGGATTCTAGTTCTGTCCGGATGGGTTTGTATGACTTTTTAGCTGTGTGGGTTAGTGTCTTCTATCAGGCTGGGAAATTCTTGGCCATTATCTTTTCAATGATTACACCTGCCCATTTTCTCTTGCCCACTCTGGAACCCCAACTCGTGCAAAATACACCTTGTTGCCCGTGATTAAGACTCATACAGTTTTCTACATTTACCACTTTTCTCTTTCACCTTGCTTCAGTATGGAGAGTCTTGCTGACTTTTCTTCTCCCAGCTGTTACTTCTAATCTACTGCTAAATTCACCTTTTATATTATTAATTTCTGTTTTCATATGCTTGCATGTTTTTCTGCTTGATTCTGTTTTTGTAAAGATTTCAGTTTTCTGGAAAAATTTTGTTATTTTTTTCATTGATCAAATATTAGTCACAGTTTTCTGGATATCTGAATGGCCTGGGAAATTTTATTTTCAGTTTTATCCCTAGCACTCCTTGATTCTTTCAATCACTTTGCCTAGTAAAAATTTTAAATTAAACACTGACCTTGTGTAAAGAATTTACTGATGCCAGGTTGGTATTATTTTTCACCCCAGAGGAACCCATTAGCTTTCACAGACAGGATACCATACATCCTGCCATGGGAGCAGCCTATGTGCTAGCTGTGACTGTTCTCGGCAGGTCTACCCCAGTGTTCAGACAACAGTTGTGGATTTGGAGCTAGAGCGGTGACCATCCTGGGCCGCTCAAGCATTGGGTTCTTAGCCACATGTTGCAAAGAATTGAAAGGTGGGAACTCAGAGAAGACTAAATTATGGAGTATTTTAAAAGTAAAGTGGAAACAGGGGAGGAGAAAAAGTAGGGAAACCAAGAAGAAACAACCAGGGAAGACTTTCCCTGGGTAATTTTACATGGGGAATAAGTCTTCCTCCGGGGAAGAAGCCTCTGGGAACAGGATCTCTCACATAGTACCCAGGCCCGTTTATATGAATCAGGCATCCAACTAGAATGAGCCTCGTCACAACACTCAGCTTGTAAGACGATTGGCTGATGGGCACCAAGGAAGCTGACTCAGGAAGGAGGCCCCCTCTCCTCCCTCCCCACATACGTGTGCTAAGCCACTGAAATATTGAGGAAGATCCAGGTAGCTGCTGCTGCTGCTAGCCATTTTGGAAGACACTGGAGTTCTAGTTCCACAGGGGCAGAGGGCCATCCGTGTTTCATTGGGCCAGTCCCTAGCTGACTACCTGTGTGAAAAGCCATGTTGCTTGCATCCACATCAGCAGGAGCAGGAAGCCAAGCAGAGGCAGGACCCGCCTGCCACACTTTCGGTTCTGGCTGTGGCTCTCCACCTTCAGAAGGGACCACTTGGAAGGCTACTGTATATCTCTTACTTACAAATATCCAAATCCTTCATCTGGCACTTGCGTCGCTCTTCTGGGAGCCTTTTTCACTTCAGATGCGTCTCCAATAGCACGGGGCAATGGAGGTCCAGCCAGTTTTCTCTGTGGTTGAAAATTCAGAGCTGCCCATTGGGTGGGCTGCCTATGGTCCCTGAGTGGCTGCGCTTTCCTCATCCCTAAAGTTCTTATTTTCCTTCTTTGGAACAGAATCCTTTAGGACTTATCTTGATTGTCTCCTTCACCGGCTCACACCAAGGCCGTTTCTAACCCCCATCCCCACCACGCATCTAACCTGGAAGTAACTTCCACATCTAATTCCATCTTCCTTCATTTCATGTACCAGCAAGGCAATCATTGTCAAGGAGGGGTTGCTCATTTTATGTATTGTAATGAAGTCACCGTTGCCTCTAATTCTGAGGAAAACAAGCATAATGACAAATCAACTGTGTGTTTCATTTGTGGGCTTCTCGCGTGAACAAGCAGTGGTAAAAGATGAGGCATTGAGTTCAGAATGATCCTGACATTCTCTGTGATCAGAGGCAACGATGACTTCATTACAAAACATAAAATGAGCAACCCCTCCTTGACAATGATTGTCTTGCTGATACATGAAAAGAAGGAAGATGCTATTTTATTTGCTTACTGCCTTTAGCATTAATGTGTATTAGATAAAAAAGTGAAAATGACTGTTTTCACATTGTCACATTTTAACAGGCAAGCAAATGCACCACTTCAAATTCGTTTTCCAGAAATAGTATTTCATGGCAGAAATACATTCACAAGTCTCTGGGAACTTTAAAGTGGGTTTAAATAGAAAGATTGTCTCCCTTGAGGCCAATGCATGACCATGTATTTTCTGCATTATTACTTTCATAACAGAGGAAGAGAGAGGCAAGCTATGCATACTCACATAGGACCTTCATCCTCAGAAGCTGAGACACCACACACAGCATCCTAAGCTGAAGCTGAAGTCCCTGGATTTAGCTTCTTCCTTTACGTGTGTCACAGACCCACCTTCCTACACATATGCACACTTTTTAGGGACATTTTAAGGGACAGGGCAAATAGTACATCTAACTGTAGTTTTGTAATTATTTTATATAGGATTTTTAACATCTTTGCATATTTATAAGCAAATTCATAATTTTTCTGTAGATGTCTGCCTGTGGTATGTACTGTGGAACTTGGTGATTTAGAAGTAAAAAATCAAAGCCAGGCAGCTTGATTTGAGTATGAGTATAATCTGTGTGACATTAAGTGGATAAATGTAATACTTGTCCTAGATCAGCTGCTATATAAATTTAATATCATTTAAAGTCTTTTCTATAAGGTTCTTACTTTATTTCTAAGTGGAAAATTAAAGATTAGCTCATTGCCTATGTTATCACAGTTTATCTGTGTATTCCCAGTTTTCTGCTTGTCAAGTGACGTTTCTTATTTTCTTGTATATGTGTTCATGTTCATGTGTGTGCATGGAGGCCAGAGGACAAGTTAGATACCGTTCCTCAGGCACTATCTGCCTTTATTGAGATAGGGCCTCTTATTGGCCTGGAGCTTATCAAGTAATATAGCTAGCCAGCAAGCCCCCAGGAATCCACCTGTCTGTCTCCTCAGTGCTAGGATTGCAAGTGCATGCAGCCACACCCAACATTTTTTACATGGGTTCTGGGGATCAAAATCAAATCCACATGCTTGTAAGGCAAGCAATTTACCAACTGACTTCTCTCCCCAGACTTGTTATATTGTCTTTTCCACAGATTTATTTTTACATAATCTCTTTCAAAGATTCTTTTATCTTATGTTTCATGAATTTTGTATCATATGGCTTTCCCACTACCAAGCTATAAAGGATTCTCTAAAATTGTCTACATTATTTGCATAATTTTGTTTTCTATATTAAAGCCTTTGAGTCAATGAAAATTTACCCAGGGATCTCATTTGCACTTTTTGGCATGGCTGCCTATTGTCATAATCATTGTTTCCTCATTGACTTCATATACCACGTTTGAAATCTACCAAGTTCCCATGTATATTTAAGCACATTTCTAGTTTATTCCTATACACTCGATCTTCCTATAGTGTATTTTTAATTACTAAGTATTGATAATTTTTGTCTCAGATTGGTTTTTGTTTATTCTTTTCTGACCACTATTATTTCTTATTTATACAGTTGAGCAACTACTATAAAGTTCTAGAAAAAACTACAATTTACTTATTTATTTATTTATTTATTTATTTATTTATTTATTTTTGGTTTTCGAGGTAGGGTCTCACTCTGGTCCAGGCTGACCTGGAATTAACTATGTAGTCTCAGGGTGGCCTTGAACTCTCAGCAATCCTCCTACCTCTGCCTCCTGAGTGCTGGGATTAAAGGCGTGCGCCACCATCCCGGCTTCAATTTTTTATCTATAATTGAAAATACAAGCCAAATTTCTAGACATTTGAATGGCATTTTTTTTTTTTTTTTTGTATTGTGGATGAGGCACTGTTTTATTTTTTTCTTGGGTATTTTTTCCCAACCTTGAATTCTGTGTGGGATGAAATGAACAAATATAACCACCTTCACCCTTAAGTTACAAAAATCCATAATTTAAGTGAAAGAAAAATGAATGATAGTGAAATATGTGCATTTAACATTTTTTTGAGTCAGAGACTTACTGTGTAGCCCAGACTGACTTCAAACTCATGAACTCTGCCTCAGCTTCCCAAGTGTTGGCATTACAGACACCATACCTGGACTGATTGGTGAATCTAGAGCCTTGCACATGTTAAGCAACTGCACTACCACTGAGTTATTTATATCCTCAGCCCTATACATTTAATTTTATGAACATACTCTTTGAAAAAATGCCGAAAAATATATAAATCAATGGGATAAAATGGGCTGAAAACCAGATGATGTGCTGTAGCCTTGTAAACTAGGGCACATTCTGAGCCTCAACAACTATATGAATCAAACTATCTGAACATCCCAACTGCAATTCTGGCTTCTGGGATACCTGGATTCATGCTCGGCTTCTTTATTTCCATGAATCAGCCAAAATGCAAACTTCAGAGACACTTCAAACAACAAGGACAGGAAGGGCATGAGTCACCTGTTTCAGCCCAGCCCCAGGGATAGGTTGGCACTTCCTGGAATACAAACAAAAACCAGAGAAGAATCAGACCAACTCTGTTTGTCCTCAGATTTTCTTCTCCTTTTTTCTTCTTTATGGAACAAGTGAAATTCCTTACATTTTTCATCTTTTCTTTTGTATTGCCAGAAGGCATTGTCCTCCCTGGAGCCCAGGGGAGACCCCAACACTGCCAGGCTTGCAGGTGAGCAGTCAACATCAAAATACACAGGATCAAAGAAGAACCTCTCCATGATGCATTATAGTCCAGATACCAAAAGTACAAATCAAAGAAACAATAATAAAAGCTGTACGAGAAAAAGACCAGATCACTTACAAAAGAAAACACCTCAGAATATCAGATACCTCCCACAGAAACCCTACTGCAATAAACCACCAAATCCCTAATAATAGTAAGAGAGAAACAACCCAACAAACCAGAACAACTACTAACAATTTTATAGGAACTAGATCATTTGTCAATAATGACTTAAATGTAAATGACCTGATTTCACCAATAAAGAGACACATAGATAAGCTTACTGATTTAAAAATAATTGATGCAACTGGCTATTGTCTCCAAGAAACTCATCTCACTGGTTAAAAAAAAAAAATTGAAAGTCAAAGGATAAAACTCAATTTATTAAATAAATGGAAACTGAAAACAAACTGGCATAGCTATTATAATATGTGATCAGATAGACTTCAAGTTAAAATTAGAAGAGATTAGGAGGACTACATATATTAATAAAGGAAACAACTCATGAAGATGTTACAGTTGTAAATATATGTGCCAAATGTTGGGGTTCTTAATTTCATAAAGCAAACATTAAACAACACAAAAGATCAGATAGGGCATAACACAATAATAGCAGGTGATTTTAATACCCTAGCCTCATTTTTAGATCAACTCATCTATGATAGTTAAGTTCTGTTGTCAACTTTATCTGATTAGAAATCCACAGACATTCCTCATAAGTGGGTCTCTAAGGTTCCAGGAAGGTTTAACTAAAGGAGGAAGTCCTTTACCCAGAGTGAGCCCTTCTCCCAGAGTGAGAGGCCCTCCTGGAGGGGGGAGCGCTTTCTGTAAGGAAGCTCTAGGAGAAAAGTGCCCCTTCCTCCTACTTGGCTGCCTGTGCTGCTGCTGGTGAGTGCCCTCACTTGCATGTGCATTTATCCTGTTTGGCTATCTTCTATCCTTCCTCTGCATTTGAAACAACTTTTCTCAGCCTTCCAGAATGGACTAAAGACTAGCTACTCTCCAGGAAGACTTTAGGCCTTCAGATGCTGAGGCATTTGACCACAGGACTGATAAACTACCAGGCTCCTTAACTCTCATGCCTGCAGATTGCTATTGTTGGATTACCTTAAACTAATCCAATAAATGTACTTTTGAATACAATTCATTCTATCAGCTCTGTATCTCTAGAGAACCCTGACTAATACATCATCCAAACTAAAAATTAACAAAAGAAAAACAAGAGTTAAATTATGCCATAGATGAAATGCACTTAACAGATATGTACAGAATATTCCATCCAAAAGACAGAGAATATATATTCTTCTCAGCAACCTACAAAATATTCTCTTGAAAAGACCACCTTTTAGGGCATACAACAAGTCTTAATAAATACCAAAGAATTGAAATAACTTTTGTATCTTGTCATATCATAGTGAAATCAAACTATAAATCAATAGGAAGAGAAACTACAGAAATGGAACAATTACTTAGAGATGGAACAATACAGTTTAGAATGTACTTTGGATGACCAGTGGGTTATTGAAAACCTAAGAGAGGAAAGTTTAAAATTCCTCAGATCAAATGAAAATGAAATCATACCTTATCAAGATCTGTGGGCTATAGCTAAGCCAGAAGGTTTATAGCTACGGGTGCTTATACTTTAAAAATCAGGGGTTGGGGAAATTGCTCAGTGGAAAAAGTAGTTGCTGTGCAAGCATGAGGACTGGAGTTTAAATCCCCAACACCATAAAATGACAGGTGGGAGTGATGCTTATCCTATAATCCCACCACTAGGGAGGCAGAATCCCCAAGGCAAACTGGCTAGGCAAATCATTGAGGTCCTATCAACTGAGAGAACCTCTCTTAGTAATGTGAGTGGGGAGCAACTGAGGAAGACATGGGACATCAATTTCCGGCCTCCACATGCACATGTATACACATCCACTCATGTGCACCCACATGCACAAGAACAAATGCATGCACACCACACATATATGTGGGTCCTCACTGTTCCCAGGGCTTATTGGCCACTAACGTCCCAGGCACAGGAGGAGTTGGGGGCAAGCAGGATCCTGGAGTGGGTGAGTGAGACGGGCAATGAACCACATGAGAGATGGTCTGATGGATAGCGTGCTCTCATTTATTCAAAAGGGGACTGCAGTTATAAGCACTTGAGAAAGGTTGAGAAGGCACATACAGACTATAAGGTGATTAGATACATAGCTTTATGGGTTGCAATCTAATTGGCTGGTGTTGGAAGGCAGAAGTCATGAGGGAGAAGCTGCAAGGAAGATAACAGAAGTGGTGGGAAAAGCTATGTGATTTCAGCCACATATTGGATGGCTACAGCTGCAGGGAGACTGTTTATAAGGGTCTCTTGGGCAGCTGGCCACAAGGTCAGGAACTTTGGGGGGCGGGGCAAAGCCTGACTATGGAATAGTCAGGTGCTTTTGGGATAAGGGGGGAGGGCCCGCTGGTTCTGCGGGGAAGATAGGGCACACTACATCCTTGAGGGAAGGGAGGGCCAGTTCCATTGCCAAAGTGGGTTCCCAATAATAAGGCCAGCTGCAACCCCCACAGCCCAAGGTCCCCGGCCATGTCCAACAGCCCAGGCCAGCTTCCTCACAGTCCCAGCCCATGTTTAGCAATGCCCAACACATATACACAAAAAAAAAAATCAGAAATTTCAAATAATCTTATAGTGTATCCCAAGATACTTGAAAAACAAGAACCAGCCATACCTAAGACAAATAGATGAAAATAAATTATAAAAAGATAATGGGAGAAATTAATGAACATGATAAAATAATAATAGGACAAAAGAAGTAAATAAAAGGATACTAAAGGAAGAAGTCAAATTATACTTATTTATAGCTGGCATGATTCAAATTATCTAATCAATAAATGGGCAATGAACATAATAGATAGTTCTCAAAGGAAGAAATATAAAAATAGACAATATATATTTGAAAATGTGTGCAATATCCTTAGCCAACTGCAAATTAAAAATACTTTGAGGGCTGGAAAAATGGCTCAGTGGTTAAGGCACTTGCCTGCAAAGCCTGATGACCCAGGTTTGATTCCCCAGCATGCACATAAAGCCAGATGCACAGAGTAGTACATATATCTGGAGTTCATTTACAGCAGCTGGAGGTCCTGACATGACCATTCTCTCTGTCTGTCTCTCTTCTCTCTTTCTCTCTCTCTACTTGCAAATAAATAAATAAAATTTTTTTAAAAATACTCTAAGATTCTATCTTAGAGTGGCTGTCATCAAGAAAACATACAGCAACAAGCCGGGCGTGCTGGCTTACGCCTTTAAACCCAGCACTAGGGAGGCAGAGGTAGGAGGATCGATGTGAGTTTGAAGCCAGCCTGAGACTACATAGTGAACTCCAGCTCAGCCTGGACTAGAGTGAAACCCTACCTCCTACCTCAAAAAAACAAAAAACTAAAAAATAAAGAAGGAAGGAAGGAAGGAAGGAAGGAAGAAAGAAAGAAAGAAAGAAAGAAAGAAAGAAAGAAAGAAAGAAAGAAAGAAACGTCATACAACAACAAACGCTGGAGAGGATGTGAGGACAAAGGAGCCTTTATACACTGCTGGTAGAAGTGTAAATGGGTACATCCTAACTACACTGGTGCATACTAAATATGAAAGTGAGTATGGTGGTCCTTCAAAGAAACTAGAATATATTCCAGCTATACCATTTCTGCATATGTGCCTGAAGAAATCTGTCAATATTCCACAAAGATACCTGCACATCTGTGTCTATTGCTACACTTTTCACAATAGTTAGGAACTGAAACTAGCCTATGTAGCCATCAGCAGATAAGCAAATACAGAAAATTTAGTGCATAAACATAATGGAATTTTATTCAGGTGTGAAGAAGAATTAAGCTATGACATTCACAAAAAATGGACAGAACTAGAGAAAGAAGAAAGATTGGCAAAAGAAGCCAATCTCAGAAAAAACAAAATATTGCATGTTTTATCTTACATGTAGAATCTAGGTTTAAGTGTGTGTGTGTGTAGTTCATATAATTAGAAAAGAGGGAAAGAGAGGGTAATAGAATACATGTGATATGAATAGAGAAAGGGAAAGTATTTGGAAGGAGGAAGGAGAGAGGGAAAGATGACAAAGGAAGAAGATAAAGTAGAGCAAAGTATAATGAAACATATATATGAGTGTCTCATAAAATCCATTATTTTATATGTTAACTTAAAATGTTGAATAAAATCTTTTTTTTTTTTTTTTCTTTCAAGGTAGGGTTCATTCAAGTCCAGGCTGACCTGGAATTCACCATGTAGTCTCAGGGTGGCCTCAAGCTCACGGTGATCCTCCTACCTCTGCCTCCCAAGTGTTGGGATTAAAAGGGTGCGCCACCACACCCAGCAATAAAATTTCTAAAATTAAAGGAAATGGAAACAATGTAAATGTTCATGAACTGATCCCAAGATAGTGTGGGCTATGCCAATTCTCTTGCTACTGCCCAGCCCACTGTTCATTATACTGATCTTGGAAAACCTCTTTTCCTTTAAAAAAAAAAAAAAGGGGGCTGGAGAGATTGCTTAGCGGTTAAGGCATTTGCCTACAAAGGCAAAGGATCGGGCTGGAGAGATGGCTTAGTGGTTAAGGTGCCTGCCTGCTAAGCCTAAGAACCGGGTTCTAATCTCCAGGTCCCATGTTTAGCCAGATGCAAAGTGACACAAAGGCGCAATGTTGCACTTGCCCACAAGGGGGCGCACACATCTGGATTTCGTTCTCAGCAGCTGAGAGACTGCTGGCGTGCCCATTCTCTATCTGTCTCCCTCTCCCTCTCTGTCTGTCTCTCTCTGTGTCTCTCTCCAAAAATAAATAAAATAATAAAAAAAATAAAAAAAAAAAAGCCAAAGGATCACAGTTCAACTTTCCAGTACTCACGTAAGCCAGATGCACAAGGGGGGCGCATGCATCTGGAGTTCGTTTGCAGTGGTTGGAGGCCCTGTCATGTCCATTCTCTCTCTCTCTGTCTGCCTCTTTCTCTCTCAGTTTCTCAAATAAATAAATAAATAAATAAATAAATAAATAAATAAATAAATATAATTTTTTTTTAAAAGATGAAAGAGCTCCTTCCAGGGTCAGGGCATTTTCTAACTGCAGTTCTTGAACTCTCCCAGGGCTCCGTTTTGCATGGAATGCACTGTGCATTGAGGCTATTTCATCCATAACAGAGTTGTTGATCTAACAGTACTACTGGTGTCCATTCCCTGGTGCCACCACCTTTATCCTGTTTCCTCCCCTTCTCCACTTCCTTGGAACCTTGTGTTTGGGAGAATGACAGTTACTTATTTGTTTCAACTTTCATATGCTATAGGTGCCAGAGTAGAGATTATTTCATCTTAACATTTGTGTTTGAGTTATTTAATATTTTCCTGGTTTCTTGTAATATTTTACTGTATGGCACAATGCAGGTTGGGCCCTAGCCAGACCGCATGCTAAAAGAAACCAGGCCACACCCCTTGGGTTTTCTCACCAGGATGGTGGGTAGTCAATGGCCGGTAAGACCCCATGAGATGGGGCAACCCAAGACAGGCACCGTCACATGTGATGATCCCTTGGGGCCTGGGGTTAACAATGGCTTGGCAAAGAACCATGTCTCCCAGGGTGGCCAATAATACAAACAAAAAGGAGGATATGTATGGCACAATGCAGGTCGGGACCTAGCCAGACTGCATGCTAAACGAAACCAGGAAGTGGCTTCTGTGGACGTGACATTCTGCACAGGCCTGGCGTGACAACAGCTATAGTCCCATGCTTGTGAGCAACCTGCTACGAAATGATCTGTCCGGAGACCGGCTGTTATTGGTCACAAGAAGGGGACCACCCCATATAATGATTGGTCAGCCAAACCCTTTAAACCCTCTACACTTCCTTGAATAAAC
Organism: Orientallactaga sibirica; assembly: GCA_036365145.1. Lineage (NCBI taxonomy): Eukaryota > Metazoa > Chordata > Mammalia > Rodentia > Dipodidae > Orientallactaga > Orientallactaga sibirica. The sequence goes on from JAEOAD010002517.1 coordinate 4,910,712, forward strand.
AAGTTTGCAGCAGCTTGCCCTCTGCCTGCTTCCACCCAGCTCCCAGAGTCTGTGTCGTGACTCTGTGCCTCTCACCCCCTACTCGGCAGAGACCCTGTGGTCCCTCCTGGGCTGGCCCTAGGGGGGACCCCAACATTTTACTTGTAGTAAAATTGATCACATTGTCATTTCCTAGTAAAAAGCATAATCTGTTAGAAGGAAATGTACAATTATTTGACAAAGAATTATTTACCACTAGCCTAAACTTTGAGGGTTTCATGGGAAAAAAAATTCTGTACCAAAATACCCTCCATAAATTACCCATTTATGGGCAAAGTGAAGCACAAATTATAAGCTTGGGTTTTAAAGAACTGCCATTTCTGATACAGAATGAGAATCAATCAGTAAATGTTAAAGGATAAAGAAGAGGAAGAATTCTTTTTTTTTCTTTTTCAAATAGTTTATTTACTTATCTGAGAGAGAAAGAGGCAGATAGAGAGAGAGAATGGGCATGTGAGGGCATCTAGCCATTCCAAAGGAACACCAGACTCACACGCAACCTTGTGCATCTGGCTTTACGTGGGTGCTGGGGAACTGAACTTGGGTCCTTAGGCTTTGCAGGCGAGTATCTTAACTGCTTAGCCATCTCTCAAGCCAGAAGCCTTCTTTTATTATTTTTGTTTTGTTTTGTTTTTTTGAGGTAGGGTCTCACTCTAGCTCAGGCTGACTTGGAATTCACTCTGTAGTCTCAGGGTGGCCTTGAACTCATGGCGATCCTCTTACCTCTGCTTCCCAGTGCTGGGATTAAAGGCATGTGCTACCATCCCCAGCTAGAAGCCTTGTTTTAAAAAGAATTATTTATTTGGAAGCAGAGAGAGATAGAAGAGAGACAAACAGAGAGAATGGGATTTCCAGGTCCTCTAGCCACTGCAAATGGACTCCAGATGCATGCACCACTTTGTGCATCTGGCCAGAATTCTTTTACTTCAAAATTATATTAGTTTTTACAGAAACTCACCAGTGTTACACATAACATGTCTCAATTTTCATTTCTCAAAAGATAGTCATGTATTTCCTGCAGGACTTTGGGAACTGTTACCAATTATAGCAAAAGCTTTCATGGGAATTTTTTCTCAGTTTATACTTGAGAGTGTTGGAACTTAAGAAAGTTCTCATGTTACTTATCCAGGGCCTAATCATATGTATATACATCAGGCATAGACACATGCAGAATGCAAGTGTTGTTAAGCCAGATACACCTTGCTGTCCCCTTTGTCTTACATGGAAATCCCATAGCATTAAAAATTGATGATGTCCTAAAAGGTAATGCAGTGATACAAATAAGGCCTCGTAGTGGAGGTCTCTGATAGATTTTGCATTCCTATTCTGTGATTGTTTGTGTGCCTGCTTTGCTTGGAAGTTATTCTGACAGATTAAAATAAATCCTGCACTTGGGTAGATAGTTAATAGAGGTCATAATTAATAGAAGTCAATGTATGAATTAAATCTCATTACTTTCTACAAAAAAGAGTGAATATCAACTATGGAATACTATTCAACCAGGAAAAAGAATAAATACTGTCATTTTAAACAACAGAATGACAATGGAGATCGAGATCATTGCACTGTATGAAATAAACCTAGCACAGAAAAAAATACCTCATAGTTTCATATGTACAATCTAACAAAGTCAATGTCATAGAATTCAAGAGTAGACTGAAAAGAGTAGAGCAAAAGGCAGCAACAAGAGGCCCTGGTACACCCATTCTCTCTGTCTTTATCCCTCTCTTTCTCTCTCACTCTCTCCTTACAAATAATTAAATAAATAAATAAAATTTATACATACAAGGTATATATATGTTCAAACACCACATGGTACCCCATAATGTGTACAATTTTTATATTGTTTTGTATCACTTAGCAATTCGATTAAAAAGAAAACTTTGATGCTTTTCCCCCTTTACATTCATGGGATTCTTGGAGCTAAGCTGTGTCCCCAAACACTTTTCAAGTGGCATTTCCTCTTCTTGTGCTCCACTGGTAACTACTTGGTGAATTATAAATCGTTAATGAGTACCACAGAAGAAATGCATACTCAAGTACTACACAAATGTGTTCTCAGTGGGAGTCAACAGCTCAGGGTTATAAGGAAAGTACAGTGAAGTGGCCCTTTCTCCCTTCAGCCTCTGCAGCTCAGCTTCCAGTTGCCATAGTAACCTTGAGTTTGTTGTTCCCTTCAGTGTGGTACATAGCAGGAGAGGAATGTAGACTAGTGGCACCCACTGGAATCTCAGCCTTTCTGTGCCCCTGGGGCACCATACCCCAATAGATCTTTATCTCTGCATTTAAAGCAGTTACCTCAAAACCCCACTGGCATTTGCTGCACTCTTTTCTTGTCCTTGTTCCAGCAGGCCTTGCAAGTTATTTCTCCCCAAACCAGATCCCATCTGCTTCATTGGTATTTTGGAAATGCCAATGAAATGACAGGTTTTTTTTACAAGGGTTATGATTTTTTTACAATTCTTTTCATCATTAAGTGGTATTTTAAGACACTACCTTGAGATATATGTGTACATAGGTACATTTTTATTTATTGCATGTATAGTGTGTGTAGCATGTTTGTATGCATATGCTATACATGTGTAGACCCGTATGCACATGTGTGAGCATGTAATGGAGGTTAGGGGTCAATGCCACATGTCTTCTCTTATCAGTAATAGAAAATGCCTATCCAAGCATGCATGCAAACATTCATTTCAGAGACTAGCACTGAAGATACACTTAAAAGAAATTTTATTTCCATAAGATGTTTCTAAGCTATTTTAGATTGTGTCTCTGTGCTTTAAGTATAAGACTAGCAGTTATATAAGAAGGTGGTACTTTTATTTTTCTCCTTAATATCACTCTGTTATAATGATTAAGAATACTTAATTAGTGAAGGCTGAAAGAAAGATCTGATAGTGTATTTTATTTTTTGTTTTCCCACACCAGCTTTAGTTTGAAACTTTGAGATTATTTTAGAAAATGTTCGGAAATTATTCCTTTCTAAGCTTTCTCTCATGTTAGAATCCAAATTCCATCTAAGGAATGTTTCTTCTTTCAACTGATTGAAGAAAAAGAGGAAAGAGAAAATGAACAAAATAAAGAAGGCTGGCTTATGCAAAGGGGTGCAGTGTGTCTGCTGGAGGACCCAGTAGTCCTGTCCAGCAGGATCTTACCAACTAGGTATTAATTAGTAGAATCTCCACATTCCACAGACCAGACATCAGTATCACAAGTTCAGGTTACTTCTTTCTGTTGTTTGTTTCCCCTTTATTCCAGAATGTTTGAGTTCATTGATATATGTATCTCAAATTCCACTTGTCTAAATGTAAATAGATACACATTTTCCTGGGCCCTTTCAACTGTGTGGGGCACTCCTTCCTGGGAGGAGAAGGCTCTCAGGTCATATTAAATAGCATTGCAAAGTTAGTCCACAATGAGTCAGGGCTGTGCATGTGAAAGGGAAGCACAGAAGGGACTGAAACATTTAACAAAAGGCTTGACATATATGTTCTTATGAAGTTTTTAAGAATATGAATCAAAATACATTTCCAATAGTTTGCCATCTGATGGGAAAACAGATACCTATAGCAGAAAGTAGAATTTGCTATTACAATAAAAAATGTAAAGAATTTTGGTGTGGTGAAGGATCAACAGAGGTTGCATGAAGAGAGAAGTTTGGATTTAATCTTGAAAGATGGAAATACTTTCAGCAATGGAAATGGAGAATTAGAGCTTCTTTAAAAAAGAATAATATTGAGCACTTCCCAGTAAGATGGCTGCATAGTGGCCACGCCAAACCAGCCTAGGGAGGGATTTAAACAAAACCACAGAAAAAAACACTCTTCTTCTGAAAAGTGAAGAATAATAGGTTATTCTTACACACTGCAGAGAAGCAGGAAAGACCAAGATCCACCAGAAAGGAGGAAAACAGCTAGAATCCCCCAATCTGTGTGATCCGCATGCCTGGCACTGCCCACCCAGTGCATGCCTAGCAGCAGTAATAGAGACAAAACGAGGGAATTTTCCAATTTCATCAGCCTCCTTGCAAATTTAAGAAATCTGAAGGAAAGACAGCTGAGATCAACTAAGGAGCTACAGAAAGGGATATAAGCAGGCCTCCTGCACTCTCCCACTCCACAACCATCAAGAACCCCCCTCCCTCAGTGGCAGTTCACCCAGCACAGCTGAACAGAACTCCAGCTCCACAGTACAACACAGAGGGATTAAGGTGGGCAGTCAGCATTGGTGAGATTGGAGGCCACACCAAAAGGTAAAGAGGCCAAAAAAAAAAAAAAAAAAAAAAAGCAGGTACATAGGCCTGCATTGGAAGTGCTAATCTCTCTTTCCACGTCAGGGCAGGTAATGGATTACATATTTATGGTTGGCTTTATCATTTTCAAATAAGCTGTATTTGGGGGTTGAATATTGTTGCCTTTGATGCTTTCAGATTTACAGGGCCATTGTCTTTTGCTTCTGTCATTATTGGGGGCAGGGTATGATTCAGATCCAAGGAGACCTGGAACCCAGTTGAGAACAGAATTTTCTACCTCCCAGCTGACAGGATTAAGAGTGTAGAGCAACACACACTCTTAAGGATTTTGGCTTTATAAGACTGTTTGTTTTAATCCCCACTTGTGTAGTCTGTGCTTGCTTTTATTAAATGTGTATAATGTTCAGTTGAAGTTTGGAATTTACCAATATATTGTTCCACCAAGTCCACTAGAATACCTGTTTAGCAAGCAAATTCAACACCTAGGATGACTTCTGCAATTGGATTAGGGTACAAGAGCTACACTTAGCACCTAAAACTCATATCCTGAAAATGTATAAAGGTAGACTGCTACATCTAAGAACAGTGCAGATAAGTAGGAAACCCAAGCATCAAATCAATTCAGGATGCAAAGGTCACTATATTATAATACAAGAAACACAAAAACTCAAGACAATACAATCCCACCAAAAATTATAAATCCATCAGAAATTATCACCAATGAGACTGTTTTAGATGAAACGCCTGACAAAGATTTCAAAAAATGATTTTATCTATACTCAAAGAAATGAAAGAAGAAATCAAAGGACTCAAAGAAGAAAACAAAGGAATTAAAAAGAAAACAAACTCCTTAAAGAGAACACAGGAAACCAGCTTAACGAAATAAGGAAGTCATTACAAGACATGTGTAAGGAAACAGAAATGCTGAAGAAAAACCAGGCTGAAATCCTAGCTCTGAAGTAAACAGTCAGTGAAATAAAAAACTCGGTGGAAAGTCTCACCAGTTGAATGGATGAAGGAGAGAACAGAATATCTCAACCAGCAGACCAGGTGGCAGATCTAATGCAGTCCAACAAAGAGAAAGACAAGCTAATAGGAAGGTATGAATGGGAATTTCAAGATATCTAGGGTACTATGAAAAGATCAAACATAAGAATTCAGGGTATAGTAGAAGGAGAAGAATTTCAATCCAGAGGCTTAGTAGGCTTTTTCAACAAAATCATAGAGGAAAAATTTCCCAAATTGGGAAAGAAATGCCAATGTAGATACAAGACCCTTTTAGAACACCAAACAGACAAAATCTGGAAAGCACCTCTCCTTACCATGTTATAATTAAACTACAAAACATGCAAACTAAAGAAAATGTATTGAAAGCAGTTAGAGACAAAAGCAAGTAACCTACAAAGGCAAGCCCATCAGGATCACAGCAGATTATTCAACACAAATTTTAAAAGCCAGAAGGGCTTGGAATGATGTATTCCAAGTTCTGAAAGATAAAAACTATCAACCAAGGTTACTTTATCCTGCAAAGCTATCTATCCAAATTGATGAAGAAACAGACTAAACAACAAAAACAGGCTAAAGGAATTTATGACGACTAAATCAGCTCTACAGAAAATACTTTCACACTGAAGAGAAAGCAAAACACACACAGGAGGAAATAGGAAAAAATAAACCATACTCAAATAACAGTTAAACAAGTGAGTAAAGGGAAAACAGGAAGCACTACAAAACAAGAAGAATTGCAAGAATAAATACATACCTTTCAATAATAACTCTTAATATCAATGGTCTCAATGCCACTACAAAAAGACACAGGCTTGCAGATTAAAAGGATTAAAAGGCAAGATTCTGCCATTTGTTGCCTCCAGGAAAGTCATCTCTCAATAGAAGATAGACACTGTCTTAGGGTGAAAGGATGGAAAATGGTATTTCAAGCAAATAGGCCCAGGAAACACGCAGGGGTTGATATCCTAAGATCTGACAGGATAGACTTCAAGCCTGCATTAATGAGGAAAGATAAAGAAGGTCATTTTACACTGATTAAAGGCACAGCCCAACAGGAGGACATTACAATCTTAAACGTATATGCACCTAACATGGGTGCTCCTAATTTCATCAAACAAACACTATTAGACTTAAGGTCACAGATAATACCAAACACAATTGTAGTGGGTGACTTCACTACCCCACTCTCATCAACTGACAGGTCATCTTGGCAAAAAAAATAAATAAATAAACAGAGAGACATCTGGATTAAATGATGTCATGGAACAAATGGACCTAATAGATATATACAGAACATTCCATCCACATGCTGAAGAATATACATTTTTTTCTCAGCAGCACATGGAATATTCTCTAAAATAGACCATATTAGGACACAAAGCAAATCTTAACAAATGCAAGAAAACTGAAATAATCCCTTGTACTTCATCTGACCACAATGGGATTAAACTGCAAATCAGCAACAAGAAAAACCTACAGAGCATACAGAAATTCATGGAGACTAAACAGTACACTATTGAATGATGAATGGGTCATTGAAGAAATCAAAAAGGAAATCATTAAATTCATAGATTCAAAATATGATGAGAATAGAATATACCAAAACCTTTGGGACACAATGAAGGAAGTTCTAAGAGGGAAATTTATAGCTCTAAGTGTCTATATTAAGAAATTAGAGAGTTCACAAGTAAAAAATTTAATGCTTCACCTTAAGACCTTGGAAAAAGAAAAAAAAGACAAACCAAAAAAAATCAGTATATGGAAGAAATAATAAAGATTAGGACAGAAATTAATGAAATAGAAACAAAAAAAATCCAAAGAATCAATGAAACAAAGAGTTGGTTCTTTGAAAGGATAGATACGATTGATAAACCCTTAGCAAATCTGACCAGAAGAAAGAGAGAAGAGACAACAATTAATTAAAGATGAAAAAGGCACCATTACAACAGATACCAAAGAAATTCAGAAAATCATAAGGACATACTTTAAAAATATATATGCCTCTAAGTTTGAAAATATGAAAGAAATGGATGATTTCCTTGATTTATATGACCTACCAAAATTAAGTCAAGATGAGAAAAATTTAAACAGACCTATAACAAGTACAGAGATCCAAGAAGTTATAAAAATTCTCCCAACTAAAAACAGTTGAATCAATATCGTGAAAATGGCAATCTTACCAAAAGCAATCTACACATTGAATGCAATCCCCATTAAAATTCCAATGGCATTCTTCACAGAAATAGGAAAAACAATCATAAAATTCATTTGGAAGCACAAAAAACCTCAAATAGCCAAAACAATTTTGAGCAACAAATATCAGGCTGGTGGTATCACCATACCCAATTTTAAGCTATATTACAAAGCCATAGTAACAAAAACAGCATGGTACTGGTACAAAAACAGACATGTAGCTCAATGGAACAGAATAGAGAACCCAGATGTTAATCCAGGCAGCTACAGCCATCTGATTTTTTACAAAAATGCCAAAAATATTCATTGGAGAAAAGATAGCCTCTTCAACAAGTGGCGCTGGGACAACTGGATATCTATATGTAGAAGGATGAAAATCGATCCTTGTTTTTCTCCATCCACAAGACTCAAGTCCAAGTGGATCAGGGACCTTAATATCAGACCTGAAACTCTGAAACTGCTAGAGGAAAAGTTAGGGGAAGCCCTTCAACATATTGTCATAAGCAATGACTTTTTGAAGATAACCCCAATTTCTCAGGAAATAAAACCACTAATCAACCACTGGGATCTCACGAAATTACAAAGCTTTTGTACAGCAAAGGACACTGTAAATAGAGCAAAGAGACAACCTACAGAATGGGACAAAATATTTGTCAGCTACACATCTGACAGAGGATTAATATCCAGAATATACAAAGAACACAAAAAGCAGAACTATAAGAAATTAAACAAGCCAGTTAAAAATGGGATATGAAATTAAATAGAGAGTTCTCATCAGAAGAAATACAGGTGGCATATAAACATCTAAACAAGTGTTCTACATCCTTAGCCATCAGGGAAATGCAAATTAAAACTACTTTGAGATTCCATCTCACTCATGTCAGAATAGCAACCATCAAGAAAATAAATGACAGGAAATGTTGACGAGGATGTGGAAAATACATGCCTGGTATTGAAAAACCTAATCAAAAGCCTATGGCAGGGGAGGGTATAAAGCCTGATCTTTTCTGGCTAAATGTACATATTATATTCTCACCAAAGTGTCCTGAAAACACTACATTTAATGTTCACATTCATATATCAATGCTACTCTCCGTTCTGGTTAGAGAAGCTTCTCTTTTCAGATGGTGATGACCACTGGGATGACCTAAAAGGCAACATAGTGCTGAGAAGAAGGGATGGAGGAGTGTCCAGCACTGAAACATCTCTGTCACACCCTCCAAGGCTCAGGGTCCATTGCAGAAGAGGTGGCGGAAAGAATGTAAGAGCAAAAGGAAGGGTATGACTCCTTACAATGCAACTGTCCAGACAGAAATTGACCTCGATATCCATGACCTCGCAGTGCCTAGCAATACCTTCACAAGACCCTCATAATAGGAGAAAAAGATGATGACATCAAATTAAAAGAGAGACTAATGGAGAGAGGATATGATGGAGAGTGGAGTTCTGAAGGGGAAAGGGGGAGGGGAGAGAAATATCATGGCTTATTGTCTATAAGTATAGAAGTCAATAAAAAATAAAAATTTAAATCAAAAAGAATAATGTGGAGAAAGGCCATTCTAATAGGGTTTTGTAAGAAAAAGACTAAGATTCATGAACCTTCTTCGATGATCCTTAAAGTAGGTTTTGATAGTGCTGTAATACTCTATAGCCCTTTCCTTGGTGGGGGGGTGGGGGGGGAGCGGCATCTGTGATTATCCAAGTGAGCCCAGTGTCTAGAATTAGAACATTTTTTTTCTTTGTATGATGCTGAAAGTATGCTGTAGATTTTCACTTGTAGCCAGACTCCTCTTTTTCAGCATTTCTTCTCAGTAATTAAAATTGTCTATTATATTAATATCACAGCTTCAAGATTAACACTGGTCATGCTGTACTGTATTTGTTAGATGACTTTTAGAGGGGCACTTTGGGGTCTTAGATGAGCAGAGAAGTATTTTATCAGAAATGTTTTCAAAACTCTTCCTCAGAGATATTCCTAGAAAAATTTGGACAGGTGAGCAGTTTCAGTGGTTTATGGTAAGCTGTGTTTTTCATTTCAAATACTGCCAATTCCCTAATTTTCCCTGCATGCTACATTTCTGGTTATATATTCCTATCTTTAGCTATTACCAATAGCCGTTGAAAATGTGAATTACATGAACATGTTTAGAAAGTGATATCTTTAAGGTGAATTAGCCAATCTATCTTTTTCATTAATTATTAATACTTGTCATCAGGAGTCAGGGCCATTGGCTGTGGCTAAGTATAGAGATGAGTACAACATGTTCTTTAGGGTTACAATCACTAATACTTGCCACTCTTGGCATTTTAAACTCTTTTTAAGATGTCAATTAATTGTCTTCTATAGCTCTCTGTTTTCTATGGAGCTGATTCACGATGGTATGTTTTCATACGCCTGCCTTAAACAAAGTCCCAAATGAATCATAAAGGTTGACGTGAGCAACTGTTACAGGCTATATTCCCAGGGTTAATACATTGCTGGGTTAATCACACCCAGTTTATAGGTTGGATATATATGCCAAGGATCAGTTAATCCATCTGTCTTTGGTAAAGGCACCTGATATTTTCTTCCATTTGAACAAAAATATCAAGCTTCCCTTATTTAATTATTGACCATGCTAGAAGCACAGTGGCTTCATGTCTGCTGCTGAGTTTCTGTGTATGGGATGCTAGTGATGAGACAGCTCACCCCGGCCCCTGTTGTTATGCTTTAACAGATGTGCTCCCTAGGTATATTCAAACATAGAATCTTGTTGGTTGATTTTCCTTGTATCACATACCTGAGCTAAACAGAAGAAAATATAAATACATGCACATATATATTTATGCATAAACATGAGCATAGTTATGTCATTGATGAATGAGAAAAGAAGGGAGGGGCAAGCAAAGAGGGACAGGAAACTGAAAGGAGGGAAGCAGTGTTTCCAGGAGTTGGTGTGTGTTTCCTGATAAGAAAGTCACTTCTAAGCAAGATGTGTGCCTGTGCCTGTCTGGGTACATATGAAACGTTATGGGGAAAAGTACAACAAATGAGTTTGGATGAACATCTCCAAAAGTAGCTTTTCCAGTATTTTCACAAGTTTAATGTCTGTTCCCTTGGAGATAGTTTTGGCAAACCTAGTTGAAGGCAGAAGCCAAGAATGGAAAACATGCACCACCATAACCCTGCATTCCAACTGTAAGGCCAAAGCAGCCACTTTGACTGCACTTTTTGTCTCTTCAATAATTCAACAATTCAAAAAAAAATTTGGTGCTTTAAACTCAGCAGGAGAGTTGTTTATTAATTTAACCAAGTAATATTTTCATTATATTAATGAGGCTACATTTCTGACTGTTTACATTTCTCCTATGAGAGAAAGCAATTAGACATGTTAATAGGGAAATGTTTCTCAGGAGGAAGGAGAACTTTCAGATTCTGGTACTGACCTTCACCACTCCTCCCCTCTAGTCCTTTCCACAGTGAACTTTACAACCAGAACTTGAAGCATGTTCTTTTTTTTCTTTTTTTGTTTTTGAGATAAGCCCAACAGACTGCCTTGATTTTTTTTTTTGTGAGAGTGAGGGATTGAGAGAATTGGTGCACCAGGGCCTTCAGCCACTGAAATCAAACTCCAGACACATGTACCCCCTTATGCACATGTGCGACCTTGTGTGCTTGCATAACTGTGCATCTGGCTTACATGGAACCTGGAGAGTCAAATGTGAGTCCTCGGGCTTTGCAGTCAAGTGCCTTAACCACAAAGCTAGCTAGTCTAGCCAAATCAGTGCATCTAAGTTTCAGTGAGAGACATCATCTCAAGAAAAAAAAAAAACTATAGTGGAGAGTGATTAAGGAAGACATGCAGGACCGACCTCTGGTATCCACACTCATGCACAACTACACGTACATGGACACTTGCACATATACACACAGCTACCATACACATCTATGAACATGCATACACACATCTGTACATACCATAAACATACATATTCATTAACAAAAATAATTGGCCATTAGTGAATCAGTCCTAATTTCTTAAAGCAGATACACATTGGCTTTAGAATTTCAACTCCTGTTACCTTTGATTTAAAGTCTGTACTCAGCAATAGTTTTCATTTCAGATTTGTGAGGGGATAAAAAGATACCTACCATTCTCATATCTCAAAAAGCATCATGATATTCTAAAGATTTTCCATTAATAACGTATTACCAGACATACGAGGAAAAATAAAATAAACAGTTGAAATGATTTTCCTGGTGCTGTTCTGAAATGGTTAAGAAAATCATGTCTTAACATGGGACTTGTTTGGAATAAAACTACATTTCTATAATCCTTTTTGGCATTATAATTCCATTTTCGGCTGTTAGGATCCAACACCTAAAGTTCTAAGCAAGCCTTCTGGCAAAGATACTTTCATCCTGGTAGTGAGAAACCCTAAATCTCCACAATACATTGAGAGCCACAGTCAGAGTGAGTTGGGTATCATATGCACAGAAGGCACTCAAAGCTCAGATCATTCCCACTGGCACTAGCTGCCACCCTCATCTCTGTCCATGTACCTGGAGGGCTTGCTAATATTGTGATTACTTTTAAGTTGAATTGGTTTTGTTGAATAAACCAAATCATAGATCCTATTGAATGAGTCATGTGAGCAAATCTATTTTCAGCATGATTTGTTTGGTTCTGATTTCTTTTCCTTTTCCAAGATAATTGAGAGCAGAGCAGAAAATTATTTAGCAATCTAATCAGGCTTATCACCCTGAAATAAGAGGGGAGCAGTGGGGTTAGACTAGGAGAGAAGAAACTGAAAGGGCCCAAAGGGGTTCTTTTCCAAACCAGCTTCCTGATTCAAGTAAAAGGAAATAGCAATCACCAAGGAAGCAGGTTTTTGGGTTAATTTCCTTTTCTTTTGTTTTGGTTTACAATTTACCCAAATAATATATGGGCTAGGAACAAATTTTGACAATAATGGAATAAGGAATGTGAATCATGTTATACTTCCAGTTCCACACTTGGCTTCTAAAGATGGGTAAATTGAGACCATTCTTATAATGTGAGAAAGCATAATAGGTTTGATTAATTTGGTGAAAATATAAATTTATAACAAGCTGGTAATGCCCCAAGTTATGTTCATACAGGATGTGTCTATAAGACAAAGTGATTGAGAGTCATCGCTTATCCACTGTCAAATCTGGATCAATGTTACATGAACTTGGCAGTGCTAGAAGGCATAACTTGAAATGCTACCAGCTTGTTTCAGTTATAAAAAGAACTTGACTATCAAATAGATAAATTTATTGCCAACTGTATAATCTTGGTTATATAAATTGAATCTTGAAGTCCTGATAATCAGTTAGAATATTTAGTAAGATCTCAAGCAAAAGTCAATGTGGAATATCTATATCTTGTAATTTCTTCAAGCCATGGTTTTGCTCCACTGTCATCCCCTCAGTTTAAACACATTCTGTATACTGGAAATTTACATAATCAATACAACTCTATGGTAAAGGAAATCTGTCCTAAAGCCACAACTTATTTATTTTGAACATTAGGTAATTATTGACATGTAAGGTACTAAATTAACCAGATTTTTTATTTTCCCTTAAAAATGAATAATGAAATAGCAATAGAAACATTTTGATCCCAGAACCACTATTTCCATTTTTATGTTCTGTCTGCCACATATAACATATCTTAAATTTGCAAGAATATCATCTGTTGGTCTCTATTCTTATCCTTTTACATAACCTTGCATTGCTAACACATTTCTATTTTTTACATGGGCTTCATAATGATCTCAGTGCCTGTAAGTTATACCCTCATCTTGGTATGCAATAGTCTATTAGCTACTTTTCTGATTCTGTTTGTGGTTTGGTCATCAAAAATGATGTATCCATACAAAATATGTTGTTAATAACACTAATAAAATTTTTAAAATTAAAAAAGAAAAAATTAATTAAATAGTATATTTAAAACAATGACTTGTCACTCTTTTAGTTTATCTCCACAGTTGACTACGTCAATCCTTTTAGTTTCACTTGTTTATAATTATCTCAGGTATATTTATTGATGTTCCAATAATTACTTCACCTTTATCTAGCCAATTTAGAATTCATATTTAAAAGCAACTCACAAATAAAGATATTTAAATTATTTTTTATAAAATCTTGTGACAAAATATGTAATACAGAATTGGTCATGTTAATCATTTTTAAGTAGATTGTTGAACTAAGGGCAATAATTACATTCACATTCTCATGCCACTACCACTACTATTTACAGACCTTTACCTTCCAAATACACACTCCTCTATTCCCTCCAACCCAAGTCCCTGGGTTATCTCTAATCCACTTTCTAATAGTTTATCCACTCTGGACATTTTATATAAGTGGAATTATGCATTTTATTCCTTTCTGTGCCTGGTTTATTTCATCTACCATACTGTTTCCATTACAACATTCATTTAGTTTTATGGCTGAATAATTGCTATTGGTCAATGGACATGCGAGTTGTTTCTGCCCTTTGGCTTGCGGGAATAATATTACAATGAATGTTTTCAAATCTTTGAGACTTATTCCTGGAAATTAAATTCCTGGGTCATATGGTAGATGTAGCTTTTGTGTTTGGAGGAATTGCCAAACTTTTCTACAGCAACACCATTTTACATTGCCACTAGCAAAAGGATCTTATTGTGTCCAAACCTTCATTGCCACTAATTATATTGCGTTGTTTTTATCCTAACCATCGCAATACATTGAAGCATTACCTCATTGTGGTGTTAATTCACATTTCTGAAGTAACTACTGGTGCTGAGTGTCAATTTATGTTCTTACTAGCCAATGGCATATCTTTACAAAAATATCTATTTGAGTCTTCACCCATCTTTAGTTGGGATGTTTCATCATTTTGCTGAGTTTTAGGTGCTCTTTATATGTCCTGTATACTAAATCCTTATCAGATATAACTTGCAAATATTTTCCATGATTCACCATGTTGTCTTTTCAATTTTTTAAAAAGTTTTTATTTATTTATTAGAGAAAAAGAAAGGATGGGAGAGAGAGAGAGAATGGGTGTGCCAGGGCCTCCAGCCACTGCAAAAGAACTCCAGGTGCATGTGCCACCTTGTGCATCTGGCTTACTTGGGTACTAGGAAATCTAGCCTCGAAGCGGGGTCATTAGGCTTCACAGGCAAGCGCTTAACCACTAAGCCATCTCTCCAGCCCCTCTCGTTTCCATTTTTGGCAATATCCTTTGATGTAATAATGATTTTAGTTATAGTGAGATGCAATGTATCTGGCTTTTCTTATTTTTAAAAAAATATTTTTTTATTCATTGAGAGAGACAGACAGACAGATAAAAAGAGATAATGGGTGTGCCAAGACCTCTAACCACTGCAAATGAACACCACACATATGCACCACCTTGTGCATCTGGCTTACATGGGTACTAGAGAATCAAACCTGAGTCCTTAGGCTTCACAGGCAAGTGCCTTAACCACTAAACCAATCCTCCAGCCCCCTTTTTAAATAAAAGGTTAAACTCTTGTATTTCCTCACCCTCCCTTGATTCCATTTCCTCAGTGGGGTTATTGGTATTCACTGTGAGGTCATGAAGGCCTCAGTAATTCTCTATGGAAGGACAGTGCCTTAGGGTATTCCTGCCCACTCTGTGGCTCTTACATTCTTTCCACTCCCTCTTCCACAATGTTCACTGAGACAAGGTGGGCCTTTTAGCATTTGGTGTTGAGTTCTCTGTAGGCTCTGGGTTTCTGCCTTGATGGGTTTTGATCAACCACATTGTCTACAGTCACCATCTCCCTGGAGCTAGTTGTCAAGCTATCCGTGAGAGCAGTACTCATGTCACAGCTTCCTCTTCAATATCCCATGAGCCCCAGCTGATGAAGTAGAGGTGGCACATCTCATGGTAGGCAGTTGGCTATGTTTTCTTGTCGTTATTGATGGGTCTTGGATCTGCTCAGTATCCTCTGCCATCTGTAAGATAAAACAGATTCTACAACCAGGAGAGCCGCTTGGATTAAAGGGGTATGCACAGTTATTTGAGATGTTTTTTGATGTATATACTCACTCTGCTTATCCAGAGAGCAGTGGGAGTTTTTCTCTGGAGTCTGAATTTCCTGTTCATGGGATTCTGACTTGGTTCCCGGTACCAGATATGAATTCTCTCCCACTGAGCAGACCTCATGTCTAATTGGAGTGCAGTTGGTTACCTACAAAGGCTGTGTATTACTATTGCACAAGTATATGCTTCTTACCCAGCTGGTTGATTTTGTAGTTTGCAGGGTTCCCTGCTTATTCACACTGTTGGTGACCATCAACCCCCTCTCCCCTCAAGCAGCTCCCATAGGGCTCTCCAGAGTTGTAAGGGTACTGGCTTTCCTTATTTTTCTTAGCTTTTGGTGTCATGTCTACTTCATTCACTCTATATGCTTTGATCCAATTTCCATTTTTACTTTCTTCACATCATTTACATTTTTTCTTTTCACATTCTTTAAAGTTACTTTATTACCCAGCACTCAGTCACTATTAGTGCAAGATTCTTTGCTTCATATTTAGAAATAGTAATGTTTCAGTAGCTGGTAAGTATGCATATAGTATATAATGTACTTTTTTGTGGTACTGGGAAGTGAACCTAGGACCTCATGCATGCTACACAAATAGTTCAC
Organism: Orientallactaga sibirica; assembly: GCA_036365145.1. Taxonomy (NCBI): domain Eukaryota; kingdom Metazoa; phylum Chordata; class Mammalia; order Rodentia; family Dipodidae; genus Orientallactaga; species Orientallactaga sibirica. The sequence goes on from JAEOAD010002517.1 coordinate 4,926,874, forward strand.
CACTGAGTTATATCCCCACTCTGTAACATACATATGGATGCTTCAAAGATTATCATGTACCCCAGACTTCCTCAGGAAGCACCTGACAATAAACAATGGATGCACTACACAGAGTAAAATAGGAACTCAGTGAAACATAAGAATTTTAAATGGACTCCTCATTGAAGAGGTAGGAGTAATTGAAAATTTATAGATTACTAATTCCAAAACTTTGAAGGACATAAAATCAGTGATAATTTGGGAATGTTAGGTTGTGTGTCATTCTTTGCATTTTCTTCTGATCATATATTGTCGCTTCTCAACCACAACCTTCAGCAGTCTTAGTTGTTAATGCCTAGCCTTTATCCCCAAGGACTTTGTACAAATGTTAAGTCTCAGTTCCCAGCTTTTGCTCTCTGCTTCACCTCCAGATGGTATCCCTTGCCCATCATCCTCGCTCTCTGACCCTACCTTGGCAGCTTTGCACACCCTTTTACACATGAGCTTTTAGGTTATGCAAGTGTTATATGCTTCCTAAAATCTGAGCTTTTAAGGAAAATGACATTCCCAACACTTGTAGAAAGATGGAAGGGGGAAAGGTATTTGAAAATAGAAACAGAATTTCCAAAAATGGTCTAGAAAATTCACAAAATTATGTATATTTCCAGTTGCCTAAAGAGACCTACTATATAAGAATTGAGTATTTCTAGCAAGGCATGGTGGTGCACACCTTTAATCCCAGCATTCAGGGGGCTGAAGTAGGAGGATTGCTATGAGTTGAAGGCCATCCTGAGACTACATAATGAATTCCAGGTCAGCCTGGGCTAGAGTGAAACACTACCTTTAAAAAAAAAAAAAAGAATTGAGTATTTCTTTGTAGAAATGCTGTGACGATGAAGCATCAGTTTTATCACATACTTTATAATCTGGGCATTTCTTAATTTTATCAGGACAAAGAGCTAATTTAGGTGAATTATGTTTTTACAGTGTTTTGATTTGAATATAAAATGTCTCCCATTGGCTCATGTACTTAAACACTTGGTCTCCAGCTGGTGGTGCTGAGAAGGTTGTGGATTCTTTAGGAAATAGATCCTTGCTGGAAGAAGTGGTCACTGGGGGCCATATTTGAGGTTTTATAGCCTGGTTCCACTTCCTGTCTGCCTCTGCTTCCTGTGTGGCCTTCTGATCCTGCTGTTGTCATGCCTTTGCCTACATGATGAAATGTATCCTTTTGAAAGTTTAAGCCAGAATAAACCCTTCCTTTCTTCAAATTTCTTCCTGTGAAATATTTGATCACAACAATGATTAAAGTAATTAATATATAAGGTGTTTTCCTTCTTAAATTCCTTTCATTATTCTCCATAAAAAGCTCTAATTCAAATAGAGGTCAGAACCCAAGGGTCAAATATTAACTGCAATAATAGCATAGTATCATCACTTTCTCACCCTGGTTTCCCACCTTCCACTTCCCATAACTACAAATACAGCAGATTACATTGGAGGAAAGAAACCTGAGCTTAAGGAAGCCAAATCTTTTATAATAAGCAGTAAACATTTCCTTTGCTCCAGATAGAGACAATATCTCTTTCAAGATTATTAACTATTTAATCACCCTTGAAAAAGATTCTAGGACAAAACGAACTCAGAGCTCCCAGTCCCATAGAGAATATGCTAATAGTTTTATACTACACACCCACAATAATAAATAAATTATAAAATCAGTTACTTTGTCATCACTGTGACCAAATGCCTGACCAGAAGAAGCTCAAGGAAGAAAAGGCTTACTTTGGCTTACAGTTCCAGGAGATATAGTCCATCATGGTGGAGAGGCATGGTGGCAGCAGGAGCATAAAGCAGTTGGTCACATTCAATCTGCAGTGAGAAAGTACAGGGTGATGAATCTGTATGCTTAGCTCACTTACTCTTTTGTATGCAGTCCAAAACCCCATCCCATGGAATGGTGCTCCCCACAGTTAAGGTGGATCTTACCACCTCATTACCCTAATCAAGATAATCCCTCACAGGTATACAGGCTTGTTTCCTAGGTGATTCTAGGTCCTGTCAAGTAAACACTCAATATAAACCCTCATATATGTGTCATATATAATACATATCATATATATCATATCTATATGCACCCAGCTATTTCATAATTTTCAGATAAATTGATAATGGTAAGTGGAATAAGATTCAAGTTGAAAAGTTAATCTGGGCTGGAGAGATGGCTTTGCAGCTAAGGCACTTGCTTGCAAAGCCAAAGGACCCAGGTTCGATTCCCCAGGACCCACATTAGCCAGATGCACAAGGGGGTGCACACATCTGGAGTTGGTTTGCAGTGGCTGGAGACCCTGGCACTCCCTTCTCTCTCTCTCTCCCTCTCCCTCGCTCTGTCTCTCTCTCTCTCTCTCTCTCTCCCTCTCCCTGCCTATTTCTGTATCACTCTCTCTAAAATAAATGAAAATTCAAAAAAGAAAATAGTTAATTTCCCAAGGCTCTGATAATTTATCAAGGTATCAGGGTTGGCCTTCATTTTTCAAGATGAGGGCCAATTGGTATCAGCTTTTAGATATGAGATATTTGTACCTGGGGGTGTGACTCATAGTATAGTGTGTACATAGTATATACCAGGCCATGGATTCAATCCCTAGCACCACACACGCACAAAAGTTTAATATGAATGACAAAATATAAGGTATTTGACATTTAATTTGTGGTACATATTTCCAGGATTGCTATTATCATCTCTCAGTGAAGGCCAGCAATCAGGTTGTATTTTCAGGTTTTTCTGTCATGTTTCTTTTAAACCAAACCTGTATTACTTGGAAAGCTCTCCCCACATAAGGGAAGTCCTCATTTCCTTCAAGCCTTTACTCCAAGGTTTATTTCTCACTGAGTCCTATCCTGATTTCCCCATAGAAGTTATACTTTCTCCCATCCATTCTATGTAGTTTATTTTTATTTTCCTTGCATATTAATTTATAAGATGTTATATAAAATATTCATTTATTTCATTTACAGCTCCCCCACTGAAAATGTAAGTTCCATGGGGGTAAAAATGACTATTGAATCTCTAGTCCCTAATATAGTACCTTACCAATCATTGGTCATTAATACTTAAAGAGCTACGATTCAAAGAGTTTAAATACCCAGTTTGGATTTCATAACCAGTGGGGTAGGACTAGGACCCAAAGCATGGTCTTTTGATTTAAAGGCAATTGCTTTTTCCCCTCTGTAATGCTTATTTTCCCATGTGCAGCCTCTCTTTGTCCTCAGAGTAAGCTAACAACATGCCCCCTGGCAGGTGTAAATTAGCTCTATCTGAGAGCTGAAACCCTAGAGTGAGGAGTGATGTGCGCAGAGAAGGGAGAACTATGAGGCCAGGCTGGGGTGGCAGGATGTGTAGCTTTACAGTATCAGAAAGCAGACCCTCTGGTCTAACTGTGGCTTTGAGTGCCTGCCTCCTGAGTTAATAACACAGATTCATTGCTCCAAACCCTCTAAATGGGAACTTTCCGAAGTCTAATCTCTCTAAGTCAGGACTGCCAGTAGTAATAGACACTTTATACCGAATTTTAATCTACAAAGCAATTTATAAAACTCTCACAAATGAATCCTCTTAGGATTCTCAGGATGTAGGCAAGATAAAGATAGCAAAACTTGAAAATAATGAAATCTGTGAAAGAAAAGCTGCAAAAAGTTCTCATGAGATGGTTGGAAGGAGCCCAGAAAACTTTACCTCATTCCCAGTATTGAAACATTCCTATCACTGCTAAGAGGCTTTAGGATCATTTTACTGTTGGCCTCCAGGCATCCTCCAATCAGAGAAAATGCTGAGCAGCATCCCACACATGCAAGTGGCACATATATCCATCAGCACAAGTACACTAATTTTTTAAATTTATTTTATTTTATTTTTAGAGAGAGACACAGAGAGAGAGAGAGAGAGAGAGAGACAGAGACAGGGAGGGAGAGGGAGACAGATAGAGAATGGGCGCGCCAGCAGTCTCTCAGAGGCTGTGAACGAAATCCAGATGTGTGTGTCCCCTTGTGGGTAAGTGCGGCATTGCGCCCTTGCATCTCTTTGCATCTGGCTAAATGTGGGACCTGGAAATTGGAACTGCTGGAGATTTGAACCAGCGTTCTTAGGCTTAGGAGGCAGGCGCCTTAACCACTAAGCCATCTCTCCAGCCCAAGTACACTAATTTTTAAAGTAAATGACCCCAACATTTTCCCCTTGATTCACTTAATTCTTTGCTATCCAAAGGAATAGACAGCATTGTGTGTGTGTGTGTGTGTGTGTGTGTGTGTGTGTGTGTGTGTATGAATGACTATTTAAGTTGATTTTTAAAGATAAATTATTAAACATTCTTCATTCAAACTGGCCACATTAAATGGCCAATAAACACTGCTGGTGGTAGTTCGTTAGACAATGCACATATGTCCTTCCATCATCTCTGAGAGTCTCACTGGAAGCCAGGCATGGTGGTGATACCAGCATTTAGGAAGATGAAGCAAGAAGACTGAAAGTTTAAGGCAAACCTACACTACAGCACAAAAGCCTGGCTCAAGAAATCAAAAAATAAAAAGAGAAATTACCATTAGACAATACCACTCTTAGTATAGCCCAGCTGATAAAGGGCTGATTTGGGACTAATCTCAACCTGGTGGAGCTGGAATGTTAGTATCACAGTTTGTGGCTAGAACAAGTCTACTATCTCTTCTATGCTTCCTTTCTGTTGATGAGCTTCCAGCCAGTGCTTCATCTTATCCTGCAGTTTGAGGTCATAGAATATTTTATTTTCTGATACACTCAGTAATCTTAAATCCCCAACAGCTCTCTTCTCTCCCTATAACTTGTGACCAGTATTCTTCTCCAGCTACCCAATAGTTCTAGCCACAAGAAGCTGGAAACAGCATACTTTGCTGTCTGTCTCACTCATTGACATATCATAAGGTGAATCCTCTATATCCAAACCCAAGTTACATAAAGTTATTATGGAGAATACAAGAAGAGGATAAAGGAGGGTAGAAGAATATAGTCCATCACAACTCAGTTAAGATTTGAGGCAAGAGAATTAAATTTGTGACTATGTTTAGCCCATAGACTATAAATATTAACATTGACTAAGGCAATATTTTAAGAGTATGTGACATCCATCTATATAATCAATATAAAGTCATGTAGGCAGATTTAGAAACAAAATCATCTTCCAACTTAAGAAAGAGCTGGAGAAGTAGCTTAGCAGTTAAGGTGCTTGCCTAAAAAGCCTAAGGACACAGGTTCAATACTCCAGTACCCACTTAAGCCATATGCCAAAGAGTTAGTTTACAGTGGCTGGAGGCCCTGGAGCACCCTTTCTTCTTTATATTTCTCTCTTTCTGTGTCTTCCACTCCCTCTATCTCTCAAATAAACAAACAAAATTTTTAAAGATAGTCAAGAAAGAAAACAGCTTCATTATTGAGTATATATTAAGCTGGAAGTGATGCACACGTAACCTATCTTATACATATCTTCAGGATAATGACTAACGAGGTCAATAACAGGACGTGACAGCACCATTTGTTACAGTCTATACTAAATTTTGCTGGAAATTGGAGTAGATTTTGAGATTTCCTAGAAATCTGTGTCAACTTTTTGGATTTACATAAAGGAAAAACACATCTTAATGACCAAAGGTAGTTTTGAACCTGGAGGGAGGCACGCCTTAGAAGTTAGGTTTCTAAGCTTCCTCTGAGCCTGGGAGACAGTGACACTGTCTCCTTTGATGAACACATTTCAGAGTCAGCTCCTTGGTCCCTGGAAAAAGATATTCAGAAACTGTTAGATCTCCAAAGGATTTAGCAAGACTTAATCTCAAAGGGAAGACAAGTAATTTAAAAACCACAAGTCTACAAAAGAAAATGTTGTTGGAAAAGGAAAGAGTACATCACATGGTCCCTTCTTTTTCATTTCAGTTTGCCCTTACAGGCTTCACAAATATACATTCATTCAAAAATTTTCATAACTTGGGTTAAATTCTGTGAGGATGAATTAAAACATTTTAAAATTAGTGATTCGTTTGGCTAATCATGAAACTAACTCCCCAAATGCGTGAATTAAAAACCTCTAAAGTGTGAAAATTACTTAATTTTAAAAATTGATAAAATTAAGAGAGATTTTTATCTTCCCATGCACATAGTAAATAGAGTTTACCCAAAGGAGTAGAAGTATTTGGGTTAAATTCTGTAGAGGATGAATTAAAACATTTTAAAATTAGTGATTAAAGTAATTTATACAGAAGTGACTGGCAGTGTCAACAATTTACTAACTCCCCAAATGCTTTATTTGTAGGAAAATCACTCTATAAATAACTTTGCTCATTCTGAAATAGAGATATTCAAGTGAACTTTTATTATCTAAGGTAAAGAACTTAATTTTTCTTTTAAAAAATTTTTTTTAATATTTTATTTTTATTTATTCATTTTAGAGAAGGAAAGAGTCAGAAGAGAGAAAGACAGAGTCAATCTTAGATTCTTCACAGAGAAACACAAAAAGAGCCAAAACAATTTTGCATAACAAAAATGGGTGCACCAGGCCTCCAGCCACTGCATCAACTAACTAGAAGACCAAATGCATGCACCACCTGTTTTGTACATCTCAAGTCCAAATGGATCAGGGACCTTAATATCAGGTGAAAATGCTGGGGAACTTTTGAAACCAAAGTCTGGGACCTTATTTGGCTTTTCAGACACTGTGAATAGAGCAAAAAGCAGAAGCGCCAGTTATTCAACTGATCGGATTAATATCCATCTGGGCCAGCCCCAAGAACTTAATTTTTCTTATTCAGGGGAAATGCAAATTAAAACCACTTTGCCTACTCCTGTCAGAATGGCTGCCATCAAGAAAACAAATGATTTTGGCCTCATTCATTGTGTTACTGAAAAATGTTGCATATAACAATGATCAGTTCTTGCTGCTTTTATTACTATTTAGGGCAACTCCTCTAACTCACTTGGTTTTAGAAATTGATTTCAATATTTACTAAGATTCTTATTTGAGAAAATTAAGAATCACACCATCAGAAACCAGTAAGCGGGTATTTCAAGTTGGCTATACAAAAAGGGCAGGGGAGGGACAATCTAAACTCAAGATATTATATGGACTCTTCATTTTCTAGAAGATGTAGACTTTACTAGAAAATTTTCAGTACCTGGGATGGAACTCCTTCCAGTGAGATGTTTATTTTTCCAGTGATCAGAACAGACTTTTAATTTTAATAAAATAATAGAATTAAACATTCAGCAATGATGGCACATGTCTCTAATACCAGCACTCGGAGCCAGAGGCAGGAGGAATGCTACAATATAAGGCCTGCCTAGTCTACACAGTGAGTTTAAGGCCAGCCAGGGTCACATAGGAGATCTTGTCTTAAAAAAGAAAATCACCAGCACACAATTAACACAATTAATTTGTAGTTAAATATTAAAATGCTAGAACATAGAGGTTTATTCATTATTTTAGATACTGAGTGAACTTTAGAGATGTGAGTGATGAGTAATTATCTTTTAATAATTTTCTTCTTTACCTTAGGATGACCTTGCCTAAAGATTTTTTTCCACTGAAAAATGTTGCATCTGTTTCTCCTTCACTTGGTTTTAGAAATTGATTTCACACTGCTTATTTGAGAAAATTAAGAATCTCATCCTTATTTTAAGTTGGCTGTAGTCAAGCACTCTCCCCAGTGCCTCTTGTTTCCAGGTTGAAATTCCATTCTTTCTTAAAAAGAAAATCCATAACAATTAACACAATTAATTTGTAGTTAAATATTAAAATGCTAGAACATAGAGGTTTATTCATTATTTTAGATACTGAGTGAACTTTAGAGATGTGAGTGATGAGTAATTATCTTTTAATAATTTTCTTCATGTCCTAGGCATCTGTTTTACTTTACTCTGGGCTGCCTCCAAGTTGCATCCATAGACTTCACAACTTTACAAGTTGCATAAGATTTTTTTTTTTTTTTTTTTTTTTTAGCACTAGAGCTATTTATTACCAGAAGATACTTCCAAAGTTAACTGACCCCCACATGTTATAAGTTGTCATGAACATTTAATTTAATATGTGAACTGAAGTTCCCAGAAAAAAAAGAAAGAAAAAGAAAAAGCCACATCTGTGTTAAAGATTCTTTAAGTCTGACTAAGTGAATAAAACTTCTGTGATTATATAGAACTGGAATTATAGGTCTAGAGACAAATTATTACCTTTAGCTCCCTTACTAGCCATTCATCTCACTATAACATTCTAGCAGACCACTAACTTCCATCAACCTAAAGGCTAAGAATGTCATCAGATAGCTTCTGAGGCCCACAGCAAGATTTCCCTGCTTTGTTGTGACCCATCTATATTGTGTTTCTACAGATGTATTTGAAAAGTGCCTTGGTGTATGACCTTTTTTGATACAGAGTTCATTAAATCATTACCATATTATAGCAAGCTATTTTGAGGAACCCAAATATATCTTCTTGGGATGATAACTTATTTTATGCTATTTGTATAGCTACTGCAGTATAACATTATGTGTTTTGAGAGAGTAATATTTCAGTGAAGTTTAATTATATGAAGCAAAGAACTTAACTTTTCTTAAATGCATTCCCCTGCTACAGTTCATTAAACTGTTACTATATTGGAACATGATATTTAGGGTAAGCTGAATCAGTGTCACTGGGCTATGGTCATTCATATTTGACTTCAGATTAAACTACCTCTTATTGCCTTTGAAGCAAGAGTGGTGCTTTTGCATCAAAAGATGCAGGCCACTAGTAGCTATCTCCTGATATCCATTTTCAGAGGCTCCTCACTGAGAGGACTCTATATTTTCCAAATCTATTTTTCATTTATCCCAAAATGAATTATACTATATTTTCTCTGTTGGTCATTTTTGCTTTTTGTTTTATTAACATAACAATAAAATGTAGCATAAATTTTCAAATAACAAATCTATTTGCATAGGGCAGATCTATACTTCATGAGCAAATAATAGTAACCCATTAGTAATAGAATCTGTCAAGTCAGCCACTGATAGCTCTTTGACCACTTTGTTGATAAATAGGGGATAACTGCAGTCATCTTTGTAATCTTGGATTGAGAGACTTACAGAGGTGGCCTTTTGTCATTAAGGTGACACATAGAAAAACAGTTTTAAAGATCGACTTGCTTTAAGTAATGTCTGAGATGTTTACAATCAACTGATTCCAAAGTGCTATGCATTTTCTATATGCTTTGCACTGCTTATAGAAGTAAAGTAAACTTACTGGTAACGTCACTTGTCTAAACATAATATATCAGCTCTAACAAGGAATGTTTTAATAATTATTATTGGGCACTTCAATGAACATACTGTAAACTAGTTATATTCCCATAAATTATCTTCTTTTGTCCTTTTTCCCCTTCCCCCAGTCCACTGAAGGCCCTCTTCAGTGGGCATATCAGTTATCACTGCAGAATCATGAATGCGCCAACGGGTTCATGTCAGGAAGAGAATACCTCACAGTATATATTCCCACCCTATGGCTCTGACATTCTTTCTCCCCCCTCTTATATAATGTTCCTTGTGCCCTTGGAGGGCATATTGGAAGTCTCCTTTAGTATTGAACCTCTCATTTCTGCTTTGCTGTGTTTTGAGTCTCGCTAGTGTCTACCACCATCTCCATAGAGAAGGTTCTCTGGCTAGAGTGAGGGCAGCACTCATGTTTAACCCATCTGGTAAGTAATTTATAGTTATATCTCGTATTTTGTATATTTCAACAGAGGTCATTTCGAGGTCCAGAGCTAATTTCCTACATAGAACCCTGCTGTAGAAACTAAAAGATCATAGCAAGACATCTAAGTTTGTCATATAGGTAAACAAAGAGCTTGTCCTCATATACATTTGGTGTTTCTTGTTGCCTTTTACAATATGCAGGCATGAAAATCACTTAGCCCACTTCAGTTGAAAGCTAGTGATCCACACAATTTTGGCAGCAGAGATTGGCTAAAGTGGAGAAGGCTCCTCCTCTTCAAATTGCACTATAGGCAAAAGTGGCTTCTGCCAACTCCAATCAGTGCTGCTCTCCCTCTTTCAGATGCTAATTACTTAAAAGTAATTCATTCCACATGTTTAAACCCTGCAAGGTTAAGGGTCCATTTGATAAGAGCCAACAGGTTAGCAGTTACTACCTCTTCCAAATGTTTGCATTTTAAACAGGAAAGGTAGCAATGTCAAAAAGCTTTATAGATCCAATGAAATAAATCTGTGATAAGAAAATTGCAGGATAGTAAAACAAATATCTGAGCTAGAACACTGTCTCCCAAACTGTATCAAAGAAGCAAGTGCACTCCTATGACCATAGCTGTTACCACCCAGAAAACAAAAGGAACTGGTCTGGTTTCTCACTGTTAGATTATGTGTTTGGTGGTGATGGAAATTTAATGATGATTTGCTGTAGAAAGGAAGGAAAAATGTTACAATCTCAATGTATGTCCAAGAGAAAGAGGCTGCTGGCCAATGAATCCAGAAGGAAGGAAGGAAGGAAGGAAGGAAGGAAGGAAGGAAGGGAGGGAGGGAGGGAGGGAGGGGAGGGGGAGGGAGGGGGGGAGGAATAGTGTGCGAGAAAAGAAAAGTAATGAATTTTCTTTGTACATCAGCCCAGACTTCCAAATTTCAGGAAAATACTAATACAATAAGGTTTCAATTTTATTTGTTCTCCTTTCTTGCTTATGAATTTTTCTCCTGCATTCCCCTTTTAAGCCTGGATGCTTTCAGTTTTATACCAGCTATTATGAAATAATTAGAGCCTTTAAAAGGATACATTTTTATTTTCCCACTTAGCTTCACATTCCTGCTTCCCTTTCCTGCTTACAGCAAAAACATCTGGTGAGTCTAATCTTTTCAGTCTGATGATTAAAAGATACATATCTGAATTTGCATTTCATTTGTGGAAACAATGCTTAGGAACCATTCATTTTTCATCAAGTTCCCTATGCTTTTCATTAATTCCTTCCTCACCTTCTCGTGGGGTCAACCTGCCTGAATAAGTAGCTCTAGTTCACTCATGCTTTTTCTGCAATGTAAAACCATTAGCAAATAATAGTAACCCATCAGGCTTCATTAGTTTAGTAATTGAATCTGTCAAGGTCAGCCACTGATGACTCTTAATGACCACTTTGTTGATAAATAGGGGATAACTGCAGTCATATTCATTTTAAGCAAATAAAATATGCTCTCAGAATCCATCCTGCCCAGTTGGAATCCAATTAAGCCAGCTTTAGAAGAGGACTGATTCAAGATCTCCCATTTAGGAATAGATTACAGAGTCAACACGGTAAAGTTTGACTTCTTTCAATAAAGGTCTTATCTTCTTTCATCCAAAATGAAATAAGGGTGACCATTCTTCAGTTCCTCTCTTCTTCACACTCCTTTATCTTCTGAGTCTAACACAAACTTATATTCACAGACCCATACATCTACTTACCATATCTGATGCTATTGGTTTTGATTTAATGTATCATTAGGAATTTATTATGAATGATTCCATGCATTGTATAGCAGATCAAGTACATTCTGCATAGATTCTAACTAAGGATACAATGAAAATATATATGAACATGTACATCACAGACACTGACTAGTTGAAAACAGGAGTAGCCCCAGAGCAAGAGTCTGCTGAGTGTTAAGCTTTAAATTATGGGTTACATAAAATTTTAAGGACTCATAGGAGAAAGTAGATATAATGCACCTATTATGTCAGAAACAGAAACTAATATGGGGGCTAGAGAAATAGCTTGGTGGTTAAGGCATTTGCCTATGAAGGCAAAGGAGCCAGCTTTGATTCCCCAATACCCGTGAAAGCCAGAAGCACAAGGGGGCACATGCATCTGGAATTCATTTACAGTGGATGAAGGCCCCGGCATATGCTTTCTCTCTCTCTCTCTCTCTCTCTCTCTCTCTCTCTCTCTCTCTTTGCCTGCCTCTTTCACTGTCTCTCAAATAAAATAAATAAAGAGCCTTAAAAAAATTTTTTAAAGAAACTAACATGTTTGGGGCTTTCCACAATGCCAGAGTTTATTAAGTAACAATAAATTCACTAGCTACAGTGTTTTCATTGGCTGCCATTTGCCAAATAGTCCCACTTTCCTTGATAACCAGGCCAAAGTACACACAGGTTCTTTTTATTTCAATCTTAATTACTAATTTTCTCTCCAATCCCATGCTATACATCATACAGTAAAGAAAAATCCATATGTGAATACATGTAGATGACGCAACAGCTGGCAAGGGTTGAAGAAGCCATGAAAGAGCTCAAGGAGCTTCACAAAGGCATGAGAGGCGAAATGTGAGAAACACAAGGATGCAAGGAGTCTCCGTGTGGATAACATAATTAACCCAGGTAGGAGTGCTTCTGGAGATGCTGCTGCTGCTATAGAATCAGATCACTGGTGGGTCACTGTTTCAAGCAGAGCTTCAGATTGAGCCCTGATGCAGAAGCAAGGTGCAGGACTGTGGATCAGATAGAGGCAAAAGGTAGAACTGGGTTTTGGTGGACAGATGGACAGCAGGTTTAGATGATGAACAGAAGGAGCAGTTTGAGCAAGCTGAATCAGTAGCAAGGTTTGAATCAAGCCACAGATCCTGGGACATGTAAAAAAAAAAATCCCTGCCTTTCAGAACCTTGACTCATATTGGATGGTCAGGTTGGTGGGGCTATCTCCATTATAGTGTCAGGTATCCACCTCTTTATAGAATCCAGGTGAGGAAGTTGCACCCTTTTCTCAGTCTGGTATGTCCAAGAAGTTCTCAGATCTGGCATCCTGAACTAATTTGAATACATGTATGTGCTACTACAGTCCCAGTTTACTTTAATAAATACTTTTAGGAATAAATTATTTATCAGTCAGTGCCTCCGGGAATAACTTAGAGTAAAGCACAGCCTAATCTCAACAGTAGATACATGGGAGGGCAAGTGAGGAGGATCTTAGAGCTCTGAGCAGTGGCTTTTGATTAATGAGTACAGGAGTTGAAACACTGACAACTAATACATCTGTAAAAGTGATAGTGGTTGGAAAAGAGCCTTGGAAACAGTGGTCATGACTCATATCCAATGTCAGCCAGCATTTACAGAATCATGACTTGGCACCAGATGTAGAGCTGCCATTGAGAATGGCCAGGTAAAGAAACTAAACAATGTCCACCCTCAAGAACCTTACCAATCCATAGGAGAGACAAGAAACAAACATGTACAGCAGCAAGGTCACATGTTGTGGATGAACAGAGCATGGTACCACAGTTGTATAATGATATAAGTTATTGAGATGTTCCAGAAAGGCTTTTCAGATTATTTTAACCTCTGTGAAACTTGAATGAGAATAATTCTGCCATAGCACCTTGAGAATTTAAAAAAGATTTTTAAAAGTCTATGTGGAGGAGAAGCACCTTTACATGAGTATAGGGATGCAAAGACTGACTGTGGAAACACCCTTACCTGAGAGTAGAGATGCAAACACTGACTGTGGAAACACAACATGCAAGGCCATCAAAAATTAATCCCTGCCTTATGTCTCCCTCCCTGTGTACCACTGCAGTCCTCTAAGCACTTGCTCTTTTCCAGGAGCATACTTCCTCTTCTTAGGGCATTTCCCCCAGTTCATCACAGTGCCACCAATAGTGAGTGCCCACTCTGAAGGAATCCCTAGCCCCTTCCTTCTCTAGAGTCTGGTGTCTGTTTAAAAGTAGGAAGCACTTGGAAATAGTTTAAGTACCTCCAAATCAACATGTGCAAAATGGAGTTGCTCCCTTCCTCTGAAAGTTGCTTCTCTCATCCCAGTTTCTTAAGTTAAAACCCTCTAATCTTTGCAGGCTCTATGTCACTGATTCCCAGTTAATCACTAAATTCTGCCACTTCTATCTCCCACTATCTTAGGAACCCTCTGGTTAGTTCCCTCTGTCCCCTACCACTGCTGACTGTCACTGCCCACCATGTTTACTGCAGCATCTTCCCGACGGGCCGAGCTCCTTCCAAATCCATCCTCCACAAGACCCAGCTGCTCAGTACATCATTTCTATTCTCTACCTGAAATTGTCTGTGAGCTGTCCATCGCCCTTGGGATAAAGCTAAGTTTTCTATAAATGACTGCAAGGCCCAGTACAAAGTGTCTCTTGCATATAACCCTGGGCTTACCTCTCTCTTGAGCATCCTCACCTCATATTAAATTACTTTCAGTTCTCATTATGTGCTGTGCTTTTCTGCCTCTGGGGCATTTACCCAATTTGTCTGGATAAACTATTGGTATTTTTGAGACCTTAGCTATCACTGCCTACAGAAATCCTCCCTAATCAGTTCCAAAATCCAAGTCTACTACCTGTCCCTAGATGATACAAGTGAATGTTCCTATGTGTGTTCAAATTCATATGTTGAAACATAATCATCAATATAATGGTGTAGGGGAGTATGGCTTTTGAGAGGTGATTAAATCCTGAGGGAAAAAGTCTCATGAATGGATTTGTGCCCTTTGATAAGGGGACCCTTGGCCCTTCCACCATATGAAGAACACTGTGTATATATGAGGAAATAGTCTATACCAGACACTGAATCTGCTTTTTCTACCACCTTGGACTTTCTAGATGTCAGAACTGTAAGAAATTTCTACTGTTAGTAAGCTACCCCATCTGGCATTTTGTTATAGTAGTCTGTTTGGATTAAGACATATAACCTTAAACTGACCTAATCCTAGTGTTTGTTATACTGAGAGAAATGCCTGATACTAACCTGTAAGTTCTGTGATAGGTAGGGACGGTTTTGTATTCCTCAGGACTTAACCACATCCCTGAAATTTAGAAGACATTCAACAAATGTTTGCTACATGACTCAGTTATGGAATTTGATCGTGATAGCCCTCTTAATCTAAGTTACAAGTCTTTTAGTAATACACTATGGTCCTAGCGTGAAAGTACAGGTGTAAGAATCACCATCTTTCGTTAGACTACTTATCCTTTGTTACTAGGGAAGTTCAAGAAGCCTGCTGGGTTTTGCTGATATATACTGGCATAAACTTTAAGCTATAAGTAAGAATCATATCCATTAAAACATCTTTATCTCATGGGGCTGCAGAGATGGCTTAGTGATTAAGACACTTGCCTGCGAAGCCTAAAGACCCATGTTCACTCTCCAGATCCCACATAGCCAGATGCACAAAGGTGAGGCAAATGCAAGGTCGCACATGCCCATTAGGTGGCGAAAGCATCTGGAGTTCAATTGCAGTGGCTGAGGCCCTGGTGTGCTAATTCTCTCTCTCTCTCTTTGTCTAAAAAAATAAAACAAGAAAGAAAAACAAACATTCATATCCCATAAAACATGGGAATAACTGAGCCTCATATCCACTTTAAAAACTCTTTTCCTATTCAACCTATTGCTATGGTTTCTACCTCTTCAATTTCTTGAGCTCAGTCGATGGCCATCTGAATGAGCAGATCTTGTCCAATGCAATGCCTCGTTTACACGTTCACCTCCTACCTGCCTTTGTTAGGGAACCACAAAAATAATTAAATTTATTGAAACTTGATTGGAAAGATATAATACTGTACCTAAGTATTTGCATTTACTTCAAGTCTTTTCAATGTCATATTAGTTTGATTATAAATCTAAGAGGAATCAATGTTTTGCTTTTATTTTAATGAATTTTATAGGAAAGATTTAAATTGGGTACCCTTGCAAAAGGAACAAGATAGTATTGGCATGGACCCAAGAGCACCTAACTCTTGTTGTCTACCCTCTGCCAGCAGCTTAGTCTTCTGAGTTAAATGTATAAGCACAGACAAAGTAGGGCAAAGGGCTGCTGTATGCTTTCCCTTCATTCTTAACGAACACCAAGTCTATAATTCCACCATTTTGGATACAAGGAACCAACCAGAAGGAATATTTAGATGTAAGGTGGAGGTAGCAGAGGAAAGATCATTTGTTCCAATGCCCATGACTGTCTCATGCCTTTGGCCTTTCTTACTTTCATAGAACCTGTTCCCACCCTACCTTGTACATTACTATGCCATACCTACTATGGTTTGAATACTCATTGTAGAATTTCTGTCTAGTACACATAAATATTTCAGAGATTTAAGTGCTTATTAATTCTGAGATTGCATTTTTAAATTTTGGATAAGTATTCCTCTTATCTAAGTCTTAGAGTTTTCATAGACTACCAACTGTCTGCCAGGAATCCTCATAAAGAAGGAGAATTTTTTGAGTTCTGTCTTCATTTATACCTTTCCTGGTATGTTGAATAAGTGCACCCAAAACCACAAGGGAAAACCAAAGAAAATAGTTAAGCAGTGTGTCTCCACTTGAGAGCACCTTCCCCATCTTCCCACAGCAAACAATAAGGAACTACAAATTGAAAGAGATATTCCCTTCATGCCTGTTTCAAGGAGAATTGTACAAAATTCTACTCACTAGAAGATATGTTAAGTTATATGTGAAATTGCCCTTTCTTAAGATCAGAATGGTTCAGTATTAACTTTTTGATATTTCACCATGATAATTCAATGAATGTCTTTCAGTTTGACCAACAGGTTGGCTTCTAGGGCTGCTGTAGCAAAGAACACTATCTCAACTGGAGGTCGACAAACCCCACGTAGGTATTAGGAGGGATGGTTCCCTTTGAGGACTGTGAAGAAGAGCCCTTTCCATACCCTTTTCTTAGATCCTAATGTGTGTTGGTAAGCTTTCGTATACTATGGCTCACAGTAGTCATCCAGTCTGTGTCTTTGTCTTCATGTAGTATGATCCCTGTGAGTAGGCCTGCCTCCTCACCCTAACTGCCCCCTTTTATAAAGCCATTGTATGGTATTAGAGGCCACGCTGGTAACCTTACTTAAGTTTGATCATCTGTAATAATCTATTCCCATGTAAGACATATTCACAGCTTTGCTGGGTATTAGGACTTAACATCTTTTTGGAAAATACTTTAAACCATAACAGGACTGTGGAGATTCATATCTCCTGGCTGCAATTACTATTTTATTGATGCCTTGAATACTATAAAAAAATCAATTATATTACTATATCCCTGTGTCTAGGAGGCTCTGCTGACATTTGTATTTGTCTTATAGGTTATAAAACCCCAGTGCAAATTTTAGCCAGGCAGAGCCAGTCCTGGAATAATATTTTCAATGGATGCCTTAAGCCACTCTTAGAAGTCCTGATTGTAGTCTGTGGTCATACTACCTTGAACACACCCAGTCTTGTCAGAAGTCCTGCTTGTAAAAATCAGTTCCAGCCACTTCAGTTTCAAGCTGGTGCAAGCCCAAAATGAAATTTAATAGTGAGCTCAGTTAGGTGTCCTTCTTGTCACATAAAAAAGAAAAGCCTAATAAAATAAACCTTAACAAACTCTTATAAGGAATCCTACTAGGGGAGGGGCACAAGGTATGGCTCCAGACAACATGGAACATCTAAACCTGTGGTGCTCACAGCACTACCAATTGAAGGGCTCTTGTATTTCTATACAGCTGCTTCTCCTGTCAGCACCAGTTTATGTCTCTACCCTGATAAACCCAACAGTGTTCAAACTCAGCAGATGTCAATGAGAATCTCATGAAAGCCCATTGCTGCTGGTAACATGTTCACTTTATTTCATGTAGCCCTTTCAACAACTCGAGGGATGAAATTTGTTTCATTCACTAAGAATCAAGTCCCAGAGTTAACACTTTAGTCCCACTGTCCTCCTTCATTGCTCTACCCCATGGCAGTGTTCCAAGTAGAATGCCCATGCATGATACTGAGGTTCATGACCCTTTCTTGTCCTGTTCTGGTGGCATACCATCTGGAACTACAGGCTACTTCTTCCAAACCTAAATGAGAAATTCTAGAGAATCAGAACCAACCTGTAAACTAAAGAATGCCTAGAAGCCAGAGGTCATTATTCCACAGATAGTAACCATTCCAGAGAGGATGGGTAAGAGAGACACAGAGAGGGTACTTGGTGCCCTGGTGTGACATCCACACTACCTAGGTAGAGCTGTCCACATGGGGATCACACTACCTAGGCAGAGAGACAGAATGGTGCACCAGCATCTTCTCTAGTGAAGAAATGCAGGGGCGGATAGAATGGAATAGCCAAAGGAAGGGTATGACTTCTTACAGTGCAACTGCCCAGACAGAAATTGGCCTCGATATCCATGACCTTGCAGTGCCCTAGCAAGACCCTCATAATAGAAGAAAAAGATGATGACATCAAATTAAAAGAGAGACTAATGGAGAGAGGGAGGGGATACGATGGAGATTGGAGTTCTAAAGGGGAATCGGGGGAGGGGAGGGAAATATCATGCGTTTTTTGTATATAAGTATAGAAGTTGTCAATAAAAAAAAAGAAATGCAAATCTCAACCCCAACAATAAAATCAGGATCAGCAAGGGAGCTCTAGAACATTTCCCCTGCCCTCAACCTCACCTGGGACTCAAAGTCAGACTCTTTGTGGATTCATCCCAGATCCCTGTATTCATAAGCTGGTAGGTGATTCATACATGTATCCAAAAAGCAAGGTGAGCTCAAGATGGAACAAGATCAACTAACTGGGCTCTGAACATTCTTTCGTCTTCCCAACACAAGGCTAGGGGATGAGTTTGAGCTAGAGGAAAGGCCCACACATTTCCATGGAGATATCTAGACAGGATAAGGGCAAATGGGACCTTTAAACCAGACTCTTCTTCCTTCTTAATCAAAACTGGGAGGGGCGCAAATGAGGCCTGAGCTATATGTCACCCCTTCTGGTGTGACTTGCATATCATCAAAAGCAGTTTAATTGTCCCCAAATCCACAAGAAAATCTACATGAACTGACAGTTTCAGCAGTTTTAATTCAAACCCTAAAAGAATTTTTTGAGGAACTTGATAAATTTGTTCAGAAATGTCTATTGGAGAATAAAAGCTCATTATATCCATAGCTCGTACATGGAAGAGCCAAGGAGAGAAAGCAGGGAAACATGGCCAAGTCTCATGCTGATGTCATTCCACTCAGCCACAACACAAACAAACCATACTTTATGCAACTTTGCTTTTCAATTCATAAAACACTATGCTACAACCATCTAAATGGCATCAGAACTCATTTATCTTGATCAAAGATTGTTTTAAATTTTTGGGGAACTTCAATATATGAATATTTTGCAGATTTGTCATACACCCATCAGGTTATTCTCTCATGTCCACTCTCCCAGCCCCCATTCCACTGAGGGCCTTCTTCAGTAGGTCATGAAAGCACCAGTCAGTTCCCGCAGGAAGAATAATGCCTCACACTATGCCTTTCCCACCTGTGGCTCTTATATTCTTGCCAACTCCTCTTCTTCAATGTTCCCTGACCTTGAAAGATGCTTTAGAAGTCTCCTTTAGTGTTGATCCTCTTATTTTCTACTTTGATGAGTTTTGAGTCTCACCAGTGTCTACTGCAATCTCTTGATGGGTCTTGGGTCTCCCTGATATTTGCTTCCATCACAAAAAGCAAGAGTGAGGGGCAGTTTGAACAGACGAATCCTGCTAGGGTAGAGAAAGCTTTTCCACAGGCAGATTGGGTCACCCCTCCACAGTGAGCTGTTATTCAGAGAGGCCCATGGGGCACCCAAAACAATTGCCAGACCATTGCCAAAGCATGTGGTTACCAATCAAAAGTAGATGGTAAGCTGCGATTGCTGAAAACACCACAGGCTGCAGTCACATGACATTGAGAAATCAAGATGGAACTGAGGTGGAAGTCAGGTCCCTGCTGGCTAATTGTGATAGTGCTGAAAAATGCTGTGTGAGTCCTGGAGGACAAAAGTAATCAACAGTGTAAATAAGCAGTGGCTCTAGCAAGCTACAAAACCAACCAAGGCAAGATGCATACACCCATGCATTAGTGACACACAGCTTATGGGAGTAATCAACTGCTTTCTGATTGGATATAAGGCCTGCTCAATGGGAAGGAATTCACACCTGGTGCTAAGAACCAAGTCAGAAGCTTATGGCTTAGAGTGTCATAGACCCTAGAGAGAAGCCTCCAGTGTTCTTTGCCTAAATAGGGAGGTTATGTCCATAAAAAGTCTAAATGTATATGTTTATGTCCCTTGATCAACACTGCTCCAGCTTGGTCAAATAATTTTTGAAAGGAATGCAGTTCCAAACCACAAACAGTAAGGCAAGGCCACACACGCTAGGGAGTGCTGTGCGTGAAGATAAAGCTCTTATTTCAACCCAGAGACCTGTCCCTTTGCTAAGTGTTCCTGGGAATCACATACCTACAGCAGCACCAACTATCAGAGCCTTAACAGACGGCAATGAGCTCTAGCTTCACGGTGCTAGTGTGACAATGGACAAAAGCTTAAACAACATGTTTGTTGATGCCCTAAAACAACTTAAATTTTTTACTTACAGTTCTAAATATGAGAAGCCCAAAGTGGGTTTCACTGGGCCAAAACCAAGGTCATTATGGAGCTATACTCTGCATACTATAGGGAGAAAACCTTGTCTGACTCCTGCTTGGTTCCTGGTTCTGTCAATCAGTCTGCTAAGCCATCCAGGGCAAGCTGAGCCTTCCTCTCACTGGACCACACTGACCAAACTCTCCTTTTAAAGATGCTGTGATGACACTTGATCCATCTGGGTAGTCCAGGGCAGTTCACCTTGCTTTAAGGCCAGCTGATTTGGATCCTTGATCTACATGAGCAACTTTAATTCCCCCTTACTGTGGAACACAACCCAGTCTTGCATTCTAGGAATCAGATGTACACTTCTTTAGGACACCATTATTCTGCTGATCACAAAATGCATCAGGTGCAAATATTTAGCAGGCTGGAGAGCACTAAATGGCTTCCTATTACTGCAACAAAATCTATAACTTAGTGCATTGAACTATCACATAGCTTAGTAAACTGGAGCCATATCTGCCCTGCATACTCCTACAATTAAAGGAAGTAGCATTTCTCTCATTATTCTAAACCTATGCTGCCCCAGCAGAGACCTATAATAGTAATTTTCTAGAAGTTTTTATTTCTGTCCTATAGATATGGGGTTTGCAGTGCTCCTCTTCTCTGACAGACTCTTAAGTGCTTCAGTGATAACATGTGCATGTGACTCAGCAAATTAACTTCTTCTGGGGATGTCAGGTGACTGTGGCTCATGTTTGTTTTAGTGTCAGGTGACCTCATCATATTTTAGTGCTTGTACGTTTTAACCAGAATACCCAATGTACCCAGGAGCTCCACCCTTTATTTTCCTGCATTTTCTCACAAACTGTCTGCCTCATTAGATTTTTGTTCTGACTTTTATTTCTTACTATATTTTGTATTAATTATAAATTGTTTCCATATTCTCAGAAAAGTACTATCTAGAAGTGGATTTTACAATAAGCATGAACAATGTCTATGTACATTTGTGTGAGTATAGCTGCTTTACAACTGGGCCTAGAGATCCAGAACCATGCAATGTGTACAGAATTAGGAAAATTTACCATCTTCGGAATTTAGCTACATGAATGTAAATGTTTGCATTCCTGTACAAGGGTGCCCTCCCCACCCTTCCCCATCACTGACATCAACAGGTTAAGTTGGAAGAGAAAGATTTGATGGCAGCACAGACATAAGGACCAATTCTCTGGAACTCATGGCAGAAATAAGCAGTGTAAAAAACAGTGAAGGAAATTGTAATTTTAAAAGACTGTTGACCTGGGACTTGCACATTAAAACCTTACAGTAAAAGATAATTGTTTCTCCACATTAGCTCCTGTGGTAGTTTGAATATATGTCCCCCAATATATTCAGTGTTTTATTAGTTATAGTTTGCATCTGCAATCACTTTGCTAGAGGCAATGTCACTGGGGGCCGGTCTTATGGTGTGGTGGTGGGTTTGAGATTCCATTGTAAAGATATGCAAAGTGTGCCTAGCAGAAGTTCCTGAAGTGTGCTGTGTGCCTGGTTGGATTTTTTCTCTCTCTTGCTTGGCCCTGTGAAGGCAGGCCAGCTTCTTCTGCCATTATGGAACTTCCCCTGGATCTGTAAGCTTCAATAAATAATATCCCTTCCTCCATAACTGTGCCTGGTCTGGAAGTTCATCTCAGTGAACCTGAAGCTGTCTGCTACAGCTCCCAAAGCTATATTCTATATCTCATTCATAGTTGTATGTCTCCTATGGGAAACAGGACCAATGTCACCTGAATAGCCTCTTAATCAGTCTAAATTTGAAATTATAGCTCCTGTGACATAAACACGGATAAAAAGAGGCCTGCATTAATAACATGATTGCATGTGGGACTAGAAAGAAAGCAGTGTCTGCCTTATAGCTTGGGGACTTAAGTTCAATCTTCAGTAGCCATGTAAACATGCTAGGCATGGTGGTACACACCTATAATCCCAGAGTTGGGGAGATGGAGACAAGAGGATCCCTGGGAATCCCTGGCCAGCTAGTCTAGCCTATTTGGTGAGATCCAGGCATTGAAAAAACTTGTATTTACAAAAGTGAATAATGTTCCGCAGAGTGACACTCAAGGTTGTTCCCTGGCCTTTTCGTGCATGCGCGCACGCGCGCGCACACACACACACACACACACACACACACAAATAAATAAAAAGATTACACTCCACATGACTTCCAGGTCCCAGAGCCTGGTGATAAAGGATCCAAGAACCAGGCCTGAGCACCATGATTTATTAAGTTGCAACTGAACTTAGTTACATGAATGTAAGTGTTTGCCTTCATGTTTAAGATATCTTTACCCCTCTACCCCCTAACATCATCAATAGGTTAAGTTGGAAGAGAAAGATCAATATCAGCACAGGCACAGGGACTTCTATCTAACAAGCTAGAATTTGATCTCTGAGACTACACACCTGATGTCTAAACTGTGCAGAGAGCACAGACCTCAGAGCCAGACTGAGTGGAGCTCAAAATCGTAGTTCCACCACTCACTGTGTGATCTTGGGCAAGTTACTCAACCTCCCAGTACTTCTATTTTCTCCTCAGGAAATGAAGTTAATGCTCCAACAAAGGGTTACTGTGAGGAGTAAGTGAGCTAATTTGCATTAAGTATGGACCATAGTAAACTTCATATGCTAATATGATTTTTATTTTATTTTTATTTTTTTGGAGAGAGACACAGAGAGAGACGGAGAGGGGGAGAGGAAGACAGAGATGGGTGCACCAGCAGTGTCTCAGCTGCTGTGAACGAAATCCAGATGTGTGCGCCCCCTTGTGGTCAAGTGCAGCATTGCACCCTTGCGTCACATTGCATCTGGCTAAACGTGGGACCTGGAGATTGGAACCACTGGAGATTGGAACCAGTGTTCTTCGGCTTAGGAGGCAGGCGCCTTAACCCCTAAGCCATCTCTCCAGCCCTGATTTTTATTTTTGTGTATGTGTGTGTGGAGATATGATGTGGAAAGTGTATGTCAGATGTATATTGTATGCACATGTGTGTGCAGGTGTGGCACCCAATGTTTGTTCATGAAGGCCAGAGAAGACATCAGTGTACCCCTCCATTGTCTGTCTGCTTATTTCCTTGAGATAGAGTCTTCACTGATGCCAAACCTGTGATGTGTTCACACATCTGAGTGACTTTCCATTCTCTGCTCCCCACAAGACAGGTTACAGACATGAATAGCAATCCTAACTACTTGCATGGGTTCTGGAGAATTGAACTCAGTGGTATTAGGCTCTCTGCTCAGACCCTTATGCTTATGTGGGAAGCAGTCTTAACTGCTGAGCTATATTTCCAGCCAACTTTTTATGTTTAGATATACAAAGTAAGGGGTTTCATTATGACACTTTCATACATGTGTTTCATTGGACTTTGCTCATTTTCAACCCCCACTTCCATGTTCTCCCCATCCTGCTGGTTGCCTGTCTTCCCCCAAATAGTTCCATTTCTGCTTTCATGTGTATACATGATTATTGTAATTGCCACCTCTAAATAGTCCTCCTGGGTGCCCTGTTATATCCTAAAGGTAAAAGGGAATTGTTATTGACCAGGACATTATAGAGATGACAGTGTCAACAGAGTTCTCAAGTTAATGTCATACTTGTGTGTACATAAAGTACAAATTTGCCAGAATTGTTAACCCTCACAACCTTTGTTCGAATAGCACATTTTAGTTCTACACTGTGAGAAAGCCTACCGATAAGCCACAAGTGCTCTCTTCTTTCATGCTGCATATGTTCCCAAAGAACATTCATTTATAACACACACTCAATGGTACAGACATTTATAAATAATAACACAGACATTTAATATTTAAACACTGTGTGTGTCTACCACTATCTTAGGAAAAGTCCCTGCTTTTATAGGACACAATTCATGGAGATAGCCAGCCAACCAGGGAATAAATAGGCCAACCAACAGACTTGAGGTGAATACTAGAAGGGAAATGAGCTGGAGGGTAACTCAGGCCCCTTGAGCTGAGGCCCAGGAAGAGGCCCTGGGCCCTGTGGAGAGGGTACTTCAGTGAATGCAAAAAGAAAATTTCATGAGAGTGTCAGTGGAAAGAGTGTACTGGCCATGGGACTAGCAATTCCCATGTCAATAATGAGGTCATCAGATAATGGGACCAAAAGACCAGAAAGCCACAAATGCAACTCAAGCATCCAACAGAAGGGAGTGAGTGTGGAAGAAGGCCAGCACGTGACAGCCAGAACCAGAAGTGCTATTCTTAATACAGGGGTTGGAGGTTATGGGAGCTAAGTTGGGGATATATAGGCAGGAGTTTGGGAAACTGTAAAAACAATGGGGAGGTCAGACTTCAGTCTGAAAGGCTTGAAGTTAAAGAGATGACAGTGAGAAGAAAATGGTAAATTTGGACATAATCTATTGCAAGTTAGAATTGGTATGGGTTCTTAGTGATACAAGAACTTGGGGTGTCTTTGACAGTCAGTGATGGTAACTTTCTTGGTCTTTGCTTGGGCAGTAACTCAAGAGTTAGTGGGGCAGATGTTCAAAACCACACAAAACTCCCACTTAATCTATGGCTTCCATGTACTTGTCTTATAAATTTGATGAATGAAATCCACTAACCATAAAAGGTGAAATTCAAAAAGATTTTATTATAGAGCATAAGAGAAGTAAAGAAGGCAGGGGTCCTGCTGTAATGAGTGAGGGGCTCCCAGGAAATATGAAAGCCTGCTTGGAGTCTCTGATTGAGGTCTTCTATAGAAATTTACTGCATGGGGGCTGAGCTAGTCAGTCCAGCCCCATATTCATGTGTCCAGGTATCACCAGGTTTCCAGGTAAGGGAGTAATCCCATCCACATTCCTAGAAAATAGTCCTTTGTCAAATAGTCCTTTGTTTTTTTTCCAAAAAAGAGAGATAAAAAAAGTAGATTCCATGGTATATGTTCAGGCACTAATAATTTTACTCACATCTGCTGATCATGGAGAAAAAAGATAAGCTAAAAACCTTTACTGGCTCAAGGGCATTCCTCACTATTACTTTCAGGAACCCTCTTACCCCTAAAATGCCTCGGTAGGATACAGGGGAGGATAATGGAAGAATTTTTGATATTTGAGCTGAGCGTCTGCAGACAGCATACATACGGTGCAATGGAACAGGAATATGACCCAGAGCCATGCTAAGTAGAGGGGCAAAGCAGGTACTTAAGTACCAAAGTGGTGCACATTTTATTTGTTTTCTATTTTCTATCTCTCCTTTCTATTCTGTTTGTCCATGTTTATTAAGTAACATGAGAGCCTCATGATTTCATATGCATCTCAAAGCTTTGTACAAGCTAATACTAATAATCCTTAGAACCCAAAAGTATTAATTATAAAATGACAGCAACAAAAATTGAAGTAACAAACTTCATGTTTTCAAGAGATCTAGGAAAATTCCTTTTAAGAGACCTGTGAACACTACCATGTAATTAAAACACCATGAGATTGGAGCCCATGAGACCATGGTCCTAAAACATAAGAAATTATAACATAAGAATTATAAGAATTATAGAACATAAGAATTATAGAATTATAGAATTATTATTATATTATTATTATTAGAATTATAGAATTATAGAAATAAATATATATTACTTTGCTTACAGTCCTAACTCATTCATTTATTAAGCTCAAGACTTAGAAAAAACACAGAATATATTGGAAATTCTGTTTTCTTTACAAAAGTGACTTGTGCATGATCCTCTTCATAATAAGCAAATAACTCTTCCAGCAAACAGAGCAAGAACAAGTAGGGATTAGAGCACAGAAATGTCTCTCCAATGTTGGGAAAGAATAATTCTGGGCTGGAGAGATGGCTTAGCGGTTAAGGCGCCTGCCTCCTAAACCTAAGAACGCTGGTTCCAATCTCCAGGTCCCATGTTTAGCCAGATGCAAAGTGACACAAGGGTGCAATGCCACACTTGATGACAAGGGGGTGAACACATCTGGATTTCATTCACAGCAGCTGAGAGGCTGCTGGCATGCCCATCTCTATCTGTCTTCCTCTCCCTCCCTCTCTCTGTCTCTCCCCCCAAAATAATAATGATAATAATAATAATAATAATAATAATAATAATAATAATAATAATAATAATAATTCTCCTTCCATATCCCTGAACCAGGATTCCAGGCTATGTACCACTTTGTAGAAGATGAAGTAAGAGAAATCTGTGCAGTGCCTTTAGCATCTCCTACCTTACTGACAAGACAACATGGGAGAAACTAAAACTCCAAGTTGTTTATCCCTTCCAGAACTGGGTGGGAGACCTGGAGATCTGAGCCAAATGGACTATTGAGGATAAAAAGTAAAAACAAGTTGGGTGTGGTGGTTCACACCTTTAATCTGAGCACTAAGGAGGCAGAGGTAAGAGAATTACCATTGCTTTGAGTTCAAAGCCACCCTGAGACTACATAGTGAATTCTAGGTCAGCCTGGACTAGAGTGAGACCCTACCTCAAAAAAAACAAAACCAAAAAATGGTAAAAACATAAAGAAGCTTCTGGAAGTCTAAGAGCTCAAAGAAATCAAGCTAAGTCCTCCAGTTGTGCACAGAGGCTCTGTCAGACTAAAGAGATAGCCCAGTTAGTAAAGCACTTGCCTCACACATGTAAAGACGTGTGTTCTGTTCCCAATTACTGAAATAAACATGCCAGGCACAGTGGTGCACACTAATCATCCCAGGTCTGGGGAGGCAGAGACAGAAGTATCCCTGGGGTTTGTTGGCTACCTAGCTTAACCTAATTAGTGAGCTATAGGCCAATAAGAGTCTTTGTCTCAAAAGAAAAAAAAGTGAACAGCTTCTTGCACAAACAGAAGCACATTTATACACATATGTGGGGACACACACACATTAAAAAAAAAAAACTTACCCATCTGTGTGACAACTGTGTTCTCTGAGGTCATGACTCTAAACAGCGAGAAAGCATCTGTCTGGTTCAAGATTCAATAATCAAATAAAACATTACTTAAACTTGTGATAGAAATGGTGTCCATTTATCAAAATAGGACCAATGGCCCCCAAGAGGAAAGGCAAGGTGAAAATCCAAGAGGGCTGTGAATTAAAAAGTCAAGCAGAAAACCTACTCCCTGTAGACCAGCCAATTGAAAACTGGAAAAAGCTGCACTGCACGCAGCGTATGGGAGACAGAAGCCATCAACAGTGAAAACAGTGGATGCTGAATATTCAAGCTTGGCCAGACAGGCCCAATGACTAAAAGTGCAATAAACTCTTGGGGTAACCAACTGCTCCATAATTGGACTGAAGGCCCTCTCTATGGGAGGGAATACATACCTGGTACTGAAAAACCTAAGTAATAGTCTAAGGTAGTTGAGGTCATGAGCCTTGGGGGTATAAGCCTGCTAATGTCTGACTAAATGTATATATTATTCCCACCAAGCTGCCCTGGGGACACTACACTAAATGTTCATGTTCACATATTAATGCTACTCTCACTTCTGGCTAGAGAAGCTTCTCTTTTCAGATGGTGATGACCACTGGGATGACCCAAAAGGCAACATAGTGCTAAGAAGAAGGGATGGAGGAAGCACTGAAACACCTCTGTCACACCCTCCAATGGCTCAGGGACCATTTCGGAAGAGGGGGCGGATAGAATGGAAGAGCCAAAGGAAGGATATGACCTCTTACAATGCAGCTGCCCAGACAGAAATTGGCCTCGATATCCATGATCTTGTGGTGCCTAGCAATACCTTTGCAAGACCCTCAAAATAGAAGAGAAAGATGATGTCATCAAATTAGGAAAGAGACTAATGGAGAGAGGGAGGGGATATGATGGAGACGGGAGTTCTAAAGTGGAAAGGGGGAGGGGAGGGAAATATCAGGTGGGGTTTTTTTTTGGTATGTAAGATTAAAAGTCAATAAAAAAAAATTTAAAAAAAAAAAAAAAAAACAAACAAACAAAAAAAAAAAAAAGTCAAGCAAACTCTCAAAAAAAAAAAAAAAAAGTTCAAGCAAACTCTCTAAAGCACCAAACCTGACAAGGTAGTTATAGAATAGGAAATGTGGCTAGCCCATAGATGCATTTTGTTTTGCTTGAACCTGCCTCCTAACATTATTGAGTTATAGTGCTGACTCCATAAACATTTGAGTTCATACCTATTGGTATGTAGTTTGTGTTTCCAGAGCCATATTTCCAAGTGTTAAATACTTAAAAATATAGTACCTGCAAAAATCACAGGAAAATCAAGGAAATTCCAGGAAAAGGGAATGGGATAGGAAAAGACTAAAAATTCTAGCAGCACCATATTTGGAAGAGGCATCTCCCTGTCACACCCATAACAGCTTTAAGTTGTGCCATATATCAAGCAGAGCAGATGTCAGCCCTGTACTTGAAGAGCTGCAGCTCTTAAGTAGGTTTTCAGTGTGTGGGGAACATTCTTAAGAACTCAAACAGTTCTCGAAATTCGAATTTCCCAACTTTCCTTATAGGCTAGAGCCTAGGTTGTAACCCAGATCCCAGCCAATATGAGCATCCTAGCAAAAGTGTAATTTGGAAGGGAGCAAAACGAACAAAGAGGACGAAGCTACCGTAGGTTAGTGCACATGTGTGAAGCACCTTTTCCCAGATGCTGACTCACTGAAGCCCCAGACCAGAAGGACACTGATGGTGCAGCATCTGGCCCTTCTTTGGTGTTTCTCACCAATGCTTAGTGGGCAAGGAAAGCAGCAGAAGTTCCACACCTGCCCATTCCATCTGCAGTACAATTTTACTATTACTATGTTAGTCTGGAGTCCAGCCACCTCCAAAATTACTTGACTTGCTTAAAGTGGCTTTAGTAAGCTCATTTTTCTGTTAACTCAGCCAGCATCTGAAAAGACCTTGACTAACAAACCAAGCTTGGTAGTTTGAATATATGTCCCCCATTGACTCAGGTGTTAAAATCAAACTTGTATTTGGATCTCCACCTGCCTGGTTGGAGGAGGAATCACTGGGGGCAGACCTGGGATCATCCCAAAGGTGTGTTTGGGAGCAGATCTGATTCCAAGGTGTAAGAGAGCAGTTTGAGATCTGGGAGTCCTGCTTGCTGCCATTTTGTGCTTCCTGCTTTTGCTGTTTGCTGGCTGTTTGGTTGTTTCTCTCTGCTTTCATGTATGGAAGTAGCTTCTTCCCTTACTGATGGAACTTCCCCCTGGATCTGTAAGCTTGAGATAAATCCCATAAACACTGTCTGGTTGGATATTTGTCCCAGCAATGTAAAGCTGTCTACAACACAAGCTATACAGACCTGTCTTGAAAAACCTTCCATTGGGGCTGCCTAGAGTTGGGGGAGGCCGCTCACACTAATTCTCATGAACCTAATGACCATGAAAGAAGCTCAGCTTTCACAAGTTCTCCAGAGGAAGAACACAGTGAAAATCTCTTTTATCCTCGTTCTGACAGTCCTCATGTGTACTTCTAAAACAATGTGACATCACACACCAATTGTTCCCATTCCCAGAGAGGTCATTCCACATTCACCACTCCCATTAGCAACCATACTGGGAAACATTCTTTTTTATATATCTTTTTTTTATTAGTTATGTATGTAGTATAAATACAGCCATGGTGGTACTTGCCTTATGGGGGTAGCCATCAGTTATGTAGGAGAGGCAATGACTCTGTGTATAATGATCCAACTCATGGCTCTAACAATCTTTCCACCCCCTCTTCCACGAATTTCCCTGAGCCATGTTGGGTTCATTTTAGGTCTATTTCAGTGATGAGGTTCTGTGGGTCTGTGTGTCTCTGGATATCTGATTTGGTAGGGGTTGTGTGTTCTCTGTGTATCTCCTTCACCCTCATGCTGGTACCAGGTTCACCAATAAAGCAGCATTCTTGCTCATTTCCCCTATAACTCTATGGCTTCAGCTGGTGCCCTGTTGAAGTGCAATTGGCGGATTCTCTCCTCAGGATATGTGTCCATCTGAAAGAGAGAAGCAGATTCTCCAACAGAGAGTGAGGTCAGTGCAAGATACATGGATAACCATTATTATTTTAGGGATAATTTAATAGGTGTAGGCCCTCTTGTATCCCACTCTTGGTGGGAGCTTGATATTGGAGAGCAGGCTTGTTTTGGGATATGGTTCTGACTTGTTTCCTGTTACCAGGTATGAGTTCTATTCCACTGAGTGGATCCATTAGCCAAATCTAGATCAGCTGGTAACCCACCATGGCTGTATGCCACTACTGCACTTGTGTGAGCATCACGTCAGGTTGTTTGCTGCTGAATAGCTTAGATGACAAGTTGCTTAGACAGATGTTGGTCGTTTTCCCCCAGTCACTTATGTAGTGCTATCTGGTACTAGGCAAGCTGTGGTAGTTTGAATAGATGAGCCCCAATATATTCAGTGTTTTATTAGTTTGTTTGCATCTGCAGCCACCTGGCTGGAGGCAATGTCACTGGGTGGATCTTAAGGTGTGGTGGTGGGTTTGAGATTCCATTGTAAAGATAAGCAAAGTGTGCCCAGTGGGAGTTCCTGAAGTGTGCTGTGCTGTGTGGCTGGTGGCTTGTTTTTCTCTTGCCTGGTCCTGTAAGAGCAAGCCAACTTCTTCTGCCATTATGGAACTTCCCCTGGATCTGTAAACTTCAATAAATAATATTCCTTCCTCCACAACTCTGCCTTGTCTGGAAGTTCATCTCAGAGAAACTGAAACTGCTACACAAGCTAACTGTCTGGGGACTGACTCTCTTCCAGATTCCAGCCAGGTCTCTCCATGTTCTGTCCAAACAGCATATGGTTTCTTCAGCAGTAGGGTCTTACCATTAACCTTTGGTGGGTCATCAAATACTCTGACAGAAATCTGTCTTCTTTTGGGAAACTTGTAGGGTCTCAGTGATCAACAACTCATTGTGGATATTAATTACATGCTGGTATTGGGAGTTACAGGTCAGTACCAAGGGAAAAGAAGGGAGAAAAAGTATAGGTAACATGAAAGAGTAAGAGAGAGGAGAGAAAAGAGGGAGTGAGAGAAGGAGAAGATTGAAGTTAGTCTTCATCATATCCTCTCCAGGCCCCTGTGATTGAGGTGATCTCTCCAAGCACCTGATACAGGTTCAACCTTTTAATGTGTCCTTCAAGATACAGGATTTTATGGTACCATTTCCATTTGGGTCCAGTTTTTTGTCTCCCCCACCCACCCTCTCCTTGCCCTCCCACCCCAGCATCCCTATTGTCCAGTCCTTGAGATGTTTGTTAGGTGTTGAGTGAGACCATGTGACACTTATCTTTCTGTGACTGGGTGAGTTCACTAAGAATGATCTGTTCCAACTTTGACCATTTTTCTTCAAATTGCTTTGTGTCATTTTTCCTTACTGTTGTATAGAATTCTGTTGTGTAGATATACCACATCTTAGTTATCCACTCATCTAATGATGGATATCTGGGTTGATTCCAGCTCTTAGCTATTATGAATTGAGCAGCCATAAACATAGTTGAGCAAATATCTCTGTACTGAGGCTTGGAGCTTTTAGGGTAAATGCCCAGTAAGGGGATAACTGGGTCTGTTGGTACCTCTATAGTCATCCTTTTTTGGAGTCTCCATATTGCTTTCCATAGTGGTTGTACCAGCTTACATTCCCACCAACAGTGGATGAGGGTTCCTATTTCTCCACACCCTCACCAGCATTTGTTGTCATTACATTTTTTTAATGTTTGCCATCCTTACTGGGGAAAGGTGGAATCTCATAGATGTTTTAATTTGCATTTCCTTGATGATTATGGATGTTGAACATTTTCTTAAGTGTGTGTTTGCCATTTGTATTTCCTCCTCTGAGAACTCCCTGTGCAGTTCTATGCCCCATTTTGTGAGTGGGTTGTTTGATTTTTTTTATTGCTAAGGTTTTTGAGTTCTTTGTAGATTTTAGAATTAGGCCTCTGTCCAATGTGTATCTGGCAAAAATTTTCTCTCATTCTGTGGGTAATCTATTGGCACTGTTTGTTGTATGTTTGTTGGTGAAAAAGCTTTTCAGCTTCATGAGATCCCAGTGGTTGAGTGATTGTTTAATTTCCTGCGTTACTGGGGTTTTGTTCAGGAAGTCTTTTCCCACTCCTATATCATAGAAAGTTCCTCCTACCTTTTCCTCCAGTGGTAGCAGTGTTTCTGGTCTTATATTAAGGTCTTTGACCCATTTGGACTTGAGTTTTGTGCATGGCGAAATGTGTGGATCAAGTTTCATTTTCCTGCATACGGTTATCCACTTTGTCCAGCACCATTTGTTAAAGATGCTCTCTTTTTTCCAGTTTACAATGTTAGGGCATTTGCCAAATATCAAGTAGCTGTAGTTACTTGACCCAAAGTCCAGATCCTTGATTCTGTTCCATTGGTCTATCATCCTGCTTTATGCTAATACCATGTTGTTTTTATTACTATGGCTTTGTAGTATAGCTTAAGATCAGGTATGGTAATGCCTCTAGAGGTAGTTTTTTGCTGAGCATATGCTTGGATATCTGGGGTCTTCTGCCATTCCATATGAATTTTGAGATCTTTTTTTCTATCTCTGTGAAGAAAGATGATGGGATTTTTATTCGTATTGCATTAAATCTGTATATTGCTTTTGGTAAGACTGCCATTTTCACAATGATAATTCTCCCTATCCAGGAGCATGGGAGGTCTTTACATTTTCTCAAGTCCTCCTCAATTTCTTTCTTGAGTGTTTTTGTTGTTGTTGTTGTTGTTGTTGTTTTCATTGTAAAGGTCTTTGATCTCCTTGGTTAATGTTATTCCAAAGTATTTTATTTTTTTGATGCTATTAAATATAGGACAATGTTGCTTATTTCTTTCTCTGTATCTTTGTCTTTTGCATATAGAGAGGCTACTGATTTTTGTGCATTGACTTTGTATCCTGCTACTTTACTGAAGGAATTAATCACTTTTAATAGTTTTGAGATGGAGGTTCCCAGTTATGTATAGAATCATGTTGTCTGCAAATAGGGCTAACTTAACTTCTTCCTTTCTAATTTGTATCCCTTTTATTTCTTTTTCCTGTCTTATTGCTTGAGCTAGTATTTCTAGTACTATGTTGAAGAGCAGAGGTGAAAGTGGACACCCCTGTCTTGTTCCTGATCTCAATAGGAATTCCTTCAGCCTCTCCCCATTAAGTATTATTTGGGCTTTAGGATCTTTATATATAGCCTTTATTATGTTGAGATATAGACCATTCATGCCTAGTCTCTCCAATGTTTTGATCATGAAATGACGTTGTATTTTATCAAAGGCTTTTTCTGCATATATGGAAATGATCATGTGGTTTTTGTGTTTAAGCTTATTTATGTGGCTATTACATTGACAGATTTCCTTATGTTGAACCATCCCTGTGTTCCTGGGATGAAGCCTACTTGATCCAGGTGGATAATGCTTTTGATGTGCTGTTGAATTCGGTTTGGGAGAATTTTGTTCAGGATCTTTTCATCTAAGTTCATCAGAGCAATAGGCCTGTAGTTTTCTTTTGTTGTGGCATATTTGCCTGGTTTTGGTATTAGGGTTATTGGTTTCAGTTCTTCCATGAAGGTTTGATAGAATTCAGCTGAGAAGCCTTCTGGTCCTAGACTCCTTTTTGAGGAGGTTTTTGATTACCCTTTCAATCTCAGTGGTTGTGATAGTTTTTTTTTTTTTTTAGGAGATTAATCTGCTCTGAGTTTAGCTTTGGTAGGTGGTATGTGTCCAGGAATTAATCTATTTCCTCCATATTACCCAGTTTTCTGGAGTAGAGGTTTTTGAAGTAAGTCTTGATGATTCTCCCAATTTAACTTCTATCTGCTTTTATCTCTCCTTTTTTATTTCTAATTTTATTAATTTGAGTTGTCTCTTTTTTCTGCTTTATCAAATTGCCCAGGGGTTTATCAATTTGTTTATTTTTTTCAAAGAACCAGCTCTGTGTTTGATCAATTTTCTTAATTGTCTTCTTAGTTTCCAATTCATTAATTTCTGCTCTAATATTAATTATTTCTTTCCATCTGGAGCTTTTTGGGTTGGATACCTCTTGTTTTTCCAATGCCTTTAGGTGGATGGTTAGGTTGTTGTTTGTTATGAAGGCATGTAGTGCAATGAGTTTTCTCCAGAGGATCACCTTCATTGTGTTTGGGCTGATGTGTTCTCATTGTCATTCATTTCCAGAAATTTTGCAAGTTCATATCTTCCACTACCCATTTATTGTTTAAGAGTGTGTGGTTCAGTTTCCAGGAGCTGGTTGGGTTCCTGGCACAACTTTTGTTGTTAATTTCTAGCAACACAGCATTGTGCTCTGATATCATGCAGAAAATTAGGTTGATCCTCCTAGATATATGGAGGCAGGCTTTATGACCCAGTATGTGATCTATTTTAGACAAGATTTCATAGGCTGCTAAGAAGAATGTGTAATCTGTGTTTTGGGAGTAGAATGTTCTATAGATATCCATTAGATCTAATTGATCTATGATATTGTTGAGCTCTCTTACTTCCCTGTTAATTTTCTGTTTGGATCATCTGTCTATTGCCGATAGTGGAGTATTGAAGTCCCCAACTATGATGGTGTTGGTGGTTATTTCTGCCCAGTAGATTTTGTTTTATGAATTGTGGTTCACCTGTGTTTGGTGCATAAAGATTGATGATTGTGATATCCTCTTGTTGGATTGTTCCCTTGATGAGCAAGAAGTGGCCTTCTTTGTCGTTTTTGATTATTTTTGGTTTGAAGTCTATTTTATCCAATATAAGTATAGCTACACATGCTTGTTACTTGTTTCCATTTGCTTGGAATATCATTTTCCACCCTTTCACACTGAAGAGGTGTCTGTCTTTAGTGGTGAAGTGGGTTTCTTGAAGGCAGAAGATTGAGGGGTCTAATTTTCTGATCCACCCTGTTAGCTTATGTCTCTTGATGGGTGAATTAAGGGCATTAATATTTATGGTAATAACTGTGAGGTTCATCCCTGAATTTTTTAATGTCTCCATTGAGCTTAGCCAGTTGGTTATTGAGGTCCTCTCTCTCTCTCTCTCTCTCTCTCTCTCTCTCTCTCTCTCTCTTTCAGATCATTTAACTGTCTCTGGAACCCTTCCTGGTTCTTTTCTATTAGGTCTAATTTGGCAAGGACACCATTCATACAATTATTGGCTCTTTGTTGAGTTTCTGCAAGTTCTGCTATTTGCTTGACCAGGGTTGCATATATTGTCTCTTCATTTTGGGGTGTTGATCCTATTGTCTCTTCTATGGTTTCATTAGAGACATCCATTGTGGGACTGGACAATCTAGCTGGATTTACTTGCATCTGATTTTTCATGCTGTTTCTTTTTAGCTGTGGTCTGC
The DNA here is from genome assembly GCA_036365145.1 of Orientallactaga sibirica. NCBI lineage: Eukaryota > Metazoa > Chordata > Mammalia > Rodentia > Dipodidae > Orientallactaga > Orientallactaga sibirica. Next base: position 4,962,584 of record JAEOAD010002517.1, read on the forward strand.
CCATCACAATGGTACAGAAAGTCTAGGGTGTGGGATGCTAGCCTGCTGGCCTGGGGTGGAGGGGCAGCAGTGAGCTTAAGGGCAATTGCCTGAGGATTTCAGAGAGGCTGGGATGGGGGCCTTATTCCCAATCGGGAATGGGAGGTGGTCAATGGTGAGTGTGCGTGGGGTTCAGAAAGGATAGGGCAGGGACAGTTGTCTGCTGGCCTGGGTCCCTGTTAGTGGGTGAAAGGAGTGGATGGCAAGAACCAGTGATCACGCATGTGGGCCTGAGAAAGGCTAGGGCAGGGACAGTGACCTGCTGGCCTGGGTTCCTGTTAGTGGGTGAGAAGAGTCATCAGTGAGTACTGGCAATTGTATGCACAGGGCTCAGAAAGGCTAGGGTGGAGACACTGGCCTGCCTGCCTGGGTCCCTGTTCATGGGTTGGAGGAGTCAGCAGCGGGTACCAGCGATTGTGTGCATGTGCATGCGCATGCGGCTCAAAAAGGATAGAGTGGGGACACTGGCCTGCTGGCCTGCTGGCCTGTATCCCTGCTAGGGGAAAGGACCATGAAATATAGCTTATTTAGCTTATTTAAGAATGTCAAATCCAACCATCCATCATATTTAACATATAATTTACCCTGACATGGATGGTGCAATTAGCCCTTCTGATGCAAGTCTACATACCAGGCTTATTTGGCGGGTACTGACCTGGTGTAATCCAAATTACCTTTTGGGATGGCTTTGGTCTCAGCTATGATGCACGGCTGCTTGGGCCCCTCTTTGCTGTGCTTCGGGCTCAGGTAGGCTGGCTGGGTCTGTGGGTCACTGCTCTGATTATGTCAGGTGCTGTGTAGGTTCTCTTTCCCAGGTCTCTGGTGCTTGCTGGTGTTTGTGCTGGCAGTGGGGGAGGGGAGGCTGTGGATGGAGGCTGAAGTCTGCCCACTGGTCCTCACAGTCTTCTTCCTCACAAGTTGCTCCATTGGTCTCTGCTGTCCTCCTTCCATGTTTCTTGAGTTTGCCAGGAGGCTGGTGTGAGTGGAAAATCCTCTCGCCTGTTTTTTCTTCTCCGCTGCGACTCAGGCTGAGCCTGGCAGCTGCAGCAGCATGGAACTTGCCGCCACTGCTGGTGCTGCTTCTGCCAGTTTCTGTGGGCTCTAGACACTCTGCATCGCTCCTACTTCTCTGCTGTGGTTGATAATTTACTATACACCTCACTTTTTAGTAGAAGAGTATATATGTATGTATGTATGTGTGTGTGTATATATATATATATTTGCTTTTTCTCCCCTAGCTGTTTTAGCGTGGTTCCTACACAGCCATCTTAACCAGAAGTCATGGGAGACATTCTTGCTCTTCAAGGCTGCAATTATGAGTAGTGAGCTGGTTCAATATTAATAGAGAAACCTGTGTGCAAGCGAGCTAAGCCAGTGCATACATCTGTAAACAAGAAGATGATAGCAAGCTAGGTTTCATTTCTGTTACAGACAAACAAAAATGGGCCTGGAGTTTCAACTATAGCAAGAACTCTTAGAATGCAGAGCTCTGAGCTTAAAGAAGGCTTTCAGCATGTTTTCTCTGTTGGCTGTTTGATAGCACTACTGTTTCCACTCCTGGTACAGAAATTCTCATGGACATTCCTCTTAAGAAACCTTTAAAGTGAGCACTATTGACTAGTCCCCATTTTACGAAGAAAAACTACCTAGAGAGATGAAGAAATTTACTTAAAGTCACAGGAGATCCAAATTTGGCTTTTCTGATTCCAAACTAATTGCTCTTCTCTCCTACATTGGTGACTTTCAAGTGTTCTCTGCAGGCCTTTGGGGATTTCTGAGGCACTTTCAAGAAGGCCAAGGAAGTCAAAACAAGATGTTAGTTGCCTCTTTCCCCTCATCTTCTAAGGCCAGGGTACAAGTTTTCCAGATACACAGGTGAAGACAACACAAAAGGCTGAGGTAGAAATAGCTCTGTGAGCCCAGCTGCTCTCAATAAAACAAGATACGAAAGAAGTTTCAGTTACAAAACAGTGACACTTTGGTTTTGGAAAATACACCTTGTTTCATTAAAATATGTTACTTGTGTTAACATGTATTAGGTTTGTTACCACTATTTTTAAATGAATTGATAACTATTTTTTACTTTTTCTTTTGAGTCTCTTGTACAATAAATACTGATATAACCCATGAGGGGGAGGAGGCTCTCTGGGGCCTTCAATAACTTTTTTCCCACCCCTTCAATAATTTTTTAATGTGTAAACAAGTCCTAAGACCAAATGCTTTAGAATCCCTGATCTACATTATAGTATCTGTCAAAAAAAAATCAAGGTAAATGTAGACTTACCTGGTGTTACAGTCCACTTCATGTTTCTAGACAAGCATCCAACCAGACACAGCTTGTGGGAGGAAAGTGCTTTATTTTAGGCTTTCAGCACCCAGGGCAATTTCCATCAATGGTGGAAGAAGCTGGCTTATTCCATCATACATCAGCCAAGCAGAAAGAAAAGCTAATGCCAGCAAGCACCACCTGCCAGAGGTCAAACTGCTCTGAACACACCAAGTAGGGCAGAACTCAGATCCATCCCCCAAGCCCACCTTCTGGCTGGACTCCAAGATATGCCCCCAGTGATTCACTCCCTCTAGCAGAGATATTCCTGCTACAGGCTAAAGTGTCAAGCTCTCTTTTAATAGAATACCTGAGGGTGTGTACCACATTTAAACTACCACATTCAAACTACCACACCTGATTACATCATTTTTAACAATTTCATGCCAGTGTCAACTCTGGTTTTTCTGTTTATGACTTCACATCCTCTCCCTCACTAGTTTTCTTTTGGATAAATGAACTGACAGATAATAGTAAAAGATCCTGTATTATAAAGTAACTTATTATAGACTCAAGCACCTTTTTGCTCCCGATTTTTTTTTAAGGAACCTAGTTCCATGGAGGCTCAATTAGCATTTGATTGATGGACAAGTGAGCAAAACCGATTGCTGACCCAAGTGGGGGACCTACTCAGTGCTTCTTTGGGACAATGCTTGGGGCTGAGGATATAGCACAGTTGTTGTGGTCCCCCCTAAGGCCAGCCCAGGAGGGGTGCCAGGGTCTCTGCCGAGTTGGGGGTGAGCAGCAAGGAATCACAACACAGACTTCGGGAGTTGGGTGAAAGTGGAAAGCGAGCTGCTGCAAACTCATTTATTGAGGAAGCTCAGGGGGGTTTTAAGGGGCTTGACTGGCCAATCATTTTATGGAGTTGTCCCCTTTTTGTGACCAATGACAGCCTGTCTCTGGACAGGTCATCTCGTAGCAGGTTTCTCGCGAGCATGGGACTGTAGCTGTTGTCACGCCAGGCCTGCGCAGAACGCCATGTTCACAGGAGACACTTCCTGGTTTCTCTGCCATGTGGTCTGGCTAGGACCAGGCCTGTATTGTGCCATACACTCAGTGGTGGAGAAAGTGTCTAGCATGGCCAAGGCCTGGGTTTTGACTCCAACAAACAAGCAAAAAATGATGCATGCTTCCTTCTGAACCACATGGCCTATTATAGGGGACTGCTCAGCCCCTAGCAAGCCAGGTACACCTTGGCTGTTATGTTGCAATCCCTCCTGGCTGCTTGTCTCTGGTCCTAAATTCCATCCACACTTTATTTATCCACATGCCAGCTCAGCTCCTGCCCCCTGCATGACTCCTATCCGAGATGTGAACTCACAATGGGCATCACACTCTGACATCATGTGGATGTTTATCCAAGTCATCTATTTTCTTTCCATCTCATTCCCTCTTCCACTGCTGCCTTGATAAATTGTATGCACATTAAATTTTCCCTGTAATATCTCAGCCTTCTTGAAGCATCTCAAATGTCTTTTGTATTGCCTATAAAATGTCCCCTAGAAGCCTGGGGAGATAGTTCAGTGGTGAAGAATTTGTCATGCAAACTAAGGTCCAGAGAATTAAGATCCCCAAAACTCAGATAAAGGTCTGGTGAGTGTGGCAGCCTACATGTGACCCCATTGCTCCAGAAGTGGAGACAGGTAATCTCCAGGCAAGCTGGCTAGCTAAATCAGTGAGCTCTGGGTTCAAGTGAGAGACATTGCTTCAGTAAATAAAGTGCAGAGTGATCAAGAAAGACACTTGACAGTAACCTCTGCCTTCTACACATATATACACATGCACCCAAATACACATGCACTCACATACATAAGAACATGCATATCATAGGCATGCATACCACACACATATTAAACATGCAAAAATCCCACTTAGTATGAAGTAAATAATAATTTCTTTCATCTAAATAAATCTTTAAATTTTAAAAAATAATTTAGATCCATTATCCCACTGTTTTCTCAGCAAGACCTATATTTAGGGGAGGATGCTCCTTTTATTATCCCTGCCATACAGGTGGAGTCTTTATAGCTCAATAGCCTAAGGTCACCCAGCTGGTGGGAACAGTCAGAAGACAAATGTGTATCATGCTTTTCCCGCCATATGATGATCTGGTTACCAGATAATTATTTATTTTACCCAAAAAATGGCTTTGAGCAAAGTAAGAGGCCTCATCCCAGTCTATGAGTTAAATAGGCAAGAATAAATCAAGGTCCCCTGATTCCCATGTGGCTCCATACTTACACCTTCAAGTGGTCTTCTTTGTGCTACCTAATCCTATGGGCAACACTTCTTTATCAGAAAGATGTCTGTTTTTCTTCTTTCTACCTTATGTGACTAATTAAAACCCTAATTACTATGTATCCCAGCACAAAATGAATGGAAGCTTTATAAAATTGTTCAATAATTCCAAGCCATGTCTACTAAATATAATTCCCAAACCTGTCCCTTTTCTTCTTCTCATGTTTAGTCCCCATTCTCATGAGCCTTTACTATTTTCTTGGTCTAAGAAGAACCTCATTAAATGCTGGATGGCTTGTAATAAGTAAAAGAAAAGACATCCTTCTTACCATCTCATGAGTGTAAAGGCATTTCCAGATAAGAATACTAAGGGATTAGAAGCATGGGCCAGCAGACTATCAATAATTAAGGAAGTGATGAAGAAATATATAGAGTAAAAAAGAGTTCTTATTATATTGAGGCAAATAATCTGGAAAAGTCTTCATGCAGGGGACCACCACTGAGATATGTCTTGAAAGAAATATAGAGTACAGTTTGAAAATACAGTCTCCACCTGCAGCCCCATGCCACACCTGGATACTCACACAAAGTAAAAGGTGCACTTTCCATGCAAATGTTGCTACAAGACAGGTTGCTTCTCCCAGATGCCCAGCCAGAAGTCTCCTCCAAGGCCATAATATGTGGAAACCCTAAAACTCCCAAACCTTGTATATGATGCATACAGAAAATCAGGTGGCATCAAAATCAGTCCAAAATGGAAATGAGAAGTGAGTCTGTATCTTCTGGTTGCTGCGTACAACAGCTCTGAATGCTGCAGGTTTTTGGGAGCAAGCCAGCCTGCGATGTTCATTCAGGCCTGCATCCCTATCTTCTCTTTCCTTTCCAAGGCCAATGAGGAACCACCTCTGTGTCACTTTCACCTGAACTTGGGTTAATATTCAATCCTCCACTGTATTCTAGATGCACAAAATGGGACAGCTCACTGTAGTAGCAGAATCTTGCAATAAACCAAGTGAGCAACTGGGAGACATGTTGGGAGAGGAGACTGGTCTTAGCAGCTCACATCACACCATGTTACTAACTGAAAAAAAGCAATCCATGTGAAAAGCCTTTTCAGACATAGCAAAGAAGAGTCAGGAGAGAACCATGTGTCAACACTGAGAATGGTGAATAATAAAATTAAGAACAAAATAAAAGACTTTCTAGAGTGATCCAAATGGCAAACGGCTTGAGCATCAGAAGTAACTGTAGCTTCTCAGGACTGTAATGTGATATATGTCGTGCTTTGAGACAATATGTGAACACAAGGCCTCAGGAAGGACTGACTGCCACTGGCCTGAGTTATGTGGACACTTGATGCAGCCTAACCTTCCAGACACTATGACTGTTTCTACATGCACCCTATGTTGCTGGAGTTGCTGGAATGAGGCATACACATGCAAAACTCTTTCTGTACACATTCATAGAGAAATATGTCCCTAAAGGGAAGACATTAATACCTTTAATATGAGGTTCAATAATATGGGGAAGGTATGGACTTTTTTCTAAATAAATCATTGCCCATGAGCATGTTGCTAAGTATGCAGCTGAGAGGAGAAATGCTCAGTGGTGGTAGACAATATAATACATGAAAGAGAAGGACCATAGATAAAGTTGAGTTCAAATTTTCATTTTTTAATATTTTATTGAGAGAGCAAAAGAGAGAGAGAAAGAGAGAGAGAGAAAAAAGGCAGAAAAAGTGGGAATGGGCACACCAGGGCCTCCAGACTGCAAACAAACTCCAGACCCATGTGCAACGGTTTATGTAGGTACTGGGGAATTGAACCTGGGTCCTTGGGCTCCACAGGCAAGCACCTTAAATGCTAAGCCATCTCTCCAGTCCAAAAGTTTTATTCTTATTGTAAATATTATTTTATTAATTGAATACATTTGTGATGTACATTGTAAGGTTTTGACACACGTATACAATATGGAATTATGAAATAAAGATAATGAGCATATCCATCACCCAACATTGCTTTATTACTTGTGATTTCAACAGCAAAGAGAGACTATAATAATTTATTCCAGTTACACTATATGATTCAGTTCCTCTTGTTATCGGGAGAAAAATGGTAAATGAAAAAAGTCTTTGCTGGAGAACAAGACATGTGTATGGGCTTCAAGGTGTTGCATTTGCATCTGACAAGCCACCTCTTCCAGTCAGAGTTGAGTCTACCTATCATTCATGGTCATCTCAGTAAAGCACAGCCTCTTGGCTATGAAGTGGATGAGGATCATCAGGGCCACAAGCCATCTTACCAGGAATTCATGACAAGGCCATTAGATCACCACCAGCCTGTGCTGTGCAGTGCTGCTCGGACTTCAGAGCTCATGGGACTAAGTTTTGTCTTAGTGTCTAGGTATGGCCTTGGCATTCATATTTTTAAAACACTGATATCAGAACCTCTGGAAATGAGGCCTAGGCAATAGAATTTTTAAAAGCTCCTCAGATGATTCTAATGTGCATCCAAAGCCAAAAATAACTGCTCCATACAGCAGAAACTGTTGATTGCAACGATTTTAGCTTTAAAGCATCTTCTAACCTCAAAAAGTAATATTTTACTCTTTTTTTGGAGAGAGACAGAGGGAGAGGGAGAGGAAGACAGATAGAGATGGGCGTACCAGCAGCCTCTTAGCTGCTGCAAACAAAATCCAGATGTGTGCGCCCCCTTGTGGTCAAGTGCGGCATTGCGCCCTTGCATCACTTTGCATCTGGCTAAACGTGGGACCTGGAGATTGGAACCAGCGTTCTTTGGCTTAGGAGGCAGGTGCCTTAACCACTAAGCCATCTCTCCAGCCCAATATTTTACTTTTAAGTTAAGAAATGAAGAAAGAAGAAAAAGTCATTGAATAATTTTGTGTGTGTCTGTGTGTGTGAACATGCATGGACATATGTGCTCTGTGCATGCAACATCAATGAAATTCAGTAGCTATTAACAATGTTGGAGGCTATAATAATCTGACAAAAGCTCTATATTTCTCATAGGAAATATGTAATATGTAATATATACACACACACACACACACACACACACACACACACATATATAAGTGAAAATGTTACAGATTTAAAAACTATCATAGCCTTCCTGAAACCAGCATTAAGGACTTCAGATATAGTCACAGATTTTATAACTACCCTAAAAAGAAAAGCAGTTTTTAACAGTCAACAATAAAAGTTAAGAGACAAGCAGGAGTCTTAATTTTATTCCTAAATTTCTATGCAATTCTAAGTTACTTTCAGGGATAACTTATATAGTTCTCTAAATTACCTATGTGTGCTAAGCCCTGTTTTCATATTTATTTGGTGAAATTTCGATTGACTCTTAAGGCAATCTGGGAAATATTTATCTAATCTTATATTGAAATAATTAACATAGAGACAATCAATTTGAATAAAATTTCTTGAATCATCACCCTTTATTGTTAGAGCTGCAAGGCTACTGAGTCCTGGTTGCCCTACCTATCTAACAACCTAAAACTTAAAATAACTAAAAATTCCCCTTCCCCTGCAGCATAAAGATTAGACTGTAACATTTACCTACCTACAGTGCTTTCTGTCAAACTGCCAGAAAAAAATCCCTTGTTATAACTTTTTAAATAAAAAGTGGAATGTGTTAAAATGCAAAGGAAAGGAAACAGTTTGAAGGGAAACTAAACCCTATGAGCCAAAACTTGACCTTTCCTAAGGGCCCTGAAGTCTTTGTTTCTGTCCCCTCTACCTTTTATATACTAGAACCTTCAAGGGACTCCATGGGGACCCTGCTACCTGAACTTCAGGTTTCCATTAGCCCTAATATATGAAGAAGGAAAATGTAGAATTTAGAAGAGAGCCCATTTTTCATGGCCAGTGATTCAGAGCTAAGATTTGTTGTCCATCGTGTTAACTAGGGATGCAAACTTTATGTGCACAGTAAGCAGATGTGCTAAAAGCAAAGCACAGACTAAAGCTTTGTGTTCTTGATGTCAGTGTCTCCCATTCATCTCATTGTCTGAATTTTAATGTCAAGAAATAAAAATGTGGATGGAGGACCCAGTGCTGATCATGAATTTTGATTATTGTTTTCCACTCCTCAGGATCAAAAATATGAAGCAAAATGCAGAGTCACGTAATTTGAGCTACTGTCTGTTCATAAAGCAAAATGCTTAATATGCAGAAATTTTAAGTGAAAGGAGATGTCAGGTCTCCAAAAGATGCTATTATCAAACAAAGCAGTCATAAAATTAATGTCCTGGAAATGGCTATGACAGTAACCTTGTATATTAGTCAGTGTTTTTCATTTTTCTTGATAGGAGAATGTTTTTGAACTGCTTTTGTACACACAAAGCCTTATCTAAGTGTTTGAATTCTTTAATGTGACATTTCTTCCCCTTTTTATAGAGTATTGCTTTACCTTTCTGGACAGTCTTTCACACACTTGGCTGACTTTAAAATATTTTTACTATAAAATAAACACTGAAAATGGATGTAATATGACCGTATTCAAGGTAGTTTGTTCATATGTAATGAGGAATGGGCCATTTAAACATACTGGCTTGCTTTTCCCTATCCAAATCAAGGTGTCCTTCCAGACACAGAACAACCCTGCTGTAAACTCCTATCACATCCTCTTGTAGAGCAGTTCCTTATGCCAGACACACAAGAGAATGAATTTCTATGTCTGTGTGAACTGTTTCCTCACCCTTTCCCTCTCTGGCTGCAGAAATCAAAACATCTCACAGAGGTATGTGTATGTGTGTGTTCTACAAACCAAAGACATGGTTCTAAAGTCCAAATGATTGAAGAATTTAGTATTTAAGATATTCCTACATTCAGAATCACTGAAAATGACCACTTATCATAAATTATCAGATCACTAATTGAAGCAACCTCAACAGACCTGAGGGAAGCCATCTTGACATTCTCCAGGAGCTAAAGGAGAGTCAAGATTGACACAGAACAGCAGCTAAGATATCTGGTGCTAGTCTTTCCCTAAAGTCAAAGCAACCTGGTCCCAGTACATGCTGCATGCCAACATTTGGTGTTTGGTCTCGCCCTTATCTGGTGTTTGCTCTGTGCTGACTGCCAAATTCTGTTTTTGTATGCCATGCTTGCTTGTTCTTGCAAAATTAATTAAAGGAAAGGGGGATGACTGAAGAGTGAAGGGCAGGAATGCGGTTTTTGCCTTTAAAAACTCACTGTAGAGATAGACTGTTGCTGTTCTCTTCCTCAGGATCCAGCTGTGGAAAGACAAACGCCATCCAGCCTGAATAAAACCTCTCCTTTTTAAATTTTATTTGGGTGGTCTTTTGTTCATTTCTGGTCTGGAACTCCCAACATTTGGAGGCCCCAGCAAGATCTTTATCTTCTTGTGAATCTGGCCTCCAGAATATGGCCTCACAGTCTTGATCTCTTGGGACTCTTCTCTGACTGTGGGGTGGAGACCCTAGGGGGGGCGGCTGCTGAGAGACATTGCTCAGCCCCAGAGACTTTCTTCAAGAGCCAGCAGGAAGGAGTGGTAGTCAGGAGATATCAACACTGTGGTAGAGAGTCATCTGGTCTGGAAAACCTCCAGAGGTAAGTGGGGAGTCAATGAAAGGCTAGACACAGTACTACTTCCTGAATCCCAGGCGGTGGTGAGATGGCACCCCAACCCCTGGTCTGTCTGTTTCAGGTCTGTGTGGCCACCTGTCTTTGTCATTCTGTTCAGTATTTGTTTTGTCCCTCTGTGTCTGACATTTTTGGATCATCCTAGGAAGCCAATTACAGAAACTGAGAACTCCACCATGGGGTAGACAAACTCCACGTCTAGTCCATTACAATATATTTCCATTCATTTCTCCTCTCTTCAACAGTGGCCATCTGATTTAGGTGCCACGTGAGATGCCTTTTCTTTGAAAAAGTCCTGTAAGTTATGCTGTCCATCCTTTGATGTGGGATACCCACCAGAGGGAACCATCAACCTCCCAAGTGCAGAATGAGTCAAACAAGTCATCCTTGGACAACCTGGACACCCTGACCACCCCGGAGAAATTGGAAATTGGAATTGAGACTAGTCAGGTTTTGGTTTGGAAAATCCTAAATGTGAGGTCTGAAATTATGCTTGAATTTCAAGGCTTGATTTTGGTCTCCAGAGTTGTAATAGAATAGGAATTTAGAATGGGAATGCATAGTTTCTGAATGAATGAATATGTAAGGGGAGATGGCTGTCTGGAGTCTGTATGAAAAGTGCACTTGAAATGAATATGTGTGTACAAGTGTGTATGTGGCTCACACCCTAAGGCTGCAGAGTGATTTCTGTCCTGAGCAGTGCATGCTCAGGAAGGCTTTGTCTTTTTTGGGGGGGCGGGGGGTGGCGGTTCAAGATAGGGTCTCTAGCTCAGGCTGTCCTGGAATTTACTATGTAGTCTCAGGGTGGCCTCAAACTCTCGGAGATCCTCCTACCTCTGCCTCCCAAGTGCTGGGATTAAAGGCGTGCACCACCATGCCCGGCTAGGAAGGCTTTGTCTTTGAGTCTATTCTGCATCACCAACACAGTGGGAAATTCATTGTGGAGGACATCCTCCAGCAAACCCACTGTCCTAGACTGTACGGACAGCTTTTAATGTTGAGTGGCTCCCAAAAGGAACACTGAAAGTAATTAAGATCATAGGTAGGGGAAAATGCAAGTTTTTCCTATTCTTAAAAAGTTTTAAACTGTGCCAGGCATGGTGGCAGGACTTGAAAATCCCAGCTCTCAGGAGGCAGAGGGATGGAGGCTTGCTGAGGGAGTCAGTCTGCCACCCTGAGAAATTCCAGTTAATTCCAGGTCAACCTGGAAAGAGTGAGACCCTACCTCCGAAAAAGCAAAACCAAAAAAAAAAAAAAAAAAAAGTTTTAAACTGGCAGAATCAGAGAGCTGCCATACAGCCCTGAAAAAAGTCCAAAATTCTCCCTAGAATTAAAAAAAAAAAAAAAAAAAAAAAAACTGCTCTGATAAAGTCAGACCAGAAGCTTCAAGGCCAGAGATCACCCCCCCACACACACACACACACAGCTGCCTCCTAACACACTCTCTAGTAATGAGGTACTGGCTCGGAGGACATGAAAATGGCTAAACCCAAGGTCATAGAAAGGGGAGGGGAGAGAGACAGTGTTGTCTTGGCTACTGGGAAATTCCAACACTCCAGGGCTTGACACTGAGGAGGGGGTTAAAGTATGGAAGGAGAAAAAAACAAGGTGAAAGTCTCTCTGCAAGGTTTTGCAAAGGTCTCTGAGCTAAACAAATGTGAGTTGAAGCCACGCAAGTCCTAAACCCAACCTCATACCTATCAGAAGAGGAGGGAGAGCCCCTCCACACTTGCAAAAAAGGTTATGTCCTGCTGTGTTCTCCAGGGGCAAGAAGTAGATCAGGAATAGTGTAGTTCTGGGCCAGTCCCAGGCAGATGCTAAAACCTGGGGAAAACTGTCTTGCTCTCACATGCTGTGGCTGGGCAGCTCTCCATAGCAGAGACAAAAGGGGAGACTACACAAGAGCAGGCACTTAATGTCACTTAGTGCTTTTTCTTGAAGGGATTGATTTGCAGATGGCCAGGTGGCCCTGGGAGTAAGAAGGAAGCCTAACACACAAGTCTCATTATGGGACAGGGAGACAAGACAGACCTCTCTGGGGTTTAGGCTGCCCCAAGGAGAATCCCTGATGGCTCTTCTTTCTTAGATTCCCTGCCTTGCAGATCCAAGGAGGCTGCAGGTCCAGGGAATCTCAGGATCCTGGCCCCAGCATGATTATGGGTGAGTCCCAAGTCATTCTGAACAAATGGGGACTTCTTATAAGAAATTTGTAACTGTTTTAAAGTTTACTATATTTCTCTATACTTCTATGGAACTACTAACAGACAACAGCCTCAAGATTTATGTTTAAATTTAGAAGTACTCAATACTGAGTTTGTGAGAAAATTTCTAAAACTTCTAATAATGTTCAAATCTGCTTTTTTTTTTTTTTTTTTTTAAAAATGTGTTTCAGGAAAGTCATAAGCAAAAAAGTTCCAAAATCAACAAATGATAAAATCTATGTGTATTCTGGGTAAACAGTATAAGTCAAGTCTGGTCTACTCTTTTATAAAAAGTTATGTCAAAAAGCCTTTTGAGTTAAAAAAAAAAAAAAAAAACTGCAATGGTCATATTAGCTAGGTCCCTCTACTTTTCAGCCTTTTAACTAAATCTAAAGTTAAAATTGGCTCATTTAATTCTCTTATAAGGTTATTATATCTAAAATCCTGTAATTTTAAGATGACTCCTGTCTTGTTCATGCTGGTTTTGCTGGGTGGTTATTACTGAAGCTATATTATATTCTAAGTCTTACAAAAGGTGATTTAGTGATTATGACTTTGTTCTTAGGAAAACTGAGGAAGCTCCCCATGTCTTAGGGAAATTACTGTCTACAAACAATGTTACTATACTTTATCTAAGCTTTATATAGTCTAACAGTAATAAATATTTCTTTATGTCAAATTATAAAATTGTTCAATGATTAAAAGAACTTGCTTAAGAAATTATTTTGTGCCTATTAAAAAGTCACTATTGTATGTTTAAAATCAGGCTAGTTCAGCTTAACAATGACCAGGTTTGGCTTTATTCTTAAGCTGTGTATAATCAGTCTCAGACAAGGTATTAATTAAGTAATTATCTTATTTCTGGTATCTTAAGTTTATTGCTTAAAGATATATTGATACTTAACACATGTTCCCTGCTCAAGAAAAAATAATCTTAAACTCTGCTGTTCTGCTTCCAGTTTTGGGGTTAATTGGTACCTGCACAGGTATACAGACTACTCAAAGTTGTTTTCAAACACAGATGCCAAGTTTTTACAGTGTCTTGTTTTTTTCCTGACATACAATTTCTAAACTAAATCAATTGATTTAAAGTTATTGATAAAATAATTGGTAAAATATTGTTTTCAGGGCTACTAAAATGTTCTGCCTGTACTTATAACTGACAGACACTTAAAAGATAAAATGTGTATGCTTTATATGTTCCACATATAGCTTACTTACACTGTAACCTGACAACTAAACTTAAGAGCTAATCAGAATTATTTTAAACTTTTGTGCCATTCTCTGACCAGATCTGCTTTGCTAACCAGTTATGTTCTACACTTCTTTAAGTAGGTCTGTTTTTATCATCAGATATGTATATTCTCTCTGAATGATTAATAACCATATGTAGATGCCAAAGTCAAATTAAACATTAGAATTAAAAGGATAACCAATATTTTGGTTCCTGCTCCCAGGTAAGAAGGCCACAGAGATGATGGGACACTTTCTGGTTTCTAGCCTCTGGTAAGTTACCTGTCTTCTTGATCAGGGAGGATATGGAGACCCAGAGATGGATTCCAAGTCAGTGTATCTGCAACAGGAGAGTCACATTGGAGGAAAGTTGGTCCTCTAGGCTCCCAAGAGAGGGAGGACAACTTGGTCAGCACAGCCTTGACTTATCTAGCAGATGACAATACTGAGAGTCATAGAACTCCTCACAGGTCCCTAAAGTCTCTCCTATAGATCCATGAATGACCTCTAAAATATAATACATAGTTAATTTGGCTCCCTACATTGTCTTGAACACCCAGTAAAAATGTAACTACAAGATATTACAATATAAACAAAGATTCAGACTAATATACTCCTCTGTCTGATGCTGGCTTACAATACTAAACTCTAACATTAACTCTTGCCTTCTGCCTCTGACTGTCCCTAATTAATCAGCCACTGTTTGCCTTTAAATAAAAACTCTAGGGCTGGGGAAATGGCTTAGTGGTTAAGGCATTTGCCTGTGAAGCCTAAGGACCCTGGTTTGATTCCCCAGGACCCAAGTTATCCCGATGCACAAGGGGGCACATGTATCTGGAGTTCATTTGCAGTGGCTGGAGGCCCTGGTGCGCCCATTCTCTCTTTCTCTCTGCCTCTTCCTCTCTCTCTCTCTCTAAAATTTGTCCTCACTAGTTATGTTTACTTGCTACTTATTGATCTGTATTAGTCCAATCTATCCTTGATGTGTCTTGTTAAAGGAGGTATATCACTAAAGTAGATCACAGACCCCCATCCTAACATGTAAAAATGATTTAGAGTGCTGGCTGCTTGTATTTGCTGATGTGCGAGATGTTGGTTATTTGAAAGTGTCTCTTTGCTCAGATTTATAGAGTTAAACCAGATTCTCCTGACATTGATTGTGCTTCCTGAAAATTTGTAACGCAATGGGACCCATCAACCAAGGGGTATAGATTCATCACACCAGAGTCAAGAGGACAGTGTCCTCAGCTGATTGTAGCAGTGAACAGATTACCAGGAACCTAGACGGTCCCCTCCAGGCCAAGCTCCAGATGACACCTGCCCCTGACAAGGAGACTACAGCCCTGCTCTAGTCACTAGTCTACGCAAATCAGAAGCTTGAGGAATTCAACATGAGATATCAGGGGGAAGAAAAAGTGAACACAATGTCTACCAGTCCTACTGGTGTTTACTGTGCCTGGTTGGGAAAATTACATGTTAAATCATAAGGTATTATGACTGGGAAGAGGAAGGAAATGTACTGGAAAAGAAGCTAAAAGCTGTACTGATGCACTAAGTCACTGTAAGAGTTAAGTATTAAGGAGCTGAACTTATCTCTGTCAGTAGCTAAAGGAATCCCAAAGAGAGAACTATATAGGGGAGACCCAGAGGGATGATAAGAGGGAAGGACAGTTTAGACTAAAATAGAATAAAATAGAGCTCATGGTTAGGGCAACCCAACTACATGATTCATATGCATGTTGATTCATAGGTATGTTTTGAAAACTTGTTTTGAATCATATAGACTGCACAAGCTGTCATGTCCTGCTTCCGTAAACCAGCTGCCCACTTGCTCACTCACCCCTTCTCTCAGCTGTGCAAAAAAGGGGAGCTCCTGTGTTGGTGCCCTTACTAGTAAGCTTGGGAAAAGTGGGATTAGCTGCTATAGGAACCTCTGCTTTAGTCATTGGGGACTTTATATGGTGCTAGGAGAAGCCTGCTGTTTCTATACCGTCTACTCTGGAGTGATCCAAGAGAGCATGTCTGTAGTAAGAAAACGCTTAAATGACAGGGAGGAATTCCATAAGAATTCAGGTAATTGATATGAAAATTGGTTTTCTTGGTCACCCTTGCTCACCACTCAGATTACTCTGGCCATCTCTGGGCCCATAATTCAGCTACTTTTAGGACTGAGTGTAGGCCCCTGCATTTTAAATGCTCTAGTCAAGTTTATTCAGCAGAGAATTTCCTCAGGAAATTAATGGTTCTCACGACTAAATATGAGCCAATGATTAACAGATGAGTCTAAGATTTGACTCAGTTACAAAAACCAGTGGGGAATAAAACAACCTCAACAGACCTAAGGGAAGCCATCTTGACATTCTCCAGGAGTTAGAGGAGAATAAAGATTAACACAGAACAGCAGCTAAGATATCTGGTGTTAACCTTTCCCTAAAGTCAAGGCAACCCGGTCCTCGGTACATGCTGCATACCAACATCTGGTGTTTGGTCTCGCCCCTATCTGGTGCTTGCTCTGTGCTGACTGCCAAATTGTGCTTTTGTAAACCATGCTTGCTTGCTGTTGCAAAACTAATTAAGGGAAAGGGTGGATGACTGAAGACTGAAGGGCAGAAATGTGGTTTTGCCTTTAAAAACTCACTGTAGAGATAGGCTGATGCTGGCCAGCCTGAATAAAGACTCTCCTTTTTCAATTTTATTTGGGTGGTCTTCTGTTCATTTCTGGTCTGGAACTTGCTACAAAATAATGGGGCAAAAGGCTTTCAAGATAGGAACTGACTTAACATTAATCATGAAAATGAATACCCAATTGTTAATAGGAAAATTGTACACCTACTTTGTATATTTGATATTTTGTTTATGTGCGTCATGACTAATAGTAATGGCTGTAATCCATCACATTAGAAAAGTAATCAACAGTTCTAGCTGTACCAAATTAAAACTGATTGAGTCTGTAATTATTAACAGAAGCTAATAATTGCATCATTATATCTATAGTTTATGAAAATCTATTTAGAAATCATGTTAGCTATTATAATTAGTTTTCTGAAAGAAAAGCAAAAATGGTGGGAATGAAGGGTCCCAAAGGATGGTTCCCATAACCACGATTCTTGGTCCAAGAGAAGTTCCCACAGTATGCCAGGGACAGTCAAGAATGAAGAAAACCAAATAAATAAATAAATAAATAAATAAAAATAAAATGAAGAAAATGAAGAGTCATTGATCACAATAAGTATTCCTAATGTCATTTATCTCCACTTTCCAAGAAAATTGAGATGACCTTGCATAGACAAGTGACAAATATAATTTAAGCCTGTGGAGTTAATGACAAATGTCACTTAGAAAGATTTTTGTGAAACATTACCCTAGCTCTAGCTCATGTTTCTTCCTGTAAGGATGGCCAGAATGAAGTGTTGTATAACCAACACCTATGGTTGGATAAATCTAAGCTCTGCTCTGACTATGAAGAATTTATTTATTTATTCATTCATTTATGTTTGTTTGTTTGTGTTTGGTTTGTTGTTGTACCTTTGCAGACTTTAGTTCACACATTTGCACAGGAACTTTTTCCTGTTGGATGGCAAAAATTAAGCTGTAACCCCTGACTCTGGAATGAGCTATGTTCTTGGCTGACCTGAGAGCACATCTTAAACTCTTCAAAGGAGTATCAAGTATCTATGTTATACAGATTTGGAAGCTGAAAATTTGTGCAGGTGTCAGAAGAAAACTTCTTTTTCTCACTCCTTCTCCAGAGTGTTCCTGTCATTGTCTACCCTGTTGTGAAAGAAGTAAAACTTTTACTGAGTTATAGTTGATTGTTTCCTCCCTTTTTAAAAATTTTTTTATTTTTATTTTTTGGCCCCCTTGTTATGCCTTTGTGGCAAAGAAAATAACAGAGAATAAGATCACTATTATTGTCTTGGCCTTATCCAACCTCCCTGGCATCTCCTGAGTTCCAGAAAGGGAACAAAACTGTACATAGCCAGTTGAATCTCCCTTAAATAGTGTCCAGTCATCATGGGGAGCAATTAGCATGATTAGAGACCTCCTCTAGCTCTGTCCTATGCCTGGAGGAGATTTGCAGATGCCCCAAATTTGAATGATAGAGCAACTGGATTGTAATCTTGTATTCCTATATATTGTCATATTCTGTACCCAACTGTTATATTTGTCAATAAAAGTTTGTAGCTTGCTTGGTTTTGGTAGCATACTTTGTATGAATGTTATACTATTAAAAATATATGTGATGACTTTTATGGGACAACTGGAAATTTGAACACTAATTTTTTGTTTCATGATATTGAGGAAATGTTATGTTTCTATTTAGGATTAAGAATAGAATTGTGATACTGAATTTTTCTCAAGGTATGTAGCTTTTAAATATACATAATAAAACATTTACACATAGAATCATGTGATAGCTAAGATTTGCTTTAACATAATGGGAGGAAGTCATAGGTGACAAATATGGATAAAGCCCAATTCAGCTCAATTTCCCAGTTATCAAAGCTAGGTGGTGGCTTCATTATGCTAAAATTTTCCTTTGTTCTGTTTGGTTTCTGCATATGTTAAAATTTATTCATAATAAAAGCATTTTTAAATTAAAAAAATATATAACCAAAGGGAGCTAGGCAGATGGCTTAGCAATTAAAGGCTCTTACTTATGAAACCTGCCAGCCCAGGTTCCATTCTCCAGCCTTTCGCATAAAGCCAGAAAAGCATTCATTTGCAGTGGCTGCTCACACACACACATGCACAAATGTGCATGCATGCAAATTTTTAAAAAGGACCCAAATTAGTTGAGGTTACTTTAATATTAGAAGATTATAATTTTTAAAAAATATTCTTAAATATGTGCAATTTTGAAGCCTATAGTCCAACGCTTGGAAAGCTGAGCCAGGCACATCACTGTGAGCTTGAGACCATTGTGGGCTATATTAATAAACACCAGGCCAGCCTGGACTACAGAATAAGACTCCATCTCAAAAAACACAACAGTGAAATTATGTAATTGAATATTGAATGAAATAGGAAGATATAAAACCACACATAGGGTTGTAGGGATGGCTTAGTGGTTAAGATACTTGCCTATAAAGCCAAAGAACCCAGGTTTGACTCCCTGGGACCCACGGTAGCCAGATGCACAAGGAGGTGCATGCATCTGGAGTTCGTTTGCCATGGCTGGAGGCCCTAGTGTGCTTCTCTCTCTCTACCTGCCTATTTCTGTATCTCTCTCTCTCAAATAAATAAATAAATATAAAAAAATTTTAAAAACACACATAAATTTTCCAATTCTGAAAAAATAGGAGAACTGTAAATTATGGTTGCCCCTTGCTAGTGAGAATGCTTATTCTTTTTCTTTATCTACTGTTATATTTTGTATTTTCCAAATTTGTTAGAAAGAAGATATTAAACTTGTAATTTTACAAAAGTATTTTTATATGTAAGCTCTGCTTATGTTCTGTGAAAAACAGTTCCAGCACTGTATATAAAGTAGAATTCCAATTCTATTTTACAATGTGTGCACATGAGTGCAAGTGTGTGTTTAAAATAAACAGCATTAACTTAGTGATGATAAATCTGTTAATCTTTGGATGATGGTGTTATTTTTATTTGTGTGTGTGTTTTCTCCAAGTAATAAGCAAAATAATAAGAAAAATATAGCATGAAATATTAAAACTAGTTTATTATGTTTCATTAAATAATTATATATAGAAATGTAATACATGGGAACTATATAATGTATACTATGAAAAAGTCCACCTCTTAATGAAAAACTATTCAGCTCTCAAAGAAGGTTAGAATAAATTCTTTGAACAACCAACATTATGTGGCAGTGCTCTTGCAATCTCAGATTTCTGAATCACCCTGTTTCCTTTTCTGTCCAACTCTAGGTATATCTATGCCAATCCCAGTCTTTGGACTACAGGATGATTCCAAAGTCTTTAAGGAGGGGAGCTGCCTGCTTGCTGATGACAACTTTGTTCTGATAGGCTCTTTTGTGTCATTTTTCATCCCCTTGACCATCATGGTGATCACCTACTTCCTAACTATCAAGTCACTCCAAAAGGAAGCTACTTTATGTGTGAGTGATCTTGGCACAAGGGCCAAATTAGCTTCCTTCAGCTTTCTCCCACAGAGTTCTTTGTCTTCAGAAAAGCTCTTCCAGCGGTCAATCCACAGGGAGCCAGGGTCCTCGGCAGGCCGGAGGACGATGCAGTCCATCAGCAATGAGCAGAAAGCATGCAAGGTGCTGGGGATCGTCTTCTTCCTGTTCGTTGTGATGTGGTGCCCGTTCTTCATCACAAACATCATGGCCGTCATTTGCAAAGAGTCATGCAATGAGGATGTCATAGGAGCCCTGCTCAACGTGTTTGTTTGGATTGGTTACCTCTCCTCAGCTGTCAATCCTCTGGTCTACACACTGTTCAATAAGACCTATAGGTCTGCCTTTTCTCGATATATTCAGTGTCAGTACAAGGAAAACAAAAAACCATTGCAGTTAATTTTAGTGAACACTATACCAGCATTGGCCTACAAGTCTAGTCAACTCCAAGTGGGACAAAAAAAGAATTCAAGGAAAGATGCTAAGACAACAGATAGTGACTGCTCTATGGTCACTCTCGGCAAACAGCATTCAGAAGATAGTTGTACAGACCATATCAACACCGTGAATGAAAAGGTTAGTTGTGTGTGATAGGCTGGTTGCCATGGCAATTGGTGAGCAAGTTTTCACCTATCTTGAGGAAAAATGAGACTGGAAAATATTAGGCTCCTCTGGTGAACTCAACTACATCTATATGCCTCACTGTCTTCTGCCAATGAAGACCAGGGTTAAGTGCCACAAAATGTGCACCCTTAAAACGTGCTGAGTGCATCTCTGCTATGAGCTTTGTGATTCTTAACATTGTCTATGAGGCCTTTAAAATAATTTGCTCTTATTGTAAAGTATGAGACCCTAAATAAAATCTAAATGAACTTTTATTGTTAAATAGAAATCTTGCTGCTATGCAGTTGATTAATGGTATGGGATTGAAGTTGGTTACCTGTTACTGTGTATAAAAACAACTATCAATAGTGAAAACATTGTTGACTGTAATAGCAACCTAGAGAAAAATTCTCTTAGAAATTTACCATGACATATATTTTGAACAGAAAAGACACTAAGGACAGTATTATAAGGTTTGTATTGCTAAGATAATTAGTTGAAATACTTGACAATATTTTTCATTCCTGCTTTTCATCACCATTGTGAAATATCCATGATTTCTATTTCACACTCTTGGACGTTAAAAGGATTTTAAATATTAGTGAATAACTATTGTTGCTTTCTCTTCTACTGTTGTGCTTTACTCTGGATTTATGGTATGATTTTGTTTAATATATTGTCTTCTATGTAAACTGCTAAAAGGATAATTTAGCATTTCCAAACACATTTCTAGAAATTTCTTCTCAAAAACAGCACCATAAAAGTATTTAGGAACTCATTATGAAATGATCACATTACGCATGTGCTCCTATAAGCAATGAACAGTATATTGAGATAATTCAAGAACAAACTCGGGTTTATAGCTGTCCACAGAAGTAGATTCTTAGAATATTTCTATAAAAACTACAGGACTTCCCTAGTGACACCTATCATGCAAAATTGATACTTTCAAACCAATCAATTTATGTTATTTATTAAAATATACAACTTGGTTCCACAATGCTCTATTGAGTATATATCTATATGTGGAGCAATTTTTTAAGTACTACGTGAGGATAGAAAAAAACTTTTAAACAGTAAAAAGGCATAAGTAAATTTATTTTTCAAACCAGTTCCATTGATTTCCTTCTTACCCAATTGAGGGAAAAATTTGTTTCAACTTTGAAAACAGTTTCCTTTATTAGTTACCAATGGATTTCAGGCAAATAAGGAAGTGAAGAAATAATAGAGTTATCAAACATTACAATTAATAGACAAATGTACACCTCACTCTGGACCCATTTATGACTACCAAATTTTTAAACAAAATTTTTCTTCCATCCCTCTAAAAATGCACTAATTTTAGTATTATGAATACTAACCTCCCATTCAAAATGAAATAAATATGATATTTTATTGAAATGGCTATCAAGGAGTAAACTATATAGTAGTAAACACACCTTGATATTGTAATAGTCTAGGTTAGCTTACACATTGTTGTTGGAACAGATGTTAGGTACATAATTATAATGATGAACATTTCTATTTTATATCAGAGTGTTTTTCTCTGAGCATTTAGAAAAAAATACAGATTAGGAAATTAAAGAATGCAAGAAGCTTTATTAAATAAATTGTAAATTAATTAGGCCTTTCTAATTATGTTCTTATAGATACATTGAAATACTTTTCACCATTTCAAAGGCAGAATTTATAATATATTATTAGTACCAAGGCTGAATTTGAACTGAATTATTCCTTAATGATTATACCATATGAAAATGTACACATTAAAAAGTTTCTGTTCAAAGTATTTGCTTTAATTTAAAATTCTGCACATGTCATTCAGTATTAAGGAAAAGATTACAGATGCTATCCCATGTATTTAACCTTCATCAGGATGAACATAAATACTACCTGACAGATGTCTTTTGGCTACACATATAATTAGCAGTATGTCTATGATTTTTTTTCCTCTCTACTCAAGTGTATATAAGACAATCATGTACCTGTATATATGTACAGACATGTTCCCATGCACTCTATTCAATACTTATATATTTATATGGAGGAAAATAAAGTCAATGAAAACACTCAGTATACACACACTTATGTGCATGTTTGTATCATATTGATTTAAATGTGAATTCATGTTCTAATATTCCTATGACCTTCCATTACTGACAAAGGAGGTTATAGTGTGAAAGAGGTGTATCCTTTCAATAAACTGGAAGTTTCTTTAATTTTATGCAAAGTCTTTAACACAACTCTAACAGGGTAGTGAAAACAATAGTCCATATATATAGTTTATTGATCTTAGATCAAATGGTAACTTAAAGCCCTTTCTTTAGCCTGGGACTTCCTGACTACTATGGCTTTATAAATTATCTCTGCACTTCAGTGGGGAAAGTCCTCAATGATTGATGGGTCCAAGAAGAAAGAACCCACTCCTAGACAATACTACTAAAGCCTAGTAACAAACCTCACTCTATGTGGAATAACAGATTCTTATACACTTAAGGAATCAAATGCCATAGTTAAGAAAACAAAGCATATGTAATCTACTTGGCCACAGCACCATCTCATGGTGATTTTTAAAAATGCTACTGCATTCAAACTAAACTGTTACTATGCTGCTTTTGGCAAAGGGTGCTTCTCCCATTTGCTCATCAATGAAACATATTTATAAAGTGTTAAATTATTCTGTGCCATTGTAACAAACACAAGTGAGGATTATTTTATGTACTTATTTTATTTTATTCTAAAAGATTTCAAGAATGAATAATTAATTATAAATAAAATATGCTACTAAATGTGAGTCTATAGCTGTGTCTATTAAAGGGATTGCCCAAAACCTTCTTGGTCATCAGGCTGGGGACTCCAAGCAGGGAACACCTTGGCATTTTGAAAGTATGAAGTTTGTGCTTCTAGAACTCAGCCAATTCACAGAGCTAGAACCCATCTACTTAGCTTAATTATCTTCATACCATGATTCAGCTCAGGAACCTACAGAAGACAAGTGCTCTGTTGTTTGATAACAAGGTCTTATTGCATACAGCCCAGGATGTACCCTAATGCATGAACACAGGGGTGCATATGCAGAGAAGTGTATGCAGACACATACATACTCTTTTCCAGGAAGCAAAGTTAAACCAAGGATTACTAAATAACTAAATTACTAAATAACTTGGAAAGTTTCCCTGATTCATCTTTTCACCTTTAAGTGCAGGAATCATGCTGGTCCTGGTGGCACACATCTACAATCCTAGTACTCAGGACATAGAGATAGGAGAATCAGTAGTTCAAGGTCAGTCTGTTATATAGGGAAGTTCCAGACAGCCTGGACTTTACATCACACACACACACACACACACACATTGTAGAAACAATTATGAGTAGACAAATTTTTTCCATATTACTATAACTCCATGTATTGACTATGTGCCCAGCATTAAGCTACTTTTTTTTTTACTCATTTTACTTAGTAGACCCTTCCCAACAATTCTATAAGGATAATTCCTCCCCTTTTTGGAAAATGAATAAACTGTGAGATTCAGAGCAGTTAGTAATAGGTGCAAAGTCATGCAGCTGGCAGGAAAAGTGGCAAGTTCACCTTTCATCGGGTTCCAACCCAGAAGTTCTCCTAGCCTTGTCCAATACAGAGGAAGAAGGACCTTTCAGAACCAAGACATTCCAGTTCCATCTTCTTTCCCCATTCACTGGTCATGAGTTTGGGCCCTCCCTTAACAACCCTGAACTTCATTGCAGTGTCTCTAGAATGGAGCTCCAGGACCTTCCAGGACTAACTGACAGAGTAGGCATTATCAAATCATGGCAATGGCTTTGCCTTGAGACCCTGCAACACATTTTTTAAATGTCAAAGATACGGTTAGTTTTTATTTTTATTAGTATTTGTGGTAATGGATTCTTCTACATGGTAGACAAGCACTCTGCCACAAACCATACGACAATATTCTTTTGACTTTTCATTTTGAGACAAGGCTGGCCTTGAACTGCCTCTGACTCCCAAGTAGCAAGGATTACAGCCCGTATCATTAGGCCATGTTAAATGAGTTTGAAAAAAAAATTAAATTAAATTTAAAACACCAAAGCCTCCAGAAAAAAATTATCTAGGTCAGGTATTATGGTTATTCAACATTTTCTACTCCCTGTACTGTGAATGCCTCTCATTTAAAAATGCTTTTTGTCTCTGCTACCATGATGCAGAATTCCCTTGATCCAACTCCTTTTACTGCTTCTATCTCAATTTACCCATCTTGTGTCCTATTTCCCAAGTGACCATTCTAATAAATGATTGAAGCTGACAAACCAGTGTCACTGACATCTCGAGCTGTCCACAGAGAACATAATCCAAAGGGAAAGAATCAAAGATAAAACTCTAGGCACCAAGGAGACAAATGAGAAAGAAATTTGGGGACAAGAAATGTTTTCCTGGTATGCTTCAAATGACCTACAGAGATGGAGAGATGGCTCAGTGGTTAAGACACTTACCTGAAAAGCCTAACAACCTGGGTTCAAATCCTAGTACCCACAAAAAGCCAGATGTTCAAGGTGGTGCATACATCTGGAGTTCATTTGCAGTGGCTAGAGGCCCTGGAGTACCCATTCTCTCCTTCCCTCTCTTTCTCCTCCTCTCCTTTCCTCTCCATGCAAATAAATAAATATAAAGAAATGCAAAAACAAATGACCTACAGAAAAACAATTACCTTCAGATACTCCATAATTTATATAAATTTCTATAACAAAATTGAATTTTAATCAACAATAATGACTGAGAAATCCATAGCTTTTAAGATTTCTTTCTATCATGGCATAGTGGTGCACACTGTTAGTTCCAGCACTGGGGAGGCTGAGGTAGGAGAATTGTAGTGAATTCAAGGCCAGCTTGGGGCTGCAGAGTGAGTTCCAGGTTAGCCTAAGCTTAAGTGAGATCCTACACCTAAAAAGATTTTATTCTAGATGGTAAGACCCTATTGCTGAAGACTCCACATACTTGGGCTGCAAGTTCACTGAGAAATCCTGCTGGAACTGAGCTGAAAGCCTCCTCCAGGTGGACCAGCTGACAAAAAGTTGGAAAAAGCTACACTGCATGTAATTCAATGGGAGAGAGAGAAAACACCAGTGAAGACTCAACAGTGAACACTGTAAGCTTTAAATTTGGCCAGCCAGGCCAAATGAGCCAATGGGTGCAATAGTGGCATATCTGTTACGGGGGAAACCAACTGCTCTCTAATTGGACTGGAGGCCTGCTCCGTGGAAGGAAATATATCCCTGATACTGAAAACCTATGACAAGGGTAGTCATGAGCCCTAAGGGTGTGATGTCTGCTGGTGTCTCACTAAATGTATATATTAAGCTCACCAAACTGCTCAGTAAGCACTTCTCTTAATGTCCACATCCCATATATTAATGCTACTCTCACTTTTGTTTAGAGAAGCTTCTCTTTTCAGATGGTGGCAACCTTGGGATAACTCAGAAGGCACCATGGTGATGAGAAGAAGGGACAGAGGAGTACTCAGCACTGAAACATCTCAAACCCACCTTCCAAGGCTCAGGGTCCTTTGTGGAAGAGAGGGTGGAAAGAATGTAAGAGCCAAAGGAAGAGTAGGACTCCTTACAACGTGCTCCTCCAGACACAAAATGGCCTGGATATCCATGACCTCACAGTGCCTGACACTACGCAAGACCATCATAATAGGAGGAAAAGATCATGACATCAAACTGAAAATAGAGACTGATTGAAAGGGGCAGGGTATGTGATGGAGAGTAAAGTTTCAAGGGGGAAAGTTGGGGGAGGGAGGGAAGTACCATGGGATATTGTCTACAATTAAAGAAGTTGTCAATAAAAAAATTTTTTTAAGATTTTATTCTGAATTAGAAACATTAATAATATTACTAAGTTTTTTCCTTAAGCTTTATGGCCAATAGATATTTGTCCCAGTAAATGCAAATAGCTTTGTTTCTCCTTGATTATTTGGCTAACACACACACACACAAAGAAAAAAATAAAAATGGTTTCTTCTGCCTCCCCTTAATAATTTACACATCAGTCTTAGCTCTGACCTTCCTTTCTGATGTTTAATACCAGTTATGTTCACATGAGCCAATGCATTATAAGACTTGCTATCAAGTTTGAGCCTGTTTTCATGTGGCCACATTGCAGCTGAACACACAGAGCTAATCTCCTGCTCTGTCTGACTTGTATAAAGCTCAGCAATTTTCTCTCAACTCTAGGATAAAAGGCTTAGAGACAATGGTCTCAGCAGTAGTGTCTTCTATTTCTGAACGTATCTAAATGTTGCAAAGTGCAGTAAGGCATTGATGTTAAACAAGGCAAAGGACATTCTGGAACACACAGTCCATCTTAAATTTTATAAATGAATTTGAAATAAATGATAACTTTTTATGGTAATCCTGAGACTAATTAATTTATTGTTTAAGGAATTTCTCAGATATGAAACCAAGTAACATAAATGATTCTCACTATAATATTTTCAGCCAGGCAGTTCCTCTGAGCTGCTCTTTTTAAAACTCTCAGGCTTACTGAAGAATAATTCCACCAATTATTTGAGCTAAAATGTCTTGAAGGGTTAAAACTCAAAAGCCCAGATAGATTTAGAACTCAGAGTACTTCAGAGAGAACATCTCTATTTTAAAAGCTATATTTCTGTTGAAAATGAGCCAAGGTCATTTAAGTCTTTATTTATAATTAAAATGATGAGATGTTAAGATGGTGTTTATTCTGTCTCATAGAGAACAGCACAGCATGTACTTCCTGTGCTACACTGCCATTATTCATTTTGTTTTAGTTAGGATGACACTAGAAGTAGAACCAAAAGTGAGATGCAGATTTCCAATGTGTGAGGTGGTTCCAGGATGCAAACAGCCTTAGATAGGAAAAGAAAGAAAAGTCCACATCACTGTGGGATTCAAAGGAGCTGGGCATGTAACCAAAGTCCCTTTAAATTGGGTTGAAGTGTTGCTAACTGTTACAGTCAGGTTCGCATTGCTAGCAGAAATCACTTGACCAAGAGCAGCTTGTGGGTGGGGGAAGGTTTATCTTGGCTTACAGACTCCAGGGGAAGCTCCATGATGACAGGGGAAAATGATGGCATGAGCAGAGGGTGGACATCACCTCCTGGCCAACATCAGATGGACAACAGCAACAGGAGAAGATATGCCAAACACTTGCAAGAGGAAGCTGGCTAAAACACGCATAAGCCCACCCCCAACAATACACTGTCTCCAGGAGGCTTTAATTCCCAAATTACCATCAGTTGGGGATCTAGCATTCGGAAGGCCTAAGTTTATGGGAGACACCTGAATCAAACCACCACCCTAACTGTTTATTCTGTCAGCAAGTTTGTTAGTGAAAGTCCACTATGAGCATGTTCTACATAAAGCATCATTACATGTGGGAAGTCGGAGAAGGGAAAGATTCTGTTCAATTGAATTAAAAGGGCTAGGGAGATGGCTCAGTGGTTAAAGGTGCCTGTTTGCAAAGCCTGTAGCCAGGGGTTCAGCTCCCTAACCAATCATATAAAGTCAGACCCAAAAAGTGTCCCAAGCATCTGTCATTCCATTTACAGTGACAAGAGGCCTTGGCACATGCACATATACCCACATGGAAATTACTGCATGCAAATTATTTAATGACAATTTTAAAAACTGAATAATATGTATGAGATTATCTAATCTTATCTACAAAATGTATGTTTACTTTTAAAAAATTTGTTTTGAGAGAGCGAGAATGAGCATGCCAGAGCCTTCAGCTGCTGCAAACAAACTCCAAACACATGTACCCCCTCGTGTGCACATGTGATATTGCACACGCGCATCACTGCTTGTCTGGCTATGTAGGACCTGGAGATATGGACATTTCTTAGGCTTTGCAGGCAAGTACATTAACTGTGGAGCCATCTCTTCAGCCCACTTTGTGTTTACTTTTTGTATCCCTCTAACTTTACAAGCTGCCTGAAAAGCTGTAGTCATTTGCCTCTTGAAGAAATGCAAATCTGAGGCTGATGTTTCAGCCACCCTGGACTCTGGAGAAAAGTAGAGTTGTGTGGACTCATGTCAAAAGAATGTAGAGTTTAGAAATTAATTGTCTGGAGTGTTCAGCACTGAGACAGACAACTCTATCTCACCCTCCAAGGCCCAGGGACCATTGCGGAAGAAATGATGGAATGAATGCAAGAGCCTAAGGAAGTAATGGGGTAGGGAGAGCAGGACGCTTAGCAATACTGTCTTCCAGACAGTCCGTGACCATTGCATTCATGACCTCAAGTAGCTGATGCTACCTACAGAAGACCTGCACGTGAGGGGAAAAATAAAATGACATCAAAATAAAAAGATTAGTTGGGGGCTGGAGAGATGGCTTAGCGGTTAAGCGCTTGCCTATGAAGTCTAAGGACCCCAGTTCGAGGCTCGATTCTCCAGGACCTAAGCCAGAAGACCTGCATGTGAGGGGAAAAATAAAATGACATCAAAATAAAAAGATTAGTTGGAAAGAAGGGGTTCAGTGGAAGGGAAGAGGAACAAATTAGTGATGGGAGGGGATTAAGATTAGGGAACAGTGTGTATATGTATAGAGGTTCTTAAAAAATTTAAAAAAAAAAGAAATTCAGTATCAAGGGGGGGGGTAATGAACATTAGAATTTAATATCATTGCTTGGGGTTGGGCATGGTGGCGCACGCCTTTAATGCCAGCACTTGGGAGGCAGAGGTAGGAGAATTGCCATGAGTTCAAGGCCACCCTGAGACTACATAGTGAATTCCAGGTCAGCCTGGACTAGAGTGAGACCCTACCTCAAACAACCAAAAAAATAAAAATAAATAAATAACATTACTTCACATATACTCTACTGTGAAGTTCTGTTTTCTAAAACCCAGATTCACAATTGGGTATGTAAAGAACCGTATATAAAAGATGAGGATTGAGACAACACAGACAAGAATGAAGGAAGCTAAAAAACAAGGAGATGGTTCAGCCTTTGAAGGCACTTGCTTGCAAAGCCTGCTGACCCAGGCTTGATTCCCTTGTCACATACAGAAAGTCTGATGGCAATTTGTTTGTAGCAGCCAGAGACCCTGGTATGCCATTACATGTGTGCCCACATACACATAAATACATGATAAAATTTTAAACAAAGGTAGAGATACCAAGATTTTTTAAATTATTTTATTTATTTTTTGGAGAGAGACAGACAGAGACGGAGAGGGAGACAAACAGAGATGGGTGCACCAGCAGCCTCTCAGCTGCTGTGAACAAAATCCAGATGTGTGCACCCCCTTGTGGTCAAGAGCGGCATTGCGCCCTTGCACCCCTTTGCATCTGGCTAAACGTGGTACCTGAAGATTGGAACGGCTGGAGATTGGAACCAGCGTTCTTAGGCTTAGGAGGCAGGCACTTTAATCACTAAGCCATCTCTCCAGCCTGAGAGACCAAGATTTTAAAAAAAGAAATAAGCAATGGTAAAATTAAAACTAATTTGTTCAGCATGTACACATTTAGTAATTTGTCTCTCTGGTGCTCTGAAAATAGGATACATCTATTTTGTATGTCATGTCTAGAAATACAAAGTTTTTGATGAATTAGAAGGGAAACAGGCAATGTTAGTTATCCATGAATGATGTGAGCCTGACAAAATTAAGACAACCAAATGTTTTCAAAACTAAAGAGCAAGTGGAATAATTTGTATGAAAATGACATGCTATAGTCAGACTGTTAATATAGTCTCCAGAATCTGTCACTATGATTAATTCATCTTTGCACTTCTCTACAGTAAAATGAGGAAGCTGTGAATCACTCATGTTGGTCCTGTATATAAGATAGACCTGACTACATCCAGAAACTCATTAGGACTTCTTAGAAAGAATAAATTTTGGGGTTGGGAATATAGCTGAGCATGAATAAGACCTTAGCTTTTAATCCCTAGCACTGAAAGCAAGCAGGGAAGGAAGGAAGGAAAAGTAAGTTTTTCAAACACAATTATAATCATTATAATGATACAAATAGGTTATCTCAACTTAAACTAAGCATAACAAATAAAATACTGAAGCTAGAGGTAAATTTATCTAATATCCTGCCTTGAGAAATTTTCCTTACCTCAAAAGATTTTTTTGTTTGAATCAAGTAATAGCTATTAAATAAAAGTTAATAACTGTGAGTGGTTCTACTTTATTCCAATAATTTGAGTAAATTATAGTCACTTATGAGTAGATAATGATGTGTGTACATACTTTGACCTTGTTGTAAAACATGAAATGAAGCTCAGAACTTTCCCCTTTTTGTCTCTCTGGTGACAAAAAAAGGAAAATGGAAAAATTATAGAAAGAAGATACTGATGCTGACATTTATTGAGCCAGTATTTTGTGCTAACAATTTTCCCATATGTAATCATTAAAATGAAGAAGATGGGTCTCAGAGGGACACATGACCAAGTTTACCAAATTGAAGAATGAATTAAGAAACAGATCTCTGTGACTACTGTTAAGCTTTTACTGTGGTAAATTCCATTTGTCATGATGGTTTGAAAGTAGTTTCTTTTTAAAAAATTATTTATTTAGCTGGGTGTTTGGTGCACACCTTTAATCCCAGCACTCAGGAGGCAAGGTAGGAGGATTAAGGTGAGCCAGGTCAGCTTGGGCTAGAGTAAGACCCTACTTCAAAAAAAATGTTTACTTATTTGCATGTATTGTGTGTGTGTGTATATGTGTGTGAACTACTGCATGTGTGCATGCATGCATTTGTGTGGGGGGGAGGTGGGTGCACCAGAATTTCTTGCCACTGCAAATTAATGCCCATCAGGCTTTATGTGGGTGGGGTGGGGAGGCTGGCAGGCTTTGCAAGCAAGCATCCTTAATTGCAATGTATTCTATAAAGACATGTTATGGTTTGATTCTAAAAATGTAGCCCCAAAGTCCTTTAGGGGTGAACCTAGTTGGAGATTTGGGGGATGTGCTCTTGAAGGATATATTGAGCCTCTTTCTCTTTCTCTGCTTCCTGACACTCATGTTATGAGGCAAGAAGCTTTGCTCCACCATATACGCACCACAGGCCTAGTTACTGGGAGAGTGGAGTCATGTTCTTCAGAGGTGTAGCAACTCATCCTCCAGTAAATAACCTGTCACTCAAGATCATGCAAGCAACCCGAATTTAACTCAGTGGGTCAAAAAAAAAAAAAAAAACATGAAAGTAAAATGAGGGTTAATAGAGGGAAAGAAATGTTTTAGTGGAAAGGGAAGGGGAATAAGAGGATAATAAAGGAAACTAAGATAAAAAATACCTTCATATATGAAAGTGTGAAAAGAAGTATGTGTAAAGATGGCACTATCATCCATTATCATAGCAAAACACACACCCACATGTGAGATTCAAGATGCTAATGAGACATGCAATGTATAAAGAAGCTCGATGAGCAGCTGTTCATGTCTGGCCCTCTCCCTTCCTCTAAAGTGATGACATCAGCAAGGGCAAACCTAAAATGGGGCATAAGCACCCAACTCTGAAGGCTATTCTTCCTTTGAAGAAACCTGTGCTGTCTTTCCTGACATTTAACTGGGACTACGAAGTACTATTCTTGACTTTATCTCTGAAATAAAATTTCAGTTTCCTTTGTACCAGAACTTGTCCGTGTATTATCTCTATCCTACACATGACAGGAATCCACTTAGCTAGTGACAAAACTTCTGAAACTGGGGCCTGGAGAGATGGCTTAGCAGTTAAGTTCTTGCCTGTGAAGCCTAAGGACCCTGGTTCGAGGCTGGATTCCCCAGGACCCACGTAAACCACAAGGTGGCACATGCATCTGGAATTCATTTGCAGTGGCTGGAGGCCCTGGCGTGCCCATTCTCTATCTGCCTCTTCCTCTCTTTGTCTGTCGCTCTCAAATAAATAACAAAAAAAATTTAAAGCCGGGCATGGAGGCACATGCCTTTAATCCCAGCACTTAGGAGGATCGCCATGAGTTCGAGGCCACCCTGAGACTACATAGTGAATTCCAAGTCAGCCTGAGCTAGATTGAGACCCTACCTTGAAAAACCAAAAAAATAAAAATAAAAATAAAAATAATTTAAAAACTTCTGAAACTGTAAACCAAATAAATATTTCCTTCTTTGAAATTGTTTATCTCAGGTATTTTATCAAGGTAGTGGAAAGCTTTCAGCCAAATACTTTGTTTTGGGTTTTATGAGTGATACAATCAGGTATAATTATTTAAGTCTGCTGTTGTAATGAGAAAGAAATTATAAACAATTGGCATAATAGAAAATGATTATGTTGTGATAAAACTATACTAAAAAATAAGCCAGGCATGGTGGTGCACACCTTTAACCACAGCACTTGGAAGGCAGAGGTAGGAGGATTGCCATGAGTTTGAGGCCACCATAAAAGTACAGAATAAATTCCAGGTCAGCCTGGGTTAGGGTAAGACCCTACTTCAAAAAAACAAACAAAACAAAACAAAGCAAAGCAAAACAAAAAAGTTGTGGACCATGTTTGGTCTATAGACCATAGTAGATCAATGCGTAGTTGTTGCCATCCAGAACAATAATAATAATTACAAGTACAACATATATTGTTATTATCATCTCAACTATTCATTTGAACCTTTATTGAATTTTGAGTATTATGTTACTTTCTTTAACATAGCATTGAATTTAACTTTTAAAATACAAATTCTATATACTGACTGTTATCATCTCCATTGTATATGTAAGGAAACTAAAGATTAAGGTACTTGCCTCAACTCACATAGCTGGTGGCTGAGCTGGTATCTAACTTAACATCCTACTGTCAGTTACATTTTCTATTTCCTTCCTCTCACAAGTGTGAGAGAATATCATACCTCATTATACCTGTGGCTGCTTGACTCAAGTTTGACTAAAGGAGTGAAGTTCAACAGAGCTCTGTCCAAATGTCACTAGCTCACTGTGCAGAGTAAATTAGACTTTGCTGATGAAATATCATTTCAACATCATTTAATGAGCATAGCTGGTCAACATGGCTAATTTCCTATGAAGAAAAACAGAATCATGGTATATTTTTATTGTCTTTTCTCTTGGCTTAAATTCATGATTAGAGACTATATCCTAAATAAAGGGGAAATACATAGACTCTACTTGCAACCAATTAATAAAAAGTCAGTTGAAAAATAAATTTCTGGCCAAGAGAAATGGCTTAGTGGTTAAGGCACTTGCCTACAAAGCCAAATGATCCAGGTTCAATTCCCCAGGACCCACGTTAGCCAGATATACAAGGAGGTGTACACATCTAGAGTCCTGATGCACCCATTCTCTCTCTCTCTCTCTCTCTCTCTCTCTCTCTCTCTCTCTCTCTCTCTCAAATAAAAGAAAAAAAATTTAAAAGAAATATAAATTTCTGATATTTTCTATCTACTAAACACTAAACCAAACAATAAGACTATGAATAATTTGACTACAAAGTACTATTTTAAATCAGTGTGAGTCATGCTAACCAGGGAAATGGGAAAATCTCCACTTCTTTCAGAGAACATGGAGTTTTATTGTCAGGGTAGAAACAGGAATGAGAAAATGGGATCAATTACATCAAACAGGCCTTACAAAAATACAGAGATACACAGCCCACTTCATGTCAAATCTGGCTGCCTGAAAGCAGACACAAATTTCTCCACATTTATCGAAGGTCATCATCATCCATGAGACTCAGCTCCTCTCTTTCAACCTGTTCCTCTCTTGCCTCATTCATGTATCTTCCTAGCTAGGTTCTTTGTATCTCCTTACTTACAATATGTGCTCCATTACAGACCACCATGACTTTACCTGGTTGCTTTTCATCTTACAGAATTGCCACTAATCATGGAGGACTTATCATGGTCTAACTTCTCTATATGTGAACATAGATGTTCTTTTGAGCACCCTCACATGGGTTGC
Organism: Orientallactaga sibirica; assembly: GCA_036365145.1. Taxonomy (NCBI): domain Eukaryota; kingdom Metazoa; phylum Chordata; class Mammalia; order Rodentia; family Dipodidae; genus Orientallactaga; species Orientallactaga sibirica. Next base: position 4,996,873 of record JAEOAD010002517.1, read on the forward strand.
TGACCAGAGTCTAGCCAGAGGCTTTTCTGTATATAATCATCTGTGATGAGCTGTACAGAATGTTGCCCCAAATGATACAGAGACAGAAGAGGTTTTGTTTTGTTTTGTTTTGTTTTGTTTTTTGAGGTAGGGTCTCACTCTGGTCCAGGCTGACCTGGAATTAACTATGTAGTCTCAGGGTGGCCTCGAACTCATGACAATCCTCCTACCTCTGCCTCCTGAGTGCTAGGATTAAAGGCATGCACCACCACGCCTGGCAGAAGAGTTTTTTTCATAGCAATGGGCCCAGGGAAATCTACCTGTGTCTAAATGCTAATTAACACCTGTGGTAGTTTGAATATATGTCCCCCAATATATTCAGTGTTTTACTAGTTATAGTTTGCATCTGCAATCACCTTGCTAGAGGCAATGTCACTGGGGGCCGGTCTTAAGGTGTTAATGGTGAGTTTGAGATTCCATTGTAAAGATATGCAAATGTGCCTAGCAGGAGTTCCTGAAGTGTGCTGTGTGACCTTTTGGCAGTAGTTTTGCTCTGTGTACTGTGGTGGCTGGTTGGCTTTTTCTCTCTCTGCTTGGCCCTGTGAAAGCAGGCTGCTTCTCCTGCCATTATGGAACTTCCCCTGGATCTGTAAGCTTCAATAAATATCCCTTCCTCCATAACTGTGCCTGGTCTGGAAGTTCATCTCAGCGAACCTGAAGCTGTCTGCTACAACACCTTCTCTGAAAAACGATTCCACTGACTTATGATTCTAGTCATGGTACTGCTCTTTCAGTCACAATTCCCACTTTTTAACTTCACATTTTTCCTTCTAATATAACTGTTTCCAACTCTGAAAAGCAGAACCTTCACAGTAGTTGACACTTTAAAGAGCATTACCAAGAAGCATGTCAGCCAATTTTTTTAATGGTGCAGTCTACAAAATAGTCACCACTGAAACACACAGAAGCTCAAATGTGAAACCTGAGGAAACAACGGTGGGAGATGAGTCAACTTTGATGACGCTTGTTCATGCTTTCCCTGAAAACTGTGATCTGACAACCTCATCCAGGAACCACAGTGCTTCAGATTAAAATAGCCACATTACACTCTAAAGGAAATTGAACAATTTAGGGAGAAAATACTTTCAAACCTCAGTAGAGTAGAAAATTACTTGATAGCTAAATTAGAAACATTCATGTCATTGGGTTGACACAGCCATTAAACCCACTGGTGTTATAAACTTATATGTTCAAGAGGAAGTGTACAAGAAGATTCTTGTATCGGCAGCCCCAGGAGGATATCTGGATTACAACTGCCTGCTGATAAGGGAATGGATTTCATTCTCTAGACCAGGACTTTAAGAATAAGCCAGGTATGATGGTACAGTACTTAGGAGGCTGAGGTAGCAGGATCATCAAGAGTTAGAGGTCAACCCAGGCTATACAGTGAGTTCCAAGTCAGCCTGAGCTAAAGTGAGACCCTGACTCAAAAACAAACAACATAAAAAAACTCTGAGAATTAATTATGGAATAGGACACTAATAAAACTAAGGCAATAAACATCTACTATAGTTTAAGAGTATTTGAGATATTCATATTTGTTGGGTTCACAGCAAGAAAAAATTATATAATAAATCTTGGGTAATTATATTTAGGGAATATCACTGATTTAGAATTTACAAGGACATGTAAAAATTTCATTTTAAATCTAGTGCTAAAAGATTTAGAAAGACATTAGAGAAAGATCATGAGCTTAGACAGTACATCAAATTCTGCCTTCACTATTTATTTGTGTTGTGTTATAATTACTTGAACTGTGCAAGCCCCACCAAGTAAATGTTATGGTTTGAATGTGAAATTTCCCCTACAGGTGTGTGTGTTAGAATACTTGGTCTGCAACTGGTGATGCTGTATTGGAAGATTGTGGAACAACTGGGCCACAGGGTCTGACTGGCAGACATAGCCACTAGGGTTGAGACTTCGTGGATTTTGATTAAGGTTAATGTGTACTTAGCAGCTCAAGTCTGGTCTGTACTATACTGTACTGAACTGGACTGAAGCAAAGCCTGCAGAGGTATTAAACAAGGTTATGGTGCCATAAATGAAAGCCATGTGTGTGGTGTTGCTGTGAGGATCAGATGATGAGGAGCTGTTGATTCTTGTCATGGTTTGGATTGGAAACAGAATGTGGAGAATAGGGAGGAAATAGGAAATAAATAACAGCCGAGACAAACTTCAGGTGGGTAGAAGAAATAGCTCACATGCTTCAACAGGTGTTCCCAATTTCAGGATACATTTAAAATGCAGATGCCAGGGTCTTCTCCATAGATTCTGTTTGGAGGCATCTAGCCCCAGAATCTAAAGTTGTTTATAAGACCATAAGACCCTGGTATGTCCATAACAGTTCCTAGACCATGTTTCAGGAAAACATTGGTCTAACAGTTTAGCTATACCACAGTTATTCATTTCTTCAACTAATGTTTACTTAAAATGTATTCAGAAGGAAGGACATGGTAGCTCACACCTATAATCCTAGCAGTTAGGAGGCAGAGGGAGAATTACTACAAGTTCAAAGCTAACCTGGTCAACATAGTGAGTTCCAGGCCAGCCAAAGCTATATAGTGAGAACTTGCCTCAAAATAAATAAACACACACATACAGGTATTCAGGGTGATGCTTGGAATTACCAAGAAGTTATTGACTGCCTTCAAAAAGTTCACAACCTAGTTGGATACAGACAGGTAAAGTTTGCAAGTATGTGATCAATTCTGCACAGGGATGTGGTAACATAAGATAAAGAATGATAAGCACGACTTCAGCAGGTCTGAAGAGCTTTCATGGAGAAGATTGAATGGTATTTTAATTTTAATCTGAAATATCTTACAAAGCTTATGATTTGAGAACTAGGTCCCCATCTTGTGATGCCATTTTAAAGTCTGTGAAGCCATTAGCAGGTGGAGCCTAGCTGGTGGAAGTATATCACTAGGGGCAAACCTTTGAAGGTTGTACCCTGTGCTGATTGAGAGGCCTGCCTTCTCTGCATCATTGTCTTACCTATAAAATTTTAAAGGAATATGAGTGTCTTAAGATATTCTAATAGACAGAGTTCTCTAGATGAACAGAATCAATTGTGTGTGTTTGTGTGTGTGTGTATGTGTGTGTATTTATTAGATAGCTTACACAATAGGGGATGGGCAGTCCAACAAGAGTGTGTGAAAGTGTGTGTGTGTGTGTGTGTGTGTGAAAGTGTGTGTGTGTAAGGGGAATTTGTTAGATAGCTTACACAATATGGAATGGGCAGTCCAACAACAGAGTGTGAGTGTGTGTTTGTGTATATGTAAAGGATTTTTCAGATAGCTCACACAATAAAGCATGGGTAGTCCAACAATGGCTTCAGCACATTGGAGAAGAAGAGAGCTCAGTAGCTGCTCAGTGCATGAGGCTAGATGCCTCAGCAGAACCAATCCAGAACTGAAAACCTAAAAGATCCCCACAAAGTCACCACTATTGAATCCACGTTGGAAGACCTAAGAGGCTGGAGTCTGATGTCAGTAGACACAGATGATGTCAGCAGCAATAGAGACATCAATTCAGAAAAAAATAAAGACAGGCTGCTTTTCTCCCCCTGAACTTGTTTATATTTAGACTACCCTTTGAAAAGTGTTGCTCATGTTGAAGGTGGGTATATCCCTCTCAAATATTCCCATGTCCAGAGATGTGTCCCCTGAGTGACTGAACTGGAGACTAAGATTGGAAGATCATGAGCTCAGTGCTACACTGGGCTTCATAGTTGTCGGGCCCCACGTTGGGCACCCGTTGCCGGGGTTTTTTCTCTCCACCACCGGCAGGTAGAGCGGAAGAAAGAGAGAACCAGGCCAGCCGCTTCTCTCGGGGCTGAGTGGGAAGGCGGGTGTCGGCGACTCAATAAAACCTCCCCAAGCCACCAGGGAAAAGAAAATCACATTGAGCTGCGGAGTCCGTCTGGCGGAAATCTCTCTCTTTATTGTCATGGGAAGGTATGTATATATTTTGAGAGAGGGTGGGAAAAAGGATGAGATAAAGGTGTAAGGGCCAATAGTATTTCAACACGTCAGCAGCAGCTGGGCGGAGGCAGTTTCAGCTTAGGTGCTGAGTCACTTCAAGGACAGGTCGCGAAACTCTACTCAGGTTCTGGAAGCTCGATTAGGCCTCACCAGGAGTAGGCCAAGACTGGCTGGGCTAACCACTAGGCTTCACACCGTTATACCTTCACACTGTTATACCTTGATTCTTCTTTCTCAGTGTTTAGAATTCCATTATATATCTTCAGAAATGTTGGGTCATGAATTGATTTAACTTGTGCTTGTTTTTAAAGGTACTTGTTTCTCTATCAATTTTTTTTATTTTTTTAACTTTTTAAAGTTTATTTTTTAATTTATTTATTAGAGGGAGGGAAGGAGTGAGGGAGGGAAAGAGAATGGGCATGCCAGGATCTTCAGCCCCTCTAAACAAACTCCAGAAATGTGCCACCTTGTGCAACTGGCTTACATGAGTCCTGGGGAATCAAACCTGGGTCCTTTGGCTTTGCAGGTGAGTACCTTAATTGATTACTAAGCCATATCTCCAGCCCTCTGTCAATTTTTAAATATAACTTTTCTAGAAAAGGCAATCTTTGTTGAAAGATAATGCTATTCTAATTTGTTTGCCTTTGTTGAGCTGATATTTTTCTCTTGCAGTTTTTAATACTTTTGTTTTGTACTTTCTTCTCTAGGTTCTAGATTGATTCCCTTACTTCTTTAACCTGTTTGTATCCTCTTTGAGGTCATTAATCATTTTATACGTAAACTTTTGAAATTTTCTTCTGACATTTTATCCATTTCACTATCACTGAATTGAGAAACTGAGGAATTATCTTTTGGATGAGTTATGTTACCCTGCTTTTTCATGTTTCTTGGGCTTCTACATTACAGTATTTACATTTGTTGGTTTGTACAAGTCTTCTTTTGGTTTATGATCTAGTTAGTAGGAGATTACTTTTGAAGGCCCAATCCCCAATAATGAAAAGAATGAACAAACTTATAACAGTAATAATAAACTGAACAAGATATAAAAAAATACTTACAATCTATTGAAACTATACACCACTAATGTCTATAAACCAGAAAGTGACAAAAAATAATGTTCATGTACTATTAAGTTAAAGATTATTAGAGTAACTCAGAAATGGTAGATGAATGAGATAAAAACAGGGGTAAGGAAAGAGGAAAGCAAAGTTAAACAAATGAAAGTAAACATGAAAGAAGAATGGAAAAGAATGTTTGGAAGGGGAAAAGAGCAAGATATTAGAAAGAATAAAAAAGATGGTCCACTAATGAAATAGTTTGTAAGCAAAATTAGATACATGTAAAGGGGGGGAGTAAAAATTAAAAACATAAAGGCTTTAAAATAATAAAAGAACTCAAAATGTTACTAAAAGTCCAGTTAAAAGAAAAGGGGAAGGGATGGAGAGATGGCTTAGTGGTTAAGGCATTTGCCTGTAAAGCCAAAGGACCCAAGTTCCATTACCTAGTACCCACACAAAGGCAGATGCATAAAGTGGTGTGCATCTGGTGTTTGTTTGCAGTGGTTAGAGGCCCTGGTGCACCCATTCTCTATCTGCCTCTTTTCTCCTCTCTTTCAAATAAATAATAAATAAAATATTTTTTAAAAAAGAAAAGGGGAATAGATGGGGTTGGCTCATATTCTAACAAGGTGATAACCTCATATGTTAGGAATAAGGAAAGTAACCACAGCACTATAGACATGTCCTCATACTTTCAAAACCTGCTAAGCACCATTCATCTTGCTGAGGGTATATGACTTGGATAGCATATATTCCAAGTACTTCATAGTTGGTGAACTCTATAGTACTGAACTCCAGGGCAGAGAGGTGGCTTCAGAGTGTTATCAAACTCCAGAGTTGTTCTCAAATAATGAAGCTAATGACAGTGGAGCACTGACTTCACCCAAGAGCGAGCATTCATGACAAATCCTAGCCTATGAAATGAAACCTCAAAAATCTTGAACTTTTGTAAAAATGGTATTTGTAGCCAGACATGGTGGTGCACACCTTTAATCCTAGCACTTGGGAGGCAGAGTTAGAAGGACTGCCATGAGTTTGAGGCCACCCTGAAACTACATTGTGAATTCCAGGTCAGTCTAGGCTAGAGCGAGACCCTACCTTGAAAAAAATGGTATTTGCCACATATGATGATAAATTAGCAGTCTTTCCCTTACCATTTCTAGCACTTTCGAAATGATCTTGGCTTTTTTTGGGGGGGGGAGGGGTTTCAAGGTAGGGTCTCACTCTAGCCCAGGCTGACCTGGAATTCACTCTGTATTCTCAGGGTGGCCTTGAATGGCAATCCTCCTACCTCTGGCTCCTGAGTACTGGGATTAAAGGTGTGTGCCACCATGCCCGGCAATCTTGGCAATTTTAAATTTCATTTTTGTAGGGTATAACTTTCTTTCCTAGTCATAAACTTCTTTCTTGTGTTATGTCCACTAACCTCTTTTACTCATATGCTCTAAGAATTCTTTTCTCTCCTCTCATTGCTATGCATAAACTCATGCTTGACATCTGGCTCATTACCACTGTCTGTTCTCAACACATTGATTTTCGAATGATATACAACACTATTAATTACTAGGTTATATAGTTGAGGTTAAGAAGCAGCCTGGAAAAAGGCCAGCATTTAACACTTATTGGGAAATATTGGCTACACCATGTTCAATTGAGTTAGTCTGAGTTGAAACTAGTCAACTAGAATACTCCAATAGGTGTCGTTCATGCTACTTCTCTTGAGAACCTGGGTTTCCTCCAAGAAATTAGATTCACCCAGTAATTGAGTTGGAACCAGATTGGCAGATAATTGGATTAGTTCACCTTTATTACAAATTAAAGAGCTCATTTGTCTTGACTGATTTATACCTTTCCATCCTTTAAAAATGATTTAAGGAAGATTTATTATGGTAAGACCCAAACATTCCCTCAAAAAGAGAAATCAGGAGTATACAGGTTTGTTAGGAAAAGTAAACGTTTATGTAGACCCTTAATGCTAAGAAAAATACCACATAATATAGTTATTAAGGTTTAAAAGAGTTGTTTAGGATAACACATGTGATAATACCTTAGTGTGCCAATGTGAGAAAGATAAATGCTGTACTTATGAACTTTCTAAAAAGTAATTTGGCAGTAGAGTATAAAGCAGTAAAACTGTCCAAAATAATTGAACCAATAATTCTTTTTTTGTAGGAATATATCTTAAATTAAATTTTATTTAGGTTCATATGTAAGTCCAAAAATTTCTTAAATTATTTAAATTAATACTAGCAGTTGGGAGTCTGAAGCAGGAATATTGCCATAGCCATGAGTTTAAGATCAGCCTGGGCTACATAGTGAGACCCTTCATTACTTTTCTCATTGCTGACAAAAATACCTGATAAAAACAACTTAAAAACAAAGAATTTATTTTGGCTCAGTTTGAGGATACAGTGCATCTTGGTGGGGGAGGTATGGAAGGTGAGAGCAACTTAGATAGGACAGCAGCAGTGGGAGATGGCTGGTCTATTAAGTCTGTAGTCAGGAAACAGAAATGAAAGGTGATGGCATAGTCTCTTTTTTTATTCAGTCAAGTATCCTAGCCCATACAATAGTATTGTATTTAGGGTAGCCCTTCCCATCTCACTTAAATCTCTCTGAAAACACCCTTACAGACAGGTTTGTCTCTTGGGCTGTTCTAAATCCTGTCAAGGTGACAGTCAACATTACACACACACACACACACACACACACACACACACACACACACACACAGAGTGGGTGGAGAGACAGATAAGATATGGTTCTTAAAAGTACATATTGCCTGACCTGACTTATTCCAGTTTCTTTACCTTTGCAGGTTAAGCATATATTTTAGCTCAGGCATCGAAAGCTCAATCCTGATTTTCCATTTAAAATGACACCTAGTTGACATTTGCCAATGTCTACCTAATTCTGGGGAACTGAAGTTTGTTTGAAATGCTACATGTAGCTATCTAGCTGTTAGAAGCCATTGTGTTTTTAAACACACTACAATCAATACAAAAGGATCCTCTCCCACAGAAAAGAATTATTATAGGGTCCCAAAGGTTACTAGTGGCACAATGAGAAGTCTTCATTTAGTCTGTAGAATAGCATGACTAATATTTTAAGTAACATGTAGTTTGTAGAATAGGATGACAAATATTTTAAGTAACATGTATGGTGTACAATGTATCATTCTGCATGTTTTTGTACTTTCTAAAAATTATTCTTCACAGACTGAATGTTTGTGCTCCACCAAATTCATAATCGATCCTAAATCCCTAATCTCATGGCATTTGAAGGTGAGGCTTCAGAGGGATTATGGCATGAAGGCAAGGTCCTCACAATTGAGACAAATGTCCCTGTGAGGAGATGAAAATAACATTCTCAGTCTGCACCGTGAGGCTTTGGAAGGTGTTTTGCAAACCAGGAAAAGCCCTTGCCAGGGACGAAATTGGCCAACTCTTTGATCTTGGACTTCCAAGCCTTCAAAGCAGTAAAGAATAAATTTCTGTTATGCCCCTTAGTCTATGGTATATGTTTTTACAGCAGCCATGTCTAAGTTAACCTCCTTTCCCATGGCCCATGGGTTTTAGGTAGATTTTAGTTTTCATCATTTTCATTGCATACCTTTATTGCTTCCTAAATTATATACTATCCATGTTACTTCAAACTGAGAAACTTGAATCTTCTCAGTCATACATTTACAGGTAATTTTTAGATTATTTCTTTAGGTAGATAATTACCCATTTTCATTATTGAAAATATCAACATGGCTTTCTGATTTCAGTTTATTTTGTTTCCATGCCCAAATAATAATATATAGTCTTAATATACTTTCAAATCGAATTGTTTGATCTAGTATAACTTTTGTGGAGTAAAAGAACTTTTACTTCTCATGATCACATATTAACACAAGAACACTTTAGGAAAGGAATTTATGGTTAGAGTTCCGAGGCTATTCTTCATAGTAATCCATTTATTAAACGAACACCCATTAAACTTTGTTCAAATATTTATCAAGTGTAAAGAACTTGCATTTTTCTATTGTGAAACTCAGTTTGAAGAAAATTACCTTTTCAGTGACTTATATTTATAAATAGTAAAGGGAACTTTTTACCTTCTTTTTCAAAATAATATTTTTTCTTAAACATTATTTTCAGTCTGAGTTCCATGGGTCTGCCAGTTCTGTCCACAAATTAGTGTACTCTGGTATAATGGAGCCTCACAAGATAAAGGTGATGTTCAGCATTGTAGCACATTGATATATATTTATGTCAGTTTCCACAAGAGGTCATTTCACCTACTGGTTCCTTAGCAAACTCGGCCACCAAATAAGAACATAGAACCTGTGTTCAAAACCTATTTAGCAACTATGAGCAAGTGCAAGGTCCTGGCCCATGACCCTCACACAGGGTGCATGCCCATGAGGCCAGCAAACCATCAGTGCATCTGTCCCTCTCGTTTGATTAAAAAAAAAAAAAAAGGCTCTTTTGTAATGTCGAATTTCTGACAAAGTATATTCACAGTTCGGTTAAGCCCGAGAAGCAAACAGTAGAGATGTGTTGTAAATCATTAGCCAGCAACTGTTGCACAGTTCGACTTTACCCTGAGAAGAAAACTGGACATTGATGAAATTCTACTGAATTTCCAAACAATTTTTGAACTACGAAGAAGGTGAACTTCAAAAGCTTGGGGCAAGGTGGAAACTTGACGTTCAGCACAGCCTCGCCTTCCGTGGCCTTCTCCCTGGCGCTGGACGGACGCCAGGGCCAGGCCTGGCGGGCTGCGCAGAGGCTGCCGGGAAGGGCAGGGGCGGGTCACGGGGGCGGGGCGGGGTCACCGGCGGCGGGGCGGGGCGAGGGTCACCGGGGGGGGGCGGGGCGGGGCGGGGCGGGGCGAGGGACGGGCTCCCGGCGGCCATGCTGAAGCCCCGCCCTTGCCTCCGGTTTCTCTCTGCGGTCGCTGCCTCAGGTAAGGCCTGGGAAGGGTCTGGGCCCGCCGTCCTCAGCCAGCTTGGGGCCGGGCCGCGGCCGCCACCGCGACTCGGAGCGTGCACTGGGGCGGCGGGGCGCGGGCCCGTGGCCGCCGCGCTGCGCAGGCTTCAGAGCCCTGTTCCCGCGGGGAGCGGGCCTCGGCCCGGGCCGGCGCGCTCGAGCTGGAGTGAGCGGGAATGGTTCAGCGAGGCCGTGTCCCGTTGGGTCAGCAGAAAGACGGCAATAAAAGAAGTAATTACTAACAGTTTCATGTAGGTCGTGCTAGGCTTAAAGATGGCTATTTATAGGAATCCATTGAGCAGTAAGTTAAATGGATTAAAGCCACTAAGTTTCTATATAGCATTAATTGTAATACATCTAGAAATGTAATGATACATCTAGAAAACAGGCCAGGCTTTTGCTGTGTATAATGATGACAGTGGGTATTTGTGAAAACGATAACTTTGAGACATTTCAGATATAAATAAGGGTAGACTGGTGTGGGTCTGGAAAAGGGAGACAAGAAAAGTTGATTTGGGTCTGCACAGTTGGTTCCGGGGTTAAAGGCACTTGCTTGCAAAGCCTGATGCCCGGTTTGATTCCCCAGTGCCCACATAAAGCCAGATGCACAAAGTGGCGCATGCATCTGGAGTTCATTTGCCGTGGCAAGAGGCCCTGGTGCACCCATACTCCCTTTCTCTGCCTCTTTCCGTCTCTCTCAAATAAATAAAATGCTTTTTAAAGTTGGTTTGGAGGTGGAGGACAAGCTGAATTTTGTTTTGAGGCTCACTAGCTGGGCTTTTACCTTGATAGAAAGGTCCTTCAGTGGGCTGGCACTTGCCTGCAAAGGCCAAAGGACCTAGGCTCCATTCCTTAGTACCCAGGTAAAGGCAGATGCACAAGGTGGCTCATGCGTCTAGAGTTCGTTTGCAGTGACTAGAGGCCCTGGAGCACCCATTCTAATCTCGCGCTCTCTCTCTTAAATAAATATTTTTTAAAAATTAGTTTTTTTTTTTTTTTTAAGAAAAGAAAGGTCCAGCAAGAAATTAAAATTCTGCCACGAATATTTGAAAGATCGAATGAAAGAACAGATTTCAATTTTCCTACCAGAAAAATATAGTTGACATTTAGGAAATGTGAGTTAAGGGAAACGTGTGTGAAGAGTAAAAGGAAAGGGAGAAGAGAGTGGAGTGGAGTTCAGTTCGCAAGGAGAAGCTTTAACTAAAGAAACACTGGTGGTCCACAGTACAGCTTGGCGCACTGCAGTCTGTTGACCTGGGAAGGCCTGACTGTGAGCCTTAGAAATAAAGTGCATCAAAATCCAAGAAGTCTTGAGTGGTAACAAAACCACCATTACAGGCTTAGCATCCCTCATCTATAAGCCAGGGAGCACATGCCTTCAATCCCTGCACTAGGGACGCTGAGGTAGGAGGACCACCTTAAGTTGGAGGCCAGCCTGAGGCTTACAGCATGAGTTCCAAGTCAGCCCCAGTAAGACTGTCTCAAAAAACCAAAATAAAACAACTCCTTGGAATCAGGAGTGTGGGGATTTTAGGTTTCTTCCAGATATTTGAGGCACCAGAACGAGATAACACAGAATCCATTAATGGTTTACTTCTAATACATAAACCAGAAGGTAATTTTGTGTGTTTTAATTCTTTACATGAAACAGATTCATGATGTGGAATTTTCCATTGGTATTGGCACTCAGCTTGATTTGGGAACTCAGACTTCTGGGATAAGGGATGTTTGTCCATAGACATAAAAAAATCTTAACATTTAGCTTCAACAAATAAAGAGAACAGTAAGATTGAACAATTTGGCCTTTTGGGAAATAAATACTGTGAAGTTTTTTTTTTGTGTGTGTGTGAGTTTTGTCTGGGAGTGAGGGGTATAGTTTTTGTTTTGCTTTGGTGTCTGTCACCCCATTTCTCCCATAAAACCAAGTGCATGTGTGTGTGTGTCTTAAATGAAACATTAGACAAATGACATATGGTGTATACTATGTAAATTTCTATGTATAACTGAATTATTGGTCACTTCAGCATTATCAAGCAGGCTCCAGTCCTTATCTCTTGCCTCTTTTTTTTTTTTTTTTTTTTTTTTTTTTTCTGGCTACATTAAAATCTTGACCTGTAGCTCTTGGCCAGATCTATTTTCCTCTACTTTTTAGCCCTTATTATCCATTCCTGTTGTCTTCATGCTTGGCAGTTGACATTTCATACTTTAAATTATACTTTAAAACTTACCTTTGCTTAAAAGCATTTCTTCATGGAATGGTTATTCAAACAAAGATTTATGACCAAGCACTAAACCTTGTGACAACAACAACAAAAATGATACAGTCATGTGTTGCCTAGCAACTAGAATAAGTCCTGAGAAATGTGTTATTTCATTATTGTGTGAACATAACAGAATACTATATGAACTAGTTGGCATACCTTGGCTATAAACTGTATATTATATTACTGTAAAGAGTATTGTAGGTAGTGCTAACACAATGGTAACTGTATCTAAACATAGAAAAGGTAAACTTTATATATATATATTTAAAGATGATATACCAGTAAAAAGCACTCCTCTTAAATGGAATTTGTAAAACTGGAGGTCCCTCTACATGGGTCAGTGAGTGAATGATAAGTGAACTTGGAAGCTTAGGACATTTCCCACAACTTTGTTTTCATAAATACTGTATGCTAAGACTTAAAAAGTATCTTAATAACCTTACCTGACTTAACTCTTTTACTAACTTTGTAAATTTTAAGCTGTTTTACACTTTTGCAATAATACCTTAAGCTACATTACATGACTGTACAAAATTATTCTTGTGTGTGTGTGTGTGTGTGTGTGTGTGTGTGTGTGTGTGTGTGTATACATACACACCAAGATGTCTGTGTCTGTGGAGACCAGAAGACATTCTTGGGGGTCATTCCTTAGGCATCAGGCATGGTTTGCCTTTTCTGACTTAAGGTCTCTCACCAGCCTGGAATACACTAGTTGGTCAGTGAGCTCCAGGGATCTGCCTGTCTGTGACTTCTCAGTGTTTGCATTACAAGTGCACACCTCCATGCTTGGCTTTTGTACATGGGTTCTGGGAATCAAACTCTGGTCCTCATGATTGTAAGGCAAGCACCTTACTAACTGAGCCATCTCCTCAGTCCCCCAGATATTTTCTTACATCCTTATCCTATAAGCTTTTTAATATCATTTAATTTTTTTTTGTTGTTGTTAAAAATTAAGGCAACACATGCACTAGACAGGCTAGCCTGTAGAGGATCTGGGTCATCGATATGAATGTATTACATCTCCACATTTTTGTCCTACTAGAAGGTCTTTAGGGTATAGAATATATGGTACTATCTTCTTATAATGCCTTCTTCTTGAAGTGTCTTTTTTTAAGAGAAAAACATGGTAATTTGTTTAGTTTCTTTTATATATGTAATTTTTGCTTTTTTTGTTTTTATTTTTCAAGGTAGGGTCTCACTCTGGTCCAGGCAGACCTGGACTCTGAAATTCTAGTCTCAAACTCATGGCTATCCTCTTACTTCTGCCTCCCAAGTGCTAGAATTAAAGGCATGAACTACCACACCACCACACCTAGTGTTTTCTTTTTCCTTTTTTATTTTTATTTTTTATTTTTAGGTAGAGTTTCACTCTAGCCCAGGCTAATCTGGAACTCACTTTGTAATCCCAGGCTGGCCTCAGACTCACTGTGATTCTTATACCTCAGCCTCTGGCAGGCTCGAATTAAAGGTTTGTGCCTATAAGCCCCAGTTGCACCACAAGCAGTCCTCTCTTAATGAAAACCTTTCAGTATTTGGGCTCATGTTCACAAACTGTAAGGAGCTTATTGAAGTCTACAGAAGTTTTTGCTAATCCCTTCATTGACTTTTCAGCTGTGTTTGCTAGGTTTACTAGGTGATAGAAGTTTTTATAGTTCTTTTACATATAGGACCACCAATATGTGTATAGCTTGTTCTTGACAAACTTCCTGTGTTGCCCATGTTTGTATTAAGGTTGATTAGGGACTGAGGTGAAATGAGTTGTCCCCCCACTACATTTCCCATTTTGCCATATCCCTGGTAGACAGTTGTCTCAAAAGAATAAAACACCTATGTTGAAAGTATGCAAGGGTATTTAACCTCTGGGTAACCTTGGCTGCCATAATATATATCCTGTTGTAATGCATATTTCTGTTCAGCATCATCTGCCCATTGGTGCAGACAAAAATACAAGTAGCAGCTGGACAAGTAAACTTAAATCTCACTGGATGACTCAGGTTTCATTTAAAAAAATCTAAATTACATTTAAAACGGCTGATATATATATCATATCTATCTATCTATCTATCTATCTATATATCATATCTAGTTCTCTTAGTGTATGTCATGTTTATTATGCCCAGCTTTTTTCTTGGTTTGAAATTGAAGTTAGTTTTCAAAATAGGTAAAGAGGGAATTTTAGAAACCCTTTTTAAAGGTATTCAACTAATTCTAAAAGCCTTTTTTTTTTAAAAAAAAAAAAAGGTATTCTACCAATTTTTAGAAAAAAGACTTTAGCCACATTTCTTTTAGTCAAATGAATTTTTGTTTAGAATTTTTACTCAGGAACAATCAAAAAGTGGTTTATTAAGATAATGAATGACAGTGTAGAATGATATAAAAAAGACTAATTTTTAAAGTTTCACATTATAAGTTCAAAAAATTATTCATCAATTTAACAAATACAGTAAAGATTAAATACTTCTAATATACCAGCTGTGTATTCAGTGTATATCATGTTTGAGAAAGTGCATAGTTCCTCTTAGGATTAAGAAAACAGGATTTCCCCTGTAGTAGGATTTGGCAACTCTTATTCCCAAGTTCTATTTACATGTATAAAAACTGTGTCTCGGTGATGATTTTGTTTTGGGACATGAATAACTAAAGATTATGGATGATTATGTCATTATGTACATTATGGATGAGTTTGTCATTGAAGGGTTAATATCTTGTAGACTAAAAAATACTACCTGTAAATGGTAATTTCTCTATGTGTAATTTTTTGTGGTTGCATGAGGGTGGGTGCAATTGTGTGTACAGGTACCTGTGTATGTTGTAAATAAGTGCATGTGGAGATTAAAGGGCATTGTTGGGTGGGTGTCTTCCTCAATTGTTCTCCACCTTATTTTTGTTTTGAAACAGGGTCTCTTGCTGAATCTGGAGCTCTCCAATTCAGATAGACTAGCTAGCCAGCAAACTCCAGCAATCCTCTTGTCCACATCACCAGTGTTGAGATTACAGGCACATGCCACCATGCCTGGCTTTCACATGGCTACTGGGGATCCAAATTCAGGTCTTCCTGCTTATGTGGCAAGCAGTTGACCAACTGAGCCACCTCCTCAGCCTTTTAATGTATAATTGTAATACCCTAATACTAATCCTATAGAATTAGTCAATCTGGAGTGTGTGTGTGTGTGTGTGTGTGTGTGTGTGTGTGTGTGTGTATCTCAAGTCCAGCGGTGGATGTGTTATGTCTTTCTGTATCATTCTCTATCTTATTGTTTGAGATAGTCTCTTGCTAAACCTAGGTGTCACTATCTCAGTTAGACAGGTTACCAGCAAACCCTAAGTATAATTTTGTCTTCATCTCCCCAGCCCTGGGATTACAAGTGTGGGCAGCCACACCTGGCCCTTGCATGGACGGGGTACAGACTCTGGTCCTCATGCTTGCACAGCAAGCACTTTACGTATTGAGCCATCTCTTCAACCCTGGGTTTTTTTGTTTTGTGGTTGTTGTTGTTGTTTTAAACAAAAAAATACTTAAAGATCCTCTAGACAATGCAACAGCTAAGAGTAGAGTTCATATCACAATTCTCTAGGGTAAAAGTATGTAGATTGATAAGATTTGGGATTAAAGACAGGATTGAAATATTTAGATTTTGAATAGGCATTTCCAGTTATCTTTCCATATCTTTGTAAGAGTAACCCCAACATGACACCAGAGGGACTACATCAGTTCATGTGTCTGAAGCTCTATATGTGGTTATCGCCTACCACTATATACTTTAATGCAGCGATTCTAGGGATGCAAGGGAGTCTCCCCATGAGATCTGTACATTGCAGTCAGTTTGATATCTTTACTTAAGGGTTCTTACAGAAAGTGTTTTTCCATGAATTTTCCATTAAAAGGCAAGGTGTGGTATTTTACATATGTTTATATATGAATGATTTTTATATGAAAACTAAGTTGTTGAAGAGCAAAGAAGTTAATTGCTAAAGTTCAGAATTCCTGACAACAAACTGTTCTTTTAATTCACAACTAACAAGCTTATGTTTGCTTTGTTGGTTTGTTTTAAAAGGAACAAATGGGGCTGGAGAAGGTGCTTGCTAATTAATCCTAGTGACCTGGGTTCGATTTCTCCAATCCCCATATAAAGTCAGGTGCATGAAGTGGTGCATTCATCTGGAGTTCATTTGCAGCAGCAAGAGGCTTTGGTGCACTCATTTCCCCTTGTCTCATTCTCTCTCTGTCTCTCTCTGCTTGCAAATAAATAAATAAATAATTTTTTAAAAGGAGAAACAGTTGACCTAAACTCTCTCTAATATAAATTTTGTAGCTTTATATTACTTTCTCTCAAAAGCTTATATGATGAGTAATATGATCTCACCTAGCATATAGAAAAATACCTGTCACTCTACAAGTGTTTAATAGTTTGCCTGTATTAAAATCATGTCATGTTACCTTTCTTCCATTTATTATCAACCACATTCAGTCATACCAGGCTGTTGACATCTTGTTGCAGTGACAAATAGACTATTAATATTTTTTAAATTTTCTAAACTATACTGATCACTAACTGGAGATCTTTTTTGGAAGAATTTGGGACAGTCCACAACAATAACAATAAATGTTAGTACAATAAAATGTACTAACAAATTAGTGATAATATACCAAAGCACTAACAGTTTCTTCCTCCCTCTCTGCCCTTCCTTTGTTCCTGCCCTCCCTCCCTCTTCTCCCCCCCTCTTTTTCTCTCTCTTTCTTTTCTTTTTATTTCTTTCCCCATGAGGTAGGGTTTTGCTATAGCCCAGGCTAACCTGGAATAGTCTCAGGGTGGCCTTGGACTCACAGCAGTCCTCCTACTTCTGCCTCCCGAGTGCTGGGATTAAAGTTGTACCTAGCTCAGCACTGACAGTTTCTAGAAGCAAGTGTGAATAAAAATGTGTACGAGGGGATGGAGAGATGGCCATTAAGACACTTGCCTGGGAAGCCTAAGGACCCAGGTTCAATTCCTCAATACCTACGTAAGCCAGATGCACAAGGTGACACATATGTCTAGAATTCATTTGTAGTGGTAGGAGGCCCTGGCATGCCCATTCTCTTAAATATTTTTTTAAATGTGTATGAAAACAGTTGTGTTTGGATAATTTGCATACTTGGTTTCAAGGTTTTCATGCTCTAAGCCTTTAGAAACTGATGAGCTTGTTTTGACTGCTAGGAGAAGAATGGCATTGAAGCAGATCTCCAGCAACAAGTGCTTTGGCGGGTTGCAGAAAGTGTTTGAACATGACAGGTAACTATTAAGAAGATACGTAATTTTAGATATCTCAATCAATGATGCTAATTGTTTTGTTTTAAGCAAAACTTTCTATATTATATGTCATTTCACTTACTGACATTTGACCAAACTTTATTGGTTAGGGCTAAACTCTGAGGTAAAGAAAAGCCTGAGCAGAGCATCTCCAGGATTTGAACTGATAATCTTCAAAAACTTTGTGAAAATGGATATGCATGTGATCATTAAAAATTCAGAGAACACATTGTCATAGATCTTTTAATGTAAAAATGAAACCTGGAATTGATAAACTGGCACCTTAAACACATTTATTTACCTCTGTCACCTTCTAAACAAAGTCTAACATAGCATTAAATAAAGACATTCACACAGAGATGCATGCAAAAGCTGGAGACAGGAGCTAAGAACATATTTTAAAAGCAGAAATATAAGCCACATGTGGTGGCACATGCCTTTTAGCCCAGTATTTGGGAGGCTGAGGTAGGTGGATGAGTTCCAGGTCAGCCTGGACTAAAGTGAGACCTTGATTAAACAAAGCAAAAAAGCAAAAATATAGATGGTCAGTACTACCACCTGAGACGTCCTAGAAACAATTCTGTACATTAACAAGAGAAAGTTAGGCAGTGGGAATTTATATAATTCAATCTAAGATTGTCTGAACATTCTGTATAGCCAGACTGCTGCCTCTCCCAACTCTAGCCAAGGATTGAAGCTTATAGAAGGTAAGCAGTTTATACTGAAGAATACCAGTACAATTAGTGAAAAGGTTAATGCAATTTGATTAAGCAAAAGTTGACACACTGAGGTTTCCTACTTGCAGAATTTGAGGAGCTAGGCTTATTTCCTTTCAGAATTTTCTTGGGAATTTGACTACTTCAAGAGAATAGGTCTTTAGATAAAGATTTTTCAATAAAATGGTCTAGCTGGACTCTGCAGTGAAGCAATGATTGACAGCCCCATCAGGCACAAGCTTTAAACCAGACTTTTCAATGTTCCCCCTAAAATAAGAGTAGATGGCTAAAGATCACTGGACATTTGAACCAGGTCCCATCTGGAAAACATGTGCTTGGGGTAGGGAAAATAAGAAAAAGCACTGCAAGGGAATAGATTATGGGAGATAAACTAAAAGGTCTGCTGTTGAGAGAAGTTACTGACTTCATACATTAATGGAGCATACCATTAAAAATATTCAAGAACAAGTTATCCCTGAAATTTAAAATTTGATGGTAGCAATAACAAAATGCAATGAAGAGTTAGTTGATAAAATTTAGTTTTCTAGAAAGTAGGATAAGATAAAGATAGAAAATGAGAAAAGATAAAAAAAAATTAGAAGATTGATCCAAGAAATCTAATAGTAAGTATTAGGAGTTTGAAAAATTAGGTGAGAATATAAAGAATTTTTTTTAATTTTTAGAATTTTAAAACTGAATTGTTTGTCAGTTTGAAGAAGTTATTTAATACAATGCATGGAAAAGTTATCTAGCACAACAGCACTATGAAGTATCTATCAGAGTATTGGGAACTAAGAGTAATGTCCCAATTATTCAGAGGAGGGAATGAATTAAGATTTTTAAATATAAAGGTCATCTCACAGGTAATACCAGAGTCACTTCAGAATTCTGAAGGATGACTTTCATGTCTTGTCACATTGTCACTTAAGTGTGAGAGATGAGTGGACATTTTCATATTTGGAAATGTATTTCCCATGCAGCTCTTTTGTGAAAGCCATTGTTGCAGTCAATTTGATATTGCTAGGACAAACACCCCACCAAAAGCTGCTTATAGGAGGCTTACACATTGCAGGGAAGCACCATCAATGGCAGAAGAAGTTGGCTCACATTCATAGATCCAAGCAGGGAGAGACCACCAACTAACTGCCAGCACCACAAACCACCAGAGCTCCAGAACTGCTCTCCACATACTTTAGGGCTGGACTCCATGAGCCACTCTCCAGTGATATGACCCATGTAGCAGAAATCTGCCTGCTGTAGGGACTCAATTTTAATAAAGCATCTGAGTCTGTGGGGCCATGTATTTGAACTATCACATTTAGACTCCCACAGCCACTATGCGATATTCTTCATTTTTCACAGACAGCTCTTTAAATTAAACCAATGCAAGGTTAAGAATTCAGTACTGGTAGCCACAAGTACATCCCATCAAATCCATAGTGGTTAGTTATGTGTGACTGGAAGCTGCTGTACTGGACAGTATAGCCATTTTAGTTATTTGTTTAGAGAGTGAGGGAGGGAGAGAGAAAGATGCAGATAGAGGGAATGGGCACACCAGGGCCTCTAGCGACTTTGTGTATCTGGGTTTACATGGGTACTGGGGAGTCAAACCTGGGTTCTTTGGCTTTGCCAGCGAGCGCCTTAACCACTAAGCCACCTCTCCAACCCTCATTTGCAAAATTTTATTGTACAGTATTGTTTATGAAAGTGAAATTGATAGAAGTGACTCAGAGGAAATAGGAAGTTGCACAAGTGGGGTTTGCAGTTGAATTGAATCTACACATTGATAATATATGTATAGCAAATCTCGACATCCGATTTTATTTTGGTAAGTTAGCACTATTCTGATGACATGAAAGATAAGCTTCAGAAGGTTACTTCATGATGATATTTTTTTCTTTTATGTGTTAATCATACTGCTGTTGGAATGTACTTCAGATTTGATTTAGTTTACAACTACTTGAAATAGGAGGTTTTTAATGGTAAAAACACTTAACATTACATCTACCTTTTTGACAGATCTTTTTTTCTGCTACTTATTTTGTATTTTTTCTTTATTTTCAGATAGGTTTTATTGCTTTTACAAATTTTATGTGTACAACAATGTCCTGTTTTTGTTAGCTCTCACTATTATAGTCCAGGTTGCCTAGAACTTTCGGTCTTCTGCCTCAGCCTCCTATGGGTTAGAATTCTAAGTGTTTCATCACACCTGTTACAAGGTCCTAAGATGTCACCATTCTCTAATGAGATTATATTCTTTCAGTTTTGCCAAGTGATAACAAATATTCTAGAGTTGGACATGAATCCCAAATGTCATATCATTTTTTAAAAGTACCTCAATTCCCTGAAGTAGTTGAAGACCTACGAACTGTTTCCAGGAACTTTTTGAGATTTTTCAGTCATTGATAAGAAAAGATATTTAAAACAGTAGAAAATAAAACCAAACATAAACAAGAGAATGGGAGAGGAGCATATAAAACACTCAGAATTAATGGGGCCTATGTGGAAATCCGTACTTAAGTCAGCACAACCAAGGAGCAGTTAACCAAGTAACACTACCAACTCAATGAGGACAAAACACTGAAAGCAAAAGGGAAGTAATCATAACATGGCTCATAGCTGAAGAGCACCTGTAGCTTCTTACATTGATCAGCCAGCACTCAGGAGGCAAAGATAGAAAGATCATTCACTACAAGTTTGAGGCCAGCCTAATCGATGCAGGAGTTCCAGACCAGACAGGACATCTGGACAGCGTAAGCAAAAGCTTGTACACAAAAAGAAGGTGAGGGAAGAATGAATGTATGCAGGTGCAAAAAAACAAAGGCCCAGAGGGGAGTTGACTAAAATCTAACCATAATGAGAGATCATTCATTAACTGAAACTGAGAAAGTCATGAATCCTCAATGAAGACATGTTATTTTGATATAGAAGGAAATAGCAAAATAATGTATGCAAAGAATGTGGGGTAAGTAAAAACTTTCTCTTAAAGTTTGTAGAAGTATTTGCTATGGTTAATCACTTTTATTTTAAAGCCTATGTAGGTACATAACTAATAAATAGCTTATTTATACTGAAGCAGTGCTTTACTTCCATCTATGTGAGTTTAAAATTTTTTATTTTATATAAAATAACAGGTTATTCTTTTTTACCCTTCACCCCTGTTTTCATTACCTTGGGGGCCCCCTCAGTGATGTTACAGTATTCATTGTGGGGCATGAAGTTCTCAGTCAGTCACTTTGGGGGCAGAAGGGACCATGTTATAGGGTATTCCTACCCACTCTGTGGCTCTTATAATCTTTCCGACCCTTGTCTGTGATTTTAAAAAATAAACCCATTAGACATCATTCCTGCCTAAATTACTGTTTGCATGGGAAAATACCTAAGATTTTTATCAAAATTATCTAGTTGTAGTAAGTGATTATGACAAAGCACTAGTGGTAAAAGAGCATATTAAGAATGTGTTGGTTCATTTCAGTGCCTTGAACAAACATGGAAATTGAGATACTATGTTTCTGACATTCATATTTTTATGAGTTGATTTGTTATGTCACTTCTTTGGAAATAAAAAATGCTTTGTTTCGGCTGGAGAAATGGCTTAGCAGTTAAGGAGCTTCCCTGCAAAGCCAAAGGACCTAGGTTCAGTTCTCCAATACCCACGTAAGCCAGATGCACAAGGGAGTGCATGCATCTGGAGTTCGTTTGCAGTGACTAGAGGCCCTGGCATTCCCATTCTCTTTCTGTCTGTCTCCTCCCTCCCTCCTCTCTCTCTCTCTGCTTGCAAATAAATAAAAATAAATAAATAAATAAATAAATAAATAAAATACTTTGTTTCTTTTTAAGTGCTACATTGAGAATTAAATTTATTTTTAAAAATGTATTCTGTCCCAAATGATTATGTGCCAGATGCTAAGCAGTGGCTTGAGTTGGTTAATAGATGGAGTTGGTTCCTGGAGCTAAGTAAGTTAGCTCCATTCCTTTATTAAGGGGCAGTATATTCTATATCTGTTGGTACTTATTTTTGGTGTTAGATCATATTTTTGGTCCTGTACTATATAGCTTAATTTTATATAATGCTAAATTATGTTATTTCTGTCCTGATTAAAGAAAGTCATTAATTGTGGTTGTTGAAATTGTAGTGTTGAGCTGAATTGCAAAATGAAATTCGCTATCTACCTACCACCAAAGGCAGAAACTGGAACGTGCCCTGCCCTTTATTGGCTGTCTGGTAAGTACTATACATTTGAGTTTTTTATAAAGTATAGCAGTTACCTTCTCATTGCTGGGACATAAAACCTGACCAGAAGCAGCTTATGTTAAATTGATGGAAAACAATAATAACAGAGAGAATGTGACAGTGATTACATTGTTAAAATACATAACTTCGTTAAAAATTGTCTCTTAGTAGTGATTCTCCTCTTTCCCAAGCCAAAGTGACTATGAAGGCAACCCAAGAGAAGTAAAACCATCTATCCATACAAAAATTTAAATGTTCACAACACATTATTTGTAATATCCTGAAACTGAAAACAGCCCAAATGTCCATCAACTGCTGAAGTGATTTTATAAAATGTGTGTATATAATAGAATCTTACTCAACAACAAAAAGTTACTAGATCCTAAGATGTGTTAGAATGTTAGTGAACTGGAAAACATTACACTAAGTAAAAAAAGCTATTCATAAAGAGCATATACTATTAAATTCTGTTTTTTAAAATATTTCATTTATTTATTGACTTGTTTGGCTTTACATGGATATTGGAGAATTGAACCTGGGCTGAGTAACTTTGAAAGCAAGCACCTTTAACCACTGAACCATCTCTTCAGCCCATTAAATTGCATTTTTTGAAGTATCCACAATAGACAGATTGAGTAAATCCTAGTGGTTGCCTAGAGTTGAGGAAAGGAACACAGGATGAAATATGAGTAACTGATAATGGGTGTAGGATTTCTTTCTGAGGTGATAAGAGAGTGTTCTGAAATAAGTGTGACTAGTATAACAATAATTCAGTCAGACACCTCAGTAAAATTGTTACCCAGAACATTCAGTTTTTGATATAAAGTATAGTTAATCAAGGAGGTTTTACTTAGTAACAACATACTTGATAGTGATCCTTCTAGTTGGATTATCTCAATTTTTGTAGCTCTAGAATTCACTTCTGTTTTCACTGAAGCATTTGTGTTTTAACTAGAAAAACACACTTTCAAATTTTTATTTTATCTCTTTAACAGATTTATGTTTTTCAAGTGCAAAACACTGCACTGTACCTAGGTTATAATTCAAGGGACATTGCATGTAACCACACATAATCTTCCTGTGAGGTAGAGGAAGATAATACTATCCTCATACTTAGAGTGGTTCAGTATATTCATATTGGTTAGTTTGTAAGTAGCTAAATAATACTTGGAACCAGATCTTGCCTGAAGCCCAAAAGCCCAAAAGAAACCATGCTTTCTTTACTATTCCTCTGCCTTTTTTACTTTTCTGTCCTTTTATCAGTGTCAGCTATCATTGTCAGTGGCAGTATGACTCTAGTGTCTATGGAGGATGACTAGGAAAGTAGATACCCAGTGACCTTGACTGTCTCTCATGACCGATGTGAGTTTGGATTTCCTAATAGAACCTAACCATAAACTGTAATGATAGTTGTGACTTGATGTTTTATAATTTAACAGTGTTTGTGAATAGCTAGTCTTTGTGCTATCATGGGCTAATGACTATAAAAATGTTTTTAGTTAATTTCTATTGTGTCATGCTTATTAATAAGATTTCATGTTGCTTATTGTCAGATGGTTAACAAGGACCCTGGAAAGGGTTGTTAGGTTAGATCATGTTTAGCTTAAGCATCCGTTACTAGTTCATTTTTGGCCATTCTCACATTATGGTTTTAGGTGCCTATGGTAAGAGAGGTAATCGCCTTATCATATGAATGAGAAGCATGGATCTAGGAAAAATGACAGGAACAATTCTAAAACCTGAATCTAAGGAAGGTATATAATCACCATAGCTCTCCTTTACTTCAGTTAGGAATAAAAAGCTGATGAGGCTGAATTATGTTCCTAAGAACTAAATGTACTAAAAATACTAAGTTGTTTGTGTTATGATGCAGAAATAGTCAAGTAATCACATGTTTAATTAATTTGTTTGCTAACGTTTCACTGGGGTTGTTTTAATATTGGGTATATGGCCCATATTGCTATTTTACAGTTTCAAAATTCTGAATTCCTGACACATCTAGAACAAGGAAGTAATACAGAAGAGTGATAGAAGATGACACCCAGCATTCTCTGGCCTCTGCACACATGCACAGGAGGCATACACATCTGCACACACACCAGACCACACCACACACACATATGCAAAATAAAATGAAAAACTTTTAATGACTTTAAAAAGGATAACTATGGGATCATTTAACCTAAGACAGTTCTTAGATCAATACTACTGCAAATTTTGTAAGGTAACTCAAATTTATTTTTCAAACAAAAAATAATTTTTGTAATTATAAAAATGAGCTTATTTTTCTATATAAAAAGATTAAAGCTTAGAAAATATTCACAATGTAGCATAGCATAACAATATTTTGATTTTCAGGATTAACATGCACAGAACAAAATTTCATATCAAAGTCTGGTTTTCACCAAGCTGCCTCAGAACATGGTCTTGTCGTTGTTGCTCCAGATACCAGCCCGCGTAAGTGTTCTTGTTTGTTTCGGAAATGCTTTATAAAACTTAAGTCTATGTTGTAAGTGGACTGCTGTTATCTCTTAGTTATTAAAGTGACCTCATGACTCTAAAATACCATGCTATGAGTAAATTGAGGAAAGAGGTTAGAATGATTCCAGAGTACATTAAGAGATACTTTCAGCTCAACTTGGTGAATTGAGCACAAATACCTGTCTCCTTTTCCTTTAAGATCACAGTGGTAAGGAGCATTAGTCTTGGTGGTGGGGGAAGGTCACTGGGGAAAGTATCACTGCACTGTTCTGAAAGATAAAACCTGTAAATGAAGAATGCTTATTTTCAAAATACATAGGAGAATCTTCATCAACAAAGAAAACTAGGGCAACTTATCTTGGCACCCGAATAATCTAGTTTGGAAGTTCATTCTCTTTTACCTCACTGGCCAGAACCAGAAAGGTTAATCCCACCACATTTCACAAATCATGGAGGAGAGCTCATAATATTTGTTTTCAAGGGAAGTGGGACCAGAAAGGTTAATCCCACCACATTTCACAAATCATGGAGGAGAGCTCATAATATTTGTTTTAACAGCTCTAATGCACATGGACTTTGTATTCAGGTCCCGAGCCCAACCAAAAGTGTGTTATTGAACATGGGGTACTCTGGTGGAGTTTTGCTTTTTGTTTTGGCTTTTAAAGGAGAAGATTGGGACTTTGGCACTGGTGCTGGGTTTTTTTTTTTTGAGACAGAATATCAGTATGTAGCCAGAGGAGGTGATTTAGTTTATCTTGGAATTATTCTGATGAGCCCAGTTTGATTTTAGAAACCTCAAACAGTATTCTTTGAACTGTTGAACCATGACCTTAAATGCCATTCCACGTTAGAACTCCGGTCTCCATCATACCTGCCTTTCAGCCTCTAATTTGATGACATTATCTTTCTCTTCTATTTTGAGACTAAGGTGCT
This sequence comes from Orientallactaga sibirica, assembly GCA_036365145.1. Lineage (NCBI taxonomy): Eukaryota > Metazoa > Chordata > Mammalia > Rodentia > Dipodidae > Orientallactaga > Orientallactaga sibirica. The sequence continues at coordinate 5,022,848 of JAEOAD010002517.1, forward strand.
AGGCCCAACCAAAAGTGTGTTATTGAACTTTGGGGTATTCTCTGGTGGGAGTACTGGAGGATGTGATAAAAGCACTCCTCCATCCCTTCTTCTCAGCAAACTTTTTCTTGGTCATCACCATCGGAAGCTTCTCTAACCAGAAGTGGCTGCAACATTAAGGAGAAGAATGAGAGACATGGGACTTTGGCACTGGTGCTGGGTTTTATTTGAATGCCACTGAAGATCCCTGGAAAGCTAATTACAGAATGTACTCTTATGTAACAGAGGAGGTAATTTAGTTTATCTTGGAATTATTAACTGATGATCACCAAGAGTTTGATTTTAGAAACAAAGTCTCCCAGTCAGAATTTTAATATAGGGTATGGTTTTGATGAATATGTTTTATGCATTTTTTTATAAATTAGGGGAAATTCCAAGGTTTGTTAGTATCAGAATTATATTTACTGCAATTTAAATTAACAGTAAGTGCAAGTTTAAAATTTTATAATTATATTTCAGATCTGTGCCTACTAACCTTGCTTAACACAGAAAATAGTATATGAAACATTTTTATTTCCTGGCCACTGGTTCATTCAATTATATATTATAGTAGTAATAAAGGCTTAGCTAGAAAGTATAAGTGGTTAAGCATTACTTTTACTAATATTGATATGTTCTTGATTCATTTTTCTGAATTTTATTATGTACTGAATAAAATCTCAAAACAGCTAATGTTTTAATCATTTCTAATTCTTTGTTGTTGTTGTTCTATTTTTTCGAGGTAGGGTCTCATTTTAGCCCAGTCTGACTTGGAATTCACTATGTAATCTCAGGGTGGCCTCAAACTCATGGTGATTCCTCCCAAGTGCTAGGATTGAAGGTGTGCGCCACCACACCTGGCAGTCATTTCCAGTTCTTGATTAGCTTTTAGTTGGTTGGTTGATGTTTGGGGGGTTTTCTTGTTTCTTTCTCTCTCTCTCTCTCTCTCTCTCTCTCTCTCTCTCTGTGTATGTGTTCAGTTTTTTGATGCATTCTAGACAAGAGTTTTAACGCTGAGGCATAACTTACGTTTACACATTAGACAACTTATGTTTTGATATAGTCCAAACATTTAAATATTTTTTTGGATTTTTTATACAATACTACCTTTTTTTTCTTTTCTAATTGTATATTCATTCTATATAATACTGGGCTTCATAATGACACTTTCTACAAGTATACTTTGATCATGGTCCCCCAGCCTTCCATCATCTCTTTTACCCTCCCATTAGTTCCTGACCTTTTGTTTCCACTTTCATCTTATAGAAGCATTAGTGATTTATGGATCAATATAAAATCTAGGCTTCACAAATGAGAGAAAAATCTTTTGGAGATTGACTTAATTTGCTTAACATATTGCTATTATGGTTGATTCAAACCCCATTGTGTATATATACTACATTTTCATTATCTGTAATTTAGTTATTGTAAATAGTGCTGTATGAAATAAACGCTGATGTGCAAGTGTTCTGTGATCCATTGATTTGGATTCTTTAAGGTGTGATATATATAGTTGGGTTATTTGTAGATCTATTTTTAGTTTTTGGAAGTACCACCATACAGATTTCAGTAGTAGCTAAACTACTTTACATTCTTACCAGCAATGTGTAAGGGCTACCTGCATCTCACCAGCATTTGTTGGCACTTGTTTTCATGACTGCCTTTCTGATTAGGTGTGGTGGTGTCTCAATGTAATTTTCCTTTCCATTTCCTTGTTGGCTAGTGAGGTTGAGTATTTTTCATGTGTCTGTTGGCCATTTGCACTTCATCTTTGAGGTGCACATTCATTTCATAAGCCCATTTATTGATTGAGTTATTAGATTTCCCCATATTTAGCTTTTTGACTTCTTTGTATGTTGAAGATATTAGTTCTGTCAGATGTATAGTTAGCAAAGATTTTTCCTCCTTTCTGTATGAGTATCTTCACTTGACTCTTATGGTGTGCAGAAGCTTTTTAATTGCATGCAATTCCATTTGTCATTTCTTAGCATTATTTTTTGGATGATGAGGTTTTTTTTCTCTTTCCCAGAAAGACCTTACCAATTCCCTTTTGTTGAAGTGTTTGTTTTCCCCATTTTTTTTCCACTGACACTATCAGCATTTCAGGTCTTACATTAAGGTCTTTAATCTATGTGGAATTGACTTTTGTACAGATTGAGTTTCATTCTTCTACATGTGGATATCCTGTTTGTCCAACTCCTGAAGAGGCTGTCTTTTTTTCCAATGTATGTTTTTGGCATCTTTGTCAAAAGATGTCAAAAGGTAGCTGGAGCTATGTAGATTTATATCTAGGATCTATCCTATTCCATTAATGTAGATGTCCATTTTTGTGCCAGGATAATACTGTTTTTGTTACTGGCTCTGTAGTGTAACATGAAATCAAGTACGCAGATCCCTCCAGCAGTGTTCTTTTAGCTCAGGATTGCTTTTGCCATTCGGAGTCTTTTGTATTTCCATGTGGATTTTAGAATTTTTTCTTCTTTTTCTATAAAAAATATTGCATATTGCCCTATTAAGGTGGGGGCACAGCCCTGAATTTAGAGAAGACTAACCTCTGGAACTTTCCTATCTGGAAGTGGGCAAACTGCTTCTAGTCTGATAGGGATGTGGGAGAGCTAACTCCTGGTACCTTCATCCCAGAAGTGGGCTAACTGAAGAGAAGTTTAATTTATGCCATTAGTAAACCTGCTGCATCTGCTGTCAATGCTGCTCTGATGTCACTAGGCTGTGGCTTCCTCTCTTGCCTACAGGTACTCATTGGCACTTTCATGAACAGCAAAAAGAAAAAAAAAACAGTAATACATGAACAAGTAGTACATTGTATGAGCAAAGGGTAAGGAACCTTTGACCTTGATAATCATTAAACATTTGTTAAAGAAAGGGATTTTAAGGTGTGACCTGCTGGACTTGCTAATCCAGAACACACATACACTCTGATCTTAAGAGCAGTTACATTAAGCCTTCCTGTTGTCTTCAGCAGATCTGTGGGCCCACAGTTACTGACTTCACTGTCTTCAGCACTATGATCAGCACTTCTTACGTATGTATGATTGTTCTGAGTTGAGAGCCTAACCAGGGCTCTGAGGAAAAGAGCACAAGATTTTAAGATCAGCCAGCATCTCTAAACATTGCTTTTCAAAACTGGTCATCTCTGCTGTTCAGGCCAAAGGTACACCAACACACAGGAAACCTATTTATACTGCTTTAAGCAGGTGGATTATGCAGTTGTAACATTAACTTTAAAGCTAGTTACAAGTAAAGAATTTAGTATCTCATAATAATAATATCCCAAAGGGAGCTGCAGAGATGGCTTAGTGATTAAGGCAATTGCCTGCAAAACCTAGTGATCGGAGTTCAGTTCCCTAGTACCCACATAAAGCCAGATGCACAAAGTGGCACATGCATCTGGAGTTTGTTTGCAGTAGCTAGAGATCCTGGCATGCCCATTCTCTTCCCCTCCCCTGCAAATAAAGAATTTAAAAAATAATATCACAAAGCTTTTGCAAGGTCCAGTTCTTTGCCATATTTTATTCCTACAGTTTGTTCTTATTGTTCATCACCACAGAATATCATTGGAATTTGATGGGAATTTTCCTTCACTCTGTAGATTGGTTTTGGTAGTATAGCCATTTTCACAATATTCTGTCCATTCATGAACAAGGTAGTCTTTTCCTTCTTGAATTTCTTTCTTAAAATTAAAAAAAAAATTATTATACATTTTATTTATTTGACAGAGAGAGGCAGACAGAGGCAGAATGAATATGAGCACTTTAGGGCCTCTTGCCACTGCAAACACACTCCAGATGCAATTGCCACTTTGTGCATCCAGCTTTATGTAGGTACTAGGGAATTGAACCTGGGCCATCAGGCTTTGCAAGCAAACGCCTTCAACCACTTGCCATCTCTCCAGCCTCTTAAAGTTTTTATTGTAAAGGACTTTCACCTTTTGCTGTGTTTTTTAATGAATGAGATTGTTTTTCTAATTTCTTTCTTAGTATGTTTCATTTCTGTGTAAGAAGGGTACTCATTTTGTGTGTTGACTTTGTATCCTGCTATGCTACTCAAAATGCTCACCAGTTCTATGAGGAATCTTTAGAATCTCTTAGGTGTAGGATCTGATCATCTTCAAATAAGGATAGTTTGAATTTTCCCCTCTATTTGTATCCTTTTTATTTTCTTCTGTTTAATTGCTATAGCTAAGACTTCAAGTCCTATGTGCAATATAGGAGAAAATGGATACCCTTCTTGTTCTGATTTTAGTGGTAATTTCATTGAGATGATCATGTAATTTATGTCCTTGTGTCCATTTATGTGATGTATTTTGTTTATTGGTTTGCATACAGTGAACTGTCTTTATATCCATGAAATGAAGCCAACTTGATCATAGTAAATAGTCTTTTTGATAAGATTTTGAATTTGAATCTGTGTTTACCAGGGTGATTGGCCTATACTTTTCTTCTTTTTTGATGTTTTCATCTAATTTTGGTATGAGAGTAACATTGACTTCATTTAAAAAAAAAGTTTGATAATGTGCTTTCTCTATATATTTTATGAAATAGTGTGAGAAACATTGGTGTTAATTATTTTTAAATGTGTGGTAGATTTTTCTTTCTTTCAAAGCAGGGTCTCACTCTAGGCCAGGCTGGCCTCTACCTCACAGCAATCTTCCTACATCATTCTCCTATAGGCACGAGTCATAATGCCTGGCTTAGACTATGCATGTTTTCTTTTGTTTTTTTAATTTTTTGGGAACTTTAATATATGAGTTTCTAAGATTTTTCCCATTGATGTTCTGGATTTCATTTGTATCTGTTGTAATATATCCTTTTTTATCTCATGCTGATTTGTACCTTCCTTTTTTCTTTCTGGTTAGTTTAGCTAAGTGTTTATAAATCTTCTTCATCATTTCAAAGAACCAATGCTGTGTTTTATTGATCCTTTGTGTTTCTTCATTTTAAATTATTTAATTTCTGACCTAATGTTAATTTTTCCACTTACTGATTTTGGGTTTGACATGTGTTTGTTTTTCCAAGAAACCAAGATATATTCTGAAGTGCTTTAATTGAGGGCTCACTGATCTCAAGTTTTAATCTAGGCATTTGTGGCAACAAGCTTCTCTTAGAACAGCTTTTGTTGCAGTGCTAGTGGTAGGTTGGTAGTTGTTGTTTTAGTGTGTGCTGTTTTCTTGTTTCATTTGATTCTAGGAAATTCTAAATTTCCCTCTTGATTTCTTTGATTATCCATTTATCATTCACTAAGTGCATTCCATCTCTTTCAGTTTGTATATTTTCTGTTGTGTCTTATTGTTAATTCTAGCTTTATTCCATTGTGATTTCATAAAATCTATTTTAGAGCAAGTTCCAAGGGCTGCCTTTAGTCTAAAGTTATTCTATCTATAACTTTGGTCTTTTAAATAAGTCTCATAGATATCATTCATGGTTTCTTATTTTTTCTATGTCAGTGTCTGAATCTTGTAATTTATCCATCTTGTAATTGAAATATTTGCAAGGCTTAAATGGAACTAGGTTGTAGTAGGATTGAGGTGTTGTTCTACCCTAGTGGACTGAGAGTATAGTTCAAGAGCTAAACCTTCAGGCTGTATGCTTATTGGGCCAGACACAATCTACAGTAGTACTCCCAGAATAGATTATTAATTACAGAAGCAATCATAACTGTTGAATAAACCTACTATGCAAATATCACAATAGTTAAAAACTGTCCTCCCCTTCATATTAGTAACTATTGAGTGATAAGGGAATAAGGTATATACTAAAAAATTAGTAGTAAGGTTAGGAGTAGAAGAGAAATAGGTGAGTAAAAATAGGGACTGAGCAACTGGGAAAGTTGAAAGGGAATAAGAAGATGTAGGGGAAAGGTTGAAATACTTCCAGGATCCAGAGTTTAAAAATTATTGAAGCTATAAAACATTCTAGTTGAGAAAAAAGGGGAAGGGCTAGGTAGAAGAAAGAGAATAAGACAGAAATTAGTGTATGGGTTGTGCCTATTGAATAGCAGAGTAGAATGGGTGTGGAAGCATAAAGAACAGTTATAAACCCCAACTGAACAATATAAAAACTAAAGCAAGGTCATTTAGAGATAATTAGGCAAGAGTGAATTTTTTTTTAAAGAAGTAAAAAGACAAAGTCAAATCAAAATGAAATAAAATTGGTTTTTAAAATGCAGTATCAGAGCCAGGCGTGGTGGCGCACGCCTTTAATCCCAGCACTCGGGAGGCAGAGGTAGGAGGATCACCATGAGTTTGAGGCTACCCTGAAGATACATAGTGAATTCCAGATCAGCCTGGGCTAGAGTGAGACCCTACCTTGAAACATCCCCGCCCCAAAAATACAGTATCAGGGGCTGTGTAGAGATGGCTTAGCAATTAAGGCAATTGCCTGCAAAGCCAAAGGATCCTGGTTTGATTCTTCAGGACCCATGTAAGCCACATGTACAAGGGGGCGCATGCATCTGGAGTTCATTTGCAGTGGTACACCCATTCTCTCTCTGACTCTTTTTCTTTGTGTGTCTCAAAAAATAAATAAAATACATTAAAAAAATACTATCATCAGTTTTCTTCCTTGGGGCAATGGATTTGTATTTCTTCCTTGAGATGTTTTCTGTGGCAAGCTCTGCCATGTGCTGCTCCAGTTCAAACCTGTAAAACCAGACTTCTGGTATATGGTGTACCAGTGGAGTTCAAACAAGTTACATTTTGGGTTGAATTTGCTGAGTTTTGAGGAGATGTCCATCCTTCCTTGGGGATTTTTCCAGCCTTCAACATGGAATGTTACTTTGGGGGAAATTTCCACCCATTATTGTACCACATGTCCATTTCTTCAGTTTCCACATAATTTCTGATCGCTGATTACAGGGTTCTGACACAGTTGCACTGAGTTCAGCACCTTTCTTCTCAGTTCCTACTTTGTCATCTACGCTTCCTTCTGGTTATTCCTGCCTGGGCCCCAAAACAATCTCCCATTCAGGCTGTAACTCCACAGCTTGCTTTGATTCTGTTTACTCTGCCCATTGTATATCTAGCCCCTGGACACATTTCTGTAGATGGGTCTGTGTACAGTCCTGCAGGTGTACCTGTTTCTGGGCTGGAAAACACTTCATTAGCATTTTCCTTTGACCTGTTTGTGCTTCTCCTGCCTGCTTCTTTGCAGGGATCTTACCTGGCTTATTACTTTTTTTCAGCTATTGTGCTTGTAGCAACAGAGATGATTATTAATTATCTTCCTTGTTTCCTTTCATCAAGTGACTTCTAATCTCCATCTTACCCAAAAGTTTGTTGTTGGCTTTATTATTATTATTTGGTTTGTTGTTTGTTCGTTTTCAGACAGAATCTTGCTATGTATATTGCCTGAACTTCCTGGAACTCATGATACTCCTGTTTCAGCCTACTGAGTACTGGGATTATTGGTGTATACTACCACATCCAGGCCAAACTATTTTCTTTGGCTAATTTTCACATAATGGTAAAACTTCTTTAAATTAAAAAAAAATTTTTTTAGACAGGGTTTTATGTGTCCCAAGCAAGCCAGCCTTAAATTCCTTGGCAATGTAGCCAAGGATGATTTTAAACTTGATTCTCTTCCACTCCTCTCCAGTACTGAGAGTACAGGCATGTGCCACTTGTCCGGGTTTTTTTCCTGATAGGTAGTTAGCTAGGAACTGGCCCACAGAAACATGGATGCCACTACTTTTCCTCGTATGACTAGAACGTGAGTCCGGTCCAGTCTCATCCAAGATGGCTGTATCAACATTAGTTTCCTGTTTCTTCTTAGCTTTTCCCAGGCGTAGCCATTCCTGAGTAGCCTCTGGGCCCAGCAACCAATTAGGTTCCTTCCCACACAACTGAGCATGATGATGTGGCTTGTTCTAATTGGATGCCTGATTCATATAACCTGAACCCCCTTGAGCCCCTTCCCTAAAGAATTCCTCCCTGGCTGGGAAGGGGGAAAATGTCTTTGAGTTTAGGAGCTTTCCTGCTTTGCTTTCTCTCTTAGCTTAGCTCTTCTTAAAATAAATCTTATAATTTACCCTTCTTTGCGTGTGTGTAACATACTTGTTTCTGTATATACTTTTGCCATAATAAATATTACTGTTATCTTTTTATGTAATTTTCCTCCTAAAGACTTTTCCCTTAGAATAGACTCCAGGCAATGAAGCTACCAGTCAGAAATTTAAAACATTTTAAAGGTTCTTACTGAACCATCTCCCAAACATTTTACAGTTGATTTCTCAAAGGCATTTGTAGCACAGATTTTTCAGTAATGTATTCATAGCAGTGTCAGAGGGTTTTTTGTTTATCATTTATAACATTGTAAGACTATGCCTTTGCAGTGTTGATTGTATAATTGTCTTATGTTACTTTGAAAAACTCTAAACTTAATTTCTGTATGTTTAATTATACTATTAAATTCTTTCTAGCTTCCCAAACTCATAAATGCCCATTTTCCAGTGGACCCACAAAGAATGTCTATTTTCGGCCACTCTATGGGAGGCCATGGAGCTCTGATTTGTGCTTTGAAAAATCCTGGAAAATACAAAGTAAGACTAACAAAAACACTTCTCTTGAATAATACATTAAAAACTTTCGGATAATAAAGTTAGGAAAATGTTTTAGAATCATGACTTTCTAGTGAGCTTCATATATTGTCAAAGATGACTCAATCTTGATTACATGATCTGTGCTGCAGAATCATAAACACAGCAGTGGTTTCTTGTTGGCTTGCTAGAAGCACTGTAAAATGAAGCTTCTGTTTTTCAAACTATAGCTTGAACATATCTTCCTCCCCAGATGGATACTCTTCTTTTCATTTTTTAAATTTTTATATATGTTTAATTTATTTGAGAGACAGAGAATATGGGCAGGCTAAGTCTTCCTACCACTGCAAACCAACTCCAGCTGTATGTGCCACTTTATGCATCTGGCTTTCCATGGGTACTGGCGAATCAAGCCAAGGCTATCAGGCTTTGCAAGTAAATGCCTTTAACCACTGAACCATCTCCCTAGTCCTACTCTTCTTTAAAAAATATTTATTTTATTTATTTGAAAGAATATGAATGAGTAGGCCAGGGCCTCTTGCTGTTACAAATAAACCCTAGATATATGCACCACTTTTTGCATGTGGCTTTACTCAGGTACTAAGGAATTGACCCAGGCTGGCAGGCTTTTACACCTTTAATAATCTCCCCATAGAAGAAGGGTTACTCTTTATTAACATAATTTTAATGTTATCTGTCATTTATCCAGAATTTGATTTTCTGAAATAGAAGAATGTATTCATTATTTATTTGTAGAAGTTTAAGAATCTTAGTGACCCTAATGAAAATTGAAATGCACCTTGATTCAGAAACATCACTTAGCCTGTCCACTTTATTTAAAGCTTTGTAGCTTTGGTAGGGTTGTTGTTGTTGCTATAGATAGTTTTGTTTTAGTGAGCCAAGTTTGAAAACCTATCACAAATAGAATGTGTAAAAAAACATGTATCTCAAAATGGTGGTCATCTTAACATAGCTTCTGTTTTTAAATCACAGTGCTGTTCATTATCTTGAGCTTTGTTTAATCCATTCTCTTTCCTTAGGGATGATATCTTAATCATTTTCAGATATGCTACTGAGAAATATATATATGTTTATCATTGCAATTTCATAGCATAATAGTAATTTTTTATATGATAAGTATAATAGACAGCTACACATTGCTGGGATGAACTTCCAGACCAGGCACAGTTATGGGAGGAAGGGATTTACTGAAATTCCATAATGGCAGAAGAAGATGACTCTCTCTCATAGGCTGGAGCAGAGAGACAAACCAACACCATCACCAGTACAAGCAAGCACACTCCAGGAACTTCAGGCAGAGCTCAAAGCACTCTGCATATCTTTAGACTGGAATTCCATATCCATCCCCACACCTTAGGACTGGACCCTAGGATCCATCCACAGTGACACCTCTTCCAGCCAGGTGGCTGCAGGTATAAATCACCAACTTTAATAAAATCCTGAAAATAATGGGGCCCATCCATTCAAATTACCACATTCTTCCACTGGCCCCCAAAAGATTCATAACTATCTTACACTATATATTGTCAAATTCAAAGGTCCCTACAGTCTTTGCCAACTTAAGATAGTTCCAAAGTCCCAAGTCTCATCTGAGAATTAAGATGGTCTCAACTCTGAATCCTGTAAAATCAAACAGATTATATACTTTTAAGATATAAAAGCACAGAGTAAACATTTCCAACTGCTATAAGGCCTAGCAAGGAAAGACTGCAATAGTACAGACTCAGTAACCATCAAGCAAACATCAAACTTCCATAGTTCAAGTCCAGTGTAACCAGCGAGGAGTCTGGATTTTCCAATTCCATGCCTCTAGCTGGCTGAGTAGCCAGGGATAATTTCCATCCCTTGCTAACAGCCTCTGTGGTTGGCCTTGCACAGTCGTGGTATATCTAAAACATGGGGTCTCCATGCGAACCATGGTCCATCTTCCAATGGCTTTGCTAGCCTATCAGGGTCATCATGCCTTTCCTCATGCTAAGTCTCAGTAGGGACTCCTGGAACCGTGTATGCACTTCATGAGCCACTCCATGCATTTCTTATGCTTCCAAAACAAATACTACCTGTGAAGGACACAGCCATATTCCTAATTCTGGGACAAAATCAATCATAACCTTGAAGAGCAGGTTCCTTCTCCAGTCAACTCTTTTCCAAGAGTTTGCATGTCTAATGTAAAGCAGTTGGGCATCTTCCTTAAGATTGTTAATATGTTTGACAATAGTAGCTTCAGCAACTGGTTTCTGTGCCAGTATTTTAAACTTGCTTGAGTTTTCCCAACTTAAAAATTAATTTTCTTAGTCCCCTATCGTTAGCCAAGCACATCAGTCCATTACAAATTTAACCTTGATCAAACTCTCTAGGCCTAGGCAGCAGACCACAGCCATCCCTTATGCCAGTGGTTTAGTTCCAACAAAGTCTTTTGTAGTCTTTCCTTCCCCTTAGAAAATTTATAAGTCAAGCCTCCAAATATAATTCTTTATGCACCTAGCATTTTCAAACGGTCATCAGAATAGTCCATAATACTTGGCTTACCCACTCCAAAAGGTGTATTCAGTTACAAGCTCTAAGTTTCCCATCCCTCCAGCACATAAGTTCCAAAAGACCAAAATCCACATGGTTGGATTCATCTCAGCTCACTCCTCTGTACCAATTCTATAGTAGACAGCTACAAATTGCTGGGATGAACTTCCAGACTGGGCACAGTTATGAGAGGAGGGGATTTATTGAAGTAGGGGAAGTTCCATAATGGCCTCTTTCACAGGCCAGAACAGAGACAGAAACCAGCAGTGTCAATAGCACAAGAAAGCACTCCAGATAGAGCACATGCATTCTGGATATCTTTAGACTCGAATTCCAGGTCCACCTCCAAACCTTAGGATCTATCCACAATGACACCTCCTCCAGCTAGGTGGCTGCAGATCTAAATTACAAATGTAATAAAATCTTGAATATAATGGGGGCCATCCATTCAAACTACTACAGCAAGGCAGTTAATTTGTTTGAGGTAGAAAAATGAGCTTAATTTTTTTTTTGTCATTTAAACATACTTGTAGACAATTTTTTTATATATATGTGTGTATATACACACACACACACACACACACACACACACACACATATGTGATCTAAAGCTGCCAGGTATAGTGGTGTATGTCTTTAATTCTAGCACTTAGGAGGCAGAGGTAGGAGGATCACTGTGAGTTCAAGACCAGCCTGAGACTACATAGTAAATTCTAGTTCAGCCTGGGCTAGCACAAGACCCTACCTCAAAACAAACAAAAAATTCTAAAGCTGAGAAGTCCCATCATTATACCAGTGAGAAAATTATTACATAAAATACAAAATTATAAAAATTTTTTTTCAATTAGAAAGGCATACCTTATTGCTGTTTTTTTTCAAATAGAAATAAAGTGTTAATAACCTTCAGTTGCTGAACTATTTTTTTATTACAGATTAATTATCCATGAAAAAAATAGAAACTTTGGACATAAACTTTTGCTTACACCTAAGTGAAATATATCACTTGCATTAAGCACATTAATTAGCTTTCTTAATGGAATATGCAAAAGCTATAGTAGAAAGAAGTCTACAAATGCAGATTTTTATAGCAAGGCAGGGCTTTTAAGCAAGTTTCAACTATATCTACATTTATTCTAGCAAAATATAACTTATTTTTAAATCTTCTTTGTTTCTGAAGTCTGTGTCGGCATTTGCTCCAATTTGCAATCCAATGCTCTGTCCTTGGGGCAAAAAGGCCTTCAGTGGATATTTGGGCGCAGATCAAAGTAAATGGAAGGTAGGTAATGGATGTATTAGTACATTATACTTATGCTTGTTAAGAAGCTGTGTACACCACCAATGTTATATTCTTAGCTCATTCGAATAATGCTGGAGAGATGAGAGTAATTGGGTAAGTGTGTATTTAAGAATATAATAGTGTATATTGACCGCATATACCGTATAATCTGTGGATTGGCTTCTGTTGTTCATTATGTTTGTAGTAAACATGTACAGACTTTTTTTCTTGTCATTGTTCTCTGTCCATCACCTTTACATTTTATTGGATATTATAATTCATCTAGAGTGATAAAGTATTTGGGAGGATGCATGGAAGCTATTTTCAGGTCTATGCCATTTTATACAGTAGACATGAGAACTGGAAGGTCCTGGAACCAATACTCCCCATATACCCAGGGATACTTCTATGTAACAGTAACCCTAATTTCTAATTGTTTTGAATCATAGAAGATATTCTGAAGCTACATTTTTTTTCCTGCTAGTGGTTAATATTGCTGTTAATATTACTGCTAAATGTATCAAATATTACCATATGTTATTGCTAAATTTAAAACAGTATGTCTGATTTAACCATTGTTAAAGCTAAAAAATGTTGATTTTCTTTTTTGGGTCCTACTATAATATACTTTAGAGAGTATCTTTCTAGGCACATGAGTGTTAACTTTTTAGTTTTTCTTCTTTTTACAGGCTTATGATGCAACCCATCTTGTGAAGTCCTATCCAGATTCTCAGTTAGACATACTAATTGATCAAGGGAAGGACGATCAGTTTCTTTCAGATGGACAGTTACTCCCTGATAACTTCATAGCTGCCTGTACAGAAAAGAAAATCCCTGTTGTTTTTAGATTACAAGAGGCAAGTACTTAATTTGATCTAAATAGCAAAACTATTTTTTGTAAAAGGATAAGATTTCTTATCATTCTCTTAACTTTATTTTAGAATATAGAATATTACCTCTGATAAGATGGTTTTAAATTATATTAAAACATAGGAAGTGATGCCTATTAAATTCATGATACCTATCACCAAATTTGATAAAAATAAGAAAGTTTTGATATTTAAAATTATGTACAGTTTTCTTCCTACCATCAGGCTGTCAGAAACATGAAGCTTAAGGCTTGAATGGTTCTTTGTCTCCAACATCTGTGGATATATCTTTACTTACAGATACACTGCTCTTAAGAGTAGAATAAGGCTCTTCATTGCTCTTCCTGCTCACATGTGGCCTCTGAGGTTGAATACTGATAATGTCACATTCACATACACTTTTATTACTTGACCTTTATACTAACTTGTTGTGCTACTTGGAATTTCTTGTGGTTTAAAACTTTCAACCATCTCAGCTATTTTTCTTGACTAAAATCCTTCTGACTCACTACTACTCACTTATTTAAGTTCCTAAGTAGAGAAACTTTTTTAATACTTGTAAGCTTCAGTTCATAATGTAAACAAAATGTGTCAGGATGAAAATGAATACTGAGAGTTATTTATGATCATGCTTTTAAAAAACATTTTTAAGGGCTGGAGAGATGGCTTAGCAGTTAAGTGATTGCCTATGAAGCCTAAGGACCCCAGTTTGAGGCTCGATTCCCCAGTACCCACGTAAGCCAGATGCACAAGTTGGCACATGCATCAGGAGTTCATTTTCAGTGGCTGGAAGCCCTGTTGCACCCATTCTCTCCCCCCCCTTCTGTTTGTCACTCTCAAATAAAATAAAAAAATTAAAGAAAACATTTTTATTACTGTTTAAAAATAGTATGTCAGATGTGTTGGCTTAAAGTATAATTCCAACAGTAATTGTTGAGATTAGGCAGTGTTAGTTATACAATGTTTTCACAGTATTAGCTCCTTTGTAGTCTTTATTCCACCAAATTAGAGATCATTCCTGTCTTGTCTATCTGTTTTACAGATATGTGACCTTTAGAGGCAATTAGTTGACACCAGTAGTTTATGGTGGAGCCAGGAGTACAAACACGGTGATGATAAAAAATTCTGTCCTCAGTCTGTCCATTTCCAGGCAATGTGATGTACTTGCTCCTTGAGCAGAAGGGGTACAGTTAAAGCTAGTGAGCTGGTGCACAGAGAGGTATTGCATAACCTACTGTCTCTCTGACTTACATACTAGTTCCTAGCAATTCTGTTACAGAGATATTTCCAACATGTGCAATATACAACATGTATAAGCTGTAGTGTGAAGAAATGTGTCATAAACAGTATTTTCTCTCAATGTGCCTTGTTATTTGAGTATCCATCCATTCTTAACATTTACCATAATTGTATTTTAGACCAACAGCCAACTTGAGAAGTCCAATTTCCAATTTGATTATAAGTCAGTAGTGTGTTTATCTATATTGACTGTAGCTGTAATATACTTGTCATGCTGATCTTCCTGACCCCCAGATGACCTTAACTGCTTGACATTTGCCATGCTGGATGCCTTGTCAGCTCCCCGTGAGGCTACTCCAGGAAATTCTGCTTTTTCTACAAAGCTTCTGTCTGCCAGTGAAGTCTAAAAACCTTTGGAGTTGATTAAAACAGCCTGGAGTTAGAACATGGATGGCATTGTTGAAGGGGAAAAAATAAATCAGTTTATTCTAAAATACATATATCCTAAGCACTGCAAAACAAAATGTAGTTGGCTGTATTCTCAGGAGTCAAGACAGAGCAGTCAGTTCTTCCTAAAACATAAGAACTTATTAAAATCATCAATCATAGTCTTGGCCTCAGGCACCACTATTCATTTATTTTCCTTCCAGCAAGGTCAGGAAGAGTGAGTTGTATGGCTTGAAGCAGACTCATTAGCTTTGTTGTAACTGAATCAACAGCTGAGTGGAAACTGCTGAGTTGGGGCTCCAGAGAAACCATATGTAGGCTTTCTAGGCAAGTCCACTGACCTCAAATTTCCTTAGGCATAAGATCTATTTAATTGGTTGCTTAATCATTTGATTATAAATATAGGATAACTATTTCTTTGTGATTAGGTGCTAAGAAAAAAGTCAAATTAGCTGGGCGTGGTAGTGCATGCCTTTACTCCTAGCATTCAGGCAGCAGAGGTAGGAGGATTGCTGTGAGTTCAGGGCCACTCTGAGATTACATTGTTACTTTCAGGTCAGCTTTAGCACAAGACCTTACCTCTACAAAACAAACAGAAAAGTCAAATAAGCTGAAAAGTATTAAAATCATGTACATGGTTTTCACTCAGCTTCATTCCTGTATGTCTTTTTAGCATGTTAAAAGCTCACAATTCATATTTATGCCTTTTCAGTTGTCAAATAAACTTGTTTGAGAGGGGACAATTAGTTCATGGAGGTATTTATTTAGCTACTTGAAACAATTTTTACTGTTTGGTTTCATGGAATCTACATTGAAACAAGCACTGAGTAGCAGAACTCTGTAGCTGGTATATAAAGATCAAGTCTTAATCTAGCAAACTAGGGCCTAGTAAATTTTGTCTTAAATTATTGAAGTTGCATTATGAGAAAAGGAGTCAGTGACTTAATTCTGAGGAAAGCTCCAGAAATAATATTCTCTTCTTGGATATTAGAAAATGTAGGATACCCTCCCTCCTCGAGTCATAGGACTGTTACAGATCAGAGGTAGTTCTGACTCCTCATCCTCTAGCAGAGTGCTAGAAATGCAGAAGTCTCTCACTTGTCTTCATCTCTATGCTTAAGATAGTCTCTTTTTTGTCCTCTGAAGAGACTTAATCTGAGCTTTTTTAGTTGGGTCTGGAAAATATGCAGGAAAGCACTGCCTGTTAGAATATGTTTGTTGTAGTCAATGGAGCTCTGCTTCTTTTTTGAGAGTTAAGTGGAGAATGAAAAAAGCAAAGTTTATTTTTATACTCCAAGAATTAGAGTTGTTACTGAGAATTTCCATTTAAAGATTTTGGTAGGGGAGAAAAGGCCCTTTAAGACTAAATATAGACAGTTATATAAGCTGCTGGACATACTAAACCAACTCATTAATGAAAGAATGCACTGAAAGAAGCCTCCCCATTTAGAAAGATTGGAAGCAGAACTTGAACCTAGTCAAGGACAACATAGGAGCTCTAATTGTATATAGTCAGCAGGATGGTGATAGTTCAGATATATTTTTTGCCTTTCTGTTGGTGTTTAAAAAAAAATCTTTGTCCCTTGGAGCAGGCATTTCCTACTTTCTTGTGAAGTGAGTCCTACTTTATCATTCTGGACATTGAGGATATTTGCTTTAGAGTTTGGATGAAATCCATTACACTGCATTCATGCCAGCTCATTTTGGTTTACTCTGGAATGTCTGGTGATGTGTCATCAATACCAACAGCAAGCCATTCTGTGTCTATAGCCGTACAAGAAATTTAACATATGAACCTAAGCAAAAGTATCACTGCTTAGTCCTGTGAGGGTTTCATTATTCAAATTTTGTGAATCATTCCATTTCTTACATTTATTCCTGTTTTCTACCACATCCATTTCTTGATCTGTGAAGAATGGTGGGTACTACTACTTGATCTTGCATTTCACGTTGGTTCATAATTCAAGTTGTCTTGAAAATCCTTTAATTTCTTTCTTTACATAAGAAACTTCTTTAGGGGCTGGAGAGATAGCTTAGCAGTAAGGCTCTTGCTTGCGAAGCCCAGTGCTTACATAAGCCAGATTCACAAAGTGGCATGTACATCTGGAGTTGTTTGCAGTGTCTAGAGGCCCTGACATACTCCTTCACTCTCTCTCTCTTTCTCTGCCTCTTTCTCTCTCTCTCTCTCTCTCTCTCAAATAAATTTTTTTTTCTGGTTTTTTGAGGTAGGGTCTCATTCTAGCTCAGGCTGACCTGGAATTCACTATGGAATCTCAGGGTAGCCTTGAACTCAAGGTGGTTCTCCTTCCTCTGCCTCTCGAGTGCTGGGATTAAAGGCATGCACCACCATGCCCTGCAATATAAAATCTTTTTTTAAAAGAAACTTCTTTAGTGTAAGTTTAATCAGCTGGTACAACTGTCATTGAGAGATGAGAAACCAAGTCATTCCAAAATTCAGTCTTGTTCTTGACAACCCTCTTGTTAGATTTGCTTCCACAATAGAAGGTAGGTTGCTTTTGTTACACTAAATGAGTGAATGCATTGAAACATTATTTATTGCTGTCCCCAGGGTATATATATTCTCTGGAAGTAAGAGTGGGAATATTTACTGATTCATGAAAACCTGGGAAATTTCCCTTAATCCCAAAACCCCGTGAGTTTTATTAAGTGTTTTTATTTCCTGCATGCTTAGAGAATTTACCGTTTTCTCCCATCAGAGAGTATTTGCTAGTTAAGTTAAAAACTTAAAATTGGGGCTGGAGAGATGGCTTAGCGGTTAAGGCGCCTGCCTCCTAAGCCTAAGAACGCTGGTTCCAATCTCCAGCGGTTCCAATCTCCAGGTTCCACATTTAGCCAGATGCAAAGTGATGCAAGGGTGCAATGCCACACTTGACCACAAGGGGGTGCATGCATCTGGATTTTGTTCACAGCAACTGAGATGCTACTGGCATGCCCATCTCTATCTGTCTTCCTCTCCCTTTCTCTGTCTCTCTCTCTCTCAAAAAAAAAAAAAAAAAAAAACCTTAAAATCAGGCCTAGAGAGATGGCTCAGCAGTTAAGGCACTTGCCTGCAAAGGCTAACAACCTGATTCCCCATTACCCATGTAAAACCAGATGTACAAAGTGACACATGTATCTGGAATTTGTTTGCAGCAGCTGGAGGCCCTGGCACACCCATTTTCTGTCTGTCTCTGCTTGCAAATAAATTTTTTTGAAAAAAAAGTAAACCATTTCTTAGACTTTTATCTCTTTCATTTTATTTTACCTTGTTTTTAATTTGTGGTTAGAGTGTTGTTTGTCCCAAAATTATTTGGTATTTAAGACACTTGGAAAGTTCTTCCTGGGGCTGGAGAGATGGCTCAGAGGTTAAGAGTGTTTGCCACACAAGCATGAGGTCCTGAGGCTGAGTTCAATTCCCCAGCACCAAGTTAAACATCTGGGCATCGTCACCCACACCTGTAATCCCAGTCCTGTAGGGAGCAGAAACTGGAGAATCACTAGGCTTAGTGAAAACCACAGCTCTGAGTTCAGCGAGAGACTCCAGCTCAAGTAAAATATGGATGAGCAATAGAGGAAAGGTACCCAATGTTCTCTTCTGACCTCTGCATGTGCCATGCATGCACACCATAAACATCACACTGTACAGACTGCACACACACATGCCAAAAAAAAAAAAAAAGAAGAACAACTCCCATCTTAACTTTATTCTTTTCCTGTCAAAGCTACTTATCTTGTACTCAGGAGGTGTCAGGTTGGTAGAGCAGGGACTACCTCTTCAGTTCCATAGGTTAAGATCTATCTAAGCTGCATGGCACATTAGATTTCCCTATGTTTTATAGTTTTTTTTTTTTCCCAGTATATTAACTGACTTTTTTTTAAACCCAGTTTGATACCAGCTTTAATGAATCATTTCCTTTTCTCCTCAAAGATACATGTAGGAGATGGAATTTTTTTTAAATTTTTATTTATTTATTTACAAGCAGAGAGAGAGATAGAATAGAGGCAGACAGAGAGAGAATGGGCATGCCAGGGCCTCTAGCCACTGCAAACGAACTCCAGATGCATGTGCCCCTTATGCATCTGGCTTACGTGGGTCCTGGAGAATCGAACCGGGATCCTTTGGCTTCACAGGCAAACGCCTTAACCTCCAAGCCATTTCTCCAGCCCAGGAGATGGAATTTTTAACTTGATTTGTGATGGTCATGTCTGACTTCCTGTGGTAGGCTGAATGTATGCTCCCTATCCCTATAGACTCAGATGTTTTATTAAAGCTTGTAACTTGGATTTCCAGCCACCTGGCTGGAAGAGGTGTTATTGGGGCGGATCCTGGGACCCAGTCCTAAGGTGTTTGGAGGTCTATCTGATTTCTAGCCTAAAGATATGCAGAGTAGTCTGAGTTCTGCCTAGGACCCTGCTGTTTTGCTGCCAGATTGGTATTTGCTTTTGGTGTGTGCTGGCTGGTGGTTTCTCTGATTGGATCTGTGAAAGGGGTCAGTCTCTTCTGCCACTATAGAACTTTCTTGGACCTGTAAGCCTGAAATAAATCCCTTTCCTTCCATAAACTGTTTGGAAGTTCATCCCAGCAACGTGGAGTTGACTACTTGACTACGACACTTCCTAAACAATGACAGACTAATGCACTTTGGTATTCGTTTTCTATATTTTTTGTACACATACTTTCTATTTCATTAGTTTCTATATTTTTGATGTCTAATATGTTTCTGTTGAAAATTAAAATGTTTTGCTGCTGTTTCTAAGCTTTCTTAATCCTGATTCTTTTATTCTTGTCTGTATGGCCAGATGTCTTCTCTGAACATTTAATCACTGTTATTTCCTCTCTCGGCGGCATTGAAAATAGGCTGCATGGCATGTTAAAATACAATGAAAATGTTAAAATATGACCACCTTGATTTTGATTAAACATTACTTTAAATATTTTTCTTATGTACAAGCAAATTAAATGACAAGAAGGATATATTTAATATCAAGGTGTCTGGATACTAGCAAAATACCCTACCTCTGTGTTTTATTTTTCAGGGTTATGATCATAGCTACTACTTCATTGCAACCTTCATTACTGACCACATCAAACATCATGCAAAATATCTGAATGCATGAAAAACTTCAGACAAGAGAATCTCTTCGGGATTACAAAGGTTGTAATGAATAGAGTTGCCGAGGAAAAGAATTCGTAATGCCAAGAGCTTCTTTCTATAGTTGAATGACCTTCTGAATAAAGATATAAAACCTTCTGATTTTCATAGTTATTTAGAAATTCTTGTTAAATAACTTTAGGTTCTACACTATGAATATAGTTCTATTTAAATGATAGAATGCTAACTCTGCAGCAGAGTTTAAATGTCTCCTCTGTGCAGACTTGTAACCTCTAAAGGCATTGTCTGTGTTTGCTATGCTCATTCTTCTCTCATGGCTAGCAAGCACTTTATTTTAGAGGATATTTAATAACTGACTATTGCGTTTAGACCAAGGAAGTAGGCACAGAAAAGTTAAGTGGATGCCATGTCATTACACAACTATCTTTGGGACGGCTGAGATTAAAAAACGGATTTCTACAACTCCAGTCTAATGAGTTTTCTTACCTGATGTGGTAAATATATTTGTGAATATTAGTTTGGGTTTGTTAAACCTCTCAAGATTATATAATAAGACTCAATCTGAAAATGGCTAGATAATTATATATATTATATAACTATATATAATTTTATAAGTATAAATATATAATTATAAATACAAAAATTACATGGGCTGGAGAGATGACTTAGCAGTTAAGGTGTTTGCCTGCAAAGCCAAAGGATCCCTGTTCTACTCTCTAGGCCCCACGTAAGCCAGATACACAAGGGGTGCATACGTCTGGAGTTTGTTTGCAGTGGCTGGAGGCCCTGGTGCGCCTGTTCTCGCTCTCTCCCTGCCTCTTTCTCTCTCTCAAATAAATAAATAAATAAAATATATTTTTTAAAAAATACATAGCCAAGCATGGTGGTGCACACCTTTAATCCCAGCACTCAGGAGGCAGAGGTAGGAGGATCTCCATGAGTTTGAGGCCACTCTGAGACTGCTTAGTGAATTCCAGATCAGCCTGAACTAGAGTGAGACCCTACCTCAAAAAAAAAAAAAATGACATGATATAAATTATATAAGTCATGCTACCATAGTCAAACACTTTCTATTAGTCAGGTGCAGAAATTTAGCATGGTGAGCATACCAAGCAATGTGATTGATTTCTTTGTAAATACCAGGTAGTCTGCCCTGAACAACTTTGTACACAAATATTTTAAAACATGATAGTTGGGGCCTGGCAGCTTTAGTAAGTCCAGATTTCAGTTAACACAAAGGTTGCATAGGCACTAGTCAATAAGAAAGTATATTAAATGGTGGTCATGGACAGCAGTCACTAAGGAAGTATATTAAATTGTGGTCATGGACAACAGTCAGGAAGTATATTAAATGGTCATCATGGAAGAGAGTTAGTAAGGAAGTATACTAAATGGGGGTCATGGACAACAGTCAGTAAGGAAGTATATATAATGGTGATCACGGACAACAGTTGATAAGGAAGTATATTAAATGGTGGCCAAAGGCACATGAGGTTCTCTTTTAAAAAATATTTTGATGTATTTGAGAGCATGAGAAATACGAGTGCATCAGGGTCTCCTTCCACTGCACATGAACTCCAGGCACATGAGCCACTTTTGTGGGTACTGAAGAATCATCTCGGGTCATCAAGATTTAAAAACAAGTGTCTTTAACCACTCAACCACCTCTCCAGCCCCCATATCATGTTCTTAAAGTTAAAAAATTAGTGCTGTTTTGATAAATGTACATAGTACCTAAAATTATTACAATATAAATATAGGTAGAGAAGATTGAGCCCTAGAATGACCAGTCTACAAAATAGTTCTGGTCTTAGGGAGATTGGTTAATCCATGAAATTTTTGCCTGCTATTAATTCATCTGTGAGTTAAACATTCTGTTAGTGGGGCTTTAACCAGAGAAGCAGAATTAATATGAGATAAATACATTGATATTTTTATAAGCCAATAAAAATTATCTTCCAGTGCTAATTTTAAGTGCCTCTAAAAACCATTTGATAGCACCAGGGTTGTTTTTGTTGTTGTTTTTGTAAAATGGGACAAATGAGTTTAGCTAGATTTTCTGGGTTGTGTTACATGTGAGAATCATCTTTGTTGAAGAAACAGTATAGTAAAGTACAGTAAAGAAGAACAAGGCTAGTAGCCAGATCTGTAATCTCAGGCACTGGAGGATGGGGATATGGAAGAAGAGGACATTTGAAGGCCTGCCTGGGCAATGTAGCCAGACCCTTGTTCAAAGAAAAAAGAAAGTCAAAAGGAAATGCTGGGGTAATACTATAGCCCAGTGGTAGAACATTTGTTTATTATGCAGGAGGGCCCAGGTTCCATTCCCAAGACCACAGGAATTAAAAAACCTCAAAGGAGGTGGGGATGCTTGCAATATACTTAGGTGACAAATTCCCACAGGTTCATAAAAACAACAGAGAAAACAAAAATGGACAAAATAAATGAATGACTACTTTACAAAATGTACTTTCAGCAGAAAACACCATGATAGCCTGTGAATAGCTGTAGTGAAAATAGCAGAAAATCCCATGTTGACAAAATAATGTGACCTGAACTATCACTGCTGGGATGGGGGCGGATATCCACCAGAGTTGAACAGAAGATGCATGTCTTCGTGAAATACTTCTACTTCAAGATAGAACTAACAGATGTGCATATAAAGTCTATGAAAATGGGCACTAGCACCATTCATAACAGCTGGATCTATAACTGGATTGAGGGACCATCTATGGTAGAATGGGTAAAATTGAAACAATTCCTCTGCTGCTAGATGTAGCAGGCTCCTTTCAAACAGAATCTGGAATGACCCCAAGACTACTCCATATCAGTCTTTTGATACTATTTTACATTAGGTTCCAGACCAGGCAAAACTTACCTCAGGTGGCAGAAGTCAGAACAAGAGTAGGGGTAGGGTGCAAGGGAGGGGATTGGAGGGTGGTATAAAAGGGCCTTTGGGATTCTGAAGTTCTCTTTCAGGATTAAATGAATATATTCACTTTGAAAGTTCATCAGGCCACATACAAGACTTTCACATGTTTTATATGTCAGTGAAGCTTACATTAACAGTACATTGTATGGAGGTCATAAACTATGAGAAATAGAAAATTTGATATTATTCAAAGACTATTGATCTTGAGATATAAAATTTCCAGAGATAACATTATTCATAGACTTTATCATCTCAAACTATTTACAATTAATAGTAATATGTTACTGTTACCAGAAACAGTACATTTGCAAGTGAGTTTATATTATTTTTTTATTTACTTTTTAAAATTATTTGTTTGAGAGCAACAGAGAGAGAAAGAGGCAGATAGATAGAGAATGGGCACGCCAAGGCCTCCATCCACTGCAAACGAACTCCAGATGTATGTGCCACCTTGTGCATCTGGCTTACGTGGGTCCTGGGAAATCAAGCGTTAAACCGGGGTCCTTAGGCTTCACAGGCAAGTGCTTAACCACTAAGCCATCTCTCCAGGCCAAGTGAGTTTAGATAAACATTTCATAAGGACTGGAGAGAGGGCTCAATGGTTAAAGGTATTTCTTTGCAATGCCAGATGGCCTGAGTTTGATAACCCCAGTACCCACATAAAGCCAGACACACAAAGTGGCACATGCGTCAGGTTCTTTTGCAGTAGCAGGAAGCCTGGTGTACCCATACTCTTTGTCTTTCAAAGACAAAGTATTAAAATAATTATTTCATGAAATCTTACATCAGAATGGTGAATATTTCTTGTTCTTTGAATGTGAAATGTCCATGATAGCCTCGTGTTTGAGATAAAGCCTCATTCATGATCCCAGCTGGTAGAGCCTTTGGGAAGTGAGCCTGGCTGGAGGAGGTATGTCACTGGGGGCAGACCATGAAGTTTATTAGTCCTGTTTGCTGCTAGCTAGCTCACTCGCTGCTTCCTGCCACTTTATGTGTCAAGATGTGATGCTCAGCCTCTGCACCATGCTGATACTACTGAAGTCTGTAAGCCTGAAATAAGTCCTTACTTTCCATCAGCTACTTCTGGCTAGGTGTCTTGTCCCAGCAATGAGAACTCCAACATTTCTAAACTAACTTTAAAAATGCATGTCATAATTTGTGACAGATTTTAAAGATTTTGTATAATATATAGTCATAATGCATTCATACTTATAATAAAATTTAGTATATATGTAGTTATTATATAACATTCTTTATATAATATTTAATAGTGATAGTCTTACAAAGAGTATATATAAACATATTCAATACCCAAACAGCTGTTTGGAAATTAGTGTTAGGGAAGTTCAGATCCCATCACATTCAAGGTGGTCCTATATTTACAGACATTACAGTTTGTAATACAATGCATTATGTTAAGGAATACATCACATTATGTTAAGGAACATCTAAAGCCAAACCACCTTATTAGAATGAAAAGTGCCAGGTGTAAGCTACACTGTCTGGAGAATCAGACATTTGAGTAAAGATGGAAATAATGATTTTCCAAAGGTAAACTGACAGAAGTGATGAAGGAAGTGAAGGTGTAGCAGTGACAATAATAGCAGATTCTAGGACAGACAAGGTGTTTAGAAATAAGGCCAAAGTCTCAAAATCAATAATTTTCCTATAAATCTAACAAGAAAATGATTCAATTCACTACAACAACAAAAATGAAAGTATAACTCAAGCAAAAATTGCATAAGATCACTACTAATGTAAGTCAAGAAAATAGAGGACAATATCAATGGAACAAAAGGCTCAATGTTAAAAAGTCACTGATGTGCCCCTGATTCATCTATGAGTGCAATGACTTAAAACCTCAGTACTGGGGCTGAGGAAATGACTTAGTTAAGACATTTGCCTGCGAAGCCTAACGACCCTGGTTCAATTCCCCAGGACCCACATAAGCACAAGGGAGTGCATGTGTCTGGAGTTCGTTTGCAGTGGCTAGAGGCCCTGGCGTGCCCATTTTCTCTTTCCCTCTATCTCCCTCTTCATCTCTCTCTTTCAAATAAATAAATAATAATAATTTAAAAAAAAAAACACCTCAGTACTGAAAATGGAAATGGGCAAGCTAATTATAAAATTTACATGGGAGGGTCACTGGAGAGATTGCTTAGTGTGGTAGTTTGAATAGATGGCCCCCATTATATATAGTGTTTTATTACTTTGTTGTTTGCAGTTGCAGCCACCTGGCTGGAGGCAATGTCACTGGGTGGATCTTAGGGTCCAGCCCTAAGGTGTGGTGGTTTGAGATTTCAATCTAAAGATATGCAAAGTGTGCCTAGCTGGAGTTCCTGAGGTGTGCTGTGCTATGTGGCTTTTGGCTTGTGGCTTCTTTCTCTGTGTTTGGTCCTGTGAAGGCAGGTCAGCTTCTTCTGCCATTATGGAACTTCCCCTGGATCTGTAAGCTTCAATAAATATCCCTTCCTCCATACCCATGCCTGGTCTGGAAGTTCATCTCAGTGAACCTGAAGCTGTCTGTTACACTTAGTCATTAAGATGCTTGCCTGCAAAGCCTAACAACCCCAGTTGGATTCCCCAGTGCCCATGTAAAGCCAGATGCACAAAGATGTTCATGCATCTGGGGTTCACATGCAGTGACTAGAGGCCTTGATGCACTCATCTTCTCTCCCTGCTTGCAGTTAAATATTTTTTAAAAAAATCTAGAAGTATATGCCAGGAAAATTTGAGAATTAGTAAATTGCTCTACCATGTGTCAAGGCATGTTATGATATGTGATTGTTACTCCAGATATTGAGCTCAGAAGAGTTCATAGATCAGAAAGCTCTTCCAGAGTGTAACTACTCCAATCCCAATGGGAATCATTATGGAGGCTTCTCAAGAAAACTAAAAATATACCTGTCACCAGGTCCAGTGATATCACACCTGAGCATTTACCCAGAAGGCTTCAAGTTTAACATATCACAGATGTTCTTGCACACCAGTGTTTTTTATATCATTATTTACAGTAGCTAAGTAGCTAAGGTATAAAACCTAGGTGTCCTGCAACAGAAAAATGAATAAAGAAAATGTAGTTTTTATACATAATAGGATTTTTCAATCATAATTATGTTATTTGTAGGAAAATGTATGCAACTGCAGATAATCACTTTAATTAAGTCAGTCTCAGACAGAATATCACATATTTTCTCTCTTGTGGGTCCTAGACTATAACTTATATAGATACATAAGATTATATATGTATAGGTGGTATGAAAATAGATGTAAAACTGTCTAGGAGAACAAAAGGAGGGGAATGAAAGGGGAGTATGGTGGGATATAGGGGAAATACACTTTAAAGTACATTATATACATATATGAAAATCACCTTAGATAATACAGTGAAACAAAATAAAAGATCCTGCCATAGACATGTATGGAAATTTAGTATATGGTAATAGTATTTCATTACCAGTGAGGACAATGAGCATTTCCATATATGATCCTTCAGAATTGTTTTTAATATGTTTATGGAGAAAGACAGAAAAGGAGATTTGTGCAAGGGTATCATACTTTGCAGCTTTACTTGTGGTAGAACAAATATGAAAACAATCCCAAACATTTATGAATAAGATAAGATACTGAATGACACATAATTTGACACTATTGGTTTTTAACCTTATTTGATTTGAAAGAGAACATGAGTGTGCTAGGGCCTTTTGCCACTACAGATGAACTCCAGATGTGCCCACCACTTTGTTTTTTATTAATGTATTATTTATTTATTAGAGAGAAAGTGAAAAAAATGAATAGGCACACCAGGGCCTCTAGCTTCTGAAAATACACTCCAGATGCATGTACCACCTTGCACATCTGGCTTTATGTGGATACTGGGGAATCCATCCTAGGTCCTTAGGCCTTACAGACAAGAGCCTTAACTGCTGAGCCATCTCTGCAGCCCCCCCTCCCCCTCCCCTGCCTTTGTTTTATGTGTGTTCTGGGCAATCAAACCTGGGCCTGCAGAGTTTGCAAGCAAGTGCCTTCATCTGCTGAGCCATCTTCTTTGCCCCTGAGACTATTTTCCAAACAATCAGATATATGTTCAGATTTGCTGTAGGTACAAATATATTTCATAGACAAAGATGTGCATGGAAACAAAGGCAGTAACTTCTAGAGAAGAGGAGGAGTATATCAGACTTGAAGATAAGACTCACAAAAGCTGTACTTCTATCCAGTGGTATTTTTTTATTAAGTCTATCTTTTGAATTATAAAATATTATTTTCAACATTAAATAACAGTATGTATTGAAAACCCTGAAGAAAAGCCTTACATCTCCACCAGGGCCAGACACAGAGAACTTAATGCTTCTGTGTTTATATACCCATTGAATACCACAATTTTTTTTTATTGACAACTTCTATACTTACAGACAATAAACCATGATAGTTCCCTCCCTCTCTCCATTCCCCTTCAAAACTCCATTCTCTGTCATATCCCATCCCTCTCTCCATTAGTCTCTTTTAATTTGATGTCATCATCTTTTTCTGCAAATACCACAATTTTTGATGAGAATATTGAGGCTTATTTTTCCATAATGAGACTCTCAAAAGGAGAAAACCTGATATGGGTCAGACTTCCAAACTTCCTTTGGACAGGTCACTTCATCATTCTGTTAGTTCCTTATCTGGAACCAGAGCAAAACATGACCTCCTTTGATACCACTGTAACTTGTGCAGATGTTAGTGACTAGCCACACCAGCGCCACTGAGCATCAAAATGAGGTCTGCCTTTCTCTGAGAGTAGATGAGTGTTCACTTTTATATCATCTCATGCCATTAAAATTTGTTTGTGCACATGCCTTACATAAAGCATATTCAGGGACTGGGAAGATAGTTCAGCAGTTAAAACTACTTGCTTGCAAAGCCTGCTGGCCCAGGTTTAATTCTCATACCACCTATGTAAGCCACACAGAAAGTGGTGCAAACTGTTTGCAAGAGGTCGTAGTCTCACCCATCCCCAATGGTAATAAATAAAGTAAAAATTCTGAAGAAAAAGACAAAAAATCATATTGGTATGCTGTTAGAAACAATTATTAGTAAAATCCACATATTTTGAGTGCATATGGTAAATGAAACACCTCAAATTTCTCTACCACTTATTAAGTGAGAGAAAACTATGATGAGACCCAATATATCGCTATGCTAGTTTATATTCTGCCTGGGCCAAGGCTGACCTGTAAAAATATAGTATTTTATCCTGGGAGAACATAGTATGTAAGTTTATTTAGTAGCCTGGTCACTCAGGAGCAAATGTCCTTTTAGTCACTGACCTATCAAAGGAACATACACCCTTGTTGTATGTGGCCTAAGTCTGATTTTATTTGTGTTTGGCAGGTATAAGCCTTCTGTCTCTGGTAATAGTTAGCAGTTCTCTGATGATAATATATAAAGGTAGAATCTTATCATTTTTTTAGTTACTAAAGGATACCCAGTCATATAAATGAATATTTATCAGTGAGCAGATATTGAGCTCAGAAGAGTTCATAGATCAGAAAGCTCTTCCAGAGTGTAACTACTCCAATCCCAATGGGAATCATTATGGAGGCTTCTCAAGAAAACTAAAAATATACCTGTCACCAGGTCCAGTGATATCACACCTGAGCATTTACCCAGAAGGCTTCAAGTTTAACATATCACAGATGTTCTTGCACACCAGTGTTTTTTATATCATTATTTACAGTAGCTAAGTAGCTAAGGTATAAAACCTAGGTGTCCTGCAACAGAAAAATGAATAAAGAAAATGTAGTTTTTATACATAATAGGATTTTTCAATCATAATTATGTTATTTGTAGGAAAATGTATGCAACTGCAGATAATCACTTTAATTAAGTCAGTCTCAGACAGAATATCACATATTTTCTCTCTTGTGGGTCCTAGACTATAACTTATATAGATACATAAGATTATATATGTATAGGTGGTATGAAAATAGATGTAAAACTGTCTAGGAGAACAAAAGGAGGGAATGAAAGGGGAGTATGGTGGGATATAGGGGAAATACACTTAAAGTACATTATATACATATATGAAAATCACCTTAGATAATACAGTGAAACAAAATAAAAGATCCTGCCATAGACATGTATGGAAATTTAGTATATGGTAATAGTATTTCGTACCAGTGAGGACAATGAGCATTTCCATATATGATCCTTCAGAATTGTTTTTAATATGTTTATGGAGAAAGACAGAAAAGGAGATTTGTGCAAGGGTATCATACTTTGCAGCTTTACTTGTGGTAGAACAAATATGAAAACAATCCCAAACATTTATGAATAAGATAAGATACTGAATGACACATAATTTGACACTATTGGTTTTTAACCTTATTTGATTTGAAAGAGAACATGAGTGTGCTAGGGCCTTTTGCCACTACAGATGAACTCCAGATGTGCCCACCACTTTGTTTTTTATTAATGTATTATTTATTTATTAGAGAGAAAGTGAAAAAAATGAATAGGCACACCAGGGCCTCTAGCTTCTGAAAATACACTCCAGATGCATGTACCACCTTGCACATCTGGCTTTATGTGGATACTGGGGAATCCATCCTAGGTCCTTAGGCCTTACAGACAAGAGCCTTAACTGCTGAGCCATCTCTGCAGCCCCCTCCCCCTCCCCTGCCTTTGTTTTATGTGTGTTCTGGGCAATCAAACCTGGGCCTGCAGAGTTTGCAAGCAAGTGCCTTCATCTGCTGAGCCATCTTCTTTGCCCCTGAGACTATTTTCCAAACAATCAGATATATGTTCAGATTTGCTGTAGGTACAAATATATTTCATAGACAAAGATGTGCATGGAAACAAAGGCAGTAACTTCTAGAGAAGAGGAGGAGTATATCAGACTTGAAGATAAGACTCACAAAAGCTGTACTTCTATCCAGTGGTATTTTTTATTAAGTCTATCTTTTGAATTATAAAATATTATTTTCAACATTAAATAACAGTATGTATTGAAAACCCTGAAGAAAAGCCTTACATCTCCACCAGGGCCAGACACAGAGAACTTAATGCTTCTGTGTTTATATACCCATTGAATACCACAATTTTTTTTTTATTGACAACTTCTATACTTACAGACAATAAACCATGATAGTTCCCTCCCTCTCTCCATTCCCCTTCAAAACTCCATCCTCTGTCATATCCCATCCCTCTCTCCATTAGTCTCTTTTAATTTGATGTCATCATCTTTTTCTGCAAATACCACAATTTTTGATGAGAATATTGAGGCTTATTTTTCCATAATGAGACTCTCAAAAGGAGAAAACCTGATATGGGTCAGACTTCCAAACTTCCTTTGGACAGGTCACTTCATCATTCTGTTAGTTCCTTATCTGGAACCAGAGCAAAACATGACCTCCTTTGATACCACTGTAACTTGTGCAGATGTTAGTGACTAGCCACACCAGCGCCACTGAGCATCAAAATTAGGTCTGCCTTTCTCTGAGAGTAGATGAGTGTTCACTTTTATATCATCTCATGCCATTAAAATTTGTTTGTGCACATGCCTTACATAAAGCATATTCAGGGACTGGGAAGATAGTTCAGCAGTTAAAACTACTTGCTTGCAAAGCCTGCTGGCCCAGGTTTAATTCTCATACCACCTATGTAAGCCACACAGAAAGTGGTGCAAACTGTTTGCAAGAGGTCGTAGTCTCACCCATCCCCAATGGTAATAAATAAAGTAAAAATTCTGAAGAAAAAGACAAAAAAAATCATATTGGTATGCTGTTAGAAACAATTATTAGTAAAAATCCACATATTTTGAGTGCATATGGTAAATGAAACACCTCAAATTTCTCTACCACTTATTAAGTGAGAGAAAAACTATGATGAGACCCAATATATCGCTATGCTAGTTTATATTCTGCCTGGGCCAAGGCTGACCTGTAAAAATATAGTATTTTATCCTGGGAGAACATAGTATGTAAGTTTATTTAGTAGCCTGGTCACTCAGGAGCAAATGTCCTTTTAGTCACTGACCTATCAAAGGAACATACACCCTTGTTGTATGTGGCCTAAGTCTGATTTTATTTGTGTTTGGCAGGTATAAGCCTTCTGTCTCTGGTAATAGTTAGCAGTTCTCTGATGATAATATATAAAGGTAGAATCTTATCATTTTTTTAGTTACTAAAGGATACCCAGTCATATAAATGAATATTTATCAGTGAGTTCGTTAGACAAATTCAAATACCATTCAAAATGATGCACACAGGTGACAACTGGATGAGGCAAGACATTTTACTCCCCAATTATCTAATATATTATTTCAGCCATTCCCTTTGTGTAAGCCTTGCGTGTAAAGCTGTAATACTGAACACAATGTTTGGTTGGAAGACTGAAGGCAGATTGCTTACTCATTTTGAGTCTCTCCTACAACACTTAAATAAAACGCTGCCACCCAATGTCTGGACTAGGTAAAGCACATCAGACCATGTTCTTAAAATTGAAACTTTCCAGAATGAATAGCAGTAGTCCATTTTCTTATCTATACATACAGTGCCTGAAATTTTGACATACTTGTTTTTTTAACTTAAAAGATGGTGTGGAAGCAATCTCTATTAATTACAACCATTCTTCAAATTTTGTATTTGAATCTTCTCCCAGGCTAGTGATATGTAGTAGGATACTCTCATGATGCAAGGCAGCAGTAGTTATTGCCGTTTCTAGTCAAGCTATGGTGTGCTGTGCTGCAGAGCTAGAATGCTTGCTAGGTGTACTTGCTTTCCATAGCTGTGATACAGTGAACTTAATCCAGGAAGGCTGGTGAGATGGCTCAGCTTGTGAAGCCTGACAGCCTCGTGTTTCGTTCCCCAGTAGCCATTTAAAGCTAGATGTGGTACATGCATCTGGAGTTTTTGAGTGTCAAGAGGCCCTGACATGCCCATACTCTCTCTCCCACTTTCTCTCTCCTCTCCTCACAAATAAATATATTTTTAAATTATTTTGCATTGTTTCCTGTATGGTTTGTCTCATTTTTATTTTTTAAAAAAATATAAGGCTAGAGAGATGGTTTAGCGGTTAAGGTGCTTGCCTGCAAAGCCAATGGACCCAGGTTTGATTCCCCATGACCCACATAAGCCAGATGCACAAGGTGGTGCATGTGTCTGGAGTTCATTTGCAGTTGCTGGAAGCTCTGGTGTGCCCCTTCTCTCCCCCTCTCTAAAATGAATTTAAAAATTTTATATCTATATATCTATATCATATATATATCTATATCTATCTATATATATATATATATGAGACAGACACAGAGAGTATGGGTGTGCCATGGCCTCCTGCCACTTGTGCCACTGGCTTTATGTGGATACTGGGGAATCAAACTCAGGTTTTCAGGCTTTGCAAGCAAGCATTGTTAACTGCTGAGCCATCTCTCCAGCCCTATATTTAAAAAAGAAAAAAAGGAAAGACTTATTTTTGGCTCACAGTTTCAATAATTCTGTTACTGGTTTCTTGGGTTAGAGTTAATTGTTTGATGATCATGAAGAATGATGACTGAACACAGTAGAGGAAGTGCAGAGAAGCCAAGTTTTTAAAAAATATGTGTGTGTGTATGTCTGTGTATAATTTTTATGTACTTATTAGAGAGAGACAGAGAATGGGCATGCTAGGGCCTCCAGTCACTGAAAACAAACTCGAGGTGCATGTGCCACCTTGTGCATCTGGCTTATGTGGGTCCTGGGTAATCAAACCAAGGTCCTTTGGCTTTCTAGACAAACGTGTTAAACACTAAGCCATCTCCCCAGCCCAAGCCAAGTTTTTATTCAGAACCGCATCAGGGAGGGATACTGGAAGGGGTTGCCAAGCAGCACACAGGATTAGAGTTTTTATATCTGTTTTTCCCCCTTTTAAAAAATAACTTTTATTATTTTTTATTTATTTGAGAGAAAGAGAGAGGCAGATTTAGAGAATGGGCACACTAGGGCCGTCAGCCGCTGAAAATGAATTCCAAATGCATGTGCCACCTTGTGCCTCTGGCTTATGTGGGTCCTGAGGAATCGAACCTCGGTCCTTTGGCTTCGCAGGCAAATGCCTTAAGTGCTTAGCCATCTCTCCAGCCCCCCAAGTTTTTCATATCTTAAAGATTATCCTGATTGGTTTCTATCAGTATGTAAGTTAGGCACCAAGTTGCAGTGAGCTTGTTTGATTATGTATGGAGGATCCTAATTGGTCAAGGAATTGAGGGGAAGAGAATCAATTTGGAAAAAGCTCCCCAAAGAAAAAGCCCATCAAAAGACCGAAGGAGAAAGAAGACAGGAAGTAAGAAAAGGACAAAGGCTGGTGGTCGGCTGACATTGAGTCAAGGGATTTGGATTTCAGTTCCTGAACTCTTTACATTTATCACTGATTGTGTCCAGGGTAACATGACTGTGTTCTTGACTATCAGAGCTGTAGATATTTTTGTTCATTTAGGCCTGTGACCCTGACTAGCAATCAAGGATGGAGGCCACCTTGCTCCTAATTGATATCAGTTTCAGTTTGTAGTCTTGTGGTTCATGGAGAGGCAAAACTTCATGGTGGAAGTGTGGTAAAAAAAAAAAAAAAGTTAAAAGTGCTGAAGTGCTAAATTTAACCCTTTTCAGCAGATGGCAATATCCCAAAGAGAACTGTCCAGAAAGGGCCCAGAGGGATGATAAGAAGGAAAGACAGTTTAGGCTAAAACAAAGTAAAATGGAGTTCATTGCTAGGCAGCCTGACTACAGAAATGATTAATACGCAAATTGACACATCTTGCTTGTTCACTTACCCCTCCCCTTGGCTATGAAAACTATAAAATGAAAAAAAAAATCTCTTCTTGAGGTCAGAGCTTCTTTGAAGAGCTATTTGAAGCTCTTTAGCCCTCCAGGTAAATAAACTCCTCTACTTTCACTTATACTGGCATTGGAGTGATCTTTCCAGAAAATTTCCAGAACAGAAGTATCAGGTGGAGGAGGCTGCTCCCTTAGGGCTCTGGAAATCAAAAAAGAAAGATGTGGGAACAGGCTTCCCCTAGCTCAACAAGTACACACCACCAATGAACTCACTTCTTTCCATGAAAAGTTCTACCACTACCACAGATTATGTACTGATCAAGCTTTCATCACATGGACCCCTGGGGGGACATTTCAGTTCCAAACTATAGCATTAGGCATGGCTAAATGCCATTTTATGTTTCCCATGAGTTTAATTAGGACATGACTTTAGTGTAAACTAAGGAGGATTGATACTAAAATAAAACTTGATGGACTATAGAAATTTCCTGCTTAAAACAGAAAATAATGATGCATCTTGCCTGCAGAGAGACTATCCTAGATCTTGGAGTATTCTTTATTTTAACTAAAAATTCTAAATGCATTTTTTCTTTTAAATTTAAAATTAATTTTATTTTAGAGAGAGAATGAGAATTGGCATGCCAGGGCCTCAGCCACTGAAATACAACTCCAGACACTTGCATCACCTAGTAGGCATGTGAGACCTTGCGCTTGTCCTTTTACGTGTCTGGCTAATGTGGGAGTCTAGAGAGTTGAACATGGGTCCTTAGGCTTCTCAGGCAAGCGCCCTAACCGCTAAGCCATCTCTCTAGCCCAAGAATGGTTAATATTCCTATTTTATCCTGTTGTCCTGGTCTGGCGCATGACAGTCTAGGCTAAGGGGTTTGTTACAATTTGATTTGTTCCACAGTCTTTCTGTTGTCATCATATGGTTTCTAGCACAGTTGAAAGCAAATCTAGATAGCATCTTTCTCTTGCAGAACCATCTGGAGAAACCTCTCTCTGTGCCTCCACCGTGAGGAAGCTAGGTTTTTCTCCAAGTCAGTGTCTCCTGCTCCATCACTCTACACTGTGGCTTGTAGCTCAGAAGAGTTCTACCCCATGTCACTGTCTCCCTGCTTCTTCACTCAACAGAGTGGCCTGTAGCTCAGTGTCTGCCCTGCTGTATCATCCCACAGATAGGCCTGTAGCTCACGAGAATTTTGTCAGGAATGTGTCAAATACCAGGTCCATGGATCAAATCTTCCAAAAATCACACATCAGACTGTTAGAATTGTCTCTTTCCTTTCTTGTGTGGTGAAATTATGGGGGGAGATCTAAAACCTCTTTGACAAACATGTATCACTTTAATAAGTACGAATAAAATTTTTAAATAAAAATAGATATGTTTTCAATAAATTGGGAGAGAGAAGTGAAAAGGGAACTAGAGGCTTCTTCAGCAAATGCCTTCCTCCTCTGTATAATGCTCTGGCCTTAAACTGTCTTAGCACTTATACTAGCACAGACAGGCTAGGTATTGTAGAGAGCTGCGAGGTGCCGCGCCTTAAAGATGGTGCTGGCTTCCGCCTTCTGCCTTCCCGATGGCGAGTGCTCTCCTGGATAAACAAGTCCTTATTTGGCTTGGGCGTGATCTAGGCTTTAAATCTGCATTGTCTTAGGGTTGGCTGTTCACTTAAGCTATACGGGCTTGTCCCGGGGCAGTGAGTCTGTGGGTCAGGCAGTGAGTGAGATAGTGAGTAGGTATATCAGTCAGGTTTATCAGTCAGAAGATAAATTACACTTGTTTTGTATCTCCAAATAGGTTTTTTACTTGTTTTGTATCTCCAAATATTTTATTGTCCAGGATTTTTCCCCACATTGGTATAAAATATTGATTCTATGTTAGTTATTTTATGCATTAATTTCCCTCCACAAGACTTATGATAACCACATCTTTTAAAATTGTAAATTATGTTATTCAGATAATCTTTGGGGTTAGGGAAGTGGCTCAGCAGTTAAAGGCACTTGCTTGAAAAGCCTGTTGGCCTGGGGTTCAATTTCCCCTGCCACCCTTGTAAAGCCAAATTAACATTAATTTGTAGTGGCAAGAGATCCTAGTGACACACACACACACACACACACACACACACACACACACACACGTGAAGATAATTAACTGCAGAATAAAAAATAATTTAATGCTTGAAATCTTTCATAATTTATATTTGAGAGCACACCATAAGTATTAACGTTGCACATAAAACAATATTTCTGATAACCAACTATCTTACAGCTGTGCCCAAAACAAAAAAGAAAATAAAAACAGAAAATGACATATGGGGCTAGGGAGATGGCTCAATGGTTAGAAATGCTTGCTGTGCAAGGCTGATGACCAGAGTTCAAATTGCAGAACCCACGTAAAGCCAGACATAAATACCACATATGTTTGTGATTCTAATTAGCCTACAGCAATGGGAGGCAGAGTCAGTGTACGGGCCAGCTATTCTGGTATTCACTGTGGCAAACAACACGAGAAACCTTGTCTCACTTAAAATAGAGGGACCAACACCCCAAGGTTGTGATCTGACCTCTACATGTACACTATGGCTTGTGTGCATTGATACACACACCATACATGGACATACAAATAAACACATCACATATGCTTGCTAAAGGGCTGTTAGCTGAGCAGCCAAACATAAAATACCCAAATTCATTCATTCATTCATTCTCCTTTTTTTCTTTTTTTCTTTCTTTCTTTCTTTCTTTCTTTCTTTCTTTCTTTCTTTCTTTTTCTTTTTTTCTTTCTTTCTCTTTCTTTTTCTTTCTTTCCTTCTTTTCTTCTGTTTCTTTTTTCTTTCTTTTCTTCTTCTTTCTTTCTTTCTTTCTTTCTTTCTTTCTTTCTTTCTTTCTTTTTTTGGGGGTGTAGGGTCTCACTCTAGCCCTGGCTGACCTGGCACTCACTCTCCAGTCCCAGGTTGGTCTCACATTCACAGTGATCCTCCTACCTCTGCCTCCTGAGTGCTGGGATTACAGGTGTGCCCCACCATGCCTGGCAAAATTACTAAATTATTAACATAAATTTTATTCTATTATAAATTTAGTAGTCACTGTCATTGATAATGATTGCGTGAGCTCAGGGGTGAATGTCCAAGGCAGGTAGAAGCTATTGAGCAGACCTGTGTTTCCTCCTCCCTGCCCCTGTGTGCTAACAGCACCCCTTTGTTCATTGCCCTGCATTGTGGGTGTACTTGAACAACCCCAACACACTGTCTACTCAGCAGGTGATAGGGAAGATAAGCAACCAAAGCTCAGCGAGACAGTTGCTCTGTCTCTGAGGGGTAATTCTTTCCTTTGTGCACAAAGTACTCAAAATGGAAGAAGTAGGAAAGAATGGCTCTTTCTTATGTTCTCTAAACAGCTGAGGAGACCGGGCCAGACTAACTGTGAGCGTTTACATGCACTTACAGGTCTCGTCATCTGGTGTTTCCCTGCTATTTATTTCCATGTCTGCATTATAAGTGCATTTCCAAAGACAAACAGGCTGGAACGGTGGCTCTGAAAGAAGCCATTCTTGTGCTGTGGAGATAAACTTGCAAGCATGAGGAACTGAATTAGATCCTTAGATGCTAAGTGATGGTGTTCACTTGTGATCCCAGCTCTGGGAATTAAGAGATAGGCAGATGCCTGAGGCTTGGTGGTCAGCCATGCTAGCCTATTTAGAAATACCGAGGTCAAAGACTCTCCAAAACTACAACAAAAAGATGGACAGCACCTGAGAAATGACACCTGAGGTACATACTTCACAATTGTTTTCATGTGGAACTCTGAGCTCATGCTCTCTAAGAGGAAGGCTGCTCTCATCAATTGTAGGATAGTCCTTCCTTCCCATTGCTTTAAAAAATCCTGTGTTCTTTTGCCAGAGTGTGAGAGTACCCCATTATCTTCCACAATGTGGACAGAAAAGACCATTTAAAAATTATTTTTTTTAAAAATATGCTTTGTATAAACACATCATGTGTTGGTACCATCATTTCTTTCCTCCCTGGCCCCAGTCCGCAGAGGGCTCACCTCAGTGGTGTTGCTGGTACTCCCCATGGGGTTGTGGGTTATGCGTCATGAGAGCAGAAGTCAGACGTTGTGGTAGGTGGGGGAATGCCTCTGGGTATGCTCTCCTAACCTGTGGCTCTGACAATCTTTCCGTACCCTTTTGCACAAAGTTCCCTGAACCGTGGTGGGTGGGTGTGTTTTAACACTACTTCATTGTTAAGCGCTCAGGAGCTTTTAATTTCTGCTTTGGTAGGTGTTGAGTATTCTCTGAAGCTGTCTCCTTCACCCTGGTGCTGATTGTCAGGCTCACCATGGAAGCAGCACTCTTGCTCATCTCACCAAATCCTCTGTGGTTTCACCTGGGCCTTGGCTGAAGCGTGAGGGGTGGTTTATCTCCTCAGGTCTTACTACCTTCTGAAAAAGAACAGATTCTCCAAGAGAGTGATGTCAGCTTAATTAAATGGGATAAGCATTGTTACTTTAGAGAGATTTTGATGGATGTAACCCCTATTTTGGCAAAAGACTAGTGGGAGTTTGCCATTGGAGACCATAATCTTGGTCTCCATGGGATTCTGACCTGGTTCCTAGGTCTAGCTATGGGTTCCTTTCTATTGAATGGATCTCTTAGCCAATCAGAAAGCCATTGGTTAACCCCCAAGGCTGTGTGCCACCATCGCAAAGGTGCTTATGTTCTGTCAGACTGGCTGCTTTTGAGTAAGCTGTGACCCCTGCTTGCTCACACCATTGTTGGCCACTATCCCCCAGCAGCTCATGTAGTGCTTTCCACTGACTTCCTTCCAGATTCCAGCCTGGTCTCTTGGTAGCATGTGGTATCTTTAGCAACAGGGTCTTACCTTCTCCAGGCAGGCAATAAAGTGCTTTGCCTGAAGCCTGTTTTGTTCTGGGGACTTTGTAGGTCTCTCTGATCAACAGCTCAATGTGGATAGCAACTGATTTCTCATACTGGAAGTTATAGGCTAGAGCCAAATATTTTAAGGTTGATCACCCTCTCCAGGGACCTTCTTACTAGATGATCCCCCCCCCCATACTGTTGACAGTTATATCTTTTAATCTTCTGTCAAGGAGAAAAGGTGTCTATGGTACCAGTTCATTTTGGGTTTAGTTTTGTGTTTATTTTCCCACTACCCCCCTTCCTGACCCTTCCATCCATATTGTCTGCTCCTTCAGTTGCCTTTCAGGTATGCCAGGAACACAAGATGTTCTAGGTTAGGAACCAAGATAAGTGAGAACACATGGCATTTGTCTTTCTGTGTGTGAGTTCACTGAGTATGATCTCTTCCAAGTCTACTTTCCTAAAAATTTCATTATATCATTTTTTTCTTATTGCAGAGTAGAATTCCGTTGTGTAAATGCACCACATCTTCATTATCCATTTGTCCAATGATGGGCACCTCAGTTGATTCTAGTTCTTAGCTATTATGAATTGAGCAGCTATAAACCTGGTTCAGCAAATATCTCTGCAATGAATTGTGGAGCATTTAGGGTAAACTCCCTAGAGGAATAACTGGGTCTGTTGGTAGCTCTATTTTAATCTTTTTCAGGGGTCTCTGTATTGATTTCCATAGAGGTTGTACAAGCTTGTATTCCTACCAACAGTGAATGAGGGTTCCTCTTTTCCCACATCCTCGCCAACACTTACCATTTGATTTTATTTTTCCCTTTTGGTTTTTCAAGGCATGGTCTCACTCTAGCTCAGGCTGACCTGGAATTCACTATGTAGTCTCAGGGTGGCCTCAAATTCATGATGATCCACCTACTTCTGCCTCCTGAGTGCTGGGATTAAAGGCATGTGCCACCATGCCTGGCTTATTTGATTTTTTAATGATTATTATCATCCTGGCTAGAGTAAGGTGGAATCTAAAAGTTGTTTTAATTTGCATTTCCCTGATGGTTAAGGATGTTGAACATTTCCTTAAGTATGTGTTAGCCATTTGTATTTCTTCCTTTGAGAACTCCATATTCAGTTCTCTGCTCCATTTTTTGAGTGGGTTGAGTTTTTAATTTTTTTCTGACTATTTGAGACAGAGAGAGAAAGAGAGAGAGAGAGAAAGAGAGAGAGAGAGAAAGAGAGAGAGAGAGACAGAGAGAGAGAGTGAGTTGATGGGTGTGCCAGAGCCTCTAGCCACTGCAGACAAACTCCAGATGCATGTGCCAAGTACATCTGGCTTGTGTGGGACCTGGGGAATCAAACCTGGGTCCTTAGGTTTCACAGGCAAGCACATTAACCACTAAGCCATCTTTATAGCCCAGAGTTGAGTTTTTATTGTTTAGTTTTTGAGTTCTTTGTAGATTCTAGATACTAGATATTCTAAATATCTGTCAGTGGTATAGCTGGTGAATATTTTCTCCCATTCTGTGGGTAATCCATTAACTTTGTTGATGGCATGTTTGTGCAAAAGCTGTTTAGCTTCATGATATCCCCCTGGTAGGGTGATTGTTTAATCTTCTGGGCTTCTTGTTGCCTCATCCTGTGGTGGCAGGCACCTCAGGGGCAAAAGAGTAAGAAAGAAAAATACAATACCTGAACATATCATTTTTGAAATTATTTTATCGTGTACATATGTGTATGAGCACGTGTGCCATGGTGCATGTAAAGGTTAGAGGATAACCTCGAGGGGCTGGTCCTCTCCTTCCACCTTGCTTAGGACAAGGTCTCTCTTGTGCTGCTGCAAAGGCCAGACTAGCTGGACGGCAAGCTTTGGGATTCTCTTGACTGCCTCATTGCAGTAGGCACATTTGGATTGGCAACATGTGTGCCAGTGCACATCCAGCACAGGTGCTGGGGATCCATTCTGGTTGGCAAGTGTATAACAAATGTTTTAATCACTGAGCCATCTTTCCAGCTCTTAGATAATTTTAAATTTAAATTTTTTTAGGCAATTAAAAATTCTTATAGGTATACATTGTTAACTTATTCCTTTCCCTACTCCATTTCCCAAAACTCTTTCTGACCCTTCTACCCCTCTTAGACTCATTGTTCCCTTGGACAATTTCACTTGTACGTTCACTTAATAAACACATACGATTTTTTTGATTATACAGTCTAGGACCCACAGATGAGGAAAAACATATTAGTTGTCTTTCTGAGAGTGGCTTAATTCACTTAATATGATTGTATCTGTTACATCCACTTTTCTACAAATGACATAACTTTATTCTTCTTTATGGCTAAAAACATTCCATTATGAACATATGGATTTTAAGGAAGCCATTTCTTCTACAATAAACTCGCCCCCATGACCACGGCATTCATTCACAAATGCAAAGCCCTCATGACCTCATCACTTCTTAAAAGCACCACCTCTTAACCCTCTTGGATTTTTAAGTTTCCAGCACATGAATATTGAGAACCATTCAGACTTTAGCACTGAGAAAGAGACTCACTGGTGGAGTGCAGAGGCTACTGCTGAACTAATTAACAATGGGCTGGGTATATAGCATTGGAGTAAGGACCAAAAGCCTTTATGTATCCAAGGCAGTGATGGTTCTAGTACAGTGAGGTGGGCTCTTACAGGTGTCCACTATACTTCCTTACCTGGTTATGACAATAGTATTTGAGCTGGCATGTATGTTCCTACAACATGCAGGCAGTTTTAGACAGAAAACAACACAGAACAGGTGATCTTGCTCTATGGGCACTTGCCACTCAATAAACACACTGCATGGTGAACATGGGGAAGTCAGGAGAAGTCAAGGAGTGCCAACTCCTAAGAAAATTCTCTGCCATCACAACCATTTTCTGAGGCCCACACTTGTCTAGAATGAATGTGGGCTGGATGGCTTCCTGTGGAAAATGCCAGATTTGAGATCTTTGATGCCAGGTCTGTAACTCACCCAGAAAAAATTGGATAGCTATGAACTGCAACTGTTGGCAGGGTCTGTGGGGCAATGGCAATGCCAGCTGTGGCCAATTCCACAAGGCCCTACGACTCCCTGGTGCTTCTGTCCTGACACACTTTCCCTCATCTGTACAAACTTTCTGGTTTCTCAATGGGAAGCGTCCATGACACACTGAGTTTCTTTAAGTGTAGAGGGATGACTAAGATTGGGTGGGGTGCCAAGTTAAGTTTTGGTTGCTGGGAAAAATTACTATGGGAAGATACCTCACACTCTGATTTCTTTTCTTCCTTATCCACGAGGCATCTGTTCAAAGACTCACAGCTGATACCACAAACTACGTACACAATGAACCTTCATTTTTTCCCTCTGTGTTTGTGTATTAATGTATGTATACATGCTAAATTTTCATATAGCACTTAAATTTACCAAGAAACTAACAATAACTAATGAAATAGGATTAATAAGACTATGCTCTAATAGAAGTTATGTGAATGTGTTTTCTCAAAATAGTTGACAAATATTTATACCTTTGGCCTTGAGTTGACTGTGGTTAATGGAAAATCATGGAATGTG
Source organism: Orientallactaga sibirica (assembly GCA_036365145.1). Classification (NCBI taxonomy): domain Eukaryota; kingdom Metazoa; phylum Chordata; class Mammalia; order Rodentia; family Dipodidae; genus Orientallactaga; species Orientallactaga sibirica. The sequence continues at coordinate 5,065,087 of JAEOAD010002517.1, forward strand.
AAACCAGATGGTGGAACTTCCATGTATGTATGTATGTATGTATGTATGTATGTATGTATGTATGTATATAAGTAATGTACACATATATAAATATATACACACATGTATGTAAAACACATGTATATACTCCTTTCCAGATCTCTCTCTCTCACACACATATATATGCATGTTATATACAGTTATATGGATATATATATATATATTTACAATATATGGCTGCTGCAATTTATTTCAGCAATGAGACTGCAACTTTTCTTGTGTAACAAGAATCACATTTGCATCAGATGGAGAAGTCAATCCAAAGATGGTTGGGACAAATTCAAAGTTTTAATGGCTATTAAATAATAGGAGACTTTGTACTATATACATTCTGTCTACTTACGGTACTGTCAGCGGCCATGCACATTTTATTGCACATATAAACAGTGTACAAGGATCTTGAAGACATCTTAGCCATACAAGAACTGCATTTAAAAGAAAAGCTATTTTACAAAATATTGAAGCCATTTGTATTATACAGCCAATGTCAAGAAAATACTGAAAATATCAAAAGAAGTATTTTAATTTAAAAAAAATCTCTGAAAATAATGATTACCACGCTTTCATGTTGCCAAATATACATGTAAAAATATATTTCAGAACCCTGCATTAAGAATGCCCATAAAGGTGCAGCAGTCTACATTCCCATCCATATAATTAACCTTTGAATGCTGTTTAAGTTGCAGATACTTTTTGTTCAAAATTCCTTTGCTCTTTACATTGTTATGCTATTGGACAAAACAGCTATTTGTGCATTGCAGAGAAATAGTATAATGTATTTAAGTTAAAGTGCACAGTACATTTGATAGTAAAAAAGTCATTAGCTGCCGATGTAAATTTCCAAGTTGGGAGCTGCACTACTTTCTCCACAGCAGAGGGCAGCCCTGTGTTGGTTGATGCTCAAATGTGTTCAATGTATGCTGTCCTGATGTCTTTGTGTTTGTTTTCACCTTTATGCTTACTCATTGTGGCTACTGCTGGCCTAGAAGCTTCTAATGGCTTTTCATAGCGATGAAAGTGCAATTCAGCATTCACAGGACCTTGCAAGGTGAATGACATTAACTGCAGCAAGAGTGCACATCGTGTTACTGCCTGGCATGGGTTGCCAATCATGTGATGCCTTCTGAGAACTCCCAGGCCGCCATAGACAAGTTCCTCTCCTTGGCTGGTTCTTCTCTAGTCCTGCTCTGCTTGCCCCAGCTCCCTGTCCACTCAACCTCATGCACTCCATGTACTTGACCTCTTAGCCTGCCTGGCCACATAGGTAGCTGCCTAATCACTTGCCCACTGCTAAGGTTTCACACTGGAAACCCTGAATCTTGCAGTATTTTCTGGACTCTTCTGAGAAATCGCTAGCTAAATTATAATAAAATGAGCATATTCATGGTACACAATCATTTCCTCGTTCAAAGCTGGCAACTACCAGAAGTGCTGGTTTTCGGATCCAAGTCCTTAAGTAGTTTTTGAGCACCCAGTCAAAGAACACTTTGGTTAGACAGTAATCTTTAATCATCTCGATTTTCCCATTCCTCCATATCTACCTTTGGTGCTAGATTCTCTTTAATTACCCAAAATACAGTGCAAAATTATACTTCAAGACATATGATATTGACACTATCTCTTTGTGTTAAAAATGTGAATGTTCTATGCATAGCAAATGAAGTATGAATCAAAAAAATAACTTCACATTTTATCTTCAAGTTTAATATGCCTTTTTTTCCATTACAGCTATTTACAGATAACTTTGGGGTGCTCTCTTGATTTCAGTCAGTTCATTATATTGCGGGAAAGAAGGGCTGCTGGAATGTAGAAAACTGGATGGAATGCAGAAATATAAATAAGACTGGTGTTCCACAAACCAAAGGGTAAATAATGCCTCCCCAGAAAACAGCTCTTTTTCACAGAAGCACCTGTTTTTTAAATTTTTCTTTTGTGAATCCTGTATACCAGGAAACATGATTACTGAGACCTAGAATGACCACACACCAAAGAGGATAGAAAATAACTCAATATTTATAATATTAAAATAAATTGTTTAACCACAAAAAAGCAGTAATAAAATAGTTTCCTAATTTACAATTTGCATCCAAAGGATGAATAACAACTCACTAATAAATAATATTTATATAAATATTTTGTATGTTGAAAATAGTTTTTTAAAAGGCAATGGTCTCAAGAAACTTCTTGAAAAATTTGGTGGTGAAAAACCTGATTATATCCCCCTCCCCCCATTGATTCTGCAGTGAGTTTGGTTTTACTAAAAACAGATGCGTCTTGCTGCAAAACAGTTGTGCTTGGTGTTTTGATAATGGCATTTGGTGAGTGTGGAAGGGTGAAGGAGGCTGAAAAAGGCAATGATGTGCTTAGTTCTCCACCATCTCCCTCATTGGCTTTGAGGTAAACACCTGTCAAGCCTTCACCATGGAGGTCAGCTCTGGTAGGTCAAAAATCCTCAGGCTGAAACCTTGTCAATGCAATTAGGCAGGGAACTGACAGGCAGTGAGTGGGGGACAAGGGAGAAAAGGTGCCAGGAGAAGAGTCCAGGGTCCCTGACCTGGGAAGAATCTGAGTCTACCCAGAGGAGAGGGCTTGGTCTCATGTGAACAGAGACTTTGGGATGGTGATATCGAGCAGTGCTTGAACAGTGATGCCCACTTTGACCAGGCCTTTCTCTTCAAGGATGTGATGGGGTAGACACAGTTTTTCCTAAAAGGAAGAAGACAGAACATCAATTTTTAAACAATTAGACTATCCTGTAAATCCTTCCTACACTACTGATAGGAGTTGGGACTGTTATATGCCTGCTTGGTTCCCTGCACCTGTGTTCCTTCCCTTGTTGTCAACCCATTTCTGTGTTTGCAGGGAACACGATTTGTCACATGTGAAGGTTGTTCCATTCAGGCTCCTAACCACCTGACATCTAGGTAGATTTAAATATTTTGGAAACTTTTACACTAAATAACTGAGTTACATAGTCAAAAAATGCATGCCCAGAGAATCCTAACTTCTGTCCTCATTAAATCACTTCCCACATGTTTTAAGGTTTTCAGTTACTCATTTATACAGATCACATGCCATTACACTGACCATCAGCCCTGATTTAATTCATTTTATGTCCCATGATTATCTGGAATGTGGGCAAACTGAGTGACTGGCATCCCTTCTTTATGGCTTATGAACAGTCTTATAGATAAGTGATTTGAACCACAGTATCCAACACCTCTTTTCTAATGCACATTCATAAAACTTTCACAGACACAAAGATCTACTACTTTCTCACATTGCATTTTGTTCATGGGAAATGTTCTGTACATGCAACTCAAGGAGAATAACCAACATAGGTCACTTATGTGTACAACTTTCCATGTTCCCCAAAGCAGTTTATAAAATAGCATAGAAACACTTTCCCATTGTATCATTAGTCCCTAGTCTTACACCATACAAGGGGCTCTCCCAGGGTGCATTTCCAGGACCATGAAAAAGACTCACAGTAAACACTTATACATCTACTGACAATTTGATTCTCCACAGCATGGTAATCAATCTTTTTTTAATTCTTCTTTTTTTTTTGTTTTTGTTTTGGGTACAGGGTTTCATGAAACCACCTTGACCTCAAATTCACTATGTAGCTGAAGATGACCTTGAATAGTTCTGGCCTCCTGCCTCCAACTCTCAAGTGCCGAGATTATAGGTGTCTGCCATCATACTTGTTTCTTAAAATTTAATTTAAAAACAAAACTCCATCCCCCTACCTACTATTTTTTATAGGTAGGGGAATAGAGTTTACAATCTACTTAGTTATAGTAATTAATTAATGTACTTATTCAGTCATTATTTGTGGTGCTAGGGACTGAGTCCAAGGCTTTGGGCATAGTAGGCAAGTGCTTTTCCATTGAGCTACATCCCAAACCAACAGTCTTCAAACATGCATTATTATTAACTATAGTCACTATGTTGTGCAGTGGCTCTCTCAAACTTATTTTTCCCACCTAACTGAAGTTTTGTGTTTTTTCACCCACATCTTCTGAACCTCTGACCTCTAATCTTTGGTAATTGCTACAAGATTGGCTTTTTCATATGTAGCATTTGTCTTTTTTTTGTCTGGTTTATTTTACTTAATATAATGTCCTCTGGATTCCTGCCTGTTGTCACTAATGAAGGACTTTCTTCCTGATGACTAAGAGTACTATTGTCAGGGGAATTTAAAAGGGTTATGCATCAAGTGCAGGTGGGGGGTGTTTAGCATCAAGCCAAGTGCTGGGCACAGGACTGCTTCCTTCCATATGTCTTGCTGAAGAACCAGTCCTTCCTGCTGCTGTCTGAACACCAGACTCTGCACAAAGCACTACAGACCCAGGCCTTTAAAGCTTAAGCATATCTTCAAAGATATGCCATGACATCTCCAGTAACTTGATCCACTGTCTCAAACTGTCAGTGGGTCCTGCCCTCTCACCATCCTATTCCCAGCCCCTACGACCTTGCTTAGCTAGTGAAGAAAATCCCATTCTTGGTCCTAGGCCTTAGGAAATGGGCATGTGACAGCATAGGCAACTGGTTCTTTAAAGCACAATTTGAACCATGACTTCATGTAGCTGCTGAGGATCAAAATAGGATGGTCTCATCAGTTACGTGTTTGGCAAGTGAGCGTGTTTACAGTCATCAATTTAGTGGCCAAATATCAACATAAGGTAAAAGGATGGAGCTGCATGTGACTTGAGGCTGAGAGTGAGTCATGAGCCAGGTTGGGATGGCCCTCACCATTGGCCCAAGAAGTCCCCATCCATCCCAACCTGGCTCATGACTCACTAAAATGTTAAAAAACCCAAATGCCTCCTATTAAAAGTAATAAAAATGTTCAAAAAATACAAAAAAGGATTTAATACTTTCTTTGATAAATAGATTTGGATTTTCTAAATGAATAAAGAAATAATTAAAATAAAGGATCAAAATACGGATCAAGTATACATGTAAGAAATGAAAAACTCAACTTAATGAAAGAATTCACAAAAAGCTGTCATCAAATGACAACAGCTCAATTACTCAAAGACAAACAGTAAGCAAGAAGCAATTTTAAAATGAGAGACTTCCTCATGGCAGAGAGACATGTTTCTATGTTCCTATGCCACAGAGCCAAATCTCTATATAGCACAGCTGTTAGTAGAGTGACTGACTCAAAAGTGGCCTTGGTCCTCCATCCATTAGGTTCTGGCCAGAACCATTAATGGCACTATTTCTACAGAGTTCCAAGATAGAGATCTTGGCCAGGGAGAGCTGGGCTCCAGAAAGATAGGAAGGTAATGCATTGAGGCTCCTGCCTCTTACCAAAGGAAATTTGGACCTTCAGACTCAAGTAATGGTCGCTCTCTTAGACTCATACTCTTTCAAGCAGCATTTCCCACCTTCCTGATCTCTGCATTCCTAAAGCTGCTACAGAGTCCAAGATGAACCTTCCCACCTACCTAGATGTGAGAAGCAAGGGTGCACCTCATATGCTGGGGCCACCTCCTAACATACCCTCTTAAGTTAAAAATACACCTAACCTACTGAACACCATGGCCAGAACACTTAACAAACTTACAGCTGGGCAAACTAATTTATTTATATAAAACATTATATAACATTATAAATTTATAACATTATAGAACTTTATAACAAAGTGCTGCATGTCTCATTCAATTAATGGAGTTCTACAGTGAAGTAAAAAACAATGGTTTTTGAGAATGATGCTATCTTAAAAGGCTGAAAAGTCCTAAATTGAACCACTGGAAGCCATGGGTCATCTGTAAATACAAGACATAAAATGGTACAGCTTCCTATCTTCCTATTTTTGTTTAGACCACCCAGATATGGTCTCAGTTTATTGGATGAGTTGGAGGTATCTAACCCAAGGAGGCAGAAACCTTGTTAGAAATCGAGCAGTTCTGGCTGTTCTGTCACAAAACAGGAGTGAAGATATGCAATTTACAATTCTGGGTACTGGCTGGAAGGATGAACATAGGAACACGCCATAAATGAAAAGTAGCACAGAAATGTGACAGGTTGTTTCTATCACCCTAGTCCTTTTATTGTACCTCCTCAAAGTAGGCTCAGAAACTGGAAAAGGAAAAGACAAGGAGTGGCACAGAAGGGGCCTTGAAGGGCCAGGCAGGTTAGATGGCCAGTCCAGAAGATGCCATGTACAAAATGGACTTAAAGGAGAAATGACTGTGCATGTTCACTTGACTGAGTGTGCACTAGTGCAGGATAACAAGAGCATGTGTTGATGTGACAGAAGATACCTAGTATGTCCATGGCTTACTGTTTCATTCTTAAAGCACAGAGTGGAGTCAAAGTCCCATGGAATAGGAACACTCTGACCACTGTTGACGAACAATGCTTTGTGCTACTTCCCCAGTGGAGGAATTCACTAGGTTCACTGACATACATCCTCGCATCTTCTCTTATGCACCACAGCAAATAGGGTTAGAAAGGTAATAGAAAGGTTAGAAATAAAAAGGTTAGGGAAAAATAGGATTAGACCAGATCCACCTCAACTCAGGTCCTTCTCACTGAATTCTTTATTTGCTAAGGATCCCCTTGACCACCGGTCAACGAACTGTGAACTGCAAGCTAATCCTGCTCATAACCTACTTTGGTGAATGAAGTTTTATTGGCATATAGACATGCCAGTTCCTTTATATATTCTATACACCTTCATGCCACAAAAGCCAGCTGGGTAGTTGCAACCAAGACCACATAGCCTAAAAATCTTAAAATATTTACTACCTGGTCCTTCCCCCCAAATGCTGAAACCTGGTATATATTATAAGCTGTCTAATGACAGGGCTATGGATCATGGCCACTATTTTATCCATAGGGCATCCCATGGGGAATTACAGAGTGCACATTAAATATATAAGGAACAACTACATAAGCCCAAGAATGAGAAAGGTGCTGAGAAAGTCAAGGGACTAAACCCTGATAGCTTAAAAAGAATAAAAAGCTCATGGTCAATCTACCTAATTGATTGCTTATTGCAAGTCAATTTTGAAATATGAAGTCTAACTTTAAAAACAAATCTCCTGGGGCTGAGGAGATGGCTCACTGTGTCAACTGCTTGCTGCAAAAGCATGAGGACCTGAGTCTGGCTCTCCAGCACCCACACAAAAGCTGGGCATGGCAGTGTGCCCTTGTAACCCAGTGCTGGGGAGATGGAGACAGGAGGATCCCCACGGCTTGCTACATAAGTAGTCTAGCTGAATCAGTGAACTCTAAGTTCAGTGAGCCCCTGTCTCAAAAAGTAAAGTGGAGAGTGGCTGAGAAAGGCACCTAATGTTAACCTCTGGCTCCCATATGCACAAACGGGCACCTGCACACATGTGTCACATGTGTACACATGCCAAAGTATCTTCTGAAAGAAAACTATATTAAAATATTTGTCAGGAGCTAGGGGTATGGCTCAGTAGAAGAAAGTGTGTTTAATATATGCAAGCCTAATCTATAAGCACTTTATTCCTCTCAGACTCTTGAAATTTTAATAGTGCCTCCTTACTTTTCTTCCAAGTGAAGCATTCTTATCCTTCAGACCCAGTTAGGAACTGGTATGAATTTTAAAGACAATTAACACACTAAACTTACCTTTTCCAAAACAAACGATATTGGAATATCAGTGCCTTTGCTAAGCTACTCTCGCTGATAAAATTTTACTTAATTGTCTTATTTTGTAGTTCCGCAGGGTTCCTTTTGGCTAGACCATTTCTTTAGTGTCCCCAAGGACAATGAAATGCATATGAACTAGAAATCTATAAATAAAAGGAAGTATTAGAAATTAGTTGTCACAAGTATTGGAAATACTGACAGTGAATGAACAGTTATCACCAGCTGAAAAGATGGAGAAAGATTACAAATGGCAATTTCACAAAGAAAATGTAAATAAACAACTGAAAAAAGTCTTTCTTAGAAGATGACAAAGATGCAAGATAAAGATAATTCACCAAACTGACTTCTTGATTGACACCCTGTGAGCCTGGACTCTGAGGAGCTGAGCCAGGGGTCCCCAGGTAAGCTGCAGGGGCAGGGTCACATTGGCACAGGAATGGTGTATACCTTGGACAAAAGCCACAGAGGCTTAGTTTTCCAAATAGACCTTAATGGCCTGGTAATGTGCAAAGTAGTTTACTTAGCATTTTGCCTAAAGGAATGAATGAATTACATTCTCCTAGTTACTATGTTACATGATGTAAATTATCTTTCAACAAATCCCAAGGGTGGGCAGCATCTTAAGATGGGAAGTTCATGCCACGAAAATCAAAGTGCATCCATGGAATCCTCAGGATGACAGGGTTAGTGGGTAGGAGACAAATGTAGTTGGAAAACTACATCAACTCAACACTGAAGATCACATCTAATCTTATACGATTGTTCTGCTCAGTCTTTGTAAATAGTATTCCTCGCAGATAGAAGCAACACAGTAAATTTCATTTTTTTTTTCTTTTCTCCTTTCCCCTGTTAAAGAAGGAGGGAAAACCACTGAAGGGAAGCCTCATGCATGGCAGAGCTGGATGGACGTGTTGAGAGCTACTCTGGTACATCAGAATAAATGCATCAATGAGCCAAAAATTTGTAATAATTACCCAAAATGTGTTTATTAAGCAATTTATGGCTCAGGGTGCTCATCAGACATTGTTCAAGGGATTTTATTGTTACAGACTGAAGAGTACAAGATAGCACCAAAGGCAACTCGGATAGACACAACTGAGATTAGACAACTTTCACATACCCTGTATCCCACCACTCAGAATGAAGTCATGAGGAAAAGGTTCAGATAGTTCAACATATCATGTAAAGACTGTTTCCTCTTTTAAAAAGTTCAATCTCATCTAGCAGCAAAGAATTTTTATAAACATATCACTTTAAGTATGTAGGGTTTTCAAAACTTCATCTTCCCTGTTCAGAGAATAAGAATATCTTCTGGGTAGCCATGTCTGAGGGCTGTCTGCACCTCAGTCAATAAGCAATTTCCCTTGAAGACATTAATTCCATTATCGTCCCAATCTAGAGACAGCATTTGGCAAACAGGACATAAACTGAAGTGGAGGAGACTGGCTTGACCTTGGAGCAAGGCCTTCTCATGATGTGAAAAAACAATCCAGGACTCAGGAATATCTGGGCCTACTTAAGATTTTAACTTTTCTTTTTCCTTTAAAGCATATCATTTTGCTCCAAAAATAAGGATAATTGATATATAACTCATTAAGCAGACTTAAGAATAAAGCAGTTTGCTAGTTAGTATCACCTGAACTCAAAGGCTAAACAGAAATTTCAAGTAATTGGAGAAACTGCATTCTTCTAAAATAACAGCAGTCTTATTACCAGCTCCTGTTGTACTAACTCAAGCCCTAGGACCAAAAATGTTCCATGACTCAGCTTTATTTGAAAGTGAATAAACTCATCACATTATAGACCTGTAGTTATAATGTGATGAATCAAGAAAGCAAAGCGATCTATTACATTATGCAAAAATAGAAATCCCTTCTGGAAAATACTTTTCTGAGCGCTCCAGAGTTGACCTAAACAAGGAGCAAGTGATCCGCATGGGAGTCAGTGCTAAGCAGATCCTCCAGGCAGCGTTCAAACCAGAAAGCGCTTCACTTCCTTCCCAAGAACATCTCTCCTGCCAGGATGGCTGGCTCTGAAGGATGCACCTCACAGCTTCCCTGGCAGAAACAGGGATGAATCCAACCAACAGCCAGCCAGGCATTCTCCAGATCACACTTTTCAACCTGGTCAACAGTGACATTACCAAAGATTTTCGTAAGTCAAATTGGGCCACAATACTGCTTTTTTTTTGTCTCTGCAAGGAGACAAGGTAGAGCTCAATGCCCAGTCCCAAATGCAGCAGAAGTTAGATGCTAGATGGAGTCTGTACCTACCGGATCCCTCCTCCCTAACCAGACACAAGGGGAGAGGACCCCTCCAGCATGGCAGCTGGCACTGCTGCTCCTCGGCAAGGACAAGAATTACTGACTGGGAGCTGCATTCTACAAAGTTTGTGCTTCTGGAAAACTCTTCAGCCTCACAACAGAGACTACTGAAGAGATGATAGGGATGGGAGTCTGCAAGGCAAAGGCCCCATGGAGGGAGGAGCCCAAAGGACCAGGGAGCCAGAGCAGAGCGCTTGGATGCACATGCAGGCGTCACACAGACAGAGCACTCCAGCGGTAAGTGACATAGGCCAGCACTACAAAGAGAACATGGACAAGACAGAAGCCTAGGAGGTCCCTGGAGCGGAGGGCAGAAGTTGGTTGTGGGGGGTTCTCCCCGAGGGCCAGCAGAGTGTCAACAGTCTTTCGAATGTGACGAAAATCCAACTGCAGGATGTCATACGGAGAGCAGAGATCGGCCTATTCCAGGGCAGCCATTAGAACAGAAAGAGACAGTGCATACAATTAAAAATTCACACAAGAACAGCTGGGAAGAAGCAGACATTCTCCGTTCCTAGCAAACGACAGGAATAAACCCTTATTTCAAGTAAGTTAAAGACCCTCTCCACTAGGAGATTTTCAGTTCATTAGAAAAGCAGAATACCCAGTGTGTCTTATCAAGTAGGAAAAAGAAACCCCATGCCCATGTTGCATCATGGAGGAATAGCAATAGCATGCTCTGGATTTATACATCCTCCTGACATTCCAACACTAATGTTCTAGAGGTACCCAAGTGCTCACCAATGGTGTAAGAGCATTTTATTTATGACAACTACCACTTACTCTTTACTAAAGAAAATAATTTTAAATTGAATTCTTGCTCCTCTTAAGCACTCTTTTTATTTATTTATTTTTTTAAGCCCAGGCTGGCCTCAAACCCAAGATCCTCTTGCCTTAGCTTCCAAGTGCTGTGATTACAAGCACAGCAATAAATCTCTCATCCTCATTTATATAAGCTGCCTATTTTTCTCTGAAAGTGAACGTACACATATAATTTATTCAAATTTTAGGAATTTTAACTATGGAAGGTGTTAGTTCTACTTTATTCTTCCATGTGTCAAAAAGTACATTAAATCTCGTGTTGTTGTTTTTTTGCAAGTATTCATTAAACAATGTTGTAGAAGAAGCCTCTGTGATGTATACTCAGAAAAGAACAAGATAATATATGGTTATTATCTACATTCCTCCACCATAGCTCAAGTGTGGAGAGGTGACTGGGCCTCTGTTTTAGCTCTTGGACAGAATGTAAGTGCAGAAATTAGATGTCTGGTCTTCTGAACTGACCTTTGACCTTTCCACACTTGAGCTGGAAGCAGTTTGCATACACAGTGAATCTCTGAATCCAGATTTTGAGCTGTGGATCTTGAAATTAAAAATGACTGTAAATGATGTCAGTAAGAAAGAAAAGTTGTAGTTTTGCTTTCAACTTAAAGATTGAAAATACTTGTGACACATTTCACAAATACAACTGTATTTTAAATTAGGCAAAGTATTATATATATATATATGTGTGTGTGTGTGTATACACACACACACACATATATATATATATCCCATACTTTTCTACAAAACTGATCTTTTATTCTAGTCTCCTTGCTAAGGAGATCAATCTCAAATCAAAGGCAATTCTGAGTTTTGGTGCTTGTCTTGCTTTATCCTCTAAAGGGTAACTAATGCCCTTGGGTAAGCAGGAATACTATAATATTGAAGATAAAAAGCATTCAAGTTTTCATGAAGGTGGAGATACTCTTAAGAAAAGATATTTTAAGAACAAAGAAATATTAACTCTATTCAAATCTTGCAAATCTTCTCAATGGATCTGAAAGAGTTCTCCCATGAACAGAAATAGCCACACATAAAATGGATCTTACTGGGAGACAAGTTCTTGTCAAGGAATAATGGATGGGAAAACATTTCTTTCCAACAGAAGAAAAGTTTTCTATTGCAAGAACTTTCTATTGTAATGCTGACTTTACCACTAATGTCTGAGGAAGACAGACCTAAGACAGAAGGTTTATACACAAACCAAAATGTGATTTTTCATAAAGTGGTATTTTCATGTTAAAAGCAAATCATGATGCCAGGTTTGGTGGGGCACGCCTGTAATTCCAACACTTGGGAGGCTGACACAGGGATATTGAGAGTTTGAGGACAGCCATTGTTAACTAGTAAAACTCTGTCCAAAATAAACAAATAATTTAAAAATCAAGTTATTTTATCTTCCATGAGTATTTTCAGCCATCTCAGAACACAATGGAGCATTTCTCCCTGGGAGCACCATCAAAGGACAGGGAGGCAGAACACCTCTTTAGTTTCCAGAGCACTTGTTTGGTGTGGTGGGCACACTCGGATCCATTCTCAGGGAGGTAGAAAATACAGACCATTCTCACAGAGGAAACAGTTTCATCAGTCACAGAAGTAAGCTGGGCTTCATTAAAGCAGGCAAGGATATAGCAGCTTAAATCAAATCCTGGCTCTAAGAAAAATGAGTGAGTCTCAGCCAGGTTCATAGGCAAAAATTGGGAACATGATTTATGTGGGGAATGTGGGCTACTGTGGCCAGTCTAGAACTGGTCTCTGACTTAACTCACACACCACAAAGCCAACAACCATCAGCTCCAGCCCCAAGAAGTAAGGCAATGATACTAACCATGCTGGAAATTCTTGAGGGAACTTAGGGATTTCTGACCTGTTATGTTTTCCCAAAATTAGACTTAATGAGAGGGAATTTGAGATTATAATACTTTACTTCTTTCTGAAAATTAAATTAGAAAATAGTAAAAAAGAAGAGAATGTAAAGAGGCAAAATGTTGCCATGTATTTACAGAGCATTTGTAAAACAATTTCTTTACTCTGAAATCTTCATAGGCAAATGTGCATGTTATTTCCCATTTTAGGGAACAGAAGTCCCAATCAGCAGAGGCTAGGTAATTACCACAGAGTGAACACAAGGATATGACTGAAATTGCTATTGAGGACTGATGATTCCCCAAACACTGTCGATTAACAAACAGAATGCACACAAATCTGCCAACAAGGCTAGCTTTTGTTTTTAATAGAAATTATGGGTGTCGGGCAGCTTAAATTCTTTTTGTTTTAAAGAGTAATTTTATTAGATTACATTTTTGTACAAAATAATGTATTTTACTATGATATTTTCATAAATATATTTTAGTAATATTTACCCTTCCAGCTAGTCCCTTCCCCCCCTAAGAACCCCCTTCTTCTTTCATGAATTTGATTCCACATATGAAAGAAAACATGCAATATTTGTCATTCTGAGCCTGGCTTACTTTGTTCAATACAATAATCTCCAGTTTCATCCATTTTTCTGCAAAGGATGTGATTTCATTTTTCTTTACTGACAAATAAAAATTCTACTGTGTATGTAGTCCACATTTTCTTTATTCATCTAGAATAACAATGGAATTGCTTCTTCTCTTTCTATTTTATGGGATAGTTTGAGAAACATTGGCGTCATAGTCTAAAATCTAAGAATTAAACATATCTAGGAAGAAGTTATATTTAGAAATTTAGAATATATTTATCTAAACATTTAAAATTTTTTTTTTTCATTTTTTGGTTTTTCAAGGTAGGGTCTCACTCTAGCCCAGGCTGACCTGGAATTCACTATGTAATCTCAGGGTGGCCTAGAACTCATGGCGATCCTCCTACCTTTGCTTCCCGAATGCTGGGATTAAAGGTGTGCGCCACCACGCCCGGCTAAACATTTAATTTTTAAAAGTCAGTATATTTATAAAGTATTTTAATTGAAAACATCACAGCACAGAGATGCTTATAATCACTTGGAAATTTTAAGGCCCAATTTAGTGACAAGGTTTAATCTGAGAGGGAGAGGTGAAAGCTGAGTCAAGAGTTCTAGTTCTCTCCATATGTTTGACAGAAAAGTGCCAGTGTGATGAACTTAAAATGTAACAGTAATATTTTCAAGCAAACTATAGTAGATAGTAATTTAAAAGTTCATATAGATGCTACTGCTGGATGGTGGGACCTTGACTGTCAGCCATGCACGCAGAAAGGCCACAGGCTACTAAGCAGTGAGCAGGAAGCATGCCCTTGGGAAAGGATGATTACATGAAGAATAAATGCACACCGTGTATAAAAGATGAACTGATTTTCCATGCTAGAGATGGGCTCTATCAGTAATGTAAGAATTCATCAATTGGCCCAATAACAAACCTGTTAGTTTGCATCTTTGGTTATTCAACTTCAGAATTAACCAATATAAATACAAACGTCAAACAAATATTACAACAAAACTCTGACTTCGACTCTAAAGGGATTGGTTATAATTTAAATTGGCAGTAAAGCCACTGATTTGTGTGTGGGGAGGGTAAGATATAAGCTCAAAAATAATAAGAAACTCATTTCTTCTGAAAACAAAACAATGGCTTCAAGTTGTACACTGCCTGTCAATCATAAACATAAATTACACATGTACAATTTCAGAAACCTTCACAAGTTTAAAATATGAAAGTTATTACTTATTTTCAAGTAGAAAATCTCATTACAAAACACAAAAGTGGGGCTGGAGAGATGGCTCAGCAGTTAAGGTGCTTGCCTGCAAAACCTAATGGCCTGAGTTCGATAACCCAGTACCACATAAAGGCAGACCAACAAAAGGAGTGCATGCATCTGGAGTTCATTTGCAGTGGCTAGAGGCCCTGGCATGCCCATTCTGTCTGTCTGTCTCTTTTTGCAAACAAATAAAAATATTTTTTAAAAACCACAAAAGTGCAAGTATGAAAAGTACTGAAACTGGAAAAACTAGAACACAATTATGTGTATAAAAGCGCAATGAATGTAACTTAGAAGTTCATTTTTAACTCCAGTTGGTGCAGAAACTAACATACTCTGAAAGGCCTATCCTTGCAAACATGGAGTGAAAACCCGCAGCCACTCGTCACCCTGAAGGGCCTGGGCTGCCATGGTGTTTACATCACTGCACCACTGCTTAGGCTTCTCTCAGTAACTACTGAGGGGAAGGGCTGAACTTCTACAAAACAAGTACATGTCTGCTCCAAGCTTCGGCCCCTCCCCACATACCTAAACAGCAACCTTCTTAAGCTAAGGATCACAAGAAATCCTAGAGAGTTCTAGACCAGGGATACTTATTTAAAATTAGAAAGATTTCCTCAGTGAACTAATATTTACAGTCTAATACTTTTGATACTTCATAAATCAGATATTTCTTGTGACCAGAGAGAATACAATAAGATACCTAAGAGAACACAGACAGGATTCCTAAAATAGCCCTACAATTGGGCTGACAGCCAAAAGTGAACCTGCAATATACAAGTTGGAGGTGAGGAAGGAACAAACTGACCCAAAAGTGGCCCAAGGCTTAACCAGAATCGAATACAAAGAATCTATCATGAAAATTTAGGAGCCCATCAAGATCTGTCCTCAAGACCAAGGTGAAGCTTTCACTTAGGTCAAAGATGGATATTCTATTTGACCACCTGCATCAGCCTCAACAAGGGTACAGCTATTAATTCACAGGACCTACAAACTAACCCACCGAGGAAGCCATTCCAGAACCACTCTTTCCCACCCTTCTGTAACAAGTGGCTTTACATTCCACTGGAGGACAGGCTCACCCACATCCTCTACTGTTTATTCAGTAAGTTAAAGTACGCTTACCACATCCTACATGGGCATACTTGCTGACTAGTCAGCAGACCACAGCCTGGTTCTGTGGCTCCAGCCACTGAATCATGTGTAAATGTTTCATGAACACTGACAGACCAACCCTCGGGCCAGGATTGGAGGATGTGCTCACAGGGACTTCTAAAAAATATAATAAACTGTAACAAGTGGAATGATTTAAAAATTGCTTCCATTTCATCAGCTACTGTATCTATTCCTATGAACCTCACAACATTACAAAAACTGCTGACCCTGACTTTCAAATGATGATCCTACCACAAAAGACTACAAACAGTGTCTTAGAGCACAGCTGCAACCTTTTAGTCTCTACAGGACAGGTCACCAGAAATTCAGCTTATAAAATGCTGAACGCAAGATTTCTGTAGCTTGTGTGTGTGAAAGTAAGTTATGGTTAGAGAAGAAAATAGAAAATGCTTACAACCTAGAATTAACTATGGTTTGTTACTCAAACATTAAGTCTGATGAAGGAGGGAGAAAGTCATGAGGCAAATCCCATGTCTTTTGTAGCAGTAGTATTTTTAAATGTTTCATTAAAGTCGAACTCATCAAAAAATGAGTTTCTGCAAGTATTTCTGTCTTGTTAGAGTAATCAATAGATAGATTGGCCACAGGTACATTCAAAGATAAAATTTCTTGAGATGGGAAAAGAAAGGAGGAGGCTCTGACCCACAATTTCATTTAATCTCCCTGAATGAAACCTTGCCTTAAGCCGTCTGTTTTGAGCAAGCAGGATGTCTTGCCAATTACCTTCCAATTGGGAATTTCTAGCTTTCCATTAGAATATGCCATCCTTGCTTCAACATTTTAACTAAAAATGAGTTTAACAATAAACAAAGTTAACCCTAAAATGCTACTGGATTATCCGTGTGTGTGTGTGTGTGTGTGTGTGTGTGTGTGTGTGTACACATAAACACAGAAAACTTGAAAATCATTTTAAAATTTAAAAATGTAGAGTTAAGTACAACATTGGCAGAGAGGTCATATACTTTCTCTCTTTGAACCTTCTTTGGAATTATGAGTTGCCTATGAGTGTTAGAGTGACTATCACAGGGCATAATGATAAATTCTGCTCTGAAGTTTTAATGGGTATTTCATTCTAATCTTTATTCACTGGAATAAATTTACTTTAGGATAAATTAGGATAAAGTTACCAATCTTTATCCACTGGAAATGGGTAAAGGCATTCTGATTTCAAATTGTATCAGTGTAAGCCAAGAAACAATGATGACTTTAAAATAAACATGGGGTTAGGAAATAACTCACTGTTGCTTTCTAGCTCAGACCCAAATAATTTATCACCTGACACTTGGCATGAAAGAGTTCTGATTCACACATAAGAACTCCTACTAGCCCATGACAGAATCAAATTATTAGCAAAGTTGTATTTTCACATATATGTGAAGCCAAGAATGTATATGAAATATTAAAATGTGCACATTCAATACAGACACAGATTCACACTGCTGAAAGCAAAACTTGTCACAACAGATTTTATCTATTTTATAGATTTAGACTCTTTCAATTTCTTTCTTTTATTTTTATTTATTTGTTATGTGCAATGCATGAATGTGGTGTGTGCTCCTGTATGTGCCCTTGCACAGCCTCATGTGCTTGCCCTGGATGGCCAGAGCAGAATGTAAGGGGTCCTCCTCTATTACTCTTCCACCAGCTCTTATTTGAGCCAGAGTCTCTTATTGTCACTATGACTTGCTTTTTATTGGGAATTTGGGGGATTCCCAGGTGTTTGCTTCCCTTTGCAAGACTCACTTTGCAGGTGTGCATGGCTACATCCAACTATTTATGTGGAACCTGGTGATTTGAACTTGGGCAGTTTCAAGCTCCCCCTCCCCCCATGCTTGTGCAGAACAGTTAACTGCTAAGCTATCTCTCCAGCTCAGTTTCTCTTCTTCGACACAGCTCTGGCTTAAGAGGCTTTGATGATGTTCTTTTTTTTCCCCTCATATAACATTACAATCCTACCTCTAATCCCCCACCAAGGTAAAATAAGGATGGAGGGAGAAGGAAGTTAAAGAGAGGAAAGAAGGCAAGAAGAAAGGGAAGGAGAAGAGACTTTATGAACTTCAACAACCAGTGTGTGGAGTTGTACTGAAGTGAAATACTTTCATATACTCAAAGAGCATCTCATGAGAGATTTTTTTAAGTTGCTTTATCCCTGGGTCATTGGGGAACAGGAAGCCATTAGAAATAGAATTTCTAGAAATTTCTGCTTATTATTATAATGAGAACTTGTCAGCTTATATGGCTATCCCTCATTTCTGAAATCAGGTTATGTTTTTAAAAGCCTCAGAATCAAACATGCCTAAGGATGAGTCTGGGGCTAAGCCTGGGAGATGAAGAAAGTAACAAACTGTAAAATCAGGCAGGCTATAGAGAATTTCTAATTGGGCCTACACTGACTAAAGGATAAAATAAAAATATAAAAACTATTTTTATTAAATAATAATAAGTATAAAATTTCAATGTTGATTATTTTGATGCAATATTCAAAAATCAATTACTAGGCAAGTGTATGTTTGCTTAATAGCTTGGGATAAGGAAACCACCTGTTCTAATCAGCCCCAGACAGGTCCACAGAGCCTGATTGTGTGCAACTGCAGCAATTTCTGCTCTCAAAGATGTTACTGACTCTCGTTGATTAGCTGATTATTTTTAAGTCTGGATTTCATTTATTTCAAAACATTTAAGAAATTATTTTCCCTTTTCCCTCAGAACTGAATATACTGTGACAAGCACTTTAACTTCACTGCAATAGATCAAAAACTTAAAATTTAAATAATTTTTTGAAGATTATTCTTTGAAAAAGTTAGACACTAAAAAGATATAAAAAGCCTTACATTTCTGCAATGGTTCAAACACATAGATTGAATTTTTTTTATTTTTATTTTTTATCAAAACATTGTTATTTGAACTAAGGCTGATGTTACCTCTGGTACTCCTAGTTTTCGGCATGCTTCCAAGAAGTTTTCCACGTTTCTTCTGCATTTGGCCATGCTAAGTTTGGGCTATGAATGCAAACATACAGAAATAATTTATTATTAAAATAAAAAATTATCCAGAAACAACCATCTAGAGATAAAAACTTAATACTGTGAGGTATATTCTTCTAGACATTGTATGTGTACACACACAGAGAGATACATATACAGGTAGGTACACAGGTGTGTATACAGATATATAAGGATATACTTTTTATATGCTGATATATATTTGTACAAAGTTTCCTGTTTAAATATATAGATATATGTATCTGTCATTGCACTAACACACACAAATATATATACACACAGTTTTTATGGGATCATACTGTTGGGTAACCTACTTTAGTTCACCAAAATATACACCATAGACATGACCTTTCCCCAACAATGAACATATATTGATAGGAAGTGTTTAATTTCACTAGGCTAATTGTGTCATCACAAAGCAATTTTTAAAAAAGATTTTATTTTTATTTATTTATTTATTTGAGACAGAGAGAGGAAAAGGGAGAGGGAGAGGGAGAGGGAGGGAGGGAGGGAGAGAGAAAGAGAGAGAGAGAGAGGGAGAGAATAGGCACACCAGGGCCTCTAGCCACTGCATACAAACTCCAAATGCATGTGCCATCATGTGTATCTGGCTTATGTGGGATCTGGAGAATTGAATCTGGGTCCCTAAGCTTCACAGGCATGCGCCTTAACCACTAAGCCATTTCATAAGCCCACAAAGCACAACTTAATCAGATGA
Source organism: Orientallactaga sibirica (assembly GCA_036365145.1). Lineage (NCBI taxonomy): Eukaryota > Metazoa > Chordata > Mammalia > Rodentia > Dipodidae > Orientallactaga > Orientallactaga sibirica. Next base: position 5,084,523 of record JAEOAD010002517.1, read on the forward strand.
GGTAAACTCAAAGCAATGCAAATAGAGGACACTCAAGTCTTAACCCAAAGCTTCTCACAATTACATAGACATTCCTTTCACATTACTTTTAAAGGTGTAGGATGGATAACAGGTTGTTTAATTGACATACATTCATTTTTGTATAGTAATTTTTAACTACTTTCTAGCTAAATTTTAATATTCCACCTAGTAAGGAAATCCAGAAGTATGGCTCACCCAAATTCTTGAATGGAAAACCACCAATACTTTATAAAACACGACCAACTAACAAAGTGGCAAAGTGAGCAAGTGAGAGACGTATTTCATCTCGTATTTCATCTCCTAGGGGCACAAGCCAACCATCCCTCAATTCTAAATGTGCCAAGTATTTATTAAAAACATTGAAAAAGACACTCTTCCACTCCTACAAAATAAAGAAGTATCGCTAAGTGAAACAACTTAGTTTAGAGGCTAACTCCCCATGTTGGCTAGAGGGAAAGTCCCACCCTTTCACAGGAGTCACATAAAGATCTGGCAAGCAGCTGCTAGAATGCTTATCCATTATCTTTCTTTATCTACATATGGTTGAGAAGCTCTGTTCCAAAACTTCAACAATACTGTACATCATTCAATCTTTAGACGATTCTGGGTTTAGATAGAAAATACATTTAAAGCTACATAAGAAACGCTCCCCTGAGAGGGGCCTATTTGAAAACACTCTACAATCTTGTATGATAAAATACATACTGAGAGGCTGAGGAAACAGCTCAGCTGGAAAGAGCACTCGATGCATAAGCATATGGATCTGGATTTGGACAGGGCTTAGATAGCCTGCATTGGATTCCTAGCACCCAGGTAAAAAGCTACAGATGCCTGTATCCCCAGTCCTGTGGGAGGCAGAGTCAGAAGAATTGCTAGGTCTCTTTTTCTCTTTGGTCAGCCAGTCTGACCAAAAATCACAGTTCCAGGTTTAGTAAGAGTCCACGTCAAGAACACAACATGGAAGAACAAATGAGACTGTCTGACATTCTCCTCTAGCCTATGACTGCATGTGCTTGGGGGAGTGCATCAGTGCATACACATGTTCATACACTGTACACATCTGCCAAGAAATACATCCTGAGTAACTAAATTAGAACTCTTAGAACCATAAGAATTTACTGTTACAGCACAATTGGTACAAGGAGTCTGGGAATTTCATATACAGGTAGGTCCATTGTGAGGACTGATAGTAAGAAGTTCCTGGTTAAGTGGAAATACTCTTCCAAAATGTGGAGAATTTTTAGACATTGATTTGGAAATAACTATAACTGAATTTTATAGGAAAAAGAAGAAAAGCCAGTTTTAAGGGGTCAAAGATAGTCTATGTCCCAGAAAGAGTATAACACAAGAGAATGGGGAGCCAATGGTCCTCAAGACTGGAAGAGTTGTGGGGTCAGGGTACAGGCAGCATAGGTGCAAGTGTTACAGTTAAAGCAGGGCATGGGCAGCATGGGTACAGGTGGTATGGTTGCAGGACACTGAGAGGCAGCACAGACACAAATGGTATGGTTAAAGCAGGTTGTAGGAGTTCAAAGGTGCAGGTGGTATGGTTACAGCAGGGTGCATGAGGGCACAGGTAGAGGTGGTTACAGCAGGGTTGCAGGAGTTCAAAGGCACAGATGGTATGGTTACAGCAGGATGCTGGAGTGCACAGGCACAGGTGGTATGATTACAGGAGGGTGCAGGAGAGTGCAGGTAGTATGGTTACATTAGGGCAGATGCATCAAAACTAGCTTCAAGAAGTTCAGTAAAGAGTTGTGACAAGTGAACATTTAGTAAAAAAAACTCCTTCTAAATAGGACAGCAATAATATATAACACAATGACACAGGCTGAAATATGCTACCATTAGGAAAATGAATATTTAGGAGGGATGTCAATGACACAAAGGAAATTGAGGCTTTCATGAAGTTTAAATGCTACTAACTAGCATATATGAAAAGCTAGTAATTAACAAAGATACAGAGAATATCAGCGATAAAAGGATCAAAGCTCAGCCTGTACAAGTTGTCTCTGAATGACAAGTACAGGACTACGTTTATTTCCCATTTCTTCCTCCATTTTCTCCAAGGAGGCGCTATTACCCACTACTTTAAATATTTACTGCATTTTATGCATATTACCCATATTATTTAATTTTAAAATATTTACTACCCCTGACGAAAAAAGTTAAACCAAACAGATTTCTTTTAAATACATTATTTTTCCTGAAAAATAATAAACAAAATATATGGGCTCATGATTCTTAGGGTCCTCTAACACACTGAAAAATGATAGTGTACGTTACAGTGGGGAAATAATCAAGTGGGAATTTGGCATGTAATTCAGATAACGTTTTAAGGCAGATTGGAATTCAGCTGTAGAAGATACTGAAGAACTTTTCAGTGTGCTATTTACTGGTAGGAATTTACTGTCCTACATTAAAGCAGCTAGAGGAAGATTTGAAAGAAGCCTAACTGATGTCTGGCTTACCATGTTTCTGGGGAACAGAAAGGAGGGGAGAGAGAAAGAAAGGAGGGGTAGTCAGATATTTTTAGAGAAAAACTACATTCCATATTATAGAAAAGGAATGGCTGAAATGAGATAGCTAATTTTTTTTTGCTGCCAAGGAAACAAAAGGATGAACAATGCCATCCTGAGGCCTCCTGGGAAGGAAAGGTGAAGGAAGGGGTAGCTGTGCATAGTCACCTAACACACTGATTACACAGTGTGAGCTATTTCTTCAAATCAATGGCTGATTTTGAAAATCTCCTATATATAAATATGGGTGATAGGCATGGCTCACTTTTACATGTACCTCCTGTCTATTACCTCATTCATGTATACTGCCTATTATCTCCCTTACGTGTACCAATAGTTTTCCACCTCTCATCCTCAGAAGAACAGGCTTTCACAGAGCAGAGCACATCAAGTTAAAGAGAGGACAAACATGTCCAAAGCTCTGGAATTTTAATCTAACCTTACATTCTTAGCCCCTAAGCTCTTCTAGTTACCCTAACACATAACAAAACTGAGTAGAATCCTTTCTTGTCTGTTTGTCTAAACTCAGTGTGGGCTTCAAAGACAAGCCTTTCTTTGATTCCTCCATGGCAAGACCAAAAACTAGCTCTGTAGCTTTCTCTGGCCTCTCCTATATTCTATCACGTCTAGGACAATGGTCAGGGTTGGGGGGTAGCTCAGCAGAGAGCACTTGCTTAGCAGGCAAGGGCCCTGAGTGTTTTGATTTCTGGCAAAAGGGGGGTGGTGGTGGAGATAGAAATGGAGAGAGGGATGAAGACAGGGATAAACTAGTTGACTGATTCTGGCTTGACGGGCTATTAATGACATTTCTCACAAATCACCCCATAGATTACTCCTCTCTACAGGCTATTCTAAATACCCAATGATGAATAAAGAAGAGAGACTCCATCCAGGCAAGGTGGCTCACATCTGTAACCCTACAGCTGGGAAAGTTGAGGCAGGAGGATCACAAATTCAAGGTCAGTTTGAGTTATGTATAAGTGCATAGTGAATAGTAAGCCCTTACTGAGAAAGATAGAAAGGAAAGGAATGAAAGAGATTCTATTCAGGAAAAGCTACTAACAAAACTGATTTTCCTAAAAAGACATCTCACTTCTGTCAGAGACATGACTCTTCATGGTAGTGATATGCTTAAGATTAGCATACCAATAATTTCTTTAAAGTAGGCATTAGAAATAAAGATGTCATCTGTCATTAAATGCCTGCCTATGTTTAGATAATCTCCCTTACAGTGAAAATGCCATTTCTTCAGAGCCCTTCTTTTACTTTTTGCTTCCAGTTGTTTGGGGACTAGCAGAAAGGGTGGGAACAAGCTCCTAGAGACTCTATTGTCCTTCTTCAATGACAACTTGGTCAAAAAGTTAATTTCCTTTTATATGGTATTTACTTACAACAGCAGGGGAAGGGACGTGGATGCTGGCAACGGACCGGGGGCGGATGTGATTGGCCAGGTGGCAGAGCACCACACCATCCATGAGTGCGGCCCCCAGGTCTTCGTGCAGGGTCACTTTCAGCCTCGCTTCGATGCTCTGCAGGAAATCAGAAGGCAGTGAAGCAACCCTTAGCTGAACATGCTTATAAGTATTTTATAAACAGGCAGTAACTTCAGTATGGGGACAAGGATGAGAATGTCTGGAAAACACTGGTGTTAGACAAACAAAGTTGAAAAAATGTCTTAACGGTTAAGGTGTTTGCCTGAAAAGCCAAAGGACCAAATGCACATGGTGGCGCACACATCTGGAGTTTGTTTGCAGGGGCTGGAGACCATGGTGTACCCATTCTCTCTATCTCTTTTTCTGCCTCTCTCTCTCTCTCTCAAATAAATAAATAAAATATTTTAAAAAACTCCTCTGCCTAAAGAGAGACTCAATTGCAGTGAAATAATAGAAATAAAGAAATCATTCTTGTTTTGTTTTGTTTTGTTTTGTTTTGTTTTGAGACATGGTCTAATATTCTCCAGGCTACTTTCAAACTTTGTTAGCTTTGAATGACCTTGAACTCCTGATTCTCCTGCTTCACAATCTGGGTGGGGATTACAGTAGTATACCATCACGCTTGGCTTAGAATCAACTGTTGAATTCAGTATTTTCTCAGCCTTGTCTATGAGACTATAAAAATGGAATGAATTGATAAATAAAAAACAAACCTGATTGGCCTGACTGTCTAAATGTGGTGGAAGGAGGTTAAGAGAAGCTTTTCTCTTAAACTGTGCTTGTGGGAGGAATAGGGAGATACATATCTACTTCGTCCTCTTGGAAAGGCAAGTTCCAAAATCAACTTTAAACCCTGAATAGAAGTGTCAGCCTTGTAGCAGAAGCTCTTTTTAACTGGACAACAGCTATGAAAGAATGGCTTATAATTTGCAATAAGTAAAAATGTAAACAACAGGGGAATATAAATCCCTTTCAGAACTGTCTTATGTGTAGACCCCTAATGTTAAAATAATTTTATTTATTTATATGTACATGTATGTGTTTATGTGTATGTACATGTATGGGTATGCTAGAGTCTTTAGCTGCTGCAAATGAATGCCCATCTGGCTTTACAAGGTTGGCTAGGGAACTGAACCCTGGCCAGCAGGCTTTCTAAAAAGTGCCAGTAATCATCTTCCCATTGCCAGGACTCAGAATTATTTTTATTTATTTTATTCTTTTTATCTTGAGAGAAAGAAAAAGAGGCAAAGAGAAAGAGAGAATGGGTGTGCCAGGACCTTCAGTCTGCGGTGAACAAACTCGACATGTGTGCCCTCCCCTTGTGGCACATGTGCAACATTGCATGCTTGCATCATTGTGCATCTGGCTATGTGGGACCTGGAGATTTGAACATAAGTTCTTAGGCTTCGCAGGCAAGCGCTTTAACTGCTAAGCCCTGGACCCAGAATTTTTTAAGACAGTCTTCCAGTTTCTAATTTTACTTCATTAAATGAAAATATGTATTACCAATATGATTCACGTTTAAAATAAAATATAAGATAACACTTTTTGGCTGGTGGTGGAGGTGCAGGTCTTTAATCCCAACACTAGGAAGGCAGAGGTAGGAGGACTGCTGTGAGTTTGAGGCCAACCTGAGACTACAGAGTAAGTTCCAGGTCTCCAGGTCAGCCTGAGTTAGAGTAAGACTCTACCTCAAAATAAACAAAAAAGGCATCACCTCTTGAGAGGCATATCATAACTTCCAATCTTATTTTCATGGGTGCTAGGAAGTTTGCTGTTCAAGTTCACATCCACATATGCAGGGCAAATGAGTCTGACTTCCCCCAGTGGTGCTTGCTGAATCAGATATGAAATAATTTTAGCAATTCTTTCCTCCTAACAACCTGTTACAACATTTACAGAGTATTAAATATAATAATGAAGATGATGACCTATACTTTAATTTAACTTATTTTTTTGCTCTTTTGTATAATTTGTTGCTATGTGCAATTGTATTATTTCTTTGCTTTTTTTTTTTTAATTATCTCTTCCCAATAGACTATATGCTTCACAACTGCAAGGACCTTCATGTTCTTCCTATCTCAATCACCTAGAGTACTGTTTGGTGCAAAGTGGAACTCAATAAACATATTAGAGAATGGAGAAGATTTAACCTAAAAGGTCTGTCCTCCAAGAAGCTCCATATCCTCCAGGAGGACACAGTGTGGCACCTCTCTCTGAGTGTGAAGGACATGTATGCTGCCTTTGTCAACTGATATCAGTGTCTTCTTCTCGGTGATGGAAACTTGGACTGTTGCTTCTTACACTCATGCACAATCTTCCAATCTAGACACAGACAACAAGGGTACACAACACCTTGAGAGTGCCCAATAGGATCTACTACTAAGCTGAAAATATCTACAGCACCAAGGACAAGACTAATCCTTAAAAAGAATTCAACTGGTATGCCTATGCCTATGCCTATGCCTATTACATGATTCAAAAGTTCTGACCAGTTTGGAGCACAATGTATGGTCAGCTATAAATATCTTTAAGTTAAAGGATTATTATTAAGCAAATACACAACAGACATTGTTTTATAGTATACCAGAATTGAAATTATGCTAGCATTTATACATATACATTATGTATACTAAAGTATCTCCTATCCACTGAGGTTTTTTTTTTTTTGTACAGGTAGAAACTGAAACTCAAGAGTTGTTAAGTGACATTCCAAAATCAGTTAGTGACCTAGTAAGATTTGAAACCAGGATGCTTTCACACTATAGAATGCTGCTTAATTGTGGAAGTTATTATTTAGTTATATACTATTTCCAGGGTACCTCACGGAGTTGTTCCACCAGCTCTTTTTCTTCTCTCAACTGTTCCATTTTCCTCCGAATGGTAAATTGCGGGTCTATAGATTCCAAATTTCTCTGAGGTCTTAGAAACACTGCCATAGAGAGGGTAAAAAAAATATGCATTGACATACAGGCAGGAATATTGATATTTAAATCAAACAAATAATTTATCTCAAGTAAATATAATTCATGGAAAGAAACCTTCTGAACTCACAGGAAAAGCCTGATTTGAATACTTGGATAGGAAACCATCTCTGATGTGTGACCATAAGCAATTCACACAATTCACTCATCTCCACTGCCTGCACCAATACATTTTACACTCTAAAAGCTTGCACTTAATTTAGCTCATTTTACTCCAAACAGAGGACACTAGACCTGCTTCCCATGAAGTTAGGCAGAGCAAGCTGTTTCTGTTGGCTATGAGCTATGAGATGATACCGAGGACTGCACATTTGAGTGTGGAATAGAAAATTGTGCCTTCTGTTATGTCACTGACTAGGTATTAAAAGGCAACTCTTTCCAGATGAGCAACTGATTTTCAGAAAGGCTGTCAGGATTAGAGGCAGCTTAAGAGATCACCACTGGCTTCAGGTCCTTATACTTCCAACTTCAGAACAGTAACTTATAAAGGAGCTTCTTCCAGAAGGGAGTTAAGCAAACCTAACCCTCTCAACTGAAGGTGTAGCTCAGTGGGAGAGCACTTGCCCTGAGTGTGTGACTTGAGTGAGGCCCTGTGTTTGAATACCATAAAGTTCTAGAGGATGACATCTTTTAAAGACAAACCAGGGAGATTTCTAAATGTGAAGAATGAATTTAACAAGGATCTTTAAAAAATATAAAGCTCAGGATGAATTTAAATTTGAATTGTTTTCTCCCTGGAGATTTTTGGCCTAGACTGTCAACTTGCCATGTGCACTAAAAGGCAGCAAAGAGCTGTAAGTGATTCCCTCTGCCCAGAAGATTTTCAGAATGGGCAGGGATGAGGAAGCCCTTTAGGAAATTTTGCAGAGAATCTCAATGTCCCTGATACCGCAACTACAGTAGTTCCAATCACTGAAATTCAATGTCAATGTCAAACATAAAGACTCTGTGACCTCTATTTTATTCTCATACACATTTCCTATGGGGACACTTTAGAAACTATCTCAGTGTAGTGTATTTTATTTTATTTATTTATTTATTTTTAAATATTTTTAAATTATTTATTTATTTATGAGAGCAAGAGAGAAAGAGGTAGAGATAGAAAAAGAGAGAGACAGAGACAGAGAAAATGGGCGCACCAAGGCCTCCAACCACTGCAAACGAATTTCAGACACATGTGCTACCTTGTGCATCTGGCTTACGTGGGTCCTGGGGAATTGAACCGAGGTCCTTTGGTTTTGCAGGCAAGCATATTAACTGCTAAGCCATCTCTCCAGCCTAGTGTAGTGTATTTAAAAAAATAAAATATGGCTTATAAATATAAAACTTGGAATAAAACGTCTTGTATGTGCTACATATAACTAAATACACTGTGCTCTGCTAGAGCTCTTGTTAATCTTAAGTTGTCCCTTTGGAATTTCTTTCTGAACTTAAGAATGTCTGAGTCAGCACTCATGCTCTAGGGAACAGGAGAAAGCTGACACAATCCTTGATTCACAGTTCATGAAGAAAGAGAGGATCTAATGTGCACAAGGCTTTCTGCCTCTGGAACATCAAAAAGGAGTCAGTCTCTGGTCTGGCCTTCAGCTGGAAGCCATCCAGGAAGCCACAGGCAAGAGAGCCAAAGGCATGTCACAGAAGGGCTTTCATCAAGGTCCTAGAAAAAGCCAAGCCCACAGGAAGTGAGAAAAAGTGCTTACAAAATAAAGGCAAAGCCAACAAGTGGTCAGGGTGACCAGGCAGGGAGAGACAGTTCACAGAACAAAGAGAACGTCTGACACATTAAGTAGCTAGTAAAAAGTATGCATGATGCATTTAGCCTGCTTTTGACCATCTCAAGCAAAACAAAAATTGACCCTCTGAGGCACCATATCCAGAAGATGTAAATTTATCATGTAAACTCTAGTGACTACACCTCCTAAAGTTGTCTGCTAAACTTAAGTAAAGGAATGTGGACAGAGCATAGCAATGCTCATATATGTCACCAAGGGACATTTTAACACCATTTAGGCCTAATGTTTTGTTTGGCAATGATTTTCCTTTGATTTTGTTCTGGAGTAATCTTTTCTAATACAGGATGTTTTATATTTTCAATATGTTTTGTTGGAAGATAAATGAACTGCATGCTCTGGTTCAACAGCACACTATTTAAGCATCTAATGCCTTATTGGAGTCCTATGAGGGATATCAGACTAATGCAATGGTGTCTGGGTTTTAATTTCCTGGCATCACTTTCATTTTAAGTTCCTATGCTTTTTACAAATACAACATGCACATTGGGGGATTTGCAATAGGTGGTCAGAGCCACAGATGAACTTCCATACTCTCCTCTGCCCCTCTGAGGAAGTAAACCTCAAGAACTAGGGGAATTCAAACTCATAAATACCTTGTAGCCTATTGGCCATTAAAATATTTCTCCTTGAAGGATATGTCATAGAGAAAATAGTGAATTTTAAATGAGGCCAATTTAGAATGAAATGCTGGAAATAAGTTAAAATGCATAGCTACAATTTACATTATGGTAGGTTGAACTGGTTATAAGATACCATTTATTTGACAAGGCTAGATAGCTGCGGATATGAGACAATGAAGGAACCACGAGGAAGCAACGCAGATGTGAAAACGGTGCTGGAATGTCAGGTGAGTGCTGCCAGCAGCATAGTAGACGCTGTTCTCATGTAATATCAGCTCCTCAACATAGGGACATAAAAGTGCAGCTTCTTTCATCTAGAAATTGTATTAGAAAATTTGCTCTGATCACAAGGCAAGGTTCTATGGCAAAAAGAATGATGGTGCATGCATGAAAGATCAGATCTGGAAACCAGCACCAGGATTTTTATACAGAATATTTCTGTGCACAGAAAAATCACCTCTTGCCCAAAGCATATTACAGACAAATAGACCAAAATGAAAACCAGCAACATGGCTCCCCAAGCCAGGAGAACATGGACAACAACCCTTTCATTGTTACTGTGGGAGCATGTGATGAACCCCTGGAATTTGTTATTCTGAGAAGTAAACTACCAATAATGAATGCAAGGGTATTTTATTTTTGTAATGATTTTCACAGCAATTTTTGCTCTTAAGAATCCTAGAATGTTTTAATAAGGCAGCATGGCCTAGTGGCTTCCCAGGATCTTCCATGAACACCCGGAGTACAAATATAGGTTTGTCTGAGAAGACACCCAAGAATCAGGAGTACTGGCTGTGGTTTCACCTGTACCCCTAACCTTGCAGACAGCACCTTTCCTTTCTGGTTTTGGTTGTTCGTATGTAAAGACAAAAATTCTACTGCTACATAAGATTTCTATCTAATTCTTTCCCAGCTTAAAAAAAAAGGAAGACCTTTGATTTCAGACATCATTCTTAAGGAAATACCAAATCACACATAAATCTTTCACACTAGGCTTTATTTCCTTTAAATAACATCACTCCCATAAATAGCTATGCTTTCTGAAAAACAAAAACTCCTTTATTCTGTTTCTTTTTTTTAAACAAAAGAACAGTTAAGAGTTTCCATATAATGCTTTAGTTTCCAGAATTTAAAGCAATGTGATACAAGGAAGAACTGTTGTTTCATGATTTTTAGTTTTTTAGTCATGCTTATTTGTGAAAAAAATTTAGACATGCATGAAATATTAATATTCCCTTTACAACTAAGCTACCACAATAGATGTTATGCTCCTACTTAAGGAAATGTTGAGTGTATTCTAGATGAATTTTAACCGGACATCATAGCAAGTATCCAGGTATTACATATAATATACTTAGATAAAAACAAATATCAGAAAGCATATTCTCTTATGTTTGTATCATGGTTACCTGTCACATCTCATTTTATTAGAACTTCATTCTCTATTTCATTTAATGTTTCTTCTATCACTTTGTGTTTGGAGGTAAAAATATTTAAAATTTGACTTAGCGTTAGACTAGAACAGATATTCGGATATATGAGATATGTAGATCTAAATAATTATAATTGTTTTATTTTTATCTCTTGAACTATTTAAAATACCTACTGGTACAAAATTAATATAACCATATTAATACCTAATGGGTATACTTAAGCTTTGTTTATACATACAATTTTCAGACTTACTATTCTTGAATATAATGCAGATGAACTTATACTTAAGAAGGTACCAAAAGCCAAAATGTGCAAATAATTTGAAAAAAGGAAAAGGTAAGTAATTTCTCATCATTTTTAGAAATTTCTCAATGTTAACATTATGTTCAGTGCACTACTCTGTGGTACACTTTAGTTACCTTAGAGGTCTCATGTGGTAAGCACAGACAATAAAAGATCAAATTTCCTTTTTGAAGCAGGGCCTTGATATACAACCGAGACTGGCCTCAAACTTGCTATCCTCCTGCCTCAGTTTTCCCAGTCCTGAAATTATAGGCATGCACCACCATACCTGGCTTTTCTAAAATATTAAATTTTGAAGGCATTTGCTACCATCTCTGGAGTGAGCAGAGATAATGTAAACATGCAGGCCCCAAGTCATCTTTGTAGATGAGAAAAGAGACCAACAAACCCAAGCGAGGCGGGTGGAGAGGAGAGAACCATAAAATCCTCCCGATTCAGAACACTGGGGTAAGTGAACTGAAGCAGGACCAGCTGCAGGAAGCAGCTCACATGCATTCCCTGGGACCTTGCTTCATAGGTTTCCTCAGCACTGAGCATGCAGGTGAATATATCACTGCAGGCTGCACAGAAACACATGTGCAGTGAACTTGCTGGCTTATTAACAAGAACATAGAAGAAGAGGTACAAAACCACCTACCATTGTCACTGTCTCCTTCAGATGGAACACTGTAGCTAGAGTTGTCCCATGTTTGTGCCTGTGTAAGTTTGTTGAAGGAGATAGGAGGGAGAATGAGGGCTGGGTCTGTAGGAGGGCGAGACAGCCGGGCCGCAGATGGTTGCACAGAGACCAGAGAAAACCCAAGGGGCCGCAGCATTGCACACGAGGCATAAGGTTCATATGGAAATGGAGTGGATTGCATTTACATGGGATTTAATTTCAAATGTACAGTATAGGAGAATGAGATGGTGATGAAATAAAAAGAATGATAAAAACGGAGTGTTAGTACTCATCAGTCATATACTTCGCATGCGGTTAATATCGTTCACCTTAACAGTTCTGCAAGCCTGCAGACTTAGAGTACTGGTGGGTTAGGCCAGTGGAAAGGAAGAGTACTCATAGATTATGTAAATTCAAAATCTGAAGGCCTACCAGATACCTTTTTCAAACACTTTAAAAATGACTAACAATCTTTGCAGATACAATTATGTGATTCTGGGTCACAGAAGGCATATGTATAAATATATCTATTATTTAGAACCAAGACTACTATAGAAGCATTGTTTACTATTGATGGCTTTTTCCCAAGGCAATGCCGAATTGTTTATAAAAGACATCTGTAAGTCTCATGGAATGCCCGAGTAAGAAAGGAACCTCACCAATCCTTCCTTGATCCTTCATACACCTTGTAACTCAATTTTCAATATTTTTCAGTTAAAAACCAACAACAGTAAAAATTAACTCTGAATGCTCAGTAGTCTGCTTAATAATATTTTCAGCAGATGCCATTCAATTTCAAGAACTTCTGAGTTGGTCATTTATGAAATAATAGCATGTTTTCTTTTTTCATTAAATATTCAATAATTTCACATTTATTTAGGATAATTATGTTGAAGAATTTACATATTTTTTATTAAATCATAAGATAGAACCAGTAAAACAAACTGGCATGGCTCTAGGAATGAAAATTTGGATATGTGCACCATCATCCTTTGGGAGGAAAACAAGGAGGCTAAATAAAAATGTTAAAGTCCTACACATTATGCTAGCTTAAGTCCCAGTACGTCATTTCATATTCTTTAAAAAAAAAAAAAAAAAAAAAAAAAAAAAAACCTCTCATAAAGCTTTCAAAAAATAGGACAACTTCTACATTGGTTACTTCAGAATTCCAAAATTAAAAGTTTGGGGAGGAAATGATGTTTATTTTCTCCTGTTTAAAACAAATACTCGATTTATTTCTCATCACTAAACAGAATGTGAAGTAGTATATGAGGTTGAACTAGTCTATAAGACATTAAAAGTCAATTGAACAGTTTTTCAATTGAAATGCAAGCATTCAACAGTCTACTGATCTTTAGAGACTTGTTCAGCTGATGATTTCAATGATGAGATATCTTAAAATTGTACAGAAGCGCTTAGACGGATTAACAAAGTATGTAAGCCAATATGCGGTGCTTAGCCTGAGCCTAACTGAGGTTGAAGAGGTGTACTTGTACTCACTTCCCAGTCTTCCGGGACCTATCGGAGAAGGGAAGTGGAAGTAGAACCCAGATGTGGCCACACACCTCTAGTTTCATACATAAAGAAGCCAGCAAATGAATCAAATGTTTAATATATATCTTTTTTTTTCATAACACATCCACCAAAGCTGGGAAAATAGTTCAGTGGTAGAGTACTTGCTTAGCATGTTAGCTGGGTTCAATTTTCAGTACTCCGAAAAAGCAAAACTAAAACACCTACAAACTCTTGTCATACAAATGACATTTCTTCAACTTCTTTGTTTCTCACAGCTCATTCAAACTGCCAGGAAGCCATTGCATATGGCCACACGTTGTCCATCAATCAACTTGTTCCAAGAACAAAACATTCCCTTTATTAATTAATCATCTTTATTTTCCCAATAGGTGCTTCTCCCTTTTCAAGCTAGAAATATGTAAAATCTATGCTGTTGTCAAATTGCTTTCCTGGAAAACCCTAGAACATTGGAGATCTTTACAAGTTTTCATTTTAACGCACCCCAGATTTTAATTAGCACTTGCTTAAGCATTAGAGGTGAGTATAATAAACACCAAAGAATGCAAAACAATGCAACAGAGGAGGTAGTCAGCACCAGAACTACAAATACATGCAGAAATAAGAAGAAATTATTTTTCTATGTAGTGTCCTCTTAAGAATCGGTAATTTCTGTACACATTGCTAATTTTGCTTTTGTTAATATTATAACACAAATTAAAACCAGTAGATCAAAAGCAGAAAACTTTCCCAAAAGATTTTTTTTCATCTTGCTGACCACTCATGCAAACTTTGAACTGACCACCTTGTTTCATAAGGAAGTACACAGACCCGACCATGCTTAGAGAGCAAGTGGGGCTTCTCTGAAGTCTGTCTTCGGGCTGCCTTTGCCTCAGCACAGCCTAGCAACCATGGAGGAAAAGGGGAGCTATTTGACTTTCCATGAGAAAAAGAGTAATGGATAGTTCTTCACTCATACACACCCCACTGCTGTTTTCCTTTGCTGTGAATCAAAGGAAGGAAGCTGCACTGTTCCTAGTAGCACCAACCAGCAGCATCTCACTGCAGCTTCACTTCCCCATGCTGTAGCACCTTCTGATGCCAGGACTCCGGCTCACCAGTTTGGCATTGTTCACATTAATCATGCATAAACTCAAAGGCTAAAGAGAAACCACTGAGTGATTTAATATTAAAATGTACCAAAGTCTAAATGTACCTGATCGAGGTTTCAGGCCAAAAGGAGCTGTGCTGTTTGTGGTAGGAGAGACTGAAGGGAGTTTTCGCTCATCTGTGGAGTTAGAAAGCAAGAAAATTAGAGGAAAGCACTGGAGAACTAGGCATACTTCTGTGGTCAGGGATTTATCATGTAACCACTCTGTTTGCTCTTGCTGCTGGGTGATGAAGTGTTGGCTCCAAGAGTCACTACAAATGCTTTAAGTGACATCATCAACAATGCTGTTTTAGGGCAACCTAATTCAATGTTGTTATTATTATGTTGTTTCTCCATTCCATTTTTTATGTTTTTATCTGTTTATTTGAAAGCAGTGAAAGAGAAGACAGACAGAATGGGCACACCACAGCCTCCAGCTGCTGCAAACTCCAGATGCATGTGCCAACTTGTGCATCTGGCTTTACGTGGGTACTGGGGAATGGATACTGGGTCATTAGGCTTTTCAGGCAAGCGCCTTAACCGCTGAGCCATCTCTCTTGCTCCTCCAGTTCACTTTTTACTTACTCATTATAAATATGTTTTACATTCACATAAAACTACATTCCATTTCTCCCACAGCATAGTTGTACACACAGGTGTAGACATGCACACCTACATCATAATGAGGGCACATCTACTGAAAATGCATAACACAGTCAGGTGAATGAGGGAGCTCCAAGCAGATGTTTCCTTTGCAGAGACGTCACATGCTAAATCACAGATAGATAGATACACTCCTTTTAAATGCTGTCTGTCTGAGTGTCTCTCACCTGTTTCTCCCATTTTGGTTTTCAAAAGTAGGTCTTATAAATATTAATGTTTAATTATGCATTGGCTAAATAAGGTTATACTAATTAGAGTGAGGGAAAACTGACAACAGATTCTTCCATTAACTCATTAATCTCAAAGTTTTATATTTACTTGAAAGATAGTTCAATTCAGTCTGCATGGAATACCCCAGCTTCAGGATTCAATCTTTGGGAATCTTGGGGATATGGTGCACAGTTACAGGTGCTTGCTTGTTTATTAGCCTGCCGGCCTGAGTTTACATCCCCAGCACCCATTTAAACATGGACACAAAGTGGTGCATGAAAAAGCTTGCAAGCAGTACTCACAAGAGAGCGAAGAGAAGAAACACCCTGAGGTTGTCCTCATGCCCATACACTCATAACACACACACACACACACACAATAATAAATAAATAAATAAATAAATAAATAAATAAATAAATAAATAAATAAAATGGATTCTTCAGGAATCTTACCTCATTTGGTGAATACTGGCTCCCATTACTCTGTAATGTTAGATCACTTTGCCCCTTAAGGAAGAGAAAAATGCATATTCCCTTAGACTGTAAAGAGATGAAACAAGCATTGTGTCTTTTCCATTTCCATCATTTCACTGACCCAGAAGGAAACAATGAAAAATGTTGAGTAAACCAGTGCTCAACACTTTCTCAACTATGGAGCATATTCAGTCTCCCATACACTAGGATTACACATGAGCCACCACTGAGCTTTTATAAATAGCCCAAGGCAACAATTTCAAAATAGTGTTCATAAACCCCAAATAACCTGGAAAAAATCTCGTGAAGTCAGTCCAATGTGAGTTTGCTTTGTCAATCACTGTTTAAGAGAATGGATAAGGAACTGTGATGGATTTGTGCCTGACCATGGTTCCCAGGTAAATGGCCATATATATATATATATACACACACACACACACACACACACACATGTGTATGTGTGTGTGTGTGTGTGTGTGTTAGTACCTCTGAAGACTACTGAGGATGCAGAAACAATTCACACAGGTGTTGATACCTTCAGGTTACTCATGTAGAAAATGGGGATGGGGGGCTGAAGAAATGGCTTAGTAGTTAAGGTGTTTGCCTACGAAGCCAATGTTCAATTCTCCAGGACTCACGCAAGCCAGATGCACAAGTGGCACATGCATTTGGAGTTCGTTTGCAGTGGCTAGAGGCCCTGGCGTGCCCATTCTCTCTCTGTCTGCCTCTCTTCTCTCTCTCTTTCTCTGCTTGCAGATAAATAAATAAAAAAAAAAAAAAAAAAAAAAGAAAATGGGGATGGGAGAGGAAAACTGACTATGAGAAGGACAGGGACTAGAGTATGAACTACATAACTTGGAAGTTATTCTTTTCTATGGGATGCCTAATGCTCCAAAGAACAGTGTAGAAGGTGAGGAGCTGAGGGGAGTAACCTAGATAACCAGCATGATAGAGCTATACAGACAGAAGGTCCCTGTGCTGGTTTGATTCAGGTGTCCCCCATAAACTTAGGTGTTCTGAATGCTAGGTTCCCAGCTGATGGAGATTTGGGAATTAACACCTCCTGGAGGCAGTGTATTGTTGGGGGCGGGCTTATGGGTGTTATAGACAGTTTCCTCTTGCCAGTGTTTGGCACACTCTCCTGCTGCTATTGTCTACCTTATGTTGGCCAGGGGGTGATGTCTACCCTCTGCTCATGCCATTGTTTTCCTCTGCCATCATGGAGCTTCCCCTCGAGCCTGTAAGCCAAAATAATCCCTTTTTTCCCCAAAGCTGCTCTTGGTCGGGTGATTCCTGCCAGCAATGTGAACCTGACTGCAATAGTCCCACAGAAAGGCACATTCTCATTCCCCCAGATCTGACTTCTTTCTATGCTGGTCAAGAACCCAGTGGGTCCACCCTACTAATATGTTGGTGTCTAGGTGATAAATATGTTCCCATATGCAACAAAGTTAGTGCTGATTTAAAGTGCTTACACTATTTATTGTTTAGGGGTGCTATTAAAAACATTCTCAAGCCAGGCATGGTGGCACATGCCTTTAATCCCAGCACTTGGGAGGCAGGGGTAGGTAGATCACCATGAGTTCGAGGACACCCTGAGACTACCTAGTGAATTCCAGGTCAGCCTGGGCTGCAGTGAGACCCTACCTCAAAAAACAAAAACAAAACAACAACAAAAACAAAAACAAAAAAACAAAAAATATTCCCAACTTTCCCACCAATCCAAGGGGAAATATACTTTTAGAAGAGATGTCATTCATGTTTGTATCACATGCTTTGATTACAAGAATCACCACATTTAACACTGTGTTGTCCGTGTGTGTGTGTGTGTGTGTGTGTGTGTGTGTGTGTGTAGTGAGTAGTGTTTGTGCAGTGTGTAGGGGTGTATGGGATATGTGTGTGTGGTGGGTAATGTGTGTGCAGTGTGTGTGGGGCTATGTGGGGTATGTGTGGTGGGATGTATGTGTGTGGTGTGTGTATGTGTGTGTGGTTTTTGTGTGTGTGCATGGTATGTGCATATGGCTGTGCATGCATGGTATGTATGGTGTGTGTGGCTGTGTTGTGTGTGTGTTCTATGTATGTGTGTTTAGGGTATGGTATGTATACATGTATGTGGTATGTGTGTGGTGTGTGTGTGGAGGACAACAGCTTGGCAGGTGCCTTCCTCAGTCACTCTCCACCTTTTATATTAAGACAGTGTCTCACACTGAAGCTAGAGCTCCCTACTTAAGCTTGACTAGCTAGCCAGCAAGCCCCAGGGATCTTCTTGTCTCCATCTCCCCAGTGCTGGGTCTGAAGCAGTGCTACACCTTGCTTTTACATGGGTACTTGGTGTCCACACTCCAGTCTTCATGCTTTCACAGCAAGCACTTTACCCATTAAGCCATCTCCAGCCCCCAGATTTAATTCTTTCTTATGGCAACTTCTTCCAATTTTTCCTTTTGTCCCCTCAAAACCTTCTCCCATTTGATACAATTTATGTAGGAGCAGGCAATGTGTATTTCTCCCTGCAAGGGAACTAATTCTACTCAAGTTCATGTGGCCAGTCTTCTAAAGTCTGCTTTGGCAGATCATGTGATGGGCTACCACTCCACACTCGCCACCTCCCCATTCAGCAAGTTTTCACACTGAACTCAAGTCTACATTGAACATCCCTGTTCCAGGTCCAAATCCAAACAAGACATAGAGTAAATTCATTCTCAGTCCTCAATCTGCAAGAACAGCAAACACTCAGGATGGCAGACTACACCATATGCTTCTCTAAACATTTTCAGTATCTATGGTTCCTTTGCTCTATAATTGTTGAAACTCCTTAAGATTGAAAGCACTTCCTAGTCCAGTCTTCCACACAGAGAAAGGTAAGCCCAGAACTACTCAGTGAGTGTTGCAAGTGGATGCAAGACTGTATGCTAGGAGATACTGCTTCCTTCCTGAGCGAGGAGAAAGGGAATCTAAATGCCCAAGTCAGCACTGAGCATCCATACAAGCAGGGCCTCCAGAATCTTCTACCTTCCTTTCATTTCTTTCATCTTACAAGTCCCTCTCCCAGCAGAGCCAGTCACCCTCCTAAGCTTTAGAACCATGGAGACCTGTCTGTCTCAGACACAGAACTTCCCCAAGAAGGCAGACAAAGAGCAATCCTTTATGACAAGTACAACTACCTGTACTCAACCAGGGGAAAAAAATAAACTTTCACTGTACTAGAATAAGGCACTGTACGTTGAGTGGAGGCAGAACACAGCAAACTTTCTTTCCTAGAGGCTTTGTGTCTTCCTTCCTGGTACTCTAGCAATCTTGGCACACATGTGTTGCATTTGGTTTTGTGTTTTGTTCTGAGACAGGGTCTCACTATGTAATCCAGGCTTGCCTTAAAATTGGGATGTTCCTGCTCCAGCTTCCCAAGTGTGGGCGTCACAGGCGTGCACCACCACACCTGACCACACATCCTCTTTTACAAAATTCTCCAAGAGTGAAAGTTCTAGGATACTTTAAGCAGCATGTGTATATAAAGGTGGCAAGGTTATGTTGGATCTAGTTTTTCCTGTGCATTCACAATAGTAATATGATTTACCTAGCCAGTGCAGGAAGTTCAGGCTGGAGAAAAGTGTGTAGTTACTGCCTGGAGCCAACAGGATGCTGAGCACTTGGCCTTGTGCAGGATTGCTGAAGGAAAATTAGGACTAGAGAAAACTATGAACTGCGCCAGGCTATCTAATACATACTTATCCCGTTCCTTCCATACCCCATCCACATTCCTGGAAGTACATGTAAATGTTTAGGCTTCTCATATTCTGCCAAAACCAGCTTGTAAGGAAAGATTTAATGCAATCAGACCTCACTAATGTTTGTGAGTCTGGCAAGACTGAGTGTGATTACTTGTTGACAGCACCGAGAGTATAGAATGGAATAGCAGGACCCATTCATTTGCCACGGTAACTGACTCCGCTCATCATCCAACCTTCTGGAGCTTCCCGTAAATGGAGCCAGAAAACTCCTACAGTTCCTAAGAGCTCATATGGAACATGAGCTGCTAAGTGTAGGACCTTTATAATGTTCTCTGATACCTTTTCAGTGATACCCAGTGGTAGCAGTCATTTACTGAACTGATGAATTATCAACTTTGCTCTCCTGTAAAAATATACCCATCCAACCATTCTGTTCTTCACTATTTATTTTAAACAGGGTATTATCCATATCAGGCCAGTCTCAAATTTTCAACATGGCCAAGGCTGCTGAAGCTCCTTATCCTCCTGCCTCAGCTTGCTGAGTGATGGTATTATAGACACACACCATCACCACTTATTGAATGCTTTTAGTCTCACATTCAATTAATTACTTGAGGTAGTCAAAACCTTATTATAAAACAGGCACTGCAAGCTGATGAAAGTACTTTGAGCATACATGTTAGGCTAGGCTAAGTAGGTTAGTTATACTAAATGAATTTCAATATAACAATATTTTTAACTTAACAGCAGGTTTATTGAAAAAAGAATGCCCTTATAAGTCGAGGATCACCTGTATTGATCACATATATGATATACAAAGCCCTAGCAAGGTCGCATTAAAAACAAAACCAAAAATACATGCTTTTATAAATAAAAACTTATTTACTGGTGGCCTGTTCAGTGTTTTAGTCTTGTCTGTGATCTGAAGCAATGACAAATGCCATACTAAATGGGCTCCTTATGCTCTTTGTGTCCATTCATAGTCTTGATGATTGCTCAGATATGGGGCAGTCTCAGGAGAATCAGTGATTTTTTTTTTTTTTTTTTTGAGGTAGGGTCTTGCTCCAGCCCAGGCTGACCTGGAATTCACTATGTAGCCTCAGGGTTACCTCAAAATCACAGAGATTCTCCTACTTCTGTCTCCTGAGTGCTGGGATTAAGGGCATGCATCATCACACATAGCTGAATGGGTGATTTTAAATATCAGAGGTTTTGCCCCAATATCATGCTCTGTTCAGAGAAAGCTTAGATACACATTTACTTTTTTGTTGTTTTTTGTTTTTATTTATTTATTTGAGAGTGACAGATAGAGAGAGAGAGAGAATGGGCACGTGGCCTCCAGCCACTGCAAACAAACTCCAGATGCATGCATCACCTTGTGCATCTGGCTTATGTGGGTACTGGGGAATCAAGCCTTGAACCAGGATCCTTAGACTTCACAAGCAAGCGCTTAACCACTAAGCCATCTCTACAGCCCACTTTATTTATTTTTAAAGAAAGAAGGTTGGGTTAGATAATAATAGTTCTTATAGGGAAACAACCCAATGACCATGAGAAAGGACAGACTCAACATTATCTCAAGGAATTTTTCTTGGGAACATACTTTAGAAAAATACTGTGTGTATGTGTATATGTAGAGATCAGAAAACAACTTCAGTGTCTGTACTCCATGTTTTTTGACACAGTTTCTTGCCATTGCAAATATGCTGCCAGACTGCAAATGAATATAAACTAGCAGTTCTGTAAGCTTTGGATCCTTCTGGCTTTGCCTTGTATTGCAGCATGAGCCACTCTGCATCCAGCGTTACTTGGATGCTGTAGATTTGAACCTGGGCCAGCAGGTGTCATGTTAGCACTGAGAAGGTCTCAGATTTTGTAGTATTTTCAATTTTGCATTTTCGGACTAGAGATTCTTAACCCCAAACTGGTAATTCTGATTGTAAGACTAATTTTTTACAACTTTTTTTAGAACTTTGTAATTTATTTTTGTAATCTTTTGTAAGGTTGAAAACATTTCTAAGTTTTTTAAAGCTTTTTCTTTTTGCAGCTGGAAAGATGGCTTAGCAGTTAAGGTGCTTGCCTGAGAAGCCTAAGGATCCATGTTTGACTCTCTGGATCCCATGTAAGCCAGATGCACAAGGTGACTCAAATGCACAAAGTTGCACATGCGCAGAAAATGGCACATGTCTGGAGTTCAACTGCAGTGGCTGGAGGCCCTGGTGTGCCAGTTCTGTCTCTCCCTCTCCCTCTCTCATAAAAACAATACAAACAAGGGCTGGAGAGTTGGCTTAGCAGTTAAGGCACTTGCTTATAAAGCCAAAGGACTTAGGTTTAATTCCCTAGTACCTACATAAACCAGATACATAAAGTGGTACATGCGTATGGAGTTCATTTGCCGCAGCTGGAGGCCCTGGCACACCCATTCTCTATCTGCCTCTCTGTCTATCAAATAAATAATTTTTTTAAATATCAAGTTAATAAAATTATAAAAAACCAACAAAGAAAGCTTTTTTTTTTTTTTTTTTTTTTTTTTTAAGTGAGTGGCCAGGCATGGTGGCACACGCCTTTAATCTCAGTACTCGGGAAGCAGAGGTAGGAGGATCGCCAAGAGTTTGAGGCCAGCCTGAGAATAGATACATAGTGAATTCCAGGCCAGCCTGAGCTAGAGTGAGACCCTACCTTGAAAAAAAAAAAAAAAAAAAAAAAAAAAAAAAAGTGAGTGAAGAGAACCAAAGTCAATTTCAAATGGACAGCTTGAGAAAATTAGTTAAGGACTACTTATAAAAGTGCTGCACTCGTGAAGTCATTCAGTAATGTGGCTCTGTGATTCTGTCTAAGTACCAGACCCATAACACAACAGAGGACTGGAGTAACAGCTAGCATTTTGGTGCCCTCTGTTATGAGACTTTTCCTGAGTCATCTCATTTGACCTGTGTTACATGATTGTAACTTATCGACAATGTAGGTTAAATTTAGAGAGCTTAACTTTAGGTCCCTAGAGTTGGCAAGTCTTTGACATAATGGCCAGTTCCTGGATTTCACAACTTGACCATACTCTTCTAGAACATGGCTCTTTTTTTTAATGATTATTTTTCCTTGTTTCTTTGACACAGACTTGGCTAAGAGTATAAAACTGCTTTACTTCTTAGAGTACATGTACAGATAGCTTAGGGGGCATATAGTGGTTTGAATGCAATTTGATATCTCAACTAACCATCCCTAAGCCCATTCACTAGGAGAAGTGACACAGATCAGAAAGACTAAATCCCAAACGACAGGCTCAAGCCTGTCTCTCAATGACTTATCATTCTTGGGACTAAAAAGGCTCATTTTTAAGCCGGGTGTGGTGGTGGTGGTACATGCCTTAATCCCAGCATTCAGGAGGCAGAGGTAGGAGGATTGCCGTGAGTTCAAGGCCACCCTGAGACTACATGGTGAATTCCAGGTCAGCCTGGGCTAGAGCAAGACCCTAAAGGCCCTACCTCAAAAAAAAAAAAAAAAGTAGCTCATTTTTAGTTTTAGCTTAAAACCGTTTCCTTTATAGTCCCAAATTTCATCCACCTAACTAACTATATCCTATTCCCAAATATCTCTACCAGATTCCCTTTATAGTATTGTTAATCCTTGTAGATACCCCCAAATCATTTGTTCCTGCCCTTAAGGTCTTTCTTAGTTTATTTTCATGTGGCAAGACTTCTTTCTCAGAAGTGAGTGGACCTCTCTTCCATTTCTGACATGGAAGGTTCCCTATACTCTTAGTGAATATTGTCTGACTCAGTAAGACTAGCTTGACATCAAAAGAAGACTTAGGTCTAAGAGAAGCAGCCAGCACTCATCTTTCATGGAAGGTGAGGGATAACAGACAAGCAGAACTAGAGAGTAAAAATAGAAAAATGTTGACAGATGGGTCTTGAACAAACATGGCAAGTGGCCTCCCTCATAGCAATGATTCCCTGACAAATCTGTACAGGCATGTGGCAAGTATCCTAAGACAGAGCACCGTCCCAAGCTCTGGCCTTACCTCACACTCCGGAGATGGCTCCAGCTGCACTTGACCACTGTAGGGTGCATAAAGAAAAAATAAAAAGCATAAATGTGCCAATACCTTATAAAGAGAAAATATACTTAATTACAAAAAGTCAAACCTACTTTACTGCAGCATCTGGTAATTCTAAGGCATCGGATGATCCCATAGGATACAGATTCAAAATACTTCTCTCGGTAATGTCTGTGTTTAGGCTGGAGGGAGAAGGTATTAGTAAATTTATTAAACTTTTGTCTTTTATAAATTCTGCAGGTCTTATTAAATGTCTAGATTGGAAAAGTGATGGAAGGTTTATGACAAAAATTTTCAAACACAGCCGGGCGTGGTGGCGCATGCCTTTAATCCCAGCACTCGGGAGGCAGAGGTAGGAGGATCACCGTGAGTTCAAGGCCACCCTGAGATTGCATAGTTAATTCCAGGTCAGCCTGGGGCAGAGTGAGACCCTACCTCGAAAAACAAAAAAAAAAAAAAAAAAAAAAAAAAAATTTTCAAACACATACATGGTGGCTTGAATGTAAAATATCACCCAGATTCATGTGTTTGAATACTTACTCCCCAGTTCATGGCACTGTTCTGGAAGATTGTGGAACCCTGTAGGAGCCTTGCTAGAGGAAGTGTGTTACCTGGAGCAGGCTTTGTTGTATTAAAGCCCAGGTTTTCTCTCTCCTTCTTCTCTCCTCCCTCCTCCCCTCCCAAACCCCCCTCCTGCTCTCTCATTCCCTCCCTCCTTCCTGCAGAAGTGACAATATGACTCTGACTTCTTGTTCTTGTCGTGTTTTCCCCACCATGAAGACTTCCACTCGAAGCCGAATTAAAGTCCTTTTCTTCCCTAAGCTGCTTCTGGTCAGTTATTTTGTCCCAGCAACAGAAAGTAACCAATAAAGCATGGTACTTTCCTACATCATGTTATACTGGGGCTGGAGAGATGGCTTAGTGGTTAAGGCACTTCCTACAAAGCCTAAGGACCCAAGTTCGATTCCCCAGCCAGATACACATGGTGGCACATGCATTTGAAGTTCATCTGCAGTGGCTAGAGGCCCCTGGTATGCCCATTCTCTCTCATAAATAAATAAAAATAAAATAATAAAAATATGTTATATTGGCTACTCTTGTTGAAGTCCAACTCATGACCAATATAACACAATTTTGAAAAGTCATAAATTTTATAAGTAATATACTAAATTTTATCCAGGACTTCATATATTTATAGAAGCAAATAAAGTTGCTAAGAGTATTACACATGTACACACTCACACACATGCCATTTAGTTCTAATAGGAAAAGAGGCAGACAGAGAGAGAATGGGCACGCCAGGGCCTCCAACCACTGCAAATGAACTCCAGATGCATGTGCCCCCTTGTGCATCTGGCTTATGTGGGTCCTGGAGAATCGAACCAGGATCCTTTGGCTTCTCAGGCAAATGCCTTAACCGCTAAGCCATCTCTCCATCCCTTATTTGGTGTTTTTAAGGCAGGATCTCACTCTAGTGCAGTTTAACCAGGAACACACTTTGTAGCCATAGGTGACCTTGAACTTATGGTGATCCTCCTAGTGCAGCCTCCTGAGTGGTAGGAATAAAGGCCTGTGCCACCACACCTAGCTCTGATATACACTTTAAAAAAAAAGAATTAACTGGTTCACACAAATATCAGAAAATCAGACTTGTCTTATTTATTATAGTACTTACTATAAAATAAAGAGCAAATATCAGGCTGGAGATATGGCTTAGTGGTTTGGGCACTTGCCTGCAAAGCCTAAGGACCCATGTTCGACTCCACAGATCCCACATAAGCCAGATGCACAAGGCGATGTATGTGCAAAGTCACATATGTGCACAAGGTGGCACACGTGTCTGAAGGTCAATTGCAGTGGCTGGTGACCCTGGTGTGCCAATTTTCTCTCTCTCTCTCTCTCTCTCTCACACACACACACACACACACACACACACACACACACACACAGAGTCAATATATAAGTATCCAAAATATTGGATTGTTTTAGGGGAGAAAAATCTATGTAGTTTTCATATAAAGTAATTTTAAAAGAGCACTTGGTAAAGATGCCAATCAAATATACTTCGGGGATGATGCTCTTTAGTCCAGTGCAGCTCATGCCCACCATGTGGTACTGTCAGGATACTGAGGAATTTCTGGCCTTACATGCTCCAGAGCTGGGAAGAGTCTAGAGCTCAAGTCAACCCACCTGCCCACAGAGGAGAAACAGAGCCTTTCCTCTGAGTCATTTGTGTCCTATGAGTGGATTACAGCCTCACACACCAGGACACTACCATTACTATAAGTGCTTTTATTTATTTTATCTTTATTTTTACTTTTTGGCCTTGGGGCTCACCTAATCAGTCAAAATTGCAAGAAAAGTTTATTGGCAAAATGAAACAAAATTTAAAAGACAGAATTATTAAAACCAGAGAATGTTGGAGTCCTCCTTCGGTAATATCTGGTCTTCCAGAAAGCTTCTATTCTGGGCTTCCGTTCTCTTCCCTCCCTCATGTCTATTCTCTGTATCTTATTCTTTTATAGAACATTCCTTATAGGCATACTTTCTGAACATGACTTTCAAATGTATGGCTCTCTGTCCTAAAATGCCATGTGGCAGCTCAATGGTGTTGCTGTCTGGAATCCTACCCAGTATGTGCTCCACTGAAGCTGACATCACTCTCAAACTGGCTGCCCTTCCACAGCCACATGTAATGAGATGCAGGCAGCCCAGAACTACTCCCTCCACCTCCTCACCATTCATGCTTAGGCTACCAAGGACCAACTCAGTGCCGACACTGAGAACAATAACACGAAAAACATCCATCTAATATATTGCCTTCTAGTTTTTATTTTTTCTAAGTTTTTATACAACTGGAGCCTAATTCTATTATTACATTCAAGTTATTCATTTTTACACACTTTCTTTTAAAAATGCTGTTATAGGCACTGGGGAGATAACTAAGTTGGTAAAGTATTTTCCTCACAAAAATGAGGACCTAAATTAAATCCAGAGAACCTATGTAAAAATGCCAGGCATGGTAATCCCAGCACTGGGGTGGCAGAGATAGGTGGATCCCTACTGGTCAGCCAGTCTAGGCTAATTGGTAGAAGCCAAGAAGAAAGTGTCTCAAAAAAAGGAGAATGACATTCCTGAGGAATTATACCCAAGATTGTCCTCTGACCTCCACACATTCCCATAAATGCACACATACCTGCACATATGTGTACCCTCACACCCATAAACCTGCACACATGCACAGATGTATTAAAAAGTTACCATTATGTAAGAATCATTTTGGTATCATGGGAATCTTAAGACTATTCCACTGGTCATCTTACTGGTGACCATAATATAAAGTACATCCATATAGTTGATATACTATTTTCAAAATATATGCTGTTAAAATTCTCATCCTTCATCTCACTCCAAATTTTTATTCCTGTCTTTCTGTCCCTTAGAATAAATTCTTATAATTTATTTGAAAAGTTTATTTACTTTTTAGACTTTGGCTACATGCCACTAAGTTTCTGGAATGTTTTACCATGTAAGTTACACACCAGCTGTCTACATATTGTTTCAAATATGCACAACAATAAAAGGTAGGTGGGTATTCTACCTTGAAACCCTATCTTAAAGATGGGGAACTGGGATGCAGAAAAGCCTTATAACGTTAACTGAGTTAGCCAATGTAGGAGCTGGAATCAAAACCACCTTCCAGCTGATTCAAAGACTGCTCTGCCACCAGCCATGCAAATCTGCGATTGCCGCCCCATCCCCACATACACCACAAGTATTTAAATCAATTATACTACAAATAACTGCTCCAAGCAATCTCTTGTTCCTTTAGCTATTAATACCACAAGTACGTGGAAGACAAGAACTGTATCTAGGCCATCTTCGCACCCTCCAAGCTGCACTCTGGTTCTAACTAACTTCTACTGAAATGCTTTTCAAATCAATGGCTAAACATTTCAAGCCATGTTCAGCCAGAGCTGTCACTACTCTTTCTGGTCTGGATGACATTGTTGGAGCCTGACCTGTGTTCAGTAATTAGCCTGTCCATAGATTCTTAGATCCCAGTTATGGGTGGTGTGCCATATTCACCATCTCAAAAGATCCCACCATCTCCACACTTAAGTCATTAGGATTCCTGAACATTTAAAATTTACCAACGATGAACTCTGAGTCCATCCTTCTAGTGTCCATGTAGTTATCACCTGACATCTGATACTGTCTTCCTAAAGGACAGTACAAGAATTCCATTACCCGACGAACCAAAAACTACATCCACTGATTAAAGTACATAGTACTGAAAATGTCCAATTCCAATTTAAAAAGTAACCTACTATCTAAGTCTAGAGAAATATACTGACTAATTACCATGTATTTCTTGTAACCAGAAATATGCAGTATTTATATAAATTACATTTTAGTAAAATTTTCCTATGTATAAATCAATTTGAATTTTTATCATGATTCTCTTTTCTATGAATTATTCCAAAAGTCTCATGTAAATTTCATAAGAGGTAAGTGAATTTCAATAAAGGTTAGAAAAGGAAAAACTGATGTCTATCTCCAGATATTAGTAGTCAGGCAAAGAAACTGACTGTCAGTGGATAGAATGAGATCAAATCCTGTGTATAAACATTTTAGAAACTGAAGTAATGCACTCAGGAAATTAGAGGGCATCACTGACACTGAAACCTGGGCTAAGGAGAGACATGCATACCCATTGGGATCTTGCAGCAAACCTACTGCTTCTCTCAGCTGCTCAATCATCGTTATATCCATGTCCTGATCATTGGATGAATTTATTCTGTAACATAAAACCAAGCACAGAGTAAGAATGATCACTAAAACAAGACTCTCATGTAGAGTTTTAACAAATTCAATACTACAATGAAGATGTGTCAGTCTCTTGTGGGGTGCTACTACAGTAGTAGAAGGAGCCCCTAGGTGGGAGATGCCCAGCTCAGCTCTATGTCTCAGGCCTTAAACTGCTCCCATGCCTGGTCAGACAACAGAAGAACTTGGTGGGTCTCCACATGCTTTTCTGAGCTCTTATGGGATTTCCTGGGGTGGGGGAGAGGGCTCCCCTGGGTGAGCCTGTGCCACTTCCAGGCCTTCACACTCCAGTTCTACCAGCATAGCTGAGTTTTATTACTCTTGTGCAGTAGGGGGTTCAGTATGGGAAACTGGTTCTCATTCCCAGCTCTACCTGCAGAACAGCCAACTGTTGCATTTAAGAAACGTGTCAGACCTGATAATCACAAGCTATTCTAACTTCAAGTTGAAAGGTGGGTAACAGATGTGTAACTGAGATTTACTTAGTTGTATATCTTTTCTTCCTGTGATTCTATAACTCTAAGAAGTACATCCATTGAGTACTGGTAACAGTAATAAGTAGAATGGTTGGAGAGAGACTCTTTAGCCTTTTTAAGATATGAGAGACTTGATAATGGTTAGCTGTTCTTCCAGAAAATCTAAGCCATGAACTTCTAGAAGCAGAGAACAGTTTAAACAATTTGACCAATGCCCACATGGACAATGCAAGGTCCAGGAATACATCCCAGATTACAGAAAGCAAAATCCTGGGAACTACACATCAACATCTACTTTATGCTATAAATTTCAAGTGAATACTCTGAAGAGTTTATCCTTTGATGAGTCACTCATCTCTCCCCCTGAAGATCTTTCCAAGTAAATCTTTATAGACAGCAGAATTGAAGAGATACTCATTTGGATCCCTCAGGGCCAAATACTGACCCTTCTGTTACCCTGGAGAAAAACCATCATTTCTTTATACTTTAGCTTTGTTATCTGCTGTATAGGGACAATACAACTTAAAGATTATTATAAAGATGAAATGAGTTTTAGCTTGTGAAGTTTTCAATAAATATTAGCTATAACACTATTAGATGGCAACAAGACATTAGGGGAATGCTTTTTTAAAGACCCCAGTTGAAAGGGAACAGTAGTATAGAATCCGCTAGGTCCAGTTGTGGCTTCTTCAAATAAATGGAAAAAGATGATAGAATCTCCAGTCTAGGCATTCTAGCAAATTCTCAAAATTACATTTCTTCTGACAGCCTCAAGTCAGAAAAACTCAAGTCTGGCAAAACAGCATAACTCACCGCTGTGCTATGGTTTCAATGTGTCCCTCAAAGTACACCTGCTGGAAACTTAATGCTGAACATAAGTGTTGAGAGGTGGGACTTTAACGAGGAGATTAGGAATTATGCGGGTGGGGGGGGATGGATCAATGTCCCTGCAGGAAATGGTTACTTTTCAAGGGGAGTTTTGATCTCTCTCATTCTTATTGTATAATACCTTCTGCCATGTTACAATGTAATAAGAAGGTCATCATTATAAATAACCTCTTGATCTTGGACTTCTCCCTACAGAACTATAAGCTGAATAAATGTGTATTATATATAAATCCCCCAGTATACATGCTATTCCATTACAGCAACATAAACCAAGTTTAATGCATGCCCTATAACCCTATTACCCTTGTGCAGTAGGGGGTTCAGTGTGGGAAACTGGTTCTCATTCCCAGTTCTACTCAGAGAACAACCAATGTGGAGTTTAAGAAACATGTCATTAAGCATTCTGATCCAGTTCAGAGGAAAATGGGCAATTCTTATGACCCACTTCAAAGGAAAATGGGCAATTCCTTGTCAGTATCATTGGAAAAGAACATCAGTTTTCACAAAGAAAAGTGGGTCAAAATTTTATCAGGGCAGGACTGCCTTGAAAGAGATGATGGCCCCAACCAGGTCCCAAGAACTCACATGCCTGCCATCTGCCAGTGAGTGTCCTCTTCTATCCGTAACAGCTCTTCACAGTCTCCTGCCCTGTCCTGTGGACAGAACACGTGGGTTTCCTGAGAACCACTGGCTTTTCAATGAGGAGTCAAAACTGGCCTCAGCCCACCAATGGCAGTAGAATTCATAAAAGCCAAAAGGCTGAAACAGGGCCCATGTCCACTGATGGGTAAATGAATAAGCAAAGCATATTATGGACATATATTGGAATATTATCTTAAAAAGGAGAAAATCTTCACACTATACATATGGATGGCCTTGAGGAGATTATGCTATGAAAAATATGCCAGTCACAAAAATATCAGCAATGCATGATTCTACTCATGCAAGGTACCCTAGAGTAATCAGATTCATTAAAACAAGGGAATAGAGTGGTGGCTGTCAGAGGGGCGAGAGGAATGCAGAAGTTGTGAAATGGGTTCAGTCTCAGTTTTGTAAGATAAGAGTTCTAGAGATAGCAGAATAGCATAACCATATGAATGTACTTAACCCAGACTGCACTGTGCACTTTAAAAATAGGTAAGATAAGCCACTGTGGTAGTTTACAGGGAGTCCACACTTGTCCTTCCAGCATTTGGAAGGTTGTGTAAGGCAGGAGAATCATGACCTCAAAGCCACACTGAGATACATATTAAGTCCTTGCCTCAGAAATTTAAAAAAAAAGCTAAGATGATAATTTTACATATATTATACCACAATTAAAACTTAGAAAATTAAACAGAAAAAAAAAATAACCTAGCCCAGGACCACAATATCTATTTGCCTACCATCAGTAATCTCAAGTTTAACTGGCTTCTTACTTGAATTCAACTTTTTAGTACTTAGCAACAGAAAAATGGCCCACATTGCATCCAATAGCTTTCATGTACACATCAGATGTTACTCAGATGCTCTTCTTGGCCTCCATGCTGGCTTTCTCCAAAGGATATTTTGGGGAGGGGAGATATGAGCCCTGAGAAAGCAGTATCCACTGTGGGCCCCCTATGCTTTTCCACATGTGAGCGGGAACACCAGAGCAAGGATACGAGGGCACATCCCCAACTGGCTCAGAAAGAGTCAAGCCCTGGTGTGGTTGTAGGACCAGGCTTTTCCCAACCACGGGGCTAGCTCTTCACTGTCAAAAACCATCATATAAACAAACTGCTTGTCACTCTCCAAACCACAGTGAAACCCTTAGGTAGAAATGCATTCCTTGACCTTTCAACAGAACAGGTTCTAGCTCTTTTTGTAGGTTTCAATTATACAAGAAAAGGGATTCCTGATTTCCTGCTAATTTTTAGCTTCAAAACAAAAAGTCACCAATAGTTTCTGTTCAGAATGCCAAGTAGGCTCACCTAGGCTAACAGACTTTCATTGCCAAGTTAGGTAGATAGTGGATTCTGGATCTGGGAATTTGCCTATTAGCTGTAGCCTCCAGACCAGCACTTGTGGTACTTTTGAAGTTATTCACAAATACATAGAGTGACAAAGGATATGACTGACACCAAAGGCATGCAGGGTCCTAGCCAATGTAAGCAAGGTGGCACTCTGCCTCCTAAGAAAAATTGCTATTAGTCTGTTTAGTGCGACACTGTCCCAGGATTGTGCTTTTTTAATGATTTTGCTGTTAAAAATGGTTGCAAACATAATGTTGAGATGCTGTCAAACCTTCCTAATAAGGCTGCAATGTACCCTATAAAGAAAATGTATATTAAATAAACTTTATTCACACATGCATTACAGTGTTATTGTCTGTGAATTCAATGTTAGTGAGTCAACAACATGCATCATGTCTGTATAACCATGTTTTGGTTAGCAGTGCATCAAACAGACAATGACAGACCCATAAGGTTATATTTCTAGTTTTGCTATAGCAAACCTAGCTTGTGCAAACACAGTGATGCAACTGTCTAGCGACACACTTCGTAGATGGAAACATCATGAAGGGATGCCTGTTTGCATCCTAAGGTGTCTCTAAGAAGAAACACACATTAAAGTTATATGTTAACTGGTTGACAAAAATATGACCACAGGTTCATAGGAACCTTCTATTATCTCTAGTAGCAACAGCTCAGTGTTCAATGATCTAATATACATAGTGGTTTCACATCATGTAACTAGTATAAAATATAAAGTGGCCATAGTTACAAATGCACAAGATGTTAATTCAGTAAGTAAAGCAGGACTAGGGAAGAAACAGAGCTCCTGAGGGTCAAAGCTCTGGGCTATCTGATACACCTGTTGATTATTAGGTAAAGCTCACCTACAAGAAGTCAAGCCCAACGCACATTTGGTTTTCATTGCAGAGTTTTCCCTTTCACTTTTCATAGACTGAGGATTTATTTCATCATTAACATATCTCTCTTGACTTGTCAAGAGAACCATCTTTCAGGATTTTTTTTTTGCCAAGATCCTCATTCCTGCTTGCTGTTCAGATATCTGTCTACATGATTCACCCTGTACAGCATCACGGACTCCTTTGCTTCCTAGAAATCTCAGAATCAGCAGAAATTTGC
This sequence comes from Orientallactaga sibirica, assembly GCA_036365145.1. Lineage (NCBI taxonomy): Eukaryota > Metazoa > Chordata > Mammalia > Rodentia > Dipodidae > Orientallactaga > Orientallactaga sibirica. Next base: position 5,117,385 of record JAEOAD010002517.1, read on the forward strand.
CGTTTTGAAACAGTTTGCTTTGCTAATCACTTTAATTTCCTTTACAACTTACATATGAGCATCTTTTAAACAAAATTCTAGATTATCAACCTACAATAAACTCTGATGAAATGAATACAAAACCAATTTTCCAGGTTACCATTATGGAATTGTCCCACAGAACTGAAAGACAAGAGCTAATGTGGGAAAGCCTTGTGAGAACCACTGGCCTGACAGTAATGTCACTGGTTTTGTAGAACATCTGGTGGTAGAACCTAAAATGTGTACATGAATGTGTATGTGCACACACCTATGTATAGAACCCAAAATGTGTGTATGTGCACTCATATATGACAGAACTTAAAATGTGAGCATGCATGTGTATGTGCACACATGTATGCACACAACCCAAAAGCTGTGTGTGCATGAATACTTGTACACATGTATGTACAGAACTTAAAATGTGTGCATGCATGTGTATGTTCACACACATAGGTCCAGATGTATATGTGCACACACATAGGTACAGAACTTCAAATATGTGCATGTTTGTGTATGTGCACACACGTAGGCACAGGGGTGCAGCACTTGCTAGCATTGGAAGGTACCTGAAATCTTCAAAGTAAGACATATGAGGTTCTGCTGAAGCAAGGTCAATGAAGACAGACACCAAGCATTGATGGGTGAGAAACAGGTTGAAGGTAAACAGTGAACATTGTCTTTCTGTGTTTTACCTTGCCATGTATATTTTTTGTCATCATTTTATATGACACAAAGCATGTCAGATTCATTGTTTATTGTCAGGTTCATTATTTCTGTCTCAAGGGCATAAGGAGGTTTGCATCCATTGGGGTCTCAAGAAGATAAAGTTTAGCCTGTTTTCTTCTCAATGTCCTTGAAGGGGACACCCAGAATTGTGGCTTCATCAAACACCTCATCAGAAAATATGGATGGGCACTTAAATTCCCTTCCTCAGAGGCCATCATCTTTCACAGGACATGGTAAATCAGCATTTTAACAAAATGAGAATTCTCATCCTAAACCAAAGGGGTCAAGCAGAAACACACCATGGCAACTTTGCATGTGAGGCAGATTCAAAGTGCATGCTTCCACAAAGGGCTGAGTTCAAGCATCTTCTAAACACATTCTTCAATTTAATCTAAGCTTAAGAAGAACTCTTAGCTAGGTATGCACACACCTATATTCCTGATACTGGGGAGGCTGAGGCAAGGAGAACTGTTAGCAGTATGAAGCTAGTCTACAATTCAAAGTGAAGTCCAGGCCATCCTGGATGACAAAGTGAGAGCTTGTCTCAAAAACAATAAACTAAACAAGACAAAGATGAATTTTTGATGAAATGACTCCACTGTGACTGCCCCTGTTTTCATGACAGGTTTCCCCATAAACCTGATAGACAGGGGCTATCTCTACACTCTAATGAAGATCTCCTGACAACCTGTGCAATACCTGCACTTTCATCACTTCAAAGCAACAAAGTCGATTCAGAATACCTGTCCTCAGAGGAATGTGATTATTCATTTCTAGATCTTTACACTGTGGACAAAAGGATGGGCAGTTCTCATCTGAAATCCACAATGTCTTTATGAAACCCATCATTACAATGAACTTATGCCAATCATTTTTGTAAAAAAGCACTTATTTTCCCATCAGCCTCTTTTGTCATCCTTATAAGAAAAAAAAAACACAGATCTGCATCTGTAACTGTAAAAACAAACATAAAACAATATCAAGGTTACTAAATTAAAAATATAATGAAATGTTTCAGTAAAAAATGTTCCAAAATCTGAAACTTTTTAAGCCAAGTAAACTTTTTGAGTTTCAACACAAGCATTTAGATTTTTAATCAGGACTTGAATTTGGGCTGCTCATCTGAATGTCTCTGTGAGCACTACAAAATCTAAACAGCTTCATACTCTGAAACAGTTCTAGTTCTTAGCACACTGGATCAGGGATATTCAATCTGCACCCTCAAGCCAAGTATTCATGCAGAACATATATACATACATGCAAGTAGCTCTGCTTTCACCGAGTGGTCAACATGATTCCAGTGGGTCTGCAAGCCTGCATGGCTCCAAAAGTACAGAAAAGCTGAACGAGTCCTTGCTAAGAAAAAAACGGCTCACAGAAGCAGGCATGCAGATGTGTGTGCGACAGGAACCAGTCCCTACAGTCAGAAACAGACTTGCTGAGCTGGGAGAAAGTGCTGGAGGCTTCAGGGAGGAGACAGACAACTGGACTTGGAAAGGTGAAGGGCTAGGAACTTTGAACTTAAATTCTAAGGTGCCAAATAGAAGAAAATAAAAAAAGTTAATTGATTCCCCAAACCTTGCCTTAATAAAATTCATAAATCCTGAGTGGAGAACATCAGCTCCATCGGCAAACAGAGGTCTTTCTTGTCCTGAGCTATTGCTGTCACTCAAGAGGGCAGGCTCTGCTTGAAGTTCCTGATGAAATTTCCCTGTCAATAAAATACAGAGAAAAGAAGAATGTGTGATTTCACTGGCAGAAGTACAAAGTATAGGTAGTCCTTAAATATACAGTTTCTATCCTTTCTCTTACCTACATGGAGGTACATGAATAACCCAAATTTTCTCTTCCCTGAATTATGTGGGGGGGGGGAATTAAACAGAGGAAAGGAAGGCCTGTAAAATATACAGAAGGCCTCAAACAGAACTTTAAAAAGTCACGGCTTCTTTATGGATTGATTCCTAGGGGAGAAGTAAAATGTCCCTTTACTTTTTGAAAGAATGAAGACTATAAAGGAGGGCTTTCTGCTCTCAGTAATATGTAACTATTTCAAATTCAACAAATAGCTGTTGAACAACTGTCACATGACAGGTATTACGGCATTTAGGTATATATAGATATATACCTGCAGCAGGGATTTAAAAACCAGTCAAGTATGACTCCTGTCCCTCAAGAACAAATAATCTCAAGGAAATGTGGAACATGACTAGACACTTGCCCAAAACCCTAACCCAAAACTCCGAGAAGTGACTTGGAGAAAGATCCTGCAGAGGCAACAACATGCCCAGGTGGGGCAGATCTGTTCCAGAGACACAGCAGAGGCAAAAAGAACTGCACGGGAACTTGTCTGACCCAGTTGCAGACTCAGATGGCCTAAATGAGACCACCCTTCAAAGCACTCTGAGCTGACAAGATATCCACATCCATAGGAGGGGAGCAACTCCCTAGGGATGATTATGTAATTATCTTATTTGAAAGATAGGTCACAAACATGGCCTCTATTACTACATAATATAACAAACTTTACAGAAATTAATACAGTGGCAGTTATATCTAAATGCTACTGTTAAGTTCTAAATTTAAAAACCTAAGAGCCAGGTATGGCAGTGCTGGCCAATAATCTCAGTGCTTAAAAAGGCTGAGGCAGGAAGGAAGCCAAGTTCCAGGCCAGCCTGTGTTACACAGGGAGATCCTGCCTCAAAACCAAACCAAACACCAAAAATCTCCTATGTTTAAGAAGTGAAAACACATTCAGAAAAGTATGGATTGTTTTAAAATAGCTCATATATGATCAAACATTCATTCTCTCACAAATCAATAAACAGTAATTTTAGGATTTTCTTTTAAAGTCACTGAGCTTCCATAAGGAACTCTGACAGTCTGAAGCAGATCACAAGGAATCAGCAGATACCCCACTGTAGTGGTCACTTGATGATTGCTATGGACACAGAACTTGAGCTACAGAGGACCGGAAGACACCTAATCTCATCATCTCATTTACAGGAGAGGAGATTAGGTCTACTGACTTGGCCGAAGACAATGAAATTCTCAAACACACATCTCAAGTATAGTTCCCACCCTCACATGTAGTTATATGTGGCCCCAAAGTGCAGTTCATCTTATAAGAGATGGGTACTTTAGGCATAGCCCATGATCCCCTGGGTGATCTCCATGCTCTTCCCCTTCTGGCTTAACATAGGTGGATGTGGAAACACTGGCAGTCCATGTTAAAAGTGACACAGCCAGAGGGACAACACAGCTTCAGTCCTTCAATCATTACTTGTAGGGAAGGTATCACCAATTTCCAGTCGGACTCACTGAAATTTGGGGATTTTATATATGTAATAGTAGCTCAAGTTTCCAAAGCCACATGCCTACCATCTCAATATTTTCTTTCCAAAAACAAAAAGGATTTAGAGCTAGAGAGATGGGTCAGCAGCTAAGGCACTTGCCTGCAAAGCCTAATGAGCTGTGTTCAATTCCCCAGTACTCATGTAAAGCCAGATGCACAAATTGGCATATGTATCTGGAGTTTGTTTTAGCAGTTAGAAGCCTTGGCACAACCATTCTCCCCCTCCTTCTCCCATTCTCTCTCTCCTTGGAAATAAATAAATAAAAATAAATGCATGCAAGTTTTCAGAATAAGAACTCTACTATTTAAACAGTTCTGGCTTATGGGACTCTGACAAGTTATTAGTTTCCCCAAGTAGAGAACAGAGATGGCTAACATGTTTCTCTAGAGCTGTGCACATTGAATTCCCCAAAAGAACCTGTATAATAAAGAGTAACTACAGCCATCACTGCCCATGCACATTAAACCCTGCTCTTTGCACATCACTCTGGACCTTTAGCTGGTGTGAGGTGATGGCATGTGTCCTCCTTGATGGTCTGTTCTTCCTCCATGATGTTTGACATGGGCACATTGAGGCTGACTGTGTCCTCATCAGAGGGCTAAAAACGAGACAAGGCATTGTGTCATTCAAAGAAGCTCAGTCAATGCAAGTGAACAAACACCAAGTTGAATAAAAGGACAATTCCATTTTATAAATTCAAAAACAGCAAAGTGGGTAGGTGACGACTGACATTAGGATTGTACCTGCTTTCAGGTGTGGTGAGTACATGAGTGAGGCTATCAGGAGTGGGAGGTGGAAGTACACTTTCTACATATGCAATCTGTGTACATATGCTTTAGGCTGAAATCTTCTCAGGTTCCTATATTTTCTATTCTTAGAGCCATATCCATGGCACAGAAGGTCTACAATATTCAACATAACAAGGAATAATTGTAAGTACACTATCACATTATCCCTAAGTCCAGCCAATTGTTTCAAAAGTACTGTGAGCTGAGATCTGACAATAAATCTAAGCAAACTCCATGATGGTTTCATGTGGCTTGCCACAAACAGCAGACAACCCACCTCTGTAACAGTAACTCATTTACTTAGAGTACAACTTGATATGACATTAGGGTTTAGTTTGTCACTCTGGGCGAAGCAAAAGAAGCTGCACTATGTATCTAGAAGTGCCAAGTCACTGTGCTAGTTCTAAAGAACAGAGTTCCATGTGACATTCAGTACAGCTTCGATGTAGTGACAGGACTTGGTTCTCACTGAGGTCTACTTTCCCACACTGAGGAAGTTTTTCATAAAATCTGTAATTCTGTCACAAGTAAAATATGCCTCATCTATTTTCTTGCCTCCATTTTAGTGCTGATGTTTAGGGACAGGCTTCCCAGGCAACAGTGGGGAGCCTCCCCAGAGCACATTCAGCTATGAGGCTGACTTTTTTTTTTTTTTTTTTTTTTTTTTTTTTGGTTTTCTGAGGCAGGGTCTCACCCTAGCTCAGACTGACCTGGAATTCACTATGTAGTCTCAGGGTGGCCTCAAACTCATGGCGATCCTCCTACCTCTGTCTCCCTAGTGCTGGGATTAAAGGCATGCACCACCACACCTGGCCTGAGGCTGGCTTCTAAATGCATGGAGCGATGCCATTCAGGGCTTGCCTGTCTAAGCTTGGACAAAAGCGCAAATTGTTTAGAAACTGCAGAAGGCAAACATGAATTTCATTCATCAAACATTCACAAAGCCCTCATATGTTCTGGCTTAATTATTATTATTTTAATTATTATTATTTATTTATTTATTTTGCTTTTCAAAGTAGAGTCTTCCTCTAGCCCAGGATGACCTGGACTTTACTATGTAGTCTCAGGGTGACTTTGAATTCATGGTAATCCTCCTACCTCTGCCTCCCGAGTACTGGGATTAAAGAAATGCACCACCACGCCCAGCCTGGCTTAATTATTTTGAGAAACAATTCTGTATTTAATTTCTTCATGACCAAAAAAAATCAATCCAACAGTGGCAATAGTCAAAGAAAGTTTACAAGCATGATTACTGAACCCTGCAATGAGGAATAAGTGGGGAGTGACCTTGACAGGAAAAAATTACAAACAGAATACCACACAGAATAATTTAAAACACTTATCATTATGAAAAAAAAATTATTTCAGGTCTTCTTTGATAATAAGGTTATCATGTAAAACACAAAAAGACCAAGGTGAGATTTTTATAATTTATTCATTGAATATAATCATTTCTAAAGTTCCCCTTTCCCTTTATCCACCTCCCACCTCTAAACTTGAGCAAAATTCCAAAGATATGCATTCAATTCAAAGGGAGAGAATACATCCTTGGGTTCCTTTTAGAATATTACCATCCTACTTAATATAAGTGAGAGGAGAAGGATAATGAAGTCCTTTATATAATGTTTTATTAATGAACTTAATTAATCATAGAGAAGAGAGAATGGATAATGCAGGGTCTGTTTTAAATTCATGGAAAACAAGCTTAGGGTAAGCAGTCTCTGCAACAATGGTCCATTTGAGGGGCCATATGAGTTTTAATAAAGTTGAAGGGGATAAATTAAAATACTGCTTAGACACTGTGTGGTTAGTATTCCCACTCCCACCATGGAGCCACAGTGAACTACTAATGTAGCTTCAGTTGGGTCATTTTTATTAATGACAGTGGTTTCCTCTCCCCTCCCCAACCTCTTTTCCCTTTCAAAATGTTCTATATCGTTAAAATGCTGAGTTTTAGTTTTTAAACACATTACTTTGTAGAGCATTTTGTAGAAGATAAATCAAATACCTTAGCTGATGACTAAAGCTCAAAGATCTGAGGAGAACTAGAAAAATATCATTTCCTAAAGTCAGATATAGTAAAAATGAGGTTATCTAATGTGAGGCAACTGAACTATTACTCACAAGAAGTGTTATACTGACTCACAAATTCTATAACCACAAAACCTCAACAAAACCTCAAAAAGAGAAGAATATCTGATAACACCATTTTACCTCTTTCAATTCTCTGTGTCAAAAAGGCCCTCTAAAGGGCTGTGGAGGCTCTAATTCATATGAGATCATTCAGATGTGAGTGTAGTGACTTCTCACCACCAGAGAAAGCTTTATGTGAGACCTCTTAGCTTACAAATAAACTTATCCAGTTATCTGAACAAAACATGGTTGAAAAGCTTCACTGTTATGAAAACTATAGGTAGTCAGAAATGTTTCAGTTGTGTAAAGTATTAAAATGCAATGTACATTTGATGCCTCAACATTTGTGAATATATATAACAACTTATGAACACTTAAAATGTGCTTTATGGATACTTGTATGCCATATAGTCATTTCATAATACTTATTAAGGAACAAGGAATATTTCAGCTAATGTGGAAATGGGAAAAGAAGAATATAGAGACTCTATAGAGAATCACAGCACCTAATTTTTTATAACCCTTAAAGGATTTCAAACTGCTTTCAGAAACATGATCACATAGTCTCATGAAAATCTATGAGTGTCCCTTTCCAAAAGTTAGTTTAGTGAACACAGACAGATATACCCAGGACACAGAAGGAGAAAGATGTGATCACTAGCTTTACCTCAGTGGCAGAGAGTCGCTTATCTCCGTTGTCACTGCCGACTCCTGAATCAGAATCCTTCTTACTGGGACAGACATCATCAATATTGAATTCAATTAGAAAAAGATTAAAATGATAAAATTAAAATGACCAAGATACAACTATTTATATTCTAATAATGACTTTTATCATTTTACTATGGTACTATATGGCAGCAGATAGGCCAGTACTAAGTAGTTAGACATGGGCATAGCAAGAACCATGAACTAAAGTCATAATCTAGAGATTACATCTTTGTTTAAGGCTCCTCCCTCTTGGAAACCAAGTTGTTTCTTTACTAATTTTCTTATTTTATTTATTCTGGCATATAAAAAAGCAGTAAGATATTTACTACCTCTTAGGTTATGAAATATTATTTTCAATAATTCTGTAAACTTTTACTCAGTGATTAAATAAACATAGTAATATTTTTACAAACCTAAAATTATTGAAACATATATGAAAAATTATTTCAAAGAATGTCATTGAATAGTCTGAAATTTCAAGTTATCTCATGTAGCAAAAAATGAAAGAAATGCTTTATGCAGTGAAGAATTCATGAGAGGGACTTGAGCTTCTCTGAGTATACTCACTGCAGGAATTCTATTCTCTGGAACAAGGCCTATCTATTATGCCATAATAGCCCAAGGATATTTGAAAGGTTTCTAACATTTCCCTTTGAAACAGGAAATGGAGAAAAAATTATATACATTGCACTTTTAGGAGACAATAAAAAATAAAGCCTGTAGATCTTAACAATGTTCTGCAGACATACTTAAAATAAATGCTTATTACAAATGTTTGACCATGGTATAGTTATTAAAATCAGTAACAGCAACTTTTTAAATACAGTTCTCACTGTACAGCTCTGGCTGACTAGAAACTCATGACCCTTGGGCTCAGGCTGTAAAATGCTAAGAGTATAGGTATGTGCCACCGTGCCTCACTTAGCAGCAATTATTAGCTTAGAATTCATTATATTTTTAAACCACTGAATGTGATAAAGTTCTTCTAATTGATAAATAAAAATACATTACAGATCTTATTGGTAATTGCCTACAGATGTACTAAGGAAGGATCATTTATTAACAGGGCTGACTAGTTTAAGAAAGTGGAGATTCTCTCCAGCATCAAAAAATTTTAAATACCATCAGTTTCTTAAACTCCACGTTATAAATTTGAAATGGACAGCCCTGGCCTAAACACATTATGAGCAGGGACGCTGAGTGAAGGATGCCATCAACTCACCTGTCTTCCACGTGCTGCTGTAAATGAGGCCTCTCCATGGTGTGGAGATAAAGGGATTCAGTTGTCTTAAGTTGGCATGCTTGTATGCTCAGATACTTAAATATGTGCACTTTGCCTTTTGTGCAAATCTACGAAGAATTAGTAAAACACATTTATTTCTCAATGACACTTTCCACTTACCTCATCATGTATTTTAATTTTCCCAATTTCATTATAAGTAACCCCCTGAATAATGGACACAGAATCACACAATACACAGGAATTCTGGAATTGTTTTCTCCAAGATCCTTCCTCAAAAAACAAAACAAAAACAACAAAAAAGTCATATTCAAGCAATTCCAATGTTCCAATGTTTTTAAACTACAAAGGTCTAACAAAACCATACTATACATGCACAGTATAGTAAGTATAAAAGATAGCCGGGCCGGGCGTGGTGGCACACGCCTTTAATCCCAGCACTTGGGAGGCAGAGGTAGGAGGATCGCCAAGAGTTCAAGGCCACCCTGAGACTACAGAGTTAATTCCAGGTCAGCCTGGACCAGAGTGAGACCCTACCTCGCAAAACCAAAAAAAAAAAAGATAGCCGGGCATGGTGGCGCACGCCTTTAATCCCAGCACTTGGGAGGCAGAGGTAGGAGGATCGCCTAGAGTTCGAGGCCACCCTGAGACTACCTAGTTAATTCCAGGTCAGCCTGGACCAGATTGAGACCCTACCTCACAAAAAAAAAAAAAAAAAAAAAAAAAAGGATAACAGGATGGGTGACATTCCAATTTTACAAGATGACAAGAACACAATTACTTTTAAGTCATTGGAGAGTGTAAAACACATCTTTGAAAGTCTTTGGAGAGTTTAAAAAACATTTAAGTTATTAAGTTATTTGAAAATAAAGCAAACTTACGTTTTTACATTTATATGTAAAAGTGTATTTATTTCAGTGTTCTCAGTTTCTTATCTGAGCTGAGTCATCTCAAATAATCAATAATCATATTAAGATGTTCACACTCCATTTCAAATAAAGACAATATTTACCCCTTTGTAGGCATATGCACCCCAAATTTTAAGCTTTTGTATCAAACAGGCAGAGCTGGAGTGATCAAAACAGCAAGCTTAATGTGGGTAAATAGACTGACACAGCATAAGGCAACTTGTGACAGTCAGATTCACTTCAGGTTTTATCCACTGAGCAACAGGGACTGCACAGAGTCAAAGCTGCATGGTGTGCTGCACTGACTGAGGACGATGGGTGGGCTGTGGCTCTGCTGCCAGCCCCTCACCTGTGCCGGAGGAGACTGCAGAGGGTTGTTCTCAAGCAGTAACACCTGCAGCTGCTTCATCTCTCTGAAGCAGACAGGGATTGCTAGCACCTTGTTGCAGGAAAAGTCAAGCTTTACCAAGGGAAGATCTACTAATTCTAAAAGAAAAGGAAAAGAATGAAAAATCAGAAAACATTATGACCAGATGGCAAGCATTCAAAATTTAATTTTCTGCTCATTAGGAAAAAATGCTGCTTAGCAAAATCCAAAGCAAGTTGCGCCTAGATGGTATGTATCTGTGACACTTCACTAGGCAGAAGCAATCCTCCCTGAGCGCTCAATGATTCAAACTGTGGCTGGTTCTGGTGAGAGCAAGAAACACTTGCCATTTACAACATCTGTTATCCAAACTGCCTTTTTTTCCTTTCAATAAAGAATCACATGAGCCATGTCACATAGAACAAGTGTGCATTTTAACTTCAAACTGTTTTCAAACAGCACTTGCTAGCATGTGAATAATAAAATGATAATCACAGAATATCCTCCTTATCTTTATTTGTAGCTGGGCTAGCATAATCCCAGAAAGAGTTACAGTAAATATACCCATAAGTTTTTTTCAACAGTTGTTCTTTTAAATGTAATCTAATTTAGGATTTTCCAACAGACCCTGTAATTCTGATTTGATGAGGCGTTACTCTATCACTTTTGAAGTCTTTTGCAGCTCAGCCAACAAGATGGAACATTGTATTTAGTATAAAATCCCCACCCAGTGGCACAGTAAACACTCAGTAATTTCAAGCATTCAAACTGACATTCGCAGCTGCTAGAAGTGAACTCAAGTGTGTTCCCTAGGAGCTGAGCCATGGCAGGGCCCAGGGTGATACTGGCAAATCACTGGGATGGCTGCGTGGAGGAAACAGAGCCCAGCATTGTTGTTCTGGGCACTGTTGAGAGCTAAAGTATGACATTTAAATATCCTCCTGCACTTGTGCAGTGGAAGGAGGACAGGAATTAGGTGAAGAAGCCACTGGACAGAGAACAGTTTCTCCTCGCCCCGCACAGCCTGAGGCCTCTGCTCTACCCTGCAGTAAATCAGGCTCTACCAACGAAGATTCTCTAGGGACCAGTACTGCTTCTTTTCAGAATTCAAGGACCCAAGAGTGTCAGAGACATTCCTTCTTCCATGATCAATGTGTCACTTGGTTTTACAGAAAGAAGTAATAAGATTAAAATTCTAGAAGGAGGGCTGGAGAGATGGCTTAGCAGTTAAGGCGCCTGCCTGCTAAGCCTAAGAACCCGGTTCCAATCTCCAGGTCCCACGTTTAGCCAAATGCAAAGTGACTCAAGGGTGCAATGCCGCACTTGATCACAAGGGGGCGCACACATCTGGATTTCATTCAAAGCAGCTGAGACACTGCTGGCGCACCCATCTCTATCTGTCTCCCTCTCCCTCTCTGTCTCTCTCTCTCTGTGTCTCTCTCCAAAAATAAATAAAATAAAATTAAATTAAAAATTCTAGAAGGAGGCAGAACAAACAACTCCCAGACCCCCAAATCAGATAAGTTCATACTTCTGTAGGAGATACCCAGGAAGTGTATCTTTTTAAAGTACACACTCCAGGTCCCAAAGCCAAAGAATCTGTATTTCCAAACTGCTCTGAGCTGTACACTTTCCAAAGGGACAGCGATGTACCACAGACCACACTATTCAGTGCACATCTGTGAATGAAGGAGACAGCTAGAGATGTTGGAGGGGGAGGAAAAGTAAAAGTACAGTCTAGTGATGGAAAAAGTAAGACGCCTCCCACTTTATATCATAGTTTCTAGAGTAGCAAAGGAATGAGTGGGGTCACATAAAAAGATGAGCACTTGTGCCTGAGCAGGCTGGCAAATCAATGCTAGAATTTAATAGGACTCCAATATTCAGCAATTCTTCGCCAGTTAAAAGGAAGACATTGTAGTATGACTAGAGAACTAATTTCAGGGAAAACACAGCTGGATAAGTAAATAAACTAAGCAATGGGGTGTGTGTGTTCACGTGTATATTCATGTGGGTATATGTGTATGCTGTGTTTGTGAAAACCAAAGAACAACCTCAAGTGTGTATCTCAGGTGTCATCCTCTTTTGTTGAGACAGGGTCTCTCATTGGCCTGGGGCTTGCCTATTAGGCTAGACTACATAGCCAGTGAGGCCCAAAGATCCTGGTCTCCACCTCCAAATACACACCATCTGGCTTTTTCACATGGGCTCTCGGGATCTGAATTCAGGCCTTCATGCTAAGGCAAGTACTATGCCAACTGAGCCATCTCCCCATCAGCTTAACATACAAGGGAAAGCTTTAATAATGACTATTTCTTTTCCTTTTGGTTCTGGTTTGAATAATGATTTCCATATTGGTTTAAGAAAATGAAAAATGTACATTTTCATAGCAGTAAAGTAGGGAAGAACATGATTGTCCTGCAAGGCTGGCCCAAACAGATAAAAAGAAACAAAGAAGGTTAAGGAAGAAAGAAAGAAAAGCAGCAGGAAGAGGAAAGGAAGGATGAAAGAGGAGGAAGAGATAGGGAAGAGAACAAGGAGGAAAGAGAAGCATGAGAAGGTGAATGAGGAAAAAGGGACAAAGACGGAGAAAGAGGAGGAAAAGAAATAGAAATTGGAGACTAGAGAGAAGGACAAGAAATCCCATTTTTCTCTCTTCACTCAAACAGGAGTGAATGAGCCCCTGCTCATTCTGGTTCTGGAAAAAAAGTATGGCCTCCTCATTGTAGCAGTTGTAGCAAGGCACTGGACATGAAACATTAGGCTACAAACTTGTCTTGTTTTCCTTCCCAAATTATAAGCTATGAGAAGGGGTCTCTCGGAGGACAAACAAATAAATATGAAAGACTGGACAGATGGCCTAGAAGCATCTATGTTCTTTGTCAACAGAGTAAAGCACAAAGAAACTCCTGATTCAGGAAATTATCTCATTATAAAAGGATTTTCCGGTAAATCAAAGTATAGCATTGAGTTTATTTTAAAATCTGAAAGGTGAGAAAACATAATTATGAAAGTAGAGCAAGTTGTAACTGATCTTTGTGAGGAAAGGAATGCTCTTAGGGTAGGAGAGTAAGAAACAGGGAGAGAGGAACACACCTAGATTTTCAGGTGCATTCTCTTCTCATGCATTTGCACACTGTCACCATAAAATGATGCAATTCATTTTCCCTTCTGGAAATGAGAGTTCAGTATTTTCACAATGATCAGAGAAGCTTTCACTGAGAGGATTTTCTTTAATGCCTGAAAGGTCGTATGTGTGAAAATGTGCTACAAATTTAGAATTTTCTGTTTGTACTTAAACTAAGTTGTGTAAGGTTTGGGAGTGACCAAGACCACACAAACCACTCTGAGGCAAAGATGAAAGCTTTTATTCAGGAAAAGCATGAGCTGCCAGGGCTGACTCTCAAGAGAGGAGCAGCCAACCTGAGTTTTCAGATAGTGGGCTTTATAGGCTTCTTCAGTTGGGAGAAGGTGAAGAAGGGAAAAGAACTTGTTTGTTCTTTACATTAGCCATTTCAAATAGCTAGGTGTGAGACCACAATAGTGACCAGGTGACTTAAGAGATAAGGGGGCAGGAAACCATGACCTGGGGGCATTGTTACTCAGGGAAGGGATAATGGCTGGGCGGTTTCTTGAGGAATGTGGATAATCCACTTCCTTATACTTCTGTCCTTGGTGACTCCATTTTGGGAGCCTGCCAAGACCTAACATTCCAGCCTTTTGTTAATGGTAAGAGACAACGTTAATTTCTATAGGCTGACTATAAGGGCGATGAGTTCTTATGGGAGAGGCTGGATAATGTGGTTGAGGGGTCTCCCTTCAGGGCAGGTGATGCAGAGGCAGTTTCATGGTGGCTAGAGGTGCCAAGTGGTAAGATGGATAGTGAGCACCCTCCATCAGCACCAGTGTAGCATGAGGTTACGACTTGGCTCTGATCGAAACAGAGGCTTCTTTTGTACCATTCCTATACTGTCATACCATCCCTTCTCTATAACAGATGTCCCCAATGACTTCCCTAAAGCCACCTCAATACAGGGATGGCATGCCTCTGTCCTTGATGACTCCATTTTGGGAGCCTGTCCCAACCTAACAAGTTGCATACACTCCAAGAAGGTGATTATAAAATAACAAATGAAATATTTTAATATGATTACCTCAAATAATAAAGTAATACTTTATTGTTACACTGAGATAATTCCCAATTCTACTTCCTTATAACACAAGTCAGCATGATAAAGGTTAAAAAAAAAAAAAAGGTGGCAGGCAAAGTCCTGAGCCTTTCACCAAGTCTGCTGCACTTTACAAAGTTCTTCCCCGTGGTTTCATGAGCTGTGTGGTTTCTTGAGTGATAAGGCAGGCACGGGGCAGTCAAAGTCAAGCAGCTCTCAAATGCTTCATTGATATTAACTTCATGACCACCTTTTCCAAATAGGAGATTGTATACTGAGATACATTTGAAAGCAGGTATGTCACGGGTCTTTAAACAAAATCAGTGGAATCAATGTGATCTTTGGAAAGCAGAATGCATTTTGGAGAAGCCCTCACTATTCTGTTGCTCATCCACCATTCCTGATCCAGGTGCAGGTCAAAGATGACCCTCTCCCACCAACAGGGCTATACTCAAGCATTTAAAAAACAATGTGTCTTTGTACTTGAATCCTTACCCCTGAACAAGAGGGACATGCCTCAGGAGACCACAGCAGGTCTGTTTAATAGACACTGTGATTGTGCAGGGTGAAGGGGAAACAGGTGATCTGAGGCTCTGAGCTGAAGCTTTAGAGCCATCACTGGTGAAATTCACCAAGACCACCAGTGACAGGAGTGACATCATTGCAAGGATGTGGTGGCACCCCTCACCTAAGAACACATTGCAGACATGGTCAGTTCCCAACCAGTGCTTCTAGAACTCCTAAAGCTAGATATCCTGACAGCCAGACTGGCAGGATCCAGCATGTGCCCTAAGCTGCTGGCTTCGTGTTCTGAAATGTTATGCGCCTGTCCAGAAAGAATTCATGCTGCTCTGTTATGAACTGGCTTGAGGTCCACCCCTATCCAAAACCCTGCAATTCAGATATGGAAATCCTAACCTAGACCATAAGAACTGGATGATATCAGACAATGCTAGGGTATGAGGACACTGGGGTGGACACCATTGCTATGTTACCTGCCTGTGATATTCAAATGGTTAACATCAACAGTCATACACACACAGGACCCATCCCTCCTCACAAAGAAACCCCCAAGTTATGTCCTCCATTATTACCTGGTGGTAAAACTTTAAGGTAGTTTCTTCTGATATTCAATTCTCGTAGAGACTTCAGTTGGCCTATCTGCTGGGGCAGAGCTGTGATCTCATTGCAGCTGACATCCTGCAGTAAGAGAAAGTCACAGAGAGACACAGAGAAGAGACTGGGATTACAAACACCCTTTCCCAAGTATTTTATGTGAATTCTCATCAAGGAATTTACATATTTGGACAACTGTGCATTGTACTTTTAAAGTACTTTTAAAGCAGCCAGTGAGGCTCAGCACTGAGATAAGAGTCGGGTTTTAAATGTTACTTTTAGTAGCTGCTTCTGCTACTTTCATTTTTCATATGCATGGAACTTATTTAACTCTTATACCAAACTCCCGAAGAAATATTACTAATAAGTATGGATCAGAAAAATGAGTCTTTGTGACCTCAAGCTTGAAGATGCCAGGAGACATTAGGAAGGAGGTACCAGCCATGTTAAACAACTATTTCACAGTGCTTCTCAACAGAAGGGACACACCACATTTTAGGTTACCAACCTCTCAATTTAGGACCACTGACTGGGTGCCAAGTCATTTAAATGACATTTCTATCATATGGCTGGGAACCTGGTGGCTGAATACTGGTCACACATTTTGAAAGCAAGCCCATATGCGGATTTTGTCATCTTTGCATTAGAAGGCCAACATCCAATCAGTCCTTGACTGGAAGCAGCTCTTGTTATGTGAAATAGAGGAATGGCATTTCTTGCTCCATAAATCCTTTTATCTTCTTAATCACACTCTTCCCTTTGGCCCAGGTGGCTGGGCTTTGCTTTCCTCTCCTCTCCCCTCCCTCCAGCTCGTCCTTTAGCCTAGACCACTCTTTCTCAGAGGGTCTTTCACTGGCTTCTGTTCCTCAGGCTCCTCCTCAAATCCATCCTTCACAGAACTTCCAGAATGCAGATTTCAGTATGTTGCTCACCAGCTTAAACACTGCTGGCAAGGCCTGGCACATCTATGATGGAGACTGCCAATTTCTCAGGGCCATTTCTCGATCTGTTGTCCCTTGCATCCTACACTCAAATACGTGACCACCACTGCATGTGCTCAATGCGGGCCATACTGTTTCTCAGCCCAAACACTTGTTCAGGCTCTTTCCCTGACATTGTCCTCTTCTTGTTCCACTCATCTTTTATGACTTCATGCAAGCTTTACGCTCCTCTTTGAAATCACTCTCAAGGTTCTTCCCCTCTCCTGCTCTGATCCAATACCCAAAAGATGGATGCTTTTACTCTGTGGTCCCCCGGGCAGTGTGTAAATGAAGTTCACTTGCTCACATGTCTACTTCCCACTCTAAAACTGGGAGAGTCTACCTGAGATGAACCTTGTCATATTCACCCCAACTTCTCAGGTCCTATCAGAGTACCAGACATAAGGCAGGGATCAATAAATGTTAGCTGGAATAAATAAATGTCTGAGACTCACTGATGTAACCACTCCTGTAAGAGTTTGGTTCTCCATCCCTTGTGGCTAAGACCCCAGGATACTCACTTAAATTTAATACAGGCCTCATTTGGGATCACAGAATGAAAGATGTGGGCTATGTATGAATTAGCCCAGTAAAGGCCAGGTCCTTAAAAATCTCACTTTGAGAGTGAATTAGGTAGCTTTGTTAGGTAGTTAGGTGACTGTGGGCCCCTGAAAAAGCAGAAATGTCTGCTCTCTGCTATCACTTGTTAGAGATCAAAGGATGATCTGACTCCTTTTCTCTTGCCTAAAGAGATCTATTTTTCCACAAACAACCTGGGTTGGGAGGGAGGTTCCCTTTCCTAATCCTGACACTGTGGTTGGTGAAGTTCAGCCCCAAGACCTTGGTGTCATGGCTAGTTCCTTCCTGAGACAGCCCATAGTCCAGCTGTCTCTCTGGCTCACCTGAGCTGGTAAGACCCACCAATCTAAGGTTATAAGTATGTCTGCGAGGGCAGGGCAAGTGCTCTGGGCTGACTGGCTGCTCGTGGACTTCCAGCTTCTGGTGAGCTTTCCCTCATGTTGGTCGAGGAGAATCTCCAACCCCTACTTCCCACATGGGCTCTTTGCCCCCTCTGGCCCATCACATGGGAGGACCTCTTTGTCCTTTCTTTTCTGTCCTCTCCACTGTTCTTCCAGGCCCAGACTTCATGGCTCTCAGACCACATGGGTATATTCATTTTCCTTCCCTTGGTTTTGAACTTTCCTCAATAAATATAATTTAATAATTATCCTTCTCAGTTTGATTTGCCCAGTTCTTTGGTTAAATGCAAACACAATCCCAGGGTTTGAGGTTCAAGGACTTTCCAGAATCCCTATCATCTCATTTCATCTTTACTTACAAACCTGCAAAAACTCCCCCTTTCACCTTAGAAGTCACCAAGACCTTGTGCCAAAAATCTATCTCACTGTCCTTCAGATGATATGAACTCACCATTGACCAACCAATCCCTTGACTGGACCCCCACTCATCCCTAAGGATCCATGTTAGAGGTGAGCCATGCCAGGCAGCACAGCCTGATCCTCT
Organism: Orientallactaga sibirica; assembly: GCA_036365145.1. NCBI lineage: Eukaryota > Metazoa > Chordata > Mammalia > Rodentia > Dipodidae > Orientallactaga > Orientallactaga sibirica. Next base: position 5,135,421 of record JAEOAD010002517.1, read on the forward strand.
AGCCTCATCTCATCTAAAACTCAGGTGACCTGTTTGCATCACATGGCTGTTCAGTGGGAACAAGAGAATGAAGCTGCAGCCTCTGAAGCCTAAGTGTGCCCAGGGAAGTCACCTCTTCACTTTTCTACCTTCAGTTGTCTGAGCAGGAGGTGCATGAGATAGGTCAGGGACACAAAATGCTCAGGGGCATCACAAAAGCCATTAGACTGCTCCTGGTCCAGAAAAGCCATGCACAATTTTAAGAAAAACACCCGGTATTCAAAATAAACAGTAAAAAAAATCTGTACCAGCACATCTGCTGAGACAACAATGTCCAGGGAAATACAGACTCAAGAGGTGACATTCAACCAAGCCAAAAGGCAAATCTGCCCAGAGAAAGCTGAACCTTTCTTTGCCTTAATATGTTAGGAATAAGTAAGGGGGCCATTCCATTCTGTTTTAGAAAAGCCCTTACACACAGAACCCAGGCACATTTGGTCACTCTACTGCATTCCTGACCAGGCACATCACAGTAGTCATGAGCCAGTGTAGAGGTGGGGCCATGCACTAGAATTCATGAGTTCTAAGAATGTAATTATTTAGAAAAGAAAAGCTTTCTCTGCAGAAATGAGTTGAGAAGCAAGAAGATAACCTGTATGTTTAGGCAGTACACTCACAGCATGTACTCTCTTGAGAGGAAACTCAGCCTTATTCCATTTTTAGAGTGAACTAAACCACCTTGCTCTGTGCTAATAACCTGGGTTAACAAAAGCAGCACAGTCTGCTGGCCCTGTACCCATAGTCATTCTTCTCAGCAAAGATACCTAACAGAGGCCTCATCAGAGAAAATCAACTACTGCCAGCTTTTAAAAACACACTGCTCAGTTGGAGAGATGGCTTGGCAGTTAAAGTGCTTGCCTGCAAAGCCCAAGGACCTGAATTTGATTCCCCAGGATCCACATAAGCCAGATGCACAAGGTGGCATATGAATCTGGAGTTTGTTTGTAGCAACTAATGTCCCTGGTGCATCCATTTCCTCTCTTTCTCTCAAATAAGAAAATAAAATAAATAAATAAATACACACTACTATAGAAAGAAACCACTGAATACACTAAAAGAAAACGTCACACAGTGATTCAACCCAAACATTTCCACGGACAAGACAGGGAATCTGCAGCCAATTTACAGAGTCTAGTCATTGACTCACATTTTTGAAGGGTCCCATTATTTCAACTGTGCCAGTTGCTTCCCACCCTCATAAAATAGAGAAAATACCCAGGTATATCCAACACAGGCTTTTCTACTTTGTATAATTAATAACGTAAAGACAGAACAATATTCTATTACCCACAAGTCACTGAACCTTGCTGAACATTAAAGAGATTATGAATTTCATCACAGAAATATAACCCCTGGGTAATTATGTCTAATTAGTTGAAGAAAGAGTAAGAAAGGAAAGATAATAGTCTACATGCCTGGGGATGCCTTAGCCTTGAAAAAGGACAAGCAGTACTCTTAGAAGGGCTCCATTCTTCTGAACATTCTGTCCAAATTTAGCCCTGGATAAGGTATTGATTTTTTTTATTTAAAGATATTAGGAAAATAAACTATAAAAATAAACATTAAACCTCACTTTTCTGCAATTGAGAATAATTAAATTACAAATTCCCGTTTACTTATTAGAATAGTTAAATTACTTCCTTAATTTCCTGTTAGCCCTAAGCTATGTCATAAAGAATAATTATGCTGAGCCTAACTGACAATAGAGTTTGTAATGCTAACCAATACACCATGACCTGTACACTTCAGCAAAATCAAACCACTACACATGAACTGTTACAAGTTTACAAGTATACAGCTAAAGCCAAAAATCACAAGGGCCTGAGAAGTGGCTCAGTTAGTAAGGTGCTTGCCATGCAAGTGTAAGAACATGACTTAGATCCCCAGAAACCACATTAAAACGCTAGTGGTGGTGCATAATGTAATCCTAATGCTGAAAAAGCAGACAGGACGATCCCTGAGGCTCACTAGCTAGTCTAGCCCAATAGGTAAGTGCCAGACTAACGAGAAACCTTGTCTCAAAAAAGGGCAGACATCCTTCCTAAAGATGAAACCCTAAGTTGTCCTCTGGCCTTCATATACATATATACACATATGCATACATACCTCCCTACAGCATATACACCTACAAGGAATTATGAGCATCTGTTTCAAATACTGATTTCAATCCTGTTTTGGATGCTTCTATGTATCGAGTGAGTGAGTGAGAGAGAGAGAGAGAGAGAGAGAGACTGACTGTGTGTATAGAGTCAAAATGTCTGAATCACTTATGCATGTAATGGAGTCTTTCACTGAACCCAGAGTTGCTATTTTTTGGTCAGATTTGCTGCCCAGCAAGTCCCAGCAATTCTCCAGTCTCTGTTCCCATTACATTCCCATAAATGTAATCTGGAGTTACAGACGTGCATACAGATGTGTGTGGTGGTAATGTCCAACCCTTTGTATGAGTGTTGGAGAATTGAACTGAAGGGGAATTAGGCCCTCACACTGTTCAACAAGCACTCTTAACCACTAACTATAATAATATAAATACTCAAATTTAGGATTTTTTTTTTTTTTTTTGGAGAGAGACAGAGAGAGAGACAGAGAGAAAGGGAGAGGAAGACAGATAGAGATGGGCACGCCAGCAGCATCTTAGCCACTGCAAACGAAATCCAGATGCGTGCGCCCAATTGTGGTCAAGTGTGGCATTGCGCCCTTGTGTCACTTTGTATCTGGCTAAACGTGGGACCTGGAGATTGGAACCACTGGAGATTGGAAACAGCATTCTTAGGCTTAGGAGGCAGGCGCCTTAACCGCTAAGTCATCTCTCCAGCCCAAGTTTAGAATTTTTATGGACTAGCAAATACAACTTTGTAATTTAGATTTTTTTTAAACCTAAAAATACAACTTAAACAATACTTCACACTGGTTTAATTAGGTAACCAATAAAAAAATGGAAATTAAGATTCTTTTATAAGAGGGTATGGTGGTTTGATTGAGGTGTCCCCCATAAACTTAGGTGTTCTGAATGCTTGGTTCCCAGCTGATGGAAATTTGGGAATTAACACCTCCTGGAGGCAGTGTATTGTTGGAGGAGGGCTTATGGGTGTTACAGCCAGTTTCCCCTAACCAATGTTTGGCATACTCTCCTGTTGCTGCTGTCCACCTGATTTTGGCCAGGGGGTGATGTCTACCTTCTGCTCATGCCATTGTTTTCCCCTACCATCATGGAACTTCCTCTGGAGTTTGTAAGCCAAAATAAACCTTTTGAACAAAAAATACATAAATAAATAAATTTAGCCAAGCATGGTGGCACATGCCTTTAATCCCAACACTCAGGAGGCAGAGGTAGGAGGATCGCAGTGAGTTCGAGGCCACCCTGAGACTATATACTGGGTTCCAGGTCAGCCTGAGCTGGAGTGAGACCCTACCACCGAAAACCCAAAAATAAATAAATAAATAAATAAATCTTTTTGTCCCACAAGCTGCTCTTGGTCGGGTGATTTCTGCCAGCAAAGCAAACCTGACTGCAACAGTAAATTTGGTACCAAAATGAGGTCATTGCACCTAGAAACCTGACTGTGGCTTTGGCCTCTTGGAACTGCTTTGCAGGAGGAATGTGGATGAATTTGGAACCTTGGACTAAGAGATGCCTTGTAGTGCTGTAAGTACAGCTTGATGAACCATTCTGGTCAGAGCTGAAAGACCTTAATGCAGTAAGAACTATGGACTGTGAGATGTGGCTTATGAGGGTGAGAAAGAGCTTTGCCTGGACTGGGCTAGAAGCAGTTTGTGTGATGGGCTTGCTGTTATGTCCATGTCCTGAGAACTTGTGCAGGGTTTCATTGTGTAGAAATGGACTGGTATGAGCAGAAGGATATGGCACAGAAAAAAATGAATTCTCTCAACCAAAACTGCTGCCTGTTCACCTGTAATTGTATGAGAAATTACAACCATTGACATTGGGCCAGCTGACCTGCATTGGGACAACAGAAAGGATGCAGTCTTTTGAAGGGGCCTGAATGCTGGAGGACTAACAAACTGCCACCCCCCCACCTGGTATTATGGAGTATAAGAAATGCAGGAAAGAGAGGGTCATTGAATTTGCACCACAGTCTTGTGTTTTGGAAATGGCCATGGGTAGTGTGAAGCAGGACTGCCTAAATGGAGATTTGAAGGAGCCGTGAGGATGAATGGTGGGTTGCAGTGGAGATCCAGAAGAGATGCCAGCACCATGAAATAGATGGCTGCTAAAGAGAGCTGCCAGCCCTGGATAAAGTTTTCCAGGGCTGTGAGTAGCCTAGCTGGAAGGGCAGAATTAAAACTCCAGAGACTTGTTAATGGTTAGAATTTTTAGACTTGGAGACTTGTCACTGACTAGAGTTGTTGGACTTGGAGCTACAGAGTTTGATGTCTGCCCTGTTTAAATCTTGTATTAGTTGAATATTTCTTTGTTATGCCCATTGCCATCTTTTGTAGTGTGAATGTTATTCTCTGTCATTATGGGTTTTGGGGGATTTTTTGGGTATTCTGGCTCAGTGAAAAGACCATGGATTATGGGGATGTTTGAATATCATTGGCATTGATAAAACCATAGGGGTCTTTTAAGGTTGGTTTGAATGCACTGTATTTTATATTTTGGATGGTTATCAGTTTATGGGGGGTAGGGGCGGAATGTGGTGGTTTGATTCAGGTATTTTCCATAAACTTAGGTGTTCTGAATGCTAGGTTCCCAGCTGATGGAGATTTGGGAATTAACACCTCCTGCAGGCAGAGTATTGTTGTGGGCGGGCTTATTGGTACTATAGCCCATTTCCCCTTGCCAGTGTTTGGCACACTCTCCTGTTGCTGTTGTCCACTTGATGTTAGCCAGGAAATGATGTCCACTCTCTGCTCATGCTGTCATTTCCCCCTGTCATCACGGAGCTTCTCCTCAAGTCTGTAAGCCAAAATACCCACCCCCCCCACAAGCTGCTCTTGGTTGGGTGCTTTCTGCCAGCAATGTGAACCTGACTGCAACAAAGAGCTTGAGCAAAAGTACTCTAGTGGGGTGGATAATGTTGTGCCCAGAGGGAAAAGATGGCAGAAAAAATTTTAGTGGCAGGGATGGAACACCTTCTGGTGAATTGTTGGCTAGGGAGGCACCTGATGTATACAAGCTATTGACAAGGCTCTTGGTTGCCCACCAGAACTGGACAGTAAGGCACTACTGCTGAAAACACCACATGCTTGGGTTACAGGTCACTGAGAAATCAAGCTGGAGCCGAGCTGGATGCCTCCTCCCTGATCACTAGCTGTCAGGATGCTAGAACGAGCTATTCACCACTCAGTCTTTAGGGGGAGAGAAGTCATCAATGGTCTTAACCAGAAGTGGGCCCTGTAAGCCTTACAGCTGGCCAGATAGTCCAAATGTACCAACTGGATGCAATGGTGTCATTTCTGTTTGGGCAGGGAACCAAAGGCTCTCTGATTAGACTGGAGGCACACTCCATAGGAGGGAAGTCATGCCTGGTACTGAAAAATCCTAATCAAAATCCTATGGCTGAGGAGGTCATACGCCCTACAGGGAAAACTACTACTGTTAACAGCCTAAATACCTAAATTATGCCCACCAACTGCTCTATAACCACTTATGTTTATGCTCATAAATTAATGCTACTCCCACTTTTGGTTAGAGAAGCTTTTATTTTCAGATGGCACTGATCACTTGGGTAACTCAAAACTCACAACAGTGCTAAGAATTAGTGATAGTCGGCACTCAGGTGAGGCATCTGTATCACACCCTCCAAGGTCCAGGGACCATTGTCAAACAGGTGGCAGAAAGACTGTAAGAGCCAAAAGCAGGGGAGAACTGCTTACAAGGCTGTCATTTGGACACAAAGTGACTTTGATATTCATGACCTTACAGTGCCTGATACTACCTACACAAGACATGCATAACAAAGACATCAAAATAGAAGATAGACTAAGTGGAAAGAAGGGGTTCAGTAGAAGGGGAATCTGGAGGGGTATTATAGAGGTCATGGGAAGGGATTATGATCATGGTATATTGCCAATACTTATGAAAGTTTTCAACAAAAAGTTAATGAAAAGATTCTCTTTGAATAACAATAAAAGAACCATCTAAAAATGAAGGTTGGAGATGAGCATCTTTATTAGTAAGCAGTAGTTGCTAACTGACACTGACAATGTGAGCCTGACAAGGGTTGTAATGTATCAGAATAAAGCTGGGTGATTAAAGTACATGATGCTCACTTTCAGAAAACAAACTGTAAAAACACTACAGGTAGGCTTTTTTGTCTGTTTCATTTTGTAGCTCAAACTCCTTATGTGGATGACCTTGACCTCTGACCTTCCCCCAAAAATGTTTTTTAGGGATTGATGTCTAACCAAAACCAACATAATATCAAAATGATCTTGATTAGGATTCTCCAATGAGACCAGACTACACTGTGGAACTGTCAGTGATCTCTCAGAAGTGTCCTCGCCCTGACATTGTTTTTTTTTAAAAAAAAAAAAAAAAAAAAAAAAAAACTTAGGGGACTAGAAAAAATGGCTTAGCAAGCCGGGTGTGGTGGCACACACCTTTAATTCCAACACTTGGGAGGCAGAGATAGGAGGATCTTCGTGAGTTTGAGGCTAGCCTGAGACTACATAGTAAATTCCAGGACAGCCTGGGCCAGAGTGAGACCCTACCTCAAAAAAAAAAAAAAAAAAAAAGACTTAGCAGTTAAGGCATTTGCCTGCAAAGCCAAAGAATCCTGGTTCAATTCCCAGGGACCCACGTGAGCCAGATGCACAAGGGGACACATGCATCTGGAGTTCTTTGCCAGTGGCTGGAGGCCCTGGCGTGGCCATTCTCTCTTTCTCTCTCTCTCTCTTCTCCCCCTCTCTCAAATAAATACATAAAACATATTTTTTAAAACTTAGTATTATTATATTATTAGATCAAACATTTTTGTAAAGAAACTAGCTCTTCATTTAATGTCTCCAGAGGCCATAAAAGGATAAATTATTTTGTGAGAAACATGCTACATGACCCCAGCACACCCAACTTAGAGACAAGAGCACCACACATCAAAAAAAAAAAAAAAAATGAAAATGATGTTCCCTAGAAGCCACTCGCTTCCTCATGTGTCTGTCATCAGTCCTTAAACTCAATCTCCACATAATCAAACATTTTATGAAAAGTGAGTAAAAAACAGTGTGTATGGTTAAGGCCAGGAAACACACCTTTAACCAGTTATGAAAGAATCCAGTCTGGAGAGTTTTCTGGTTGTCAAGATAAGTTCCCATGCCAGGCCCTGTGTCACGTGGAGGCAAAGACAGGAAGACATGATTCTCACCAGTGAGAAAGCTAGGTTAGGACAGAACTGAGAACAAGCAAACCAGGTCAGACCATCTGTAGACCCAGCATGCCATTCAAAACATGGACACAATAAGGAGGCTCCTGGGTCTCTGTCAAATGCCACCAAGGGTTCCAACTTCATTGTGCCCTTTCATAGCATGCTTATCTCAAAGCTGTCAATTAACTATAACATGCAGCATTCATGCTGTACTTCAAACCCAAGATGCCCCCTCCTTCAGCATGATGCCACAGTGTAAGAACCACAATTTCCAAAGTTTTAACAAGTAAAATGAGGGTTAGCCTACATAAGACAGGTCTATAGACCCTTCTACCTCTCTTTCCACAAAAGGAAAACTTTCAGACCAACATGTCAATTTGTTTGCCTGCTTCAGGGGGAAATTCTCCCACTCACTTATAGCTTTTCATGACTTCTCATAACTTTAATGGAAAACCATACCAAATTGAAGCAAAGAACCCTAGAGAAAAAAATTTTAGTGCTTATAATCCATGTGAGCAGACAGGATCTGTCTTGTACTGTGGGCTCTATCTATCTATCTATCTATCTATCTATCCATCCATCCATCCATCATCTATCATCTATCTACCTACTTACCTACCAACCAACCATCATCTATCTGTCTATCTAGTATCTATCTACCTACCACCAACCATCTGTGGTCTATTTTGTGGTACTTAGGATGGAATCCAGAGCCTCACACATGCTAAGCAAGTGATCTACCACATCCAGCCCGGCATGGATATTAATCAGATATATAGTTCTATTGCTTTTGATATATAGGTGCAAAGCCAACACTTATCAGTATACTGTAGCAATGATGCCTGCATTGCTGGGCAAGGAAGTGATATAGGTAATGCACTAGCAGACTGCTGGGTATACTCAATAATTATCACCTTTCTCTCTTCCCCTTCACATGCAGAAAACCAAGCTTATAAGGCAACAAACACAACATCTATGAGGCAAGGGAAAGCCATGTAGAGTGGGCAGAGAGGTCAGAGAGTTCTAGACTATTCCAACCAAAAATGACCCAAAAAGGACCAGATCCAGAGGGCTAAAATTCCATAAATTCCCCTGGACCTGCATTAAGGTGAACTACAACCAGGCCACTCTTGATGATTCATGAACAGGGTGTCGCCAGAGCACTTCTCAGTGGCCTCTCCAAGAGAAGAACAGCAGCTGCTTTTCAATATCTCTGCAAAATGTTAAGTAGCTGGGCTGGGCAATGATCAACTGGGAATGGTTTTGTTTAAAGATTCTCAGAAAACAGAGATGGAATTAAAAGGGGAGGATAATGTTTTGCAACCCTACTTCCTTTCAGAATTAAGGAGGAACGGACAAATGGCTCGCTAGGTAAACTGGATGTATATCCCCAGTGCCAAAGTAAAATATGGCATGTTCCTGTAATCTCAGCACTAGGGAAGCAAAGACAGATGGATTACTAGAACATGTTAGCTAAGCAGTCTAGGTTCAGCAAGAGACTGTCTCCAAAAATATGGTAGAGAGAGACCAAAAAGACATGTGATGTCAAGTTCTGGGTTCCATATGAGTGTGCATACATGTGCCCATGTACATACACATATGCATACATATCATAGACATATACATACACATGCATCACACACATGCACACATCCCACATACATGCATACATACATATGCATCACACACATGTATATACATCTTACACATACATATACATCACACATGCATAAACACACACATGCACACACATCACATACACATGCATACACACAGACACAAAATAAGGAACCAATATTTTCTTTTCCATGGCTAAAGTGGTTGGGTTTTGTTTTTCAAGTGTGATATGAAAACTTCTAAACACTTGTTCCCCAAAATAATTAGCAAACAATGCTGAGAGCCTAGCAAGCGGAGTGATGTTCTCTGCACTCAAGCCCTAAGTGGCTCAAGTGTTCTGGATGCTTGGGGAACACCCAGTTTCTCTTTAACAAGTTGGGGACATGTGACTATAAAACAAAGCTTCGTAATGCCATTTTACAATGACCTTTAGGTCTCCAGGGAATTTTTTTTTTTTTTCATCTGATAAATAAAAACAATCTGGCATGGTTATCCATAGTAACAATGCTATTTTAACAAAGCAAAAAATATCAAACAAATGGAAGTGGATGGAAAATAATTTTTTTAGTCTGTTACCTCACATCACTTCCTTGTGATTAAACAGCATCATGTTAATAAAATTCTCTCTTGCTTTTTCCTACCTGGGCCAGTTCACCCCTCCTTAGGCAACCTGGTGATCTCCCGCTCCTGGGAGGTCACCATATTGATACTGAACTTAGTGCAGACACCTGATCGGCATAGGTGACTGCAGCCCAGAACTCCTGGACTCAAGCGATCCCCATCTCAGCCTCCCGAGTAGCTGGGACTACAGGCACGTGCCACCATGCCTGGTCTTTCTTACTTTTTATCACTTGCTCAGGCCCAGGGCATCAGAGAACAGCAGCTCAGGTTCCAGAGCTAAGGTCTCAAAGGGGTGGCCACTCTCCATGTGGCATGGAGCCTTGAGCATGACTAGGCCACATATGGAGCTAGTACAGGGTCCACACTGGGCTTGGTATGAAAGGCTCAGTCTGAAAACAATAATGTAAAACATCTCAATATTTTTTATATTGTATAGACTCTGAAGAAATAATGTACCTAGGGTTAAATAAAATAGAATAAAATTAATTTCAGAGCTGGGAAGTTGACCCAATGGATGAGAGTATTTACTGCACAAACATGAAGGCTGGAGGAGGCCTGAGTCACCCTAGGTTTAACTCTCCAGCACCAATATCAACAACTGGGTGTAGCCACAAACAGCAAATGTAGTCCTGTACGGAGATGGAGACCAGAGAATTCTGGGGCTCCCTGGACAATCAGTCTGACTAAAAACAGCAAATCTATGATCAAAGAGAGACTCCATTCTCCAGGAGACAATGCAGAGCTGTAGCAAACATGGGGCATTCTCCTCTGGCCTTCTAAGTATGTGTGCATGTGGGAAATGTGTACTTGCGCATTGACCACACATGCACGCATGCTGTGGTAGTTTTAATGTGTATTCTCCAAGACTCAGGTATTTTATTAAAGCTTGTCTCCAGCTGCCTGGCTAGAGGAGGTGCTACTAGGGATGGATCCTGGGGTACAGCCCTAAAGTGTGTTGGAAGCAGATCAGAATTCCAGCCAAAAGGTATGCAGAGTCTACGCTCCACCTGGGTCCCTGTTGCTGTTTGGTGCGTGTCCTGGGGCTGGTATTCTGCTTCTGCAGTTTTCCTCTCTGCTTGGATGTATGGAAGCAGCTTCTCCCACCACTGATGGAACTTCCCCACTGCACCTGTAAGCTTGTTGTAAACTCCTTCCTCTCATAAACTGTCTGGTTTAGATGTTCATCCCAGCAACAGGGAGCTGTCCACAACATGTGCAAAAACAATTTAGTTGCATATAATCTTTTTAGTTTTCTAAATGTGGACACCATTATAATTTAAATCCTATTTGTTGTTTACATTGGCTGTCAACTGTACAGTACCAGCTAGTAAGGGTGTTTCAACTTGTAACCAATGAGCTATGCAAGGTGGACTCACTGTCCCTCTTACCTGGGTATTGTCATTTGGTCGGGGCAAGAGCTTAGACTATATGGTTTTTACAATCTACCTTAGAGCTGACCTTCTAGAACTTGAGGTTCACTAAGTTAGTGCTGGTGGAGCAGAGACACAAGGATAGGAAGGTGATAAGAGAACTGTCACTAAGATCCGGGACAGTCCCTGCTAAGCTGGGCTCAACACAAGGGACAGAAGAAAAGTGTGGTATGTCCCTTAACCTACAAGCAGCTCCTGTGTCCAGGGCTGGGAGCTTCATTGTTTGGACACACCCAAACTCTTCACAGAACTGCAGCACCTCTCCTTGGACTATATTTGATTTGATCATAAACTCTGTCCTACTAAATTATTCAGAGACCACTTTTCTAATTTAACTATAAGTTTTCATAGTGTCATATGCAATCTGTAAAAATTAACAAACTACAGTGTGATAATCTGTAAACCTCATGAATTGGAAATCCTGTAAAATTCAGAAACTATAAGCCACAGGTAGCTGGTAAATTTCAGGAACTGTGCTCCAGCAAAACCACACCTGCCAACTCACTGCCCCCTTACACAACTTTCTCATGTACTGCCAGCTCACTGCCCCCTTACACGTCTTTCTCATGTACTGCCCCCTCACTGTTCCCTTACACGACTTTCTCATGTACTGCCCCCTCACTCCCCCCTTACACGTCTTTCTCATGTACTGCCCCCTCACTGTCCCCTTACACGTCTTTCTCAAGTACTGCCAGCTCACTGTCCCCTTACACGTCTTTCTCATGTACTGCCAGCTCACTGCCCCCTTACACGTCTTTCTCATGTACTGCCAGCTCACTGCCCCTTACACGTCTTTCTCATGTACTGCCGGCTCACTGCCCCCTTACACGTCTTTCTCATGTACTGCCAGCTCACTGCCCCCTTACACGTCTTTCTCATGTACTGCCGGCTCACTGCCCCCTTACACGTCTTTCTCATGTACTGCCGCTCACTGCCCCCTTACACGTCTTTCTCATGTACTGCCGGCTCACTGCCCCCTTACACGACTTTCTCATGTACTGCCCCTCACTGCCCCCTTACACGTCTTTCTCATGTACTGCCCCTCACTGCCCCCTTACACGTCTTTCTCATGTACTGCCCCCTCACTGTCCCCTTACACGTCTTTCTCATGTACTGCCCCCTCACTGTCCCCTTACACGTCTTTCTCATGTACTGCCCCCTCACTGTCCCCTTACACGTCTTTCTCATGTACTGCCCCCTCACTGCCCCCTTACACGACTTTCTCATGTACTGCCCCTCACTGTCCCCTTACACGTCTTTCTCATGTACTGCCGGCTCACTGCCCCCTTACACGTCTTTCTCAAGTACTGCCAGCTCACTGCCCCCTTACACGTCTTTTTCCTGTAGTGCAGCACACTGCCCCCTTACACGACTTTCTCATGTACTGCCAGCTCACTGTCCCCTTACACGTCTTTCTCATGTACTGCCGGCTCACTGCCCCCTTACACGACTTTCTCATGTACTGCCCCCTCACACGTCTTTCTCATGTACTGCCAGCTAACTGCCCCATTACACGACTTTCTCATGTACTGCCCCCTCACACGTCTTTCTCATGTACTGCCAGCTAACTGCCCCCTTACACGTCTTTCTCATGTACTGCCCCCTCACTGTCCCCTTACACGTCTTTCTCAAGTACTGCCAGCTCACTGCCCCCTTACACGTCTTTCTCTTGTAGTGCCAGCTCACTACCCCCTTACACAACTTTCTCATGTACTGCCAGCTCACTGCCCCCTTACACGTCTTTCTCATGTACTGCCGGCTCACTGCCCCCTTACACGACTTTCTCATGTACTGCCCCCTCACTGTCCCCTTACACGACTTTCTCATGTACTGCCCCTCACTGCCCCCTGCCGTCTTTCTCTCACTGCCAGCTCACTGCCCCACGTCTTTCTCATGTACTGCCAGCTCACTGCCCCTTACACGTCTTTCTCATGTACTGCCCCCTCACTGCCCCTTACACGTCTTTCTCATGTACTGCCCCCTCACTGTCCCCTTACACGACTTTTTCATGTACTGCCAGCTCACTGCCCCTTACACGTCTTTCTCATGTACTGCCCCCTCACTGTCCCCTTACACGACTTTCTCATGTACTGCCCCCTCACTGCCCCCTGACACGTCTTTCTCATGTACTGCCCCCTCACTGTCCCCTTACACGTCTTTCTCATGTACTGCCAGCTCACTGCCCCCTTACACGTCTTTCTCATGTACTGCCAGCTCACTGCCCCCTTACACAACTTTCTCATGTACTGCCCCCTCACACGTCTTTCTCATGTACTGCCAGCTCACTGCCCCCTTACACGTCTTTCTCATGTACTGCCAGCTCACTGCCCCCTTACACGTCTTTCTCATGTACTGCCGGCTCACTGCCCCCTTACACGTCTTTCTCATGTACTGCCGGCTCACTGCCCCCTTACACGACTTTCTCATGTACTGCCCCCTCACTGCCCCCTTACACGACTTTTTCATGTACTGCCCCCTCACTGCCCCCTTACATGTATTTTCATGTACTGCCGGCTCACTGCCCCCTTACACGACTTTCTCATGTACTGCCAGCTCACTGCCCCCTTACATGACTTTCTCATGTACTGCCCCCTCACTGCCCCCTTACACGACTTTCTCATGTATTGCCCCCTCACTGCCCCCTTACACGACTTTCTCATTGCCCCCTCACTGCCCCCCTCTCATGTACTGCCCCTCACTGCCCCCTTACACGACTTTCTCATGTACTGCCCCCTCACTGCCCCCTTACACGTCTTTCTCATGTACTGCCCCCTCACTGCCCCCTCACGTCTTTCTCATGTACTGCCAGCTCACTGCCCCCTTACACGACTTTTTCATGTACTGCCCCTCACTGCCCCCTTACACGTCTTTCTCATGTATTGCCCCCTCACTGCCCCCTTACACGACTTTCTCATGTACTGCCAGCTCACTGCCCCCTTACACGACTTTCTCATGTACTGCCCCCTCACTGTCCCCTTACACGTCTTTCTCATGTACTGCCAGCTCACTGCCCCCTTACACGTCTTTCTCATGTACTGCCAGCTCACTGCCCCCTTACACGTCTTTCTCATGTACTGCCAGCTCACTGCCCCCTTACACGTCTTTCTCATGTACTGCCAGCTCACTGCCCCCTTACACGTCTTTCTGATGTACTGCCAGCTCACTGCCCCCTTACACAACTTTCTCATGTACTGCCCCCTCACATGTCTTTCTCATGTACTGCCCCCTCACTGCCCCCTTACACGTCTTTCTCATGTACTGCCAGCTCACTGCCCCCTTACACGTCTTTCTCATGTACTGCCAGCTCACTGCCCCCTTACACAACTTTCTCATGTACTGCCCCCTCACATGTCTTTCTCATGTACTGCCGGCTCACTGCCCCCTTACACATCTTTGTCATGTACTGCCCCCTCACTGTCCCCTTACACGTCTTTCTCATGTACTGCCCCCTCACTGCCCCCTTACACGATTTTCTCATGTACTGCCCCCTCACTGTCCCCTTACACGACTTTTTCATGTACTGCCCCCTCACTGTCCCCTTACACGACTTTTTCATGTACTGCCCCCTCACTGCCCCCTTACACGTCTTTCTCATGTACTGCCAGCTCACTGCCCCCTTACATGTCTTTCTCATGTACTGCCCCCTCACTGTACTTCTCACTGGCCCCTCACTGCCCCCTTACATGTCTTTTTCATGTACTGCCGGCTCACTGCCCCCTTACACGTCTTTCTCATGTACTGCCCCCTCACTGTCCCCTTACACGACTTTCTCATGTACTGCCAGCTCACTGCCCCCTTACATGTCTTTCTCATGTACTGCCCCCTCACTGCCCCCTTACACGTCTTTCTCATGTACTGCCGGCTCACTGTCCCCTTACACGACTTTCTCATGTACTGCCAGCTCACTGCCCCCTTACACGACTTTCTCATGTACTGCCCCCTCACTGCCCCCTGACACGACTTTCTCATGTACTGCCAGCTCACTGCCCCATTACACGACTTTCTCATGTACTGCCCCCTCACTGCCCCCTTACACGTCTTTCTCAAGTACTGCCAGCTCACTACCCCCTTACACATCTTTCTCCTGTAGTGCCAGCTCACTGCCCCCTTACACGTCTTTCTCCTGTAGTGCCAGCTCACTGCCCCCTTACACAACTTTCGTACTGCCCCCTCACTTTACACGTCTTTCTCATTACTGCCGGCTCATTGCCCCCTGACATGTGCCAGCTCACTTTACACGTGTTTCTCATTTACTGCCGGCTCATTACCCCCTTACATGTCTTTTTCATGTACTGCCGGCTCACTTCCTCCCTTACTTAATGTCCTTATCATGGCCCACCATCACAGAACCAGGCTCCACCATCATTGTGTTTGCCTGCCAAATGTTCACGTGTTAGAAGCTCAGTCACCAGTTTGGTGGTGTCAGTAGGGAATGTTCCTTTTTAAGAGGTGGGGCCTGGTGGAAATTGGTGAGGGCACTGTGACCCTGCCCTTAAAAGGGCTTAACAAGGTTCTCATGAGACCCCAAGAAGGGCTCATGAGAATGAGATTTTATCAAAGAACAACACTGGTCCCCTGCCTCTCCTTGGCTCTTCTCAGTTTGCTCCTACCATGATGTTATCAACTGTGTTGTGATAACCAGGCGTCTCCTCCCCAGAGACCACAAAGATAAGGCCACTGAGTTTCTATTTTCAACCTCAATAATTGTTTCTTTATAAAATCTTTGTTTCAGGTATTCTGTTATAGCAATAGGGGAAGGATAAATAGAGGCTTGTTCTTGTTTAGCTGTCTTTCCCAATACCATGACAGGTTAGATCAGTTAACAAGTAAGAGCATCTTAGAAATCAGTAACATACCAACTCCATTAACTGTTTGAGCTGACCTATCTCTTCGGGCAGTGATCCAAGCTTGTTGTTACTTGCGATTAAGACTTTGAGAGGCAGACCACACAGGCAGGCAGGCAGGGCTGACAGCTGATTTCGACTGCAAAGACAATACAACAAGAACACATGTAAACAGAAGGGCCACTTCATGACACTCTGTGAGTATGGTGATTCAGTGCCTTGCTATGTAGCTCTGGCTGGTCTGGAACTAACTCTGTAGCCCAAATTGAATTCAACGTTGCAGCAATCCCCTCCTGCCTCAGCCTTCAAGGGCTGGGATTACAGGCATATACCACCATGTATGACTGTGAAGATAGATATTCCACCAAGAAAGGAAAAAGTAAAGATTTGAGCAGAAATTTCACAAATATTATTGAGCTCAACACATTTTCTGTGTGTATAGTAATTTTATAGGTACATAAGAAAACAAAATATATTTTAAAATAATAAGGGAAGGGACAGAAACAAAATGGATAAGGAATATCATATACAATCTGACAGAATTAATTCTGGCATCCTATAGGGCAAGAGGGTGACTACATAACATTTTTTAACACTTTTTTTTTTAATCTGAGAGAAACAGAGTGGGAATGCCAGGGCCTTTTCAGCCACTGTGAACAAACTCCAGACGCATGCATTCTTGCAACATTGCACTCTTGCGTCACTTTTGATTCTGGCTAACCGTGGGACCTTGAGATTCAAACAAGCACTCTTAGTCTTTGTAGGCAGGCACCTTAACTGCTAAGCCATCTCTCCAGCCCCATTTTTTAAAAATTTATTTTGGAATAAGAGTTTAAAGGTCTCCAATTTTAAAAAATGCATTTTGCAGGGCGTGGTGGCACATGCCTTTAATTCCAGCACTTGGGAGGCAGAGGTAGGAGGATTGCCAAGAGTTGGAGGGCACCCTGAGACTACATAGTGAATTCCAGCCTGGGCCAGAGTGAGACCCTACCTCCGAAAAAAAAAACAAAACAAAAATGTATTTCCTAAGAAGATTTTAAAGGTTTCCAACATGAAAGAATGATAAATGTTTATGGGCAGGAAATGTGAATTGCTCTGATTTGATTTGCATACTTGTTTCATTATCTCACTGTAGCTCAGAAATAGGCAAAAGGATTGTGCCAGTTATAAATAACTGGATTCTACTTCCGCTTCCGAGGAAGACAACTGTAGCATAGTTCCTCAGGAGGCAGACTGACAATGTATTCCACACAGACAGCCAACATCAACAGGAAGCTGGTGCAGCTGCTACTCAGTATGGGTCTTATGTGGCTGTAGTACAGCCTGAGAGGTGGTGAAACCTTCAAGAGGTGAAGCCTAGTAGAAGTCCTTCCATCACTAGAGGCAGGTCCTCCATAAGGCTTTGGGACCTCAGACTCATCTCTACCCCTCTTTATTTCCTAACTGCTATAAGGTGAGCAGCCATTTCACCATGTGCTCCCTGGAATCATGTGCTACCTCTCCATAGGCCCCAGAGCAAGAAGGCCAACTAACCACTGACTACACCCTCTAAAACTAAGACGATATAAACTTGTCCTCTTTGTAAGTTGTTAGCTCAGCAATTTTCTTACAGTAACAGCAAGCTGACAACATGTGCAATAATCTCTGACAGGACAAGAGCAACCAACACACCAAAAGCATCATTTGATTTATTTTAGCGGTGATGGGGAAGAGAATTTTTCTGCAACTCACAAAGCCCACTGAGTCAGCTTTGAATGTTTTGATTCAGTTCCTACTTTTAAAAGAAGAGCTGCAACAATTAAGAGTCTGTTTGGGTATATGCAAAAAAAGGTAAGTAAAATAAAAAGTAAACATGGCCTTTTGGCAAAGTAAGCCTGAAACTCAGGGGGCCTCAGCTTCCAGGAGTAGCCCACGGAGTCTGTCTTGGTTTTTCCCACTCTGCATGAAGACTCTCCACCAGTTTTTGAACATCCTATTGTCAATGTTTAATTTTCTAAGTCAGGAAAGGTCAATCAATGAAATTTATTAACCATTCAAATTGATGCATTAGCCATTTAATTCAACTTCCTCCCCCCACACAAACCATCCTCACTACCCAGTAGAGAATGACAGGTTTCTGTTTCCCTGGCACTGTAGATGGAGACAGAGGAATATAGTGGAAGCACCTTGTCATCTATATGTCACATGCCTGCAGCCATTTAAAACTTCTGCATGTTCATGTACACGTATCATATGTGTACTTACAGGAAAAGAAATAACTGTGTAAATGTAAGATACAGACAGATTAGAAACACACCCAAATATTACCACTCGTCATTTTGGTATATAATGAACAATTTTTATTTTCTTTAGTAGAATTTTCTATATTTTCCAAATTCCTACAAGTGCTTTTATAATAAGAAAAGAAATGCCATTATGTCAAGATAGATTCTACTAGATGCTATGGTGCTTAATATTAATTGCCAGTTTCAGGATCTTTCATTTTTATTTGAGACAGACAGACAGACAGACAGACAGACACACACACACACACACACACACACACACACACACACAGAATGTGTGCATGCCAGGGCCTCCAGCCACTACAAACGAACTCCAGATGCATGTACCACCTTGTGCATCTGGCTTCCGTGGTTCCTGGAAAATTGAACCTGGGTCCTTAGGCTATGCAGACAAGTGCCTTAACCACTAAGCCATCTTTCCAGCCCAAATTCACAGGATATCAAATAACCAAGAATATCTATCTCTGAGTAAGGGAGTATATACATTGAGTTAGTGAGGTGGGAAGACCTGCCCTAAATGTGCATGACCCTACCCTATGGGCTGCTGTCTGGGATTGAATAAATACAAGGAAAGTGAGCACCAGCTTTCATCTCTCTGCTTTCTGACTGTGGATACCTCATGCTCCTGCCTTCCTGCCATGCTTCCCAGCCAGGATGGACTGTATCCTTAAATTATGAGACAAAAAGAAAGAAAGAAAGAAAGAAAGAAAGAAAGAAAGAAAGAAAGAAAGAAAGAAAGAGAAAAAAAAAAAGCCCTTTTTAAAGCTGTTTTTGTCAGGTACTTTGTCGCAGCAACAAGAAAAGTAACCAAACCATGGGTATTTCTATGGGTCAAAACTCAATGAAATGTGCACCCAGGCACTTCTCTGCATGTATGCAGTATTAAAGCACACACATACATGTTAGGAAGGAATCTGTTCAAAGGGCATCTCTAAGTGATGGACTAGAAAGAGCAGGCACTGGAGCTGGTAGAGAGCAGAAGATCCTGGGTTCCACCCTCAGCATTGAAATAAAAAGAAAAAGGAAATGAAATGAAAGAAACAGCAAGTGCTGTGCTGTGCCAAGAACCTTGTCTAATCTTGGTACTTTCTTGCCAACATCTTGGTATCACTCCTACTCCAAGTATCCATTGCTGAGTTAACTGCATTTTGGCAAGAAATAATACAGCTACAACTTCTCTCCATGGCCCATATCTGCTATTTCCACAAAACACAGAAGAAAAGACTTCTCTAAGAAGATCTTGCATAGGGAGAGAGAAGAGTACGAGCCCTCCTGCAGTCTCTGGAACTGGACATGCATCTGGTTCCATTCTCAGGTTAGGACAGACAGAATAGGGGACTGGACTCTAATGATACTCTCTTCTAGTCCCTGGGGACAGTGAAGAAGTAACTGTGGCCCTTGCCTGTCCCTCAGCCCTCTCATAACCCTCTCACCACCTTATTCTGCCCATTAAGACCAATGGGACCCATGAGCTGGATGAGGTGTCCTCCTGGTGCTCTGATGGCTTCCAAACTCCAAGAAAAGGCTCTGCAGAGACTACCTCTGGAAATGGGAATTCAGTTTATTAAAAGGTAGCAATAATTTTAAATGTAATTGTAGGTGTACAACATTTATAAATATGTAAGCCTGGCATGGTGGAATACATGTATAATACCTTAAGAAGTTGAGGCAAAAGAATTGCAAGTTCAAGGACAGCCTGGGCTAGAGTGAGACCTTGTCTCAAGAAATGAAACAGGCTTGAGAGATAGCTCAATTAGTCAAGTCTTTGTCTTGCATACATAAGGACCTGAGATCAATCCCCCCACTCAAAAACAAAAACTAGGCATGGTGGCAAGCACTTGTATTCTCAGCACTGGAAGGTAGACGGGAAGATGCCTGGGGCTTCCTGGCCAGCCAGTCTTACCCTACTTACAAATTCCAGACCAGTGAGAGATCAAGAAAATGGGATAATAGCTGAGGTTGTCCTATATTCTACACACTCACAATTTATATAAGTGCATACACAAGCATGAACATGAACACACACACACACACACACACACACTTACAAATATCCTAGTTCACAAAGTGAGGACTGGCAAAAAAATAATGTTAACATGCTTCCTTCTGAAGAGAAAATCATGTGAACAAAGAGGAGTACTAACTTCCAGAGATTCTGACTTTCCAATTTCTCAAAATTACAATTACATGTTGACATCTTCCCTGTGTTTCTTTTTTGGAAACACAACATTAATCTACTGCACACAGAACTGGAACTGGAAGAGTCATTTATCACAGCACTGAAAGCAAACAGATTATAGGCTTATTCTCCTTAGAGTCCTTTCACAGTTGGTATGAACTTCAATAGAATAAAATTTACACATGTGAAATCATTCATAGTCTCTGACAGGAGTGAACACTTTTTACACTCAAAGCTGCTAGTGGCGTAATTTATTTCCTACTTGGGTCCTGACATTCCTTGTGTACACTCCACAATGGCAAGAAATTAGTCAAAATATTAGCCTGCCATAGACTTGGGGCACATTTCTTCTTCATCCCCTCCCCTCAGCATTGACATCATAAAGATGCCATAGGGTATTCTTAGATAATTGGCAATTTCCACAGGAGGAAAAGGACATTCACCTACCTAACAATGAGCTGTGAGCACCCCAGCAAGTATGTAAAGAGCAGAGGAGCAATGGCCTCTTGATGACTCTGACAGCTACAAGCCCACACCAGCAGCCTCAGCAGAACTCAGGACATGAGTGCTGTGTGGGTCCAGTTCTCTCCCAAATCCCCTCTGTCTCCTTGCAGGCCTCTGGCTATAAACAGCCCCCTCCTGGCAAGAATAAGACCACACAGTACCTGATAAGGTAACAGCCAGACTTTATTCTCAAATCTAATCCATGAGCCCCATCTAAAAGCAGTTTATTATTTTTATTTATTTATGCTCACTGTTTACAAAAGAGTAAGTCTGCAGGGAAAAGGTGCTGTTTGCTTAGATACAGAAATCACAAATTCACTCATGGTGGGCTGGGATTTCTGGACTGCCTTCCAACTCTGGGCACTGGCTCTGCCCTGTTTGGGAAAAGGATGTGGATGAGGATGAGGAAGAAAAAGGAGAGGGAGGAAGGCATGGCTCTGATCAGATCTGTGTTCATTGTTTACCTCTTTCTCTCTCAGTGAATGACTCTCTGCACAAGTCTAGTTCCTCATCTCACAATGAAGTAAGGCAGCTAAACATCATCCAGTGTTTTTGTTTTATTGTTGCTTAAAGTTATAGGATAAATTTCTCATGGTATCAAGCACCAGTATGCCTTCTTTAGTTCCCAAGTTAAAAACTTGATAAGCCAAGCTATTTCTTATAGTTTTATTAAAACTTATTTGAATTTATATTTTGACTTTATCAAAATTTTGTAAGTTTCGGATGCAAAGTTACTGTTTAACCTGACTTTTTATTGGTTTATTAAAAGACTATTTTCCTTAAAATATGTGAAAGCAGATATATGAGATATTCTCTATGTGATTTCATTATTAGGGGCATAATATTTCTCCCCTAATTTTACTGGTATAAGGCTCTTTTAGTGTTTGGGTCACTTAATAAAAGAACATAGAACTCACTTAAAAATTTCTTACAGAGGGCTGGGGGAGACAGCTCAGTAAATAAAGTGCTTGCCATGTACACATGACCTGAGTCTGGATCCCTAGCACCCATGTAAAACTAGACACTGTAGTGGGCACCTAATCCTGTGGTAAGATGAGGTATAGACAGGAGCATCTCACAGACCACTTAGCATGATGTATGCAGCAGTGAAAAATGAAAGGCATAGTAAACTGCCTTCTGTTTTACATATGACACCTGCAAATTTTCATATACACACGGCAGGGAACAATATCCATAGAGAACCATTTCCTGTTCCTACTTATTGCACTGAGAAGTCCACTTTGGCAAAATGTCCCTCTTGTTTCCCTAATCACTGAGTACTTCAAAACATCACCAGCACCCCACCACACCCTTCATTCCACCATCATTATGGGTTTGAAACAACATCTACAAAAGTCTTCCTTTGAGTTACTTGAGGATATTTTGGTCCACTTTAATGTTATGCTATAAAGCTAAAATCAAAGAGAGACTATCTTTATACTTAACTGTAGAACTAAAAGTAATAGTTACATGAAATTTTAAGACTAAAAATTTATTTCTATTTATTCATTCATTCATTCATTAGTGCTGGAAAGCCTCACAAGTGCAGCCACTATGAACAATACCCCAGCTCCAAGCAAGAAATTTAAATGAGGTTGTATGAATGCACTGAATCTGTGAGCCCAAGTTTAAACCTAACTTTGAAAGCAATTGCACTAACTGTAGAAAGCTTAAATATGACCATCATTTGAAAACTTAAAATGTTTTAAAACTAGAAACACATCTTCAACAGAATCCTGAGCTAGGTTCTTTAAAGATGTAACTATTAATTTCGTGTCCATACATGTGAAAGGTATGTTTTGAGAAGGTACCTGGTTCCAGTTTGAAAGAGAACTGTAATAAAGTCAGGCCCCAAAGAGAACCTTTAAGCAACTCAGAACTCAGTGCATTTTGCAGTAGCCCCTAGGCCACACTGTATTTGTGTATCCTGTGCCATCTTTGGGTAAAACAACTTATCTGGCTTCCCACAGGAGCAGTGCATCAGTCTTCCCTCGAGTCTAAATAAGTTCTTGCTTAGAATATTCCACACTTCTACACACTCCCAGGCAGCCTGCCCTGCTCAGCAGTGTCTACAGTTAGATTTCAAAAAACACTTTTGGTAACTAATTTCTGCTCAGTAAATTTTTCTTCTTTCTTCTAATATTTCTTAAATTCTAAAGGAACATGATCTATACCAGATTCTAAAAATCTATTAGTTAAAAAAAATGTCACTTAAGAAAGGAAATGAATGCCTAAAAGCAAGGGGGTTGGACTGAGAGATGGCTTAGCAGTTATAGTGCTTGCCTGCAAAGCCAAAGGACTCGGGTTCAATTCCCCAGGACCCTCATCAGGCAGATACACAAGTGTACAAGGAGGTCCATGCATCTGAGGCTCGTTTGTAGAGGCTAGAGGCCCTACTGTGCCCATTCTCTCTCTCTCTCAAATAAATAAATAAATTTAAAAATAAATCAAGGGAGTATTAAAAGAGAACTCAGTATTCACTACTAGCAAGAATATGAATTTGTCAAAGGCTTTCAGTGTCAACAATTTTGGTTTGCAGTTTTAAGTATGAAACTGTAGAGGCCTGAGCCCAGTATCTCGGAAAAAAAAAATGCTGTGTAGAACATTGCTGATGTCACACAGGCAAAATGCCACCAAGAAGCTGGAGAGAGGGACTGGCCCTAAGGAGGCTTTCCCACTCTTGGGATCCTCATTCCAAGAAGAATGAAGTCTAATTTACAATTACTAGGAAAGGATTTTTTTTTATTTTAAAATTTTCCCACAAATATAGAAATGGATATTGAAACTGACCTAAAGGAGTACTCAGATCTATCTTTACTTAGTTGATAAAAATACTTGCAATGAAGCCTGGGAAGATATCCCAGTAGTTAAAGGCACTTGCCTACAAAGTGTGCTGGCCAGGTTCAATATCCAAACCACTCACATAAATTAGGCACAAGCCCTGGTGTGCACCCATGTGTGCAAAAAAAAAAAAAAAAAAGTTTGCGATAAAATTTGAGATGCCAGAACCCAACTATTTGCCATTTGAAGATATGTGTCTATTCTCCTATTCCTAATGAATTTGTAAAGGTGTAATAAGGGTTGGTATAAATGAGTATTAGTCTATGTATATCTTTGTTTCCAATTCATCTCAAGGACTGAGCCTTCAAAGAGCTATTATTATGAAACTTGACAGCCATTATAACATTTAACTGCTCTAATATTTTTATACAACAGAATATAATCCTCTTTATCAACAATATTATGAAATCCACATTCATTATACAAATATTGAACATCTACTCTATTTTTTCTTAGCCTGTATTGTAATTTGCATGATGCTATAACATGCCACAAAATTTGACCAATCCTATAATTCAGCAAATATTTCTTGAGTCATGAATATGTGTTGGGATTTGGACAAATATTTTATTTATATTCACAACAATCCTATACAATAAGTACTAATGCCCCTATTTTCCAGACACAAAACAGACACTGTTCAAAGAATCACTAACTTGCTCCAAGTTTCCAGGCTCTGAGCCAGGCTTCTGACAGTCTGTGATCTTCCCTCCACACTCGCTCTGGAAGCCACCACTAAGGTGATCCAGGAAAGCATCAGGGGAGGGGTGCAGATCTCCCAGCAAGACGCAAAGATGTTTGACTGATAGCTAATGATTAATTCATTCAAAGTGGGGTCAAAAATAATTTGAGATCCCAAGCAAGGTTGTTGAAGAAAAACAGCAGAAGCAGAAATACAAATGAGAATCCAAACTGCACTGATTGGAAAGGAAGAAAATGGGCATATTTGAGCACTGCCAGATTCTGGGAAGTAAATAGGAATTGAATGTCAGGCAATGGGAATAAGGACTGGGGTCCAATGGAGAATATACTTGAGATTTATGAGGAATGAGGTCTCAAAAAGAGTTAAGAGCCAAAGCTTTGGGAAACTCTAGCATAAATGTACAAAAAGGGAAAAGGCATCTAGGCTTGGGAATAAAAAACAGCCACTACTGAATGGCTAAATAATTGATCAAGAAAGAGCATGAGGACTATGAGGTCAAGGCCCGCCTGGGCAGTGAGACCCTGTTTCAAAAAACAAATAGACAAACAAAAAAAACAGCCAGGAAGACGGTTCAGAAGTTAAAGGTGGTGCCTGCAAAGCCTACCAGCCTGGGTCCGATTCCCCAGTAACAACATTAAGGCAGATGCCAAAGTGGCACATATATCTGGAGTTTGTTGCAACAACAAGAGGCCCTGGCGTGTCCAATCTCTTTCGCTCTAATAAATAAAAAATATTTATAAAGCATGTAAGCAAAGACGCAGAGAGATGCTACTGGAGTTGCTGTCCAAAAAAAGCCCATTATTTTGACAGTTCATGAGTCCTTTCTGTGCTCTAGAATCCATGCTGGGCTCTGAGAAGCCATGATATGTAGATCTTCATCCAAGATAAGGCCAGGCAACATCACTCTGAGCTGCCATCACCTATTCTGTATCTGAAAACTGACTACACATTGCAAAAATTGTAAGCTGCAGAAGCTTCATCCTGGGCTTCTGCAGCCCTACATTTAAAAGTTTGGTGACTCCTAAAAAATGAAGGAAAGAGGCTCCCTTATGGAGCCATGTAAGATGCGATTAAAGGATGCCAGGCTAGTCATGAGGAGTCTGGACGAGTGCTGTAGGCTCAGGCACTGCTGTCCAACACTCACAGGTCATCTCCATGAAGTCCCCAGGCTGTTTTCTAGGTTACACTGTGACTGCGGTCACAATGATCTTACTTTGGGACTCATTTACTAAGGGTATAGAACTTGTAAGTGTTCGCTTAAAGTCCACGAAGGTCTTACATTTCAATTATTGAGGAAATAAAGTGAATAAATTATTCTCAAAGCATACTTCTTTGGTCCCAAATTACTATGTGCCTATACATAGTCCTTAGAATATAGGATCTAAAAGAAAGAATTTCACAACCTCTACTATCTATCACTATTTCTCCCTCCCCTGTCTATATTCTTATTCAACTAGCTTACTGCTGACAATTCTTTCCTGTGGTGACAGAAATCTGAACTGATGCCTTATACTGGGGGTGGGCATCATCTCATAAGCTAAGGACCAAGGTAGAATAACTGGGGCAGGAGAAAGCCTATTGGCACAGGTCTTCTCTCTCTCTCTCTCTCTCTCTCTCTCTCTCTCTCTCTCTCTCTCTCTGTCTCTGCTTCCAATTGCTACACTGTCCATGAAGGATGGAACCCTCTGAAACTGGGAGCCAAAGTCAATCTTTCTGCCCTTAGGTTATTTTGCCCAAATATTTTGTCACAGCAATGAAAGTGTCAGTAAGATATTACCTTTAGAAACAAAATGTGTTAGAGTAGAGGAGATGAGAATCCACGAATTAAAAACTCATACTTGATGGGTTTTTCAAATGCTTAAGTAATAGTTACAAAATTAACTGGTGATAAGCTTTATAGCTTATCTGACCCATAAAAAGAATATGAATAAAATAGAAAATATTTTCTGAAATAATTCAAAAAATAAATCTTACAGTGACATAGAAATTTAAAGTTCAGTGGTCTAAGTAATACTGGAAAGTAGAAAGACTTAGGACACTGCATTTTCCATGCTGTGGATGAGTGTCCCACAAAGGTTCACTAGATAAAAGGTGTGGACTCCCAGGTGGCACTCAGGAGGTGTTGTGAACCTTGAGGAGGTGGGTGGAGCCTTACAGGATATCCTTAGGTGACTGGAAAGCATATCCTGTAAAACAACTTATTTTTTCTCTCTTTCTTTGCTTTCTGGAACAGGAAGTGAGTAGACTGTTCTGCCACATGCTCGGGCCAGAATGGGTACTCTTACACAGTGGCCCAAATCCATGGGGCAACCCAACCTTGAAGCCTCAAAAACTATGAACTAGTATCTTTTCTAAGTTATATGTCTTTATGGCAGTACCAGAAACTGATTAAAATACTATATATAAAAAAGTTAGAAGCTACCTAAAGATCTATGTACTGAGCAATCTGTGCCATGAAGGGTCCTGTAAGAAAAAGGAAGTTTGGCCATACAGGCCCAATGACTGAACGGGTGCAATAATGGCATGTCTACTCTTGGAGTAACCAACTGCTCCATAATTGGACTAAAGGCCCTCTCTACGGGAGGGAATACATGCCTGGTACTGAAAAACCTAAGCAAAAGTCTATGGTAGCTGAGGTCATGAGCCTTAGGGGGAGTATAAAGCCTGCTCTTGTCTGATTAAATGTATATATTATTCCCACCAAGCTGCCCTGGGGGCACTACACTTAATGTTCATGTTGACATATTAATGCTACTCTCACTTCTGGTTAGAGAAGCTTCTCTTTTCTGATGGCAATGACCACTGGGATCACCCAAAAGGCAACATAGTGCTGAGAAGAAGGGATGGAGGAGTGCCCAGCGCTGAAACACCTCTGTCACACCCTCCAAGCCTCAGGGACCATTGCAGAAGAGGGGGCGGATAGAATGGAAGAGCCAAAGGAAGGGTACGACTTCTTAAAATGCAACTGCCTAGAAAGAAATTGGCCTCGATATCCATGACCTTGCAGTGCCTAGCAATAACTTCGCAAGACCCTCAAAACAGAAGAAAAAGATGATGACATCAAATTAAAAGAAAGACTAATGGAGAGAGGGAGGCGATATGATGGAGATTGGTGTTCTAAAGTGGAATGGGGGGAGGGGAGGGAAATATGTTTTTTGTATGTAAGTATAGAAGGTATCAATAAAAAAATTAATAATTAAAAAAAATGAAGACAGGCATGGTATCACACACCTGTAATCCCTAGTGCTGGGGAGACTGGGGAGGCTGAGGAAGAAGGGTTGCAAGTTTGTTGCCAATCTGGGCTACAATGGGAGACACCCATCTCCCAAAAAAAATTATTTATGTATATATATTAAATGAACTAAATAGCCAAAGTTCAGAAATTAGAAAATGAATACATGTGTAAGAAAGCAGAATCAAACAAATATGATGTGTCAGGTCAGAAACTAATGAAATAGAAAATGACAGACCAACAGAGACAAATAATAAAAATAAAAGCTCATTTTGAGAAAATATATATACCAAATTAAGATAAATAACTTCTTTTTTTATTATTTATTTATTTATTTATTTATTTATTTATTTATTTATTTTTCCTTTGGTTTTTCGAGGTAGGGTTTCACTCCAGCTCAGGCTGACCTGGAATTCACTATGTAAGGGTGGCCTTGAACTCACAGTGATCCTCCTACCTCTGCCTCCCGAGTGCTAGGATTAAAGGCGTGCGCCACCACACCAAGCAATTTTTTTTTTTTTAAAGCACACAAACTTATAGTTTTAGGAATTAATGGAGATACCAACTATAGCTTCAGTAGTAACTTTCAAATACAAAGGCTTTTTCATGTTGACATCCTTAGGCCAGGTAATGAAGCCATTCTATGAGCCCAGAATGCAGTAAGTTAACAGAAGTAAAAGGCTTAGCAAACCACACCATGTCAAAGCAATGTGCCCAGCTCACTATCACGTAGGAAGGAATGTGGCTTCATGAAAAAACACTTTCAATCTGCACCTACATTAAAAATCAAGTTGCAGGACTGGAGAGATGGCTTAGCGGTTAAGGCGCCTGCCTGCTAAGCCTAAGAACCCGGTTCCAATCTCCAGGTCCCACGTTTAGCCAGATGCAGTGACTCAAGGGTGCAATGCTGCACTTGCCCACAAGGGCGCGCATGCACCTGGATTTCGTTCACAGCAGCTGAGAGACTGCTGGCATGCCCATTCTCTATCTGCCTCCCTCTCTCTCTGTCTCTCTCTCTGTGTCTCTCTCCAAAAATAAAAAAAAAAAAAAATAGAAAAAAAAAGTCACAGACTGATCTTAAGTTTTGGTGTCAATGATGGTGACATTTATCCCAAAAAATGAGTGACTTTTTTGTATATGTTCTTTATAAAGAAGAACAGGAGAGAAGGGGAGAGAAGGAAGAGGAGGAGGAAGGAGGACTAGGGAGAAAGAAGAAGGGGAGTGGGGAAAAAGGAAGAGAAGGAAAGGGAAGACAGAGAAGAGTAGGGGGAAGAGGAGGGAGGAAGAGGAAGAGGGGACTGGAGAGATGGCTTAGCAGTTAAGGTGCTTGCCCACGAAGCCTAAGGACCCAGGTTTGATTCCCCAGTACAAACGTAAGCCAGATGCACAAGGTGGTGCATGCTGTTTGCAGTGGCTAGAGGCCCTGGCGCACCCATTCTACCTCCCTCTCTCTATCTATCTATTTGCATCTTTCAAAATAAATAAATAAAATATTTTTTGAAAAAAAAAAAAGAGTTCTTTCTTCTTATATACAACACTTCTTATAAGACTTAGTAAACTGCAATATTCTTAGAGGAGACATAATAAGTTGATTACTGACAAAATGGCAGTTTCAAGGGGTGTGTGTGTGTGTGTGTGTGCATATGTGTGTGTGTACACATGTATGTATGTGGAGTATGTGGAGTGTCTGTGTATATCTGAGTGTATAGTTTGTGTACGTATGGGTGCATCTATGCCATGGTGTACATGCTATGCTCAGAGGACAACCTTGTTTGAGACAGAGTCTCGTTATTTTATCTGCATAGATAACAAAATAGGTATAATTGGAGTTTATCCATTCTGGTATTGCAAAATAAACTCTGAGAATTACTATAAATGGAAAGAAATCTGTTCAATAAATTTGGAGTAGGCATCTACCTCATTTTCAAAGCCACTCTGAGGCACAAAGACCTTAACATCCCTTAAAACTGGAAACAAAACCAACAAATTCTGACTACACTCTGCTAAAGGCATAGTAAGCCTTTTGTGCCCATTGGGTTTTTTTTTTTTTTTTTTTAATACAAACACTGAACTAAAACAACATATGTGATCAGGTGTGCATAATGGAAAAATCCTCTTTGGAAGCCTTCCCAAGTATGGAGTACACTAAAAGGAATGGAATTTGATAAGAAATATCTAATTATTAACTCAACTGTGCTTCATGAAGTCTGCCAGCTACCAAAGTGAATGGATACAAGTTCAGAGCACATTTCATAAACACATTCAAACTTTTACTGCACATACTATCATATAACCCAAGACTGGGGAAGCCCCAGAAAAGAGAAGGCTTCAACCATATGTGACCAGCTGTGTGTGGGGCCAGGATATGCCCTACTGACCTCTTCCGCTTCTATTCCATAGAACATGTTGTTTTCACAGTTTAAGATTAATATTTTCAAATCCAAGTCTAGTTCACTGAATTTTGTTGTCTCTCTGTGATTTAACTGGACACAACTTGTCTATCAAATACCAACTCTGAATATACACACACACACGTGTATGTGTAAAATGTGTATAAAATGTGTTTGTATAATTTAAAAATTCTCATTTTTCTTTTGAGTACATTTTCATAAAAGAGTGTGGAAATTTAAGTTTTTATTAAAGTAAACAAACTTTTCTTTCAAAGGCACCATCAATTTCCCCATTTTCTAGACCCAAGAAACACTATCTCACCACAGGCGCCTTCTTTAGAAATGCCAATGCAAGGAAAGAGGATATTGAGAATTCATTTTTGGTTCACATCTAGAAATGAAAACTCTGTGCTCTGTAAGGCACTCTAGCATGTAGGATCCTTTAAATAAGAGAGCAAGTGTTCTGAGGATTAAAGATTATTTCTCAGAATGAGTCCCAAAAGAATGCAGGGAGACGGGTTATATGATCATGAGGAAGTTGGCTCTTTTTGCACATTGTTTAACAGCCCAAAAGGATGCCAGGCAGCAGAGAATCAGCCCAAATGCATTCCTTTTATAGTACAATAACATTTTGTACAACAGATTACTCTCTTCTTTCAAGGCAACATCTTAGAGCCCACTCTACAAAAGCTAAGACAGACAGGGCTTCTGATGGGGAGACCAGGCCTGAGCAGGCATGTTTCCCTGAGAAAAGTAAAGTAGTCACATTAAATACTGTGAGGACCTGCATAGTTGAGTAGCCTCTATTCCCAAATCGCTGAGGTGAGACTTCCAACCCAAGGTCCCCATTCTTAGATTCACAACATTCCAACTATTGCCAAGACCTTTGCTACTCTGGCTTATTCTATTTTCCTAAGGTGTGTTTTCTTCATAAACTCTATCAACAGTCACCTTTCCAAACACTTAAAATAGATTTTAAGCTTTCCTGTGTGATTCACGTTCAAAGTGTTTGTTCCTATATAGGAATAAGTCTTGCTTAATCGTCTTTATTGTTTTTGGTCACGTTTGTTAGATTAAGATACTTTATAACAGGAAGACACACAGTGGCACATACACTAAATGGGCATAACCTTTTATTGTGAACATCAAGAAGCAAAGATTAAAAGCCTATATTCTTCAAACACAGGCTTCATATGTAGCAATAAATCACATTTTCTTCAAATGTAACATTTCTACCAAGTTAAAAAATATGAAAAACATTTTCATTTTTAACTGTACTTTACGGTGACTTTGTTTTCATATTAGGCTAATTAAGCCCATCTCTTGACTAAGACATGAGGGTTGTTGGCACCAAGTAGCCGTTTGCCAGTTTAAGAGAACATTAGTGAGAGAACATGTCCACCAAGAACCTGGGTGGCCACTTGCATCCTCCCTGGAACACAACATTACCATCATTAGTATCACTACTACTATCATCAGATATTTACAACCATTTACATTGCTGGAATGAGCACTATTTCCCATAGGATGGAACACAGGTGGATAAAGAGGGTAATGTTTCTCTTAAACACAACCTCCATATACATCTTTTTTATTTTACAATGTAGAAAATTAGTCATTTCTGCATATGAATTTTTAAGAGAAGATGAAACGCTTAAATATAGCAAGAATGGAGCTGGGACAGGTGCAACTCCACAGAAAGCACAAGTTTGCATGCACAATGCTCTGGGTCTGATCCCCAGCAACACAAAAACTACAACAACCAAAAAAGCAAAATGAAACAGAACAACAAAAACAAGTGTATCAAACAAAAGAGAGGGCCTGGAAAAAATGGCTTAGTGCTTAAGGCGCTTGACTGTAAAGCCTAAGGACCCAAGTTCAATTCCCTAGAACCCGCGTAAGCAAGATACACATGGTGGCACATGTGTCTGGAATTTATTTGCAGTGGCTTGAGGCCCTGGAACACCCATTTTCTCTCTCTATGCCTCTCCCTCTCTCATATAAATAAAATAAAATATTTATTTTATTTTTTATTAAGAACATACTTAGTATGGATATATCATGTGTTGGTACCATCTTTTCCCTTCCTCTCTGCCCTCGTTCCACTGGAGGCCCTCCTCAGTGGGGTTGCTGGTATTCCCCATGGGGTTGTGGGTTATGCACTGTAGGAGCAGCAGTTATTGAGGGGAAGACAATGCCTCTGGGTATGACATCCCAACCTGTTGCTCTTAAAATCTTTCAGCCCTCTCTTCGGCAAAATTCCCTGAGCTGTAGTGGGTGTGTTTTAACTCTATTTCAGTAATGAACTCTAAGAAGCCTCTGGATCTCTGCTTTGGTAAGTGTTGAATTTCCTCAGGGTCTGTCCCCTTCACCCGGGCACTGATTATCAGGTTCAGCATGGAAGTGGCACTCTTGTTCATCTCCCCAATTCCTCTGTGATTTCACCTTGGACTTGGCTAAAATGTGAGGGGTAGATTATCTCTTCATGTCTTGCTACATTCTTTCTTTCTTTCTTTCTTATTTATTTTATTTTACTTGCAAGTAGAGAGAGAGAGAGAGAGAGAGGGACAGTCAGAGGGAGAATGGGTGCGCCAGGGCCTCTAGCCACTGCAAACAAACTCCAGACGTATATGCCCCCTTGTGCATCTGGCTTACTTGGGTAATGAGGAATTAAACCTGGGTTCTTTGGCTTCACAGGCAAGTGCCTTAACCTCTAAGCCATCTCCCCAGGTCTTACTAGCTTCTAAAAAGTAAAGATTCTCTCCATGTACCCTCCATTGCAGGAGATCTGAGAGTTTGCTTCTACATTTTTACTTGCCTAAAAACTCAGGTTTTCTATGGAACTTCCCAAATGTCTGTTTGAATGT
This sequence comes from Orientallactaga sibirica, assembly GCA_036365145.1. Taxonomy (NCBI): domain Eukaryota; kingdom Metazoa; phylum Chordata; class Mammalia; order Rodentia; family Dipodidae; genus Orientallactaga; species Orientallactaga sibirica. The sequence goes on from JAEOAD010002517.1 coordinate 5,168,301, forward strand.
TTTATGCAATTTTAGAATAATCAAAATTATTTTGTTTGCAATGATGAACTTTAAATTCCTATTTGAGGGTTTATTCAAAATCACATTTGAATATTAAAATGGATATTGATGGTTTGAAGACGTGTTTTCCTAAGCTTTGTTTGCACTGTCCAAATCCTCTATGAAGGTGTTGGCCGCTCACTAGTCTCTTCTGTACTCACATATCCCTCCACATGTACTTCACTGACATCGCAGCAGTCACTGCCCTCCAGTGTCTATCCCTTCCTTACTGCTGCTAAGGGACTTAGCCAACTCAGGCCATTATTGTGGAAATTTGCCTCCAACTGTGAGGGATGCATCCTTTGGTTCTGTTTAAGATTCATTTCAGCACTAAGGGAAAGCTGGGAAATGTTCCCATGTCCAAAGGTTTTGGTTTACTTTCCCCAATGAGGCACTAGTGGGAAATCAGGAAACAGAAGAGCAAGCAGATGAGCAGTCTTTAGCTCATTGTACATGTCTGACAGCAAGACAGAGGCAGATGTTTATGGAGACTTTCAGGTGATATGATATGCCACTAGAAACTACCGGCCATGGACTTTCTACAAATATCAACAGCAAAAGCAACCAAATGGTAGTACAAGAGAGGATGGTTAATCTTAATGTGATCTCAAATGTTCAAGGAAACCTTGTACTCTTCAAAGATTGCTTTTAAATGTGAATGTCATGAAATTGTTTGTAAGGTTGCTTTAATTAAATTTTGTTTTTCTGATTTACATATATGGGACTCCAAGAGATTTTATTTATGAAGTGGGTTCCATTACAGTACGCTTTGAAGCTATCATTCTAATACACAAACCTGTATTGTCTTCAATAGCATCAATTATTTGTCAGATTCTTCGATAGAGTTCATACCACAATGTGCACACTTAAGTGTTTAATTCAGTCACTTCTAGTTTACTGATAAAGCTGAGTAATGATCACCACTAACTGCTGTTTATCTCATTTTATTATTTAAAAGAACAGAAAAATCAAAGTAAAATTTTATTCACTAAATACATATGATCCATTTACATTTTTTATATTTTATTTTTATTTATATTTGAGAAAGAAGAGAGAGAGAGAGAGAGAGAGAGAATGAGAATGGGTGCCATTATTTTACAATGATTATAGCAATATATCAACCAAACAATCAGTTATCATATAGTTTCCATTATAGCAGCAACTTCCTTGTACTGTCTGTAGAAATTTTGTAATTGTGGAATTGCCATTTCAAAGAATTTGTTCTTTATTTGACCAGATTGATCTTCCACTTGAGCAACACAGCCACATAAGGATACTTAAGTGATCTGCAACTGTCCAAGCTCACAGTCATACCCAACTTCCTCTGAAAATCCGTAAGCTGGCTGGTGATCTTGGACTTGGCATCCAGCATCAGCTCACTGGATTGAGACCGCTGCTTCATCACAACAATCTAGGCCCACTACTGCAGACTCAGGCCAAATAAAAATAAAATGCTTTTTAAAAAGTGTATCCATGTTTAATTTTAAGTGCAGATCATGAAATCTGTGAAAACTTGGAATGCCATTTGTTTGCATAGCTCTATCCAACAAGTCTTCCCAGCTGATAGAGAAAAGAGTGAAGTTGTAAGCACTATAGGAAAGAGAATGCCTCACCTATTTATGTAAGTGCATGAGTTTGCCTATTTGTGAAGCTGCATTACAAGCATGATAGTCTCAGTTGCTCTGGTTGCCATGTAAAAGTTAGCTGGGAGCAGGGACAGGCTGAAGTCAAGAAGGATCACACAGAAACCACTGTAATGTGCATGCCTACCACTGAGTGTCACTGATCTTACTGGAATTAAGAAAACAACTTTCTCTTGGCTAGAGTAGCTCAATGGTTCTCCTCATTTTTCTTAAGATGGCTTAAAGTGAATGGGCTAAATAGCACTAAGAAAAAGCCCCTCCCTTTGCCTCCTGATTTGTCTTAACTCCAGCTCCTTTCACTTCCTCTTTTCCTTCCTTCTCCAAAATCTATGAGAATTTCTGAAAATAACACATCTACAGTCTTTAAATTACTAATCACATTAAGAGTATAAATGCTGCTATGTAAATTATTGCCTTAGAGCTCTTCATATTGACATTAAGGGATGTCTAGACATACAAATTTATTATAAAAGATAGCTCTTGAAAGACCTCTGGAGATTTTACTTCAAAGAATGATAAGGAATTACAAAGAGGAAAGATGATAGAAATGGAAGAAATTTTGTTTTTGTCATTTATGAATCATCACAACCTTGTAGTTAACCTACCTCAAGTTTAAGTAGGTCAGCATCTGCAAGTTAACAATGGCCTCAGGAATGACTCTGATACAGTTGTGATACAGATTAAGACTTTCCAGTGACACAAAATGACACAATTCCATTGGTACTTCAACAAGTCTGTTTTTGGATAAATCTATGAGGAAAAAAAAAAAGAATATTTTGTCAGTATATTTTCAACATACTCAATAAGGTATTACCAATTATGAACACTGCTTTTAATATTATGATATAAGTAAATCAACATTATCACTGTTTGGACTTCTACTTCTTAGGCAAATTCAAAAACACATGGGAAGCCAAGCATAGTGGCAATGCTCTACAGAACCTTGCAAACAGAAAACAGGTTACAGGAGCAACACTCTAACAATAAAATCATGCTGTATCCTTGACAAATGGAACAGTAGACGTAACACTGGACACAGGAAAAAGCTTCCACTCTTTTGTTTTTCTTTTTTTTTTTCTGAGGTAGGGTCTTACTCAGGCTGATCTGGAATTCACTATGTAGTCTCAGGGTGGCCTCGAACTCACAATGATCCTCCTACCTATGCCTCCCAAGCGCTGGGATCAAAGGTATGTACCACCACGCCCGGCAAGCTTCCACTCTTGAAAGCTATATCAGGCAGGGTCTTGAACACAGCAAACTGATGGTCAGTAAATAATATATAACACAGACATAAGAACCCATATGCTGACCAATGGAAAAAGAGGTAGAAAATGGAAACAGATACCATAGATACCCATATAGCCAGCTGAAACAAGAAGATGACAACCCAACTTATACCTTTTTTGTCTACAAATACTAGATGAACCAGACAGTTGTGAAAAGTGAAGCCCTAAATGCCAGGACAATACCAGGGAACTTCATGCTCTTGGAAGGGGAAGACCTCAGAACTTAACACATAAAAGGAAAACTTAGAAAACAGAACCCTTCCATAAACATAAATGATAATTGAGGAATGGGGAGGTCCTTCAAGTCACAAATCCAGTAGACTAATCTTACATAAATACCAAGGCCAGACTAGACAGATTACTCAACAGTTAAGTGCACATCTTGCACAAGCTTGAGGGCCTGAGGGGACCTGAAACCCCCTAGTTTAATCTCTACAACGCATGGCTACGTGTGCCTATAACACCAGTCCCTCAAAGGAGAGGACTGACCAGGAAACCACCAGGCTCACAAAAAAGCAGCAAGCTTAGTATCAGTAAGAGATTCCAGCTCAAACAACAAAGTTCTGCTCTGACCACCACAGGTGAACACACATGGCAAAAGTACATGCATGTTCATACACCAAACACACATACCTCATTGCATACATATAGGCTAAAAAATAAAAAGTAAAATAAAATACAAAACCTGCTAGAGTCAATTAGAGTAAGACTAGGGCAGAAGACATAACTTAGCAGCAGAGTGCTTGCCAAACATGTGTGAAGTCCCAGGCTCAATTGTCATCACCACCACCAAAAAGAAGAAGAAGAAAAAGCAGATCACACAAAAGGAAACATAAAAGAAAATATGACTTCTAAGCATATGAGAAAATGCCCCATCTTAATTTAGAGTAATTCAATCTATTACAAAATTTTACCTATTAACTAGTCCATATCAAAAACATTGACACAGCAACACGTAGTGCTGAAGACATGATGACTAAGGAGCTATTAAAATATGTTATTTACTTGCAAGGAGGGAAGAGAGAGAATGGGTATACCAGGGCCTCTTGCCACTGCAGACAAATTCCAGATGCACGCACCACTTTATGCATCTGGTTTTATGTTGAGTAGTGGAGAAATGAATCCAGGTCATCAGATTTTCCAAGCAAGTGCCTTTTATGCTGATCTATCTCTCCAATACCCCTAATTGTATTTTGATAGATGCTACTAAGATATCTTCATAAGTTTCCTGTATTAATTTGAGAAAAATGAAGTAAGCTTCCTTTCTTGAATGTTTAGGACCAAAACTGAAAACAATTCCAGAAGTCTCTTGAATCTCTCCAGCAAAGATTTTCATGTGTTACATAGCTGGAAATCTGCCCAGAAAACATGCACTGCTGTTTCCTGCAAGTTCCACTCACAAAGAACCCTCACTAAGTACACAGAGAAGCAACTGTAGTGCAGGCTGGTATTCCCATTTCTGTTTACAACACACACAGCTTTTGCTCTCCTCCCTTCTCATCTTCTCCTCCAGTCTCCAGGCTTGGGGGGAAAGTTGAGCATATTTCCTTCCCATAATTAAGTGCCTGCAGGATGTGTATCCCACAGACAGCAGCCACACAGAGGACCTGTGCAGTGAGGAGTTAGTCCTGCCTGGTGAAGAGAAAAGGAGGCACACATGGTAAAACCTTAATGACCCCTAATTTTTTTATTAATTGTTATTTTTATTGACAACTTCTATACTTACATATAAAAAACACATATTTCCCTCCCCTCCCCCCATTCCACTTTAGAACTCCAATCTCCGCCATATCCCCTCCCTCTCTCCATTAGTCTCTCTTTTAATTTGATGTCATCATCTTTTTCTTCTATTTTTGAGGGTCTTGCAAAGGTATTGCTAGGCACTGCAAGGTCATGGATATCGAGGCCAATTTCTGAATGACCCCTAATTTTAAACTGTATCCAATCTCTTCTTTTAAGCACTTTTTGTTTTCTTATTTGTTTTCTTTTGTTTTGTTGAGTTTCTTCTCTTTTTCTCCTATTTGAGGCAGGATCTTACCACATAGCTCAAGATGGCCTGGAACAGCCTCTATAATGTCAGATTTACAGGCCTGTGTCATTATGCCCATCTGAACCTGTTCTTCTTGTTGTTTAGGTCTCCCTTGCTTTTGCCACTGCATGTGGGCAAGTCTAGCTAGCTAGTGAGATTATCAATTCTCCTGGCTTTAACCTTTCATCACCTTAGACACTGTGAAAGGATTACAGATACATGCGTACTTTGCATCCTGCATATGTGGAAGCTGGGGAACTCTAACTTGGGCTGACAAGCTTGCAGGCAAGCACCTTTAACTGCTGGGCCATCTCTCCCCAAGTCCCTTAAACTATTGTTTTTACTTGTGTTATCATGTATGTGCTCTCCCAGAAATTCTTTATTGAAAGGAGTCAGGCTATGCATTACAAGTAATTATAAAATATTGACACTAGTTATCTGCCAAGTCCAGGCCCACACTGCTCATCAAATAAACAAATCTCCACATGTACTGAACTGCTGACAATTTAACTGTGCCATGGACCCCTGTCATCCTGGGATCCTACATTTATGCCATTTTATACATTAGAAGGGAACAAATGCTTTAAAGAAATTTATACATAGCCTAGACTCTTCTAATGCCCAATCAGCATTGTTTAAATTAAAACAAAACTGAAAAAGAGAGTTTGTTTAGGTTAATTTACCACATCCTGAATTACTTAAATGTTCATCAACATTTCCTAATATATGCTTTCTATGGAAATGAAAAACCACCCACTTTTAAGGAGTTTAAATTTAGAAGAAAGATAAGACAAACTCAGAATCAACCATAAGGCAGGGTGCCCAAAATGTGCTTTCAACATGGTGTAAGAGCTGGGCACTGGCTGTAAAGAAAACAAATGCAGTTGGTAAAGTTTGTCCTGATAGGAGCCCTTCCAACACATCAGATATGTGAGCTACACAGTTGGCACCTTATTCAAACACCTGCACAGGAGTATTACTTCTAACCTACAGGTGAGGAAATATGCTCTGAAAGCTTGGCTCACTTGCCCAAACCCATGAAATAAAGTCTGCATTATGACTCTATTCTTCACAGGAGAACACCCAGTGGAGACAGTGCTAATGAGCTCAGGTTGTGTCCTGTACCTACATTATAGGAAACAACTGAATTTTCACTCATTTTTATTTGCCCAAAATTTAATGAAAATAGATTCAATAAAATCTGCATAAAGCCATGAGAAAAAGTTACTATACATCATGTACAAACAAGAAAGTACCAAAAGCAATGCCAGCTGAAAGGCTTACTTCTGCAAGTGATGACACCAGGCTTGGGAAGCAGAGACCTGCCTTGAGCTAATAACAGCAGCAATCCTCTGTTTTGTAAAATGGGTTTTTCAAATATATGACTTACTTTTTCAACGTGTCTCTCAGTATCATTTAATGTCTAGCCGTGTTCTTGGAGACAGAAGAGTGAAAAGATGAGTATATCTGCTTTTTATGAGCTCAAGTGCAACCAATCTTGAAATTTTGGAAACACACTACCCACAATGGAGAAGATGCTCAGAATGGACCCAAAGTTGGTCTGCATTAGTACGTTTGCACTTTGATAATCTAGAATGGATAATCTAATTAGAAATAGTGGAAAGAGATACTATTAGAAGTATTCAAGATATTTTCTACCAGTCAGAGACAGAAAGTGAGAGAGCAAGCGCTAAGCTAGCCAAGTATGACTGCATGGATTAGTAATGCCAGAATTTAATAGACTAAACCAAGAAAATACAGAATAAGAAGTCAGCTGTGGCTATATAATCAGACCCCTCTCAAAAAAGAAGGAAGAAGGGCCAGGCGTGGTGGCACACGCCTTTAATCCCAGCACTCGGGAGGCAGAGGTAGGAGGTTCGCCGTGAGTTTGAGGCCACCCTGAGACTACATAGTGAATTCCAGGTCAGCCTGAGCTTGAGTGACACCCTACCTCGAAAAACCAAAAGAAAGAAAGGGAGGGAGGGAGGGAGGGAGGGAGGGAGGGAGGGAGGGAGGAAGGAAGGAAGGAAGGAAGGAAGGAAGGAAGGAAGGAAGGAAGGAAGGAAGGAAGGAGGAAAGGTCAGCGGGCAGGCTGGAGGAGGGTAATGGAGGGGTAGAGGAAAGGAAGGAAGAAGGACTGAATTTAGGACTTAGTTGTCATCAAAGGCATGAGGAAACAATCAATTTGAAATGTGAATATGTATTATAATGTGTATGATTTGATCTAGGTGCCCCTAACTTAGCCTTTGAGAGACAGACCCAGCCAGAGAGCAGAGGAGCCCAGGCTGGCACAAGGCCATCCCATTAACCATCTAAGAACCAGAAACCCCACAGTTGAGCATTAAAAGCTCTTCAACTGAGGAAACAAAAAAAGAACAAGAGCTCCTGGGCATTAGAAAATGGTAAAAAGGCAATTCATATATTTATCTTGACTGGCAAAAAAACCCAGAGGGCATAAAGCTCAGGACTGTCAAAGACCAAGTAAGATCTGAGTAGCAAAGATAAACAAGATTTTAAAAGACATAGATGACATAGATAAAAAGTTAGTGTTTATCTCTGTTATTTGTTGCTCTAAGTGTATTACAAATATATACACATACAAATAAATCTATTTAGGAGCTGTTTTCCAAGAAAACTAAAGTGCTGTCTTTCAACCTACTGGCACATTGGGATCACTTGTTGTGTTTTTAGAATCTTGAAACTTGGGGCTCACAACTGAAAACGCTGGCATGAGACTTGGCCATTGGGCTTCTTTTTATTATTGTGTGTATATGGGTGTGTGGTGTGTGTGTGTGTGTGTGTGTGTGTATGAAGGTTAATGAATAACCTCAAGGTATTGATCCTCTCCTTCCATTTAGTTTGAGATGGGGTCTCTCGTGCTTTTATGCCACTGTGAAGGGCAGAATCTCTGATCCACAAGCATTGGAATTCTCCTGATTCTGTCTTCCAGTGCTTGAGGCACACTAGGATGACAAAGGCATGTGTCACTCTGCGTCTGGCTCTTCATGAGTAGTAGAGATATGAACTCTGGTCAACAGGAATGCAGAACAAGTACCTTCAATACTGAGTTCTGCCCAGACCTATCAGGATTCTTGAGAACCAACAGAAGGCCCCACTCCTCCAGCCCTGCTTAGCCTCTCCCACCTCCACGAAGCTCAGCAGAAGGCACTCTTAGATCAGCAGCAGAGGGCTGGCCTGGACACCAAAAGCACCTCACCAGGTTCCAATGTGGGAATGGAAACACACCTAAACTGGAGTTAACCATTGCTAGAGTTGGTCCTTATGCTCACCTCCTTTTCAGCAAGTTTCTAATACAACCCAACAACAAAAATCTGATCAGGAAGAAAGTTTTGCATATTTTGAAATGTCCACCGTCATAGAAAATGAGTTTAACATTTCCTTCTCCTAAATCTAGAACCAGGTGAGATAGGCAATGATATAATTCCCACTTCTATGCAGACAGTAAGGACAGGAGAAGTTAGTAACTTGTCTAAGGGCATAGTAAATAATGGAACCAAGAACCAAACTAGGTAAGTATGCTAACAAAACCTGCCTGAACCTTTCCTGATTTAGCTTCATAGGACTGCAACACAGGGAAGATCATTTATTCATATGGGTTTATCTTGTAAAAAGAAAAAAAGTTAATAGACCCATATCCAGGGTCTGGCCAACAGCCATTAAATACATTCCTTAACACTGTACTAAAAGTATGTGACCTCTGATCAGATTATATATACATAATTTTACAAAAAAAAGTGAACATATCATTAGTGTCTTTGTTCTACAACCAACCTGTTGCAATTGCTCTCTCTTTGCTAGAACAAACACCTGACCATAAGCCCCTTAAGGGAGGGAAGGGTGTATTTCAGGCTTACTGATTTTAGGCAAACACCATCAATGGTGGTAGAAGCTGGCATACTTCCACAGAACACAGCAAAGAGACATCACCAAACAGCTGGAAAACACAGCCAGAGCTCCAACTGTCCTGAATACACCTTAGGACAGAACTACAAGACACCTCCTCTAAGCAGGACTCTACCCCCTGGAGACTCAAGTTGCAAGCTCAATCTTTTTAAAAATTTATTTATTTATTTGCAAGGAGAGAGAGAATGAGAGAATGACTGGGCCTGCCAGGGCCTGTAACTACTGCAAATGAACTCTAGATGTATGTGCCACATTTTGCATCTGGCTTTATGTGGGTACTGGGGAATTGAACCTGGAATTGTTAGGCTTTGCAGGCAAGCACCTTAACTGCTGAGTCATCTCTCTAGCCCATATATATTTTTTTTTGTTTCCCTAAGATAGGGTTTCACTCTAGCTCAGGCTGACCAAATTCATTATACAGTCTCAGGCTGGCCTCAAACTCACAGTGATCTTCCTACCTCTACCTCTACCTCTACGTCCCAGGTGCTGGGATTAAAACGATAGGCCACCATGCCCTGCTCCAGCTCAATCTTAATCACAATTCCCTGAGGGGGGCTGGAGAGATGGCTTAGCGGTTAAAGAACTTGCCTGAGAAGCCTAAGCACCCAGGTTCTACTCTCCAGATCCCATGTTACCCAGACACACAAAAGTGAGGCAAGCACAAGGTTGTGCATGCCCACTAGGTGGTGCAAGTGTCTGGAGTTCAATTTCAGTACTTGAGCTCTCTCCTCCCTCTCTTGCTCTCTCTTAAAAAAAGAAAAAAAAAATCCTGAGGCTATAGGAGACATACATTCACATTCAAACTACCACCCAACCCAAACAGGCAACTATTGTCACCAGAAACCCATCCTGTGTTCTCACCTGTAGTGCAGACTATACTCCAGTGCAAATACCCACAGGCAGCAAACCAGAGCCCCCCAGCCCTGCCACCAAAAAAAAAAAGTCCTCTCCTCTGCATCCACTCCTTAACTGAAGCACTTACATGAATGCCACGCAGCCAGAAATAAAACAATAAGTATGACTCCTGCCAAAATAAGCTTTACAAGTCCCTAAAATAAGTAGCCAAATGAATGAAAATAAGCAAGCTTGGGTAGAAAAACAGTGCATGGAATATGCTGTGCAGTCAGCATGATCAGAAGGAGGAGCAGGGGTTGTTTTTGTGTAAAAAGGAAAGTGGTGGCTCACAGGGAACTGGATGAAGCCCACGAGCCAGCAATAACATCCTGAGTTTGCAGCCACCAGAAGCCATGATGTGCTATTTCTGATGGGCCACGGCAGATGGGATCCTCGTGTGCAACATCTGGCTGGTTGGTCAGAAGAAAAACCTAACCGTGGAAGCCAATAGCATGGCCAGTTTCAGGAAGGCCAAATGAGACTGTAAACATACTATCATGTCCATTTCACTGCAGAATCCACTAATCCTCCATCAGCTGAGAGGGTTATATCCCAAGACTTCCAGGGGATGCCTGAAGAACACAGTACTGGACACATAGGTAGTACAGTTTTTTTTCTCTCTACTTACAATCCTAAGATAAAAGTTTAATTTACAAGTGACAAAATAACATAATTAAGGTGCATGAGGAAGGACCTGAGTTTGATCCCCAGTGCTCACATAAAAATGCCTGAAATTGTGGTACATACCAATGACCCCACCACATGCATGCATGTACACATCCACACACACCTTACATACACACAAGTTTGCACACATACTTACACACATTCAAAGAACAGGTATATGAATGTGGTGTCTCTCAAGAGTTAAGACAAATATTAGTATTTTGGGACCACAGCTGACTATGGAAAAATGGAACACAGAAAGTGAAGCAGCATAAGAACAAACTACTCTGTCAGTGCTAGGATGATGTCTCCGTGGTTGGGTGAGATGTGTGTCCATCACATATAAGTCAACAGCCCTGGTTTGCCCACATGCGTGGGACCTGCTGCTTCTGAATAAAACAGAGGGCTGCTCAGGGCCTGGGGTCTCCTGCCTCCTAATGTGGCTCCTTCTGCATTCACTGCCACTGGAGATGATCCAGGGCAGGTCACTTGCCTTCTCTGAAGGACAATCAATATCCCTCTTTATCTCTGCTCCACAAAATCCACACTATCAACCATTTCCCCTCACTCCTGATCCTCCACACAGACACCACACCCACTCAAGAGTCAGTACCTGCCCACAGATGTGCATGTTGAGAACAACCTCTGAATAATCAAGGGCTCCAGGCCAGGGGGTAGAGCCTTCATCTGACTCAATCCCAACCAGTAGAAGGACCCAGGTCAGGCAGACAGGACTAACAGGCAGACTTCTAAGCAGGGCTCTATTGCTACAACTCTAAGCAATCACACCAAATACCAGGTCTGCAAAGCTATTCCTCCAACCCTCCATGCAGAACACTGAGGTCTCCTTGGTCAATTACTAAAGCTTCCACCTATCTGTTACACCCCCCCCCATAGTCCCATGCTTTCTTTGCTCCTTAGCACTTAGATATCTCTTAGATATCTATTTAATTCATGAATTATGGTGGTTAATTTTCTCTCCCTCTCCTCCAATGTAAGGTTCGTGAAGGTCTTGTCACTGTTCACAGATACACAGTGAGGAGTGGATGAATATTGCTGAGTGGATGGAATGACGAATGTGGTAGGAAAGTGGGTTCTGAGGCTCTGGTCCTACAACTCAGCTGCATGGACTTGAAAATAATTTAATTTAATACCTCAGGTTCCTCCCCTGTAGTATGAGGACAACAGCAATAGTAACTAGCTCCTTGAGTTCTTGAAAGTTCAGATAAGGTGATGCGTATAAAATCCTCAGAGCAGCGCCTAACACATAGCAAAGGACACTAGGAACAATCAGTACAAATATGTTGCTATTACTATGTTCCACAAAACATCGAGAAAAGCTTTTTAGGGGCAAGTCAAAGGTTATGGCATTATTTTAAAAATGCACTGTAAATAATCTCAGGCATGCAATCATATATGTCAGATTTTTCATCCTCAAAGATAAAATTATTGACTTGCCAAGTGTATTTTTAATTCAGTATGGAAATGTGTTAGTATATTTTAAGAGTTCCAAGAGAAAGAAATAAACCTTTAATCTGGAGTGAATTACTTACATATGGAAACTTAAGTGATGGCTCAAGTTCACCATAATGTAGAGAAGAGCTAACAACACCATTCTCAAGTATAAATCATATGGAATTCAAATTTTCATACCACATGGTGTCAATTTACATGAATCTCAAACAAGGCAAACATTCAAAAGCTGCCCACTGGTTCTGTGTCCATTGCAATATGTGTCTTAAGAACTCAAATAAAAAATCATTACCACAAATGTTATACCCAAAACCCCTCAAAGGTATTACCAGTGATATGTGAAAGTAGATGTGACTTGAAAAACTTAAAGCTACTACGATATGTTTAAATTTAAAATCTTCTAGGAAAGAGAAACAATATATTAAGTCCACTTGAAATTCATAGCAATTTTCTTGTATAAGATGGAAATAAAATTTTTATCATAGGTGATGTTTTATTATAAAAAATGTTCAGCACAAGCATACATTATAACTTCATTTTTATGTCTTTGGAAAAGAGAGATTGGGGAAAATTATTATATTTTTGACTAGCATACAAAATCATGTTCATCAAATGAAATTTGAAAGGAAAAGAGGGGTGTGAGCAATTACTTATGCTTTGCTGTTTTGTAAAAGCATCTCCATAGCATCACCTGAAAAATATACCCAGGGTTCCAGAGCCAGCTCCAAGTGGTGGGCAAGACAGCAAATGTCAGCAAAGCAGCTGCCTGCAAAACTGACATTCCAACGGTGCTACACAAACTAAGCCAGCAAGGACATGCTGGTATGTGCTGAAGAAGGAAATAAAGGAAAAGGATATTAGAAGTAGAAGGGAGGGGATGGGTATTAAAGGGTGACCAGGTAGGGATTCATAGCATGAGCAGTTGCAGAGAGTAAGAAGGTCCTAGAACACCTGGTTCAGGAGCCAGTCACAAAGTGAGCACAGCCAAGGCACAGCCCAGGTGGGAGCAGGTTACAAGGGTAAGATGATGCTCAGCAGGTCTTGGAGCAGCCAATCACACAGAGCTTTCAGTCACTGCAAAAACTTGGCAAGTAGTAACCCTTAAAATATTTTGAACTCACCTGTTAACCCCAGCATTTGGAGGCAGAGGTAGGAGGTTCTCTGTGAGTTTGAGGCCAGCCTAGAACTACAGAGTGAGCTCCAGGTCAGCCTGGACTACAGTGAGACCCTACCTCTAAAAAGTAAAATTAAAAATTTTGAAAGGCTCTGTCTAGAAGTTTGTTCAGGACAGACTGAAGGAATACATGCAAGGGCAGGGACAGGGGGTGAGGGTTGCTGCTACCACTGATGTAAGAGAAGACAGCAGCCCAACTTGAATGCAGGAGTAAGAGGTCATCAAACTCGGGCTTCATGTTTTGAACACACAGCTAACTAAATTTGCCAATTTGATGTTCTGAGAGGACCAGAATAGCAATCTGTGATTACAAATTTTGCCTCAGGACTGAAAGTATGGGGCAGGCCAAGGTCACTTTGGAGCTGTTAAGAGAGAAGCCCATCACACATGCAGGAGAAGACATGGAAGAGGAAAGCACGCAAGACAAGAATACAGCAGATATATGCTGGCAGCTGGCAGGCTATAAATGGCACAGTCAAGACATCAACTAGAAAGATGAACAAGGAACAATGAGACAATGCAGAAGGTAGTCTAGCACTGACTCCTAGGACCCCTTGTGGTAGTTTGAATATATGGCCCCCAATATATTCAATGTTTTATTACTTTATAGTTTGCATCTGCAATCACCTTCCTAGAGGCAATGTCACTGGGGGCTGGTCTTAAGGTGTTAATGGTGGGTTTGAGATTCCATTGTAAAGATATGCAAAGTGTGCCCAGTAGGAGTTCCTGAAGTGTGCTGTGACTTTTGGGGCTGTAGTTTTGCTCTGTGTGCTGTGTAGCTGGCAGTTTGGCTTTGCTCTCTTGCCTGGTCCTGTGAGAGCAGGCCGCTTCTCCTGCCATTATGGAACTTCTCCTGGATCTGTAAGCTTCAATAAATATCCCTTCCTCCATAACTGTGCCTGGTCTGGAAGTTCATCTCAGCGAACCTGAAGCTGTCTGCTACACCCCTCAAAACACAGCAATGGGAAAACCAAGGAAACAAATCGGACTTGGTCTGGGAAGGAGAAAATACAGGTATGTCCACTTGCCTAAGAACCAAGTGTTCACAGAGCAGGGTTTCAGTTTTGTTAGTTGCAAAGTCCTGGAGACTCAATGTGATATGCTCAACATTCCTAAGCTGTACAGTTAAAATGATGGTAATGGTAAATTTCAGTTATGTATACCTCATATCATCTAAAATCTTTTAAATTTCTTTTAAAAAAAACTTTTTAATTTTTTAAATTTTCATTTATTTATTAGAGGGGGAGGCAGGTAGAGAGAGAGAGAATGGGTGCACCAGGGCCTCCAGCCACTGCAAACGAACTCCAGATGCATGCACACCCCTTGTGTATCTGGCTAATGTGGGTCCTGAGGAATTGAACCTGGGTCTTTTGGCTTTGCAGGCAAGCACCTTAACTGCTATGCCACCTCTCCAGCCCTAAAATCTTTTAAATTTCTTGACATAACAGGAGAAAAATATAGGTTACACTGCATTTAGGCATATCAAGATAAATGGGAACAAAATGGAGTGGTGTGGTGAATGATCAGCATGTTTGTGTGCTGAGGAGAACAATCTGAGGAAGAGGAAAGATGATGCCATAGAGGTGAAAGGAGATGGCTAAGTGATGGAGTGATTCTCTGAAGAAGACAGCTAGAGATGAGACTCTTTGAGTTCTGGTGGACCACTGATAAAAAAGACAGGCTAGCCAGTGGATATGGGCACTGCTGTGGGTAAATGAATACATGTGGTACTGAGGACACAGGGAGCTTTCTCTGAGTGCCTATAGTGAGCTGGGAGTGAGGGAGAGAAGACACCAAAGCTAAAAGGAGAGAAGAAAGTAAGAAGTAGTCAACAGAGAGTGGGAAAGTGAATACTGTGGAGAAATGCAGTGTGGGTGCCCTCCTGAGTTGGTTCATGGACTGAAAATGAGACTACTGGGATCACTCAAGCACATACAGATGCCTGACAGAAATCATTCAATCATTCAATAGACCCTCAGTACTGTTACCTACCAACAAGTTCAACAAGTACAGCTCCATGGCAGAACAAATGCCTAGCATGTGCAAGGCCCTGGGTTCCATGCCCAGCATAAAAAAACCAAACCAACAAACAAACCTTCATCTGGAGATGGTGACTATTTTACAACTGTGATTCTAAAACATGCGGAGGGACAGGAAAGGTTTTACATGTAAGGCTGCTCAGGAGTAACATGTGGTACTAGAGGGAGGCACATAGCAATGAGCTTCACAAGCCTTCCCACTCCAGGAAAAAGCATTGGCACATTCACTCACTCACTCCACCTCTTACTGAACATCATCTGTGAGGCAGATATGCTAAGACAGTGTATGTGACAGACAGGAGTGAAACTCAATTTATTACCTCAAGAACTTCAGTCTCGCAGGGAGGACATTAAGTAAATGATAGAAAATATACAGGAATTACATGTACACTTCTCAGTATAGTGAAATCTCCACTGTGGACAAAGGCTGAGGGGAGTCTCTGGACAAGCACTGGCAGCCTACTAGGGCAGACAGGATAATTACTTTAGGATAGCAGGCACAGCCTGGATGGAGACTGGAGATGGACAGGTAGTTCTCTAAGGAACCACTGTGGCATATGGCTGAGGCCCATGGCATTGAGCTCATCAGGGATCCATGCAAAATCATCTACAGAGATCCAAGGGAGAGAAGCAAAGGGGAAGAAGAAGGAGGAAGAGGAGAAGGAGAAGAAGGAGCAGGAGGAGGAGGAGAAGAAGAGAGGTGAAGACAGTCAGAAGTAGAATCCGCAGAGCTTAGCAGACAGTCTGACAGCAATGTAAGGAGAAAGGAAAAGTTGAGAGCATCTGGAGACTTCTGAGCTGGTGGGTGCCGCGTGGTATTACTGAAAGGGAAAGAAATGGATAAGGAGTGATGACAGGAGAGGAGAGTCACCATGAGGTTAGTTTCCAATACATCTATTTAAAACTATCAATGGGCATCCAAGTGGAGGGTCTATTTGTCACTTGATTGTGGGTGTGGAATCCACAAGAAATGTTTCAGCTAAAACGCTGGCTAAGTATTCACTGTTGTATAGATAGGGAGTAGCCATATTGGATATCAGCCTGGAGTCCTGTGACAAGAGAGAAGGAGCTAGTAGTCTTCTAGTGGCTGCCATGGCACGAGGCCACTGCCTTTCTCTTTCCTGATGCAACTTCTCAAAGCAAGAGACCGTGACAACCTTGGAATTCATACCTCTCGAAACCAATTTGATGTTTTATTGTTATTCCCACCAGAGCAACCCTTTATGTTTGTTACTCCATTCAATAATAGCAATGACACCATACTTACCCTCAACCAACATGTATAGTTTGGTGACAAAATTTACTTTGACTTTATCACTCACTTTTTAGAAACCAAGTATGACCTACACTTTTAGAACTAAGACTTTGTTCTGTCATACTGAGGGTCATGATCAATCCTCAAATAGCAAAAATGTTGTAGGCTAATCCACCAAGGAAACTAAGAAATCAGACTCCTTCAAGAAATACTTCCTTGGGCAACTTTTGTTCGTAGCCCAAAAATATGAAACAAAGAGTAAAACTATCTAAAAAATTGCCTGGTTTTCTAATTTTTAAAAGTTCACCTTAGCCAGGCGTGGTGGCGCACGCCTTTAGTCCCAGCACTCAGGAGGCAGAGGTAGGAGGATCGCCGAGAGTTCGAGGCCACCCTGAGACTACATAAGTTAATTCTAGGTCAGCCTCGACCAGGGTGAGACCCTACCTTGTAACCCCCCTCCCCAAAAAGAAGTTCACCTTTAGCTAGGACAGCCTGATAAGAAAAGCATTTTTGTGATGGTGAGTAAATATACTATTTTCCACTGTGCAAACATGAATTTTAAGGCTAGAAAGAATTTACTTATTACAGACAGTTCTTACATCTTTTTTTTTCCTGCTCTATTTGGAAACTTTTTGCTGAACTAACAAGCAATAATATTGCTGACTATTTCATAGTCTTTATTTACAAGAAACTACTGCAGAAACAGTTTGTATTATTTTCAAGCATATCATTTCTATAAGACTTAAGTGTAAATAAGATATTTGTTCTCCTATAACATCTCTTTGTCCTCTCATTTTGATCACACCACTTGCTCATTCATGCTGAATAACAAATAATTGTCACTCACATTTCCTCAGCACAAGAGGTTTGCTCAGAAGTGCTGAAGATGGAATGCTGATGGTACATATTTAGAAATGTACCCTCGTTCTTTATATGAGAACATTAAATAGATCTTTTCATTATTAATTCTTTTGCAAACAATTTGAAATAAAAATCTGATCTTTTTGAAAAAGTCATTTTTCCTCCCTTGCAGTTCAAATTATGTATTAGTCCTGTGCTAAAGTGGACACAAAATGTTGCAAAACTATCTGATGTTTGCAAAGAGAATCTGCAGATCTTCACCATTCAGCAGAGGGGGGTAACTTCCCCACATATGTGTATGTTTGGAATGTAGCATGCACCTGGCACCAGATTCAACAATGCCTTTTAAGTAGCCAATGGGGGCCTACTGGTCGCATAAGCCTCTTGACCACTATTTTTGCATACTTTATCATACTGTGTACACCAAGAGTTTTCTAACTTACAGCATCAAAAAACTTCCCTGGCCTAGTGGCACAAACTTACAATCCCATGAATCTTAAGAAAGAAGATTATGACTCTGAGGTGAGTCTGGGCTATCAAGTCCATGACTAAAACAAGCAAACAAAAATAAACTACAAAAGAACAACAAAATTTCATGATGTTATTTCTACTTGCAGAAAGGAAACTGAGTCATAGTAAGGTGAAATAATTTGACCTCTAGCCACAGCTTAATGGTTGAAAAGTTAATTCATTATATACCTAAATAAAAATGGTTAAAATGGTAAAGTTCATGTTATACATATTTTACCATAATTTTTAAGAAAACCTAAAAAGAAATAGCTAGATCCAAACTTTAGCCTAAGTAAGTTCAAGTAGATTAAAATTTTAGCAGTAAAAGGAAACAATAAAATTCCTGGGGGATAAAAAGAAATGGAAAAGCTCAAATTGTTTAGCTCCATTTAGCTTCTGAGCCCTTAACACATAGTACAGGTCTTCCACAAGTTGCTAATTTATGGTAAAAGCTACACAAAGTGCTATGGCATAGAGCTACCTCATAATCATCAAAGTAAGTTTCATAATAACTGAACAGTCACTCATAGCTTGCTGGGAACTATGCAATGTACTGGGCATGTCTGGTGCTGAGCATGTGGAGACGAAATGCCCAGACAGAGTGGTAGGCACCTATCACATCCAGCATGTTCACTGAAGACAGTTGCTCTCAAAACGACATGACAAGTGCACTCCAACTTTTGGAGCCTGAAGTTGAAGGAGAAATGTTTGCTAGGGGAAAGATGCTGAAAATAATCACACTTGTGTTTTAAGAAGCCACAAGAATACAGCAGAGGACAAAATTATAGCTTTCCAAAATACCTCAGAGTTGAAAGCTTGCAAAAAGCCTCAAGTCTTTCCTGTAGATCTAAAATAGAGTTCTGAAGGGGAGAAGAGAGAAAGAGCTCAATTCTGGGGTCTCCCTGAAGCCTTCAGACAAACAGATTTTCTAGACTTAGGGAGCACATTTCTCTCCAGAGCCAGAACTAATCAGTTAGGGTAGGACTATAGAAAACCAGCTTGAGTTTACAGCCAGCAAATTATCAATGCCTTACATCTAAGCCAACCTCCTACATTTTATCTTCCTTCGTATATTAATTCATGCTTTCTCACTGCTGTTCTGGTATCAGCTGAATGATATTTTATGAAGAAAGGTAAGTCAAAATATACTTCTCTCCCTGCATTCCAAGCCCCAAAGTTAAGTATAATTTCCATGTGACAAACAATGCAGTCATTTCCCAGACATTCTTATAACGCTCACAAAAGCTTGGCAGGGAACCAAAATAAAAACAAGAACTGACTGCTCTTACCAAAGTGGGACCTCAGAGACAAATACATGCTCTTTAGATTGCTACAGACAGGTCATGCTAAAACAGGGAGAGCCATCTTCAGATCTTGTGGCCCTGCTTTACATAAGAGCCTTAAGTCTGCCCTTGCTAAATCTAATTCAATATTGTTGATTCTGTTAATTGAGGAAGCAGCAACAGACAGAAGCCAGAACCAGAATGCTCGCTCTCGCTCTCTCTCTCTCTCTCTTTTTTTTTTTTCGAGGTAGGGTCTCACTCAGGCCCAGGCTGACCTGGAATTAACTATGTAGTTTCTGGGTGGCCTTGAACTCACAGCGATCCTATCTCTGCCTCCGGAGTTCTGGGATTAAAGGTGTGCGCCACCACACCCAGCTCAAGAATGCTCATTTTTATAACTTATAATCAATTTTATTAATGGGAAGGAAAAGAACAATATTCAGCCCCATCCATCTGCCATTCTACCCATAAACTGTGCCCAGGGACACAAATAATTAATAAGTTCTGAGATTTTCCACATGGTTATTATTAACTATTTCATCAATTTTCAATGAGTACTCTGAGAGAATTACAAGAATATGGGGGAGTGTAATCAGTTACCCTGTGGGTCCCAACTTTGAGGTCCAATGATAATCGTAATTATTCTCATAAGCCTCAAAGACTTTCTCTGTATCTTCCCCATGTCCACAATTCCTTCTGAGGCCCATTTTCCTTCCCTGCCATTACCCTTGCTCCAATCCTGCCCATTCTTTAAACCCTGCTCCTTTACCACCTCCGAAGGAACCTCTGCTATCCCAGCCATACATATCAACTTTTTCTAACTCTATTCCATTTGTAGGATGGACTACATGACTCACTTGTCTACCCTTCGATGGTAGGTAATGACTATTGGTCAAAATACTGTTGGGGCATGAAGGGTGCTACTCTGCCAAGTTACTTGGAGGAAGAGATCTGGGACTAAAGTTCCAACCTGGAATGCTGACTCCTAATTTGTATTCCTGTTGCCACTTCCTGTCACTTCTGTTTCTCCTGCCCTTTCCCATGGGCTCCCAGATACACTGCCCTTACCCTTGTCTACCCAGCTGCAGAACCAGAGCCTTCTGGGAAGCCTGGGGCTCCAATGAACTACCACAGGATGGGTCTTGAAATGATTGAAATGGGTCCTGAGGGCAGATCCAAAGGATGATTTCCAAGGGATTAGTGTCCCACTGACAACTTCAGCTGTCCCCCCTTCACAGTTTTCTCGAGCCTTTAATGCAGCTAGAGGCGCTATCCAGACTTATTTTTATGTTTGCTTGGTACAAATATGCAAAATATTCCTACAAGAAAATTCAAGTTAAAAATAAAGGTAAGACCAAGAAACAAAGGACAGTGCTGGGGAGATGGTACAGTGAATAAAGCACATTCCGAACAAGCATGATGACCCAAGTTCAGATCTCCAGAACCTATGAAAAGCTGGACACCGTCATGTGTGCCTGTAATCTCAGTCCTCTTATGTAGAGATGGAAGGAGGACTCAGGAGAAACCCTGGAAGTTCACAGGTCAGGTAGCCTGGTAAACCAACACCAAATAACAAAGAGGCCCAATATCAAATAAGGTGGAAGGTGAGAAACTATTTGGAGTTGGCTTCTTGAAAGCTTAGGGGTGACAGACCCCAAAGTGAATAACCTTCTCCTGGCTGAGTGCAGCAATTGTCCCTGAGCTTGTAGAAAACCTCAGTCATTACACTTTATTGAGGAAGGATCTAACCCTTCTTTATCTCTGCCTCCTGAGGGAGTCCTTCCACTCCCTTCCTAGAGAACTCCAGAATTCCTGACCCCAGACTCCTGGCATCAGGAGTCAGCTGGCTAAACCTGCCACCTATCCATAGGGCTCCTAAAAAACCTGTCAACCTGGTCTTCCTGACATACCCACTCCCCAAAAAAAAAATCCAGATCTAAAAACAAACAACAACAACAACAACAAAACAAACAAAAAAAAACAGTTCTGAGTCTTGAGGTGGGCTTCTCAAACCCGTTTCCTTCTCTTAGGTTCTAGACTTAAGCCCCCCTTCTCTTCTTCCTCCTAAAACTTTAAGCTATAATAAAATCTTTCTGAACCTTAGCCTCCGGTCTGTGAATTTTTTTCTTCAAATTCATAGGACAAGGACTCAAATTATGGTGCACTGGCATAGAAGGAACCAAAGTGCTTTATCACTCTGACCTCTGTACGTGTACACGCACACACAAACATGTATACACATGTACATATATCATACACACATGCAAAGATAAAAACTAAATTAAAAATAAAGAAATAGGCTGGAGATCCTGAAGCATGCTGTATGGCTTTTGGCTTTTAGACTTGTGGCTTCTCTCTCTGCCTGGTCCTGTAAGAGCAGGCCAGCTTCTTCTGCCATTTATTGCACTTCCCCTGGATCTGTAGGCTTCAATAAATCCCTTCCTCCATAAAAAAAAAAAAAAAAAGAGAGAGAGAGAGAGACAGAAATGGTCTATATATAATCTATTTTCATGATAGTGTTACAAACTGAGGAAAGGTGCCTTGGTCTGCCATGAAAGAGTCTATCCTGGTTTGCTCAGATTACTGTTCCAATCATGGATTTTGCCCTCAGTAGTCTCTGTAATATTCCCTTGGGCTTTCTGAAATGTTTCCCACAGCTTACCAGGAACTTGGCATTAATGTTCTGGGGAAAGGCTGAGATATTTATTTTCTGGAGTTCAGAGATTTAGCAGGTACTGTCAAATTCTGAGTAAATAATACACACAAAAGTAATCTTTGAAACTTTCAAGTACTTCACTGAGCTTTAGCAGCATTAGCTGGGCCAAGTGCTGTCTGTTCTGCGCTGGAGTGTAAGTTATACAGGGACTAAAGGCAGCAGAATTCAGGAGCCATGCTAAACCTGCTGGGCCTTGGGTCAACACATGCCCTTGAGTAATATTCTGTGGGTATGATACACTTTTTGTGTATTTCATGTCTAACACTCACTAGCCTTATATCCTTTCTTACTGCTCTCCCATCAAGCAGCCCCACATATTTTAATATGTTAAAGCCATAGCCATATGTTGTGGTACACACCTGTGATTCTAGCATTTGGGAAGTAGAAGCAGGAAAGTCAGGAATTCAAAGTCATTCTCAGCTACATAATGAGTTTGAGATCAGCCTAGGCTACATGAGACCCTGTTTCAAAAAAACAAAAATAAGTTAGGGCTGGCGTGATGACTCAGCAGTGAAGAGCATTCCTTATGCAAGCATGAGGTCCTGAGGAGGCCTGAGGGACTGAGAGTTCAATCCTCAGGACCCACAAAAACAGCTGGGCGTGGTCACCTGTGTCTGTAACCTCAGGCTCACAGGGGAGCCGAGATCTGAGAATCACCAGAGCTTACAACTAGCTCCCAGATCAGAAAACACTCCAGCTAAACTAAGAACAGGTGGAAGAATGATGGAGCGGGACACCAGACTTTCTGCTGAAGCAGGTGAGGGTACCTCGCCGCAGGCAAGTTTTCTGCATGGGCACATACATGTGCAAACACACCACACACACCACCACCTACAAGCAAAATTAATAAATAAAATGAAAAAGCCATATTTACCATAGTGTGTGTACATATGGGAGAAACGTAATGTCTTCTGAACTGTGCTGTTGTTACTGACTGGGGGCAAAGTTAGGGTGACAGGACCCCTCAAGGTGAAAAGCACAAGAAATCTGCAGTTACTAGAAATCCAAAATGATCTGACTTATCTCTCTTGCCTAGTTCTGTAGAACTGTTTTTCTACAGTCAGGACTCCTCCTGGGAGGGAGGTCTTTCATAGGATTTAAACACTATGGTTGATCAAGTTCAGCCCCCTGAACTCACTGCCAGAGCTAATCTCTTCCTGAGACAGCCCCCCCTCTCCCTAACCAGCCAGCTGGCCCTCTGGTTCACCTGGGCAAGAAGACAGCTCACTGCCTTAAGGTTATAAATACCTTTGCAAGGGGAGGGCAGGCTCTCTCTGATAATTTGGGAACTTCCAGCTGTGGGTGGGTTTTTCCCTCAGCTGGGCCTAGACTGGCTCGACCCTAGCCCAGGCTCAGCCAGGAGGGGCTCAGTCTAGGCCTTAGCCCAGGCCGTGCTGGAGGGCCCCCTCCAGCTCCCCACATGGCAGAAGCTCCTTGAATTTTCTTTTTTCTTTTCTTTCCACGCTTTTTCCCCCAGTCCCTCCATGTGGGATCTCTAGCCACATAGGTGCCTTTCCTTAGATCTACTTCCCTCAATAAATATAATAATTAAATAATTATCCTTCTCAGTTTTCTTTTTTATTCAATTCTTTGACTAAAATTAGAAATGAACTTAGGGTTTGGGGTGTACCGACTTTCCTGGACCCTTAACACCCCATTACATTACGATTGTTTTAGGTTTGCTAGTGCTCTAGCTATAAAACACTGTAGATTTCAAGAATGAGTTACAATCCTACATCACATACACACATACATATATGTACAAGCTCTGCTCACACATGCACATGTACATGCAAGCTAGGGCTGACATATGGAAGAGGAGGGGAAGATGGGAAAAGGCACAAAAGTGGGGACATAATGAGCGAACAGAGCTCTGACAAAGTCTCTGGTTTTAATGAGCTTGTAGAATTGCATAATTCATATCCCTTCTCTGGGCCCCAAGTTTGTTTGTTTGTTTGTTTGTTTGTTTGTTTGTTTCTTTCTTTCTTTCTTTCTTTCTTTCTTTCTCCTCCAAATTCCTGGTTTAATAAGGACTGCTTATTTTGAGAAAGAAAAAAAAAAAAAAGGAAGGTCTCAAACATCAAGATGTTCACAAAACAACCCACAGTATCAACTTTAGAAAACAAACATTAAGACTATTACACCATTGTTCTAAAGGATGCCTTTGACATGCCAACTCTCATTCACAAAAATACATTGTTACATTTGTATTGAATACTCTCTACCAGAGTACATGGGGAAGGTAACACATGTATATCTAACTCAAAGATGCTCTGATGGTACAAGTAAATGAGAATGCCTTTGCAGTCAGGGAGGCAGCTATTGAAACCATGTGTGAATGGAAGAACTGTACTCCCTGAATAACAAGAGATTATTTTGGAGACAGTTTATTTTAAAAAAAATACATATTTTATTGTTAAATTATAAAGAGGTATCAAAATTAAAAACAAAATTTACAGGCTAAAACTTAACACAACTACTTAGCAGCTTCAAAGGACATGAAAATGGAACTTGGCATTGGGCAGTATAGTATGAATTAATGAACGTGGGTAGGACAAGGAAAGGGAGAACAGTGAAAATGTGCCTATGAACAGAGCAGCCAACAATTTTGCCATACTTGGAGAAGACTGCCTCCACCAGAGTTCTTGACCACAAGAGTGCTGAGATTCCCAAAGAATACATGGAAATTCAGACAGCGAGAATGTATCTTGTTGGTTACATTGATAGCCATTTTTTTTTTTAAAGATAAGGTTCCTCTCAAAGCCAAAAAGCTCTTACCATCACCCAGGAAGGGTGTGCACCTCTTCTGAAGGCACCCCCCTGGCTCCAGGTCATCCTGGCTGATGCCACTCCAGGCTGGGCATCCATGTTGCTGAGGTGTAGCTGAAGATCAAAACTATCTCAATCAAGCAAAGTGGACTATTTCAAGTGATTTTGTAACCAGAGGGAAGGAGAAGAAATTCGACCCCGAATCTCCTACTCCGGGTTCCTATGTGAAGCAGGCTGGATAGGCCACGACACACACACAACCGTCCAGACTTCGTCTCTTCACAAAATGCCAAGTTTATTTCTAACAAACAAAATGTTTTCTTGGTATATAAACTATGTGGTACTAAGCAACAGGGTCGGAAGGAGAAGCATCTTCGCACTCAAGAGGTCAGACGACTTCACTTGCATTACCCCCCACAAATACCAGTAAGTTCACAATGACACATGAAAACTTTTACTATCAAATTTTGCATCTACTTGTACATTCTCACACTGGTCAGCTGGGTTAACAGAATCTTGAATCTTTCCAATTGGTCTATGACCAACACTCCTTCTCTTTCCAAATAGGAAAATTATAAGTAAATGACAGAGTCAAGCTGTCAAATCCAAAGGTCATTCCACTGGATCACACTGTATAAGTAAAAGATGTAGGAGGCATTTGAAAGCACTCAACAATTCCTCAAATGTTCATCTTAAAAAAAACTCATCAAAATATTAAAGAAAAAAGCTGCCTGGTGTTTATCTCATTTATAATAAGACAGGAAGTCAGGATATTTTAGATTATTTATATGATATATTAACATATATCCTCCTTCCTCTATGGTCCTTAATTTAAAAATAAAAAGGCAAGATAGTCTCCACACAAATTTTATTATTGTTGTCCATGCATCTTCAGTCACTAATACTGGAATGAATCCACACAGCCGTGTTGCTACCACTTGATCTTGCACATGTAGAAAGCTAAAATTAAACTAAGGAAAACCAAGCCTGGTACTGGATGCTTTACATGCAATATGACATTATAAGGCTCAAGGGCTTAAAATTTAATTAAAAATAAATAAAAAAGAAGCCACTTAATATCCATAGGAAGTGGTTTTAGTTCATAGTCTATAGCATTGTTTCAAGCCACTGTTCAGGATAATCAATTCCATGGCAATAAATGGGTGGAACACGAAGGTATGCAGATGTTAGGTAAGTCTGGAATGTGTGCCCTTAACTTGGACTGAGGAAGGACAGAATACCTGGGATTAATCTCAATACACCAACAAGGTACCATAGCAGGTGGTCAAGGAACATGCTGGAAATCCAAATAGGAAAAGCTACCCAGTAGCAAAGGTAAGTGAGAGATTTAGTTAGAATGTGTGCTAGAACAGAGATCATTGCAGAAGGAAGGGAAGTGGGGGACTTGGTTAGAATGTGTACTAGAACAGACATCGCTATAGAAGGAAGATAGGGCTGAACATATCCAGGGCCTCTATAAGCCTAATCCAAATGCTAGGGGCTACAGAAGGTTTAGAAACAACAAAAGAAGGGGCTGGAGAGACGGCTTAGCAGTTAATGCACATACCTGCGAAGCCAAAGGACCCAGATTTGATTCTCCAGGTCCCACATAAGCCAGATACACATGGTGGCACATGCATCTGGAATGTTTGCAGTGACTGTACCCATTCTCACTTTCTGTCCCTCTCTCTCTCTCTCTGTCTCAAATAAATAAATAAATAAATAAATAAATAAATAAATAAATAAATAAATAAAATCCCAGGCTGGAGAGATGGCTCAGCTGTTAAGGAGGAGGAGGAGGAGGAGGAGAAAAACGGGAAGAATTTCAGTGGGAGGAAGGAAAATTACTGATCACAATAAATATGCCTATTACAAAATTCTGCTCCACAAGTAAATGTTATTGTGACAAGCGTGAAAAAGTATCTGGAGGACTGGAGAGATGGCTTAGTGGTTAAAGCACTTGCCTGCAAAGCCAAAGGACCCAGGTTCGATTCTCCAGGACCCACGTAAACCAGATGCACATGGTGACACATGTGTCTGCAGTTTGTGGGCCCATTCATTCTCTTCCTCTCTCTCTCCTCTCTCT
Organism: Orientallactaga sibirica; assembly: GCA_036365145.1. Lineage (NCBI taxonomy): Eukaryota > Metazoa > Chordata > Mammalia > Rodentia > Dipodidae > Orientallactaga > Orientallactaga sibirica. The sequence continues at coordinate 5,194,948 of JAEOAD010002517.1, forward strand.
CTCTCTCTCAAGTAAATAAATAAAAATAAAATATTTATTTTTTGAAAGTATCTAGAGGACTAGGGAGATTGCTCAGTGAGTAGAGTACCAGAGTCCTGATTCCCAGAACTCATATAAAGCCAAATGCACAAGTGTCTGTATTCCCAGCACACCTACAACGAGAAGGAAGGCGCAGAAACACAAGAATTGCCCCAGAAGCTCACAAGACACCTAGCCTGTCAAATACAGTGGTGAACAATAAGAGCCTTTCCTCACAAAAGGTGAAAGATAAGGACCAAAACCCACAGTTGTCCTTCGATCTCCACACGTGTGCCTTGGCATGTATGCTCGTGGAAAGCATGCACCTGCACTCACATATATGAACACACACATACACACACACACACAGAGCATAAAAATTTATCTTGAACAAGTTGTTAACATTTTGGGGTCAGTACAATAATCTATAATGTTCTTTTTCCTTCATCTTGACAAAAACAAATTGTGTTGCCAATATACATATCTGAATCCCAAGTCACCACCTGTCCAATTTTGCACTGTCCCAGAACATTCTCACAATGACACTCACCCCTTGCATCGGTGATTCCCTGAAAGACTTTTCACCTCTACAGATCTCCTAAATTCCTCAGCAAATCAAACCACTACTATGAGAGACATTCATTTTCCCTCACAGAAGAAAAATGAAAACACATTCCACTGAAAATGAAGGATGACTATCCTAAACCTTACATGGCAGGAAATGGGAGAGGTCATGGGAATGCCAAAGCACTGTCCCTCCAAGACCAAATAAAGTGGGCCTTGGCCAGTTCCCTCAGTAATACACATCTTCATCCAAGTACTAGGGAAGCTAAGGCAGGAGGATCACCATGAGTTCAAGCCAGCCTGAGCTGCACAGTGACTTCCAGGTCATAGGCTAGATTGAGACTTTAAAAGAGCAAAAACAAACAAAAATCATGTACCAAATATTTCCATTCCCTCCATTCTTCAGCCCACATCATTCAAATCAAATGCCAAAGGACAAAATGAAGATGGCTGTACAGTGATGTGTTCTATTTGGTCCACAAATCTTAACATCTTTTAGCAACTCAACCTTGCAGAAAATTAATTACAAGTTAAAAACAGAACCAAGATTACATAAAGCATTCTTAAGTAGTGGTGGAAAGTATGGTCAAATGAAAATTAAGCACAGGGAAAACCCATCCCCAGAGGAAAAGTATAACACTGAAATTAAAAGGAAAAAAAGTCTTGACCCTCCAAAGTACATGTTTATAAAGGAAGTTCGAGATTAGATACTTTGCCTTACTAGTTTTGAAAAGCTAACATTTAAAGACATTTAAAAACTCTTAAACTAGCCGGGTGTGGTGGCACATGCTTTTAATCCCAGCACTAGGGACGCAGAGATAGAATTGCCATAAGTTCAAGGCTACCCTGAGACTACATAGTAAATTCCAGGTCAGCCAGGGCTAGAGCGAGACCCTACGTCAAAAAAACCAAAAAAAAAAAAAAAAAAAAAAAAAAAAACCTCTTAAACTGCCAGTGTGGTGGTGCATGCCTTTAATCCCAGCACTCGGGCAGAGGTAGGAGGATAGCCTTGAGTTCAAGGGCACCCTGAGACTACATGGTGAGTTCCAGGTCAGCCTGGCTAGACCCTATCTTGAAAAACAACAACAAAAAAAAAACCTCTTAAACCAATCACATTTGTGGGCTTCCCCATTCAGCACAGTGGCTTTCCTGTCCCCATTACTATCGTTACATTAAGTATTTGTCTTCCTCCAGCACTGCTACCTTATGCCAGAGCCCCACCTCAGCCTGCATGTTTTAATAACCACAAGCATTATCCTTCCCCAAGACTGTGCATTATTATTATTATCATCAATAAAAACTACACTAAGCACACTACATGATGTGCTCACAGATCTGCCACTTCCTTCCAGCTGCTCTCTGTGGAAGCAGGATACAGAACTCAGTGTAAAACCACGTACCCAATTACAGTGGATACAAATGACAGACTCGAAAAGTTTCTGCCCCTGCCTACTCTGGGACACAATCCAATGGGCTCAGCTAGCCCAACAAGCACCTCCCTCCAAATGTTTTCCCACATGGCTTCGGCTCACTAGCAGCACACACCACGACAAAGCTGCTTCAGGGTGACTACCAACAGCACCCATCTCACAGAAACAGAAGCAAATGCAAAGCATGCTTAATGGAAACAGCAGTTTTTTCAGTGTTCCTATGTGTTGCTAGAAAACCCTGCATGTGGGAAGATGTTCAAATTAGAAAACTACTTCTGGACTCTGTATACAATAAATACACTAGCAAAAAAGAAAATAACCATATTGGAATTCCCATTTTCCTTTTATCTTCTAGGTTGTTTGGCTGGCCCTTGGGTTTATGTGTGTGGCATTTGTTACTGTGTATTCTAGGGCTACACCTTCATGGTAGAAGAGTGAGGAAGCTTGACAGACATTGGGATACAACCCACTTACAAGGGTACTGCAAGTCCACACCTGCTGGCTCAGGATTTACACTGATTTTTAATGAGCTTTTGCAGGCAATCCCCTTGCAGATGCTTGTCTGTGAGGAAAGATGCAAATCACACCCACCCAAGCTGAAGTGAATTAAAACCGACTCAAAAGCCATGATGGTACAGCAGAAGGTTACGATCTGTGGCCTTTTTTGAGCTCCAGTGTTACCAACTAGGTTCACAGTAGGCTTCTTTAACCAGGCAGGTGGTTGATCAATGAACCCACTCAACCCAGAAGAAAGAGGATACCCTGCTTGGGAAAAGCTGTGAAAATGAGGGTGCTCATTTGGATTTCAGTTTATAAAGTTCTTTGTCACCCACAAGTTTCATCCCTGGACTTCTTCAAGTATCAAATTAGCACATTATATTTCAATCAGTTTACCCAGGACTGATTTCCCCCACCACCTTACACTAACATTCTGTTAAAGAAGGGAGGACAATTCACTGCTTGGTTTATGTTTAGAGTCTGATGCCTGGAGCACAGACATCCCAGCCTGTATCTATCCATCATTTCCATCCCTATACCTCTGCAGAGCACACAGAGAGGACCAGACAAAAGTCTGCAGGATCAAGAATGGAAGCAAACTGCTCAAAGCACTTGCTGAATTCTGTATTTTATCATAATACAGTGTCCAAAATTACTCACTGTAAAATGTATCATCCTTACTGATTACAAGTCATTTAATGACTTTATATTCCCTTAATAGGCTTGCTTTATACAATTTTTAAATAGGTTTTGCACCTTCAAGATTTTTAAAAATTTATTTATTTATTTAATTTTATTTTATTTTTGGCTTTTCAAGGTAGGGTCTCACTCCCAGGCCAGGCTAACCTGAAATTAAATGTGTAGTCTCAGGGTGGACTCGAACTCTTGGCAATCCTCCTACCTCTGCCTCCAAGTGCTGGGATTAAAGGTGTGTGCCACCATGCCTGGCTATTTTTTAAAATTTATTTATTTTGAGAGAGAGGGAGGGAGAGAGAAAAAAGGATAGACAGAGAGAGAGAGAGAGAGAGAGAGAGAGAATGGGCCTGCCAGGGCCATTAACCACTGCAAATGAACTCCAGACATGCACCACCTTATGCATCTGGCTTATGTGGATATTGCAGAATCGAACCTGGGTCCTTAGGTTTCACAGGCAAAAGCCTTAACTGTTAAGCCATCTCAATTTTACAATATCAACAATATTAGGCCAGGCATGGTGGACACACACCTTAATTCCAGCACTTGGGAGACAGAGGTTGAAGGTTTACCATAAATTCAAGGCCACCCTGAGACTACATAGGGAATTCCAGGTCAGCTTGGACCAGAACAAGACCCTATCTAGAAAACCAAAAAGTATTATAATGTGAGATTTATTCAGATGCAAATACAATAAAATTCTGATTAGGATTTGTTTGTTTGTTTGTTTGTTTTTTGGCAAGCTGAAGAGTTAGTAAAGTAAGTTGTCTCACAAACAGGAGGACCTGAATTTGACCCCTAGAGCCCAAGTAAAAATGCCAGGCATGGTGAACCATACCTGTAATTTCAGAGCTGGGGAGGTGGAGACAAGTGGATCCCTTTGGCTCATTGGCCAGCCATTTTAACCTAGTTAGTGAGCTATAAGTCAATGGGAGACCATGTTTAATAAAAGGTTATGGCAGGCTGGAGAGATGACTCAGTAGTGAAAGATGCTTGTTTGCAAAACCTAATGGCCCAGGGTTCAATTCCCAGTACCAGAGTAAAGACAGATACACAAAGTGACACATGTGTCTATTCATTTGCAGTGGCAGGAGGCCTTGATGTGCCCATACTCAATCTCACTCTTTTCTATGTTCTCTCTCTCTCTCTCTCTCAAACAAATAAATAAATATGCTTTTTTAAAAAACAGGTGATGATATTCTTTAGGAATGACACCTTTAGGTTGTCTTCTGGCCTCTACATGTACACACACCAGAACACACACAGACCCTTACATGCACACACATATGCAAGCACACGCTCATATAATCTAAACAAAGAGAAATCAATGTGTTTTTTTCTGAGAGATGTAATTAGAACTATGTAAAGGAAGCAATGCTGGAGAAATGGCTCAATAGTTAAAGACACTGACTCTAAATTAAATTCCCTAGAACCCTCATAAAGCCAGATACAAAGTCAGGCATTCATGCATGCATTTATGATCCTAACCTGTCTACAAAAATGGAAGGTAGAGCCAGGAGAATCCAAAGCTCCTTCTTTGCAGCAGTAAGAGACTCTCTGTCTCAAAGAAGATGAAGCGCACCTTGAGTTTGTCCTCTGACCTCTACATGAGTGCCGGGGCATGGGTGTACCCATCACACATACACACATGCATGCATACATACACACAGACATACAGGCAGTCATACCTACAAACACAAATAAATTAATACAATTTACAAAAAGAAGCAGTGCATAGCCCCACCCCAACCATGTGGCTTACCTAAACTTTGTCAAAAGCCTTACCCCTACCTACCCCTTGTCTAAGACAACAGAATTCACTTGTTAGGATTCACCTGCTCTGTGACCTTTAACAGTTTGCTACTGCCCTAGCTAGGTCAAAGTCTAGACTTGATTCCCTGGCTGTCAGGCACCCTTCACTCAGAACCAAGATATGGAGAGTCAGCCAGATTCCACTCAATCAAATAATGTGCCTGGCACTCCTGCCCTGGGCCTGACTCTGAAAGGAACAGCATGGGTTCTAACGCTCCTCAGAACATATGAGAAAGACACACGAGCACTTGCAGAGAACACATTGCAGCACAAAGATGGGCAACAGCCACTTTGCCATCAGAACATCGCATGCACTGAACGTAAAACAATACTAGAACAGAGTCAGCACGAAGACAGTTGAGGAATACAAGCTTGCTGAGCACAAAAACCTGTGTTCATTCACATCCCTATTTCAGGAACCCAAACTGTTCTCGGAGCTGAGTGGAACAGATGTCTAAGGCCAGCTGCTGTTCTCAGAGCCAAGGGTGCCTACTACAACCTGTGCTTGTAAACTCCAAATGAAATTACATGTCTTGTAGGAGCAAAGAGCCATTAAGATTCATCTTCCTAAACGTTTCAGCACATGATTCAAAGCCGTTAAGTTGTCTGTGGTTAATGTCTCTGGCAAATGGAAAACAAAATAAATGCTAATTTGGAATAGTAAAACCTAAACTCAAGTTAAATGTTAAGCATGAAAATGTCCAACTCCAAAAGCAAAATTCTCCATAAATTATACATAAGATGATCAGCAAGTTTCTGGTGAATCTGACTACAAACTCTTCTTTGCTTCAGACAAATGTATTAGGTCACACAGACTGTGACCACATTGCATGCCAACCTATTCTTTGAGCTCCACACCTGTTTCTAGTGGAGACTACTATAGTTTCCATTCTACTTAATGCTTTAATTCTCCCCCACTCAGGAAATAAGATAAACGCAAACACCACAGAACAATAGACAAGCATGTAAAAAACAAGAAGAAAGCAATGTGCATGCTTCTGTTTATATACAGAAAGTTATGCAAGAAGCTGCTAAAACTGGCTGCCTGGACAGAAGTGACTGGGTGGAATGGTTCAAAACCAGGAACTCTTTGGCACTCTCTGCCTTCTCATTATACCTTTCCAATTCAGAAACCTGTAACAACTAGGGGTTAAAGGCAATAGTTTGCAAAGCCTATGGGCCTAGTGAAGCCAGAGAGGAAAAGAAGCACAAAAGCATCTGGTGCTTATCTGCAGTGGCAACAGACCCTGGCATGCACCGAAGTGCACACACACAGTACACATGTGCAAAGAAACCAATAAAAAATAATTTTAATTGATTTATTTGCAAAGAGAGAATGAATGGGCATGCCAGGGCCTCTTGCCACTGCAAATGAACTCCAGATGCATGTGCCACTTTGTGCTTCGGCTTTACGTGGGTACTGGGGAATTGAACCCAGGTCATTAGGTTTTGGAGACAAGCATTTTAACTACTGAGCCATCTCTCCAGCACCTTAAAAAAATTTTAGCCAGGTGTGGTGGTGCCCACCTTTAATTCTTGCACATGGAAGAGGATGACGTACAAATATTACCATGAATTTAAGGCCAACCTGGGGCTACAGAGTGAGTTCCAGGTCAGCTTGGGCTAGAGTGAGACGCTACCTTGAAACAAATAGCAAATGTAACAAATATGTCTATTTGTTAACAAACAAATGTAGACATTATGATTATATTACCTCCATTTATAATTTAAACTGGTCCTGAAGCAAGGGGCTGGAGATATGACTTGGTAGTTAACTGCTTGCTCGTGAAGCCTAAGGACCCCGGTTCGAGGCTCAATTCCCCAGGACCCACGTAAGCCAGATGCACAAGATAGCACATGTATCTGGAGTTCATTTGCAGTGGCTGAAGGCCCTAGTGTGCCCATTCTCCGCCCACCCCCCCAAATAAATAAAAATAAATAAATAAAAAAAAAGCTGGTCCTGAAGCAAAAGAAGTTAATCCAATATTAAAAGAAATAAAATGTAAAATGCAGTTCTACACTTTCTGGCTTTAACACAAGGAATTAGAGCTGAGGAAAGGTTTCAACATAAGGACATATTTTAGCTAAATTTCTGAACATATGAAATCTACCATTTACTCCATCTTTCAGAGAAAAAATGGTAGTGTTGCAGTCAGGTTCATATTGCTGCCAGAAAAAACGACCAAGAGCAGCTTGTGGGAATAAAGGGTTATTTTGGCTTACAGACTCAAGGAGAAGCTCCACGATGGCAGGGGAAAATGATGGCATGAGCAGAGGGTAGATATCACCTCCTCACCGACAACAGATGGAAAACAGGAACAGAAGAGTGTGTCAAACACTGGCAAGGGGAAGTTGGCTATAATACCCATAAGCCTGCTCCCAACAATACACTGTCTCCAGGAGGCTTTAATTCCCAAATTGCCATCAACTGAGAACCTAGCATTCAGAACACCTGAATCCAACTACCACATTCAACCCCTAGCCCCCATAAATTGATAACCATTCATGATGTAAAATTCAGTGCATTCAGTCCAACTTTAAAAGTCCCCATAGTTTCTATCAATCCTAATGATGTTCAAACATTTCCATAGTCTGAGATGTTTTAACTGAAACATAATACCAAAAAATTCTCCCCCAAAACCCGTAATGACACAGAGTAAAAGTATGTACTGCAAAAGATGGCATTGGGTATACCAAAGAAATATTCAACCAATACAAGATTTAAAACAACCAGGGCAAAACATCAAACTCTGTAGCTCCAAGTGCAACAACTCTAGCCAGTGACAAGTCTCCAAGTCCAATAATTCTAACTAGCAACAATTACCTGGAGTTCCAATTCCACCCCTCCAGCTAGGCTACTCACAGTACTGGAAAACTTCATCCCTGGTTTGATTCTCCAGGACCCATGTAAGCCAGATGCACAAGGGAGTGCATGCATCTGGAGTTCGTTCACAGTGGCTGGAGGCCCTGGTACACCCATTCTCCCTCTGTCTGCCTCCTCTCTATCTCTCTGTGCTTGCAAATAAATAAATAAATAAATAAATAAATAAATAAATAAATAAATGAATGAATGAAAAGAAAGAAAGAAAAAAAAACCCATCTGAGTAAAGAAGTCTAATAATGTTTAACTGCCACAGAGAATAGGCTGCTCTTTGTCTTTTAAAGAGAAGGACTAGGAAAGAAATAAATGATATCCAAATTTCTTCTACATAGCAAATAAGCTAAGACCTACAGAGGCTCAATACAGGACTGTCCTCCAAGAGTCTTGCTCTGGGGCACAGGACAATGTCTCTCTGCATTCCTAGGCAGCAAATAGGAAGGCACTACCTGCAGAACCCATGGTGAGGTCTGACTTCAGCAAAGCAGGCTCCAACTCAGAAAGTATTAAAAGGAGACCACCCTGATAAGGCAAGATCCTTAGGAGAAAATGAAGTTGATTGGAATGAAATGGCATCCACATGTCCAGTTAGTGATAGGGCTGGGATGAGAACCAAGTTCTTAAGGCTCTTGGGCCAGTTCTGTCAAGTCACCTCTGCCTGAAATGAAGGGTTGACTCCCCTGCCACTCTCCAACCAAAGCATCCAAGGAAACAATGAGAGACACTTCTGCAGACGGACAGCCCAAGATCCCCCAGGGCTCTTCACCTGACACATTAAGGCATTTTCTGAACTCTGTCGGATGCCCTCTACCCACATAAAGACATGTATCAGTAACCTTCATGTAGAAGCAAGAGGTAGATTCTGGATTATATTCTACTCCTGTTTTTCTTTTTTGAAAAAATTCTTTTTTTTCAATTTTTATTTTTATTGACAACTTCTTTAATTGTAGACAATATCCCATGTTATTTCCCTCCCTCCCCCCCACTTTCCCCTTTGAAACTTCATCCTCCATCATACCCCCTCCCCCTCTCAATCAGTCTCTCTTTTCAGTTTGATGTCATGATCTTTTCCTATTATAATGGTCTTATGTAGGTAGTGTCAGGCACTGTGAGGTCATGGATATCCAGGCCATTTTCTGTACGGAGGAGCACGTTGTAAGGAGTCCTACTCTTCCTTTGGCTCTTACATTCTTTCCGCCCCCTCTTCCGCAATGGACCCTGAGCCTTGGAAGGTGGGTTTGAGATGGTTCAGTGCTGAGCACTCCGCTGTCAGTTCTTCTCAGCACCATGGTGCCTTCTGAATCATCCCAAGGTTGCCACCATCTGAAAAGAGAAGCTTCTTAACCAAAAGTGAGAGTAGCATTTATTTATTTATTTATTTATTTGCAAGAGAGAGGCGCAGACAGAGTATGAATATGGGTGAACCAGGGTCTCTAGCCACTGCAAATGAACTCCAGATGCATTTACCACCATGTGCATCTGGCTTACATAGGTACAGGGGAATTGAACCTAAGTCCTTAGGCTTCACAGGCAAGTGCTTTAACTGCCAAGACATTTCTCCAGCCCTTACTCCTGTTTTTCAATATAATTCTCTGGAAAAAAATTTGGAGTAAGAGACTGAAGACACTACACTTTAATTTTCATTTTTACAAGTCCACTAATTAATATAGACTTCAGTCTCTATGGATGCTAAGAACCTGAACCTCACTGAGCTGGGATTTTTTTAATTGATTTTTTATTTTTTATTTTTGGAGAGAGACACAGAGAGAGACAGACAGAGAGAGGGGGAGAGGAAGACAGATAGAGATGGGCATGCCAGCAGTCTCTCAGCTGCTGTGAACAAAATCCAGATGTGTGCGCCCCCTTGTGGTCAAGTGCGGCATTGCGCCCTTGCGTCACTTTGTATCCGGCTAAACGTGGGACCTGGAGATTGGAACCAGCGTTCTTACGCTTAGCAGGCAGGCACCTTAACCGCTAAGCCATCTCTCCAGCCCTGAGCTGGGATTTTAACAAGTCATGTTTAAACTACCAAACATTGAGGTGGAGAATATCAAGTTAAGAGACAGAAAATGTCACCTGTAGGATGATGGTCACTTTACAATGTATGATGATAACAAAAAGTTCTTTTTAATTAGAGACAGAGAGAGGGAGAGAGAGAGAGAAAGAGTGAGAATGGGCATGCCAGGGCCTCTGGCCACTGCAAATGAACTGCAGATGCATTCGCCTCCATGTGCATCTGGCTAACGTGGGACCTGGAGAATCAAACAGGGGTCCTTGGGCTTCACAGACATGTACCTTAACCTCTAAGCCATCTCTCCAGCCCCCAAATTATTTTTTATGACACTATAACATAATCAAACTAACATGGCTCCACCTGGTTTATTACCATTTATTTTCAAGTTTTATTTTAGAAGTTGATCTTGGGCCCAGGCAGACTCATCTGAGAAGAGAAAGTACTGATATGGGGCATAGGGTCTTGCACTGTTCCATCTTACTGAATATGCCATTTTCCTTATCTGCAAAATTGACACCCACTCCAGGATATTTTTCTTTTCCCAATATACAATTCTTCTGCCAAATGTATTACCGCATCATCATTCTAAGCCTTATGTTTATATTTGTAAGAAACAATGTTTAATTATTCCAGGAGCAAAATGTAACTGAGTTATTCAAACTCTTAAACCATTGCTGAATGTGCTGCCTTGCCTGAAAGCCACAATAGAAAGGTAGAGGCTGGATAAGGGTCTGTCCACATCTGATGGCATCTTTTCCCCAATGCCAAAGCATAAAGCTTCCTAGGAAATTCTTCCAGCAAACCATTATTAATGACACTTAATTGATAAGAGCATTCAAGTATATGCCCACTGGAGTTCAGATCCCCAGAATCTACATAATGCAAGATGCTGTAGCAGGCATCTATAATCCCAGGGAGCCTGAGGGGAGATTTGCGGGAATTCCCCAGAAGCCCATGGGCTACACAGCAGAAACAATGAGAGACTCAGCCTCAAACAATATGGAAGGCAAGGACCAATGCCTAAGATTTTCTTCTGACCTTCATGTGTGCATTGGTTCAGGTGCACCTGCATGTGCACACACACAAAGAATTCAGTCCCAAGCATTAATAACTCAAGTTCATTGTTATTCAATGAATAAACAAAGATACCAAATATAGCCCTGAAAATTACAGCATCCTCACAATAAATGTAGAAAGAGCTGTGACAAGGTCTAAGGGTTTCGCTCTGTGGCTCAGTGGTAAAAGCACATGCCTGCTATGTAAGGCCATGGTGTCAGGAAAGAGAAAGTAAGACCATCTATCAGGCAATGTGGCCATGCACTGATGTCAGAGGTGAGAGTCCAGAAGCCCAAATGCCAGACGGTAACTCTGAAATGGTTTCCTATAACACAACTGTAATGGATTTTCTGAGTCATTGTCATCTTTCCAGGACAAAATTGTTTGATGTTGCACTACAGAGAAACCCTCCTCATACCATGGATCATCTCCAGTGCTGCTCTGCAACAAAAATGGGGGAAGTCTTCTTGCATCATCATTTATCTCTAATGTCATCATGCCCTCAATCTGAGTTAGCAGCCCCTGGCACAGGAGTGAGCACTATCATATACAAGGGATGTGAAAAGGAGAATCTACTATATTCATTTTCAAATGAAAACCAAAAATGTGAACCAGAAAAGATAAAATTCTAAACAAGAGTAGGAAACAGCATCTACCACTAGAGGTCGGAAATTGAGACTTTCTTTGAAACTTTTCCTTAATTGGGCATGCTTTTTCCTCTAAGAATGGCTTGAGCTATTTCATCCTCTATGAATTCAATGTTTCTTTTAATGGTTTCCTTATGTGGATTTGTTTGGCATATTCTTATGACTTTAGTTTTATGATTTTATTCATGTTTCATCTTTAAGCTCTTGTGCTCTACTGCTTCTGTAGCAATTCTATTTCTTTTTTTTTTTAAAGAGAGAGACAGACAGACAGAGAGAATGGGCATGCCAGTGGCCTTTCAGCCCCTGTGAACAAACTCCAGATGCGTGCGCCCACTTGAGGGTAAGTGTGGCATTGCGCCCTTGTGCCACTTTTTGCATCTGGCTAGACATGGGACCTGGAGAATTGAACGGGTGTTCTTAGGTTTGGCAGGCAGGTGCCTTAACTGCTAAGCCATCTCTCCGGCCCTGGAACCAGACAAAAAGCACTCAAAATTCAGTGATGGCCAACTATATTACACTGTCTCCAAAGATGTGGGAGATATAGGCCAAGGGGTATAAAGATGTAGTTATCATGAATGAACAACACACGTAATGCACATAATAAGTACTATTGTTAAGAATACTGTATTTTATACTACAAATTTCTTAAGGCAACTCATTTTAGGTACTCTCTCCAATAGAAATGGAAGAAAGAGAAACAAAACAGAGTTAACTATATGAAATCGTGAGTATGGTGCTACTTGACTCTGGTAATAACAGCGTATATCAAAACATCATGTTGAGGGGCAGGGGAGATGGCTCAAGTGGGCAAAGTGCTTACTATGAAAGCATGAGGACCTGAGTTTGGATCCTCAGCACCACATAAAATGCCAGTGTGATGGCATGCACCTGTGCAACCTGCATTGGAGAGGTGGAGACAGAAAAAGTCTAGAAACTTGCTGGCTAGTTTGTCTAGCCAAATTAATGAGTTTTGGGTTCAATCATGTCTTATAAAAAGTAGGCAGAGAAGCAATGGAGGCAGACACCTGACATCCACCTCTCACCTTAACACACACACACACACACACACACACATATGTACCCAAACACATACAAACACGTGTGCATAGCACACATCTACATCATCATGTGTACTTTCAATACATGTAATTTAAAAATAAGATGTACAGCACTATGCCTCTCTCAGCTGAGGATGTGCAGAAGTTCTGATAAAGCAAAGCACCTGCTCACTTTTAATGCTGAACCAAAGGTATTTGAACCAGGCCTCCTTGAAGTAGAAGGCAACAATTCAGAGGACACTAAGGAACATACTAGACAAGGAAAACAGAATTCTCTGGTCACCCCACTAGTCAAATGGTTTTCGCTACAAGCTACAGAAAACCCCTTTCAAAATGGCTTAAGACAGGTCCTTCACTAGACAAAATAAGCCAGAATCTCTAGGCAGAGCATCCAAGCATCTCTACTTCAAGTACATCCTCGTGGAGAAATCACAGATCTGGCCAATCCTGCTTCAACACTTGGGTCATCAACCACTCTTCTAAAGTACATGGAAAAATACAGGCTTGAGCAAGGCTGAGAGTTCATTATTTGGGAAGAAAGGGAAGAGCAGCTGTTGGTACTAATGCAACTTTTTATTATCTTTCCACAAATTACACTGTCCATATACATGTATATGAAACCAAAGAACACTTACAGTTAGTTACACATACCTTCCATTCTAATTTCAGTAAGTTACAATGAAAGTGTCTTCCTTAAAACTTAGTTCTTCATTGACCAAGTGCATTAATAACCATATAACCTTGATGATAAGTAAGGAAACAGCATTGTTATCTTCAAAAGGACATTTTAAATGGCATGGTGGTACATGCCTTTAATCCCAGCAATAGAGAGGTAGAGATAGCATGGTGACTGGTGAGTTTAAGGTGAGCCTGGGGCTCAGAGTGAGCTCCAGGTCAGCCTGGGCTAGTGAGACCCTACCTCGTAAAAAAACAAACATACAAAAAATGATATTGTAATTTTGAGAGCTATTTATCTAGCAAAATATAATTTTCTTTTCTTATGATCTTTTTTGAAACCACAATAATAAGCCCACTTAAAATGAATAGTCCCAGAAAAGACAATGGTGAAAACAATGTTCCTATAGTAATGAAGTTGATCTAACACCAAAAGTTGTATTTCAACTCAATACATGCAAGCCCATCTCTCCACAACAGCAACTCAACAACACTGTGAGCAATAAGAGCTTCATGTGAAGCTGTAACAGGCAAGGTGCCAATGCATAATTGCTCATGTGCCTTTACAACTGTAACAGAAAGAAGTAGCCACAATGTGTTCACGTCTTTGTTACTATATAAAATAGATACATCTTCATTGACTTCTAACAAGCAATAAACATATAAGTCATTCTTGATCTACTTTTCTTTGTTGTATAACTGATAACATTTCATTTGCAACTTTTCATTCACTTTTTAACTACCTATCAGTTTTGCTTTGCTTGGGGAAATTAAGGCCCCAGCAAGGACCAGATCTGTTGTGTTCTTTAATAAAGCAACATTATAGTACAAGAAGAGGATCTAACTTTGCCTCCCAATATAGAATGCTACATACTGACAGCACCAGGAAATGGTGTTCTGTCTTTGCTTCAGTGAGCTTTAAATCAATGCCCAATAATAGAAATATTATGTTGGACACCTAAATAATTTTAAATTTCTCATAACCACATTTTTAGGAAGTTAAAATTATTTTGGTAATTTATTTAATCTGATAATGTTCAAAATATTATGCTCTCAACACAGTCAAGATATGAAAATTATTTTACATTCCTTTTAAAGTATTAAATCTTTTAAATATAACATATTTTATACTTATAACATCTCAGTATCATATTTTCTGTAAGTACTATAAGTGATGTGGTGTGTGTGTGTGTGTGTGTGTGTGTGTGTATGCACATATGTGTGCAGATGCACAAGCCCCGTGTGTATGTGTGTGGAGGCCAGAGGGGAATATCAAGTGTTGTTCTCCTTCACTGATCTGTATATCTCCCTGAGATGAGTCTCTCAATTAACAAAGAGTTCCCAACTTCAGTCAGACTAACCAACAGGCCTCAGCGATTCTCCACTCTCCATAAGAATAGAGTGTGTGGTGGCCCAGCTTTCAACATAGGTGTTTGAGATCAAACCCAGAGCCAGTTAGGCCCTCTTAAGACCTAACGCTTGCATGGCAAGCAAAGAAACTAGTGGTGAGAGAGCCATCTTCCATGTTGGTGGATACCACATCTACAGGGACCTGGGAACATTCCCCCACCTCTCTTCTGTCCTCTGACTAAGGTCCACTTAAGGAGTCCCTAGATTGGACCAAGAGAAATGAATGTTCTCTGGACTCCAACTTCCAGCACCTTTCTCCTTCTCAAATCCCCACTTCCCTGGATGATGCTTAGGGATATATAGCACCTACCAACAGATCCCAGCCTGTACTGTTAGACTGAAGTTTTGTGGATTCAATCCCAGCAGTCAGGAGGCAGAAGTAGGAGCACCACCATGAGGCCACCCTGAGACTACATAATGAATTTCTGGTCAGCTTGGGCTAGAAAGAGGATCTTACCTCACAAAAAAATCAAAAGAAAAGAAAAGAGAAATGAATCTTGGTCCCAAGGCAAGAAAGTCCTCACTGAGAATGTATTTACTCATCAGTTATGTACATAGTCTTTCAAATAAAGGAGCTATGAAAATATCTGGTCTTTGTCACAGGAAAACCACACAGTAAAGCAAAAATCTACCCTAGACCTCACCCTTAACAAAATACACTCTTCCAGACAGGTGAGAAAATACACACAAAGTATTCATCTTCCACAACTTCCACTGTGATGGTGCATGCCTTTTAATCCCAGAACTCAGGAAGCAGAGGTAGGAGGATTACCATGAGTTCGAGGCCACCCTGAGACTACATAGTGAATTCCAAGTCAGCCTTGGCTAGAGTGAACCCTACTTCAAAAAACCAAACCAAATACATACACACACACACACACACACACACACACACACACACACATATAATCTACCAAAATGATTGGGTAAATGATTTTGTAGTTCACCACAAAATTAAATGCAATGAATTAAAAGAGAAAAGTGTCCCTATGTTTTCTCAGATCTGTGTTTATTTGGCACCCCATAATTATAGCACTAAACTGACAGCCAAGTGGTTTCCATCTGCCTTACAACCCATAGCCCTCCACTGAGCCACCTCCTTGTTTGACTCTCACATACTTCGCCATTATTTCCCCTGCTTCAAGTCACCAAGGCCAGACAACAGATAGCTGGAAGGTGCCCACAGCCTAGATCCACTGACATGATTCAAACTACCAATCCTACACTGCTCCACTGGTCTTCTAGTTCTCTCATGGAAAACCTAATGACAGGCGTGGCATAAGCTATCCCTTTGCTGTTATTTCTGGCACAAACTGAAGCTTCCCTGTATGCCCTTGCAATAGAGTGGTATGTCCCCTTCTCTGGGAAAGGTTAAGTAAAAAACAACCTTCTTGCACTGATATTTGCCTCTCTGTGGCATCAGCTGGCATCTCTATGAACCAATATCCTGTGGGTACACACAAGGCAGAAGGTAGAACATGTGATTATGTACACCCTCTGAAAGTAGCAAAAATTGACAAGCAACAATGAAGAAGGAGACTAAAATGCTCTAGAATCTATCCATGCACTCAACAGCCTTATCATGCAGGAGTCAGAGTAAAACCAGGGCCAAGAGTTCTATATGCTCCTAGCAGCAAAGGGTTCTAAAAATTAACTATAAACAATAACCAGTGTTCATGGAGATGGAGAAAAAGCTCAATTATATTCTACATAGTTATAGGCTTTAAAAAATAAATTAAGGCTGGAGAGATGGCTTAGAGAGTAAAGAGTATGTCTGCGAAGGCTAAGGACCCCAGTCTGATTCTCCAGGTCCTATGTAAGCCAGATGCACATGGTAGTGCATGCGTCTGGAGTTCATTTGCAGTGACTAGAGGCCCTGGTGCACCTATTCTTTCTCTCTCTCTCTCTCTCTCTTCCTCTCTCTGTCTCTAATAAATTAATTAAAATATAAATTACTTTAGAGCAACTTTCAGTGGACTGGGGTGTAAGTCACTGGTAGAGTATTGCAAGACTCTGGGTTCAACCTCTAGGAACACCCTCCTCCTCCAACAACAGCAGCAACCAAAAAGACAACTGGCCAAAAAAAACATGTTAACAAATAGTCTGAATTTCAGTTGTCTGAAAGGCTGATCATACTGAACTGTTTTATTCAACAGCTGGGGGAGAACTCCTCTGGAAACATTTTAGGCAAAAAGGAAAGAAGAATGTAAAAAAAAAAAGAACAAAGGTCAAAACTATTCAAATCTTCCCTTAAGGAGTTAATCTCATGAAGAAATATCCAACCTTCCCCAATCAGCATATTTAGAAATCCCAGTCAAAACTGTCACCAGGAACATGAGCAAAGAGCACATGCTTATGATTATTTTTTAAAGGAGGTGGAAGAATGAGAAGGACCAGGAAAGAAGTTCCTCATTTGCAGCTCATGCATACCATGGGAAGTCCACCCAGAAAATTCTCCACAAGTTTTGAACCTCTGCTCCTGCAGGACACAAGTATGTTTTCAGAGAAGCTATGAATGGATAAAAGCACAGGGCTTCTGTAAAGTAAATACATAAAGTAGCATGGAAAAAACACAGTATTGTTCAAGAGTCAGGAAGCTTTGGAGCCCAGCCCAGGAAAACACTCTGCAACCTAAGGTGTGCCCTTCCAAGTCTTGGACTATTTGTAAAGGGCTCGGAGATAATTCCAGACATGTGTGATTTCATGTCAATCCAACTTTCCTCAGAGGGGAAAAAAAAAACATGTTTGAGCTCAGAACAGTTACAACAGCTCAAAAAGGATGAGAGAGATTACTTCAACACATTTCTCAAAGAGGCTATATGCTCAGACAACAGATATTCCTGTGCTGCCTACCCCACGTGGGTCCACAGAGGAAAGAGCACTATGACTAAACTGCCTGTCAGCCAGACAGCTGAGGTTTTGTGCCTCATCCCTCAGCCTCTACTGCTATGGCTAAGAACATTCCCTGCTCAACATGAGTCTGCCAGCTGCTGATCTCTCATTGGTAATAGTTGTCTGGCTCCCTGAAATAAAGAAAGACTGAAAAGTTTGTGAACAATGCTAATGAGATAAATGACTTAATTCCTTGGCTCACAACAAAAAAGATGAAAGAGTAAGTCTTGAAGGAAGTCAGAAGGTGACGGCAGAAGATCAACATGCCCTAAGTTATACTCTGGCCACAATTTCATGCTTATGTGGTATCACAGGGGAAAAGGGCAGACAGTTGAGAAGTAAAGTAACATAATTGGTGAGTAAAACTTTCCAGGAGGTTGTCCCACTGTGGTAGTTTGAATAGATGTCCCCCAATGTATTCAGTGTTTTATTAGTTTATAGTTTGCATCTGCAGCCACCTAGCTGGAGGCAGTGTCACTGGGCGGTTCTTAGGGTGTGGTGGTGGGTTTAGGATTTCAATCTAAAGATATGCAAAGTGTGCCTAGCTGGAGTTCCTGAGGTGTGACTTTTGGCTTTTGGCTTGTGACTTCTCTCTGTGTATTTGGTCCTGTGAAAGCAGGCCAGCTTCTTCTGACATTATGGAACTTGCCCTGGATCTGTAAGCTTTAATAAATATCTCTTCCTCCATAACCATGACTGGTCTGGAAGTTCATCTCAATGAATCTGAAGCCGTCTGCTACACCCACTGTGTTCACAATGAAGCTATCCTGATGCCTGGGGCCATCACCATCACCTATTCTGAGTGACTCCTGGGAGAGTCCCAGGAAGATAGCATCCACAAGAAGCCACCTAACAAGTCCTCCCCCTGCTCCAGGGCCCACTGAGGAATGCCACATAATACAGTTTGATTTGAATTTAGGGTACATGTCACAAAGTCTTTTATGATTTTTCTACTTCACAATGAGAAAGTATATCTACAGAATCATTCTGTTTCTGACACTTAATCCAGTAATCAATAAATCACATGTGATCCTTAGCACTTTCACATAAAATAGGCTCTGTGTTAAGTGATTTTGCCCAATTATAAGCTAATGTCAGTGATCTGAGCACATTTAAGGTAGATGATATTAAGTAGGATGGTTGGGTTTGTCAAATGCATTTTAGAGTTGCAACATTTTCAACAATATTACATTATTTTCAACTCACAAATAAGTTTATCTACACTTCAATCCATCATAAGTTGAAGAACACCTTTGATTGCATGACTCATACTTACTTTTATCAAAAATTTTACTCCTTACATAAAATTCAATTTAAATGGATGTTTTTTTTTTTTTTTTTTTTTTACTTCTTATATCTGGCATCCTATCCCCATAACCTCTCAATATTCTTTCAAGAGGTACTATAGCAGTGGCAGGAGGCCCTGGTATGCCCCTATTCACTGATTGTGTCTGCTTCTCTCCCTCTCCCACCTCTCTCTGTCTGTCTCAAATAAATAAGTAAACAAATAAATAAATTAAAATTTAAAAAAAAGAGGTACTATAGTACAAAAAGAAAAACTTAACTGTTAAAAAATGCTAGTAAAGAAAAAGCTTTAGAAGCAATGAGCTTTTGTTTTAAAGTTCACCAACAAGCAAAGACTATAATGATTTTACAACAAAAGATGTGTCATTGAAATAAAGTACCATCATTATTTGAAATAACCTCTTTTTAAAGCACTCTGAATTATTAAAATATTCAGTTAGAAAGGTGAAGGTAGATTAAAAAGTGATGTTACACAGAATGTTTAAAACACCAATGCTAAAAGGTTTTTTTTTTTT
Organism: Orientallactaga sibirica; assembly: GCA_036365145.1. Classification (NCBI taxonomy): domain Eukaryota; kingdom Metazoa; phylum Chordata; class Mammalia; order Rodentia; family Dipodidae; genus Orientallactaga; species Orientallactaga sibirica. The sequence continues at coordinate 5,214,413 of JAEOAD010002517.1, forward strand.
AAAAATAAAATTGTCCTTAAATTGTGTTAGTTTTAAATTCACTGCTTTCCATGTTAGTGCCTCTGATTTCTAGATTTCCACTTAATCACTGAATTAGTTACCCAATTGCTCCTCCCTAAAATTCTTTTCTGTTTACACAAACCACCTCCACAACAACAGCTTTGGAAACATAAACTTTGGAAACCAGACTGGGTTGGAAGGAGGCTGATAGAGGCTGGGGCTGACAGTGGACCTCAGAGAATATTTGAGTCAAGGTCAGGAGGCAGAAACTGGAAAGATGCCTGGGACCTCAGATCCCAAGCAGGGCTTTATTATTCCTGACCAGACACACCCATGCTCCACACATAGAGCCACACCCAAAAGAGTAATCTGGAGACAGTCCACATCTCTATTCCATGCTATTGTAGACAGGGCCACACTGCTGGGATGCACCTCCAAACCAGATACATTTTATGGGAGAAAGAAGTTGATCTGAAGCTTACAGATCCACGGGAAGTTCCACTGATATCAGGCAGAAGTACCTGGCCCCCTTCCACAGATACGAGCAGAGATACACTACCAAGTAGCCAGCACCACACTAACAGTAAGCACCAAACCACAGGGACCCAGCAGAGCTCATTCTGCACACCTTAAAGCTGGAATTATGGTCCACTCCCAATGATACGCCGTTCCCCCACACTCTGTAGGAGGAGTCAGCTTGCTAGAGTCTAAAGCTGCAAACTCAATTTTAAGAACACCTGAGTCTATAGGAGGACATCAAACTACCACACATGCCTACAAAGGAGGAGACAGGAGTTCTCCTTCCTCCATCACAAAACTTCAAGAGCCAGGCGTGGTGGCGCACGCCTTTAATCCCAGCACTCGGGAGGCAGAGGTAGGAGGAGCATCGAGAGTTCGAGGCCACCCTGAGACTACATAGTGAATTCCAGGTCAGCCTGGACCAGAGTGAGACCCTACTTTGCAAAACCAAAAAAAAAAAAACAAAACTTCAAGAGGAAAAAACAGAGGTACCAGATGGAGACACAGAATACAAAGATTCCATCTCTCTAAAATACAGCTATTGATCCAAGAAATTGAGTCATTTAAATTGATTGGATGATTGGTTGTCTGGAGAAGTCCTGAGCAATGGTTTTTAATAAACTCTTTGATTATGCACTATTTCAGCCTGGCCTACTAATAAAATGTTCATAGTGCACAGAATACAGGATACAACCACGCTGTTTAACTTACAGCATCCTTGTGGGGTAGTTTCTGGATTCCTGGCATTGCACTAAGAACTTCATGTAAGTTTATCATATCATCCCAGGCTCACTAATCCCCTTTAAGTTAAAAAGCAAATACAAAAACTTACTTTTATTTATGTTCATGGGAAAACTAAGTCTACAGAAGTTAGGAAGCTTGACTACATGCATGGTAAATTACAAAGAAGTACTGCAAACCTAGTGAAGTGTAATAAAAAACCTATGCCCTTCATTCTGAGTAGACACCTGCCTCAGGCTGGGTGACATACATTCAGGGTGACAATCATGACTCAGCAGAAAGATTTGAGGGAAAGCACTTATTTTGCTCTGGTCTCAGCCATACAACAAAGCTAGATCATCTCCAAAGACCTTCCCATGTCAAAAAATCTAGGCTACATTAAGTGTGAATCTAATTGCTCAGAATAGCTACTCATGCATATAATCTGCCTGACACCTCTGAGGTTTCTAGAGCTTTTTCCACATGCAAGTTAGTTACCATTAAGATGGGGCTGGATCCATAATCTCTGACTTCATGGCAACATATAAGATGAAAGATCCAGGTCACAAAACCAAGCATAATACATCAACCATGAAAACATGGGCTCTGTAGTTAAGCATCTACAGCAAAGTTAGGCAGAGTAGTGCTAATGCTAGCAGGCAGGCCAGGTTATGTCCTTGACACCCAGGCACTGGTGACTTATCCAGCGAGGTCTCACCATCCTTCCTCAACCTCTGAAAGCACCCCAGTATTACAAACAGAAAAGTTCTACAATTCCAGTGTTAGTGTTCATTAAAATTCACAATGACGGCGGGAATATTGTTCAGTGGGTAGTGTTTGCCTGGTGGGTAGTACATGCTTATAATGACTGTACTTAGGAGGTGGAGGCAGGAGGAATACAAGTTCCAGTTCATCCTCAACTCATAGTGAATTTGAGGTCAGCCTGAGCTACAGACCCTGTCTCAAAACAGGGAGGAAACCAACACTCTATGGATATTATAAAGATATGTATATATCTTGCAACAAATACATAGGGGTGTGTGTATGTGTCATAAAAAGAGAGGAGGAGGAAGAGGAGAGAAAAGCAATCAGGATGTAACATGTATTTCTTCCTAGAGGTCATAATTTGGAAGCTTGGATTAGGTAAACAAAAAACTCAATTTTAAATAAGTGCAATAATGACCATGACCCAAGGAAAGGCAAACAAAAGCAAATAAGGATAAATACTTCTTTCAGAGGAAGGACCATATGGATCACAATCTGACCTCAACTCTTATTATTCTCAGCTTGGCTACAGGCAAATATTTGAGAAAACTACTGCAAAATACCCAAAACACCTCAAATCCAGCTGTGGAGAAGGCATGCCCACAACAAAAGGTAGCTTGAAAGACAGTTCCCAAACCCTAAAGATGCTTAGAAATACAAACATCAATGTAGCCATGTTTAATAAAGCCCAGGAAACAGAGAAAGCACCTGCCAATGAGAGGGAGGCCTGGATGGAACTCAGTGCAGAAGAACCTCCACACAGGTGAGGAGCCTGGACAAAACCGAGCACAGAAGCACCACCACAGGCACTGCCTTAGCATGGGGAATGAAACAGATTGTTTTCAAAGACTAACACATTCACCCAAATTACCCTTATAATCTATAAATAGTTAATCTCAGATATGTAAAAGAAATCATTTTGTTTTGATGTCACTAAAGTATACTGAATGAGAACTAGAAGATTTACCTTGTAACTTTTCCAGTTATACTATTTATCTTCCTAACAACATTAACTGCCTTCTTTGTCACATATTCATGCATGTTAATGTAATACAAATTAAATTAGCATGCCACTGGCCATCACTATAGTCCTAAGATCATGTAAGGAAAGGGATCTGATTTGTTTTTAACCTACATAATTGAGGGACTTAAAATAGAAAATTAAAAATTCCAGGGCTGGAGAGATGGCTCAGCAGTTAAGGCACTTGTCTACAAAGCCTAATGACCTGGGTTCAATTTCCCAGTACCCATGTAGAGCCAGATACACAAAGCAGTGCACACATATCTGGAGTTGGTTTGCAGTGGCTAGAGGCCCTGGTATGCCCATTTTCTTTCTTTCTTTCTTTCTTTCTTTCTTTCTTTCTTTCTTTCTTTCTTTCTTTCTTTCTTTTTCTTTCTTTCTTTTTTCTTTCTTTCTTTTTTTCTTTCTTTCTTTCTTTTCTTTCTTTCTCTCTTGCTCTCTCTTTCCCTCCCTCTCTGTGGCAGTTCCTCAAATCATTGAAAATGTGACCACTAACCAGGTGTGGTGGCACATGCCTTTAATCCCAGCACTTGGGAGGCAGAGGTAGGAGAATCGCCAAGAGTTCAAAGCCACCCTAAGATGACATAATAAATTCCAGTCAGCATGGATTACAGCAAAACCCTACCTTGAAAAAGAAAAAGAAAAAAGAAAATATGATCACTACATTACCCAGCAATTCTGCTTGTTGGTACAGATCAAAAAGTATTGAAAGTAGGGTCCCAAAAGTTATATTTGCTAGCCTGTGTTCACGGCAACATTACTCACTATAGCCAAAAGGTGGAAGCAGTCCAGGGGTTCATCAATAGAAGAATCAACATGACAGAGACATGAAAGGGAATGGAACTTACCCTTTAAAAGGAAGGAGATTCTGACATGCTACAGCATGACTAAGCAGACATAACAAATAATAATTCAGCTATAAAATCCCCCACAAATATTGCATGAGTCCAGTTGTATGAGCCACCCAAATGAGTAAAATTCATAGCAACAAAAAAATAGAATGGTAGGAGGAACGGATTAGGATAGGGGAAATAGAGTTGTTGTTTACTGGAGACAGTTTTAGTTTTACAAGAGGAAAAGAATTCTGGAAGATGGTTTGCACAGCACTGTGCATGTACGTAATTCTGCTTTACTTAAAATGGTTAAGATGGTATGGTTTGCATGTATTTTACCACACAAACATGGGTGTTCAAATCTTGAGGGTTTTATGCACCAGAGTATTATCCATGGTTTTAGAAAAGAGTGAGCCCCTTTCCAAGGGCTTGGTAGACTGAACCCAGGCCTTAAGGCCAGTCTCACTTCCCCCACAGAAAGCCCATAGGAAATTCTGCCTCTTTAATTCATTGTCTAAGCAAATGACCTTGAAACCATTTCCTCAAAACAGAACAGGGCTGGTTTGTTTCTGTCCTTTTTCTTGTTTTAAGTAGTAAAATGGCAGAAGAAAAAGGGTTATGAAATACAGAAAGGTAATGATTCCACCTCCTTTTTTTTCAAAATTAAATACTTTAACTCAACTTTATCCTGAACTAAGATTTTTTTTTCCTTGAAAGTTAGAATATTATCCACTCAAATCTGCATGGATCTCCTCCCTGTAGACAGCTAGTTCCTGGGGAAGATTTTTTACATTGCACACTTCCTAAGCACTGCTGCAGGCCAGAGGAAACATATCTGTACTTCTCAAAAGAGCCCATGTGTGCTGATTAAAAAAATAACAAAGGGCTGGAGAGATGGCTTAGCAGTTATGGCTGCCTACAAAACCTAAGAACGCTAGTTCAAATCTCTAGGTCCCACGTTTAGTCAGACGCAAAAGGGACACAAGCACATAATGTCGCACATGAGAACAAGGGGGTGCATGCATCTGGAGTTCGTTCTGAGAGGCCCTGGTGCACCCACTCTATGCCTCTTCCTTTCTCTCTCTGTCTCTCTCAAATTAAAAAAAAATAACAAAATTGCTGGGGCACAGAGTGAACCATATACTGATTCCTCTGAAGATGCCTCAGAGGTTAAGCTCAAGTGTCATTTTGAGTTTCTAATCCAACTGAGCAACACATCCACACTTGCAGTGACACATACCAATCCTGACATGCTTTTAAGAACCTTCATGATCTCACATGCTTTCACACTGTGGACAAATGGAACAGGATAGAACGAGAACAGTCTCTCAGAACAGGGTTTCTTGCTACTGATAGTGGTAGTTCTGTACCTTGAACACTGAACTAGCAAACACCAAACCTTTGCTCCTAAATATTCAGAGTTAGGTTCCTACAAGCCCTTATCACAGATTTTCCCTAACCAATAAACATATAACTTTGGTTTATGCTTGTCTCTGTTTGAAAAATATCCCTTTTAACATAGTGCTAGTTGGTGAGCATTGGGCTCACAGCCAATAACAACATCTCTCATACTTAAAGAAAGCCCAAATGTGGGTTCTGGGATCTGTACTTAGGTAATCACACTTGCCTAATGTGCACTTTTAAATTTTTTTTTAAGAGAGAGACAGAATTGGCACACCAAGGCCTCAGCCACTGCAATCGAACAACAGACTCTTGCACCACCTAGTGGGCATGTGCGACCTGCACTTGCCTCACCCTTGTGCATCTGGCTTACATGGGACCTAAAGAAAGATCAAACATGGGTCTGTAGGTTTCAAAGGCAAGAGCCTTAACCACTAAACCATTTCTCCAGCCCCCTAACAAACACTTTATTTACTGACCCATCTCTTCAGCCTGAAAGAAAGCTTTTATATATATTTCTCTGTAAGGTACATGCCAACCTTTTGGTCCTTAAGAATATTAGACACACAACAGTCCTAGGGTTAGAGCCATCCTCAACAGTAAAATACCAACAAATATACAAAAATGCAAAGTATCATGGTGCTAGTAGGGTGTAACTCACAGTATGGGATCAGATATGGCAGAGTGCTGCCTCATGCAGACTCATCTGGGTACAGGCATCTTCAACTACTCAAACTTTTTGGTGTTCCATACATATCAATCAGCCACCAATTACCATAAAAGCACCTCACATATTGCTTGGTGGTTCCAAATAAATTCCAGTAAGTGGCCAAATTCACAAAATCAGGATGTCTGAATACTGAGAAACAACTATATTGACTGACAGACTTATCTACATGTACAGTAATGAACATAAAACCCACTCAAACCTATCGGCAGGGAGTCTTTGAAAAGTTGTCGAGCAGCATACACTATGCATCAGGCAGTCTGATGGGAGGTGAGAATTCTCCCTGACACCTCACTTCAGCAGGTGAAGTGCTGAGCAAATCGCCAAGTGCTATAGAGCTAGCAGTGTTGACTGGCATCTATAGACAGTGTTTGTGACTTTGGTCCAACTACAAGCCACCCCTTTATCCTCAAGAGAACCTCCTGCAGCCTCTAGAAGCTTCCTCAAAATAATCCCCTTTGTTTATTCATGCCTTCAGCACCATCTGAATGCAACTTCTATTGAAAACTCACTGACATTCTTTCATATCCTAACAAAGAGATCTCTGTTCTGAGACCTCCATCTCAGCTCTATATACACACTTAAGATGAAAATCCAGCATCTAAGAAATGTACAGCATGTCCCAATGTGCCATTCATAGCAACATCAAGTGTCTTTCATCATAAAAATTGAATCAGATGGCAGAAATACTGCCACCAACATGGGATCCTAGTGAAATAACAGATTTTTTTTTTTTTTTTAGCTCCTGAGAGAAGACGTACAGTTGATCTGAGCTGCCTCCTTTAGGTACCAAATGCTCAAGGTCACAGGACCAGGGTCCATGAGTTCATTTGGCTCATTATATGTCTTCATTGCTTCACTAAAAGTTCAAAACTCAACAGCCCAACACTCTTTGTAATGGAAGGAACTATATGGTTGTGAGCCGAGGATCAAACTTCAGAATTCAAGCATGCCAGGCAAGTGTTCCACCTTTGAGCACATCCCAGCCCAAGGACACTGTCACCTTCTTCCCCACCATAACCAGCTAATTACCCTTTCTGCAAAGCTAAAATAGGAGCCAAGCTCTTAAATACACCTGCTTTTGTTAAGTCACCAAATGCGTTATTTGTAAAGTCTTCTTGGCACTGTAACTAAAAAGGCTTTTAAATTTTCATTAAAGTTCTCACTAATATGTTCATTTTATTTATTTATTTTTAAATTATTTATTTGAGAGAGAGAGAGAGAGAGAGAGAGAGAGAGAGAGGAGATAGAAAGAAAATGGGCATGCCAGGGCCTCCAGCTACAAGGGCCTCCAGTTGCTGCAAACAAACCCCAGATGCATGTGCCACCTTGTGAATCTAGCTTACGTGGGTCCTGGGGAATCGAACCTGGGTTCTTAGGCTTTACAGGCAAGTGTCTGAACCGCTAATCCATCTCTCTGGCCTGTACTCCAGGCTGGCCTGGAGCTTACCATGTCGCCCAGGAATAGCCTGGAACTGATGGTGATCCTCCTGCCTCCTGTTCCAAATACTGGGATTGCAGGACTGAGCAACTATACCCAGCTACATTTGCCATTCCTTGTCACTTTCCCAACTATAATATCCCTTTGCTACACAGACTATTCAAGGGGGAAATGTTGGGCTGACCATAATGTGAATTGCATGTGGCAAATTTCACTCAGCACCAGTTACCAACAAAATTCCCTGTCTGAGCTTAGGGTCTTTCCTGTTCTGTTTCCTTGGGTCTATTCCTGTCAGGTGCAAATGCTTCAGAAATGTACAATTATGACATGGGAACTCACACTGAGTCATAGCTGGAACCCATCTTTCTTCTGAGCTCACATTAAAAATAAACAGTGTCTAAAATTACACTTAAAAAGGTAGGTGGGAATTGGAAGCGCAGATGTGGCTTTGGCCCCAGCTGGATATACTCTGGGAGAACAGATGTCAGTAATAAACCTAGGAAAGCTACAAAGGTTAGTTTATATCCATCTCGAGCCCTAAATGAAGATGCTGACATGAACATAAAATAGTGCCACAGTTGCTTTCCTGCTGCATCTGAAGGTGCCCAGGGGAAGACAGCACTTGGAGGAGAATGTGAAGATAGCCTGGAGCAGGTATGACATGTGGTCATGAGGAAGTCAGCCTGACACATGGCTCAGCATGCAGCACACACTGTCTCACAAACAGCACCAGGGAAGCTACTGTCTCTCACAAAGCTGACTCTAGGCCCATACATGAAAGAAAAGCTTCCTTCCATCCATTCCTGCCGGCCACAAGAGAGCAATGCTCTGGATTGTAGTTGGGAGAGAGGAATGTACAACTACACATGACCAGAAATGGCATGATGTTAAACCTGACGTGACCAGGGCAAGGGCTAAGAGATGGCTCTGTGGGCAAAGTGCTTGCAGTGCAATCATGAGGACCTGAGTTGAAGAGCTCAGCACCCCATAAAAGCAGGGGGTAGCAGCATCTGCCTGCAATCCTAGCACTGAGGAAAGAGGAAGATCCCTATGACCTTCTGGAGAGCTAATCTAGATGAATTAATTAGTTCCAGGGTCATTGAGATATCCTGTCTCAAAACATCATGAGGATCAACCCTGTCCTCCCCATGCAGGCACACACACCTGCATGCACACATATGTGCTCAGACACATAGAAACACACATACACATATGCATACACAACACTCACATATACACATGCAAAAAATAATAATAATAATAAAAATGACATTGCCAGGGCAGAAAGCAAACCCAAGAGAAAGCATTATGGATATGATATGATAACTAGAACCTAAGTAAACAGAAGAACAAGTGAGAGCCTGAGAGAGTGGAGAGAAGGACAGCAGCAACACCGAAGCAGGGTGAACAGGGCTTGGGTATCGTTGGTTTATGAGACTGTCTCTACAGGAACAGACTGTAGTATATAAACTACAGTCAGCTTGGGTTTCCAAAGAACACCTTTGTACTGACTCCTATTTCAGCCTTCGTCCTCCAAGGGGGGTATCTGCACTTTGGAAGGCACTAAGTGCACGCTTCAAAGCAGAGACAATTTTCTTCCTTATTTCACCACCAAGTAACTGCACTCAACAAAGCTCAGGTCACTTAAAAAGTCATATGGACTAATATGGCTAAAAGCACTACCTGCTTGAGGAACTTTAAGTAGGAAAGGCTGTACATTTACAGTTGAAGTCACCTCTCCCTACCCAGCCGTGGCCTGAGTAGTCTCCTCAACCATAGGCAGTAGCAATGACATTGGCACATTTAGTGAGGACTAGAGGCCAGAGACTTGACTTCTCCAGAGACTAGGAAATCAAGTTAGTATTTATTATGCAAGGATGCTTTCTCTTTTTGTGTCATAGCACTTATCAGAAAACAAGGATTCAGGGCTAGGGAGGTGCCTTGGTGGATAAAGCACTTACTGCGTACACCTGAGTACCTGAACTGGGAACCCCAAACCCCATGTGAAAGCCAAAAGCCATGCTAGACCTCTATAATCCCAAGATGACTACAGTGAAATGAGAGGCAGAGACAGGGGAATTTTCCTGAATGAACAATGAAAGACCCTGCTCAAATGAGGTAGAAGGCAAAGATGGACACTCAAAAGTTGTCCTGTGACCTCCACACATGTGCTATAGCATGCATGAGCCTGCAATCCCTCCTTCCCTTCCTTCCCCCAGAGACAGAGAAATACAAAATAAAAAGAGGGGCAGGAAAGATGACTTGGTTAGGTTAAGGCACCGGCCTATGAAGCCAAAGGACCCAGGTTCAATTCCCCAGTACCCACATAAGCCAGATGCACAAGAGCATGCATGTGTATGGAGTTCATTTGGAGTGGCTGGAGGCCCTGGCACATCCATTCTCTCTCTATATCTACTTCTCTCCTTCTCTCTTTCCTCTCTCTCTCAAATAAATAAATATATTTTAAAAAAATAAAATAAAACAAGGACTCCACATCTGCTTATAGTGACACTCTTTTTTTTTTTTTTTTTTTTTTTTTTTTTTTTTTTTTTTTTGGTTTTTCGAGGTAGGGTCTCACTCTGGTCCAGGCTGACCTAGAATTAGCTATGTAGTCTCAGGGTGGCCTCGAACTCATGGCAATCCTCCTACCTCTGCCTCCCAAGTGCTGGGATTAAAGGCGTGCACCACCACGCCCGGCTATAGTGACACTCTTAAAATCATCAACAAATATATTCTTGAACAATTTGCCAAGAACCGAGAAATTTACTACAATCTATGTTTATTTGTGGCTAGCTATTAATTATGCATTTTTCCTGAACTCAAAAAGGGATTCAGTGCCAGACAGAATACAGATAAGAAATGAAAAGACAATGAACATGCTGACTTGTTTTCTGGAGTCAGACTGCCTGACCTTAAGTTCTACCACTGCCACTTAGGAGATATGTGATCTTGGACAAGTTTCTTGATGTCTCTTTTCTTCAATGAGGACAATAATAACTGCAACCTCATGTAGTTGTAAGAATAAATGGGCGAACCACAGGCGCAATGTACTTAAAACTCTCTAGTATTTACATTAACATATCATCTTGAATCTTGTATTCAAGTTATAATTATTTTTTGTTTGTTTGTTGGTTTGTTTGTTTCTTTTTTGAGGTAGGGTCTTGCTCTAGCCCAGGCTGAGTGTAGTTCACTGTGTAGGCTTAGGGTGGCCTTGAACTCATGGCGATTCTCCTACCTCTGCCTCCCAACTGCTGGCATTACAGGCATGCACCATCACGCCTGGCTTAAAGTTATAATTCTTAATCCATAATTATTTTCACATCATATCATATCAAACTTAAATTAGCTTTATAAAGAAAAGATTCATGATAAAGAAAAATAACAAAAAAATCCAATGCTTTTTCTATACTGTCAGTTGGGGGGGGGAACAACCAAAACACAACAAAAAAACAAACAAATACGAATTTAGATGAGAGTGAGCTTAGAACTCAGTGAGACACACTGACCAAGATTGACAGTCTTCCTGGAACTGACAGAGAAGTATTATGGAGCCACCTCTGCGCCTCTCCCCAGGCAGGGCACACAACTGAACCACAGTACTACAGGCCCCTCTAGTCACTGACAGTGATTTACTGGGCAGCCACTCAAAGCACCCACAGAACAATTTACTCTGAAAATGACCTCATGTATCTGAGGATGATGGTTTACCTAGATAACTAGTCACCCTGGCTGTCCCTGTTCTAAAATCCACTGATTCATGCTGGGGTGTGGCTCAGTGGGACAGACTTGCCTGGCATGCTAGGGACCCTGTGTTCCATCCTCAGCTGCAGAAAAACCAAACTAAATGCAATGACTAGTACGGCTGATACACTGATGAAACTTTTGTATTAAATAACTGTAATGTCACACAGTTTAGTATTTTTCAATGATTTGAGGTCTATATTTCCTTAAGGTTTAAGAGAGCTAGAGATACAAGTTTAGCAATGCAAAGAACAGTCTTCCAGTATAGAGAAACAGAAAAGGGTGTACTAAGGAACAGGCAGAGACTTGTGTCCCAAAGGGACAAGAGGATTTGAGTGGTCTCCCTGGAGCAGAATGGAAACAGGAGTAGAGGTGGAGAGGGGGCTTTAACTGGGGAAAACCTACATGCCATGGAAGCCATAAACCAAATCCTGGCCCACATCTCTTCCACAAATGCAAGATGAAAGAAGTGTGGTCCAATCAAGCTGGACAGGGCCAGGTCACAGAAAGCAGGATCACATGACAAACGTCTCAATTTTGCCTCCAAGCGTAGAGTCACCAAAGCCTGTATGATTCACAAGTAGTAAAGCTGGTGAAAATGTAAACGTAGTGGACAATGCCATGTATGACTGGAGCCTGGCACCTTTTACTAATGCAATCTCACTTCATGGAGAAGACCTCAAAAAATTAGAGGAGTTATCCAGGTCAGCATGACTCCAACATCATTTACTCAGAAAGCCAGGGAACAAAACTCAGACTCCTCACAAAGAGCTTGACACCATTCGCAGTACACAACAAGCATCAATCGATTCTAGTTCTTTCCTCCTCTGCCCTCGAAGAGGGGGAATCCAGATGCTGGAAGCCCAGGAGCATCCTCACTAGGATCCATCGCAAGTATTACAAAATCGATGCTGGCAAAGAGGCTCACTCTGTTTGAAGAATGCTCCCATTTTCAGAAGAAAAAAAAATAACAGTCCATCATTCTGTTAATGCATGTGCTTTAAAACTCTACTACTGGACTGGAGAGATGGTTTAGCAGTTAAGACACTTGCCTACAAAGCCTAAGATCGATCCCAGGTTCTATTCCCCAGTACTCACATGGGCCAAATGCACAAGGTGGCGCATGCATCTGGAGTTGGTTTGCAGTGACTAAACACCCTAGCACATCCATTCTCTCTCTCTCTCTCTCTCTCTCTCTCTCTAATAAATAAATTAATAAGATATTTTTATTTTTGTTTATTTATTTTTTATTTGCAAACACAGAGAGAGAAAGCCCCCTTGTGCTGCTGGCTTACATGGGTACTGGGGAATCGAAACTGGGTCCTTTGGCTTCACAGGCAAGTGCCTTATCCATTAAGCCATCTCACCAGCCCAATAAAATATTTTTTAAAGTATATTCCACAGAGAAATGGGAGAATTCCCAGAAGCACATGGGCCATCCAGCCTGGCATGTAGGGTAGCAAACAAAAGACCCTGTCTCAAAAGGAGTGAAAGTCAAGGACTGACATCTGAGGTTATCCTCTGAATTCCACACGCATGCCATACCACATGTGCACCTGTGCCAACACATATATACACACACATCACACACCTCTCCACACACATGGATAATCTAGTCTGCTGTGCACTACAGGGTAAAGGCAGGCCCTTGCATTCACTGCTACATTCATAACTAGGGTTTGAACTGCACAATGTCTGATGAGTGCAAAGTTTTGCCTCTTCTGACAGTATGAAAACAGAATTCTATTTCTTTTTTTAAAATATTTTATTATTTATTTATTTGAGAGAGCGAGAGATAGAAATAGGCAGGTAGAGAGAGAGAGAGAGAATGGGCACGCCAGGGCCTCCAGCCACTGCAAACGAACTCCAGATGCATGTGCCACCTTGTACATCTGGCTTACGTGGGTCCTGGAGAATCGAGGCTCGAACCAGGGTCCTTAGGCTTCACAGGCAAGTGCTTAACTGCTAAGCCATCTCTCCAGCCCAGAATTCTATTTCTGATTCTATAACCACATGATTCTTGAGAAGCCTTGAGAACCAGGGTAATTTTTTCACCCAGTTCCATGACAAGTTCAAGGGCATGGCAAATACTCTGCAAATAGATGACTGAGCTCATTTCTCTAACTCTTTATTTCCCATTACAAAACAAAACAATTTTTTAGTGTGGAAAGAGAAAGAAAGACCATGATCAGGCTCTAGTCCCCTGGCCTGCTTCATTTACTCAACACACTATTACTGGTTTTAGGTAGTTTTGCCTTTCCACAGGGGCTGGAATCTTGGTGGCTCAAAGACCAGGGGCTTGAACTGATGGCTTTCTGGAGCCCCTTCCAGGTGCAAGGACTCTAAGGAGGCTTACCAGTCTGAGAGTCTAAAATCATGACCCTTATTTTTTTTTTTTTGTGTTTTGCATGTGATTTTTGTTCATATGTTTAGCTGAACATGTGATGTGCATAGATGCCAGAGGTATCTGTTGAGTCTTCTTCAATGGCTCTTATATTCTTGTGGAGAGTATGAGATGTCCAGACCAGCAGTTATGAACATGTACAGATCCAGGGGAAGTTCCATGTCTGTGCATAGATGCCAGAGGTATCTCACACAGCAGACTTCAGGAACTCCTGAGACACATTTCTTCTTCAATGGTTCAAACCATCACCACACCTTAAGATTATTCTTGAAACAAGGTGATTCAGATGCAAACTAAAACACTGACAACAAACTACTGAAGCACACTGATTTGACTAGACTAGCCAGCTAGCAAGCCCTTCTATCTCTACATCCCCATTCCTGAGATTACAGGCACACACCACCCCAATCGGCATTTGATGCACATACTGAGGATCTGAACTCAGGTCCTCAAAGTATGCAGAGCTGGCATGTTACCACTGGGCCATACCTCCAGCCCCATTTTAAATTAAATTAATTTTTGTTTGTTTTTCAAGGTAGGGTCTCACTTTAGCCCAGGCTGACCAGTTTTTAGAATTGGGCTTCAGGGTGACATTTTCATACATACATAATTACACTTTGTTTTTCGTCCTTTTAATTGCATTTGGGAAAGGGTTGGTGGTTATTAACCTGGAACTATAACTGAAAGTGAATTCCATGAGCTGCCTTTCCTATGTATCATTTTCAGAAAAGTGTTTTTTCTTCAATTCTAATGAAAGTATACATTCCATTATGTTTTTTTTTCCAAAGGGAGTTATGATGATGTCTGACCAGAATCACTTTCACTCCAACAAATTAGATATTCATAAAGGTTTGCCCATCCAATTGAAGAAAGGGAACTAATTCATTATAAAAATAATTAACATACATAAATGCCTACCAAGAGCTCCTAAAATAAATATTTTCATATGAGAGTTGTGTTTTTATTCTCTAAAATTGTTTCCAGCACTTGGCATGCAGCCAAGGCAATTCAGCAACTATGCCATTTATAGCAAAGTTGAGGCTGAGTTCGTTGTATGGCAAATAGAAAAGTATTCTTACTGGACAATTCAAGGCCATAGCACAAACAGAATGTCCATGCAGAAAGGGACTTTGTCTAGATGCAATCAAGAAGGGAAAGGAGCCTATAAGTGTTTACCAAAAATAAAAATAAGACAAGCAAAAAAAAAAAAAAATGCCATAGGCAATGTGAACCTAAGATAACAGAAGACACACCACAACTCCTCAAGGGGGAAACCAAAAGAGAAAATAAAAGAACTTTCACAGGCACACAGACCCATCTCTTTCACTTCACTTGCAAGCCAAGCAGTGAGAGAAATTTGTCTAGCATGTGAGAAGACACTCACCTACCAAGCAGAGGCAATTCAGTTGTAGCACCAGAAAATTCCTGTCCCTATCCAATTTAAGAAAAAAGTGCTGCATGGAACTAAATTAGCCTGTGGTTACATTGATTTATGTTGGGCTTCAAGAAATGATGGAAGAGCTGGGAATAGTGGTGCATGCCTTTAATTCCAACATTTGGGAGGCAGAGGTAGGAGGATTGCAGAGAGTTTGAGGCCACCTTGAGCTAGAGTGAGACCCTATCTCAAAAGAAAAAAAAGAGAAAGAAATGATGGAAGAAGTAATCCCCTTCCCCACCCTCTCAACTACTGGGCAAGACCAGAGACATGAGATTGTTGTCACACTGTGGGAAACAACATTAGTGAAACACACTCATGGCCAAGGAAAACCAAAGAAGAAACAGGAACAGATGTGCAGACAGACCCAGCCAGGTCAGCCTTTAGTTTAGGTCTTATAAAATAAGTAACAGGCTCTGGTCAGAAATGTGCAAGAGCTGCCTTCTCTACTTCCCCATCAGCAAGAGGAGCCCTGAGTTCTCTGAAAAGACAACATTAACTACTTCTTCAATGCCTTTATTTTCAGGACATATATGGCCAACAATTTAGGGCTAGAGATACAGCTCAGTTTTATAGCACTTGCCCAGTAAGCTGAGTCCCTAGGTTCAATTCCCAGTATGAAAAGAGAGGACAGCAGGGGGTTGAGGGAAGAGCAGTTATCTGCTTACCCAAATTCACCTGAAGTTGCTCAGAAAAATAAATCACATATATATGCTTTAAAATGTATGATGTATATATACGTGTATACTCATCTGACCCCCAGAAATATATATATGCAACAATCAATCTAACTAGTAGATTTATGCATGAGCAAAACATACTATTCTTTCAGTTTCTCTGAGATTTTTTTAAAAAAATAATATACAGCTAGGGTAGAGGAAAATGCTACTGGAGCCTTAAACATGTCAAAAGAAAGTATACCTATAAGGAAAAGAATGAACAAAGGAAGTATTTAACATGTAACTAACAAAGACATTTAATAAGACAAATAGGTTGTTTATTTATCTCTGAAAAGTGCTACCACTTTCAGTATTGCAGATCCTTACGGTTTTCTACTATCCCAGATAGAATCTCTCCCAAAACTTACTATATAAATAAAAAGTACTTTATGATTTCAGATGGTAGTGAAATGTGTAGTTTGGTTTCATACTTTGGTGCACAACATGTTGTAAATGCAAACGACTCCAAGGTAAGTCATTCAGGAAAGATCAAATAATTCAACATTTACAATTCCTCAGGAGATGAATGGCTAGATTTACGCATTAGGGCGAAATACAGCCTAGAAACTGCATATTCCTCATAATACTAACAAGCCACAGCCCCACCATCCTTTAACTGCCCTGTCATATCAAAATGAAATGGAGACCTTAGGAATTACAAAGAGAGATTAGTAATTTCACACACTGCATAAAAATGTAAGTGATGTATGTATTTTCACTGTTTCTCATAGATGCTTGAACCCATGCTAAGATGATAATTTTAAGTCTGTATCATAACTAGTGTCAACAATAAGGTAGAGTCACCTCAACTTTTCACCAAGAATACAAGTCCATTCAACATCCATCTCCACAAGTTTATTATAAAACTGGCCACTCTTATGAAACTTGTCTCTAATTCCTAAGTAATGATAATTGTCCCCCCCCCAAAAAAAAACCATTTAAAAGAGGCTAATTCAGGACAATCGATTTTTCTCTGGTTGGATACTTCCTCTCAGCTATGCACCATATGCCCCATACCTTTACTATTTTTTTTCCTTCTACTTCTATAGTATCTCTCTCATATAGAACCGTTGCCAGAAGGGTTCATCAGTGCCAAGAAGTGATTCCCAAGCCTCAGCACTCTTTTAGTAGTGTTACACATTCCACTGGTAGTGCAACCTGTTGGGCCCTTGCACAAGGCACAAATGTACTAAGAAACAGAATCTATCTTTTCACTAGATGAAGAAAGAGTGCCCTATACTCCGAGTCAAGAACAAAGACAGCTCTGGAGGCTATCCCTCAAGTCTTCTCTAGAGTCAAGAAAATGGAGATGAGAAGACATAGCCTGGAGTCATTATAACTCGAGAAATTGTAGTAAAAAAAGGTCTAGGCTGATTTAGCCTTTTTTAAATATCTGACATGCACTGCTTGATCCTCAGCAAGCCATATACCAACTCAAAGAACTGAGCTCACTGCCACTATTGGGGTCATTTAGTGGCCAACTTCTTTTCTTCATAAATAAATCAAGGCCTAATGGGATTCACTGACTGCAGCCAAAGCTAAGACTTTTGCACAAAATCTGGGGTGAAATAAACCATATATGTCCAAAATGCCTAAAAATCCTTGCACATGGAAAGATGCAAAGACCCATCCAAGTTGGTCATGCCAAGAAAATACAGCAGAACATCCAAGGTCCCCATCCCAACCCCCAACACCAATAGCTCAGTGTGGGTCCTTAACACAGGGAGGGAATGCTAGAAGTTAACAATACAAGGGGCTAGAGAGATGGCTCAGCAGTTCAGGTGCTTACCTACAAAGTCTAAGGACACAGGTTCTAGTCCCCAGAACCCACACAAAGGCAGATGCACAAAGTGGCACAAGCATATGGAGTTTATTGCAGTGGCAGGAGGCCCTAGCACACCCATACTCACGCTCTCTGGGTCTGCTTCTTTCCTCTCTTGCTCGCACTCTCTCTCTCTCTCTCATAAATAAAACTTTAAAAAAATTAAAAAGTTACCTGAACAAGTAAACAAATATATCACGATGTGCCCTGGCCTCAGTTCTGGCTATTCCTAGTTGCCAACTGCATGTGACAGGAAACCATTGACCCTTTGTGGTACTTCCAGGAAAGTTTCCTGGGAACAAATGCAATGTTGAAATTAGCAAATGTGCCCACACTGTGGCCATGGCCACTGATCTTCTTTTCTTCCTCCCTTTCTTTTTGCAGCCATTTGTTTTGTATCACCCACGAGTCCTTTATCTAGATGCTTGATATGCCCCATGTCCATGTCCTGGTGTAAGGTCCTGTGAAAAGAATGCATGAAGCTTTTAAGATGACCAATTTGAAAATGAAAGGTAAAAATGAGCTTTAATGTACTAATTTCTTCCTCAATTGTGGCCTCCTTCAAGAAAAGTCTAAAAACAGACACCTATATGGCACAACCAAATATATAGTTTGCTTTTGCAAGGTAGGTTCTCACTCTAGCTCAGGCTGACCTGGAATTCACTACATAGTTTCAGGGTGACCTCTAACTCACAGCAATCCTCCTACCTCTGCATCCAGAGTGCTGGGATTAAAGGCGTGCACCACCATGCCCAGCCAGGTTTATATTTTAAAAGGAAAAAAAAAATCTCAAAGACTAGAATTACAGTCTTTGTAATTATTCCTTCCACTGGAAAGGATTTCTTAGTGTTGAGATTACATTTACTATACCAGTGTCCTCAGAGAGGCAACAATATTCATTTTCCTCCCTAGGAAACCCAGTTACAACACAGATGTAAAGCACTTTCAAGATATCATTTCTACAAAATTTTGGCAAGTTGCAAAAAAGCTGAAGGCATTCTTATGAACAGAAGAAATACAAGTGTCAAATGTTTTTAAACATGTTACAAGTAGATTGTAAGGGTTTTGAAATAAATGTTAGAAATTCTACATAGTCATTCCTACTCATTCCCCAAACCTTACTAATCATGACAGAAAGACATCTGTTCATTTTAAAAGCTGGAAAGGTTTCCAGTTACCTATGAAAACTGCAGTTCCCTGAAAGAACTACTTCTTGTCAATGTCACTATTACCCTATAAATTTCCCTTCACTTTTCAGTAGTGAAACAAATTGAGAATTCTCAGCTCTTCCATTGTTCAATTATATGGAAACAGTTTGAGGAAGGAACTTTTATAACTGACCAAAAACACTTCCACATCGGTTCCTAATTGGCAGACAAATTCCACCCATATTTTACTTATAGTTCCTCTCAGAAAATTCACTTTTTTCAGAACAATTGGGGCTTTATAAAAACTGTTAACAGAGTCCATGTGGACTTTGACTATAAAATTATCAAACTGGACTGGCATGTTAAAATTAAGAAGTAGAGGACTATTAATATGCACAGAGTACTTACGTAAACAGTCAAAGCCTTACAGAACAAAAGCATATGAAGGTGTGGCTGGGGATACAGTTCAGTTGGTAGACTACTTGCCCCAGCACGCACAAAGCCCTGGGTTTGATCCCCAGCACCTCATAAACCAGACATGGTGGTACATGCCTGTAATCCCAGCACTTGCAAAGTGGAGGCAGGAAGATTAGAAGTTTAAGGTCATCCTCAAGTACACAACAAGTTCAAGGCCAGCCTGGACTACTTGAGACTCTATCTCAGAAGGAGAAGAGAGGGAGGGATTAAGGGAGGAAGAGGAGCGGGGAGGTACAAAGCCTAACAGGAAAAATGGGAAGTACAGGGGTCTGAATTATCATGGAAAAGAATCTGCATTTTTCAACAATAGCAAGACAAGCTCCCTACTCATACTCAGGCTCTCAGTGACAGATGACACCAGTGACACTATTGGATTTAAAACTTCACTGAAACCAGGACTACAAAGCCTGCAGGCTAGCTCATTAGCAAACAATAATGAGTTTAAACAGTTTTTTTAATATTTTATTTTTTTATTTATGGGGGGGAGAGAATGGGGGCACACAAGGGCCTTTATCTACTGCAAATGAACTCTAGATGCATGCACCACCATGTGTACCTAGCTTAGGTGGGTACTGGGGAATTGAACCTGGGTCCTTAGGCTTTGCAGGCAACCGCCTTAACTACTAAGCCATCTCTCCACCTGTTTTTGTTTTTTAACTGAAAGCACCAGAAGGAAGACAGGGCTAGAGATGCAGAACAATGCTGAAGCCAAGATGCCAACATCTTGTGTGACTGAGGTACCATGTCTTCAGGAGCCCTTTCTGAACTTCTTTCCTGGAGATACACCAAGCCTTTGCCCATCACTCAGCTCCACAAAACTCACTTTGCCTAGCTAGGGTTGCCACCGGGAACCTCAGACTCAACATTATAAATTGCCATATGATGACAAACTCAACAGATGTTTCTGAAAGAGGTTTTTTTTTTTTTTTTTCAATTGCCAATTATTTGGATGTTCACATTGCATAGGTGTGCAGGGAACATGGTTGTCAGCTGCCTTCTTGGGAGTTCACAGAAAGATAAATTCTAAAATGTGTGAACAAGGTGAGGACAAGCAAACATAAATTCAGGAAAGAATGGACGACTACTCTGTCATGCCATCATCACTTATTACCCATATTACACACTCCATAGTGATAAGCCCAGAGGAAGAGTTGCTAACCTTATGGCCTATTTGCCCCCCCCAACCAAAAAAGTATCTTTTCCCCACTAGCTACCAAATGGGCATATATGGAGGAAAATGTTAGTTGAATATGATTGCATATGCCTGTAACCCCAGTACTCAGGAGTCTGAGACAGGAGGATCACTGTGAGTATGAGACCAGCCTAAGCTATACAGTGAGACCCTGTCTAAAAAGAGGCCCCCAAAAAAGAATAAAAAGAAGAAACTATATCAATCCATCTGATAATATATTTATATATGTATGTGTACATATATGTCATATATATGTGACATATATATTGAAATTATGTTGCTCAGGCTGGCCTTGAACTCCCAGTGACCTCCCACCTCAGCCTCCACAGGGCTAGGATAACAGGTATGTGCTACTATGCCATGTAATGTTAACTGGCATCTTGTTCCTGGAGTTCTCCAATGGTCCTCTTTTCACAGTTATTAACATTTCTCTGATGAGTTGAAAAAACTAAATGGATGGTTGCTGGCAGCCCGAGCTAAGCTATGTTCCATGGGCTCCCATACAGGAGTCTATAATCATGCTGTAGGCGAGCACATTAACAACCCTCTGCTTGGCTGAGTCAACAGGACCAAGTTTTCTATAGAAGCAATCCTTTGGGATAGACTGTTCATTCTGAAAATGCAACCTCCTCTCTGCACACGGCATGCCTTTCCATTTCACCCAAGACCCTCCAGGGGGAAACAAGCTGATGTTCTTCACAGGAGAGGGAACTTTTATCAGCCTTGGTTTTTTTCTGCAGAGCTGGAAGGCTGCATTCTAGCTGTATCAGTTAAAACATTAATAAATAGAGAATGTCTTCCACCCTTCAACAGGAAGCTCCCCCCCCCCAGCATGTTTCCCTGTCCTTTCTGGCACTAGTGCCACTCCCCAAGTAGTCAGTTCCCACAAAGTTGGCATCTGACTGCATAACCCAGATGTCTCCAAATTCAAGCCAGCAATTGTCATTCCTGTACCAGCTCACAGAGACTATAAGTTGTTTCAATTCTCAAGGGAGTCCAAGGAACCAGCATATTATTTTTGGAGGGAATGGGGAACTGAAAAAATGAGGATCAGCTACAGAAAGTAACATGGTCTTTCTAAGTGAAATGCTGGTCCCTCCCACACATGTTTACCCGATTGCCAATCAGAGAGACAAGGATTTTTCCATCTGTACACTGCCGGCCCTCCAGCTGTCACAGTTTTGTCTGACTTTTAATGAGATCCTCAAGCTGCTATTAATGTGTCCTCCTTCTGCCTCCACGATGTGCTAAAAGCAGTAATGTTTCCACAAGATGGCACCCAGACCCTGGGCCATCAGGAACACAGTCCATTGTCTTCCTGGTAAGTGAGGAGGGCTGGGCTGAATGGTATTAAGTCATGGGGACTTGTACCACGTGAGTACCACAAAGTACACACCCCTTCTGCTCTTCGAAATTCAACAGACTCACAGGCAGGTTTCATTTTTAAGCACGCCATAGCCAGAAGAGTTGAAAAGCAGGCTTCCTTTTCCACACATACTGCATCTATCTCCCTGCTGCTCACTACAGCAGGCTGCCACACAGGCATGCAGCTGTAAGAGTCCCAACAGGCTCACTAGGTTTTACTTTCAGCCTAAGGCAAAGATTGTATCCCTTGAAACTGGCAGCCAAGCTGAAAGAGGATCCCTTTCCCATGTACACCCATGGTGGCTATGTCACAGAGCAGAAGCAAGCAGATTCACAGCTCTTGACCTCTTAGCAATCACAAATGACAGTGGCCCAGTGAAACTCCTGGGAAGCACCACCTGAAACCAACCCAAGACTTGGAGTTCCATCTCCTTCTCTTTCCTCTCTTGCTTCTTCTTTTGTACATTTGTCTTAGAGTCACCAGGAAGTAGCTCACTAATAAACTGTTGGCCACTTCATCCTGCAATAATGAACCAATACTTTCTCTCACTCATTTTATACAATGGTTGGTTGCTAGACAGCCGTCTATCAGAATTCACTCCATACATTAATTCACAAGGCTTAGGGACCATTGCAAAGAGGTGACAAAATAAATGTCAATGGTTCTTCGAAGTGTGGTGTATGGACATTCACCTAGGAGCTCATGAGAAATTAGAACTACTGGGCCCTTTCTAGACCTTCTACATCAGCCCTTCAGATGGGGGTCCAGAAATCCAGGCTTCAACAAGAACTGCCTGCATTCTATCATCAGGTGATAATTATGTAATTTAAAAGCATTGTATTAACTAAGTTTGTCTTTTTCTTTGGTAAAGATGCCTTCAACAATAACTAACCATTTCCTAATTCTTAAGAATAGATATTGACTCTTGGTTTTTGAAGAAAAAGAAGGTTGTACATGCTTAAAAGGAAGAACTGAGACCTACTCTGAGGTCAGAGGTACTCTCCTGCTGACCTGAAAGGAAAATGCCACCATGAGTTCTGCACCCCAGGAACCAAATAAAGCCGATAACCTCAGGAGCTGGGATGAGGACTCCCAGTCTCAGATGAGAACAGCCCTAGGAAACCACTGCAATTGTGAAGCCATGAACAGAAGACCTAGTCAAGCTGACCCAGACTCTAAATCCACTGAAATGGAGAGACAACAAATGTGTGGTGTCTTAAACCATTCCCAAGTTTGAATTTTCAATGTCTCTCAAAAGCTCATGTGTTAAAGGCATAGTCTTCAACCTGCGGTGCCATTAGGGGATGGTAGAACCTTCCAGGGCTGGGGTCTGGTGACTGGAAGTTGGGCTACTGGGGCTGTTTGGTTGAAGGTGACACTGTAATCCCAGCCCCTGCCTTTCCTCCAGGTTGTCATGAGGTTTTCCTCTGCCCAGGTTCCTGACATCATGTGCCTCCTTGCCTGTGGCCCACAATGGCAGCAACTAACAATGAACCAAAACTGAACTTACATGTAAGCCAAAATACACTTTTCCTTCTTATAAGTTGTAGCTTGTCACAGAAATGGAAAGCTGACCAACAGAGCTTATAGTAATTTTTTAGCACTGCACTGGGATGCTGGGAACAAATGAATATAGAGGAGCAGTACAAAAGGCTGACTATGAGAAAAAGAAAAATAAGAAGTTCTGTGGGAACTAATGTTGGCCAAGCAAAGCTGAGAACATCTGAGGAGAACCACCCCTCCAAGGGCACCAAAATTAATGCCATTTAAAAATAAGTGCTCCAAGCTGGAGAGATAGCTTAGCAGTTACAAGAATGCAACCAGATAGGAATATGACCAATATGCAGTATGTTCATAGAGGGAAGTTCATTAATAATAAAACTTTTTTTCCTTTTTCCAAAGTAGGGTCTCACTAGAGTCAGGCTGACCTAGCACTCTTTCTGTAGTCCCAGGCTGGCCTCAAACTCACAGAGATTGTCCTACCTCTGCCTCCAACGTGCTGGGATTAAAGGCGTGCGCCACCATGCCTGGCTATAATAAAAATTTTAAAAAGGAAGTTCTAACTGACATTGCAAAGGACCTCAAAATATAAACAGGCAATCAACATAAAGGATGCAATTATTCCTGATGAGGTTCAGCATTAAACAACTAACCAGTCTGGACAACATGCATCAGAAGGAGAAATGCTTACACTGTTTCATGGGGAAGGATACCAAGTTTTCTGCTAACAACGTGTATTTTATAGACAAGACTGGAAGAAGCATTCTCACCTAGGGCCTCTGTAAAGGGAACACTGGTATTTAAATGTACTATAATGCGAGAGAACCAAAGGATTTTGAAGTTTCTTGTTTCTCTGGTTTAGAGTCGCTGCCCTACAATTTCTATGAATACAAGGTCCATGGCAAATGACTAATCCAGCTGGCTTTCCCTTGGTCGCAGCATGCCTCAAGGCTGCCACTTTCTTGTGGCCATAATAGCATGTGTTTAAGGAATGCCAATGAATTCCAATGTTTGTCCAGGCAAAACACGGGGAGGTAAATCCACTGCCAAAAATAAACATGCATTCCAAAGTCAACTATTAGTCACGTTCAGCTCAGTCACTGTACTATTTGTATCACCCTTGCCAGGGCTTTTTTTTGATTACTGGTCATTCCTCCTCCCTCTGAGTTTAACAAAACCACCCATTTCATTCACTCACTGCAGCCAAGAACTTCTTATGCTTATATGTATTTCAGGAAAAATGAGAGAAAGAAGAGAGAGAAATATGTTGTACCTAAATATAAACTGGGTAATGTTTATCATTCAGTTCCATCTGAGCTCATCCCATGAGCGTTCACTGATCACCAACTATTTTCAACACTGCCCAGTAGCTGAGGAGGTGTTGTTGACATCTAGTCAAATGCAAGCTGCAAAGCACAAACTCTATGCAAAGCTCTTAAAGCCCTTAAAGCTTTTGAAATCAGTATGGCGACCACCTCCAGTACCACTCCACCACCATCAACTTCCCAAACACAAACACAGAGAGTTATAGCTTGTTTTCTTCTGCATGTGTGTGTGGTATGCATGTGTGCTGTGTGACCCTTATGGTGCCACATACAATCATCTACAGAGGCTGAACAGAACAAGGGGTGAACTGCTCCATCACTCTTTCACCTGATCTTGTTTGAAACTGGAGTCTCATTTCACTACTTCCAGTGCTTGTGGGGCTCTGAAGATTCTTGGGGTCTCTGCTCTCCTATGAAACTGGGATTACGGCCATATGAGGCGTGGGATCTGGAGGTTCTAGGCCCTCTCAGGCCCTCATGTTTGCACAGGAAGTGGCACCTAATGACTGAGCCATTTCTCCAGTCCCTTTTAAAAAAATTAATTTGAGCTGGGCGTGGTGGCACATGCCTTTAATCCCAGCACTCAGGAGGCAGAGGTAAGAGGATCGCCATGAGTTCGAGGCCACCCTCAGACTATGTAGTGAATTCCAGGTCAGCCTGAGCTAGAGTGAGACCCTACCTCAAAAATCCAAAAAAAAAAAAAAAAAAAAAATTCATTTGTCTGCACATGTATGTGGGGGTGTATGTATATGTATGGGTGTGCAAGGAGCACTTGCCTCTGCAACCAAATGCCAAATGCTTGCACCACTGTTTTGCATCTGGCAGCTTAGGAACTGAACCCAGGCAGACATGTTTTGCAAGCAAGTGCCTTTAACCATCATCTCAGCAGACATGCACAGTTTTTAATTTTTCAGATTTATGCTATACTGTAGTATATGCTCCCACCTGGAGAATCTGTTTATGCACAAAATCATAAAACAAAGACAGCTCTCCCAAGCCCACACAACAAAGTCACAGGAAGAGCTTTCTATTTAGATAAACATGTTCACATCTTGTGGTTCTCTGACTCCAAACCATATAACAGGTTACTTTCACCAATATTAGGGGCATATAGCTGAGCTTAAACTTCACACCTAAAACAGAATTCTCGTATGCAGAAAAAGGGGCCAATTGTATGGGTAATAGTGACAGAAACCCAAGGCAGAGCCCTTTCAGCTGGACTTAGAAAGCAGAAATGGAGAGAAGAGCAGACCCTAACAAGGATTTCCACCTAGTTCTTATTTACCAGCCAGGTTTTTTTTTTTTTTTCATTTACTTCACTATTAATCAGCCAAAAGAACCTGCTATCCTAATATCTAAGAACATACTTCTAAGTCTCTCCTGGAAACATCATCTAAAGACAGGGATGAAGTAACACCTTTATTTTCACCACTTCCACAAAGAATTCTGCTAGCTGAATGCATCTAAACAGGTAAGGAAAGAAAGAAGAAAAGCCACTTATCTTACATACCAAAACAGAAGAAAAATCTGAAGTAATCCCAGGCACTAAAAGTGAGCAACTGAGTGCTTATCAGCAGTTTTACATTGCATGGGTTGATTTTTTTACAGACCTTTTAAAGTATCAAAGTTTGTTTATAAGCCTTAAGAGTATGTACATAACAGCTTATATATTTCAAGAAAGAATAACTGTGATGGAAATTCTTCAAAAAGTGGGGGTGGGGGGGTAGGGCTGGAGAGATGGCTCAGCAGTTAAGGCACTTGCCTACAAAGCCAAAGGACCCAGGTTCAATTCCCCAGTATCCACATAAGCAAGACGCACAAGATGGCACATGCATCTGGAGTTCTTTTGCAGTGGCTGAAGGCCCTGACATGCACATTCTCTCCTCGATCTCTCTTCCTCTTGCTCTCTAATAAATAAACAAAACACATTTTTATAAAAGCGGGGGTACATATATAGTTAAGTCTTCAAATGCATGAGGGTAGCTCATCAGTCAGCCACCCTCCATGGTCTCAAAATTCTACTTCTTGATACTGTAATCAGCAATAATGTCACCATGTTTTCCCTTACATAGATCCAAACAGAAAAAGCACCAAACAGCCAGTACCATCAGCAAGCACAAATGGCCAGAGCTCAAACTGCTCTCTCCACACCTTTGGGCTGGAATTCAGATCCAATGCCCGCACTCCCAAAAATACACTTTAGGGCTGGGCTCTAACATTTGCTCCCAGTGACAACTCCTACTGCAGCAGGGATCTGTCTGTTAGGGGCTGAAGTTGAGTTGTAAACTTAACTTTAATAAAACATCTGAGTCTATGAGGCCATACATTTACATTATAACATTTAAACTACCACACCAGACAAGGAGAGCCAAGCCACTGAGCATTCTGCTACACTGAACACAGCTTGCAGTGTGCAACTAGAAGGGGCGAGTTTGTGAACAGTTTATGTATGCTGGACAATATTTTTAGACAGACAGACAGATAGATGAACATAGCACATAGTCCATCAACTGTAGTATGTAAATATAGAACTTAATGTCTCAGTCCTTCACACTCTATCTTCTCCATGATCTCACAAGTTATATAATTTTGTTACACTTTTCTCATTAGGCAGTATAACAAAAATAATGGTTGTAAATCTAAACTATCCCCTGTTCCTTAAAAATCACTCTGAGGTATTTATATGGCATGTGCAGAATCTGCTTTGAGATGATTCTACTCACCAGTCAACATCTATTTCTCTGTTTTACTCACTCATTTTTAACCCTTCACCAAGCAAGAGCTGAGACCCCATGCCATATGATAGGTTGTAGTCCAAATTAAAGTCATGGAGTTAAAGAACTGCTACAAGAGTCCCAGGATGGTTTAAGTATAATGATAACGTATCTGATCAGATGACAGCAGCAGCTTCAGAGGCTCTGTGCCTGTTTTTTCAAGTAGCCTGGAACAGAAAAGCAAAATCTTCCCTTCAAAGAGAGTGAGCTCCAAGATAGCTAGACAGCCAGAGAGCAGGAAGACCCAGGAACACCTGGTATGGGCTACAAAGAATAAGAGGGGCAGGGAATGCTCTCACCCCTGAGCTGACAGACCAAGGCAATGGTGGGATATCTGTATCAACTAAGAGTCCTGTTCCCAGACTAGTGATAGAGATAGATGCAGGCCTCAGACAGGTAGGGGTTGGGAACAGTGAGGAGACCCTTCTTCTCCAAAAATAGCTCCTTTTGTGTGGGCATCAGAATTCAAAACAGCAACCACAATGTCTCCCTTCCTCTGCAACCCCCCCCCCACCAGCTCGCAACTCAAGCCAAGGGTCATGTACTTAAAATGTGATGTTTGATTATAACAGCAATCCAATGAAAATGTACTATTATTTTCATTTGTCAGATAAGAAATCAGAAACTCATAAAGGTGCACGAATTGCCCCAAATCATCCAATTAGTTACCAGAATCTGGTCTTGAGCTGTGGGACTCTAAGCCCATTATGCAAGCTGTGATAATTTTAAACCTATGATTTAGTCACAGCACGAAAGGCAGAGAAGCTAGCGTGGAGTTCTTGTCTTCTCTTTTCCCAAGGAGAGCTTTCACACCATGTTCTATAAAACTCTGTATTTTTTGGAAGTAGTATATGTGGCTGACCTAATATATATCATATATAAAATATATACATCATACACACACACACACACACACACACACACACACACACATATCAGGCTGCAAACACTGCTGACAACTGTTCTCTTTGTACACAACCCCTCAGCAGAAACACTGTGCTGATAAAAATGAAGACAGGGACCTATTCTAAGGCCCTGAAACTACCTTGACAGACTTGTCCTTTAATCATGCTGGGGTTCTTGTGCTAACAGCCAAGCTGTGTCACCAACAAGATGTGCAGGCAGTTAAGCAGATGTGTTTCAGTCATCAAAATTCCTACATATTGTAACATTATTTTTAGAACACAAAGGAGTTCCTTTTTGTAGGTGTGTTTTTTATATAGTAATTCACCCTAATGGACAAGCTCTAAGGTGACCTGCAATGGCCAACAATCTTCCAATGGAAAGGCCCAGGACAATTCCCATTATCATTTAGTTATGCAATTACAAAGGGCAGAAAAAGCCACAGAGGTAAAGATGGCCTGCTAGAGAAAGCTCACAACAAAGCAACCCAAAAACCTGAGAAGGGAAACCAAATTATCTTCTCCCTTCCCTTCATTTTTGATACTCCTCCACTACAGTGAAAGGATAAAGAAAATCTTCCCAGAGATCAAAACCATGTTTAGCTAAGCCACACGCCTTTAATCCCAGCACTTGGGAGGCAGAGGTAGGATTGCTGTGAGTTTGAGGCCACCCTGAGACTACATAGTTAATTCCAGGTCAGCTAGGGTCAGAGTGAAACCTTACCACAAAAAAAAAAAAAAAAAAAAAAAAAAAAAAAGCCTGTGGCTGCTGTGTATGTCCCATTACTTCCATATTTCATCACTGTTTTTGCAGTCTCTTTAAAAGCCAACACACTTCATGGACTCTGCTGTTCCCTACTAAACTATACCTTCTAGGTCCATGCTTTCAACAAAATAAAAGGAGCCTTTGTGGTTTCAACCAAACTACAACTAACTGAAAAGTGTCACTAATATCCAGCCCCAGGCCAGGCCCTGCAGAAACTGAAGAATGAAGTAAGGAGTTCCTCTGGCACAAGTGAGGTGTCCCTTGGGGCAGAAGCTCTGGGTTAATTTGGATCTCTCCACTCATCAGCTCTGTGACCTTGAACTAATTATTTAAACCGAGCCTCTACAGCCCTGGAGCTTTATCTCTGAGCACTAGGGTCAAGGGCCACACTAGGCTAGGCCACTTCCACCACATGCCTCAGAAAGCCAATGTCCCTCTTCTCCATCAAGCAAAGGCCCAGTGGAATAGTCGAACTGCATTGCAATCTCAAACTGCATTGGACTCTCAATGGGCACTTCTCTCTGTGCCTCAATTCTTTAATCTTGAAAATGGGGAGAAAATGTGTACCGACCTCCAAGATTGTTTGAAGACAGCTAAATGTGAAAAGAAACAAGGTAGAGAGTGTAATACCTGACTCAACAAATAAAGGAAGCTCTTCCAGTGTGATGATTATTAACCAGAGAAGAGAGACACGAAGTTAAAGAAAACTGTACTGGCTGCTGGCACCACTGATGGGCTGAGCTGGGAGAGGCAGGCTGAGCACCATAGAAGGCAGGGGCTAGGTTTCTGAGATGACTGACAGAGACAGGAAAGCTGAGGCTTTGGTGTTTCGTTTTTCTGTTCTATTTTATTTGGCAAGTGCAGCAAAAGAAGAAAAGGTATGATGAAAGGCACAGCGGAGGCCCTTAACCTGAAATCCATGAGGGCATTATAGAGAACAGCAGCTGGAGCCCTGCAGGCCCTTGAGGAAGGCAACAGGAAACCCCAGTAGGATAAGCAGGGTGGCGCCAGATTCCAGAGGCCCTAGAGACCCACTGCTAGGCAGCTAAGCTTGGGTGGGCCAGCAAGAGAGAGCAAAGGGAGGGGTCTGGCAGGGAGTATGCAGGAACACAGCTGTGATTTGGAGGTTTGGAGGGAATGGGCCACATGGTCCAAGGGCTAAAGGATTCAACCAGCTCTCTACTTTCCCCAGCACAGGGGAGTTTACAGTGACAGTGTGGTAGGAAAGGTGGTCCAAATGTCAAACAACCTGGGTACAAACTCTGCTCTCCCTAACTTTTGCATAACCCTAAGCAAGCTGCTTAGCATCTGTAAGCCTCTAAATTGTACATGTGAAGAAATTTAAGACAAATGATACCTGTTGCATAGGTGGAGAGGGGTGGGTAAGAGCATGTCTAGAGCATGCAGTACTCAGAAGAGGCACGACAGAGATGGCTTAGTGGTTAAGGCGCTTGCCTGCAAAGCCTAAGCAGCCAAGTTCAATTCCCCAGGACCCACATAAGCCAAATGCACACGGTAGAGCATGCATCTGGAATTCGTTTGCAGTGGTTTAGATGCCCTGGAGCGTCCATTCATTCTCTATCTATCTCTCTCCCTCATTCTCTCTCTCAAATAAATAAATAAAAATTAAAAAATAAAAAAGAAGAGGCATGACAGATACTCTGGAGCCTTGGTCTGTGTTGGCTATCATCATCCCAATGGTCACAGAAAACCTGGCTCAGCATCATGGTTTAGGAGCAAAATTAGAATGTCACATGAACAAGGTTTCAGAGTTAATAAGCTATTTCAAAATAAAGAAAACGAAGATCAAAAAACTTGACCTGCCCATTCAAATAGAAATGCACATCTTGCATGTGTATGTGAGTGGCCACTCTCACCTTCCACCTTGTTCAAGACAGGGTTTCTCTTTTGAGAACATCTTACCAGCTGGCATGCGAGCTGCAGGGTTCCCACTGCTATAGGTGTAGGTATATTTGGGATTATAGACACATGCACCATCATGTCCAGCTTTACAGTGACACTAGAGATCCAAACTATGGTTAGGCTTACAGAGCAAGTGCTTTTAATCACTGAACCCTCTCCCTAGGCCCATGTTGCTCAGTTTTAAAATAGCTTGTCAACTGGGAATCAGCAACAGGCAGAGGGCTAAAATGGTCCTGGAAATGTTCAGTTATTTTAAGTTGGATAGCATAGGTCTATTTTTAATATACTTTAGAAAGACATGATTTACACACAGTAAAATGTACACATTGTAAATTTGGAGTTTTGACAAATGTGTTGACCTGCATTCTCATTATTATACTCAAGACTATTGCAGTTACCTTCATGCTGCAGCACAAACATCTGACCAGAATCACTTTATGAGAGTTTATGGGAGTTAAAGGGTTTATTTCAGGATTACAGAGCCCAGGGGAAACGCCATTAATGGAAAAAAGAATCTGGCTTATTTCCACAGATGCATAGCAGACAGTCACCACCAAAGAGCCAGCAAACAGCCAGAGTACCAACTGCTCTGAACACACCTTAGGGCTGGACTTCAGATCCACCCCCAGTGACACACCCTCCAGCAGGCTACTGGAGACTCAAGTTGTCAGCTTAATCAAAAATACCTCACAGGCTGCAGAGATGGCTTAGCAGTTAAGAGGCATGCCTGCGAAACCAAAGGACCCCAGTCGATTCTCCAGGTCCCACGTAAGCCAGATGCACAAGGTGGCACATGCGTCTGGAGTTCATTTGCAGTGGCTAGAGGCCCTTGCACCCCCATTTGCTCTCTCTCTCTCCCATTCTGTTGGCTCTTTCTCACTCACTCTCTCAAATATATAAATAAATAAATAAAATTTTTAAATATTCAAACTACCACAAAGACAAACAACATTCTCTTAGCTGGGCATGGTGGTAACAGACCTGTTATAATCCCAGCCCATGAAAGGCTGAGGAAGAAGGATAACAAGTTCAAGGCACGCATGAGCTACACAGTAATACCCTGTTTCTAAATAAATAAACAATGATTTAAAAAAAAAAATCCCTCATCCCCTTTGTCTTGCAAGGCAATTGCCTCCTAACTTCTAGTCCCAGCTTTTGTCTTCTGTCCCTATGTCTGTTTTATTATTGATACTTATGTCTATACTGTATATAGATTTCTTTCTATGTGTTTAGTTTTTTTTTTTTTTTTTTTTTTTTTTTTTTTTTTTTTTTGTTTTGCCAGGTAGGGTCTCACTCTGGTCCAGGCTGACCTGGAATTAACTATGTAGTCTCAGGGTGGCCTTGAACTCTCAGCGATCCTCCTACCTCTGCCTCCCGAGTGCTGGGATTAAAGGTGTGTGCCACCACGCCTGGCTTGTGTTTAGTATTTTATAAGTTAAAATTACTGCTATATTTTGCCAGCTAAAATTAGCAACAAGTGCCAAACGCCTTACCAAAAGGATTTCTTGGCATAAAAGTTACAAATAAAAGCCAGCCAAGTATTGAAATTCCTTCAAAGAATAGCAGTATTGGCAGCTGACAAAGACAAGCAGGATACAATGGTCTAATTCAGGACATGATCTAACAAGACAAGCTAAAGACATGAACAAGTCACTTCCCTTCTCTCCATTTCAATTTAGTCTCCAAAAATATGTCTATCATCTACCATGACCTTTTATGCATGGATGACTACAGAACTTACCCAAATCAAGACGTGTGAGGCTAGAGCAAATGGTATAAACTGACTGTCCACAGGTGACTTGCATTTACCACAATACAACTTATGAGCAACATCTGTGGTATGTCTGATGCTGTCCAGTGGTCCAATGTTCTCTAAGAAAGGAAAAGACTGTCACAGACTTACACAAAGTGATCTGACTTTCTGAAGTCTTCTTATCCAAAGGTGATGGAGCCTGTCCAAAAAAGTCCCTCATGTGGTGTTAAAAGATTACAGTCAGCCCAAGGAAAGGTGGAATCTGAGTCACCAAAAAGAAGTCATTTTAGAAATGCCTTAGCTACCTAATTATGAACACTCTTAGCCAGATTATTCCTGACCTTGTCACTCTCCTTCCTCATAGGCAGACACTATGGACTCTCGGCACTAAGCACATTACTTCAGTACTCCAACTGTGTGAATTTCACATTGAACTCCCAGGCTTCATTAGCATACTGATTCAAGGAAGCAGCCTGGAGTGGGATGATGGGGATGAGGCAAAATAAAGTCCTCACAGCTGCCAAGTTCCTAAAATAGATCATACTTAGACACATTCCACTTACAAAGTTATAGCATAATACCCTCTAAAGTACTGTAGAAGTACCAGAAAGCTGCAATTATAAATATCCGAATAAACCGCAACTAATGCAAAGTTAATTTTGATTTATCTGGGCTTTCTAAAGAAAAAAAAAAAAAACTACAACTGTCTTATTGCATTCAGAAATTATCATCCATCCCTATGAGAGAACTATAAGGGAGATATAGTTGCTTTTTCAATTCCTTTAAATTAGATTAAATCAGATTTCACATTAGCAAACACTTTGGAGTTTACAGTGGTGAGGATCAAACTCAGAGGATCATACATAATAGGCAAGTGCTCAACCCATGAGCTACACCCCCAGCCCCATGCGTAAATCTTTTTTTTTTTCTTTTTGACAATATGAATTAAACCTAGGACTTTGTGCACACTAGGAAAGTACTTTACACTGAGTCACATCCCTAGCCCTCTTTTTCACGCTTTTTTTCGGGGGGGTGGGGAGGTTTCAAGGTAGGGTCTCACTCTAGCCCAGACTGAGCTGGAATTCACTCTGTATTCTCAGGGTGACCTCGAACTTCAGCGATCTTCCTACCTCTGCCTCCTGAGTGCTGGGATTAAAGGCGTGCACCACCACACCCGGCTCTTATTCACTTTTTATTTGAGATAGGATCTCATTTTCCTAGGCTGCCCTTGAACTCATTCTGTAGTAAAGGCGGGCCTTGAACTTGCAACCTTCCTGTCTCAACTTCTTTTTTTTTTTGTTGTTGTTGTTATTTATTTATTTATTTATTTATGAGAGACAGAGAGAGAACGGGTGAGCCAGGGCCTCTAGCCACTGCAAACGAATTCCAAATGCATGTGCCACCTTGTGCATCTGGCTTACATGGGACCTGGAGAATCGAACCTGAATCCTTAGGCTTCACAGGCAAGGGCCTTAACCACTAAGCAATCTCTCCAGCCCATGTCTCAGCTTCTTGGTGGTATTATGGACCTACACCTCTACACCACTAGATTTGGCTATATATTTATCAGCTTTTAAATGCAATTAATTAATGCACTAACTAAGATCCACTTTCAGAAATAAAATCAATGATTATTGCTTACTTAATAAAACAACCTTTAAAAAGCAAGCACTTATATGACAAAAAGAATATTCTAGAAAGTAAACCTCTTCATCGCTTACCCAAATGATACTTGCCCATTTCTCATTGTAGAGAATAAATCTAGTAAAATACCAACAAACTATTCAGTTAGTTTATAAATTACAAAGTCCAATGACAAAAGTTTATAACTAAACAAAATCCCTCATGTATAAATACATTTTTACAAAGATACCTTAAACTACAAGTTATTTACTTTCACACACAACTGTTAGGAGTAGAACTGACAGCTTGCCATTACATACAGGGAAGACTTCTAGCTAGAATTCCTGTGGCATGACCTGGATTTGTCAGGAACTGGGGTCCTACTCGGGAATGGACTCCCAACATCTCTGCTACCAAAGGGTCACCTGTCACACTGCCAGGTCCCATTTCTCCTTCTCTGGTCTATGCCTCTAGCTCTGAATATCCTGTGATACCCAGAGGATGCTCTGGGGCTTCTTCAACAGCAGAGGTTCTAGCCTGGGCTCATCTTTACAAGCTCACAACATAGTCAGATTACTTCTCAAGGCTTATCTGGGGACCAAATGAGAATCAGGCCCTTGACCATAGACTCCACATGTAATCTTGCTTAACAAGTAGTGCCCCCTTCTCTAATAGCATCTTCAGGGTTTTCAGTAAACTTACTTTTGGTCAATGTTCAACATAAAGGCCAAGTAGCAGTAAAACAGTAAGGTAGGTTGGAATCTTTATAGTGACTCTGGAACTCCTGCCTCCTTGTGAACCTATTCTTGCTTCTCATAGCAGCAGCCTTTGATGTGCATTTTTGTAGGCACTGCCAAGGACATAAATAATTTCACAGATTGTCATCGAGAGCATGAATACATGATCCATTTCTCTTCTTTCCTCTCAATCTGAAGAGTTTCTGCATCAATGGCAGCACACTTGCAGAAATGGAAAGATGTATCCAAGTGCTCCTGAGACTCTACTACCCTCCTTCCCACCCCCAATCCCTAGGACAAAACAAGAGCTGGCCCCAGCCCCCTGCCCCTGAATATATCATGCAGCCTAAGTATTCTACCCTCATCTTACGCCAGAATCCCAAGCTCATTTCTTCCTATTAGACTTTGTTCCCCTCAGGATTTCTTTGTCCTGGTAAAAGGCAAGTTAGGCCTAAATACTGTCAAACCAAGGAATGAATGTAAAACACATGAAAGCTCAGATACAGTGGCTCCACCAGTCTAACAACATAAATCAAAGAAACTTTTTCCCATCCTACCTCCCCCATCATGTGGAATAATATATAATGTCCCCTCATCCATCTTCCCAAGACTACCAGAAGAACAGAAACAACACCCCCCCCCCACACACACACAGGGCAAGCACACACACAATCTTTCTGGATACTGAGATTGTTTCATTAATGCCACAATATTCTGTGCACGTTAACCCTTCTGTGTCTTATTTGGTTATCTTTTCTAAGGACATGGTGTCTTGTAGTGGCAAATCAGTGTCAGGCATTGACCAAAGTGTCTACACATATTCATACATCTACTTCTCACTATAATCCCAGGGTCACCATGCCCCATTTTTATCAGAAACTGAGGCACAGGACATCAAGTCCAGCCATGCCCTCTGGAGCAGAGCAAAGCCCCAGCAGCTGTGAGCTCTCTAGCACTGTGCCAGTGATATGCTGACAACTTCCAAGCTCTGGCTTGATGGAAGAACACTATGCCATGTGGCCCCAAGGAACCCAGGACAAAGCATAGCTTATGTTACTCACACACCCCAGGCCCAGCCTGCTGGAATAGCATGAGTCAGCACACACACACACACACACATGCTAGAAAGAGCACTTTGTTTTATTTTTATTTGTTTTTAATATTTTTATTTATTCATTTTCAAGAAGAGAAAAAGAGAAAGATGGGCATGCCAGGGCCTACTGCCACTGCAAATAAATTCCACATACATGTACTACTTTGTGCATCTGGTTTTACATGGTTGCTGGGTAAGCAAACCCAGACTATCAAGCTTTGCAAGCAAGTGCCTTTAACGACTGAGCAATCTCTCCAGCCCGTACTTTGGCTTTTAGCAAATTACAAACCTGAGCTTCAGAAGAATGCAATAGCTTACCTCCAATTCTAAAATAAATCAATTGTGAGATAGCATATAAGACATAAAAAAATAGGTACATAACAAGGCATGGTAACACATAGCACTTGGGAAGAAAGCGGGTTTGAGTTCAGCCTGGGCTACATAGTGAGATCAGTACAGAAAAACCAAAGAGCAACAAAAGACCACCATTAACATAAGGGCCTGCATCAGCTAGAATGAAACAGGCCTTCCTGGATTGGCAAGAGAACCAAACTATCAGTCACTATAGTGTTTCCACAGGAAAATGTCTTCCAAGTTCTAAATTGCAAAGGTTACTATAAAAGACCTTTGTGGCTTGCAGTTTGTGAATTTGGGGCTGCCCAATAAGGCTGTTTAATGCTTGGAATCCAATTTACAAGAGGCCCATGCATGCCCTCTAAACCACAGGCAGGAAAATCCTGAACTAACATGTTTAATCCAAAACCACTGCTGGTCTTAAGTCATTCTCCCCAGCTCAGGACCAGATGTGATTAAAGACTTCACAGCCTCTTTTCTTCCTTTGCAGGCTGGCTGCAAGGTTGTTTTGGGTAGATGTAACCTGAGACCTTTACAATGGAACAAAACTCTTCCCTCCATCCCAAGTTAACCTCCTGGTTCCATAGAAACAGCCCTTTAACATGGGACTGTGAGATGGCACATAGCTGCCCTTCTGTGTGACCTTGGTCAAATGAATAAACTCTCTGGGTTTCTTCTGTACACCCAGCAGCAAAATGATGGGAAAATACTAAAGGATGTTTGCTAAGTTCAACTCCCTCTTCAGGAATTGATGGAAAGGCATGGCTAGGAGGACTGAGTCTCTACTACGGTGCATTACTTTTCTCATTTCTGTGACCAATGCCTGACAAGAAGCAACTTAAGGGAGGAACGGTTTCTTTGGCTCACAGTTTTAGATGGTACAGTCTATCATGGCAGGGAAGGTATGGTGGCAGCAGTCAGGAAACAGAGCATGAATAGGAAGTGCAGCTTAGCTATAAGACCTGAAGCTCTCCCCCAGCTTGGAACCAAGTGTTTAAACACATGAGCTCATACAAAACCATATGGCACAATGCAGGTCTGGCCCTAGCCAGACCATATCCTAAAAGAAACCAGGCCACACCCCTCGGGTTTTCTCACCAGGTGGCGGGTAGTCAATGATGGGTAAGACCCCATGAGATGGGGCAACCTAAGACAGGCACCATCACATGTGATGATCCCTTGGGACCTGGGGTCAACAATGGCTTGGCAAAGAACCATGCCTCCCAGGGTTGCCAATAATAAAACCAAAAAGGAGGATATGTATGGCACAATGCAGGTCAGGCCCTAGCCAGACGGCATGCCAGAAGAAACCAGGA
Source organism: Orientallactaga sibirica (assembly GCA_036365145.1). NCBI lineage: Eukaryota > Metazoa > Chordata > Mammalia > Rodentia > Dipodidae > Orientallactaga > Orientallactaga sibirica. The sequence goes on from JAEOAD010002517.1 coordinate 5,252,210, forward strand.
AGTGGCTTCTGTGAACATGGCGTCCTGCGCAGGCCTGGCGTGACAGCAGCTACAGTCCTATGCTTGCGAGAAACCTGCTGTGAGATGATCTGCCCGGAGACAGGCTGTCATTGTTCACAAGAAGGAGACCACCCCATACAATTATTGGCCAGCCAAACCCTTTAAACCCCCTACACTTCCTTGAATAAGTAAGTTTGCAGCAGCTCACCCTCTGCCTGCTTTCACCCAACTCCCGGAGTCTGTGTCGTGACTCTCACCCCCTACTTGGCAGAGACCCCAACACAAGACATTTCACATTCAAGCCACATCACATGGTTAAAACAGAACACTCAGCAAACATTAACTATACTGAAGCAACAGTATGCTCCAAGAAGGGGCTTGGTAATGTTAACTGTTGTTATAACCACTATCCTCCCAATAACCCTACTGGATGCATATCATCATTACTGCACAAGAAGGCAATGTTCAGGAGTTATGGTGGACAATGTGAAGGATTATAAAGAACGAAAGTAAGATATGGATGCAGATCTTTGAAGCTAAAGAGACCCAATTTTTAACCACTAAGCTATACTGATGAAAGCCCTCTGGCTAAGGCTTCAAGACTTATTTGAAAATGGTACTTGTTAAGGAGAATACTGATATGTGCAAAGTACTTTCAAATGTATCATTTCTTTTCTATTTGTCCAAGTCTATGGAGTAAACCTACATCTCTGTTTTTGAATCATCCATACCTCCTTATATACAATAGGAGCTCAAGTAATACTGATTAGTTTTTCACTGATTCTTTTTTCTCTCTTATTAGTATATAAATTCACCATAAAAAGGATGGATTTTATCATGATATTCTCAGGCATGTATATCATGATCTAATTCAGTCCCCCATTACCCTCTCCTGTACACCTCCTCCCTCTCCCCAAAAAGTTCCCCTCCACTTTCAAGACCCCCTTTTGTTGTAAAGTCTAGATTCTGGATATGAGAAATCAGGTGATATTTGTCTTGCTCAGCCTGACTTATTTCTCCAGTTCCATTTGTTTTTATACAAATGACATAATCTTATTCTTCCTAAAAGCTCCATCTATTGATGCATGCTGCTGTGAGCAGAACCACAATGAAAAGGTGTGCAGGTGTGTGCTATGTGCTGACACAGACTCCCTCCAGAACAGCTATATCATATGGCAGTTCAAGTTTTTGTTTTCTGAGGAACCTCCACACTGATTTCCTTAACAGTTGCACTAATTTACATTCCCACCAATAGCATACCAACAAGGATATGGACACTCTCCAGATTGGATTAGGATTCATCCATATAATGTAATATGACCTCTTTAAAGGTCCACTCTCCAAATAAAATGGTCCTGGAGGTAATGGACTCCATGGAAATGTTAGATGGACCCACATCAGACCACACCACCTTCTTAGTCTCTCTCATGTAGCTGGTAGCCACTGTTTCTCCTCTGCCTAGAGAAACTGACTTTAATGTTGCCGTTCCTGGAAGCTAGGGACCAAGCTTGTCTTATTCACCATTGGCTATGGTGTGGATATGGTTTGAGTGTATCTCCCAAGTTTTCATGTGCAGAAAGCTTGCTCCCCAGTGTGGTCATGTTGAGAGTGGTGATGTCATTGGGAGCTTCACCCTCAGAAGAGATTCACCTCCCCCAAAGGTAGGCAAGTATTTGTTATTATTTGATTTCTTAATAGGGAATGGAGTCTTACTATGTAACCCAGGCTAGCCTAGAACTTGCTGAGTAGCCCAGGCTAGGCTCAAACTCATGATCTTCCTAGCTCAGTCTCCCATGTGCTAAAATTACAAGCATATGTAACCATGCCTCGCTATTATTTACTAGTTCATTTGCTGTTTGATACAATGAAATCTCTGCTCATCTCTTCCAGGTCTCCTTATTATTTACTTAACTTCTAGGTGTAACACACTTTCTAGGTATTTGTAAATGTTGACAAGAGACTTTACCTGAAAAGTGAGGGGGGAAACTCTACAGGCTCATCAATTACCTCCCCTTGCTCACAAAACAAAGATTTAAATACATGAAAAATGAGGGAGAATCCTGGTCAAGCTAGAGCCAGCCATTTTTGCATGTAAATGTGACATTTAACAGCATGTCCAAGCACGCAGCAGCATCTACTGAGGCTCTAACCACAGGTCCAGGCCAAAGCTAGAGTGCCGTGCTTCATCCCAAGAAGAGATTACATATCAACTGGTAATCTGTTGCTGTAACAACATACCTGAGTCCTTTATAAAGAAAAGAGGTTTGAAGCTGGCGGACATGGCATATGCCCGTATCCCAGCACTCAGGAGGTAGACAGGAGGATCAGAAGTTGAGGTCATCGTCAGCTACATAGAGCTTGAGATCACACTGAGCTACCTGAGAACCTGTCTCAAATAAAGTAGAGGGAAGGAAGGAAAAAGGAAGAAGGGAGGAAAGGAAGGAATAGAGATTTGTTAATAAGCTCACAGGTTTGGAGGCTGAGAATCCAAGATCATGTAGCCCCCCTAGCTGAGATTCTGATGTAAGCCCTCTTGGCTCCATCACAAGGTAGAGGAACAGGAAAGCCAAGAAACACAAGTAGAAGAGGTGAAACCCATGACGTGGTCTCACTTTATAACAATCCAATCTCTTGAGATGGAGCCATGAGCCCAGGTACAGTGATCTCTTGAGGGTGAAGCTCCCAATGGCGTCACCACTCTCAACATGACCACACTGGGGAGCAAGCTTTCTTCTGCACATGAAAACTTGGGAGATACACTCAAACCATAACCACACCATAGCCAATGGTGAATAAGACAAGCTTGGTCCCTAGCTTCCAGGAAGGCAACATTAAAGTCAGTTTCTCTAGGCAGAGGAGAAACAGTGGCTACCAGCTACATGAGGGAGACTAAGAAGGTGGTGTGGTCTGATGTGGGTCCATCTAACATTTCCATGGAGTCCATTACCTCCAGGACCACTGTATTTGGAGAGTGGACCTTTAAAGAGGCCATATTACATTATATGGATGAATCCTAATCCAACCTGGGGAGTGTCCTTATATTCTTTATTTTTATTTTTATTTTTAGTTATTTTTTGTGTAGGAAGTGGGAGTTCATGTCTGCATCTCTTGCTGCTACATATGAATGTCCATCTGGCTTTACATGGGTGGCTGGGAAATTGAACTTGGGTCAACAGGCTATGCAAGCAAGTACCTTTAATCACTGGACCAACTCCCCAGCCACTGTTCTTATATTCTTATAGAAAAGAGAAAATTGGACTCACAAAGAGATGCCAGGAATGTACATACAAGGAGAAAAGACTACATAAAGACACAGGGAGAGTTAAGTATTGTGGTGCATACCTGGAATACCAGCAATAAGGAGGGTAAGGCAAGAGATTATAATGTCGAAGCTAGCCTCAGATGCATAGTAAGTTCAAGGCAGAAAGAAAGAAAGAAAGGGAGAAAGAAAGAAAGAAAGAAAGAAAGGAGAAGAGAGGAGGAGAGAGAAAGAAAGAAAGAAAGAAAGAAAGAAAGAAAGAAAGAAAGAAAGAAAGGAAGGAAGAAAGAGGGAGGGAGGGGAGGGAAGTGAGGAAGGAAAAGGAAGGAAGAAGGAAGGAAGGAAGGAAGGAAGGAAGGAAGGAAGGAAGGAAGGAAGGAAGGAAGGAAGGGAAGGGAAGGGAAAAGGAAAGGAAGGGAAGGGAAGGGAAGGGAAGGGAAGGGAAGGAAGGGAAGGGAAGGGAAGGGAAAGGAAAGGAAAGGAAAGGAAAGGAAAGGAAAGGAAAGGAAAGGAAAGGAAAGGAAAGGAAAGGAAAGGAAAGGAAAGGAAAGGAAAGGAGACACAGGGAGAAGATGGCCATGAATAAGCCAAAGAAAGAAGTCAAACCTGTCAACATGGTGATCTTGGACTTTCAGTCTCCAGAACTGTAAGAAAATAAATTGTTGTTGTTTCAGCTGTTGAGTCCTAACAAACTAATGCAGTAGGTAATGCTTCAAGAAGTAAAACAGGCTGGATAAGAAAAACAAGGACAACACCAGGGAAATGACAGCAGACCAACTAAATATGCTCATGTAGGGAATAGCTTCCTGGTAAAGTCAGGACAATGAATAAAATGGACAGAGTAGGCCAGGCACGGTAGCCTTTAATCCCAGCACTTGGGAAACTGAGCTCAGAGGACTGTTGTAAATTTGAGGCCAGCCTGAGACTACAGTGAGTTATAGGTCAGCCTTGGCTAACCTCAAAAAAAAAGAGAGAGAGAGAGAGAGAGAGAGAGAGAGAGAGAGAGAAAGAAAGAAAGAAAGAAAGAAAGAAAGAAAGAAAGAAAGAAAGAAAGAAAGAAGAAAGGAGCAACAATTTCTAAGTACGAAAAGAAAAAAATTCCAGCACTTGGCCCTGAGCTACACAGAAAGACCCTATTAAAAAAAAAAAAAAAAAGACACAAACAAACATTGTTATTGTCTGACTCATCTTTTTTTTGTTTTTGTTTTGCACTCCTACCTCTACCTTCCTTATTTGCCCTGCCACTGGAGGATGTCAGTTGGGCAAAAACTACAAACTTATTAGATTTTGCATTTCTCATTACTGTTACACTGAAAAAGAAAGAAGAAAAAAGAAAGAAAGAAAAAAGAAATAAACAAACAAGACAAGAAAGAAATGTACAGAGTCTAAGAGAAAGAAAGAGGAGACAGAGGGTATGGGTGTTTATCTCCCTCCTGTGCGGGACCATGAAGGCACACACAAGCATCAGGAAAGTCCCCATCCAGCCAGACTGTGAGGAAGGACCAGCTGGGCAACATGCAGTAGTTCCCTGCTCTGCAATCCCAAAACCCCTGGTGGGTGGCAGAAAGCATACCTAGTACCAAACCCTACATCTAGTAGGCTTCTTCCTATAACACATACCTAAGATAAATTTTACAGATTTGGCATAGTAAAATACTAACAATAGTTGCTAATAAACTATAAAGTATACAGTATGAAAGCTGTGTGAAGGTGTTTTGGTCTGTCTCCCTTTGATCATCCTCGTGCACTGTACTCATCCTTCTAGTGATAATGTGAAGGGGACACAATGCACTTGGGATGAGACAAAGTGAGATAGAGATGTAAGCATTCTGATGTGCATTAAGGTGCTACATAAAGGTAACTTGACACAGTCACTATCCTATTGCATCAGCTGGTTATGTAACCAAGAAGACTACTTACATGACTAATGGGTGGGGAGCATATAGCCCATAGGTATGATACACAAAAATCCTCAGTGGAATGTAGATGGGGGAAGAGGGGACAATAGAGGATAACATGATGAAAATATGATCAAATTATATAGTAAGTTCAGATTTTAAAATCCCCAAAAAAAAGTTTAAAAACTTGAAACTAATTTCTAGAATTTCCCATTTAATATTTTTTTGACTATTGTTGACCACAGGTAACTAAAATCATGGAAGTAAAACCACAGGTAAGGGAAGACCACTATGCCAAAAGAAGAAGGAATTAAAATACAACATGCACAAGGCTCTGTATAATTCAATGCTGAGATGAGCAAAAAGAGGCAGGCCGGGAGGCAGCTTGTTCAGAGCAGGCTAGGGACAATGAAATGTGAGTGGATACACAGAATCCCACAGGGCTGTGAGGACAGAGAATGTGAGATAATGACTTAGAAAACCAAAATGAAGACAACCTGGGGGAGGCAAGGCAAGCTTTGTGGATGGCACTGTCTTTGAAGTGTTGCTGATGCCTGCAGAGACGCAGTGAGATAAATCAGAACTCAGCTAACTCCTGGACCAGCTCAGGCAGATGGATGCTGTATGACACCTTCACGCTGTACAACAGATACATCAAAAGTAGAAAGAATCCCAGAGGAACACATCATGTAGAAAAAGTATATCACTACACTGCAGGGGTCAGTGGTCAAAAGCAAGACCACATGGAAAGGCAGAGGACTAGAGAAACTAAGATGAGCACCTCTTTCTGCCATTCACAGAGAAGAATGAGGAGGAAATAGAAGAAATGTAGGAACCCCAGAGCTGTAGGACTCTGGCCCTGTTTCATCTCTTGCTCTCTTTAGGTTCCCCTCTCCAGCAAAAGGGAGTAAGGAAAACCTGAGGTGGGGGGAGAAGCATTAGGGAAAATCCCACGGTCAGATAACCTATTCTTCATTGCTTAAATATGACCTGTGAGAGGTAAGTTAGACAAGTTTGCCTCAGCAGGAGAACCACACTGATAAAGGATCAACAATTTCTAAGTAAGAAAAGAAAACAATTCCAGCACTTGGCCCTGAGCTACACAGAAAGACCCTACTAAAAAAAAAAAAAAAAAAAAACACAAACAAACAAATTGTTATTGTCTGACTCATCTTTTTGTTTTTGTTTTGCTCTCCTATCTCTACCTTCCTTATTTGCCCTGCTTTAGGAGGATGTTAGATGGGCAAAAACTATGAACTTATTAGATTTTGCATTTTTCATTACTGTTACACTGAACCTGATGAGAGACTGGTTCTTAGTCATTTTGTGTTAGTGTTGTGAATAATCATGTAATGTTTTGAGAGAATACTATATTTGTGAATATAAATGTATAGCTTCTTTTGTCATTTAGTAGAAACCTTAACATCATTATGGATATTTTTGAAAATTGCTTTCTGCTGTATAATTTGTCATTTGTTGTAGGTAAAAGTCTATTTTTCTGTGAATTAAAATTATCCAATAAAGCACTATTCTGATGAAAAAACTGCAAACATATGCAGAAATCTGACAAATACATCTCTCCTCTTACCCTGCTGGAGTCAGCAAAAGAAGCCAAAATCTCACAATTTGTCAACTTCTTGTTCATATAAACAATTTCATTCACTTTATTGTTTAGTTAGTTTATGGGAACAAAAGGTTTCCAAATGTAGTATTTCTCACTATAGTATGTGGAAGCAATATCATTGCACTCTTTAGTTATGAGGAAGAAAAATAAAGCATACTTCATGTGTCAATCTATTTTCATAGCAGTTTTCCAAAACTAAGTCTTACTTAGTGTTCTGGCTTTCTCTCTTCATTGCAATATTTTTATTGCTTTTTTAATTTGGGGGGGGGCTGGGCTTGGTGTCACATGCCTTTTTGAGAGAGAAAGGGGAGGGATGGGGGAGAATTGGCACACCTAGGATTTCCAGCCACTGCAATCAAACTCCAGCCATGTGCCCCCATGTGCATATAAGCAACCTTGCACATGCATCACCTTGTGCATCTGGCTTAAGTAGGACCTGGGAAGTTGAACATGAGTCCTTGGGCTGCAGAGGCAAGCATCTTAACCACTAAGCAATCTCTCCAGTGCTTTGTTGCTGTTTTGTTACATAATTTCCATCACATACACAAAAAAACTATCACTACACAATTCTGAGGCAAAGAAAAAGCTTTGATGCAACAGAATAGCAGAGATAGATAGAAACTAGGCTTCCTCTGAGCTTTGCAGAAATAAAGACATCAGCTACATTACTATAATTTGGTCTGATGTCTTACAACACTGTTTTTGTTTACTGGACTCAAACTCACTATCCTCCTGCCTCAATCTCATATATGCTGGGATTACATGTGTGAGCCACCATGCCTGGCTCTTAAAATTTTTGGAAGATTACGACTTTATAATTTGAAATGTCCACTGCAATTAACACCAAATCACCTTAATTTTAACAACTAACAGGACCAGCAAAAGAGAACCTCAAGCTAGATTTACCCACTGTCTGTCTAGTGCTGAAGTTGAATCTTCCAAAAAGCAACACAAATTTCTAAATAGCTCAAATGTCATGTCCTCACAGATGCACCCATTCCCAACTTCAATAGAGTTAGCATCACTCAATCTCTGCAAAAGCATACTAGCTGTAGAAGGTGGCCACAGACAGGAACAGTGAGTAAATCCTATCTAGCTTGCTTAAGTGTTTAAAAACAACTCCATATAGAAAACATGAATGGGGATAAGAAGGCACACGAAGGACAGAGTGGGAAAAGGAAGGCACACAACTTGGGTGGAAACAAGCAATGATGAAGTTGAGTAACAACACAGAATAGAAGTTTGTACACACCAGGAAAGCAAGGAAAGGAAATGGACTTCAGAAGGTATCTATCTATCCTTTAAATGTTGATACCACAGAAGTACTAACCCACAGCATGGAAAATTTTGGTTTGCTTCAGCAACCAGAAAAATTCTTAGTTGGTAATTGAAATTAAAAATTGGGGCTGGGGCTGGGGCTGGAGAGATGGCTTAGGGGTTAAGGCGCCTGCCTCCTAACCCTAAGACCACTGGTTCCAATCTCCAGCGGTTCCAATCTCCAGGTCCCACGTTTAGCCAGATGCAAGTGACGCAAGGGCACAATGCTGCACTTGACCACAAGGGGGCGCACACATCTGGGTTTCGTTCGCAGCAGCTGAGACACTGCTCATGCGCCCATCTCTGTCTCCCCCCCCCCCATCTGTCTCTCTCTGTGTCTCTCTCCAAAAAAAAAAAAAAAAAAAAAAATGGGGGCTGGAAAAATGGCTTGGTGGTTAAGGTACTTACCTGCAAAGCCAAAGGACCCAGGTTCAATTCCCCACTATCCACATAAAGCACAAGGTGATGCATGCATCTGGAGTTTGCAGTGGCTAGAGGCCCTGGCATGCCCATTCATATTTATGTTTTCTCTTTCTCCCTCCCTCCCTCTCTCTCTCTCTCTTTTAAATAAATAAACAAACAAAAATAGAATATTTTGGGGCTGAAGAAATGGCTTAGCGGTTAAGGCACTTGCCTGCAAAGTCAAAAGACCAATTCCCCAGTACCCAAATAAAGCCAGATACACAAGGTGGCACATGCATATGGAGTTCATTTGCAGTAGCTAGAGGCTCTGGCATGCCCATATTCATATTCTCTCTTTCTCCCTCTCTCTCAAATAAATAAAAAAAATTTTAAATAGAATATTTAAGCTAGAATGTTTTTTAAAAATTGCTTAAAGGTTAGTTGTGTCTCAAATTTTGGCCTAACATACACCCAACAAAATCAAATAAGACATTACTGACCTGACAAACTCTGCAGGAGAGTCAGTTCAATATGAAGGCTAAACCTTGGGCTGTTCTTTTTGTAAACTGGCTTCCTGGCCTATAATTGCATGCTGCTATTCTAGAAGCATGAGTTATATGGCCTCTCCTTTTCAATAAAGTAGCCTATAATGCGAACAATGAGAATAGCACACCAGTTGGTGCAGAATGCTCAGCCTTACCATGGAGAAGAGCACATCTAGACCTGATTCAGAACCATACATACTGAACCACAGTGCTTCTAAATGTACAAGGGAGAAAGTCAACAGAAGAAAAATACTAATAGCAAAGGAAAAGAATGTAACTCATCAATTAAGAAGGGATGAGCATCAGAATCCATACAATGAGCCAGGCATGATGGCACACACCTTAAGTCTCAGCATTCGGAGGCTAAGGTAGAAGGATTTTTGTGAGTTTGAGGGCAGCCTGGGCTATAGAGTGTGTTCCAGGTCAGCCTGAGCTAGAGTGAGACCATGCCATGAGAAAAACAAAAAGAAAACACAGAATGAAGAAACAAAACACATTCATATAATAGTGAGAGCAACTGATGGCTTCCTCAATAACTAACAAATCAATAATAGAAAAATAATTTAAACTCAATGGATCTGTAAAAGAACACAAGTTTTAAGAAAACATCTATGCATTCAAATGTTTCATTATAATTAATAATGAAAAGTCCCAGGGTGCAAAGTATGGAACAGAGCAGGCTATTGAAAATAAGTGTCTTGGGCTGGAGAGATTGCTTAGTGGCTAAGGCACGTGCCTGTGTAGCCAAAAGTCCCATGTTCGAGCTCTCTCCCGATCCTACATAAGACAGATGCACAAAGGTGAGGCAAGCATAAGGTTGCACATGCCCACTATGTGGCACAAGAGTCTGGAGTTTGATTGCAGTGACTGAGGCCCTGGCATTCGCATTCGCATTCGCATTCGCATTCGCATTCTCATTCTCATTCTCATTCTCATTCTCATTCTCTCTCTCTCTCTCTCTCTCTCACCTTCTCACTAAAAAAAAAAAAAAGTTTTAAAAAAATAGGTGTCTTCACCAAGTCCTGTGAGAATCCCAATGGCTAAAGAGAACTAACATCCAAGGACTGACAACAGCTACAGGATGGGAGAAGAAAGGGGAAGTTAGCCCTGGGCAAATCTCACTGAGAAGCCTTAGAATCTTCAGGGACACTGAAGAGAGGTAGGTCAGGCCCACCAGGGTGTTAGTCCACAGGCTGATAACCCCAGGCCTCAGTCTTTCCCAGAGTTCTTAAACAAAAGGTCCCAAAAGCCTGTGCTCTGTCACCCAATCGTAAGGTGGGAATGGGGTGGGAGGTCCTGGCTACAGGACAGGTTTAAGTCCTTCTTTTTCAACAGAATTGGGTAATAGAAGCTTAGTGGCAAAATCTCCCTCCGCATCCTGGTTTCGTCTTTCCAACCCAGAGTGCTCATGGGGACACATATACCTAAACCCCATCCATCCTGCAAACCCTGACCAAACCTTTCCCTAAGCACTCACGAAATTACTATTTCCTTTGAATTCTATCAGTACTATCTAGAGCCTCACTTCTACCTGCCTCGGTCCAGTGGCTTTCTGGAACTTTTACCTTGCTTTTCGTGTAGATACTTTGCAGCTATTGAAGACACATTCAGGCTGGGAATGCATGTAGCACAGTGGTAAAGCACTTGCTTATCATGCACCAGGCCCTAGGCCTGGTCTCCAGCATCACAAGAAGACACACACACTCACAGCCATTCAGTGTTGTTTGAGGAGAAGACACGTATTTTGCTGTATTCGGGGGTCTCATACAGACTAAGCAAATGCTCCATCACTGCGCTACATCCCTACCCTGTTTTACTTTCCATTTTGAGGCAGGATCTCACTAAGTTGTTCAGCCTAGTCTTAAGCTCACTGAAGTCTAGGCAGGCCTTGAACTTGTATTTCTTTTGCCTTAGCCTCCTGAGTAGCTGGGGTTACAGGCATGCACCACCAGCCCCAATGAGTATTTATGCACACATATTCCTACCTACACAAGCTCTTCATTTCCCATCTAGCCTTTCCCACTTACAACAAGCCCAGTAAGATACTAATAATACACTCGTCACAGATAGGGTCTCATGTACCCCAGCCTGGCCTAAAAGTCACTATATATCAAAGGATGACCTTGAACTCCTGATCCTTCTGCCCTTCAGCTCCCAAGACCTGAGATTTACAGGTATGTGCAGAAGGCCTCTCTAAACACTGTCAAAGGGTGCTCTCAAGGCCACATGTAAGGGTTTCTTTCTACTTTCTAGAACCTCATGCAATCAGTCTTAGATTTCTTTTCTCATTCCATTTTTCAATCCACTTTACTTACTTGAGTCATATAATTGGCCTTTTGAACTTCTCCACTTAAATCAGCAGTAGAAAAGGGCTGCTTATTTATCTCCTTCTTTCTATCAGGCTCAATTGTACGCTTTAGTTTATACTTATTACTGGTCACCATCAGTGTTCATACTATGAGTAACCGTAATTCATATGTGCTATCAAGTGGATCCAAAAACTCCTCCACTCAGCCTGCAAAATCAATTTAACTTGTTTCCACCTCCTTCTCTCCAACTACAGTGTAAATTTCTTAGGAAGAGATGCCAGGCTTCTTTTTGGGTCAATGCTGTATCCCCAGAGTCCAGAGTGGAGCTCGTAAGTACTACGTCTAGGGTTAATGCTGGCAGAATGCTCCAGGAAGCCTCTCAAATTCTGCACCTCCCCACCCCACCCTCTGCCTAGCAGGAGATGATCAAACCATGAACACTAAGGATAGGCCACCAGGATCCAAATCACTGGCTCTTGTCTAAGGAGGGGTATAATCTTGAGCACAGTACCCAGTTCTCTTCCAGCCCAGGCTCCCCTCTGTACTGAGGAGCCGACTGTGCATGCCTATGCAAAGCTCTCAGCATGCAGCAAGTAGGCACATGTGCCCACACCAGTGCTAATCAACTCTTTTGTTTGGTCCTTTGGGGTATTGCCCCTTTACATTCTCACCAGCTTCCGAGACTACCTTTTCACAAGTTACTTTGAGATACAGCCTCAAAATGAGACCTTGAGAGTTTTTCCTGTGAATAATGTACATGCATTTGCATGACAGAGCTTGGACTTCTACTGAGCAGCTCAGGGTCCCTGGGTTTCTGGGTTTATTTCAGTTTTTAATTCTATTCAGATATGCTACATTGTCCAAGAGTGCAGTTCTTGTCAGAGGTGGCTCCCAGAAAAGTTACTTTCTACAAGGCAAAAAACAAATAGCCTGTTTTTGCAGAATTTATGAAAAGATCTTTAAAAGATCATCATATGCCATTCTGATATTAAGGTGATATGTGAGCTAAATATGAGTTCAAGAAAAGTCACCATCTTGTATATGCGTATATGCATACATGTATGTATGCCTGTTTATGTGTGCAGCTACATGTGGAGGCCAGGAATCAAAGTAGGGTGTCTTCCACAGTCACGCTCCACATTGTTCTTTTGAGACAGTGCCTCACATGGAACCTAGAGTTCACCAGTTCAGTTAGACTAGCCAGCCAGCAAGCCCTATAGATATTCCTGCCTCTGGGATGACAGATGCATACCACCATGCCTGGCAGTTTACATGTGTGATGGAGATACAAACTTGGGTCCTTGTATCTGCATGGCAAGTCTTTTACCCACTGAGTCATCTTCCCAGCCTCAAAACCACTTCCTTATCAAATATATTACTACCAAATTCTCAACAACTCTTCATGTGTGGGAAACATTAACATTGCCCTCTGAATGTCTTTTCAGACCCTCACTTTATTTTGCTTGCTTTTCTAAATAAGGAATAATGCTTAACTGATTTGAGGGGCATGAGTGAGATAGTGTCTCACTCTGTAAGACAAGCTGGCCTCAAACTTGTTCATAGCAATCCCCGTCTCAACCTCCTGAGGGCTGGGATCACAAGTGCGAGCCACCATGCCTGCTCTAAATGTGTCTTTAGAACAAAGGGAAGAATGCATATGGGGGAGGGTGCGTAGGGGTGTGTGTGTGTTTGGACACGTGTGCCACAACCTGAGTGTGGACGTTAGAGAATAGCCTCAGGTGTCCGTCCTTATGATCTTCCTCATTTAAGCCAGGGTCTGCTCTTGTAGCTTCCCACTGTGAGACCAGACTAGCTGCCTACAAGCTTTAGGACTCTCCTGACTCCACCTCCCATTACATAGGTGTGTTGGGATTACAGGCCCATGGGCTACTTATGGTCAGCTTTACACGAATCCTAGGGATCCAAACTCTGATTATCAAGTTTGGGAGCAAGTGCTTTTAACCACTGAGCACCTCCCAGCCTGTGTGTGGTTGGTAATTAGCTTGGACCTGATTCAGAATTCTGCAGAAGCAAATGCTTAATACATTTGGGTATTTAAATTGTGTAAAATAACTGCTACATTGAAGTTTGATTCTGTTTATTATAGTGTTTTAAGTTCCTACAAACTTATCTGACATCGATTTTGGCCCCAAAATATTTTTTAGACTGAGGAATTAACATGAAACTTCTTCATTTTAGCTAGTTGGAATTCTCTGAGCATTAAAATATGAACAAATAATTTAAAACCTGCAAACGCCTGGTCTAAGCTGGCCATATGCAAAAGCAGGATGAACAGGAAAAGCTTTTTTTTTTTTTTTTTTTTTTTTTTTTTTTTTGGTTTTTCGAAGTAGGGTCTCACTCTACCACAGGCTGACCTGGAATTCACTATGTAATCTCAGGATGGCCTCAAACTCACAGTGATCCTCCTACCTCTGCCTCCCAAGTGCTGGGATTACAGATGTGCGCCACCACGACCAGCACAATGAACATTTTTAAGTATCCACCTCAAACGACAAAGCTAAAAGTGAAAGGTGTGGCTTCTACTTGTAAAGCACTGGTCTTCTTAAAGAACTGCCAACAGCACAGACAGATCCACTTTACCTAACTCTGGCAATCACAGGTGGTAATACTGAAGTAGAGAAACAGTGCTCACGAGATGCCTCAGCCCTTAAAGACCCTTGCTTGCAAAACCTGATGGCCTGAGTTCAATTTCCCGGTGCCCATAAAAAGCCAAATGCACAAAGTAAAATAGAGGGACAACTCTGAGCCCCCTGGCCATGCCATGGCTAGACTTTCCACAGTGCTACACAACCATTCTTTAACCGCGGTACACACGACGGCAGCATAGAAGTGGAATTTAGCAACGGGTTTTCTGAGGTAATGATTCAAGCAATTCTTGGAATAACTTCTACTATGAAGCCCTGTCAAGCTTTCCCAGCTGCCAAGAGCATAATTCTGGAAAGTCCCTTTTTGCCGTTCCTATCTCTAAATCCAAAGTTTAAGGACCCCAGGGAGTGCTTTCAGTCTCCAGTGAACTCAGAACTCTACATATCCATTAGGGACCCCATAGATAAATGTTTACTTAAGTGGGGAACGAACAGGAAACCTGGACTCCTGCAGTCAGGGCTGGCTCCTCGGCCCCACCCCCTCGCCTTCCTTTGTAAGAGGAAGCTGAAAGACCTTAAGCTGAGAGTCCAGCAATCCAAGATTCTGGAGCCCGACCGTCGTTCTGTCCGGAGATGACAGTGAGTGGACAGGTCCGGGCAGTGGCTCCCCAGTGGGCGCTCGCTGCTCCAGGAACTGCTGGGTGCTTGCCAAGATACAAACTGTCCCCGAGAGCGGAACCGGATGGTCGAAAACCTAGTTAGTTCGGTGTGGATCCCAAAACCCAAAACCCATTCCATTACCTTCCTTCCTGTTTGTGGATCTTCCCCCAACCTCAACCACCGAAGAGAAAGCAGACGTCTCAGAAGTATGTCAACACATGACATAACTTGAAAAAACTGGCTGCTCACTGGCGCGAGTTACAACTTGCCGAGCTCACACAGGAAGACCGGCTCACATCAATTACTTTTCATTTACTACGCTATGCTTCCCTTCCAGGGCACCCCCCCCCCATCCCAAAGGTCGGGCTCCTGAGAACCGAGCGGTCCGGGCGGCAAGAGCCGCGCTGCGTGGGCGGCGAGCAGCACAAAACGAGGTGCCAGCCGATCGCTTCGGAAGCCACGGGCTAGGCGGCCTGGCGACAATCGCGGTGGCTCTTTCCTTGCACAGGCGCAGGAAAAGGAAGGCTGGACACCACCTCCCAGGGTCTCAGCGCGGTGCCCCCGGCCCTCGGGCGAAGGTGGCACGGCGACGACCTCGGGGTGGCAGCGGGAAGGCCACCTTTGTCTGGGCTTTCCTACCAGGGTGGAGACGCCAGAACATAAGGAGAATCCGAGCTGGTGTGCGTCTCCAAGGCGGCTGCCGCGCTCCAGGTCCGGGCCCTGCACGCGGGAGCGGGCGCGGAGGCACCGGGCGCAGCAGCCGCGGGAGCCGGGGCCCCGGGACCCCCACGCCGCCGCAGCGCAGGCCCGTCACCGCGTCCCGGAAGGCGCGACACCCAGCTGCCGACCGTCGGCCCCGTCTCACCTGCCTGAACGGTGTCCGAGAGGTCGTGGCCAGGGGCTGGCGTCCGGGGAAACTCCTTTAGTTTCCTGGCACTGAGGTTCAAGCCCCCGGAGTTGGCCGCCTCCTCCAGCGCGCGCTCCAGACCCCGGTTCAAGGGCAGGTTGAATCCCCACCGCCGCCGCCGCCGCCGGCTCCCGCTCCTCCGTGGTGGTGGTGGTGGTGAGGGTGATGATGTGGGTGCAGGCTAGCAACCGAGATGGCAGGCACGAAAGGTTGGGGTTCGCTTCCCGGCGTCGCCATCTTCTCCCGGGGCCCCCCGCCCCGCCTCGCCGCTGCTGCGGGGGGGGGACACGGCCTCCCCTAGCGGGACGGCGACAGCTCGGGCCGCGTCCCTACCGAGCTCCTTAGAAAGACGCCGGGAGCGCAGGAGGCGGCGGCGGGAGGCGGCAACGGCAGCTCGGGCTGGAAGGTTTCCTGTTCCCGGGAACTCGGCACTGCGGCGGCGCGGCGGCGCGCGTGAGTCGGCTCCCGCCCCTCCCTGCCGCCGCCGCAGCCGCCGCCTGGGCCCCGCCCCGCCCCGCCGCCCCAGGCCCCGCCCCGCCGCCCCAGGCCCCGCCCCGCCGCCCCAGGCCCCGCCCCGCCTCGCTCTGCCCTAGGATCGGAACTGGTTACAGTCACTTACATGCCAAACCTCTGTCTCCACCGACAGCTCAGGTTGAAGAGGGCTGAGCAGACCACGACGAGGCAATGGATGGGATTGGAAATACAATGAGATCACAGGGAGGAGTGATCCTGGCCGTTTGACCCCGCGGTCCCCCTCCCTAGGCGGATTTTCCACCGTGGGGCCAGCAGCACTGACACCCCGGCATTTGGGCGCTTACAACGAGCCATGCTGGGTCTAGGTAGCCACACACATTCCTATTGAATTCAGAAAACCCGTAAGTGGTCGCGTCCCTTGATCTATAGGAGTTGAGAAACTCACCTAAGATCCCCCTTGCAGAGGCGGGACTGGACTCGAATTCGCAGCACACACACACTCTAAGGTTCTGGCCCTTCGCTGTGTGGCTTTTCGTGATGGACAAAATACATTATCATATGAAGGAGATGACCTGGCTGTCACTGACCGAGCTCCAAATTGGATGATGCCTTGAGAGATTAGAAAGCCAGTGACCTAGACAAGCCAACGGGTCACATCCTAAACCCAAGCCTCGATGCCAAAGAAGTGTGGTGCTGCTTCACCGTGCGATTGTGTGACTGATGGCAAATAAATACACATGCTGCCATGGGTGAGGATGAACCCAGCCCAGAGCTTACATGCCATGTTTGGGGCAGAGGACATATGTCCTCTAAAGGCTAACCAGCTGAAGACTGAAAAAAATCCCACTCCTTTCTCAGAGCTTCAGCTCCAACTCCCTCAGAACTTATTTTTGCTCTGAAGCAATACTTGATGGTCTCTGGAGGGTCATTCAGTTCAGGGAAATGAGGCTATGGTGAAGTATAAAGATAATTCAACTTTGTCTTTTAGGTGGCGATGCAGAAATATGATGGTGAAACTGTGACTTCATAAACTCAGCACTAAGTTAGGCATGCTCTCTGTCACATGCAAGGACTGCACCAGTCACCCTCAATTCCTGAGATTCCAAGCTAAGACAAAACATTTCTAAACTTCCAAAGAGATAAGTGCCACCTACTGGGGGCACTCTCCTCAACCTCGTCTCTCTCTGGCTTCACTCCTTTAGTACCCCAAACCATTAAAAACCTAGCTTCAGGTACAACTGACAACGATTTTCTCCCACTCTGTATGCTGTTTCTTATTTCATATAAACCTATTTGTCAAATCTTGGAGTTATTTCCTAAGGTGTTCTTTTCAGAAAACCCTTTCCTATTCCTATATCATGAAGTATTTTCCTCTTGCAGTTTCAGAGTTTCAGGTCTTATATTAAGGTCTTTGATCCATCTTAAATTGATCTTTTGCACAAGGTAAAAGGTGGGGCTCTAGTTTCATTCTTCTACATGTGGATATCCATTTTCCATAGCAACATTTGTTGAAGAGATTGTTTTTGCCAATGTATTGCTTTTGGCACCTTAGTCAAAAATCAGGGTGCTCTATTCTATTCCACTGGACTGCGTGTTTGTTCTTGTGTCAGTACCATATTGTCATTGTTTCTGTGGCTCTATAATGTCACTTGCAATCAGGGATTGTGATAGCTCTAGAATTTTTTTTTTTTTTTTTTTTTTTTTTTGCTCAGAATTGCTGTGACTATTCAGCATTTTTCATACTTCCATATGAAATTTAGGGTTGCAAATATGTACTATATAAAAACACAAAAAATTAAACACTAAAACAATCTAATCAACAAAGGGGCATTTGAAATGAATAGACATTTTTCAAAAGATGAATTACAAATAATCAATAAATAAGTGAGAAAATATTCCACATCCTTAGCGAAGGGGAAATATAAATCCAAATTGCCTTAATGGAGCTAGAAAGGTGGCTCCACTGGTGAGAACACAAGAGTAAGGACCTGAGAGCCTGAGTTTGATCCCCAACATCCATGTAAAAATTCCAACATGTCATGCACACTTGCAGTCCAGCTCTGTAGGGGGCAGTGATTGGAGAATAGCTGGGGTTGGATGACAGATAGCAGCCCTGGGTTGAGGAAGAGACCCAGTCTCAAGGAAATAAATATGAGGGTGAGAGATGAGAGGACACCCAATACTGTCCTCTGGTCTCAGTTCACATGCTTGGGGCACATGTATCTGTACTCATGTGCATACACTCCACTTCACACTTACCATACCACACACATACTCCACACACACACAGTACAACACAAGTGAAATAAGATAGACAAATATCACATGTAGAACCTACATGTGTTATATCATATTTATTATTACATACAACATGACAAAGTAAAAGGAAGACTATCTGTGATGAGAAGGGGACTAGTCTGAGGGAGGACAGCAGGATGTAATGTGGATAAATATGGCCAAAGTACATTATATATAAAAATGTCATTATGAAACCCAACATTTTGTATAACAAATATACAATAATAAGAAAGGGTTTAAATGGCTTCAAAATTAATTATAATAAATAAAAGCATACTTACATCATGTAAAAATTCACTTACCATCTCCTGTCCCCCTTGGTCTTTCCAAAAGTCCAGTGAAAAACAAAGAGAACACAGAAAAAAAAAATAGTGGATTGCAAACTTAGTTCAAGCAAGAATAATGGGAATTAATCCATGGTTTGCGTTTTTCACTTTTTTATTGACAACTTCCATAATTATAGGCAATAAACCATGATAATTCCCTCCCCTACTTTCCCCTTCACAAATCCAACCTCCAACATACCCCCCTCAATTAGTCTCTCTTTTATTTTGATGTCATCATCTTTTTCTCCTATTATGAATGTCTTATGTAGGTAGGCACTACAAGCTTATGGATACCCAGGCCATTTTGTGTCTGGAAGATTGCATTGTAAGCAGTTTCACCCTCCCTTTG
This sequence comes from Orientallactaga sibirica, assembly GCA_036365145.1. Classification (NCBI taxonomy): domain Eukaryota; kingdom Metazoa; phylum Chordata; class Mammalia; order Rodentia; family Dipodidae; genus Orientallactaga; species Orientallactaga sibirica. Next base: position 5,271,184 of record JAEOAD010002517.1, read on the forward strand.
GCTCCTATGTTCTTTCCAATACCTCCTCTACAATGGACCTGGAACTTTGGAAGGTGTGATAGAGATGTTTCTGTTCTGAACACTACGCTGTCTTTTTAACAAATGACCATGCCCTTATGGTTACATTGACCTGGTCATTGAAGTTTGTTTTGTCTTGTAAAGATTATTAACCTGTAAACTTCTTGAGATATGGACCTATTCCTCTAAGTAACTTCCTACCTCCCAGTAGCCCAGAATCTAGGGATGTATTTTCCATGTAATGAGTATAATATGAATATTAGTAATTAATTAAGCATTACACAATAGGTCAATGCTTGCAGATTGCTATTTGTTGATACAACTTTAAAATTTAATGATTTCGGGCTGGAGAGATGGCTTAGCAGTTAAGGCGCCTGCCTGCTAAGCCTAAGAACCCGGTTCCAATCTCCAGGTCCCACGTTCAGCCAGATGCAAAGTGACCCAAGGGCGCAATGCCACACTTGCCCACAAGGGGGCGCACGCATCTGGATTTCGTTCACAGCAGCTGAGAGACTGCTGGCGCACCCATCTCTATCTGTCTTCCTCTCCTTCTCTGTCTGTCTCTCTGTGTGTGTCTCTCTCCAAAATAAATAAAATAATAATTTTAAAAAATTTTTAAATTAAAAGTTAATGATTTCTCTGCATGAAAGGAAGTTCTTGACTCTTGAAACTGATCTCAATTATTTCTAAAGACTCAAGAAACATGACAAACCTTTTCTCTGGCTATCATGCATCTGCACTATTTATCTCTTTTCTTTAATCCTCTATTTCTTCTGAAAACAGAACCCTCTTCCTTTTGCCCCTTCCCTCTCTGTAGATATGGTCCACTGAGAATGGACATGTTGTTTCATGTAGCCAATTGTGTTTAGTACAGAAATAGACTGCTAGCTACATGGCAGAGCACCTAGAGATCTCAACTGAACTGCCATCTACTTTCTCCTCTTTGGTTGTGATCTGTCCAGCAAGTGCTTGGCATCTCCTAGTGCAGCCTCTGCAAGTTGGACTAACATGGACTAGAAACATTTCATGTTGCTTGTGTATGGAATCAAAAAGCTTATAAAATAGCTTACTCACCCATACTGTTGGTTGTCTTAAAAAGTTCAACACATATAGGGCTAGCTGCCACCTTCACACTAGCTCTCGTGCTGTGGCCACAGCTGTGATCTCCAGCCTGCACATTTTTAAATCTTTCAGAGCTAACTATTGCCCACACTCAACTTTTTCTCTCTGCCTTGAACCTTCCAATAGAAACCCTCATGCCCTCCTGGCAGCTTCTTCTTCCTTCTCATGGAGCAAAGGAATGGCAGCTTTACCAACTAGCCTAGCCAGGCCCTGCCTCATCTCCTCGTTCTCTCCTAGACTAAAGCAGACTCTTGCTCCTAGAACAAGGAGGCTTCCACCAGGTTCTCTTTCCCATATCAGCCTCAGCTAGATAAAGAAACTACAGAATCTGGGCCATCAAGTCAGAATTCTGTAAGAAGCTATCTTCCTAAGCCATTTGGTTCCTGTGTCAGAAGCTTATAATGATGCAGCCAGAGAAAGTCACAGGAAAATAAGGACTCTGTGGTAGAATGATTCTCTGATATGCATGAGTCCTTGGGTTCCATCCCCAGGATGGTAAAATTTGATTAATTAATTAAGAAAAATAAGGGCTTTAGGGAACCAGCTAACAGGACTTTAACTTATAAAGAAAAAATTAATTAATTTTTATTCTTTTTAAAAGGTTATTCTCTTATATACCCTCCCTTCTACCCCCAGTCCACTGAGAGCCTGCCTCAGTGGAGTTACTGGTATTCATTTTGAGAACCATGCCTCAGGCTAATCCACCCACTCTGAGGCTCTTATAGCCCTTTTTCCCCTTCTTCCACAATGTTCCCTATGCCTTGGCAGGTATGTTAATTCTAGAAATTTGATTTAGCTCAGGAGTTAAAGTGCTTGCCTGCAAAGCCTAAAGATCTTGATTCAGTTCCCCAGTACCCACATAAAGCCAGATGCACAAAGTGGCACATGCATCTGGAGTTTGTTTGAAGTGTCTAGAAGCTGTGATATACTCATTCTCTCTCTTTCTGTCTCTTTTCTCTCTGTCTCTTTCTGCTTGCAAATAATAAAACATAAATAAACTTGAAAAGATAAGTAAGGTAGAGAGCAATAAGGAAGATATCCATGATGACCTCTGGTCTTTACATGCATGCATATGCACATATGCCCACATGCACGAACAGACACCACATACATACATATGCAAAAATAAAATAAAGCAGAAATCTGGTTTAGTGCTGAATTCTTTGTAGCCTCTGGGGTCTCTGTTTTGATGAGAGTTGAGTGACTGCAGTGTCTGTCACCATCTTCTTGGACTGGCTAGCAGTGAGAGCAGTACTTGAGTTGCTGCTTCCCCTGCAATGACTCCTGGACCCCGGAGAAATATTTGTTTTGAGACAGGGTCTCATTAGCCCAGGTTGGTCTTACACTAGCTATGTAGGTTAGCTTTTTATTTTTAGTTTTATGATTCAGAGTCTCACTGTACTTCAGGCTGGCCTCAAACTTGTTATTCTCCTCCCTCAGCTTCCTAAATGCTAGGCTCACAGATGTGTGCCGTCACACCTAGCTATTTGATAATAGCTTTACTATAATTGATTCATCTACATACTTCACTTACTCTCAACTTAGATCATTAGTTTATAATATAGATGCTATTTGTAATATAATAAATACACCTATTATTTATGGACACCAATAATTTGTTTATAAGTAGCTTGATTTACATGGATAAACTGAAGTAGCATTATCTAGTGTGTGTTCCTATAGACGTAGTTCTTTAGGCTGCTGACATGCATTACACATGAAGTGTATTATTTCCAAATAAATATAAAGTATTAATAAAATTATAAATTACTAAAAATGTTTGAAGGGCTGAGGATAATGTTCAATGACAGAGTACTTGCCTAGTATGTGCAAAGCCCTGAATTCAATCTCCAGTATTACAAAACAAATGAATAAACCACAACAAAACCCACCACCCGGTAGCCAGGCATGGCATCCCACTCCTGTAACCCCTGCACTTGAGTGATGGTAGGAGGAGGACCAGGAGTTCCATGGCGGCCTCAGCTAGTGAGTTTGAGGCCAACTTGAACTAACAAAATGGAATAAAAGTTTGGAAGTTATTTTTTTATCAGCTTCTCAGTCTTTGATGTGCTCATGTACATGATAAATACACAAGGAGAGACTATCCACATGCAGTTTTCCCACATACATTTGACTAATAATCTCTGCTTGTAAGACTGTTATCTGCAGACCACACTTTGAGAACCTCTGGACTGGGATGTTTTACTGGTGTTCTCTGTAATGCATCCTAGTTCAACAAATCAAAGTTTACACCCCAATCAACACTCTAGGAGCCCCGTGTCATTAGTGAGCACCTCCTTTGCACATACCACTCCCACCTGTATCTCCCTAGTGAGTTCCATAACAATGACAGTTTTCTTACCTATGCTTAAGATACTCTGTATCTAACTAAGGCATTAATTTATGTTCCCCAAAGACAATTTTTAGTAATATGTGGTCAGTACAGGATATTTTCCAAATTCAAAGCTATCAGTAGTGACTAGTCAGGTGCAGAATGCCTCCTAGAGTGACTATACTCCCTGGATTTAACAAGAAATTTATTCTACTACAATACTGTTAGCATCCTAGACCCCAATCATGTCAAGAACCTCAAGGCAGGAGCGGTGGCTCATGCCTATAATCCCAGTGCCTAAGAGGCCAAAACAGGAGGGGGATCACCTTGACTTCAAGGCTAGCCTGGGCCACATAGTTTTGGACCATCCTGAGCTACGGAGTGAGACCTTGTCTCAAAAAGAAAGGGAGGAAGGAATAAAACAAGGGAGGGAGAGAGAGAGAGAAGAGAGAATGAGAAAGAAGAGGAAAAGAAAGAAAAGAAAAGCAATGTCATGAATTTCAAGTACTCTCAGTCCTTCCAGCACATCATTTGAAGAGGAAATACTATTGGGAAATAAAGTTGGACAATGACGAGATCTTGCAGAAACAAGGAATATGGTCATTCCATCTTTATTTCCTGTAACCAGGTCTACAGGCAATACAAATTTCCTGAGTTTAGAAACAAAGCAGTTAATTCAATTACTAGTTGGTACAGAGAACAGACTCAGCACGGGAAGGAGGTTCATCGCAGTGAGGGTCAACAGTACTGGAATCCCGAATGTATTCAAAGGGTATGTCATGCCTGCAGTTCACAGCCACTGGAAATCTTAGGAAATCTACTAAGAGCAGAGAGTTCCGGTTCTGTGGACTGAGGAAAAAATTCAAACAAGTAACTAGAAACATATGATAGAGCTCCACTCTAGGAAAAGTGTCAAATAGGTAAGTAGGACCACAGTTCAAGTGGCTGAGGTTCAAGACAGGGCCCCAGGCACAGTGGTGAGCTTTTCCTAATCACAAGACGCCTGTGTAGGACAGGATGGCTCTGTAAGGGAGGTCAGAAACTGCGACTACTGGTGGCTATAGGAACAAAACTGGGAGGAGGGATAGAAGAGAGCTTCATCATTCTTTGATACCTTTTCTGTTCTGTTTTCAGATTTCCTCCTTGTGGGCTGGAAAGATAGTTCAGTACTTAAAATTGCTTGCTTGCAAAGCCTGTAAGCCTGTGTTCAATTCCCAACCCACCTACAAAAACCACACAAAAAAAAAAAAAAAAAAAAAAAGTGGCACAAGCAAGTCATGGTGGCGCACGCCTTTAATCCCAGCACCCAGGATGCAGAGGTAGGAGGATCACCATGAGTTCAAGACCACACTTAGACTACATAGTAAATTCCAGGTCTGCCTGGGCTAGAGCAAAAACCTACCTTGAAAAATCTGATGTTCAGGTGTAAATAAAGCAGAAATCTGGTTTAGTGCTGAATTCTTTGTAGCCTCTGGGGTCTCTGTTTTGATGAGAGTTGAGTGACTGCAGTGTCTGTCACCATCTTCTTGACTGGCTAGCAGTGAGAGCAGTACTTGAGTTGCTGCTTCCCCTGCAATGACTCCTGGACCCCGGAGAAATATTTGTTTTGAGACAGGGTCTCATTAGCCCAGGTTGGTCTTACACTAGCTATGTAGGTTAGCTTTTTATTTTTAGTTTTATGATTCAGAGTCTCACTGTACTTCAGGCTGGCCTCAAACTTGTTATTCTCCTCCCTCAGCTTCCTAAATGCTAGGCTCACAGATGTGTGCCGTCACACCTAGCTATTTGATAATAGCTTTACTATAATTGATTCATCTACATACTTCACTTACTCTCAACTTAGATCATTAGTTTATAATATAGATGCTATTTGTAATATAATAAATACACCTATTATTTATGGACACCAATAATTTGTTTATAAGTAGCTTGATTTACATGGATAAACTGAAGTAGCATTATCTAGTGTGTGTTCCTATAGACGTAGTTCTTTAGGCTGCTGACATGCATTACACATGAAGTGTATTATTTCCAAATAAATATAAAGTATTAATAAAATTATAAATTACTAAAAATGTTTGAAGGGCTGAGGATAATGTTCAATGACAGAGTACTTGCCTAGTATGTGCAAAGCCCTGAATTCAATCTCCAGTATTACAAAACAAATGAATAAACCACAACAAAACCCACCACCCGGTAGCCAGGCATGGCATCCCACTCCTGTAACCCCTGCACTTGAGTGATGGTAGGAGGAGGACCAGGAGTTCCATGGCGGCCTCAGCTAGTGAGTTTGAGGCCAACTTGAACTAACAAAATGGAATAAAAGTTTGGAAGTTATTTTTTTATCAGCTTCTCAGTCTTTGATGTGCTCATGTACATGATAAATACACAAGGAGAGACTATCCACATGCAGTTTTCCCACATACATTTGACTAATAATCTCTGCTTGTAAGACTGTTATCTGCAGACCACACTTTGAGAACCTCTGGACTGGGATGTTTTACTGGTGTTCTCTGTAATGCATCCTAGTTCAACAAATCAAAGTTTACACCCCAATCAACACTCTAGGAGCCCCGTGTCATTAGTGAGCACCTCCTTTGCACATACCACTCCCACCTGTATCTCCCTAGTGAGTTCCATAACAATGACAGTTTTCTTACCTATGCTTAAGATACTCTGTATCTAACTAAGGCATTAATTTATGTTCCCAAAGACAATTTTTTAGTAATATGTGGTCAGTACAGGATATTTTCCAAATTCAAAGCTATCAGTAGTGACTAGTCAGGTGCAGAATGCCTCCTAGAGTGACTATACTCCCTGGATTTAACAAGAAATTTATTCTACTACAATACTGTTAGCATCCTAGACCCCAATCATGTCAAGAACCTCAAGGCAGGAGCGGTGGCTCATGCCTATAATCCCAGTGCCTAAGAGGCCAAAACAGGAGGGGGATCACCTTGACTTCAAGGCTAGCCTGGGCCACATAGTTTTGGACCATCCTGAGCTACGGAGTGAGACCTTGTCTCAAAAAGAAAGGGAGGAAGGAATAAAACAAGGGAGGGAGAGAGAGAGAGAAGAGAGAATGAGAAAGAAGAGGAAAAGAAAGAAAAGAAAAGCAATGTCATGAATTTCAAGTACTCTCAGTCCTTCCAGCACATCATTTGAAGAGGAAATACTATTGGGAAATAAAGTTGGACAATGACGAGATCTTGCAGAAACAAGGAATATGGTCATTCCATCTTTATTTCCTGTAACCAGGTCTACAGGCAATACAAACTTCCTGAGTTTAGAAACAAAGCAGTTAATTCAATTACTAGTTGGTACAGAGAACAGACTCAGCACGGGAAGGAGGTTCATCGCAGTGAGGGTCAACAGTACTGGAATCCCGAATGTATTCAAAGGGTATGTCATGCCTGCAGTTCACAGCCACTGGAAATCTTAGGAAATCTACTAAGAGCAGAGAGTTCCAGTTCTGTGGACTGAGGAAAAAATTCAAACAAGTAACTAGAAACATATGATAGAGCTCCACTCTAGGAAAAGTGTCAAATAGGTAAGTAGGACCACAGTTCAAGTGGCTGAGGTTCAAGACAGGGCCCCAGGCACAGTGGTGAGCTTTTCCTAATCACAAGACGCCTGTGTAGGACAGGATGGCTCTGTAAGGGAGGTCAGAAACTGCGACTACTGGTGGCTATAGGAACAAAACTGGGAGGAGGGATAGAAGAGAGCTTCATCATTCTTTGATACCTTTTCTGTTCTGTTTCAGATTTCCTCCTTGTGGGCTGGAAAGATAGTTCAGTACTTAAAATTGCTTGCTTGCAAAGCCTGTAAGCCTGTGTTCAATTCCCAAGCCACCTACATAAACCAGACAAAAAAAAAAAAAAAAAAAAAAGTGGCACAAGTAAGTCATGGTGGCGCACGCCTTTAATCCCAGCACCCAGGATGCAGAGGTAGGAGGATCACCATGAGTTCAAGACCACACTTAGACTACATAGTAAATTCCAGGTCTGCCTGGGCTAGAGCAAAAACCTACCTTGAAAAATCTGATGTTCAGGTGTAGTGGAAAGAAGCCCTTTCATGCCCTTATATATATATATACATCATACATACATACATACATACATACATACATACATATAATAAACTAAAATATTAAAAATTCACCTGGAAAATCTATAACTTTTATAAGAATTAATTATTATAATTTAAAGATACCAGTTAGCAGTTAAGCCTGGGGCTGTAGTAGAGTGGGGAGATGTGGATGAGTCTCAAGGAAGATTTAAGTGACATCTTACTGCTCTTCAGGATGAAGATGAACTGAAAGTAAAGGAGGAAACCAGAATAGAGTTGCAGAGGTGGCATAGTGGCTAAAAGCATTTGCTTGCAAAGCTTGATGGCTCAGGGTTCAATTCCCTAGCCACCCATGTAAAAAGCCAGATGGGGAAGAAAAAAAAGCCAGATGGCATTCATTTTCAGAGGCAAGAGCCCCTGGCATGTACACACACACACACACACACACACACACACAATAAAAGAAAATAATAATTCAGTGAGATAAGGCATTCTTGGGCTAGGATAAAGTGCAGAGAATGCAGAAGGATGGATGGTGAGAGAAGTTAGTGCCACGGAAAGACTACAGAGATAGCATTTAGCAATGATTTATTGAGCTGCTTCTAAGTCGTGGGCAATGTTTGGCAGCAGAAGTGGAGTGCAGTACATACAGTTGCTCACTGAACATATACAGAGTGAATGGCAGACACAAAGAAAGGGAGGGACAGTGCTCTGACCTTAACAGAAGAGTTCCAGGATGTCTAGGGAGCATCCAGTCCGCAGAAGTGAGAAGATGGCCAAAGAAGCAGAAACTTTTTATGAAACCTACTTCCTCTAAGCATTCAGACTTAGGCCAAGGAAAAAATATTCATGGGTTAATAAATTAATAATAAGGACCCTCCACAGACAGAGCAGCAGCCATGGTTCTGCGTTACCCCATGGCCGTGGGCCTCAACAAGGGCCACAAGGTGAGGAAGAACGTGAGCAAGCCAAGGCACAGCCCGCGGCGCGGGCGTCTTACCAAGCACACCAAGTTCGCCCAGGACATGATAGGCGAAGTGTGCGGCTTCGCGCCCTACGAGCGGCGCGCCATGGAGCTTCTCAAGTTCATCAAGAAGCGGGTGGGCATGCACCTGCGCGCTAAGAGGAAGCGCGAGGAGCTGAGCAGTGTGCTGGCGGCTGTGCGCAAGGCTGCCACCAAGAAGGACTGAACCTGTTCCCTCCCCCCACCCCCCAATAAACCCTTGTTTATCCCGAAAAAAAAAGTTAGTACTAAGAACAAAACTTTAAGCTGAGGAAGAGCTGAGAAGATTTGAAAGAAGGAAAGGGCAAGTCCAGAAGGAAGAATGAGGAAGAAGGAAAAGGGACAATGATAGGTGTAATATCCAGCACAGACAAAGGACTCAACCACCTTCTCTGGGTCCTAAAGACATCAGGAGACCCAAGTCACAACATTGATATGCCCAAGTAACAGTTCAGACTCTCTGGAGGCAGAGACAGGAAAATCAGAAGTTCAAGGGTACCCTTGGCTATAGAATGAGTTCAAGGCCAGCCAGGGCTTCATGAGACCCTGCCTGAAAAAAAAAAAAAAAAAAGAAAAAAGAAACTAAATACACACCATGGATCTGTGTAGCATCTTCTAAACAGAGGGGAAGACTGGAGATGTGAAGGGAAACTTAAGAGCAGTCTAAGCCACAGGCTTACACAGTTTATAGTGGTACCTTGTTAAAATCCAAAATATTTGCTCCATGGTTTTCCAGCCCTAACTAGAAAGTTAATCTGTCACAATTGGGGTGTGTGTGTGTGTGTGTGTGTGTGTGTGTGTGTGTGTTGTTTGGCTATTATTTTTGTTTGCTTTTGGGACGGGTCAAAGTACAGTCTCACTTTAGCCTAAGGTGACCTGGAACTCACTCTATGGACCCAAGCTGACTTCAGATTTACAGTGATTCTCCTACCCCTGCCTCCCAAGTTCTGGGATTAAGTGTGCTGCACCATGCCTGGCTTTTCTTTAGTTATTGATTTTTGAGACAGGGTGTCTCTGTAGCCCAAGCTGGCCTTAAACTTGCTATCCTCTATGCCCAGCCTCATAGTACTAGTATTACAAGCATGTACCACCATTCTTGACTTTGTCACTGAATTGGGTTGTTTTGTTGTTACTGGTTTGTGTTTTGTTGCTGCTATTTTTGAAGCAGAGTCTCACTCTAGCTCAGACTGATGTGAAAGTCATGCATCTTAATACTGTGAAACAAATAAGCCAAAGAAGTGCAGACACAAAAGAGGTTTCTAATAAGGGCCAGATGTCTCCCAATTCATCTCTGTAGTTGGGATCACACCACCAAGTATGTAGTGAGCCCATCAGCCCCTCAGCCCAGAAAGCCTGAGGAATCTAGTCCAGCTCACCCCATTCTCCAGATTAGGAAACCGAGATAGGTGCCTGAAGGTGAATTGCCCAACACCATTCAGCTGACCAGAATGGAATGATGACTGGAACTTGGTCTGAGAATCCTATTTCCTCATTCCTCGTGAGCAAAGATGTCATTACGCATACCATTATCTGCTAAGGTTGGGGGTTTGCTTGTGTCCTTCCATCAAAGTGGTTCAAAGTGGTCTGCTTTCTACTAAGTATGGCTTCATGAAAGAGAAGTGGTCTCGGGAACTGCCCCATAGGGTTGATGCTGGGTGCAAGCTGACCTGAGGTACAAGCTGGATGCTGCTGGTCCAGAGGATCTGAGGTGACCTGTCTACCTGTCTCTTGGCTGGAACAGGAAGTATACGCTGGACAAGGAAAGTGTTCAAAGGCCTGGACATTTCAGAGCTTCCCTGTCTTGATCCAAAAGGTTGGGTTCCATTGCCTTCTGGACTAGTGATTAAAGAATGTTTTGGTGGTGGCAGATCATTTGAAATTGTTTTATATATATATATTGCCCACTCCCAGAAAAATTAACTTTTAATTATAATACATAGAGTTGTGTATACCATTTCAAAGGCATTAGAGACCTCCTGAGCCTTGTGAAGCTATTCAAGTGTCATTTACTCTTCTCTGAACAAACCTTTATTAAAGAAACAAACCTTAAAAGTCATGCAAATCCATATCTCTGAAAATTGTCCTTTTTGTTGTTGTTGTATTCGAGGTAGGGTCTCACTCTAGCCAAGCTACCTGGCACTCTGTAGTCCCAGACTGGCCTCAAACTCACAGCGAACCTCCTACCTCTGCCCCCTGAGTGCTGGAATTAAAGGTGTGTGCCACCACAACTGGCTTGAAAATTGTCTTTTTATGTGCACCAAGTTTTTCTTTTCCTGAACCCTTAATACTTGCTTTGGACTCAGAGAAAACAATATGAAATCAGAACTGTACACTAGAGGTGTGGGGTGAGTTGAGGTGGTGTTGATCGTGCCTCCGCCCATGCTGACGCCAAGGCCCTGCCTTTCATGCCCTAACTCTTGTTTAGGCTTCCAGGGCCAAACACCCATGTGGGTCCCCACCCAGCCTCTCCTAATTGCCTCCCACATCCCTGGTTAGATTATTCATGAGGGCCCAGGCCCTTTCCAACTTTCCTGCCATCTGGTTAGTGATAGGACACCATATGTCAACAGCAGGATATAAGCACCTGCCCAGGCTGGAGCACAGACCTGACTTTGTGAGCAGCATGGCTGCCCAGCATGTCTTCACTCCCCCATGTCACAATGAATCTCCTGCCTGAATCTACAAGCAAGACATACATGGCTGAGGCTCTTCCTTCCCACTCTGACTGAGTTTGTGGTAAGAGATGCAAAGTGTTTAGGCAACATTTAATTTATCTGTCACCTACCATTTGCCTAGAACTAATCATTGTTTCACACAGATATTACCTAACTAAATGACCTATACACTGTCAAGGTAAAAACCTTAGAAGGCAAGAGCATTGCTCCTGACTTCATTGGATATGTAACCCAGATTTTCACACCAACACCAATTCCAGGAGAGTCCAGTTTACATAGTATAGAATATGGTATATAATATATAGCATATATCATATAGTATAACATAGCATAACATAGCAGAAGGGGAAGACAATTGTGAAGCCTGATGTCAAAAACCCACATTTCATGCCTTTAACAAAAATCCTTCTGTTTTCCCATTTTATTACCTGGGACCAGCACTGGCGAGTATGTAGATAACCTTGTTGAAATGGTACCACTGAAATGTGTACATAGGGGCTGGGGGTAGTGGGAGTTGAGAGTAGCAAAAGTGAAAAGTCCAAATGGTACATGGCAAACTTATGGTCTGATATGAAAGAATCACACACATCTCTCAGGCTCTTGCTGGTGCTTAGGTAACAGTGTTATCCACTGGCTATTCCAAATGATCTGTGTCTCTTCCTACAAATGTGACTCCTTGGATCTAAATGGCTACAATAAATAATCCTGTCTCAAGCAAGAGGTATAGCTCAATGGTGAAGTGCAAATGTCCTTGGGTTCTATTCTCAGTACCAAAAAAGGGGCAAAAGGGGCTAGGATTATGGTTTTGCAAAAATGAAAGCAAGCTTTTATCTGATACTCCCTTTTTTTTGTTTTGTTTTGTTTTGTTTTGTTTTTTTTGAGGTAAGGTTTCACTTTAGCTCAGGCTGACCTGGAATTCACTATGTAGTCTCAAGGTGGCCTTGAACTTGTGGTGATCCTCCTACCTCTGCCTCCCAAGTGCTGGGATTAAAGGCGTGCACCACCACACCGGGCTCAAACTTCCTTTTGACTTAAAAAATAATTCTAATGCAAATGAGAAATATGAAATGCAGGGCTCTTACAATTGACTATTTTTTCATCAACTATTTTAATTAAGTAGGCAAATAAACATGTATTTGTTATCCATTAACCAAACCCCAGTAACTTCAGCAAGCTAAGAAAAAAAAACCCACACATAAAAGGAGGTAGAATATGTAGCAGTCTCATGACCTAGCCCAGTTACTGAGAACAATATGAATCTGACATTAACTTAAAATGCAGTTTTGCATCTGTAATTTAAATTTGCTTATTTTGGCCTTTGGCTTTTCTTCTATAAGAGTAAAAAGAAAAGGCTTTTATGGGCTGAAGAGATGGCTCAGCTGTTAAAGAAAAGGCTTTTATAATCTGCATGGTTCTATAAGAAAGAGCAGAGAATCTCAGTAAAATTCCATAGCTATTTCCCAAAGACTGTCAATTAGGGTTCTTGAAGACTAGGAGCACTGAAATACTGGATGGAATTGCAAGATGATAGAATTAGAGATTGGGAAGTTGCAGCCCCATTTCTGCCAGTCAGCTGTGTTGGTGGAGCCATGTCATATATTCTCTTTGGAACTCAATTTCCACACAGTTAAGTGAATAATTTGTGCCTATGATCTCTTTTTTTCTCTGAAGTCTCAAAAGTTTAAAACAGTTTGATTGGGGCTCAAGAGATGGCTCAGTTGGTAAAGTGCTGACCACACACAAGCATGAGGACCTAAGTTCAGATCCCTACCACTATAAAAGGCAGGTGTGTGGGTGCACCTGCCATTCAAGCTCTGGGAAAGTGGAGACGGGGGGATCCCCGGGTTTTGCTGACTAGCTAGTCTAGCTGAATCAGTGAGCTCAGGGTTCAGTGAGAGAGCCTGTCTCAAAAAATAAGGTGCAGAGCTATTGAGGAAGACACCTGGCATTGACCTCTGGTTTCCACCATATTCATGTTGGGCATGAGCACCAAACATGCCCAAACACATACAAACACGCACATACATGCACACATGCACACACGCACGCACACACACACCCACACACACAACAATCTACAGTTTCAATGAAAGCATTTCCAAAAGGTTTCTCATGTAGAGACAACATGCTCTAAAGCGAGCTCTGCTTAACAATAACTCAGAGAGTGTCAGAAAGGCCACTCAGTCATTCACCTTTCTTTTAATTCCCTCTTTGATGGTCTTCACTTGTTAGCTTTGTTTTGTTGTTTTTGTTTTGTTTTTGAGATAGAGTCAAGCTATGTAGCCCAGGCTATCCTCAAACTCATGATCCCCTGTTTCAGCCTCCCTCTCAATTGCTGGAATCACAGGGAAGTACCACCATGCCTAGTCTTAATGAAAGAGTAGCATGATTTTTCTCACAATTCACAGTGAGGGAGTACAATGTGGTAAAGCATAAGAAACCTAGACACGGCAATAAAAAAGCTTGGATTTCCATCCTTTTGTCATCTGGAACAATATGTTTGACTCTCTTGATTCTCAATTGTTTTTTCAGTAGGAAAAAGATAAACTCTTTAGTACAGTTCTCCAAATAAGTTCTGAATGAACTGGTGGTCTTTATGTGATAGTAATAATTACCCAGAAATGTAAATAGTATACCTAAGAGATAAGGTAGGTTTACATGTGAATGTGTGATGGGTGTGAGGTGTATATATGTTTTTGAGGTAGAGGGATATCTGTATGTGCAGGTACATATGCCTGTGTGTGTGAAGGCCTGAGGTTGACACTGGCTATCTTCCTCAGTCATTCTCCACCTTATTCTTTTTTTAAAAAAAAAAAAAAATTATTTCTAAGCCGGGCGTGGTGGCGCATGCCTTTAATCCCAGCACTCGGGAGGCAGAGGTAGGAGGATCGCCGAGAGTTCAAGGCCACCCTGAGACTACATAGTTAATTCCAGGTCAGCCTGGACCAGACTGAGACCCTACCTTGCAAAACCAAAAAAAAAAAAAAAAAAAAAAAAAAAAAAAAAAAAAAAATTTCTGTCTCTATTGTTTTTGTTTATTTATTTATTTGTTTATTTGAGAGCAACACACAGAGAGAAAAAGAGGAAGATAGAGAGAGAGAGAGAATGGGCTCTCCAGGGCCTCCAGCCACTGCAAATGAACTCCAGACGCATGTGCCACCTTATGCATCTGGCTTACGTGGGTCCTGGGGAATCGAGCCTCAAACCAGCATCCTTAGGCTTCACAGGCAAGCACTTAACCACTAAGCCATCTCTCCAGCCCTCCACCTTATTCTTAAAGACAGGGTCTTTCACTAAACCTAGAGCTCCCTGGTTCCACCAGGCTAGCTAGCCAGCAAGCCTCAGCAGTCCTTTCGTCTTCACTTCCCCAGAGGTAAGATCATGCATGGGCTGGCACACCTGGATTTTACATGGGGATCCAAGGTCAGGTCTTTATGCTTATGTGGTAAACACTTTACTGACTGAACCATCCCACAGTGTTAGAACCAGAATGTCATTTTGAACTCTGCCATTTCAAAATTGTAACTCTCTGTTTCCCAAGACTACCCATCTCAATTGTCAATTCTCTGGAATGGCCCAAATCACCTGTCCAATTGTCACCTTCTCAAAGTGGCCCAAGCCCTGAGGCAAGATAGACTGCCCTGAAAGCAAAAATTCGAATTCTCCCACTACTCCATAAGTAGCCCCTAATCTGTAAGGGAAGTATCTGCTGTCATGCCTGGTCAGAGCCTTCTCAGACTTTCCCAAAGCCTGTCTCAGCTGTTAAGCCAAAACTTCCCTCTCATTTCATTTTCTGCTTTATTCTTAACACCCAGCCCTAGAATTTACCTTTGAAAACCTATGCATTCCTATAATCCAGGTAGAAGTGCTTTGTAAATTAAAACATCCTGTTATAAAACATTTGCTCATTGCTAGTGGATTTGCAAAATTGTAGGGACTGGGAGGATGACACAGAGGATAAAGGTGCTTTCTTGCTTGCAAAACAGCCTAGCCACTTTGTGAGATGATTGGCAACTTTACAAAACTGAACATATTCTTCCTCTTTGACTCAGCAATCATACTCCTTGCCCAAATGAGCTGAAAACCATGTCTAACCAAAACATGCACACAAATTATTATAGCAGCGTGATTTAAAATTAATAAAATTTGGATGTGATCAAGATCTTTAGTTGGTGAATGGTCATATAAACTATGACATATGGAATATTGTTCAGAAGTAAAAAAGGAACTCCAAAGCCAAAAAAAGACCTGGAAAAAAAAAACCTTAATTGCATATTACTAAGCAAAAGAAACCACCATAAAATGGCTGCACATTGCATGGTTTCAATTGTATGGCCTTCTAAATGGACAAAACTATGGAGATAATAAGCAGTGCTGATGGCTGCCAGAAGTGCCAAGAGGAGGAGGAGGAAGAGGAGGAGATGAATAGGTGGAGCATGGAAGACTTTTATGGGAACAAAAGTGTTCTGTGTGCTACTATGACAATGAATATATGTCCTTATACGTTTGTCAAAGTCCTTAGAATATGCAGCACAAAGAGTGAATCATAGAGTAAATTATAGACTTTAACTAAATATATTAACATTGGGGCTGAGGAGATGGCTCAGCAGATAAAGTACTTGACATGTGTGGTGTTCTGAATGCTAGGTCTGCAGCTGATGGCAATTTGGGAATTAAAGCCTCCTAGAGGGAGTATATTGTTGGGGGCAGGCGTGTGGGTGTCTTAGCCAGCTTCCTCTTGCAAGTGTTTGGCACATTCTCTTGTTGCTGTTGTCCATCTGATGTTGGCCAGGAGGTGATGTCCACTCTCTGCTCATGCCGTCATTTTCCCCTGCCATCATGGAGCTTCCCCTCAAGTCTGTAAGCCAAAATAAACCCCTTTTTCCCACAAGCTGCTCTTGGTTAGGTATTTCCTGGTGGCAATGCAAACCTGACTGCAACATAAAGTTGGTAGCAGAGGAATGGTACGATTGCTGCTAGAAACCTGACTTTTGGCCTTTTGAAGCTGATTTTTGGGAGGAATGTGGAAGGACCTGAAACCTTGGCCCAAGAGATGCCTTGCAGTGCTGTAAGTACAGCTTGATGGGCTATTATGGTCAGAGTTGAAAGACCTGAATGTAGAATAACTATGGACTGTGAGGTTTGGTTTATTAGGGTAAGAAAGAGCTTTGCCTGGGCTAGAAGCAATCTGTGTGAGAGTTTTGCTGTTATGCCCATATCCTGAGAACTTGTGCAGGTCTGCAGTGCATAGAAATGGACTATTGTGAATAGAGAGATATGACACTGGAAAAATAAAATCTTTGGACTAAAACTGCTTCCCATTTAGCTTCAATTGTGTGAGAGATTACAATCATTGAGATTGGGCCAGCTGACCTGCACTGGGACAACAGGAAGAATTTAGACTCTTTGAAGGGGCCTGAATGCTGAAGGAGTGTCCTGTTCTTCAAAGTCTTCCTTATTGCCCCCTGGAATAAAAATTGGCAGTTCACCTGGTATTATGGCATATAAGAAATGCAAGAAAGAGAGAGTTACTGAATTTGCAACATGGTTTTGCTTTTTGGAAATGGCCGTGGACAGTGTGAAGCAGGCTTGTTGGGTTACCTGGGTGGAGACTCAGTGGAGCCATGAGGATGAAGTGTGAGTTGCAGTGGAGACCCAATGGAAATGCCAGGACTATAGGATGGCTGCCAAGAAGAGCTTCCAGCACCAGATGAAGTTTTCTGGTACTGTGAATAGCCTAGCTAGAGGGGTGGAATTGGAAATCCAGAGAGTTGTCCTTTCAAAATCTTATATTTGTTGAAAATTTCTTTGCTATGCCCAATGCCATCTTTTGTAGTGTGAATGTTTATTCTGTGCCATTATGGTTTTTTTTTTGTATTATGGCTTGGTTAAAAGATCTTGGGGGCTGGAGGGATAGCTTAGCAGTTAAGGCATTTGCCTACAAAGCCAAAGGATCCAGGTTCGATTCTCCAGGACCATCGTTACCCAGATGCACAAGGGCGCATGCATCTGGAGTTCCTTTGCAGTGGCTGGAGGCCCTGGCACGCCCATTCTTTCTCTCCCTCTCTCTCTCTCCCCTTCTCTCTGTCAAATGAATAAATAAATAAATAAAAATAAAATATTTTTAAAAGATCTTGGGCTATGGGGGTGTTTGAACATCACTGTGATTAATAAAACTATGGGGACTTTTAAAGGTGGATGAATGCATTTCATTTTCCATCATGGATGGTTATCAGTTTATGGGGACCAGGTGCAGAATGTGGTGGTTTGATTCAGACATCCCCCATAAACTTATGTGTTCTGAATGCTAGGTCCCCAGCTGATGGCAATTTGGGATTTAAAGCCTCCTGGAGGCAGTGTATTGTTTGGGGCAGGCTGCCATCATGGAGCTTCCCCTCAAGTCTGTAAACTAAAATAATCCCCTTTTCTCCCACAAGTTGCTCTTGGTCGGGTATTTTCCGGTGGCACTGAGAACCCGACTGCAACAACATGCAAGTATGAATGCTTGCGTTCAGATCCCCAGAAACAACATACTGTAATTCAAGGGTCTGTAATTACAGTACACATACAGCTGGGAGAGTGGTAGAGACAGAAGTCTCTACTAGAAGCTTATATTCCCGTTAGCCTGGAGAATGGAATGATGAGACCCTTCCTCAAATCACGTAGAAGGTAAGTACTGACACCTGAAAGTTGTTCTCATACCTTCACACATGACCTATGACATGCATGCACCTGCACTAAAACATGTTTTGATATAAAATGTTCCCTATAAACTCCTGTGTTTGAATACTTGGTCCCAGGATGGTAGACCTGTTTGAAAATGTTGTGGAACCTTTAGTAGATGGATGAAGCCTGTGGCTTGTAGAAGTGTGCCAGTAGGGACGTACCTTGAAGTTTTATACATCAGTCCCACTTCTAGTTCATTCCTGGCTGCCTCTGTGCCAAGCTGGCTTTCTGTGTCTACCACTATGCTTTCCCCTCCATGATAGATTTTATCCCATGAAATATATCCCAAAAATACCCTTTCCTTTTTTAATTAAGTAACTTCTGGTCAGGTATTTGTTAACAGCAATGAGAAAATAATTAATTCAGGAAATTGGTACTGAGGAGTGGGGCCATTGCTGAGATGAGGCCTAACCATGTGGTTCATAAGCATTTGGAACTGGTTTGTTGGAAGAATGTGGAAGAGTTTGTAACTTTTGAGTAAAGAACCCTTACAAGACTGTAAGCAGAGTATAATGGACCATTCTGGTGAGAATGCAGAAGGCCAGAATGCCAAGGGAAACAAACATTGGAAGCTAGGCTCATAAGATTTCAGAGGGAAACAAGAACTCCCTGTTGGGAGCTGGGCTTGAAACAACTCATTTGATATTAGGGGAAGAACCTGGCTGCTTTCTGCCTGTAGCCTGAGAACTTGAGTGAGGCTGAATTTGAAGGTAATAGATCAATGTGTTTAGCAGAAGAAATTTTAAGGAAGAATAGCACTGAGCCTGTGCTATGGCCTCTGTTGTCTGCTCTTATTTAGATGTATATTAAAAAAGAGAAAATTCAGAACAGAAATATATGAAAATTGTGAAGTCTGTCAAGGAAAGAAATGTGAGCAAATTTAAAGCTTTGGATAAAGTGGTTGTGATTAGGACCATTGAACAGAAACCAACGTCACTACACTTTGACTATAGGAAAGATTTCCTGAGGAGAAGACCCAACTCAGTAGGGCTTTGGTTACAAAAATACAATTTCTTCCAAAAGGAGAATACTACCACCGCCCAACTGACTTAGTGATCCCATAGTGCCATCAACAAGAACATTTTCATTGCCACCTCACATGTTCATCCTTTGTATGACTCTGTTGGGCAGAGCCAGTGAGTTTCCATACACCACTGGTTCCAGTGTGCCCTCAGAAGTTCACTAAGTAGACACTTTTCATCAGTACCATCTATTCCTTTGTGTGTGTGTAGTATATGGAGTGGGCTGTGTGTGGCATGTGCACATGTGTGTGCAAAGGTGTGTATGCCATAGTTTGAGGAGGAGAGGGAAAATGTTTTGTTTCTCTTGTTAACTCTAAATGTGGGGTATAGACTCAGGTGCCACCTTCCCAGCTCCCTCTCCTCTGCTACAGGGATTGCTTCACTGTGCTTTGTAACTGGGCTCTCAGGCTCATAGCTCATTGCATTACCAAAAGACAACCAGAAGATTGGAGCTAGGAAAAGGGGAATGTGTTTATTTACACTAACCCAAACTCCATCAATAATGTTCCAACTGATAGAAAGTATGTAACTAGGGGCTGGAGAGATAGCTCAGCAGTTAAAGGCACTTGCTTACAAAGCCTGAGGGTCCAAATTTGATTCCCCAGTACCCACATAAAGCCAGATGTACAAAGTGGAACATGCATGTGGGGAGTTCTTTGCAGTGGAAAGAGGCCTGGTGCACCCATATTCAACCCACACTCTCTCACTCTCTCTTTCTCTAAAAATAGGGAAAGGATGGAGCTGTAAACTGAAAATGAACCCTTTTCTTTCTCAAGCTGCTTCTGGTCAAGTATTTTGTCCTAGAAACAAGAAAGTAACTGATAAAATTATTTTTGTAGTAACAAAATTATTTTCAAAAACTCACAGACGGAATTAAAGGACTGTTCTATAATAAAATATAAAGGGGCTGGAGAGATGGCTTAGTGGTTAAACGCTTGCCTGTGAAGATTAAGGATCCCAGTTCAAGGCTTGATTATCCAGGACCCACATAAGCAAGATGCACAAGGGAGCACATGCATCTGGAGTTCATTTGCAGTGGCTGGAGGCCCTGGCATGCCCATTCTCTCTCTCTCTCTCTCTGCCTCTTTCTGTATCTCTCTCTCTCTCTCTCTCAAATAAATAAATAAAAGATAATAAAAGATACTAAAAAGACATAATAAACATGTAACTTGTGACCATTGATTAAATTCTGATTTAAAGGAAAAAATAATAAATGACATTCACAAAACAATTAAGAATTTTAACTATGAAAAGGATTATGGGGTGATTCTTAATTTTTTAGCCATGATCATATCATAATTATATGAAAAATATCCTTATTTTGAGGATGTGCATGTTGAAATATTTCTGATAAAATATTATATTTGTAACTTAATTTCATGTGATTAAGAAACAATTAAAAACTCTTATTGTGTATACTATATATATAGTTTTATAATAGTGCATGTACATCTGTATAAACATACATAAATCATACATCCCCCACAAATTCACTAACAGCGCAATATTAACAATTATTGAATCCAAGTAGTGAAAATAATAATGTGTACTGTATTGTTTTCTTAGATATTATGTTTAAAAACTTTCATAAGAAAAAGCTAAAGGGAGGGCTGGAGAGATGGCTTAGTGGTTAAGGCGCCTGCCTCCTAAGCCTAAGAACGCTGGTTCCAATTGCCAGCGGTTCCAATCTCCAGGTCCCACGTTTAGCCAGATGGAAAGTGACGTAAGGGCACAATGCCGCACTTGACCACAAGGTCTGGATTTCGTTCGCAGTAGCTGAGAGGCTGTTGGTGCGCCCATCTTTATCTGTCTTCCTCTCCCTCTCTCTCTGTCTCTCTCTCCAAAAAAAAAAAAAAAAAAGCTAAAGGGAAAAAATAAAAACATCTTGAAAATTCTAAAATAACTCATTGAGATGCTGATTTGAACTGAATTGTTTTGAAACAGCTATCATGCTTAAAAATTGAGGGCTCCTGGGCTGGAGAGATGGCTCAGCAGTTAAGGTATTTGCTGGCAAAGCCTAACGACCTGGGTTCGATTCCCCAGTACCCACATAAAGACAGATGTACAGTGGTGCATGCATCTGGAGTTCATTTTCAGCAGCTGGTGGCCCTGGCATGCCCATTCATTTCCTCTTTCTCTTTCTCTTTGCTTGCAAATAAATAAACAAAAATATATTTTAAAATATTGAGGGCTCCTTTCTAGGAACACCTTGTGTTTCTTCTGCTTTTGTTTATTCTCTTTTTTAAAGTATTCTTTTGTTTTTCTCAATAAACTTTTGAGGATTTTTTTTCCTTGATAGCATTCACCATATTGATAAGCTTGATAATAGCAGTAAATGAAAGTACTTCACTTTGCAAACATAAGCTAGGGTTTCTGATTAAGCACATATATCAGAACTCAAAAGCTAGTTCTCTAGGGAAGCCTTGAGGCCTGCATAGTCAGTGAAATACAGTGTATGTGCTGTGCACAGTGCCCAGCAGCCAGAACACACTGGTAAGTTTGATGCAGCAAAGAGAAAAGAGGATCCCGGCTGCATTCAGCTTTGATTTCCAAGTGTGTAACATTTTGAGAACTTGTACCAGGTTACTACATGAACCTACACAGTTGATCAGTTTCTACAGTCTCCAATATTTCGAAGTTTGTATGTTCATTTATCCATTTACATTAATTTTTAAGTTAGTTTAAAAATAAGTGGATTTTTCATGACACTTTCATACCTATATATCATTATATGTTATCATGTGTTATATGTTCCACCTCTCCTTCCTTTTAGAATTCTGCCCTGCTTATAGTCCCTTTTTTTTTTATCTTTAGATAGATAGATTCCAAAGATGATAGAAAACATTTGATATTTGGCTATCTGATTCTGGCATATTCATTTAGCATGATGCTTTCCAATTTTATCTATATGAATATCATAATTTCATACTTCTTTACAGCAGAATAAAATTCCACTGTGTGTATATTTGTACAACATCTTCTTTATCCATTCATGTGTTGGTAGATATTGGACATCTAGGCTGGTTCCATACCTTTGGCTACCATGAATAATGCAGCAATAAATGTGGACGTTTAAATATCTCTGTAGTGTGCTGACTTAAAATCATTTAGCTATATAGCCATGAGTGGTATAGCTGGACCATTCTATGTTTAGAATTTTCTTTTTTCGAGGTAGAGTCTCACTCTAGCCCAGGCTGACCTAGAATTCACTCTGGATTCTCAGGGTGGCCTTGAACTCTTGGAAATTCTCTTACCTAAGCTTCCCAAGTGCTGGGATTAATGGCATGTGCCACCGCACCCAGCCCTATGTTTAGATTTTTGAGGAATGTTAATGATTTCCATAGAGGCTGTATCATGGGTCCCTGTGCAGATATACTGAAATACTAGCTAATACTTTGCTGTTACACACATGTGCACATGCACACACATACATGAATACATGCATCTCTGTTATGAGTTTATATCCTCTGTCAGTGGTTATGAGCTCATGGCAGACTACGTTGTTCTCTCACAATCAAAGTAAAATTTCAGTCTCTTCAGAATTTGGATATACTGATTGACATAAACCAAATTGTCTCCTCCAACTAAACTCCACATAAACAAGATGACTAAGAAGAGAAGGAGGAAATCCCCAGGTGTTGCAGTCAATTCACATTGCTGGCAGAAATCACTCGACCAAGAGCAGCTTTTGAGAGAAAAGGGTTTATTTTGGCTTAAAGACTCAAGGGGAAGCTCCATGATGGCAGGGGAAAATGACAGCATGTACAGAGGGTGGACATCACCCCCTGGCCAACATCAAGTGGACAACAGGAACCAGAGAGTATGCCAAACACTGACAAAGGGAAACTGGCTATAACACCCATAAGCCTGCCCCCAACAACACACTGCCTCCAGGAGATGTTAATTCCCAAATCTCCATCAGCTGAGAACCTAGCATTCAGAACACCTAAGTTTATGGGGGACACTTGAATCAAACCACCACACCAGGAAAGGAGGAAGCCCCTCAGGGAAGAAGGAAGCCCTCATGGAAGGAGGAAGTCCCTCAGCTATGGAGAAAGCCCCTCAGCAAAGGAAGAAGTCTCTCAGGGAAGGAGGAAGTACCTAGGGAAGGAGGAAGTCCTTCAGCAAAGGAGGAAGTTCCTCAGGGAAGGAGGAAGTCCCTCAGCAAAGGAAGAAGTCCCTCAGGGAAGGAGGAAGTACCTAGGGAAGGAGGAAGTCCTTCAGAAAAGGAGGAAGTTCCTCAGGGAAGGAGGAAGTCCCTCAGGGAAGGAGGAAGTCCCTCTAGGAAGGAGGAAGTCCCTCAGCAAAGGAAGAAGTCCCTCAGGGAAGGAGGAAGTACCTAGGGAAGGAGGAAGTCCCTCAGAAAAGGAGGAAGTTCCTCAGGGAAGGAGGAAGTCCCTCAGGGAAGGAGGAAATTCCTCAGGGCAGAAGGAAGTAGCTAGGGAAGGAGGAAGTACCTCAGCAAAGGAAGAAGTTTCTCAGGGAAGGAGGAAGTCCCTCAGGGAAGGAGGAAATTCCTCAGGTGTTGTGCCCCATGTTGGGCACCCTTTGTTGGGGTTTTTTCCCTCACCACTGGCAGGTAGAGTGGAAGAGAGAGAGAGCCAGGCCAGCCGCTTCTCTCAAGGCTGAGCGGGAAGGCGGGTGTTGGCGACTCAATAAAACCTCCCCAAGCCACCGGGGAAAAGGAAATCACATTGAGCCGGGAGAACGTCTAAGGCAGAAATCTCTCCCTTTGTTGTCATGGGAAGGTATTTATATATTTTGAGAGAGGGTGGGAAAAAGGATGAGATAAAGGTGTACGGGCCAATATTATTTCACCACATCAGCAGCAGCTGGGTAGAGGCAGTTTCAGCTTAGGTGCTGAGTCACTCCAAGGACAGGTCACAAAACTCTAGTCAGGCTCCACTAGGCCTCACAAGCAGGAAACTCTGGCTGGGCTCAGAACCACTAGGCCTCACACTGGGCAGGGCCCAACATCTCCCCCTTTTGTTTTTGTAAGAACGGTGGATGGCATAGCCTCTGTCCTAGGTTGTCCCCCTCTGGGAATCTTAACCGTCACTGAGTACCATGCCTCTAGTCCGTTGACCACTCCACGCCCTGTCTTAGGTTGTCTCAGCCTGTCTGAGATCTTACCCGTCGTTGGTTCGATGGAGGGCGGGGGAGGGATGTTAGGTGGATAGCCAGTAAGCAGAAAAGCCATTGCCTTTGAGTCGCAAACCTGTGGTGCCTTGACCTGATGAAGTTTAATTGTGACCTGATGAAGTTTAATTGCCTCAAGCTGTTGGTGAATGAATTGTGTAATCTTATTAATTACACAGGGCCTGAGAGTGAGGATAAGAAGAAGGAGGGGTTCAGGGGGAGGGAGAAGGTAGGGTAAGAAGCCATGTAAGTTTGTCCATAGCAGGTTGTCTTGGAAGTCCCGTCTCCTCTTCTGTAAATCTTTCTGGAGCTTTTCTGGCTTTATTTGGGTCTAGTAGCATCCACACCTTCAGTTGTTCCTGGGGAAGAAACAGAGGCATAGTTCTCAGGGGTGGGACACTCCCTGGAGAATTGATTATTATCATCCCCTTGTTGGGGTAAATATTTTAAGTCTCTTGCCGGTACCCAAATAGGTCTTTTTTCCTCTTGAGGAAAGACACATACAAATCCTCTCCCTGCTGTGAGGAGGGGGTCTGGTCCCTTCCAGGCCCCAGTTAATGGGTCCCTCCATTTGACCCGGATGGAGCTATAGGTGGCAGCTGAGGTCCAATGTTTTTGAAAAGGGGACAAGTGTCTATCTTCTTTAGAAAAATTTAAAATATTTAGGGTTAATAATGCCTTTTTTACTTGGTCATGTGGGGGTAGGGATTCCCCCTTTTGTTTTTGTAATTGAGACTTGAGAGTTTGATGATATTTTTTTATGATGGCCTGGCCCCGCAGGTTATATGGGATGTCTGTGGAAAGTGAGATTTTTTAGGTTTGGAGGAAATCTACAAAAGTCCTGTTTACAAAGTACGGACCATTATCAGTTTTGATTTGATCTGGCAATTTAAGGGTGGCAAAGCATTGAAGTATATGGCTAATAGCATGTTTAGTTTTTTTTCAGTATGTGTCGATGTCCAGCAAGCATGGCAGAAAGTATCAACTGAGAGAAAAATATATTTAAGTTTTTTAAATGGAAAATAGTGAGTAACGTCAATCTGTTAAAGGTGATTAGGGCATAGTCCTCGAGGATTGACTCCTGTAGTTTGAAGAGGAGGTACCTGGAGGAAAGGCTGACAGGATTTGTAAGTTAATTTTTGAATATGGAGTTGGGGTTTGACAGGACAGACAGTATCAAGGAATAACCTGGAGCCCAAAATCTTGAAGGGAGGGGCAGTTTGAATCTCTTTTGGAGCCACCTGTAAAATGGCAAGGCATTTAGTAGTGAGGTCTTGGAGATCAGATGGATTGGAATGACCTAAAATAATAATAAAACATTAAGGAAGAAAAGATATGAGACATGTATTGTTAGGGTCAATCCAGGCCTGACAGTTAGTAGTTTTTTGTGATGTTGAAGCTTATAGATCTAGGGGAAGTTCCATACTGGCAGAAGTTGGCCTGTCTTTATAGAGCCATGAAAGAGAGAAAAAGAAATTAATTAGTCACACAGTACATAGAGTAAAATTATTGTATCCAAGTCACAGTAAGCTTTAGGAATTTTTGTTAGGCACACTTTGTATATCTTTACAATGGAATTTTAAATCATTATTACACCTTAAAATTGGCCCCCAGTGACATTGTCTCTAGCAAGGTGATTGTAGATGTAAACTATAAACTAATAAAATACTGAATATATTGGGGGACATATATTTAAATTATCACATTTTGTCCCTGACTTTTAATAGATTTATAATAACAGTAACAATAATAATAAAATAAAACAAGTTAATTGGTATAAGGCATAGTAAGGAGAGACTAGAACAATTTAAATTTAACCACCATTAGCCGTTATTAAACTTTTGTAGTAACCAGAGACTGATAGTCTTTAGGTTTTTTAATTTTGCCCCTCTAGCTGAGCAGAGTTGTCAGGGAAAACTTTAATCCCAGGCCAACATTGTATTATCAATTGAGTTAGTTGGGCTTAGTCTTATGTTTGATGAATTGAGTTAGGCAGGCAGAGAGAGAGAGAATGGGCGTGTCAGGCCTTTAGCCACTGTAAATGAACTCCAGATGTATGTGTTTACTTGTGCATCTGGTTTACATGGGTACTGGAGAATTGAGCCTCAAATCAGGGTCTTTAGGCTTTACAGGCAAGCGCTTAACCATTAAGCCATCTCTTTAGTCCCACGTTAATGGGAAGGCAGTGAAGGGTGGGACAATGGTGTGTAGGATATAGCCATATAGACTTGAAAAACAGGTTTTTTTTTTTTTTACCTCTAGCAGGGCAATATGAATGTCCCCAGCCATTTGTTAATTTATTTATTATTATTATTATTATTTATTTTTTAAAGTAAATGCTTTGGGCCCCACGGGACATTCAGTTAAGAGCATTGAGGGGGCGCCCAGAGGTAAGGTGACAAAAGTGACCAAAAGTGATACCTGGAGGTGCAGGCGCGGCCTGGAAGGCTTGGGCCCGGGGCCGCCACTTAGGACCGTCCCATTCGGCCCACTCCCCGCAGGGATGCCGGCGGAGCCTGGCTGCTGTCCCCACGCTCCACTCAAAGCGCGAACATTTTGTTTTGTGGACCAGTGACTTGTGTTCCACGCCTGCGAGGAAAGTTAACCTTGGTTTGGGACGTTTGGGGAACTCGAGCTTGTATTTGATCACAGTTTACATCCACAGAAAGCTACACGGAGGAGCTGTATGAGGAAAGAAATTTACTGAAGAATGTTAGTGTGGAAGAATTTTGACACGCCCGTATTTTTTATCAGGGGTTTGAGCACATTTGTCTTAGGCCGCAGTTACGGGCTGAAAAGAGCTGAAAAGACAGCTGTTCGGTGGCGGTTTGGGTGGCGGCCTTAGGAGAAAGGAGATTTTTTTTTTTTTTTTTTTGTGGTTTTTCGAGGTAGGGTCTCACTCTAGCCCAGGCTGACCTGGAATTCACTCTGTAGTCTCAGGGTGGCCTCGAACTCAAGGCGATCCTCCTACCTCTGCCTCCTGAGTGCTAGGATTAAAGGCGTGAGCCACCACGCCCGGCTGAGAAAGGAGATTTTAAAAGTCAGTTTTAGTCTTTTTTTACAGTTTTGTTAAGGGCAAAAATGAACATTTTTACAGAAAAGCCTTTAAGGCTGGCAATTAAGGCAAGGATTAGGGCAATAGTAATATATATGAGTACAACATAAGCATAAAGGCCCCCAAAATAGCTAAGCATGTTGTAGAATTAAGTTTAGATTTAGATTTGTAACGGCCAGATGAGTTTGTGCCCTTAGGGGAGGCTTAATGAAATTAAACACAGTGTAGCTGGGAGCAGATCTCCCCATCAGGTTTGTTTTGTCTTTTGTGATGGAGTTTTTATTTAAATGAGGAGGCAAAACATTTAAAGTCTCCTCTAGGTCTGTCCACATGGTGTGTCTGCCATGAACTGGCGTTTAGAAATGGCGGCACCGTAGAACCCAGAAATGAAAGCAAAGAGAAAGTGGTGAGTCTCTTTTAGGTTTGCCCACGTGGTGCGTCTGCCATGAACTGACGTTTAGAAATGGCAGCACCGCAGAACCCGGAAATGAAAGCAAAGAGAAAGTGGTGAGTCTTCTGTAGGTCTGCCCACGTGGTGCGTCCGCCATGAACGTACCCGTTTAGAAATGGCGGTGCCACAGAAGCAGTTTGTCGGCAAACTGGAAATGAAAAGAAAGAGAAAGGAAGTTGAAGCAAGCACAGATTACAGAAGCAAAGGTTAGAATATTAAATATGAAGATTACCTCATAACTTATGAGGATACACCCGTCAGCAATCCGGATTAGCCCGTCAGCTTAATTTTGTATTTTTCCTTCGTCACATCAGAGACATCAGTCCATAGTCCGTTTTGATCCTCACACGTAGTTTCTCAGGTAGTTTTGTTTTCCTCACATGGGGCACCAGTTGTCGGGCCCCACGTTGGGCACCCGTTGCTGGGGTTTTTTTTCCACCACTGGCAGGTAGAGCAGAAGAGAGAGAGAGCCGGGCCAGCCACTTCTCTCTGAGGCTGAGCGGGAAGGCGGGTGTCAGCGACTCAATAAAACCTCCCCAAGCCACCGGGAAAAGAAAATCACATTGAGCCGGGAGAACGTCTAAGGTGGAAATCTCTCCCTTTATTGTCATGGGAAGGTATTTATATATTTTGAGAGAGGGCGGGAAAAAGGATGAGATAAAGGTGTAAGGGCCAATAGTATTTCACCATGTCAGCAGCAGCTGGGCGGAGGCAGTTTCAGCTTAGGTGCTGAGTCACTTCAAGGACAGGTTGCGAAACTCTACTCAGGCTCTGGAAGCTCGACTAGGCCTCACCAGGAGTAGGCCAAGACTGGCTGGGTAACCACTAGGCTTCACACCGGGCAGGGCCCAACACTCATGGAAGGAGAAAGTTCCTCAGGGAAGGAGGAAGTTCCTCAGGGAAGGAGGAAGTCCCTCAGGGAAGGAGGAAGTTCCCCCAGGAAAGGAGGAAGTCCCCTCAGGAAAGGAGGAAGTCCAAAGCCTGTATTCAGACCCCAAAGAAGAACAGATAGATGGAGAACACAGAAAAATTTAGGAAGTGTGCCAATTTTACTTAATCCTCATACGCCCAATCTTTTCTTTCTAGTGGACAGAGATGCAGTTTTTCTTAATGCAGTTCAACCTGTGGGCAATTAAATCTTCAGTGATGTTTACCAAACACAGGGTTCCTTGAAAACTAATAAAATTCCTCAGAATCCCACAGCTGTCACAAGAGACTGGAAGAAGACTATGTACCACTGAGAGAGATAAAATTTATTTATTTCATTCAAAGAAGGACATTAAAAATAATTTTAGGTATAGACAATATTCATAAAAGAACAATAACTCACCCAAAACTATTTCCTTTTAAAATTATTTTCAGGGCTAGAGAGATTTCTTAGTGGTTAAAGTGCTTGCCTGCAAAACCTACTTACCTGGGTTCGACCCCAGTACCCATGTAAAGCCAGATGCACAAACTGGTACATGCATCTGGAGTTCATTTGCAGCCACTAGAAGCCCTGGCATGCTCTCTCTGTTTCTCTTTGCTCTCTGTATCTCTCTCTCTGCTTGCAAATAAATGAATAAAAATTTTTTTAAAATTACTTTAATTTGAATTTCTTTCTAATTATTTTTCATATGCATGCATGATTTAATGAAATTATAGAAGAAATATTTCAATTATTTTTAATAGTCTACTTTTACCTTGTACCACAGGTGATTTCCCACGTGGTTTTTTGTCAATAATTTTTATTTTAATTAGGGAAATAATTTAATTAGTGCCAAAAATATAAGTAGTTATAAATAACTTAAATGCCATTCCTTTCTAAATGAGTATATCAAATGCTTTCCTTTTTTCTAAAATAGCACAACTAAATAATATTCATATGACTTTCAATTTTCTGGACTTTGTTTTATTTGATTTTCCTGGCAACTTAGTAAAGACAGCTTTGTTATTTTCCCCTATCTCAGTATGTATGAGTTACTTTTACATCACTGGGACCAATTATTTGACAGAAGCAACTTAAAGGAGAAGTTGACTTTGGATCATTGTTCCAGAGGGTGCAATCAATCAATCGTGGTGGGTAAGACGTGGTAGCTGGGGCAGCTCTGCACCTTGCTGCTTCAGGAAGGAGCGAGAGAGGGCTGAATCAGCAGCGGACGTCACTTTCAAGGCCTGCCCCCAGTGACGCACTTCTGCTAACTGGGCCCTAGTCCCCAAGGTTCCACAGTCTTCCCAGTGACTCTCCAAACAGGGGACCATGTGCTCAAACATATGAGCCTGTGAGGGATTTCAGAGAGAGAAGTGAACCCAAAGCCACAGGGTTATGATGCTTCCCGGGCTTTGGGATCCCTTTGCTTTACTTTAATAGAGACATGTTTTTGCTTTTTAAAAATATTTATTTATTTATTTATTTGGGAAAGAGTGTGAGAAACAGGCAAAAAGAGAGAGAGACAGAATGGGAGGAAGAATATGAATGCATCAGGGTCTCTAGCCACTGCAAATGAACTTTAGACGCATGTTCCATCTTGGAAATCTGGCTTTCCTTGTGTACTGGGGAATGAAACTCTGGTCCTTAGGCTTTGCAGGCAAGTGCCTTAACCACTTAGACACCTCTCTGGCCCATGGTGTCGCTTTTAAAAACTCAGTAGTTTCTCCTAGTGACACAAAAATCCATGTCGATAAGCAGAGCTCTCTGGTTTTATGAGTAAAAGACCTTCCCAGCTTTCTCTATGTGATATAATTTGAAGAATCCAGTAAAGTCTTTTATGTCCCAAAATATCTCATCCATAATAATGTATAATGGTTCCATTAGAAAGTTGTTCCTGTCTGAGTTGGTGGCCTTTTGGTATTTCAGGTGTGCCTGGTAAAATCTCCAAAACATTGAAAATGATGGCTAGATAAACAAGTCTTGCTATCCCATGCAATGAAGAGTGCTTCTCTACTCTTGATGGTGGTGGGTGGCAGCAATGTCCCATCCCACTCACATAGAGTGAAATTGTTGCTCATTCCCAGTGACTGGGTGACTATAAAGGCAGTTGTGCTAGAATGACACGACCACGTGTGGTGAGCCTTCTAGTGTCAGAATTAAATCAACCGAGTCCCTTACCTGGGTCTTTGTGATTAAGACTTGGAAGGAAAGCATGCTTCTTCTTTCTTCTCAAAGGCCAGTCTAATTGTTAAAACAAAATGCAGAAACCCTGCTCCTAGTTGATGTTGTTGTAGTGAGTATACGAAGCATCCTCCCAAAGGGATCATGTGTTAGAGAGATCATGTGGTCTGCAGCTATATGGAAGGTTCTAGGAACTTTAGACGGTACAACCTAGCTGGAAGGGGTTCACTTTCTTGCCCCTTTTTATTGCTGCCTGCTTCCATACACCATAAAGTGATCAGTTTTCTTCTACCATACACTCCTGCTACCATGACATTCAGCCCAAGTACATGTGGCCAAGTAACCATGGACTGAATCCTCAGAAGCCATGAACCAAAATAATTTCGTCCTTTTAAGTTGTTTGTGTGTGCATTCTGTCACAGCAACAAGAAGACTAATAAAATTGCAAAGTCAGGAATTGAGCTTTGTCCTAAGAAGCCTTCAATGCACATGTTTAGGACATTTCTAACACAGTGGAGTTATTAAATAGAGCTCACAACGACACATCACCATGACTTGTGCATGCTTAGCCCATCCTTCATTCAGTAAACACTGAGAGTGAGCTCACTCTGTGAGTCCTGAAAACCCAGAAATGAACATTTCCCCTGGAAGCCCCCAAGATGACAAGAAAAGCAGAGACAAAGACACAGGTCCCTGCAATGTACAGTCAGCTGCAAACAGAACAGATACTCAGTCATCTGAGTGGCAGGGGGTCCCAAGGAAAAAAGGAAATAAAGAAGCTTAGGTGTGCCTAGCATCTTCTAAGGAGGGGAACATGACGTTTTCTAGAGAGAAAAAGCACAGATCTCTAGAGACCATTTTGGGTATTCATTGTTAACTATCTGCCAATGTTCTATCCCAGCTGCTGGGTGTGAGGAGAACAATGAGGAAAACCCTCAGTTAAATACTTTTCATTGAACATTCTCTGTAAAATCCAGGATAGGAAACCAAAGGTGAAGGAAAGGAGACCACATGACAGTGGGTTGGGCTTCATGGTGTAAGAATGAAATCAAGTTTCTCTTTTCTTTCCAGTAACCCAACAGAACATTATGTAGGTCTTTAATGCAGGTGTTGATTAAAGTTGATTAAAGACTTTGTAAAATGTGGGAATTTTTTTCTGCCTTTGTTAAACTGTCCAGCAACAAGGAAAGAAGATCTATGTGTTGGAAAATAGTGTGGGAACTTTTGTGATAGAATACCTTCTAGAAGCTGAGAGACTAAAATCTACTCATATAAGCAAAAAAAGACCTACAGGATGCCAAAAACATTCAAAGTGCTGACTGACTAAATGACAATGGCATATTTGGCCAGAGTCAAAGTTTTGTTCTACATGATGCCAAACATCTGGATATTTGGAAGCAGCTGTTTGGCACCCAGTGGTCCCCGTAGAAATACCATTGTGCCACTGTGGCCTGAGATTGCCTTTTGCCCAACCTTGCCACTTCAAAGACCCACTCCCAAGAACACTATTGATCAAGTGTGGCCAGTACTGTTTGCATAGAGGTCAAGTAGCAGAACTGATTCAAACAGAACTGCTCACTGGATTCAGGTCTAAAGAGTAGGCATGGGGCAGATTTATCAGGAAGACCAAACCTCCTAAGCCATGCACTGGACAAAGACAGGAAGTAGTATGGAAATAAGAGTCAGAGTGATACTCACTCAGGGCCCACACAAGCCATTTTGGAAAGGAGCTGAATTTAAGAGCCAACTTTTAGCTGTATTTTTCACTATTCAATGAACCCATAACATGGGGAAGTACAAAGACCTTAGGATAAGGAGTCAGAGGACCTGGACTGGGGCTGAGGGTATAACTGTTAGTAGAATACCAGCCTGGCAAGTATAAAGTCTTAGGTCTGACCCCAGCACAGCATGAAATTGGGCATGTTAGTGCATGCCAGTAATCCCAGCACTCAAGAGGTAAAGGCAGGGAGGTCAGAAGTTCAAGGTTTTACTCAGCTACATGGTGAGTTTACGGCAGCCTGGGATATAGAAGACCCTGTCTCAAACAACAACAGGACATAAATCACAAAGTTGCATCAGTCCTGTGTTCAGATGGTCTGAAATTCAGCTTTCTAATAGGCAGAAAAGAGATTAGCCCAACTCTCTCACAGAACTAATCATTTAGATGCTTAAGTAAGATAGTGTCACTCTTTTTAGATGGGAAGGTGATATGCAATATATAGTATCATTAATAGTTTTTATTTCCACTTTTGCTATCATGTAAAACTTAATAAATTGTTAGGTTACAGTCAGTACATTTCAGAGAGCTCTTGGGGAATAGCTTTTTTTTTTTGTTTGTTTTTTGAGGTAGGGTTTTACTCTGGTCCAGGCTGACCTGGAATTAACTATGTAGTCTCAGGGTGGCCTCAAACTCATGGCAATCCTCCTACCTCTGCCTCCCAAGTGCTGGGATTAAAGGCATGCACCACCATGCCTGGCTCGGGAATAGCTTTTTATACAAGGTACTCAGAGACATTGGTGGAGAAAACCTTGAGGTTGAGAGAAAAATGGAATGGGCTTGAACTCTGGCTCTAATGCAGTAGAGCTGAGCATGATGGGGAAAGTTACTCCTCTGTGCTTTGGGTTCTGATTTACAAAATGGTTACCTTCGAGATTAGCTGTGAGGCCTGAGGTGCCATCAGCCAAGCACTGTACCTACTTCAAAATAACACAAAGGTGCTACTGACCCTCCTGTCACTGAAGGGGTTCAAGCAGAGAATGAATCCTGGTATCTCCAAGGACTTGATAAGGTATGAGGAAGCTTGGAGAGATGACATCTAAACTACTTTTCCATTCAAAGCTCCTGTGGGCTGCTGACAAAAACACATAACTGCAGGAATGAAACAAATCATTTCACTTACATGCAAGATGTGACATGGTCTACGAGAGGATCAGGCTTAAGGCATTTTACTGGCACAGCATCCAGAATATTATTTAGCAAAGCCCAACACAAACAACTGGCAGCTTATTCAGGATGCTCTGGGCTTTGACGTATCAGGATTTAACTTCTGCTCTTGTGGGTTGGCCCCAAGATAAGGGACCACAGGATCTTGTTGGCATGTTAAAGAAGGAAAACAGTGACAGTTATCAATGTAATTGTGCCATTAGCCTAACATGGGTTGTGATTGCTAGTTGGGCAGATAAAGTTCTTTGGGGCAGAGCTATCAATGTTTCTCATTTTCCAAACAAAACTCTATTCTTCCTGGTGAACTCCTCTTTTAGGAGAGAGGAAGGACAGTCCAACTTTGCATACTGTGCCAACAAAAAAGACAGCCCAGCTTTGGACACTGAGCCTGTTGTGTAGAAAGACAAATTCTTTGTAAATGTAAATTCCTCATTGTCAAAGGGTAAATGAACTGAAAATCTCCATAAACAAAAAAACCCCACCCTTCCCTCTTTCCCTCCCCTCTCCTCCGAGTCCTCTGTCTCCTCCTCCTCCTCCTCCTCCTCTTCTTCTTTTGCAGTACTAAGGATTGATCCTAGGGTCTTATTCATACATACAAGAAGAGGGTTGTGCCACTGACTTACATCCCAACTGTCTTTTTAATTTTATTTTAACTAAAGTCTTTCTGAGTTGCTCAGGCAGAACTTAAACTTACTCTCTTGTCCCTGCCATCTTTGAACTTGTGATCTTCCTGTCTCAGCCTTCTGAGTAGCTGAGATTACAGGCTTGCATCACTAAGTCTGGCCTTTATATATTCTTATTGTTTTGCTTTCATTTTTTGAGCACCAGATATGTGTGTGTTCTGTTTAATAGTCCCCATACCTATTCCAGATCTACTGCCCTCCTCTGGGACCCCAGGAAATTGACCTTTTATGGGTGCTATGCACCAGACTCCCTTGACTTCTGGTTCACAGTTGAACTTGGCCACATCAAGAGTTGGAAGAACAGAATGAGGGTATATTACTTATTCCCACCCCAACCACATACCTTGGAGTGCTTTACATATCATGTAGCTCCCTTACTCTACTCATCCTCTTACAAACAATCCATCAAACAGATAGCCCTTTAGAGAGTGCTATCTGTCTTTCAGTAGGAGTCTATTATCCATAATTATTTACAATAGACTATAGCTGGAAATGACACAGTCACTCTGAGGTCTAAGAAGCTAAAGCCTCTAAGAAGTCAGAGTTGTTATTTGAAAGAAGCTCAGGTCTCTGTCCACTCTTAGAGGAAAGCCTCCTTTTCCTTGTGACAGTTTTGCCAGGTTAGGCCATTGAGCTCATAGAGATCAATCATATAGTATGGCTGATAGTATCCTGGCTAACCGTTATATTTCGTTTACTCCTTATAACCACAGTGTGTGGTAGATTCTTTCATTAATCACAAGAAAACTGAGATGAAGAATGTATAAGTTCCTTACAACGAGATCTGAAGCAGCAGAGCTGCTAGTCAAATCAAGATCTTTCTGACTTTAAAGCCCTTAGTATGTCCAGTTTTTCCCTAACCAGCCTTCTTTACATGGAAGTGGAGAGGGTCTCTTCTCCATGTGGAGGGAGACCACTTGTTGTCATTCAGTCTTTCAGATGGGACAGATCTAAGACAGACCTTCCTGCCAAGCACAACAGTCAATCCAGCAAAAGTCAACAGGACTTTCCTAAAGACTGAACACTTATGGCCAATCCCCAGGCTTAAGTTCCTGGTGTGCACAGAGGGCCAGCAGTGTTATTTTCTTGCCTAATCCTTATACTGTTACTCTTCTTTGGGTGACATACTTTCCTATATATATTTTTTGTTGTTGTTGTTGAGGACATTTCTTTGGAGAGACTAAGTGCTCCTTTACAGCTATTCACTTTAAAATATGACTAAGTGCACTTAATGCCACTAAATTATATACTTTAAAAGTACATTTTATGTCATGTATACTTACCACAATGGGGGAAAAGCTGTTTTAAAGCAATTGTTGATGAGCACAAGCCTGTACTCTTGCTGTGAATTATTTACTTTGGAAGAGACAGGCAAGGGCATTTCCAGGGTTCACTGTCAGCTGGAGGAAGCAGGCTTTGTCATTTTCAGGAAGAAATCATTGGCTTTAGGTCAGACCAGTTCCTTGCATTCAATAATAATGACTGTTTTCAGTTATCAGAGGAAATTCACCAACACAGTAACTATTCTCTATATTTATTCTGAATTTTCCTGCATTGGAAAAGAAGGATAATGGACTTGAAAAGCCAACAAACTTACAATGGTGGGCCAACTTAACAAGTCCTTTAAAGAATTCAGAAATGTGACCTATTCCATCCCTTCTTCTAAGACAATGTTGGTTTTGAGAGTCCAGTGGTTCACCCTCTAAGCTGGAAATCCATGCCTCAGCAGTCTGGTTCCCTGGTTCTGCTGAGGACGAACACAAGGACTGAAATTCTGACTCACATGCAGTGTCCCCTGTTTCCTTCACTGAGCTCCAGCACGTCTTTGTGTGGGGGAAGATTCTATTCTCTATATTTATTCTGACATATCAGTACTCTGACCAGTGCTTGTCCTTGCCTCTCAGGCAAAAGAATGGAATAATGGACTTGCAAAAAAAGCCAACAATCTCACTGGAAGGAGTTCCATCCCAGGTACTGAAAATTTTCTAGTAACAGTCTACTAGACGTGACCTTAATCAAAAATAGGTGATAATATCTTGAGTTTAGAGCCAACTGAGGCCATTCCCTCCCTGTACTCAACAAGTCCTTTAAAGAATTTTTGTTCCAGTTTGTCTATACATTGGTAGCTAGGGGTAAAGAGAAAAGTACGTTTGGCTTTTCTGAGAGGTCCAAGTATAATCCTTTCCAGATCCATCCATTTCCTGCAAAGATAAACTGCTGGGAACTCCATTGTGTAAATGGACCTTTATTAGACTGATGGGTTTTCTTGCCTTGCATTGTGGTTCTAGAAATGGCTGAGGATTTCCTTCAATATAGTCTTAGGCTCAAGTGCTCCAGTGGTCCTCGGAAGAGGGGCGGATAGAATGGAAGAGCCAAAGGAAGGATATGACCTCAACAGCTGCCCAGACAGAAATGCGATTCATCTGGTTTCCATCTCCCTAGAGCCAGGAGTGAGTTCTAAAGTGGAATAGATCAGGTGGGGTTTTTTTGGTATGTAAGATTAAAAATCAATAAAAATTAAAAAAAAAAAAAAAAAAAAGTCGTAGTCTATGCTTATCCCTTGGGTATAAAGACCCTTGTTGTTGGATCTCCTAGTCCTACTCACACCCTGGGTGAAACATCCAAAGTCCCATCCTAAGAGCCAAAAATGCTTACAATGCAAGTCTTCACTGACCTTGCAGTAGCAAGACCCTCATCTAGAAGAAAAGGTCATCAAATTCAAAGAAGCCATGGTTTGTTGTCATGTTGTCAAAAAATTTTTTAAGTCAATAGAAAAAATAAATAAAGACTTCCATTTGTTCTTGTATATCAATCCTGAAAAAGAGTAATCTCTAATTAAAGAACCCATTAGAGGGCCAAATTCTTGTAAAACTGATGTCTAATATTAAACAGAGCTGAAACATTCAAAAAAAAAAAAAAAAAGAATTGATTTGTGGGGTAAAGGAAAAGTATGAGGTCCAAGTGTGCAAAGATAAAGGGAAGGGGAAAACATTGTGGTTCTAGAAATGGCTGAGATGTCTTAGGGTTTCTCGCACTCTCAACCTCCATGCTTCATCTGGTTTCCATCTTAACAGTGCTATCATTTCTAGTAGTAGTCCCATCCTGAAATGCTTTTTTATTAGCAAGAAGAAGCTATTCCACGTTCCCACAGAGTGACCCATTTGAGTTTAAAGTGTACAAAACCCAGAGCTAGGCAGCTATCATTTCTATATCCTTGAGTTTGGGACCTTATTGGGAATTAGAAAGGCAGCAACTAAGGGTCCACCTCAGACCTTCAGAACTAGTGTCTACACATTAACATGATTCATTCAAGATGTGCAAAGGGTCTGGGGAGATAGCTCAGAGGTTAAAGGCACTTGTGGGCAAAGCCTACAGGCCTAGGTTCAATTCCCCACTACCCACATAAAGCCAGATACACAACATGGCACGTGAGTCTGGAGTTTGTTTGCAATGGCAAGAGGCCTTGGACCACCTATATGCTCTCTCTCTTTGTCTCAAATAAATAAATACATAAAACATTTCTTAAGCATAAATATGTGCAAGGAAGTTCAGTGAACACTCACAACTTTTTGACAATTTAGAACACTGTGTTTTATTGCATTGCCACAGCTTAGCTAAAACTGTTAACAGGACAGTGGGTCAGCTTTGTGATTTCTGTGTATACTCCAAGCTAATAGGAAATTTGAGTTTAACCCTTCCTCTCAGATATCTTATGCAGTCTTGTTTTTCTTTCTCCATTCCAACTCTAAAGAATATAAAAAGGGGCTATAATTTGCTGCTCAAGTGCGAAGACCAGAGTTTGCAGCCCCTAAACCCATGTAAATGCCAGGTGGGTGTGGTGGCCAACCTGTAATCCCAACATTCAGAAGGAGAAAGGGGGTTCATGGAAAAGCAAGCTAGATAGTCTAGCCAAATTGGTGAGCTCTGGGTTCAACTGAGAGACCTTATCTAACGAAATTAATAGTGCCTGAGAAAGACACCATTATCAACCTCTGGCTTTCACACACGTGTGCATATGTATGTGAACATACACACTACACATATATACACATGCTTTAAAAAAGAATTTGAAAAAGTCCATTTCATTCAGTCAAAACTAAACATTAGAGCTGTGGAGATGGCTTCATGGTTAAAGCCCACAAGTGTGAGTACCAGAGCCCAAATCCCTAGAACCCACGGCAAAAACCAGTTATGGTAACATGTATCTATAATCCCATCATGGCTATGGCAAGATGAGTGGTAGATACAGGAAAACCAGAAACTTACCACAAAGATACCCTGTTTCAAACAAGGTTGCAGACAAGGACCAACCTCTGAAAGTTGCCCTCTGACCTCCACATGTATGCCCATGGCAAGCATATGCCCACACATACCACATACACAACCCAAATATTATTTGTCTATTATGCATCAAATACCTCTATAGAGCAAGAAATTATAAACTAGGATGGTAAAAGAGAAGGGTGTGAAGAATTAAATCTTTAGGAGATAAAATTTTTTCCAGGCATGGAGACACATGCCATTAATACTTGGGAGGCAGAGGTAAGAGAATTGCTGTGAGTTCAAGGCCAGCCTAGGTCTATAGAGTGAATTCCAGGTCAGCTTGGACAAGAGTGAGACCCTATCTCAAAGAGAAAAAAAGAAAGAAAGAAAGAAAGAAAGAAAGAAAGAAAGAAAGAAAGAAAGAAAGGGAAAGAAAGATAGATGGCTGGAGAGATGGCTTAGCAGTTAAGGCACAGACATGTCTGTGAAGCCTAAGGACCTAGGTTTGATTCTTCATGTCCCATGTAAGCCAGATGCACATGGTGGTGCATGTATCTGGAGTTTGTTTGCAGTGGCTAGAGGCCCTGG
The DNA here is from genome assembly GCA_036365145.1 of Orientallactaga sibirica. Taxonomy (NCBI): domain Eukaryota; kingdom Metazoa; phylum Chordata; class Mammalia; order Rodentia; family Dipodidae; genus Orientallactaga; species Orientallactaga sibirica. Next base: position 5,310,364 of record JAEOAD010002517.1, read on the forward strand.
TGTGCCCATTTTCACTCTATCTCCCCCACCCATCTCTCTGTCTCTAATAAATAGATAAATAAAAATAAATCATTAAATTAAATAAATAAAATAAAAATCTTAAATAAAATAAATGTTAGCTCTACAACTATATGAACACAAAACCAAACCTACAGAGAGTAAGTACTTCAGGGAATTCTCCACAAAGAAGAGTCAAACAATCAACCTCAAGTGCCTGTAAGAAGCAGATTACAATAACCAAACTCAGAGAAGGTGCAAAAACAAACAAACAAAAAAAAAAAAAAAACTATAAAATCCAAGAAACAAACCACATAAACCACCACAATACAGCACGGATTAAATCAAACTTCGCAGTTATTACCCTAAACACTAATGGTCTTAATTCACCCATCAAGAGAATAAGCTAACAGGGGCAATCAGAAAAATAGACCCCTCAATCTGCTGTCTTTAATAAACCTACCTCATCACTAAAGATAGACACCTCCTCAGGGTGAAAGGGTGGAAAATGATATTCCAAGTGAATGGAAATAAGAAACATGCAGGCATTGCTATACTAATACCAGATAAAATAGACTTCAAACCAAAAGTAGTCAAAAAAGACAAAGAAAGCCACTTCTTACTTATCAAGGGAACAATCCAACAAGAGGATATCACAATCATCAGTCTTTGTGCAGCAAACATAGGTGTGCCATAATTCATAAAACAAAACCTACTTGACAAGAAAAACAGAAATAAAAACCAACACCATCATAGTTGGGGACTTGAACACTCCACTATCCTCAATAGATAGATCATCCAAACAGAAAATCAATAGGGCAGTAAGAGAGCTCAAAAATACCATAGATACACCTAATGGATATCTACAGAACATTCTACCCCAAATCTACAGAATACACATTCTTCTCAGCATCCAATGGAACCTTCTCTAAAATAGATCATATACTGGTCCATAAAGCCTGCCTCTATATATTTAGGAAAATTGACATAATTTCCTGCATGATAACAGACCACAATACTATAAGGTTAGAAACAACAACAAGAGATGCACAGGAACTCCATCAGCTCCTGGAGTCTGAACAACACACTGTTAAACAATAAATGGGTAGTAGATGAAATAAAAACTGAAATTGAAAAAAATTTCTATAATTAAATAACAATGAGAACACGTTGTACCAAAATTTATGGGACACAATGACGGCAGTCTTTAGGGGAAAATTCATAGCACTAATTGCCTTCATAACAAAGAGAAAGAGAGATCCCAAATCAACAACCTAACCATACACCTAAAGGCATTGGAAAAAGAAGAAGAAGCCAACCCAAAAAGCTATACACAGAAAGAAATAATCAAAATCAGAGCAGAAATTAATGAATTGGAAACTAAGAAGACAGAGAGAATTGATCAAACAAAGACACAGCTCTTTGAAAAAATAAACAAGATTGATAAACCCCTGGTCAATTTGATCAAGCAGAGGGAAAAAAGAGACACTTCAAATTAACAAAATTAGGGCTAGAGATATAGCTTAGCAGTTAAGGCACATGCCTGCGAAGCCTAAAGACTCCAGTTTGATTCTCCATGTCCCATGTAAGCCAGATGCACATTGGGGGCACTTGTGTTTGGAGTTAGTTTGCACCCATTCTCTCTCTCTCTCTCTCTCGTAAGTAAATAAATTAATTAATTAACAAAATTAGAAATGAAAAAAGGAGAGATCACAACAGACATAAGTGAAATTGGAAGAATCATTATGACTTATTTCCAAAACCTCTACTCCACAAAATTGGATAATTTGGAGGAAATGCATGAATTTTTGGACCCATACTACCTACCAAAGCTAAACTCAGAGCAGATTAATCTCCTACACAAACTTATCACACCCATCAAGATTGAGAAGGTATTCAAAAACCTCCCCAAAAAGAAGAGTCCAGGACCAGATGGCTTCTCAGCTGAATTCTATGAAACCATCAAGGAAGAACTGAAACCAATTTTTCTCAACCTATCCCACATAATCAGAGAACAGGGAAAGCTCCCCAACTCCTTTTATGAAGCTAGTATCACACTAATACCCAAACCAGATAGCTACAACAAGAAAAGAAAACTATAGGCCTATTTCCCTGATGAACTTAGATGCAACGATCCTAAATAAAATCCTCGTAAACTGAATTCAACAACACATCAAAAGCATTATCCACCTGGATCAAGTAGGCTTTATCCCAGAAACGCAAGGTTGGTTCAACATATCTGTCAATGTAATACACCACATAAATAAACTTAAACACAAAAACCACATTATCATTTCAATAGATTCAGAAAAGGCCTTCAACAAAATACAACATCACTTTATGATTAAAAGGTTGGAGAGAATAGGCATGGATGGTTTATATCTCAACATAATAAAGGTTATATATAAAGCACCTAAAGCCCAAATAATACTTAATGGGGAGAGACTTAAGGAATTTCTATTGAGATCAGGAAAAAAGACAGGGGTGCCCACTCTCACCTGTGCTCTTCAACATAGTACTAGAAGTCCTAGCCCAAGCAATAAGACAGGAGAAAGAAATAAAAGGGATACAAATTAGACAGGAAGAAGTTAAGTTAGCACTATTCACAGATGATTTGATTCTATATATATGTGACCTGAAAACCTCCATCTGAAAACTCTTAAAGGTGATTAAATCCTTCACAAAGTAGCAGGATACAAAATCAATGCACAAAAATCAGTAGCCTTTCTATATGCAAAGGAAAAGGAAACAGAGAAAGAAATTAGTGACATTGTCCCCTTTTCCATAGCAACAAAAAAATTAAATACCTTGGAATAACACTAACCAAGGATGTAGAAGACTTATATAATGAAAACAGAAAAATGCTCAAGAGCCAGGTGTGGTGGCACATGACTTTAATCCAAGCACTCAGGAGGCAGAGGCAGGAGGATCACTGTCACTTTGAGGCTACCCTGAGACTACATAGTGAATTCCAGGTCAGCCTGAGCTAGAGTTCTAATTTTGTGCACAGAAGAGGAGTTGAACAAAAAAGCTTCATAGTGGAGCCAATTAAGGCAAGGAGTTCAAAGGTAAGTAGGGGAATGGCTGGTGGCACAGGAAGAGAAAGACATTTTAGGTAAAGGAACTTAATGAGAAAGAAAGGACTTGTTTCTCAGTTCTATCTATGGATTCCTTTCCACTGAGTGGATCTGTTAGCCAATCCAAGAGCAGTTGGATACCCACCATGGCTTTGTGCCACTGCACTTGGGTGAGCATCACGTCAGGTTGTTTGCTACTGAGTAGCTTAGACTTTGAGTTGCTTGGACAGATGTTGGCCATTTTCCCCCAGTATCTCATGTAGCACCTTCTGGCACTAGACAAGCTAACTGTCTGCAAACTGGTTCTCTTCCAGTTTCCAGGGCTTCAAGATATATGAGTGTTAAGAAGGGAGGGTCTGGAAGGGAAAGAAAGGAAAGTTGAACCAGATCGTGATTGTTTTGTGCCAAACCAAATAGTGACTTTAGAGGTCATGATGGTTGTTGAAAGGGCTTTTGTCAAATAATTGCTACTTTCATTATCGAGAAAATATCTAGAGCCCTTATTGAGAGAAATACATCCTCATCAAGAGGTCCTTCTTCCCTTCTGACTACAGGTCTCTTGTGCTCAATACCAATGTTTAAGTCAGGCCTCAGGCTGGACAGGTGGTTCAGTGGGTGAGAGAACTTCCTGTGCAAGCATGAGGGCCTAGGGAGGCCTACAGAGACCATTGCAGTTTATCCACATAAACAGTGGGGCAGGGCCACAGATACCTGTAAGACCAGAACTACAGCAGAGGGGAAACTTGAGAACCACTAAAGTTCATGGAAACAAACAACTGACAAGCTCCAGGATCAGTGAAAGATTTCGGACCAAATAAGAATGGGCAGAAGAACAATGAAGCCAGACATGTGACATTATGCTGGGCCACCATAGGCAAGTGTGCCTCCACCCCCACGCACACACCACTAAGCAAGTGCATGGGGCACACATGGGTACATACATGTGCATACACAACAGTACCTCCCCTCCACAAGAAAAAAACAAGTCAGGTCTCAATGAACCTCTGGACCAAGTGGGACAGCAAAGCAGGTTCCTCTCCTGATAGAGTGATTCCCCAGGAACAGATAAGGACATTAAACAAGACATTCATGCCATGGCTAACTAAGCCAAAAGGACATTCAACAGATTTTACTAAATTTCTATGCTATAGAAATAAGCAAAGAGTAGGATAACACAATTTATAAGATGTGGCTTGCTCTCAGAATGTAAAGATCTGGTCCTGTCCAGATGCATCCAGGTGTGCTTATATGTATGGGGGTGGGACAGGAGAGACTAGACACAAAGAAATTGTAGTTATACTACATTTACCTTGAAATTGGGTGTCTTGTCTTTGTGTAACCCTCAACAAAGGGATGGGCTCTAAGCAGCAATGTGTAATCCATGCAGTCCTGCTCCCAGCCATAATGGTAAGGAAATATTTCTTTTTTTTCCTTTTTTTTTTTTTTTTTTTTTTTTTTTTTTTTGGAGAGAGACAGAGAGAGAGGGAGAGGAAGACAGATAGAGATGGGTGCACCAGCAGCCTCTCAGCTGCTGCGAACGAAATCCAGATGCGTGCACCCCCTTGTGGTCAAGTGCGGCATTGCACCCTTGCATCACTGCATCTGGCTAAATGTGGGACTGGAGATTGGAACCAGCGTTTTTAGGCTTAGGAGGCAGGCTCCTTAACCGCTAAGCCATCTCTCCAGCCCAGGAAATATTTCTTACCCAAATTAGCCAACCTTAAATGAGAACTTGGAACTTAGAAAAGAGACACAAAAACTGGGACTCCAAGCTGATTCAAAGTGGCAGAGCTTTGAAAAGGTGCTGGCTATCTGGAGATTTGATTGCTAAGTTTTCTTCCCGGGCTTCAGTTAGGAGTATTTGTGTCTTGCCTAAGATTTAAGTAAGTAATGAAATGATTTTTAATGAGGAAATAGAAGTCTTTATAGGAATCTGTAGAGTCTAAGGGCAGGCACACAGGTTTATGGGATAGAGTGGAGAGTTCAAAAAAAAGGCCTCACCTTTACAACCAACTGATTTTTTTAATAGAAATACCAAAACAATTCAGGGGAGGAAATAACAATCTTTTCAACAACTGGCTCTGGGATAATCAGATATCTGTATGCATTAACTGGCATGCCCACCTCACATCATATAGGAAAATTAACCCAAAACTGATCAAAGATCTAAATGCAAGAGCAAAACTTTCAGACTCTTAGAAAACATGGATGTACATCTTCATGGTCCTGAATCAGGCAATATTTTTCTAAAAATAAAAAACATAAATAATGAAGTATTGAACAACATATTTTAATATTCCCTAAAGGACATCATCAGGAAAAGTAAAGAAGTCAGGCAGGCATAGTGGCCCACTGCTATTATTCCAGTGCTTGGGAGGCTGACACAGGACTACTACTTTGAGGAGAGAAAAAATAAGGGATTTATATCAGACTGCATAAAGAACTTAGTAATGAGGGCTGGAGAGATGGCTTATCAGTTAAGGTGTATGCCTGCAAAGCCTAAGGACTTCAGTTTGATTCTCCAGGTCCCACGTAAGCTAGATGCACATGGTGGCACATGCATTTGGAGTTCTTTGCAGTAGCTAGAGGCCCTGGCGTGCCCATCCCCCCACTATGTCTCTAATAAATAAATAAAGTAAAATCTTAAAAAAAAAAGAACTCAGTAATGAAAAAGCCAATGATGTAATTAAAACTTGGCAAAGGATTTGAATACACATAGTACAGAAGATGTACAAATTACCAAATATCCATGTTGGATATACAAAGCAGGTCAACATTTTAAATCACTAGGAGACTACAAATCAAATCAACAATGAGATCCCACTGTACAAGAGCTAGACTGATACAATCAAAAATTAACTTATAAATGTTGGAGAAACATATAAAACCGGAACCTTCAAACAATGGTGCAGTCACTTTCAAAAGCACACTGGCCATTCATCAATATATACAGTTACTATATATCCCTACAGCTCTACTCCGGGAGAAACAGAAGCATGTGTCCACACAGGAAATCATATGCAAACTTGCACAGCAGCACAGTTGTAGGAGTCACCAAAACAGAAACAAAATGTGCATCAAATGAAGAATGAATAAATGCAATGTGGAATATGCTTGTGGTGCAGAACTATTTAGCAATAAGAAGAAATAGCTAAGGAGGTCCAGAAAAAATGGCCCAATGGGTAGTGTTTGCTGCTGGGGAAGCAAAGACACAAGACTCCCTAGGGCTTGCTGGCTGGAGAACGTAGCAGAATCAGTGAGCTGTAGATTTAGCAAGAGGTCTTGTCTCAAAGAATATGGTGAAGACTGACTGAGAAAAACACCATATATCCATGTTTGGCCTCCACAAACACACATATGTGCCATGCACATATAAACTCACATGTATACGCATACCACATACATGCGTACACACAAAAATAAATCAATTTAAAAAATGAAACCAAAGAATGGACTGACAAGCCAGGAATAGCTAAGACCCAAGTTTTAGAAAAGCCAGACCTGAATCAGTTGCCTGAAAATGTGCTGTAGTATTTTTGAAATGTGGTAGTTTTAACTTGGTCATCTTCCCGTGTTCTTCTAGAGGAATTTTAACATCTTGCTGCTTTAGGTGGACGGAGAATTCACCAGTACCACACAGTGCTGCTCCAATTCTGGCTATGCCCACCTGGTTAGGATGCTGATATGTGCTAAAGCTGAGATAGAGGGACATAAGGGAAAATTCGCCTATCCTGCAGCATGACATCTGTCTCATAGCTGCCGTGGCTTCTTTCTGAACTTTATGAGCAGCCTTGGCTGGAATGTAGACTGTGTGTAGACCATGATCTGTCCTCCAAATAATGTACTTTGTAATGTATTTTTCTCATCTACCAAAGGATGAAACAAAGTTATTTAAATAGTTACAGAAAAAGAAAAGATATTTAGTACTGATACTTGCTACAAAATATATGAGCCCTGAAAACATTCTAAGTGAAAGAAACCAGACACAAAAAGACCACACATGATTCTAGTTATATCCAAGGACAATAATAGGCAAATCTATAGAGACAGGTTGGTATTTTCCTAAGGCTGTGGGAGAAAAAGGAATAGGAATGCATTGGCAGAAATCAGGTAGTGACTGCTAATGGCTTTTTTTTAATGCTGAAAACGTTTTAGAATTGATTGTGTTAATAGCTGCATATATCTGTGAATATAAATATACCAAGAAACATTGAAGCTGGGTATCAAAATGTCTTTCCGAAGTTCTCAGGAATTTTGAGGGGTACAGTAGAGTATCCTGGGTTCCAAGGCTCTAGCTGACATGTCCAGGGACCTGGGATGTGGTAATAGCCATGATGCACAGCCCTGTGAGACACCTCCAGGAAGGATTCAGTGGATGCTATTGTCTAGCTGTGCTTGTCCTCTGATCCCAAGACCTCAGGTCTCCAAGGAATAGCTAGATTCTGGCTGTGATCTTGAGGCCCAGGTGCTAGGAGGATCCCTGGAATCAGCATCTAGTGGACAACACTGCCATCTGAGCCTAGTGTTTTCTGCCACTAATCAGAACATTTGCCATGCCCTCAACAGACCTCTGTAAGGCCTGCGCTGTCAGGTTAATGAGTGAAAGAAATAAAAATCATATTTTCCAAACCTGTTGTAAGTAGTTTGAAAGCTCAGTCATGCAATTCACCATTAATATTCTAAAGGCAAGATCTCCAAAATGGCATGCACTTACTGGAAATGGGCCACAATGTGGTTAGAATTTTTGTGTATTCTTCATTTTTTTCTAACTTACAATTTTGTTTCCATTCTTTTATTTTTCTTTTATTTTCTGAGAGAGAGAGAGCATGTGCATTGATGTGCCAGGGCCTCTAGCCACTGCAATTGAAGTCCAGTCAAGTACGCCACCTTGTGCACATGTTTGACCTTGCATACTTGCATCACCTTGTGCATCTGGCTTAAGTGGGAGCTGGAGAGTAGAACATGGGTCTGTAGGCTTTGCAGGCAAGTGCCTTAACTGCTAAGCCAAATCTCCAGCCCTTATTTCCATTCTTAAATAAACAATTACATAATAGTTTATGGAAATTGTACATATGCATTGCTTTGTATACAGATAATATAATGAAGATTTTTAGAATTTTTTATTGATATCTGCAGGCAGTTTTTTTCTTTTTTAATTCAAGAGATTCATGGATGCTGGGTTACTGCTAGACTGGCAGATGAAGACTGAGTTCATAGTATTTATAGAGGCCAGTCTCCAAACAGACAAACCTCTATTTCACAACACCTGTTTGCACAAACATTTATTTTATTTTTTTGAGACAGGGTCTCATATTGTAGCACAGGCTGGTCTGGAACTCACTATGTAGCCAAGGTGGCCTCTAACTCACAGTTATTCTCCTGCCTCAGCCTCCTGAGTGTTTAGACTACAAGCATGAGCCACTATACTGGGCAACAAGATTTATATGAACTCACCTTAACAATCTCTAGAGTTTAATTTTCCAATAACAGGCAAAAGTAAACCCTGTGCAGTCACTCTTGCTTGAATTTCTGGGTTCCTTATCTCTCTTCTCCACTAATGGGGCAATGATACCTCCAGCCATAGATTCAACCTTGCATACCTACCTGCCTGGCTAGACTTAATGAGCCTTGGACCAGCTCTCTTGGCTAAAGAATTAACTCACCTTTACTGCAAGTCCTATGGTGCCTCCTCAGTTCTGGGATCTAGGCTTGCAGACTCACTGAGATGCATCCCTGATCAACACCCTGTTCTAGTCATTGAATCTTATTTTGTTTCCTTATCTAGGTTGGGAAATAAGGGTTTGGGGAGGACTGGCAGCCAGAAGACCCCTCACCAGAGCCAAACAGATACCAGCACCATTATCTTGAACATCTGTGCTACAATCTAAATAATAATCTTTGTGAAAATATGCAGCTCTGGTATTTTATTGTAGCAACATAGAAGACCATGACTAAGACCTGCCACCTACTTCCACAAAGCCATCCTCTTCAGCCTTATGATTTGGGTCTGGGTACTTGCTGATAGAATTTTCAGTGTTTTGGGCTCCTAGGATATTTACATGTAGGTGACAAAATGAAGGCATTTGTATTATCTGAAGTATCCTAATTATTGATGACTAGCATCAATTACTAGCAACTAGAAGGAATGTTTATGATGATTATTTAAATATCTCTTTTAATGAACAAAGTTCATCATTTTAAGAACACAAACCCATTATATACACTACTCTTCTTGAAATGTAAAGCCAAATTCACAAGCTTGTAAAGTATATCCATACTGGAGCCTATATCTGGCTCCGTGTGTCTAAGATTATCTTGGTGAACTGGGCACTGAGTAGGATGGTAAGGAACTCCCAGACCTTGAACATCTGCAGACAGATGACTTCTTCTCCATGTCCACTATTTCTTGGGTAGAGCCTCAAACAATGCCTGAATTGTTAGCTCCTTTCTCTATTTAATAATATGTTTCTCTTCTTACCATTTTCACTTTTCTTTATGCCTTTTAGATTAAAAATATGTATATGAGAAAAATACCCAAGAGTTACCAGAAAGAGATTCAGATTTGCCTTACTTGTACATCCTGGTACCTTTTCAACTCCTTCATAATCCTGAGCACACACTCTTCATTTGGTATCATGGTTGACTAAGAGAACTGGATTTCACTGTAGATCAGGCCGTATCCTGTTGATGTAGACTCATTCCACCCCATCTAATCACTTCTATCAAAGATGCCAACTGGATCATCCATTATGTAACAATCAAACCTCCTGAAGGTGTGTCCAGGAATCTCTATACCCTGCAGTTACTTCATGTGTTGACTCCCTCATATCTCAAATCCTTACAATTATCTACCTCATGAGTGATTGTTGGGACAGAGTCCTATAATGACTGTAAACAACCTTACTTCCCAGTGTCATAATAGCTAATGCAACACCTGCCAATGTCTTCATTTCATATGGCTCTTTCTTTAAATTGTTTTCATCTGAGTGTGGTGTTCAGATTAAATCTCCTTCAGTAGCCCATCTTTAATTTCTCTGAGGAAACTTAGCAACATTGAGTCCATATTGTGAGGTAAAGAGAGTAATGGTGGCTTGCTCCAAGGTTTCCCTATGATAAGTAACATAAAGCTCAGAAAGGGATCATTTAAAAGATAGGATGCTTTATATTTTTTATTGGCATCTCCCCCTCCCTAATTTTTTATCTTTTTTGAGTGGTACTGGGGCTTGAACCAGGGACTTACATATCCTAGGCAAAGTGCTCTACCACACCAAGCTACATCATCCAGCCTCATTGTACTTATTATTTTGATACAGGATGTAACTCATTCTCTAGTTCAGGCTGGCTTTTAAGCTTATGATCCCTCCAACTCAGAATCCTGAGTTTACAGGCATGTGCCTCTAGGCCCAGCATGTTGTCACCTTATCCTTTAGGGAAAAAAATAAGCCTCATGGCTTTTGATGTAAGTAAAACAATTTTAAAGCTAATAGTAAGACTGTAAATTCCACAAAAAGAAGATAAAATGAAAGAAAAAAGAACTCAAAATCAACTCTGATTATATATATATAGTCTTTGGTACCTGGAGTTTGATGAATCTATAGGTTGACCACCCACCTGTGTAAGCTTGGGAAAACTGTGTATGGGCATGCATGCCACTGGGGAGTGTATGTGTGGAGGTCAGAGGACAAGTTCAGGGTTCTCCTCTTCTTCCACCTTCTTTTAAGACATGTCTCTCTTCAGCAGCCTCTCAGCCTCTTTGAACGAACTCCAGACGCATGCACCCCCTAGTGGGCAGGCTCAGCATTGCACCCTTGCGTCACTTTTTGCGTCTGGCTAAACGTGGGACCTGGAGATCGAACGGGCGTTTTTAGGCTTGGCAGGCAGTTGCCTTAACCACTAAGCTATTTCTCCAGCCTGACCTGCTATTTTTATGAGTGCTAGCTCTCTCTCTCAGACAGGGTCTCACTGTCTACAGCAAGCTGGCCCAGAGTGTAGCCCCCTGCCTCAGGCTCCTCAGTGCTAGCTTCTTGAGTACTTTGTAAAGTGCTTGTCTTTGGTAAGTCAAGTAAGGTTTTTGTCTCTAGTCAACTTCAGACTGTCACAGTAATGACAAAGATTCCCTTTTGCTTCATAGATTCTTTGTTGGGTTAAATATCTTTCCATAGCTTCATCTCCATTTTTTCTTGTTGCTGGTTTGTTAGTATCTGATGGAAAAAAAGTGATCATCTGAGAAGCAGGAGATAAGGGTTTGATTGTTGGCTTTAATAGCTATTCATCCATGGTAGTACAAAGAGATACATAAATTTTCTGTTTCAAGACTTTGAACTACCTCAAGAAGAGGACTCTAATACAGCATATAATGCTTCCAGAACAGTACACAGTGTGCATATTTTTTGAGTCACAAAAGGTTAAAATATGCTATTAGTATAGGTTAGTATAGGAGGTTTGACATTGGCTTCTACTTGAGGTGAATTTATATTTGCATCATGTTTACTTACTTGGGGATGTATCAGAAACATGCTGCCCTGGTCAGTGTGAGGACAAGGCAGTCCTTGTCTCAGTAGTGTCACAGTGGGGACATAAGTGAACTGTGAGGAGTTACAAGCTGACGTAGATTATCTCTGTTTTGAGGTTTGTGCAGTTTTACATTTTCAGAGCAGATTATGTCCCTTTACCGGAGCAAACTCTGCACTGTCCTGAGTAGTATCTCCCACTCATTGTCTTGGCCCATGATGGTCTATAGCCTTGATGTCCCGCTCACGTTGATATTCACTGGTGTTCCCTGTCTGTTCTGGATGCCACCTGGTCTGTGAAGCTTCCATTGTCTCCAGGGCACAGGCTTGTGTGTATGTCTCTTTACCACCCTTTTTAGTGTTTCCTTATGGGTTATGATTTATACTTGTCTCTGTGCCTGTTGCTGTATTATGTCCTTGAGAATTAGGCATTTTTCCCTTTGAAGATAAGAGATCACATTTTTTTTACATGGTGCTTTTTATCTTTCTCTGTGGTCTTGGTTGTGTGATACTTGCCACATGGACCTATGCGTACCAGCCTAAGGCCAACACAATCCCTCTTACTAGAATGGATAAGGTAAACAAGGGTTCAGAAGTTATTCTAGGCAAGACCTAGTGGCAGACATGTAATCCTAGCTCCTGGGAGGTAGAAGGAAGATCAGTTCCAAGTCATCCTCAGTTACACAGCAAGTGTGAGATCAGCCTGGGTGACATGAGACTCTTATCTTAAAAAAATAACAAAAATGATTGTTGTTACTCACATAAGGTTTTGACTGGTGGTCTCATATTAACTATGCTAATTAGAAGCACTGAGCCAGAGCATGGTGGTGCTCTGGAGGCAGACGTAGGAGGATTGCTGTGAGTTCAAGGCCAGCCTAGGCCAGAATGAGACTCTACTTGGGGCAGGGGGAAGCAGCTCTGACTGGCAGTTTTAGATTTCTTGAGTAAAAACCTAATGTGACTACCTCATTTAAGAATTTTTATTAGGACCTTTTTAACATTCTGCAAATTAGCCATATTCCCATCAGGTCATCCTATTTTGTCCCCTCTCCCTACCCCCATTCAACTGAGGGCACTCATCAGTGGGGACATAGGTAGTCACTGGCTCCTGAATGTACCAGTATGTTCTTGTCAGGAGAACAATACCTCATAGTATACCTTCCCACCTTGTGGCTCTTAACATTCTTTGCACTCCCTTTTCCACAATCTGTTACATTTTCATTAGTCTTTCAGTAATAAAGGTGTTCTTGGTAAAAAAAAAAAAAAAAAAAAAAAAAAAAAAAAAAAAAAAAAGACATGTTTCTCTTGCCTCAGCTGCTTATGAACTTCAAATTCTCCTGGCACCACCTCCCATTGCCAGAAGGCACATTGGTTCCACAGATATATTTGCCTCTTTGAATCTGGCTTTATGTGGATAGTGAGGAATATTGAACATGGGCCAGCAGGATTGCAAGCAAATGCTTTTAACCACAGAGACATCTCCCTGCCCCCAAATCTTTAAATAGGAATATAAAAGCTTTATTTCTTTTTTAAAAATATTTTATTATTTATTTATTTATTTGAGAGAGAGAAATACAGAAATAGGCAGGTAGAGAGAGAAAGAATGGGCGCTCCAGGGCCTCCAGCCACTGCAAACGAACTCCAGGTGTGTGCGCCCCCTTGTGTATCTGGCTTACATGAGTCCTGGAGAATCGAGCTTCGAACTGGGGTCCTTAGGCTTCACAGGCAAGCGTTTAACCACTAAGCCATCTCTCCAGCCCAAGCTTTATTTCTTTTTAAAAATATTTTTATATGCTTAGTTGAGAGAGAAAAAGACAGAAACAAAGAGAAAAACGCAGCCACACAGAATAGGTTAAGTGTCTGTCCAAATGTTTTCTCCATTTTAAAAAAATATTTTTACTACAGAGTTTTTATTTTATTTATTTAATTATTTATTTATTTTGGTTTTCCAAGGAAGGGTTTCACTCTAGTCCAGGCTGACCTGGAATTCACTATGTAGTCTCAGGGTAGCCGCAACACACGGTGATCCTCCTATCTCTGCCTCCTGAGTGCTGGGATTAAAGGCATGTGCCACCACGCCCGGCTTTCTGGATATATTCTGGATGCATGTCTTTATCACACATGTATTAGCAAATATTTTCTCCCAGTCTGACTTGTCTTTTAATTCTTAAGAAGCTCTTTTTTGTTAAAATATTTTATTTATTTAAGAGAAAGAAAGAAGCAGAGAGAGAGAGAGAGAGAGAGGGAGAGAATGGGCATGCCAGGGCCTCTAGCCATTGCGAACGAATTCCAGACACATGCACCACCTTGTGCATCTGGGTTTATGTGGGTCCTGGGGAACTGAACCTGGGTACTTTGCCTTTGCAGGCAAGCATCTTAACCACTAAGCCATATCTCCAGCTTCTTAAAATGTTCTTAATCTCAATAAGGTCCAATATGTTTACCCCCTTAGGGTGAATGAATGTCTTTTGTGTAATTTCTAAAATATACATTCTTTGTCCAGGTCACAAATATTTCTCATCTGTCTGTTTCTTCTAGAAGATTTGTAGATACACATTTTATATCTTTTTTTTTTTTTTTTTTTTTTTTTTTTTTTTTTAGAGGTAGGGTTTCACTCTGGTCCAGGCTGACCTGGAATTAACTATGTAGTCTCAGGGTGGCCTCGAACTCTCAGTGATCCTCCTACCTCTGCCTCCCGAGTGCTGGGATTAAAGGCGTGCGCCACCACGCCCGGCTTTCACATTTTATATCTTGATCCATGATACACTTGGAATTAATATCGGTACTGGTTCAATTTGCAGGACTGAAAAAACACTTCATTTTTTTTAGTCTTACAAATGTTTTAGTACAGTTGTTGAAAGGAATAACAAACAATCTTTCTGTAGCAAATTACCTTTCCATCTTTGTTAAAAGTATGTCAGCTAATCACTGTCTTTTTTGTTTGTTTGTTTTTTGAGGCAAACAGACTGGCCTCTTTTATGTGAGATAGTGAGAGAGTGAGAGAGAATTGGCATGCCAGGGACTCCAGCCACTGAAATTGAACTCCAGATGTGTGTGCATGTACAACCTTGTGCACTTGTGTCACCTTGTACATCTGGCTTACATGGGATCTGAAGAGTCAAACATGGGTCTTTAGGTTTTACAGGCAAGTGCTTAAGTACTAACCATGTCTCCAGCCCCACCATTGTCTTTTGTTATAGTCTATATAATTTTCTCAAAAACCACACCCTTTCAACATTTTTATACATGTATGTACATTTTTGTGTATATATTCTTTTAAAAAAAATATTTTATTTATTTGTTTTGGTTTTTCCAGGTAGGGTCTCACTCTAGTTCAGGCTGACCTGGAATTCACTATGTAGTCTCAGGGTGGCCTTGAACTCATGGCGATCCTCCTACCTCTGCCTCCCAAGTGCTGGGATTAAAGGTGTGTGCCATTATGCCCAGCTTTATTATTTTATTTATTTATTTGAGAGAGAGAGAGAGGCAGGTAGAGAGAGAGAGAGAGAGAGAAAGAAAAGGTGTGCCAAGGCCTCCAACCACTGCAAATGAACTCCAGATGCATGCATCACCTTGTGCATCTGGCTTATATGGGTCCTGGGGGATCGAACCTGAGTCCTTTGGCTTAAACGCTAAGCCATCCCTCCAGCCCTATGTGTATATATTCTTATGTGTACTGGTGCATGTGTGTGAAAGTGGATGTGTGTGTGTGTGCACATATAGGTGGAAGCCAGAAGACAATCTCAAGTGTTATCCTCAGGAACATTGTCCTTTTTTTTTTCTTGAGACAGGGTCTCTCATTGGCCTGGAGTGTGCCAATTAGGCAGGACTAGCTAGCCAATGAGCCCCAGGGATCCTTTCAGTTCCATTTGATTTCACTTCCCTAACACTGGCATTTTTTTTTTTTTTTTTGCATGGGTATTAGGGATTGAAATTAGGTCCTCATGTCTGTGAGGCAATCACTTTACTAACTGAGCTATCACCCCCCAGCACACTGTTGATAATTATAACTTTATAGTAGTAAGTCTTGAAGTAATGTTTAGAAAAAGAGTCTTCCTCATAGCTTCATTTATATTTTAATCACAACATAGTCCAGAAATGGCTTAAGATCAATTTTACTAACAAAATCAACTAGCTCAAGTTAAGGCAAATATTAGAAAATTAATTGATGTTTATTATAAACTCTTACATAGATGAAACATTTCTTTTAAGTTAAGATATGATATATATATATATATATACCAAAATACTAGGTTTTACATTATATAATATCATAAAACAATTTAAACACAGAAAACAAAGCTATTTGTTTGATAGTGAAATTTCTTTTTAGAAAATACTTTCATTTATTTTGAGAGAGAGGTCTTCTGCCATTGCATATGAAATCCAGACATGTGTCCACCGCTTTGTGAATCTGGTTTTACATGGGCACTGTGGGATTGAATGCAGTGAGCCAGCTCTGCAGCCCCAACTGTGCAATTTCTCTCTATGTTCAACTGAATCTTTAACATTAAAGCTGCTCACCTTTATAATTCTCTTAAGGAGGGCTTAAACAAAGGGGAATTTACATTCTGTCAACAAAGAAACAATAATTACTCCAACTGCCACTTTTCTATTGCAGTAGTATTGGTTCATAATTATTCTTTGGCTGAAAAGAGATAACCTAAGAGCTTGAAGTCAATCTCAGACCATTCTGATAACTTCATCCACTGCATTTGTTACATGAAATCTTCAGCAAAATCATGACAACAGATGGTAACCTCAGCAATTAGGCTTTATCTGCCCTCAACCTCAGCCAGTCACCTACATGGGAGTAATAGTTCATGCCATGATATATGGAGTTATCAAATTTCAGGTTGTTTTCTGGGATGGCAATGATAATAGTATCTATCATGCAGGGCTATGAAAAGGATTAAGTGAAATTATATATGCAGGCACTGAGTATCGTGATCAGGGTAAACACTCAATAAATTATAATACAAAACATACTATATTAGCAATTTTGTATGAGGCAATGCACAGTTCCTTCTGATGCCAGGCCACATAGTTGAAAGGAAATGTCTGACAGGGGAAGAGCAGAGGCCCAAGGCTTTCAGACCAAATGGGGCTACTAAGGAGGAGATGTGAGCAAGGAAATTCTCTAATGTGCTCATGAGGAAAATGATCAGCAGTTATCAAGTGAATAATAGGTAAAGGGAAGGTAGAACTCTCTTTCCAGGTGTCTGATTATTTCCTGATAAGTCTCTTCTTCTGTCAACCTTGTCCAAGGCCAGAGTGCCTCTTAAGAGGTGTCCACAGTTACTCTCAATGAAAGGAGCAAAGCATTTGCTCACAGAAGATACAGAATTTGCATGTGAGCTGGAGAAAAAGTCAGTAGTAAAGGCTAGGAAGGTAGAAAGGGGCTATGCGGGAGGGGGAGATATGTAAGCAGAGGAACAGAATACTGGGGGTGGGGGCTGGAAAGGTGGCTCAGCAGCTAAGCTGCTTGCCTGCAAAACTTAATGACCAGATTCAATTCCTCAGTACCTACATAAAGCCAGATACACAAAATGGCACATGCATCTGGAATTTGTTTGCAGCAGCTTGAGGCCCTAGTGTGCCCATTCTCTGTATCTCTCTGTGTGTGTCTCTCTCTCTGCTATCAAATAAATAAATAAATGAATAAATAATTTTTAAAAAAATACTGGGGGTGGAATGGCCTAAGTGGGGTCAAAGGAGGGGATGCTTCAAGGGAGAGGAGGGCTTGGGATGAGTGTTAATCAAAATTTAAAATTTATGAATAAGCCTTATGGAAATGTACTTATTCACTCTCATACATGTTAAAAAAAAAAAAAAAAAAAAAAGACAGAATTTGGGCAGAAGTATCCTGTGGAAGTGGAAGGCCATAGATTGTTACTAGAAATTTTCAGTACCATTGAGTTGTTGGCCAGGGAGGACCCTAAGGCCACAAAACATCACAGGCCATTGCCCACCAGAACTAGATGGTAAGACCCTATTGCTGAAGACTCCACATGTTTGGGCTACAGGTCACTGCGAAATCAATGTGGAGCTGAGCTGGAAGCCTCCTCCCTATTAGCTAGACGTCAGGATGCTGGAAAGAGCTAAGCAGCCTTTGCAAAGAGAAAAGTCATCATTGGTCTTGACTAACAGTGGATCCTGAAGTTTTATGGCTGGCCAGCCAGGGCAAATACACCAACTGGTGTAATGGTGGCATGTCTGTTTTGGGGAAACCAGTTGCTCTCTGATTGGATTTGAGGCCTAGTCCATGGGAGGAAATTCCTGCCTGGTACTGAAAACCTAGTTAAAAGTCCATGGCTGAGGACGTCATAAGCCCAAGTGGAGAAGCTACTACTATTGACTGGCTGAATGCATATATTATGTTCTCTAAACACTTTTGTTTATGCTCATATATTAATGCTACTCTCACTTTTTGTTAAATAAGCTTCTCTTTTTGGTGACCACTGGGGTGACTCAAAACTTGCCAAAGTGCTGAGAAGTGACAGAGGAGTGAGTGTTCATCACTGAGACATCTTTATCACATTCTCCAAGACGTAGGGCCATTACAGAACAGGTGACAGAATGTAAGAAGGAAGGGGAGGACTGCTTACAAGGCTGCAACCCAGACTCAAAGTGGCAATGATATTCATGACTTCACAGTGGCTGATCTGCATAATAGGACGGAAAATGATGACATCAAAATAGAAGAGAGACTAGTTGAAAGAAAAGGGGATTCCGTGGAAGTGGGACTTGTGAGGGGAAAGGGGGAAGTGGTGGGTCGGGATTATGATCATGGTATATTGTCCATATTTATGGAAGTTGTCAATAAAATGTTTAAAAAGTAAAAAGAAGATACAGAAAAGTCAAACACTCCTCCCTATTATTGTCCCTGTTATTGTGAAATGTCCTTTACAGGCCTGTATTTACACATGTGTTCCCTGGATGGTAGTGCTGTTTGAGAGGCTGTGGAACCTTTGAGATTCATGGCTTAGCTGGCAGAAATGAGCTGCTCATTTCAAATGGGCCTTGTATCCACTTTTGATTCTAGCCAGGGCTCTCTGCTTCCTGCTCAGACATGATGTAGAAAGGAGGCTGCCACAAGCATGGTCAGGAGGTGCTCAGCTGTGTGTGGACTAAACTCCCCTGAACCCATGAGCCAATGTGCACCTTTCCTTTCTCCAGTTATTGCTGTCTGGCATTATGACACAGCAACAAGGAAAGTACCTACCAAGCCCCAGAAGCTTCATGCTGCTGCACAGACTTCCTTGGGTTTGTGGTCCTGTTGTATGCTCTCTGTCAGGCTCCACCCAGCTTCTGCCACACAGCACTCCACTTCTCCTCTCCCTGAAATCCAGTGCTTTAGCGTGCTATGAAAGCACACAAATTGAAAGTATCTTTCTAGCCACACTCCCACTGCAAGCCACCTAAGTAGTTCTTCAGCCATACACTGGACTCTCTGAGAAGAGATCAAGAAAACACTTTTTCCTCCATGTTATTCCAAAAGAGAAGTAGGAAAAGGAGAGATGCTCCAGGGCTTGTATGGTTAAAGAAAGAACTGTGGGACTAGGGAGATGGTTCAGTGGGTAAAGCATTTGCCATGCAAGCATGAGGTCCAGAGTTCAGATCACTACTGCCCATGTACATGCCAGATGGGCCGAATAGCTGCCTGTAATCCCAGGATCAGGAGGCAGAGACAGGTTATCCTCTACCCACAGGGCAGCTGGCTAGCTAGACTAGCTGAAACCATGACTGTGGGTTTGAGCGAGAGTCTCTGCCTCAGTAAATAAAGTGCACTGAGAAAAGAAGACCCCTGCTGTCAACCTCTGGCCTCCACACACATGTACATACATACACACACATGCATGCAGGTGCAGCTGCATACAAGTATGCCCATAGGTACATAAACACACATAGACAAATGTACACCACACACACCCACAAAGAAAAAGAAAGAAAAGAAAAAGAAAAAAGGACTATCCATGAGAGGGAAAGCTAGAAAATACTTAGAGGCAAAAGCAGAGGGAAAAAGAAGACATTAAACCTCATACCTGGCATTGGTCTCACTGAGAATAACAAAGAAAGTCTGTCAGCTATTTCAATATTTTATAAAGATTAAATAAAAATCATACTGTTTTGTTAACATTGTATCATCTCTAATCTTCCCCAAAGCATTATGAGCTGGATAATCTCCTTTATTATCAAAACAGGAAAGTACAGTTTGGTAGTGAAATAACTTGCCTGAGGACACATGCCTATTAAGGAAAAGGCTTGAGACAGCAGCTCTGACACCACAGCTCAGAGGAGTTCCAAACAGCCTACAGCTTTCAGGGAGGATACAGAGGAGCCTCTGGGAGGCCGAGCTACCCAACACCTGAGAGAGCACTTACCAGCGTGCCCACAGCTTCATAGTCACCATTGCAATTCATTCAGGAAGTTTGTCATCAGACGTAAGTCCAGAAATAGGACTTTCCTGGACTCCAGTTCCACTTTTATGTGGATCTCTCTGCAGGTGACTGGAGCCCTGAAGGTAAAAAGGACAGGAAAGTTTGCACTTGCTAAAAATTCAAGAACATCTGACTTCTTATCTCTTGCTAGTTCCAAAGAACTGTTTTCTACAAACATTCAGAACCTCTCCTGGGAGGGAGTCTTTCATAGGATTTAAACACTGTGGTTGGTCAAGTTCAGCCCCCAGAACTTGGTGCCAGAGCTAATCTTTTCCTGAGACAGCCCCTAGCCCTAACCAACCTGCTGGACCTCTGGTTCACCTGGGCCAAAAGGCAGCCCATCACCCTAAGGTTATAAATACCTTTGCAAGGAGAGGACAGTCTATCTCTCTCTGATCACTTGGAAACTTCCAGCTATGGGTGAGTTTTTCCCTCCGTTGGGCCTGGACTGGCTGGGCCCAGGCCCAGGCCTAGCTGGGAGGGCCACCTAGCCCTTACTCTCCACATGGGTTCTTTATTCCCTGCAGCTTCCCACATGACAGGAACTCCTTAAATTTTCTTTTTTCTTTCCCCACTTTTAAAGTTTTTTTTATTATTTTTTTATTTTTAGAGAGAGACACAGAGAGAGACAGACAGAGAGAGAGGGGAGAGGGAGACAGAGAATGGGCACGCTAGCAGTCTCTCAGCTGCTGTGAGCGAAATCCAGATGTGTGTGCCCCTTGTGGGCAAGTGCGGCATTGCACCCTTGCCTCACTTTACATCCTGCTAAACGTGGGACCTGGAGATTGGAACCGGGTTCTTAGGCTTAGGAGGCAGGCCCCTTAACCGCTATGCCATCTCTCCAGCCCTCTTTCCCCACTTTTTTCCCAAGATCCGTATCTGGTCACACAGACTCCTGAGCTACATGTGGCCCACAAGGGCTTTTGGGCTTCACATGGTGGCCTTCTCTTCTCCCCATTTTATCTCCCCTTACCTCCCAGCCTTCCGTGTTCCACACTCCTTAATAAAATCTAAATAAAATATATTTTAAAAATCATTCTCGCCAGGCATGGTGGCGCACACCTTTAATCCCAGCACTCAGGAGGCAGAGGTAGGAGGATCGCCGTGGGTTCAAGGCCACCCTGAGACTGCATAGTGAATTCCAGGGTCAGCCTGAGCTAGTGTGAGACCCTACCTCAAAAACCAAAAAAAAAAAAAATCTAAAATTACCAGTTCTTTAGTTAGTTTAGAGATATAAACTCAGGGTTTGGGGTTCCAAGAAGCTCCCCAAACCCCAATTTCTCTGTTACACACCCTCAAGGTTACCACATTGAGATGCTTGAGTCTTGACATCCTGATTCTGTCCGCAGGTGGAGAAAGGGTCAGCTCTTCTAGGCTCAGCTTCCATTCCTTCAGCCCAAGAAACTGTCATATTTCCACCTCCAAAGTATTCACTTGGATGGGATCTAGAATTGCCATTAATTAATTAGTTAATTAAGATTGTAGGAGGTAGGATACATGGAAAAACTTAGAAAGACTACAGTGAAGAAAAAAAAAAAAGAGTTAGAGGTCTAGCAACTTGTCCAGCTTTTTTCCTCCTTTTACTGTCATTGAACTTTCTGAGAAAGTCATAAAGACTTTTTAAAGGTCTTTATGACAATAATGTAAATAAGTCTTAAGAAATAAAAAAATTTCTGACAATAAATGACTACCATGTGCTCAGCCTCAAACAGGACATGTAAACCACCCCTTATTTTTTGTTTTTTCTTTTCTTTTTGAGGTAAGGTCTTTCTCTTAGCCCAGGCTGACCTAGCATTCACTATGTAGTTCCAGGCTGGCCTAGATCTTCCAACCTCAGCGTCCTGAGTGCTGTGATTAATCTTGCAGGAGATGAGACAGAAAGCATGTAAGAGCAGAAGGATAGGAAGGAGGGTTTTGGAACACTGCATACTGAATACAACATGGCTGCTACATGCATGAATTCGTAGCAGCTGTTGTTTTCTACACAAGATTGAGCCTGTCAATACGTCAGCATCAATGCGGGAAAGATACCTGAAACCTGAAACCTCCCAGAGTAGCTAATGGCACTTAATGCTTGTTGGGAGATGGGGAGTCGGTTTCATCAGCACTGTAGCCAGTGATAAACTGACCATTCCACAGAAAAGAACCTTCCACTCATGATCATGCAAGCAACACTAATTTAACTATAAAGGTAAAAGAAAGCATGAAAGTATAATGGCAATTAATGAGGCAGAAGGGTGTTAAGAAAGGAGAGGGAGGTGAATAATAAAGGGCAACTGGGGGGAATAAGATCAAAATATGCAAGTATGAAAATGTCAAAATGAAAAGAAGAAAATAAAGAAATTCGAATAAGTCATTTGTGGTCAGTGACTGTCCTGTGATGGCCCAGCTGCACATCTATTTGTAACTTCTTCACAGTTCTTATTAGCCTGTCATTGTTTAAGTTCTTCTTTGAACTGTGTGTCACATCTTACAACCTCCCTCTCTAATTAATAAGTTATATAAAGTATTTGCCACATTTTCAATTTTATTTGTGATTTCATGTTTTATAAACTCCTTTAACAAGATTCACTTTTCCTGAAATAAAGGAAATTCACCTGAAAATTTGGGACCCTACAAGCAAAGAAAAAAGTTGGGTAGGCTATAAAAGTGTATGTTGTTACAATATTCTAAGCACTATCAGGAGAGATTGAATTATGCAGATGAAGAAAGAAAGGCATTTTCCCAAAGTTATTGGGAAAACATGCCTGATAAAGATAAAAGACCTTTATATAGGGCTGGAGAGATGGCTCAGCAATTAAGGCACTCGCCTGAAAAGTGTAAGGACTCTGCTTTGATTCCCCAGTACCTATATAAAGGCAGGTGCCCAAAAGTGGTGTATGTGTCTAGAGTTTATTTGAAGTGGCTAGAGGTCCTGGTGTGCCCATTCTCTCTCTCTCTATCTCCCTCTCTTTTTCTACCTGGCTCTTTCTCTCTTGCTCCATCTGCCTCTTTTTCTTTCTCATAAATCAATAAAGATCATATATATATATATATATATATATATATATATATATATATATATATATATGGATATATATATATCCTTAAATGCTTTACACAGAAAAGAAGAAGGGGAAGGACCTCACCTCTTTTCCTGTCTGCTCACAGAGAGCCACCAAGAGCCCTGGTTGAGTGTACAGAGGAGGGGCTCAGCACAGTAGAGCTGCCATCAATCTACCCAAAGAATGCATAGACGTCAAGGGCAAGCTTTTAGAAACTTGGGCAGCACTTTAAAATTGGTGTGAAATTTGAGTGCGATCAGTAGACACATCTTACTGAATAAGGCAGGGGTCAGTTTGGATGTTGTCAAATTCCTGTTCAGGTCAGATACATTCTGAACTCCATACTGGTTTCTTGTGTTTGGTCCCATTTATAGCACATCACACTTTTAGTTTTTTAAATTTTAGTTTTCCAGTTGCGTAGCCAACAGTGTAATGCCTGGGCTCCACTGATTTCAAACAAAGATAAGTGACATTTACATTTCCAAGGTTAGAACTTGATGCTGATATAAGATTAGAGATGACATTCTGAATATATAGCAAACTTGCTTTATTTTATTTCCTTTAAAACCTTGTTTCCCCATTTCAATGGATCTCCTTGAGACTTCATAATTTCTCTACATATATGCTATTCAAACAAAACAAAAATAGTTTAATTATTTATAATTATCCTTATAATATTAGCAATATCAATGCAATTTATTTAATAAAAAAGAAAAAGAGGGCTGGAGGGATGGCTTAGCTGTTAAGTGCTTGCCTCCAAAGCCAAAGGAACCAGGTTCAATTCCTCAGGACCCATGTAAGCCAGATGCACAAGGTGGTGCATATGTCTGGAGTTCGTGTACAGTGGCTAGAGGCCCTGGAATGCCCATCCTTTCTCTTTTTCTTTCTTGTCTTCTTTCTAAATAAATAAATGAAAAAGGATACAGTATTCATATGAAAACCTGTAAACATCAGTATATATTCTATTCCCTGAGGGCATGCATACACCACTGTGGGAAAATGATCTTGCTCATAATTGTTTGTTTGGCTATAAGTACAGCACAGTAAAAGTTATAATATTGGTTCTTGTTAGTATTCGCCAAAATCCACATTTCCAATATTCCAGTATAGTTATAGTAGTACTTTAAAAATTTGTTTTGTTCCAGTTATATTCATTGAGATTCAATTTTATATTTACTGATTCTAAAGATAAAATACTTCCTACTTATTTTATTTATTTCTAAATTAATTTTTCTTATAATTGATGCTTCTTTTTTGTCTTTTTCTAAAAATATATTTTATTTATTTATTCATTTGAGAGAGAATGAGGCAGAGAGAGAGAAAATGAATGGGTGCATGAGGACCTCCAGCCACTGGAAATGAACTCCAGATGCATGCTCCCCCTAGTGCATCTGGCTAACGTGGGTCCTGGAGAATCAAACTGGGATACTTTGGCTTTGCAGGCAAATGCCTTAACTTCTAAGCCATCTCTCCAGCCCTTTTTTTAATTTAAATTTTTTTATTGACAACTTCTATACTTACATACAAAAAATTGATATTTCCCACCCCTCCCCCCATTCCCCTGTAGAACTCCATTCTCTGTCATATCCCCTCCCTCTCTCCATTAGTCTCTCTTTTTTTTATATTGACAACTTCTATACTTACATACAAAAAAGTGCATGATATTTCCCTCCCCTCCCCCATTCCCCTTTAGAACTCCAATCTTCATCGTATCCCCTCCCTCTCTCCATTGGTCTCTCTTTTAATTTGATGTCATAATCTTTTTCTTCTATTATGAGGGTCCTGGGAAGGTATTGTTAGTCACTGCAAGGTCATGGATATCGAGGCCAATTTCTGTCTGGACAGTGGCATGGTAAGGAGTCGTACCCTTCCTTTGGCTCTTACATTCTTTCTGCCCCCTCTTCCGCAATGGGCCCTGAGCCTTAGAGGGTGTGACAGAGATGTTTCAGTGCTGGGCACTTCTCCATCCCTTCTTCTCAGCACTATGTTGCCTTTTGGGTCATCCCAGTGGTCATCTCCATCTGAAAAGAGAAGCTTCTCTAACTAGAAGTGAGAGTAGCATTAATATGTAAATATGAACATTAAATGTAGTGCTTTCAGGGCAGTTTGGAGGGAATAATATATATATTTAGCCAGACAAGAGCAGGCTTTATATGCCTAAGGCTCGTGACCTCCCCTGTCATAGACTTTTGTTTAGTTTTTTTCAGTATCGGGTATGTATTCCCTCCCATAGAGAGGGCCTTCAGTCCAATTATGGAGCAGTTGGTTTCCCCAAGAGCAGATGTGCTACTATTGCACCCATTCAGTCATTGGGCCTGTATGGCCAAACTTGAATTTTCCAGTGTCCACTGTTTTCACTGCTGATGACTTCTGTGTCCCATATGGCTGCATACAGTGCAGCTTTTTCCAGCTTTCAGTTGGCTGGTCTATAAGGAGAAGGTTTTCTGCTCAGCACCAGCTTGATTTCTTAGTGACCTTGCCTCTCAGGCAAGAGATGTCTTCAGCAATAGGGTCTTACCATCTGTTTCTCAAGGAAAAACAAGGGCCTTGGCAATAGCCTTTAATGTTTTGGAAGCTACTGGGACTTTCTTGGCCAACAACTCACTGGAAGGTATCCCATTCCAGGCACTGAAAATTTTCTAGTAACAATCTATAGCTTCTGGATGTGCCATTATTCAAAATAGTAGGTTTACATACGTCTTATTGAGACTATCTTGAATTTTGATTGACCCTCCCCCTGCCCTTCTTTTATGCATTCTCTTCCCATGGCCTCGCTTAGGCCTTTCCCCTCTGTGTAATCTGTTCTTCTACTTACATATGTACAATACCATCCACTTAAGTCCTTATCTCTTCTCCCCGCCCCCCCCTTATAGCCTTTTACCAGCTTACTGGCTTCTGGTACCGATTTTTGATTCCAGTTCACACACAAGACTATACATTTGTAGCTAGGATCCACATATGAGAGAGAACATGTGACATTTGGCTTTCTGAGCCTGGATTACCTCACTTACTATAATCCTTTCCAGATCCATCCATTTCCCTGCAAATTTCATAATTTCATTTTTCTTTACCTCTGAATAGAACTCCATTGTGTAAATGTTCCACATCTTTATTATCCATTCATCTGTGGAGGGACATCTAGGCTGGTTCCATTTCTTAGCCATTGTGAATAGAGTAGCAATAAACATAGTTGTGCAAGTATCTCTAAGGTAGTGAGAAGAGTCCTTTGGATATATGCCTAGAAGTGCTATAGCTGGATCATATGGTAAATCTATTTTTAGCTGTCTCAGCAACCTCCACACTGATTTCCATAATGGCTGGACCAGATTACATTCCCACCCACAGTGTAGAAATGTTCCTCTTTTTCTGCATCCACACCAACACTTATTGTCATTTGTTTTCTTGATGGTAGTCATTCTGATAGGAGTGAAATGGAATCTCAAAGTGGTTTTAATTTGCATTTCCCTGATGGCTAAGGATGTGGAACACTTTTTTAGACGTTTATATGCCATCTGTATTTCATCTTCTGAGAACTCTCTATTTAGTTCCATAGCCCATTTTTTAACTGGGTTGTTTGATTTCTTATTATTCTGTTTTTTGAGTTCTTTGTATATTCTGGATATGAATCCTCTGTCAGATGTATAGCTGGCAAAGATTTTCTCCCATTCTGTAGGTTGTCTTTTTGCTCTATTCAGAGTGTCCTTTGCTGTACAAAAGCTTTGTAATTTCATGAGGTCCTAGTGGTTGATTAGAGTGGTTTTATTCCTGAGCAATTGGGGTTATATTCAGAAAGTCCTTGCCTATGCCAATATGTTGAAGGGTTTCCCCTACCTTTTCCTCTAGCAGTTTCAGAGTTTCAGGTCTGATATTAAGGTCCTGATCCATTTGGACTTGACTCTTGTGCATGGAGAGAGACAAGGAACTATTTTTATCCTTTTACATACAGATATCCAGTTTTCCCAGCACCACTTGTTGAAGAGGCTATCTTTTCTCTAATGAATTTTTTTGGGGGGGGCATTTTTGTCAAAATCAGGTGGCTGTAGCTGCCTGGATTAATATTTGGGTCTTCTAGTATGTTCCATTGATGTACCTGTCTGTCCTTGTGCCAGTACCATGCTGTTTTTGTTACAATGGCTTTGTAATATAACTTAAAATCAGGTATGGTAATACCACTAGCCAGATTTTTGTTGTGCAAAATTGTTTTGGATATTCAAGGTTTTTTGTGTTTCCAGATGAATTCTAGGATCGTTTTTTTCTATTTTTGTGAAGAATGCTATTGGGATTTTAATGGACATTGCATTAAATGTGTAGGTTGCTTTTGGTAAGATTGACATTTTCACAATATTGATTCTTCCAATCCAGAAGCATGGAATGTCTTTCCATTTCCTTGTGTCTTCTGCAATTTGTCGCTCGATTTTTTTTAAGTTCTCATTGTAGAGATCCTTCACTTCCTTGGTTAAGTTTATTCCAAGGGTTTTTTTTTTTTTTTTTTTTTTGAGGCAATTGTGAACGGGAGAGATTCCCTGATTTCATCCTCTGCATGTTTGTTGTTAGTGTATAGAAAAGCTACTGATTGCTGTGTGTTTATTTTGTATCCTGCTGCATTGCTGAAAGTGTTTATCAGCTCTAACAATTTGCTGGTAGAGTCTTTAGGGTCTGTTATGTATAGATAGAGTCATATCATCAGCAAATAATGATAATTTGATCTCTTTCCTTCCAATTTGTGTCCCTTTTAAGAGTGTCTCTTGCCTTTTTACTATAGCTAAGACTTCAGTACTATATTAAATAGAAATGGGGAAAGTGGACACTCTTGCCTTGTTCCTGAATTTAGTGGAAAAGCTTCAAGTTTTTCCCCATTTAGTATTATGTTGGCTGTAGGTTTGTCATAAATAGCTTTTATTATGTGAGATATGTTCCTTCTATTCCCAGTTTCTGTAATACTTTTACCATGAAGGGATGTTGGATTTTGTCAAATGCCTTTTCTGCATCTATTGAGATGACCATGTGATTTTTGTCCTATAGACCATTTATATGGTGTATTGCATTATGGATTTGCATATGTTGAACCATCCCTGCATCTCTGGGGTAAAGCTTACTTGGTTGCAGTGAATAATCTTTCTGATATATTCTTGTATTCTGGTTTTTTTTTTTAAATTAATTCATTTATTTTTTATTGACAACTTCTTTAATTGTAGACAATATCCCATGGTATTTCCCTCCCTCCCCCCACTTTCCACTTTGAAAATTCAGTCTCCATCATATCCCCTCCCCTTCTCAATCAGTCTCCTTTCTTCAGTTTGATGTCATGATCTTTTCCTCCTATTATGAGGTCCTTGTAGGTAGTATCAGGCCCTGTGAAGTCATAGATATCCAGGCCATTTTGTGTCTAGAGGAGCATGTTGTAAGGAGTCCTACTCTTCCTTTGGCTCTTACATTTTTTCTGCCCCCTCTTCTGCCTTGGACCCTGAACCTTGGAAAGTGGGTTTGAGATGTTTCAATGCTGAGCATTCCTCTGTTCCTTCTTCTCAGCACCATGGTGCCTTCTGAGTCATCCCAAGGTTGCCACCATCTGAAAAGAGAAGCTTCTCTAAACAAAAGTGAGAGTAGCTTTAATATATGGGTATGGCATTAAGAGAAGTGCTTACTGGGCAGTCTGGTGAGCATAGTATATACATTTAGCGAGACACCAGCAGACATTATACCCTTAGGGCTCATGACCACCCCTGTTGTAGGTTTTTAGTATCAAGGATGTATTCCCTCCCACAGAGCAGGCCTCCAGTCCAATTACAGAGCAGTTGGTTTCCCCCATAACAGCCATGCAACTATTGCACCCATTGGCTTGATGCTTCTTGTTTTATAAAAGTGCTGGTCTCATATGGACTGAAAATGTAGCTAGATATTGGTTCTTCACTACAGCTAGTTCAAGAAGCCCTTCCTTCAAACTTTTATATCATTCAAACTTTATAATAATATGACTGTGAGGATGTTGTCAAAAAGCAGGTTTTAATTCAGTAGGGCTGATGTAGAGCTTGATATTTTGCATTTCTGACAAGCTGCTGCTGCAGGAGGACAATGCAGTGACTAGTATGGCTATGGAAAAGTAGGGACTTATGATTCCAGAAAAGCTAAAACACACTGTGAAAAGATCAAGAGACACTGTCATCCCTAACAACAGAAAAGGCCCAGGTGAAGCAGCCGAATAGGCCGAATAGGGCTAGTTAGCCTCTGTTTTTCACTTTTTTTTTTTTTTTTTTTTTTTTTGGTTTTTCATGGTAGGATTTCACTCTAGCTCAGGCTGACTTAACTTTGTCATCTCAGAACTCACTTTATATCCTTGAACTCACAGTGATCCTCCTACCTCTATCTCCCAAGTGCTGGGATTAAAGGCCTGTGCCACCACACCAGGCTGGGTTTCTTTCTTTCTTTCTTTCTTTCTTTCTTTCTTTCTTTCTTTCTTTCTTTCTTTCTTTCTTTTTTCTTTTTTTCTTTTTGATACAAGACCTAATGAAGCCCAAGCTGATCTCAAACTCACTATGTAAGTGAGGCTAGCCTTGAACTCCTGATCATTCTGCTTCAATCTTCCAGGTGCTGGGATTACAGGCATATGCCATCATGCCCAGCTTACTTTTTTTGAACTATTAATATCTTTATTATGGCATAAAGTAGTATTTTATACATGAAGTAATTTTATTGTAAAAACATTTTATGTGCAACTGTAGAGAAACCATTACACAGACAGCTCCAACATTAAAAAAATGGATTGCCAGCCATGCAGAGCAGGTAGGTATTGCTGATGAGACTGTCCGCACACTTGTCCAGTGAAAGTGTAGACACAGGGAGAAAGTAAGTCCCTCTGCTGAAGTGGAACTGTGACTTTGCACATCTTTTACATTGTGGATTTATTACAGGGATGATCTAATATTTGGGGGCTCTCCTCTCTGCCTTACTTTTCTGTAAGAAAAGGCTATCCCAGAACCCCACACTAAGACATAAAACTTCTCTTGATCTCATCAGATGACATGGGCAGTACAATCTTCCCAACATTTGTTCTAAGGAGCCTCCTGGGGACATGGTGTTACTCGTTTTAGAAAGGGAGAGAAGAGTGAATACCTAGAAGGTGGAGTGGAAAATGGCAGGGGTTAAGTATTGATGGCCTGAGGCCCTGACCCTTGCTGCATTCCTGGGGATGAGGAAGCTTGGAAAGAAATGTTTGGATGGAATGCCAAGGGGTATAGACACTATAGCTCATCTGGACAAGGAAGGATTTTCAAGGGACCATACACCCACACCCATATAGCTTATGGACTGATGGCCCAGGACCCTGTCCCCAAATTTTCCAGGGGGAGAGTGGAGACTATCACCAAGCCTAGGGCCATATTGACTGCCTACCAGGTGGAACCAATCTCAGAGTTAGCTTCACTTTAGAAAATCCAGTGTACAGGAACCTGTGTCTATAGGAAAAATTTCACATTACTTCATCATGGTAAGCCAGGTTATCAGGATCGAAATAACACCTCCAAGATCACACAATGGCCTTAGGCCAGAGCCCACTGTCTCTTTCTGCTTTTCCTTCTCATGGTTTCCCTCCCTTAGTGTATCTTAGAGTGCAGTAGGCAAAAAAAAAAAAAAAAAAAAAAAAAAAAAAAAAAAAAAAAAAACAACTTCCGGGTAAGATGGTGACATAGCAGCCATGCCAAAGCAGCCTGGGGTGGGGGTAAGCATACAAACCACAAAATACAGTCTTCTACTGAAAAGTGAAGGTGTATAAGGATTTATCAATCTCAGCAGAGAAGCAGGAGAGACCCAGAGCTTCTAGAAAGCAGGCAACCAGCCAGAATTGGCTTCCACCATGGTACCAGTCCTCATGGCTGCCCAACTCTACCTAAGCTGCAGGAGAAGCCAGGTAAAAGGATTTTCTACTCAGACCAGCCTCCTCACAAAATCAAGAAACCTGAAGAAGACAGCAGGAACCAGCTTAGTGGCTTGAGAGGAAGAGCATCTTGTGGACCAGCTACACAGCTCCAGTACAACTTCAGGCACACTCCACAGCTTCCCCTACCCCAATTGCCAGTACCAGCAACAACTGGAGACCTGAGGAAAGGAGATAAGCTACAGAGCATCGAGTACAGGCAATCAGAGCAGTGGAACCACCAATCCAGCCAGCATAGCCGAGCACACAACACAATAAAGAGGGACCCAAGTGGGCATGCAGCATAGGTGAGATGGAAGCCATCCCAAAAGGTAACAGGACCTGCTTACACCAGGTCATTTCCTGCCTCAAAGCTTGGAACATAGACCTGCATTGTAAGTGCTAATCATACCTTCCATGTCAGGGCAGATTATGTGTGAGATTTGATTGATGGTTGGCTTTGCGATACTTAAATAAGCAGTATTTGGGGGTTGTCCTTCATTGCTTCCTGATTTATAGTACCTTTGTCTTCTTCTGTCATTCTTGGTGGCATTATCTAACTCAGCCCCAGACTGACCTGGAACCCTTTACAGACCAGAAATTTCAGCCTCCAAGTTGACAGGATTAAGGGTGGGGGCAACACACATCCTTAGAGACTTTGACTTTGTTAGATTATCTTTTTGTTTTAATAACCACTCTTACATAAATACTCCATACTGCTTTTGATTGAATGTGTATACTGCTCAGCTGAATTTTAGAATATGCTTGTATTTTGTTCCACTCAGCCTACTAGCATATTTGCATAGCAGGCAAACCCAACACCTAGGGTCACTTCTGGTGTTACTCTGGGAGTAATATAAGAGCCACGCCTGGCACCTTAAGCTCCTACCCTAAGATATATAACATCAGATTTACACATCTAAGAATACTGCAGATAATTAGAAAACACAAGCATCAAATTAACCCAAGATGCAAAATCTCTACATCATAGTATAAAAAACAAAAAGTCAAAATGTAGTTCCACCAAAAATTGTAAATCCATCAGAAATGACCTCCAGTGAGACTGATTTATATAAAATGCCTGACAAAGATTTCAAAAGAATCATCATAACAATGTTTAAAGAAATCAAAGGAATCAAAGAAGAAAAAAAACTCCTGAGAACAC
Organism: Orientallactaga sibirica; assembly: GCA_036365145.1. Classification (NCBI taxonomy): domain Eukaryota; kingdom Metazoa; phylum Chordata; class Mammalia; order Rodentia; family Dipodidae; genus Orientallactaga; species Orientallactaga sibirica. The sequence continues at coordinate 5,342,507 of JAEOAD010002517.1, forward strand.
AGGAAACCAACTTAATGAAATAAGGAGGTCAATACAAGACATGAGTAAGGAAATAGAAGTACTGAAGAAAAACCAATCAGAAATACTAGAAATGAAAAACACAGTAAGTCAAATAAAAACTCTGTAGAAAGTCTCACTATAGAATGGATAAAGGAAAGAACAGAATATCTAAACCAGAAGACCATGTCAATACAAAAGGTTTTTTTGTTGTTGTTGTTTAAATAGCAGTTCAATCCCAAATTGATTTAACAACCGTACATGCTCTCATGCTAGGGACTTTATATTTGTCCTCTAAAACTTTATGATAGACATCCTTTTATTATTTCCCTCCCATAGAGAACTAAACTAGTTGAATTAGGTGACCCAATGATATATGTCTAGAAAAAGCAGCTGTGGGTTTTGAACCAGGCAGTATGATTTTAGCCTGCACACCCCCAACCACCACACCATTACTAGGGCATTTATCCACAAAATTCAAGCTTCAAAAGCAGCAACATGATTGATTTTATACATGTGCTGTTAGTGTTAATATAAAAGTCCATGTTCCCATTTTATTTCACTTAGGGAGAAAAGTGAAGCCTTATATTGCCCTTTATTTTTAGTGTGTTAATTCTTTGGACCAGCAGTGAACTGGTCCCAGCCCCTAAGCCTGGTTTTCACTTTACACCTTCAGAATGTTCTCAGGAAGAGTAAAGATTTAGGCATGTGAACCTTTGAAAGAATGTCACACGCAAGGCTTTTTGAAAATGAAACCCTATAATTTTGTTGTGAGTAGGTTTGGCAAACGTTATTCACTTCAGTATCTTCCTTGTTGACTTTTCAACAGTGATGCTTTGAGCCAGTGGTCACCTACGTACTTCTAGTCTGGCAGGAAGTAAGGCATAAAATTCTGTTTGAACAAACTGGCTTTGATTTTCTCCATCTTCCAGAAAATCTAATTTCCACATCACTGAGCAATTTTGCATGGTAGTAATTGAGACCACATTTTCCATACTTGATTTTCTGGTCTCTGATACACTGAATGCATGGAGTATTCAGGTTCCAAACAGACAGACTGCACAAACATTTGACTCCTGGCCACTCATTTTGCTGCTATCTCACTTAAAGAAGGGACAGGAAGCAATCTTCCTTAACTTTCTTGGTCTTCCCTATCTAGGATACTTGGATGATAGAATTTTTTCCAGGATGGAAAGAAACAAGCTTCATTCACTCAAACAAAAGAAGCAAGATCTAGTTTGTGGGTGTTATGACCTGAGTAAGTACTCCCATACTTCACATGTTGAAATGCCAACCCTCCAGGTAACAGTATGAAGTAATGGAGGTGAGTCATTGGGAGGTATTGCAGTCAGGTTCTCATTGCAGGCAAAAATCACCTGACCAAGAGCATATGTAGGGAAAAAAAAGTCTTTATTTTGGCTTATAGCCTCAAGAGGAAGCTCCATGATGGCAGGAGAAAACAATGGCATGAGAAGAGGGTGGACATTAATCCCTGGCCAACATAAGGTGGACAATAGCAACAGGAGAATGTGTCAAACAACACTGGCAAGAAGAAACTGGGTATAGTACCCCCCAACAATATTCTGCCCCCAACAATATTCTTCCTCCAGGAGGCATTAAGTCCCAAATCTCCATCAGCTGGGAACCTAGAATTCAAAACACCTAAGTTTATGGGGGACACCACCACTTCCCACCCCTGCTCCCCCCCAAATGGGTAACCATCCATGATATAAAATGCAATGCATTCAATCCATCTTTAAAAGTTGCCATAGTTTTTATCAATCCTAATGATATTCATACATCCCCATAATCCAAGGTATCTTAACTGAGCCATAATATCAAAAAATCTCCCCCAAACCCCATAATGATACAGAATAAACACACTGCAAAAGATGGCATTGGGCAGAGCAAAGAAATATTCAGCCAATACAAGATTTAAGCGGGGCAAACATCAAACTCTGTAGCTCCAACAACTCTAGTCAATAACAAATCTCCAACTCTGATAATTCTAACCAGCAACAAGTCCCTGGAATTCCAATTCTGCTCCTCTAGCTAGGCTACTAAAAGTCCTGGAAAACTTCATCAGGGGATGGCAGCTCTCCTTAGAAGCAATCTCATGGTCCCGGTATCTCCACTGGGTCTCAACTGCAACCCAAGGTTCATCCTCACAGCTCCATCGGGTCTCCATGCAGGCATCTAGCAAGCCTGCTTCACACTGGCCATGGCCATTTCCAAAACACAAGACCCTGTTGCAAATTCAATGACCCTCTCTTTCCGCATTTCTTATACTCCATAATACCAGGTAGGGTGCCAATTTGTTAATCCAGGGGGGAATAAAGCAGACTTTGAAGAACAGAACACTCATTGAGCATTCAGGCCCCTTCAAAAGAGACAACATTCTTCCTGTTGCCCCAATGCAGGTCAGCTGGCCTAATCTCAAAAGCTGTAATCTCTTATGTAATTGCAGTTGAACAGGCAGAACTTTCAGCCCAAAGATTTCATTTCTCTGCCACATCTCTCTGCTCACATCAGTCCATTTATATACAAAACAACCCTGCACAACTTCTCAGGACACAGGTATAACAGCAAGCCTCTCACTGCTTCTAGCCCAGTCCAGGTAAGCTCTTTCTCACCCTCACAAACCAAACTTCACAGTCCATAGTTCCTACTGTATTAAGGTCTTTCAACTCTAACCACAACAGTTCATCAAGCTGTACTTACAGCACTGCAAGGTGACTCTTAGGCTAAGATTTCAAATCCTTCCAAAGGGCCAAAGCTACACAGTCAGGTGTTTAACAGCAATCCCACTCCTTGGTACCAACATTACTGTTGCAGCCAGGCTCACATTGCTGGCAAAAATCACCAGACCAAGAGCAGCTTGTGGGAAAAAGGGTTTATTTTGGCTTATAGACTCAAGAGGAAGCTCCATGATGGCAGGGGAAAACAATGGCATGAGCAGAGGGTGGACATCACCCCTGGACAATATAAGGTGGACAACAGGAACAGGAGAGTGTACCAAACACTGGCAAGGGGAAACTGGCTATAATATGCATAAGCCTGCCCTCAACAATACTCTGCCTCTAGGAGGTTTTAAGTCCTGTTAAATTTGTGTCAACTTGATCTGTTTAGGAATCCACAGTCATTCCTCATAAGTGTGTCTCTGAGGTTGCCTCTAGGAAGGATTAACTAAAGGAAGAATCCTTCCCCCAGGGTGAGCCTTTCCTCCAGAGTGGGCAGCCCCTCTTGGAGGAGGGGGCTGGTTGATAAAGAGAAGCTCTGGGAAGAAAGGCATCCTCTCCTCCCACCTGGATACTGGTGCTGTTCACTGTTCTGTGCCTGGTGCTTAGTGCTTTCCAGCATGGACTGAAGAGCAGCATCTCTCCAGGATGCCTCCAGGCCTTCAGTGTCGGATTGCGACTGCTGAGGCCTCCAGCCTCGTGGACTGAGCAGCTACCGGGTTCCTTGACTCTTGGGCCTACAACCTGCTATTGCTGGACTGTTGTAAGCTAATCCAATAAATTCCCTTTTAATACAATTCATTCTATCCGTTCTGTTCCTCTAGAGAACCCTGACTAATACACCATCTCTTCTGCAATGGACCCTGAGCCTTGGAAACCTTGATAGAGATGTTTCGGTGCTGAATACCCTCTGTCCCTTCTCAGCACTATGGTGCTTTTGAGTCATCCTAGAGGTCACTGCGATCTGAAAGAGAAGCTTTTCTAACTCAAAGTGAGAGTAGTATTAATATATTGGTATGAACATTAAGAGAAGTGCTTACTGGGCAGTTTGGTGAGTATACTATACACATTTAGCCAGAAACTAGCAGGTATTATACCCCTAGGGCTCATGACCTCTCCTATCATAGGTTTTCAGTATCAGGAATGTATTCCCTCCCATGGAGTGGGTCTCTAGTCCAATGAGAGAGCACTTGGTTTCCCTCATAACATACATGCCCCTATTGCACCTTTTGTCTCATTTGGCCTGGCTGGCCAAACTTAAGGATTGCAGTGCCTACTGTTGTTTATCGCCACTGATGACTTCTCTCTCTCTCATAGAGCTTCACAAAGCATAGCTTTTCCCATTAAGCTCAGCTCCAACAAGATTTCTCAGTGACCTTGAAGCCCAAGCTTCAGCAATAGGGTCTTACCATCTATTCCTAGTGGGAAACCAAGAGCCTTGACAATGGCTTATAATGTTTGGGTGGCATCAGGGAACTCCTTGGCCAACAACACACTGGAAGGTATCCCATCCCTGGCAATGAAATTTTTCTAGTAACAATCTATGGCTTCTAGGTGTGCCATTGTTTTTAAAAAGTAAGTTTCCATATGTATTATTCATACTCTCTTATATTTTGATTAACCCTCCCACCACCCTTTCTTGAATCAATCTCTTTCCCTGACCTCACTTAGACCTTTCCACCCCTGATAATCTGTTCATCTACTTATATACATACAATACCATCCTCTTAAGTCCTCCCCTCTTCTTTCTCCATTATAGCTCCTTTCTAGCTTACAGGCCTCTGCTACTGAGTTTTATCCAACTCACATAGAAGTCCAAACATTTGTAGCTAGGATCCACATATGAGAGAAAACATGTGGTGCTTGACTTTCTGGGCCTGGGTTACCTTACTAAGTATAATCCTTTCCAGATCCATCCAATTCCCTGAAAATTTCATAATTTCATTTTTCTTTACCACTGAATAGAAATCCATTGAACAAATGAACCACATCTTCATTATTCATTTATCAGTTAAAGAACATCTATGCTGGTTCCACTTCATAGCTATTGTGAATAGACCACCAATAAACATGAATGTGTGAGTATCTCCAAGGTAGTGAGAAAAGCCCATAGGATATATTCCTAAGAGTGGTATAGCTGGGTCATATGGTAACTCTATTTTTAGCTGTCTCAGGAACCTCCACACTGATTTCCACAATGGCTGTATCAGATTACATTTCCATCAACTGTGTAGAAGAGTTCCTCCTTTTTCCACATCGTCACATATTTTCATTTGTTTTCTCTTTTCTTTTCTTTCTTTCTTTTTTTCTTTTTTTAGAGAGAGACAGTGAAACAGAGGGAGAGAGAGAGAGAATTGCTGCACCACAGCCTCAGCCACTGCAATTGAATTCCAGAAACATGTGCCACTTAGTGGGCATGTGCGACCTTGTGTTTGCCTCACCTTTGTGCGACTGGCTTACATGGGATCTGGAGAGTCTAACATGGGTCCTTAGGCTCCACAAGGAAGTGCCTTAACTGCTAAGCCATCTCTCCAGCCCTCATTTGTCTTCTTGATGATAGCCATTTTGACAAGAGTGACATAGAATCTCAAGGTAGTTTTAATTTGCATTTCCTTGAAGGCTAAAGATGTAGAACATATTTAGATGTTTATAGGCATCTGTATTTCTTCTTTTGAGAACTCTGTATTTAGTTCCATAGCCCATTTCAAAATTATTTGTTTATTTACTTGAGAGAGAGAGAGAGAGAGAGAGAAAGAGGTGGAAAGAGAGAGGGAGAGAGAAAGAATGGGCATGCCAGGGCCTCCAGCACTGTAAACGAACTCCAGTCCATGCGACTCCTTGTGCATCTGGCTTAGATGGGTCCTGGGGAATCGAATTGAGATCCTTTGGCTTTGCAGGCAAATGCTTTAATGGCTAAGCCATCTCTCCAGTCCCATAGCCCATTTTTAAGTTGGGTTGTTTGATTTCTTATTATTTAGTTTTTCCAGTTCTATGTATATCCTGGATACTAGTCCTTGTCAGATTTATAGCTGGCAAAGATATTCTCCCATTCTGTAGTTTGCCTCTTTACTCTAGTCACAGTGTCTTTTGTTGTAATTTCATGAGGTCCCAGTGGTTTATTAGTGATTTTATTGCCTGAGCAACTGGGGATATATTCAGAAAGTCGTTGCCTATGCCAATATGTTGACTGGTTTCCTCTACTTTTTCCTCTAGCACTTTCAGAGTTTCAGGTCTGATATTAAGGTCTTTGATCTACTTGCACTTGATTCTTGTGCAAGGAGATAGATAGGGTCTATTTTTGGCATTTTTGTCAAAGATCAGGTGATTGTAGCTGCATGGATTTACATCTGGGTCCTCTATTCTGTTACATTGATATATGTGTCTGTTTTTGTGCCAGACCCATTTAAAATGAGGTATGGTGATTCCACCAGCCTTATTTTTGTTGCTTAAAATTGTTTTAGATATTTGAGGTTTTGTGTGCTTCCAAATGAATTTTGGGATTTCTTTTTCTATTTCTGTGAAGAACACCACTGGAATGTTGATAGTGATTGCATTACATGTGTAGACTGCTTTTGGTAAGATTGACATTTTCCCAATATGGATTCTTCCAATCCAAGAACATGGGGTGTCTTTCCATTTCCTTATGTCTTCTGCAGTTTCTGTTTTGAGTGTTTTCAAGGTATCATTGTAGAGATCTTTCACTTTCTTGGTTAGGCTTATTCCAAGGTACTTTATTTTTTTTTTCCAGACAATTGTGAATGGGAGTGATTCCCTGATTTCATCCTCAGCATGTTTGTTGTTAGTATATAGGAAGGCTCCTGACTTCTGTGTGTTTATTTTGTAACCTGCTATACTCTTAAAGAGTTTATGAGCTTTAACAGTTTGCTGGTAGACTTTAGGGTCCTTTATGTATAGAATCATGTCATCTGCAAATAATGATAGTTTGATCTCTTCCTTACCAATTTGTATCCCTTTTATGTGTGACTCTTGCCTTATTGCTATAGTTAATACTTCCATGTTAAATAAATTGGGGATAGTGGACACCCTTTTCTTGTTCCTGATTTTAGTGGAAAAGTTTCAAGTTTTCCCCTTTAGTATTATGTTGGCTGTAGTTTGTCATGCATAGCTTTTATTATGTTGAGATATGTTCTTTCTATTCCCAGTTTTGGTAGGACTTTTATCACAAAGGGATTTTGTCAAATGCCTTTTGGACAATTATAATACCAGAAGTCATAGATTGTTACTAGAAAATTTTCAGTGCCAGGGATGGGATACCCTCCAGTGAGTTGTTGGCCAGGGAGGTCCCTGAGGCCCCCCAAACATTACAGGCCATTGCCAAGGCTTTTGGTTTCCCACCAGGAATAGATGGTAAGACCTTATTGCTGAAGACTGTACATTTTTAGGCTGAAAAGTCACGAGAAATCCTGCTGGAACTGAGCTGAAAAGCTCCTCCCAGCTGACAGAAAGCTGGAAAAAGATATGCTGCATGCAGATCAGAGAGAGAGAGAGAGAGAGAGGGAAGATTTCTTAGGTAAAGCGCCTTTTCAGAAAGCTTATAGCCAAAGTCCCAGGAAGGACAAACAGCCTTCAGGCCTCTGCTCCTCGTAGAGCAGCCTCAATAACTCAGGGACACACTGCCACCCTAGGGTGACTAAGGCCCTTCCTAGTATTCCCCCTACATCCAAATACCACCTCAGAGCACTGCCCACATCTTATTATTTGTTTGTCTGTTTACTTATTTTTGTGGTTCCTTGACAATAAGCCCCCTGAGGGCAGGACCCATGTCTTCTATGAATAGATTCGTGTTTCCACACTTAGTAACTTGCCTACCACACAGTAAAAGCTGAAGAAATATTTGTCATATGAATAAAGAAATGAAGGAATGAGTAAACTATTTACAGGCATAGACTACCAGGCTGGGGGTTGAGTATTAAGAAAAAGATGATCTAGAAGATTCATTGTTCATCAGTTTTTCAATGTTGGGTCTGAATCTAATGGAAAAAATGATGTAGTATTCTTTAACCCAGATATGAAGTTTGGAAAACAATATTCATATTCGTGAAAAGTAATGTGGATATGCATATTTACAGTTTTATTAGAGAGCAGCGACAAACATTAAGGAATAAGGGCTTTTTCCCTTGATCTGTTGCCTTTCCTTTGTATTTGCAATGCCCAGTAGTGTTTTCCGTAAGAAAAGTGAAGTCTTTCGCCCTCTTGTGGCCGATTTTAAAAATCAAATGCAATGAGGTTTTGTTTTGTTTTGTTTTGTTTTGTTTTTAATGTAAAAGCATAGAGCATTTATTCTGCAGAATTAGCCAGCATGCTGGGGTCACCCACTCATACAAAATGGCTCAGGGAAACTCACAATGAGGTTTTTTTGATCCTGGAGCTTACGTATCTGGAGGATTATTGCTTCCTTGCCATTCACTGCTTCCATCACTGGCCACGTTGCTTATCAGTTTCTTATCAGAATACCAAACCTGTTAAACATATCACGCTGCTTGTAATTTCTCTCTTAGGAGCCATGGTTTGAGTTTATGGAATTATACTAAAAAAAAAAAAAAAGATAACCTAGTGAGGCCGGAGATTTGAAATCTTTTCATTGTTCTACAATGCCAATAGGTTAAGAATGTCATATAAGGGGCTGGAGAGATGGCTTAGCAGTTAAGGAGCTTGTCTGCCAAGCCTAAGGACTCAGGTTCGATTCCCCAGTACCAATGTAAGCCAGATGCACAAGGCGGCACATGCATCTGGAGTTTGTCTGCAGTGGCTAGAGGCCCTGGCATGCCCATTCTCTCTCTTTCTCCCTTTTTCTCTCTCTCAAATAAGTTACATAAATAAAATATTTTTAAAAAGAATGTCATCTAAGTACACTCATGATTTAGCCTACGTCTTTTTCTCTGATCCCTCCCCTTTCATGCAGTCCTTATCCTCATGTCTTAGTGACCCCAGAAATTCAACTGTGAGCCTTGCAAGGCTCCTTAAGTATCATTTCCTGGGTAAAATACTTTCTGTGGCTAAGCAGGTGTCTATTTCTCCCTCAGTGCCTGTGTCTCCTAGTTGTCTGGTAATTCCTGAGGCACTTAGCTATGTGTTCATCTAAAGTTTTCATTAATGGTTTTGCTCCTTCAGCACTAGTAACTACTCACTGCCATTCACTCCATCCTTAGCACAGAATTGCAATAAATGCTGATAAGATTACTATCAATTCAACAGCAAGGCAGAAAATCTTATTAAAATCCCCCCCAAAACCAGGCACACCCTGTCTCCATATCTGTGTGTTACACATTGGATTGAATCAACCATGGGGCAAGGATAGTTTTTTTTTTTAATTAATTTATTTATTTGACAGAGAAAGACGGAGAAAGAGAAAGATGGAGAATGGGCATGCGAGGGCCTCCAGCCTCTGCAAATGAACTCCAGACATGTGTACCCCCTTGTGCATCTGGATAACATGGTTCCTGGGGAATTGAACCTGAATCCTTTGGCTTTGCAGGTAAATGCCTTAACTGCTAAACCATCCCATCAACCAGTTTTTTTTTTTTTTAAGGTTCAGAAAGATTTTATTATAGCTTAGAGCTTTAGGAAGGAGAGCTTCAAGAAAGGGAGCTTAAGGGAAGGAAAGAAGGCAGAGCTCTTGCCCAGGAAGGCAAGACTCAGCTAGGTTTTTTAAAAATTAATTTAATTTTATTATTCTTTTATTTTTATTGACAGCTTCCATACTTACAGACAATAAACCATAATTCTGTCCGCTTCCCCACTCTCCCCATCACAAATCTACACTCCACCATATCCCCTCCCTCTCTCCATTAGTCTCTCTTTTATTTTGATGTCATCATCTCTTCCTCCTATTATGAGGCTCTTGTGAAGATAGTGCTAGGCACTGCAAGGTCATGGATATCAAGGCCAATTTCTGTCTGGTTGATGGCATTGTAAACAGTTCTACCCTTCCTTTGGCTCTTACATTCTTTCCACCACCTCTTCTGCAGCAGACTCGGAGCCTTGGAAGGTGTGATTGAGAAGTTTCAGTGCTGAACATTCCTCTGTCACATCTTCTCAGCACTATGATGCCTTTTAGGTCATCCCAGTCGTCACTGCCATCTGAAAAGGGAAATCTCTAACCAAAAGTGAGAGTAGCATTAATATATGGGTATGAACATTAAGTAAAGTGCTTACAGGGCAGTTTGGTCACCATAATATATGCATTTAGCCAGACAAGAGCAGGCATTACACTCCTAATGATCATGACCTTCCCCTCCATAGGCTTTTTTTTTCCCCAGGTAGGGTCTTACTCTAGCCCAGGCTGACCTGGAATTCACTATGTCATCTCAGGGTGGCCTTGAACTCATGGCGGTCCTCCTACCTCTGCCTCCCTCCCGAGTGCTGGGATTAAAGGCGTGCACCACCACGCCCGGCTTCCATAGGCTTTTGATTAGGTTTTCAGTACCAGGCATATATTCCCTATCATAAGAGCAGATCTCCAGCCCAATTAGAAAACAGTTGGTTCTCCCATAACAGACATGCCACTATTGCACCCATTGGCTCATTTGGCCTGGCTGGACAAACTTAAGGCTTGCAGGGTCCACTGTTTTCATCTCTGATGGCTTTTAAAAACTGTGTTGGTACTGAACATGTCCGACTTCATTCTTTGTCATATTCCCTAAGCAATATACTATAGCAGCCATTTACATAGTATCTACATTGTTTGTATATTATAAGTAATTTAGGGATGATTTAAAATGTATGGGAGAGCCAGGCATGGTGGCACATACCTGTTATTCCAGGACTTGGGAGGTGGAGACAAGAGGATCAGGACTTCAAAATTATGGCCATGACCAGCCTGGGCTATATAAGACTGTCATGCAAAACATTAGATGGATAGTAGATAGATAGATAGATAGATAGATAGATAGATAGAGATAGATAGATAGATGATAGATGATAGATAGATAGATAGATAGATAGATAGATAGATAGATAGATAGATAGATAGATAGATGATAGATAGATAGATAGATAGATAGATAGATAGATAGATAGACAGATAGATTATAGCTAGCTAGCTAGCTAGCTAGCTATAGATGGGGTATGGATATATTATGCATATAGTATGTCATCTTATTAAAAAGACTGGAGCTCCCCTTGGATTTTACTATCCATGGTGTCCTGGAACCAACTCCCCTTGCTATGAGTACTATAACTGAAACTTAGAAAGCTAAAATCACTGCCTCATTCCCCTAATATGGATATGTGGATATGAGAGGACTAAGTGAACTGATAAAGAAAATGAGCTCAGGAACCAGCTGTGGTGATTCACCATTTTAATTCTAGCATACCTGAGACAGGTAGGAGTATCTCAAGTTCCAGGCCAGTTTGGGACTACATAGCAAGACCATGACTGTAAGAAAGAAGAAGAAAAAGAAGAAAGAAAGAAAGAAAGAAAGAAAGAAAGAAAGAAAGAAAGAAAGAAAAGAAAAGGAGAGAGAGAAAGAAAGAGAGAGAAGAAAGAGAGAGAGAGAAAGAGAAAGAAAGAAAGAAAGAAAGAAAGAAAGAAAGAAAGAAAGAAAGAAAGAAAGAAAGAAAGCGAGCGAGAGAGCAAGCAAAAGGGAAGGAAAGAAAGAAAGGAGGAGGGAGAAAATGAACTTGAACTCAGGGCTGGTGATGTATACAGCTCAGTGATAGAGCACTTGCTGTACCACCAAAGAGTGAAAGATAGTGAGCTCAGAAAGTGAGCACACTTGCACCAAGTCACAAAACTCACAAATGACAGTTTCAGGGCCAGAGCGTGGGCCACTAACTCCCAATTCCACACTCTGTTCAGAGTTTCTTCTTCACAGACAGCTCTACTCTTGAATCAGTCATTTCAACTCTCCCTGAACACACACACACAAAACATTTCAATAAATGTTAAAATATTATGTACATACTGCAGGCAACTCTCACTACTCAGTCATCTCCATTCCCAGGCTTAATAAATAGACAGGACCAAAAATAATGTTTCCTGGGCCACACAAGTTTATGAAGTTCTGTGGTAAAATTTGGAATATTGGGATCCATATTATGCCATCCACTAGGTATATTATCCTACCTAACTCACTCCTCCTCACCTCTACTTCCTCACATACAAAATAGATTCAAAACTGGATATTTTAAAATTAATTTTTGGTAAGTTCATGTGTACCCAGAGCTTAGTAGGTAATACATTTATTTTAGCAATTGTTGTTTAAAGAATTTCAATTATCTAATTTGGACCATCTACATTCATGCAATTTACTGCTCCACCTTGTGCATCTTTCTTTTTGTGGGTACAGGGGAATTGAACACCAGTCCTTAGGCTTTGCATGCAAGTGCCTTAATCACTTAGCCATCTATCCAGCCCCAGGAGCTCCAAAATTTTTTATAACACTTGAAAGAAAACATTATCAAGGGCTGGAGAGATGGGTTAATTGTTACGGCACTCGCTTGCAAAGCCTAAGGACCGAGGATTGATTTCCCAGTACCCATGTAAGCCAGATGCACAAAGTGGCATGTACCTCTGTAGTTTGTTTGCAGTGGTTGGAGGCCCTAGTGTGCCCATTCTCTCTCTCTGCTTTTTACTCTCCCTTCTTCCCTCTCTCTCTCTCTGTCAAATAAATAAGTAAAATAGTTTTTAAAATATCAAAAAGCTCTGTGGCTAGAATGAGACCCTATCTTAAAAAAAAAAAAAAAAAAAGAGGGCATGGTGGCACATGCCTTTAATCCCAGCACTGGGGAGGCAGAGGTAGGCCTTGAGTTTGAGGCCACCCTGAGACTACATAGTGAATTCCAGGTCAGCCTGAGCTAGAGTGAGACCCTACCTTGAAAAACAAAGAAAAGAAAAGAAAAAAGAAAACCAAAACCAAAAAAAAAAAAGGAAAACTTTGTGAAAAAAGCCCATTCTTTGTGGTACATGCATTTAATCCTAGCACTTGGGAGGAAGAGGTAGGTGGATCACCAGAATTGCAAGGCCATCCTGGATTACAGAGTAAGTTTCAGGTCACCCTAGCCTATCATGAGATCCTGTCTGAAACAAACAAACAAAAAAAAGATTCCTGGAAAAAGACTAATTAAAAATTAAGTTTGACTGTATGTGGTACTTACCTACAATTCCAGTGTTCAGGATGTTGAGGCAGGAAGATCAACAGTTTTAGGTCAGCCTAGACCTACATCGCCAGCCTGGATTATAAGAATTTGTCTCAAAAGTGAAAAATAAATAAATAAATAGAATTAGGTTTGAGTGGGGTAGATAACTGAATAGGGAATTCTCAAAAGAAGAAACACAAATGGCTATTATTCACTTAAGAAAATGTTCAACATCATTAACTATCAGGGAAATGCAAATTAAAACAATATGAGAAGAGAAGCTGGGAGCAGGGCACCATTCCATTTTGAGTCAGAACTGAGCTTGTGGCTCACAAGCCAAGGGTAGAGCCATTCCTAGGTGGCTGCCTGGGAGGGGAAGGCCAGAATAAGAGAGGCTGGAAGCAGGGCATCATCCCATGCCATTGTGAGAAAGGGCTAGGTTTAGAGTCACTACCCAAGGGTAGAGCCATTCCTGGGCAGCTGTTTGGGAGGGCAAAACCAGGGGAAGAACAGCTGGAAGCAGACAACCAATCTCACATTCACTTCCCACACCCATTCCATCCCCAAAATATTATCTAAAGAAGGGCTGAAGTACAGTGAAACTGCACTGGCCTCAGACCCTAGGAGAAACTTAGAGCAGATCTCACCTCAAAAATCCAGGCAGCAATTAAGACTGGATGAGAAGCGCCCAGCACAGACACTAAGAAAGGCAGATCTCCCAAGATCTTACCCAGAATTGCCCAGAGGAACCACACTCAAAGTAGACCCAGCTCAGGCTCAAGCGGACAGTCTTCAATCCCACTGTGATCAATTTAGACCAGGCCACCCAATACAGGCTATGCAAGAGCTGCTATTACTACATCCTCAGTGAGATAATTGAACTCAAGATGGGCAGACCCCAACACAAAACAAACAACCACCACCACCCAGCAAAGGGACCTCCACCAAGATTACCTACTCCCACAATGGAAACCTCCAAAGAAAACTTGGAGGAAACCCAAGACAAAGAAGCCCAGAATGAAATCTCAATAAGCATTTTAAAGGAACTTAATGAAACTACTGGCAAATGCTTGTTGAATAGGAAGAAATGGCACAAAGCATAATCAAACAGAACTCCAAGAATGGCTGAAAGAAATAGAAGAAAATCAACAAAAGAACTCAAAATCAAATCCAATGGCCCAATGAAAAAGGAGACAACAAAATGAACTTCAAGGATGGAAGAAGAAAATGGAAGATATTGAACAAGAACATCTCACAAAATGACTGAAAGAAAACAGAGAAAATCAGGAAACTACTCTGTACACAGCTTAATGAAATTGAAAACAATCAAAAAGAGATCAACAGAAGGCTAAAGGAATTTGAGAAGAATCAACAAATAAACAAGCTTATGGGCCAATGGAACAAGCTCAACAAGGACATATCCAAATACAGGAATGAACTGCAAGAGACAATCAATAAAAAGGTCAAGTGAAAAAAATGAAAACAGAATTCAAACAAGAGATGGAAATGCTGAAGAAAAACATAACTGAAAACAGAAATGCAGTAACTCTATTAAAATGTTCCCAATAAAGTCTCACCAACAGAATAGACAACATGGAGGACAGAACTATGAACTCGAGGACAAGACAGAAGAATGAGACTGGGATTCCAAAAGCACTGTCAAGTTCAAAAAAATGTGTGAACAGAATATGAGGGAACTTTGGGACACCTTAAAAAATACCAAGTATTTAGATCATAGGCATAAAGTAAGGGGAAGAAATAAAAGCCAAGGGCATAGAGAATATCTTCAACAAAAGTATTGAAGAAAATTACCCAACCTTACAAAAGACAGACCAATCCAGATACAGGAGGTGCATGGACACCAAATAGACAGGACCAGAAAAGAGACGCCCCATGATGCATAATAACTAGAAGACTAAACACAGAAAACAAGGAGAGAGTACTAAAAGCTGTTACAGAAAAACACCTCATAATATACAGAGATAAGCCCATCAGAATTACATCTGACTTTTTCAATTGAAGTTCTTAAAGCCAGAAAAGATTGGAATGGAGTATTTCAAAAGCTAAATGAACACAGATGCCAAATCAAACTACTTTAGCTAGCAAAACTATCCCTCAGAAGGTGAAAGAAAAACCTTTCATGATGTATACCAGCTGTGTAATTACATGAGCACCAAACTGCACACTCAGATGAACCAACATGCACAAGAGGGGAGAAAAAGAAACAATCAGAACCATAATGGTCACAAAAGCATGCAAAGTCCAAGACAACACCAAACTCCACCAAACCTTTAGCATGACAGGGATTAACTCACTCCTCACAATTATAACTCTTAACATAAATGACCTTGATCCCTCAATCAAAAGACACAGGTTAACATGTTGATCAGAAAACTGGACCCATCCATTTGCAGTCTACAAGAAATTCACCTTAAACTAAAGGTAAACACTTCCTTAGGAAGAAAGAATGGAAAAATATTTTTCCAAGCAAATGGAATCACAAAACAAGCAGGAGTGGCTACACTGATTTTTGAAAAAATTGAAAAGATTCAGTCTCACCCCAGTCAGAATGACCTTTATCAAAAAATAAAATGACAACAAATGCTGACGAGGCTGTGAGGAAAGAGGAACCCTTATCCACTGCTGGTGGAAGTGCAAACTTGTACAACCACTATGGAAATTAGTATGCAGACTCCTGAAAAAGTTGAAAAGTAGAGTTATCATTTGATCCAGCAATACCACTTCAGGGCATATACCCTAAAGATTCTGCTCTTTACTAAAGAGACACTTGCTCAGCCAGGTTTGTGGCTGCTCTATTCACAATAGCTAGGAAATGGAATCTGCCTAGATGCCCATCAACTGATGAATGGATAATGAATACATGGTACATACGCACACTGGAATTTACTCAGCAGTAAGGAAAAATGAAATAATGAAAATTTCAGAAAAATGGATGGAGTTGGAAAAAAATCATTCTAAGTGAGGTCACACAGGCACAGAAAGACAAATACTACATGTACTCTCACATCTGTGGTTCCTAACGGGCATCAATTGGAGATGAGTGTAAATGGTGCTAAACAAGAATATGGGCATAGCCGGGCGTGGTGGCGCACGCCTTTAATCCCAGCACTCGGGAGGCAGAGGTAGGAGGATCGCCGAGAGTTCGAGGCCACCCTGAGACTACATAGTTAATTCCAGGTCAGCCCGGACCAGAGTGAGACCCTACCTTGCAAAACCAAAAAAAAAAAAAAAAAAAAAAAAAAAAAAAGAATATGGGCATAAAACTAGAATGAGACTGGGAGAGAGAAGACATAAGAAGAGAGGAGGAGTCACCTGACAAGTGAGGGGAGGGCAGAATATTGGGTGGTGAGGTTCTTGGAGGGATGGGGAGTAAGAGAGTGAGGAGGGAATTACATAAAATGTATGCCAACCTGAAACAGTGCCATAGAAATCCTAATTCTGACTAGCATTCTACAAGATACAGCCTCCAAGAAAAGGGGAGGGGACACTCTGGACAGAAGGTGGAAAAAGCTTTGACTTCTTAAAACCAAACACTGTGGCTGGTAATTCCCTGGCCCAAAGTTGGGTTGCCCCCCAACGTGAGCTGTTGGTTAGGGAGACCCATGAGGTCCCCCAAACAATGTAGGTCATTGCTAAAACACTTTGTTACCTGCAAGAACTAAAAATTAAGACCCTGTTGCTGAAGACACTACAGGCAGGAGTCACAGGACACCGAATTACCTTGCTGGAACTGAAAGGAACACTAGCTCCCTCCTGGCTAGCCCCCACTGTGCTGGGAAACACCATGGGAGCTCCTGGAAGGATACAGTCAACCAGCATGAATCAGTAGGGGACCCTGTAGACTACGAAATCAACCAGCTGAACAGGAAGTACACACTTGTGCAATAGTGCCATGAACCTCTTTGGGTAACCAAGTGAGATTCTCATAGTCAAGCTGCTCTCATTCTTAGTTTACAGATGGCAGAGAGAATGTAGGAGTCAAGATTCACTGATTAGACAAGAAGGTAACTGACTGCCCACCATGAGACTTGCCACCTCTTCCACTGCAAGTTCTCCTGAGGCCTGGCAGATGTGCAAGAGGTAAGAATAGCTTGGGTTAAAAGGGGTATGCAAAGTTATTTGAGAGATTTTTGTGTGCAAGCCTACTCTTCTTCTCCAGAGAGTAGGGGGGCTTCTCTCTGAAGTCTGAGTTTCCTGACTATGGGAATATCACTTGGTTTCCAGTACCAGGTATGAGTTCTCTCTCACTGAGCAGACCTCATGTCCAATCAGAGAACAGTTGGTTACCCAAAGAGGCTTGTGGCATCCATCCTAGGTGGGTAACCAATGGCTCTCTGATTGACTAAGAGATCTGCTCAGTGGAAAGGGACCCATAGCTGAAACTGGGAACCAAGTCAGAATCCTATGGAGATCAAGGCTATGGATTTCAGCGAAAAGCTTCCACTAGTCTTTGGTCAAAAGAGAGGATACACCCATCAGAATTTCTCTAAATTAACAATGCTTATCCCCTTTTACTATGCTGGCCTCACTCTCCAATGGAGAATCTATTTTTTCAGAAAGCAGCAAAACCCAAGAGCAACTAAAATCTATCAACAAGACAAGAAAAGATAGCTGAGTCCCTGTCAGGAGATGAACCACCCCTCACACATCAGCTAGGGCCCAGGTGAAACCACAGAGGAATTCACAAGATGAGCAAGAGTGCTGCTTTCATGGCGAGTCTGACAACTAGCGCCAGGGTGATGGAGGTAGACACTGAGGAGACTCAAAATGCACCAGAGTAGAAATTTAGAAGCTGCTGAGAGCAAAACACTAAAGTAGACTTAAAACACCCCCTGCAAGGCTCAAGGAATTTTGCAGAAGAGGGGGCAAAAAGACCCACAGGGTGGGAGGAATTATCCAGAGGCCTTACCCCCTCCCCCACAATGACTGACTGCTGCTGTCATGACTCATAATCCACAAACACATAGTGAATACCAGCAATCCCACTTAGGAGGGCCCTCAGTGTAATGGGGGCAGGGAGGAAGGAAATGATGGCACCAACATGTGAAGTGTCCATATAAAGTTTCTACTTAATAATAAATATATATATACACATACAGAGAGAGAGAAAGAGAGAGAGAGAAAGAGAGATTGAGATAGAGAATGAATTAAGGTTGCTAGTAAGTAAACTTTTGTTTGTTTGAGGCTGCTCTGGAACTTGACACATAGCTAACTGAGTCTGGACATAAACTCCTGATCCTCTATCTCCCAAGCTCTTGGATTACAAGTATGTATCTCACACCCAGCTTGTAGTAACAAAATTTGATTGTTACAGATGGTGACCTTGAACTTAAAAAAAGAGAAGAGGGGCTGGAGAGATGGCTTAGCAGTTAAGGCGACTGCCTGCTAAGCCTAAGAACGCTGGTTCCAATCTCCAGCAGTTCCAATCTCCAAGTCCCACGTTTAGCCAGATGCAAAGTGAGGCAAGGGCGCAATGCTGCACTTGACCACAAGGGGGCGCACGCATCTGGATTTCGTTCACAGCAGCTGAGAGACTGCTGGCGCGCCCATCTCTATGTGTCTCCCTCTCCCTCTCTGTCTATCTCTCTCTGTGTGTCTCTCTCCAAAAATAAATAAAATAAAAAATAAAATTTAAAAAAAAAAGAGAAGAGTTTAAGGCAGGCACATGCCAGGACCTAAGCGGGTGGCTCCTATAATGAGTAGCACTTGTAACTTTAGTAGGAAGCTTGAGCTGATAGTTCTTCATTTTTGTGCTTCACGGTCTTTGGTACAACTCCAGAGACACAGTCTGGTAGATCTGGTCTCTTACAGAAATTCAAATCATTCAAATCATATGCAATGACTTACTAAATAAGCATGCATCATAAAATATTTGGGTAGTTATTGGGCACCTTCTGCTCATGCCATCATTTATCCCTGTCATCATGGAGCCTCCTCTCATATCTATAAGCCAAAAAAAAAAAAAAAAAAAAAAAAACCCTTTCTTCCCACAAGCTGCATTTGATCAGGTGTTTTTTTGCTAGCAACACAAAGCTGACTGCAACAGAAGGTAACATTACTCCCTGGAAATGCGAAAGGGTAAATCACCATTGATGATGGGGTTTGTACAGAGGTATCATACAAGAGCTAGGAGGTCATGAGGTAGAAAATGTGTCAGGACCACTCATTAAGGCAAACAGAATTAGTGAGAGCAGGAAAGAGGCTGTAATGCATGCAGAATCCAGGATTCTGCTTTCCCATCTCTGTCCATAATGCAGCCATTGGTCTCTCCTATTCCACTGGATGCTACTGTGGGTTGAACTATAGCCACTCCCCACCCCAATATGCTGAATTCCTAACTCCAGCTGACTTTGATAATGACCTTTTTGGAAATAGTCTTTACTGCTGTAATCAACTTACAGTATCATCATACTACATTAATTGAGGGTGGGTCCTAAGTCAATAATGGCTGTCCTTTTAGAGAAATTTGAAGTCAGGTATGGTAGTGCATGGCTTTAGTCCTAGTACACAGGAGCCTAACGCTTGCAACTTTGAGGACAGCCTGGCTTACTAACCAAGACTTTGATCCATAAACAGAGAGAGAGAGAGTATGGAAGGTCATATGATATGAAGTTAAAGGCAGAAGCTACAGTGGCGCTTCTAAAGCAGAGAGTCATCAGAGATTGTTGGCAACCAGGAGAAGCTAGGAAAAAGGTAGGAGCACAGTGTCCCTGGAGCTCCAAGAAGAAACCCACTCACTTATTACTAGTTTTACACTTGGCTCCACCAGAACTGTGAAAGTATTCATCCACTTCTGCTGTTCTGAGCAGCCCAGTTTGTGGGAAAGTATCAGAGCTTACACATGTGCTGTTCATCATGGGGCCCTGAACATTACTTACCAGAGTGTATTGAGGAAGTCCAATATTACGGGACCTGCAGTGCATTATGAGAGAAGTGGAGTAGACAGACAAATAGGAAGCATGTGTGGCTTGAGTCTGAAATATGCCCTACAGGCTAATTTTTTGAACAGTGGGTCTCCAGCTTTATGGTCCTAATTTGAAGGTTCTTGAGCCTCTATGAGGTGGAGGTATTTTCTGTTTTGAATGTTATATAAATTGAAAGAAACTGGATATATCTTTTATGTCTACTTTTAATTGTTTTATTAATTGGTTAATTTTGAGGTAGGGTCTTACATTGTAGCCCAGGCTGGCCTTGAGTTTGTGATCCTTTGCCATCTGAGTGATAGGATTACAAACATGAGCCATCATGTCTGATTTATGTTTTATTTTTCTCCCTTTACCAATTTATTTTCCTTCCTTCCTTCTGCTCTTCCTCCTTCCTTCTTTCCTTCTTTCCTTCCTTCCTTTCTTCTTTCCTTCCTTCCTCCCTCCCTCCCTCCTTTCCTTCCTTCCTTTTTCACTTTACTTCTTTCTTTCTGAGGATCAAACCCAGGACCGTGTGCATTCTAGGTATGAGCTCTACTGTTGATTTACACTTCCAATCCTAATGTCTGCTTTCCTGATGGCAGCTCTGGTTATTTTTTTTTAAAGATTTTAAAAAAGATTTTATTTTTAGTTTTATTTATTTTTTATTTATTTATTTATTTATTTATGACAGAGAGAGGGAGAGAGAGAGGGAAGAGTGAGAATGGGCACGCAATGGCCTCTAGCCACTGCAAACAAACTCCAGATGCATGCATCCCCTTGTGCATCTGGCTTATGTGGGACCTGGAGAATCAAACCGGGGTCCTTAGGTTTCACAGGCATGTGCCTTAACTGCTAAGCCATCTCTCCAGGCCCCAAAAAATGTGTTGAGGGAAAAAAATCTCATTAAAAATAACCAGAGCTGGGCTGGAGAGATGACTTAGTGGTTAAGGCACTTGCCTGTGAAGCCTAAGGACCTAGGTTTGATTCCCCAGTATACACATATGCCAGATGCACAAGGGGGCGCATTCACCTGGAGTTTGTTTGCAGTGGCTGGAGGCCCTGGCATGCCCAACACACATTCTCTCTTTCTTCCTCTCTTTCTTTCTTTCTGTCTCTCTCTCAATAAAAAAATTTTTAAACATTTTTTCTTTTCTTTTTTTGTCATTCTAGCTATACCAGAATGTGACAAAAATCATTGTCAGAGGCTGGAGAGATGGCTTAGTGTTTAAGGCATTTGCCTGAAACGCCAAAGCCAGGTTTGATTCCCCAGGACCCACATAAGCTAGATGCACAAGGTGGTGCATGCATCTGGAGTTTGTTTACAGTAGCTGAAAGCTCTAGAGTGCCCATTCTCTTCCTCTCTCTCTCTCTCTCTCTCTCTCTCTCTCAATTAAATTAAATTAAATTAAATTTAAATTTAAAAATTTTTATCAGACTGAAGAGATGGCTCACTGGTTAAGGCACTTGCCTGCAAAGCCTAAGGACCCAGGTTCAATTCCCCCATATCCATGTAAAGTCAGATGCTCTAGGTGGTGCTTGTTTCATGAATTTAATTGCAGTGGCTAGAGGCCTTGTCTTGCTCAATATCCATTTCTCCCTCTCTCTGTCTGTCTGTCTGTCTGTCTCTCTCTCTCTATCTGCTTCTTTTTCTCTTTCTCTCTCATAAATAAATAAATAAAATATTTTTAGAAAAACATTAACATCAAATCCCCCCCCCCTTTGTTTTTTCATTTCAGTCTGCTTAGGCATAAACTCAGATCTGGTGTGCAGGATGCTAACTTCCTCATGTTGCATGCACCCACCCCACCAAACAAGAAGCTTTTATATAATGATAAAAACCAAAATCCTCAGTGACTTGTATTGGACCCTAATTCTTGTTCCAAAGAAAAACAAAAGGATAATTGCTGAGTCTTTTGCCCCCAAATGGCAAAAGAATGGTGCAGAGTTGTTTAATTTAGGACAAAAATGACTGGTGTGGAGCAGAAAACCACTAGTCCCTGCAAAGAAAGGCTTTTATGTAGGACTTTCACAAGGGAACAAAGAAAGGCATTTTTCCTTGCTACAGTTCCACAGTGTATTATCTCACTTGAAATAATATTGAGATAGTCTAATTCTAGTCTTAGAAAGTAATATGAATGCATCCTTTGATTCAGACGGAATCTTTGGGTTTTATTTGTGCATTCTGTCACTTCTGTGACTTTGTATAATGCTGATGTCTTTCATAGAAATGAATCATGAAGGTCATTGTTATTATTCCACAGGTGGATATCCTAGTCAGCAGTGCTCCCTGGAGCTGATTTTCACACTGGGGCTGATGATTCTGAGGCAAAGAATGAACGAAACACAGCAACAACACAATAAATCAAAAGCTGAGCCACTTCTGTTTTGACAAAGAAGTCAGAAGCTTCCACTGTGACTATGAGGAACTGCATGAACTTGATCAATGCTATGCTCATTCATGCTCGGCTCTGGGACACTTTGCACACTGTGTTCTTGTTACACAACATAGTGTCAGTATGTTATTGCTTCTTATTGAGGTTGTCTCTATTAAGCTAGAGCCTAAAGAGGTATGACAAAATGCACATATGTGTGTGTGGGGGTTGGTAAATACAAATGCATATCACTGGTATATTCAGGTCACAGAATCTTATTTAAATACTCACTTTTTTACTGGGCTTGAAGCCCAGAACCCTCAGACAACCCTCTGCTCCAACATCAGGGAAGAGCTAGCTCTTGAATTCTTTCACAAATAACAAGAAACACCAAAATGACTAATGCTGTATTAAAATGAACTAAGAATCAAAGTAAATCTTACTGTTTGTCACCATGGGCCTACACACTAGTCAACACATGGTGACTTTGACCCAAAGTTTAAAAGCTTATGGTAGCAAGGGAGACACAAAGTTAAATGTTGTCATTTCTTATATCACTGCCACTTTTGCATTGAAACAAGGTATGCTTTGGCAAACTTTATGCATAAAAATGCCTTGTACATTTGAAGGTACATGTGTGGTGCAATGATAATTTTATTTTCTCAAGCAGAGTGTTGGTTACATAAATCAGAGACCAATCATATTGATATAGATTAGAAAGGCAGCTTTTCTCCTGCTAGATTGTCAACTCGGAACTGGCCTATGGAAATGGATGCCATCTTGCCCGTCCTGTTTGTTTTATATAAATGGGCCTGAAACATGTATGTGAGTCCTCTGACCCTTTAGCCTCTCTTAACTCTCTCAGACCCCCTTTTACTTTTTCACTCCTTCCCTATGTGAGGGGGATCTTGTGGATTTCCCTAGCCAGGCCTGGGAGGGGAATAATTTCTCTTAGCTTGGGCTTTCCTGATTGATTCTGCTCTTACTCTTAACTCTCCCTAAAATAAATTTCATAATTGCCTGTCCCATGAGTTGTGTTCTCAGTTCTTTGATAAGGCAGATAAGAACCCAAGACTTCAGAGCTGCTGGTATGGGAGTTATCAGCCCATGGCCCTCTCAATCTTGCATCAATATGATAGATGAATGAATACACAGTCACTTAAAAACAGGGTTTCTAAAAAATATTTTTAAATTTATTTTTATTTATTTAAGAGAGAGAGTGAGAGAAAGAAAGAGGGATATATATATATATCAAGAGAGAGAGAGAGAGAGAGAGAGAGAGAGAGAGAGAAGAGAATGGGTATGCCAAGGGCTGTATCCATTGCAAACAACTCTAGATCCATGTGCCACCTTGTACTTAAATGGGCTTATGTGGGTTCTGGGGAATTGAAGCTGGGTCTGTTGGGTTTGCAGGCAAGTGCCTTAAATGCTAAGTCATCCCCGGGTTTAGTTTATAAAAGATACTTCATTAATTATAAAAATGCTAGTGCTATAATGATATTTTAAATCATATTTTGCATGTACAGGATGATTTCCTATATTATAAAATATACATGTAATCATGTATATACAAATGTATGCAAAAAATTAAAATAGAATCTACAAAAATATTAACAGTGATTATAAGTTTTAGGGATGTCTATGATTTATAAATTTAGAAATAACTCAAACAGCACTTCAAACAAGAGAGTAAAGGGAAATAGGAAGCACTATAAAACAAGAGGAATGGCAAGAATAAATGCATACCTTTCAATAATAACTTTTTTTTTTTTTTTTTTTTTTTTTTTTTTTTTTTTGAGGTAGGGTCTCACTCTAGCTCAGGCTGACCTGGAATTAGTCTCAGGGTGGCCTCAAACTCACGGCAATCCTCCTACCTCTGTCTCCCAAGTGCTGGGATTAAAGGCGTGCGCCACCACGCCCGGCTCAATAATAACTCTTAATATCAATGGTCTCAATGCTCCAACCAAAAGACACAGTCTTGCAGACTGCATTAAAAGACAGGATCCTGCTGTTTATTGTCTCTAGGAAACTCATCTCTCAATCAAAGAGAGACACTGTCTTAGGGTGAAAGAATGGGCCTAGGAAACAAGCAAGGGTTGCTATCCTAATATTGGACAGGATAGACTTCAAACCAACATTAATGAGGAAAGATAAAGAAGGTCATTTTATACTGATTAAAGGAACACTCCAACAGGAGCACATTACAATCCTAAACATATATGAACTAACATGGGGGCTGCCAATTTCATCAAACACTATTAGACTTAAGGTCACAGATAACACCAAACACAATTGCAGTTGGGTGACTTCAATACCCCACTCACATCAACTGACACATCATCCCAGCAAAAAATAAACAGAGAGGCATCTGCCTTAAATGATGTCATGGAATAAATGAATGTAACAGATATCTACAGAAGTTTCCATATAAATGCTACAGAAGATACATTATTCTCAGCAGCACATAGAACAGTCTCCAAAATAGACCATATATTAGGTCACAAATCAAATCTTAACAAATACAGGAAAATTGAAATAATCCCTTGTACTCTATCTGACCACAATGGGATTGAACTACAAATCAACAACAAAAAACCTACAGAGCATTCAGAAATTAATGGAGACTAAACCGTAAACTATTGAATGATGAATGGGTCAATGAAGAAATCAAAATGGAAATCAATAAATTCAAAGAATAAAATGATGATGAGATACAACATGCCAAAACCATTGGGACATAATGAAGGCAGTTCTGAGAGGTAATTTATAGCTCTAAGTGCCTATATTAAGAAATTAGAGAATTAACAAGTAAACAATTTAATGTTTCATCTTAAGGCTTTGAAAAAAAGAAGAATAAGGCAAACCATAAATCAGTAGATGAGAAGATAATAATAAAGATTAGGGCAGGAATTAATGAAATAGAAACCAAAACAACAATCCAAAGAATCAATGAAACAAAGAGTTGGTTCTTTGAAAGGATAGACAAGATTGATAAACCCTTAGCAAATCTGACCAGAAGTATGAGAGAAGAGACAAAAATTATTAAAATTAGACATGAAAAAGGCACCATTACAAGAGATACCAAAGAAATTCAGAAAAACATAAGGACATACTTGAAAATCTGAAAGAAATGAATGATTTCCTTGATTCATATGACCAACCAAAATTAAATCA
Source organism: Orientallactaga sibirica (assembly GCA_036365145.1). Taxonomy (NCBI): domain Eukaryota; kingdom Metazoa; phylum Chordata; class Mammalia; order Rodentia; family Dipodidae; genus Orientallactaga; species Orientallactaga sibirica. Next base: position 5,367,815 of record JAEOAD010002517.1, read on the forward strand.
AGATGTGATAAACCATTTAAATAGACCTATAACAAGTATGGAGATCCTAGCAGTTATCAAAAGTCTCCCCACTTCATGGAAGGACTAACACCACTGCTTCTCAAACTTTTCCATAAAAGAGAAAAGGAAGGAATTCTACTGAACTCCTTCTACAAAGTCAACATCACCCTGATACTAAAACCAGACAAAGTCAGAACAAAAAAAGAAAATTACAGACCATTCTCCCTCATGAACATAAATGCAAAAATTCTAACAAAATATTGGCAAACAGAATACAAGAATATATCAGAAATATTATCCACCCCAACCAAGTAGGCTTTATCCCAGAGATGCAGGAATTGTTCAACATATGAAAATTGATAAATGTAATACACCATATAAATGTTCTGAAGGACAAAAATCACATGATTATCTCAAGAGATGCAGAAAAAGCATTCAACAAAATCCTATAGAAACTGGGAATAGAAGGAACATATCTCAATACAATAAAAGCTATTTATGACTACAGCCAACATAATACTAACTGGGAAAAAACTTGATGCTTTTCCACTAAATGCACGAACAAGGGTGCCCATTGTCTTCACTTTTACTTAATATAGTACTGGAAGTCTTAGCTATAGCAAAAAGGCAAGAGATACTCATAAAAATGATATAAATTGGAAAGGAAGAGATCAAATTTTCATTATTTGCAGATGATATGATTCTATACATAAAGGACCCTAAAGACTCTACCAGCAAAGTGTTAGAGCTGATAAATACTTTTACCAATGTATCAGAAAACAAAATAAAGACACAGAAATCAATAGCAATCCTATATACCAACAACAAACATGCAGAGGATGAAATCAGGGAATCTCTCCCATTCAAAATTGCCCCCCAAAATAAAGTACCTTGGAAAAAACCTAACCAAGGAAGTGAAGGATCTCTACAATGAGAACTTTAAAACACTCAAGCGGGAAATTGCAGAAGACACTAGGAAATGGAAAGACATCCCATGTTCTTGGATTGGAAAAATTAATATTGTGAAAATGTCAATCTTAACAAAAGTAATCCAGTTATTTAATGCAATCCCCATTAAAATTCCAATGGCATTCTTCATAAAAATAGAAAAAAATGTCCAAAAATTAATTTGGAAGCACAAAAACCTCAAATAGCCAAAACAATTTTGAGCAACAAAAATAAGGCTGGTTTATCACCATACCCAATTTTAATCTATATTATAAAGCCATAGTAATAAAAAGAGCATGGTACTGGCACAAAGACAGACACGTATATGAATGGAATAGAGAACCCAGATATTAATCCAGGCAGCTACAGTCATCTGATTTTTGACAAAAATGTCAAAAATATTCTTTAGAGAAAATACAGTCTCTTCAATAAGTGGTGCTGGAAAAATTGGATATTTATACATGGAATGATAAAAATATATCCTCATTTTTCTCCATGCACAAGAATCAAGTCCAAATGGATCAGGGACCTTAACATCAGACCTGAAACTCTGACACTGCTAGAAGAAAAGGTAGGGGAAACCCTTCAACATATTGGCATAGGCAATGACTTTCTGAATATAACCCCAATTGTTCAGGAAATAAAACTACTAATCAACCACTGGGATCTCATGAAACTACAAAGCTTTTGTACAGCAAAGGACACTGAATAGAGCAAAGAGTCAACCTACAGAATGGGAGTAAATCTTTGCCAGCTACACATCTGACAGAGGATTAAAATCCAGAATATACAAAGAACTCAAAAAATAAAACAACAAATCAAACAACCCAATTAAAAAAATGGGCTATGGAACTAAATAGAGAGTTCTCAAAGGAAGAAATACAGATGGCATATAAACATCTTAAAAAGTGTTCTACATCCTTAGCCATCAAGGAAATGCAAATTAAACTACTTTGAGATTACATCTTACTCCTGTGAGAATGGCTACCATCAAGGAAACAAATGAAAATAAATGTTGGTGAGGATACAGAAAAAGGGGAACACTTCTATACTGTTGGTGGGAATGTAATCTGGTACAGCCATTGTGGAAATCAGTGTGGAGGTTCTTGAGACAGCTAGAAATAGATCTACCATATGATCCAGCTATAGGATATATACTAATGCAATATATACTAGGCACATACTAATGACTCTTCTCACTAAATTAGAGATAGTTTCATAATCATGTTTATTGCTGCTCTATTCACAATAGCTAGGAAATGGAACCATCCTAGATGTCCTTCAGCAGATTAATGGATAATAAGGATGTGGTACATTTACACAATGGAGTTCTATTCAGTGGTAAAGAAAAATGAAATTATGAAATTTACAGGTAAATGGATGGATATGGAAAGGATTATGCTAAGTGAGGTAACCCAGGCCCAGAAAGCCAAACGTCACATGTTCTCTGTCATATGTGGATGTTAGCTACAAATGTTTAGACTTGTGAACCAAAAATTGGTAGCAGAGTCCAGTAAGCTAGAAAAATGCTATAAGGATGGGAGGAGAGGGAAGGACTTAAGGGGACGGTACTTATATATGTAAATAGAAGAACAGATTACAGGGAATGTAATGGCATAAGTGAGACCAGGGGAAGAGAATGAGTAAGAGAAGGGTGGGGGGAGGGTAAATCAAAATTCAAGATATTCTGAATGAGACATATGAACTCATACTCTTTTGGATAATGGCACATCCAGAAGTCATAGATTGCTATTAGAAAATTTTCAGTGGCAGGGTTGGGATACCTTCCAATGAGTTGTTGTCCATAAAGGTCCTTGTTGCCTCCAAAAAATTACAGGCTATTGCCAAGACCCTTGGTTTCCCTTGAGAAACAGACGGTAAGACCCTATTGCTGAAAGCTTCCCATGCCTGGCAAGCAAGGTCACTGAGAAATCAAGCTGAGCTAACAACCTCCTCTCTGTAGACCAGCCAACTGAAAGCTGGAAAAAGCTGCACTGCATGCAGCCATATGGGAGACAGAAATTATCAGTGATGAAAACAGTGGACACTGGAAGCCTCAAGTTTTGCCAGACAGGCCAAATGACCAAAGGGGTGCATGTCTGCTCTGGGGGAAACCAACTGCTCTGTAATTGGACTGCAGGCCCTCTCTATGGGAGGGAATACATGCCTAGTACTGAAAACCTAATCAAAAGCCTATGGCAGGGGAGGTCATGAGCCTTAGGGGTATAAAGCTTGCTCTTTTCTGGATAAATGCATATAGTATTCTCACCAAACTTCCCTGAAAGCACTACACTTAATATTCATATTCATATATTAATGCTACTTTCACTGTTGGTTAGAGAAACTTCTCTTTTCAGATGGTGGTGACCACTGGCATGACCCAAACAGCTACATAGTGCTGAGAAGAAGTGACAGAGGAGTGTCCAGCACTGAAACATCTCAATCACACCGTCCAAGGCTCAGGTTCCATTGCCAAAGGGGTGGCAGAAAGACTGTAAGAGCCAAAGGAAGGGTACAACTCCTTACAGTGCAACTGTCCAACAGAAACTGGCCTCGATATTCATGACCTCACAGTTCCTAGCAATACCTTCACAAGACCCTCATAATAGGAGAAAACGATGATGACATCAAATTAAAAGAGACTAGTGGAGAGAGGAAGGGAATATGATGGAAAGTGGAGTTGTGAAGGGGAAAATGGGGGAGGTGACTGAATTGTCATGGTTTATTGTCTGTAAGTATAGAAGTTGCCAATAAAAAAAAGAACCCCCCCCCAAAGAAAATGCTTATTTTCCTAACTGTTCTCTGATTGAACTTGAGGCCTACTGTCCAGGGAGGGAACTCCTGCCTGGTGCTGAAAACATAATCAAAACAAAAGCCTATGGCTGGAGAGGTCATAATACCTGAGGGGGAAACTATTACTGCTGTGTGGCTAATATTATGCTCATCAAACTGTCCTCCAAACACTAATGTTCGGGCCCATGTATTAATGCTACTCTCACTTTTGGTTATAGACGCTTTTCTTTTAAGGTGATGGTGACCACTAGGGAGACACAAAACTCACCAAAGTACTAAGAAGAAATAATGGTGGAGTGTTCTGCACCGAGACATCTCCAGCACATTCCTCAAGGCTCAGGGACCATTGAAGAACAGCTAACAGAAAGAATGTAAGAGCCAAAAGAAGGGGTGGAATGCTTTGCAGTACTGTCTTCCAGATACAAAGAAGCCATGATATCTATAATCTCACAGTGGCTGATGCTACATACACAAGACCTACACAATAGGAGGGGGAAAGTGATGATATCAAAAAAGAAGAGAGAGTAGTTGGAAAGAAAAAAGGATTTAGTGAAGGGGGAATTCAGGAGGGGGAAAAATAAAGAGTAGTGAGACTGGATTATGATCATTATATGTATTCTTAGAGCTCTGTGGAAGAACAGGCTTATGGAATGAATTGGTATTACAAGGGGAATTTGGGGCTGGAGAGATGGCTTAGCAGTTAAGGTGCTTGCCTGCAAAGCCAAAGGACCCAGTTTGATTCCCCAGTACCCAAGTAAAACAGGATACACAAGGTGGTGCATGTATCTGGAATTTCTTTGCAGTGGCTAGAGGCCCAGGCATGACCATTCTCTCTTTCTCTCTCTCTCTCTCTCTCTCTCTCTATTTCTCAAATAAATAAATAAAATAAAAAATAAAAGGGGAATTTATTTGATTAGTTTACATCAGTCTAATAACAGCTATCTGAAGGCTTGAGAGTCAAGGAACCCAGTAGCTGCTTAGTCCACATAGTTACATAGTTAGATGCCTCAGCAGTCCCAATCCAGCACTGAAGGCCTGGAGGATGCCTTGAGAGCCACTGGTCCCAGTTAAAGTTAAAAGTCCAAGTTAAGGGCTGGAGAAGATGGCTTAGCAGTTAGAGTGTTTGCCAGCTAAGCCAAAGGACCCTGGTTCAACTCCCCAGGACCCACATAAGCCAGATGCACAAGGAGGCGCATGCATCTGGAGTTTGTTTGTAGTGGTTGGAGGCCCTGGTGCACCCATTCTTTCTCTCTCTCAAAAAAAAAAAAAAAAAAAAAAAAAAACAAATAAACAACAACAACAAAAAAAAACCAAATATATTTTAAAGCCCAAGTTAAAAGGTTGGGGAAACTTGGTTCCAAGACTGATGAAGGATAGCCAAACAGAATAAGCACGTGTATGAATGAATAGGTAGAGGGTGGGGAGGCAACCAGGTAAAAGGCTCTCACCAGCAAGTAGCACAGGCAGCCAGGTGGAAATAAAGGACTGTATTCTCTCAGAGCTTCCTTACATAAAGTTCAAAACCAGGTGCTCACCCACTCTGGAGGAAGGACTTCCTCCTTCAGTCAATCCTACCAGAAGTCACTTCAAAGACCCACCCAAGAGGAATGTCTATGGATCCTTAATCCGATCAAGTTGACAACAGAATTTAACCATCACATGGCATATTGTCTATTTGTATGGCGATTGTCAGTAAAAAGTTTAAAAAAATTGCTGGGCATAGTGGTGCATGTGTTTAACCCCAGCACTTGGGAGGCAGAGGTAGGAGGATTGTCATGAGTTAAAGGCCAGCCTGAGACTATGTAGTGATTTTCAGGTCAGCCTGGGCTAGAGCAAGACCCCACTTTAAAAATAAGTTTAAACAAATTAACCAAAAATGCAAATATTAATTTGTATAATATGTTTGATGGCACAAATCCATAACAGGACCTGAGGATTTCAGAAAATCACAAGGGATGCAGAAGTTGATGAAAAAATACACAACTTTCCCTCCTTATTGATGGTATTGATACAGGATTTGGGGGTCCATGAGGGGTTCCCCAAACTTAGGAACTTCTATTTTGTGTCCTGTCCTATTTTTTAACAAAGAATTGATTAAAACCAGACTCAAGAAGGATAAACTATAAATTATTGAGTTTATTTATGGAGAAATCACAAATTGTGGGGTTTATCTAAGGGAAAATGGGATCTAGGAAAAGGTCTAGAGCAGGTTCCCAGCTGATGGTAATTGGAAATTAACACCTCCTGGAGGCAGAGTATTTTTGGGGGTGGGCTTATGGGTGTTATAGCCAGTTTCCCCTTGCCAGTGTTTGGCACACTCTCCTGTTCCTGTTGTCCACCTTATGTTGGTGAGGAGGAGATATCCAACCTCTGCTTATGCCATCATTTTCTGCTGCCATCATGGAGCGTCCTCTCATGTCTGTAAGCCAAAATAAACCTTTTTCCTACAAGCTGCTCTTGGTTGGGTGATTTCTACCAGCAATGTGAGCCTGACTACAATAGTAATGTTGGTACTGAGGAGTGGTGTCATTTGCTGCTAGAATACTGACTGTGTTTCTTTGGCCTTTGGGGACTGATTTTCAAGAGGAATGGGGAAGCATTTGAAGTCTTGGCCTAAGAGATGCCTTGAAGTTCTGTAAGTATAGCTTGGTGGAGTATTCTGGTCAGAGTTGAAAGGCCTAAATGCAGTAGGAACTATGGACTGTGAGGTTTGGCTTATGAGGGTGAGAAAGAGCTTTGCCTGGACTGGGCTAGAAGCAGTTTTGCGAGAGGCTTGCTGATATGCCTGTGTAGTTAGAAATTGTGCAGGGTTGCATTGTGTAGAAATAGACTGGTGTTAGTAGAGGGATATGGTACAGAAAGAAATCTTTGGGCTGAAACTTCTGCCTGTTCAGCTGAAATTGTATTAGAGATTACAACCATTGAGACTGGGCCAGGTGACCTGCATTGTGAAAACAGAAAGAATACAGTCTTTTGAAGGGGGGCCTGGATGCTGAAGGAGTGTTCTGTTCTTCAAAGTCTGCTTTATTCCCCCCTGGATTAACAAATTGGCACCCCACCTGGTATTGTGGAGTATCAGAAATGCAGAAAAGAGAGGGTCATTGAATTTGCAACACAGTCTTTTGTTTTGGAAATGGCCATGGGCAGTGTGAGGCAGGTTTGATGGATTGCCTGCATGGAGACCTGATGGAGCCATGAGGATGAACTGTGGGTTGCAGTGGAGACCCAATGGAGATGCTGGGACCATGATATGGCTGATAAGGAGAGCTGCCAGCCCCAGATGAAGTTTTCCAGGACTGTGAGTAGCCTAGCTGGAATTCCAGAGACTTGTTGCTGGTTAGAATTATTGGAGTTGGAGATTTGTCACTGGTTAGAGTTGTTGGAGTCAGAGCTACAGAGTTTGATGTTTGCCTTGTTTATAATTTGTATTGGTTGACTATTTCTTTGTGATGCCCAATGGCATCTTTTGCAGTGTGAATGTTTATTCTGTGCGATTATGGGTTTTTTTTTTTTTTTTTTTTTTTTTTTTTTTTTTTTGTATTATGGCTCAGTTAAACAACCTTGGAATTATGGGGATTTTTGAACATGATTAGGATTGACAAAAACCATGGGGACTTTTAAAGCTGAACTGAATGCATTGCATTTTACATTTCGGATGGTTATCAATTTATGGGAGCCAGGGGCGGAATGTGGGGGTTTGATTCAGGTGTCCCCCATAAACTTGGGTGTTCTGAATGCCACGTTCCCCAGATGATGGCAATTGGAAACTGATGTCTCCTGGAGTCAGTGTATTGTTGGGGGCGGGCTTATAGGTATTATAACCAGTTTCCCCTTTCCAGTGTTTGGCACACTCTCCTGTTCCTGTTGTCCACCTGATGTCTGTGAGGAGGTGATATCCACCCTCTGTTCATGTCATCATTTTCCCCTACCATCATTAAGCTTACCCTTGGGTCTGTAAGCCAAAAAAAAACTTTTTCCCCACAAGCTGCTCTTGGTCAGGTGATTTTTGCCAGCAACATAAACCTGACTGCAACAGTAAGAAACATGCACTCATGTGGAAAACACAGCATAGTCCATGAGATTCATTTAGGAGAAATGGAGGTCTTCAGGGAAAGGAGCTGGAGAAGAGCCATAGCTTGTGGGAGGTAAATACTATGCAGAGAGGTTTAGAAGAAACATGCACTCATGTGGAAGACACAGCATCCATCTTGAGCTTCCCATGGAAGAAAGTTAAAAGTAACCACTGATGGTTTGAGACTAGGAGAGAGCATGTTCCAGAAAGTGAGAAATGGGTATAAAGTGAGCTATACCATGGTTTCCCTGAGTTTAGAGAAATTACATAGGTATTAGGCCCAGAGGTTAGAGGAAATACCCATGTGGTATATCTAGAGTATAAGGGAAATATACACGTGGTTGATTCAGAGACCAGAGGAAAATCATATGTGTCATCAAAGGGAGACATTACTTCACATTACCACAAAATATAAAGCAGAGACAAGCAGAAAATTAACTAGGCCAAGAAACAGTGCTCTGCTCTCCCCAAGCCAGCAAGGCTGAGTGGGTGGGGGCAGACTCAAGTGTGTCCAGGAAGAGATCACAGGGCAGAGCAAGGGGATGCACAGAGGGCAGAGAGGGCTGAAAACAGCACAGAAAATCCTTTTTAGTCAATTGAAAATGGATTCTTATGTCAGGTTCAGGCATCTAAGAGGAAAAACCCAATTGGTTTTTAGATTTGAGGAGTGGACCCCAGAGGTCAGCCCACCCAGGTAGTGTGCTAGATTGTGGGCAGCAGGAGGCACTGCAACTGTTGTGGATGAATCTTAATCAGATATGAGTTCTGTGGTAGTTTGAATAGATGTCCCCCAATATATTTAGTGTTTTATTCATTTATAGTTTGCATCTGCAGCCACCTGGCTGGAGGCAGTGTTACTGGGTGGATCTTAAGGTGTGATGGCAGGTTTCAGATTTAAATCTAAAGATATGCAAAGTGTGCCCAGTTAGAGTTCCTGAGGTGTGCTGTGCTGTGCAGCTTTTGGCTTTGCTCTCTGTGTTTGGTTCTGTGAAGGCAGGCCTATCTGCCATTATGGAACTTCCCCTGGATCTGTAAGCTTCAATAAATATCCCTTCCTCCATAACTGAGCCTGGTCTGGAAGTTCATCTCAGCAAACCTGAAGCTGTCTGCTACAGAAGTTGGTAGCAGGAGTGGGGTGAGATGAACCTGACCATGTGGATTTTGGTCTTTTTGAACCCTTGTTTTGGAGGAACAGGCATGGACTTAGTGCTTGCAACTGAAGACACCTTCTGGAGTGGTAATCCAAGTTTTATGGACTATTCTGATGAGAGTTTGAGAATGCTAAATGCAGACAGTATTGAACTTGGAGGCTTAACTTATGAGTTTTCTAAGGGGAAGGAAAGACTGCAGAGGACTTTGTTGGATCTGGGCTACTGGCATAAAGGATGGCTGCATTCTGATGCCCAGGACCAGAGAGTTTGATCAAGGTTAAATTTGTAATAGACTGATATACTTGGCTAAAGTATTGGACTGAGAGATATAAGATTTTAACTTGGAAAACCTCAAGCAAGTTAAAATTAGAGGCACTGAGACTGGTTTTAGGTTACTGAAGCTGCTGTTGTCAAACAAATTAGCAATATTAAGGAAGATGGCCCAACTGCTTTACATTAAAACAATGGAGAAGATGCTTGAGGAAAGACTATGACAGAAATGCAAACTTTTTTGGGAAGGAATTGAACGGAGAAGGAACCTGCTTTTCAAGGTTATGATTTATTTATTCCCTGAATTAATAATATGGCTGTGTCCTGCACACCTGGTATTAGTTTTAGAAACGTGAAAAATGCATGAAATGGTCATGAATTGCACATGGTTCCAGGATCCATTGCTGAGATGTGGCATAAAGCAGGGCATGATGCCCCAATAGGCTGAGAGCCTTTGAAAGATGGACCATGGCTTGCATGGAGACCGGAAGATGTTTTGGATATATCAGGACTGTGGAAGGGCTACCATGGAGTGCACTGTTGGCCTGGGATGGAAGTGTTCCCTGGATACTCTGCCCAGATGGAGGGATGAAATTGGGAAACCTGGAGACTGTCAGACTCTGGTTATATTGAACTTGAACTGCAGAAGTTTGATGATTGCTGATGATGGTTGAATTTGCATTGTTCTAGTCTCTCCTTGCTATGCCTTATACCAGTTGAAATGTTTACTCCGTGTCTTTATATGTTGAAAGTATTTAACTTGTTTGATTTTAGAGGATTCAAAGCTAAGAGACAATCTTAAATCTTAAATGAGACTTGGGACTTTAGAACTATCTAAAATTTGTAAAGACTGTGAGGACCTTTGAAATTGGACTGAGTATAATTTACAATGTGTGATAGTTATAAATCTATTGGGGGTCAGGGGCAGAATGTAGTAGTTTGAATAGATGGCCCCCAATATACTCAGTGTTTTATTAGTTTGTAGTTTGCATCTGTAGCCACCTGGCTGGAGGCAGTGTTACTGGGTGGATCTTAAGGTGTGATAGTGGGTTTCAGATTTCAATATAAAGATATGCAAAGTATGCCTAGTTAAGAGTTCCTGAGGTGTGCTTGGCTGTGTGGTTTTTGGCTTTGCTCTCTGTGTTCTGTCCTGTGAAGGCAGGCCAACTTCTTCTGCCATGATGGAACTTCCCCTGGATCTGTAAGCTTCAATAAATATCCCTTCCTCCATAACTGTGCCTGGTCTGGAAGTTCATCTCAACCAACCTGAAGTTGTCTGCTACACATTCAATTCCTACCAAGGTGGGGTGGCATGTGGAGTGGCATATTCTGGTTCCCTCTTTGGGCTTCTGTCCCTAATTGAAACTGCCTAAAAGAAGCTAGTTTTCTCCTGAGTCTCCCACAACATCAGTGCTGACCAAAGAGAACTAAACGTGTGTATGTGCATTCATGTGTGCATGTAAGCTTACAGAAGCAGGAATCTACCATAGCATTTTTTTAAATAAAGTGAACATTTATCAAGCTCTTATAATGTATCAGAAATTGTCGTGCACAAAATTATTATCTCATCTAGTCCTCATATATTTGTAAGTGGAAGAACAGATTAACGGGGGTGAAAAGGCCTAAGTGAGGTCAGGGGAAGAGATTGAGTAAAGGAAAGGTGGATGGAGGGCTAATCAAAATCTAAGAGGATATAAAAAAGTCAGATGGAAACCTACTTTTCTGGACAATGGAACACTCAAAAGCCAAAGATTCTTACTAGAAAATTTTCAATGCCAGGGATGGGATACCTTCCAGTGAGTTGTTGGCCAGGGAGGTCACAGATACTCCCAAAACATTATAGGTCATTGCCGAGGCCCTTGGCTTCCCACCAGGAATATATGGTAAGACCCTATTGTTGAAGACTCCACATACTTGGGTGGCAAGTTCACTGAGAAAACCTCTGGAGCTTAGCTGAAAGCCTCCTCCATGTGGACCAGATGACAGAAATTTGGGAAAAGCTACACTGCATGCAGTTCAATGGGAGAGAGAAAACACCTGTGAAGGTACTCAACAGTGAACACTGCAAGCTTTAAATTGGGCCAGCCAGGCCAAATGAGCCAATGGTGCAATAGTGGCATGTCTGTTATGGGGGAAACCAACTGCTTTCTAATTGGACTGGAGGCCCGCTCCATGGGAAGGAATACATCCCTGATAGTGAAAACCTATGACATGGGTAGTCATGAGCCCTAAGGGTGTAATGTCTGCTGGTGTCTCACTAAATGTATATACTATGCTCACCAAACTGCCCAGTAAGCACCTCTCTTAATATCCACACCCATATATTAATGCTACTCTCACTGTTGGTTAGAGAAGCTTCTCTTTTCAGATGGTGGCAACTTGGGATAACTCAGAAGGCACCATGGTGCTGAGAAGAAGTGACAGAGGAGTGCTCAGCACTGAAACATCTCTAACACACCTTCCAAGGCTTCAGGAAGAGGGGACACAAAGAATGTAAGAGCCAAAGGAAAAGTAGGACTCCTTACAATGTGCTCCTCCAGACACAAAATGGCCTGGATATCCATGACCCCACAGTGTCTGACACTACATACATAAGACCATCATAATAGGAGGAAAAGATCATGACATCAAACTGAAAAGAGTGACTGATTGAGCAGGGCAGGTGATATGATGGAGAGTGAAGTTTCAAAGGGGAAAGTGGGGGGAGGGAGGGAGGTACCATGGGATATTGTCTACAATTAAAGAAGTTGTCAATAAAAAAACAAAAGAAGAAGAAAAAATAAAAAAACTTTTTTTTTTTTTTTTTTTGCTTTGGTTTTTGGTTTTTGCGAGGTATACTCTCACTCTAGTCCAGGCTGACCTGGAATTCACTATGTAGTCTCAGGGTGGCCTCGAACTTACAGCAATCCTCCTACCTCTGCCTCCCGAGTACTGGGATTAAAGGCATGCACCACCATGCCCGGCTGGGTATTTTTTTTTTTTAAGGTAGGGTCTCACTCTAGCCCAGGCTAACCTGGGATTCACTATGTAATCTCAGGGTGACCTTGAACTCACAGTGATCTTCCTACCTCAGCCTCCCAAGTGCTGGAATTAAAGGCATGTGTCACCATGCTGGTCTTACAATAGAGGTTTTATTATCCTCTTTTCAGTCTAAGGCAAGTTATAGAGAAATTTTAAGCATTGATAGTAGATAATATGTTTCAAATATTTACATATGATTAGCTATACTAAATATTCAGAATGCCTATTTTAATTTCAAAATTGCTGTCTTGAAGTAAATAATTTTATGATATATGTAACAAATAAGCAAACTAAGGCTTAGACATCTTAAACCTCTAGCTCAATGTCAGATAAACAAATACTGCTTCTGCTATCTATTGCTTTGAGTTCTTGATATGGTGTGAAAATTAGCCATTAATGCAGTGTGTCTTTGAAAGATACATATATGTATATCATTTCCAGAGACATGATTTTGGTCAACTACTTTTACATTTAAGATAGTCATTGAGAAGCTGAAATCAAAAGGGTTCTGATCTTCCAATTTGCATCTCAGTCTTGTTTTTTCCTTAATTTTCACAACCCACTAGTTATGGGAGCACAAGGCAACTTAGATGCTGGAGTTAAAAGTCTAATTAAGCATTTACTCTAATACATTTGAAGGTTGATCTCTTTAGAATGTATATAGTACAAAACTAGATTGTGGCTCCACTATACCAGATCTAGCATGATTACATGAATAGTTAACATCTCCATACCAGCCCTTGTCTGTAGAGTTAGACAGGCAATTCATGTTTCAGTTAATCCTTACAGTAACCCCATGAACTGGATATTACTGGCATTGTGTCAGCTTTACAGAGAAGGGAACTAAGGCTGACAGAGAAGCATCTTTCCCAGGACATGTGGCTAGGGAGTATCCCCAGGAAGATGTCTGGTTTTGAGCCTCATCTTGGCTACTGGCTGAGGAAGAGCCTGGTTTTACACATTAACCCCATTTCCATTTGTTCTCATCATTATCTTATAAAAGATATAAGGAAGGAACCAAGAATATAACAGGATGTATAGAAGCAAGCAAAATGAATTAAAAAGTATAAAGAGGGCTGTGGAGAGATGGCTTAGGGGTTAAGGTGCCTGCCTCCTAAGCCTAAGAACACTGGTTTCAATCTCCAGCGGTTCCAATCTCCAGGTCCCACGTTTAGCCAGATGCAAAGTGACACAAGGGCGCAATGTCGCACTTGACCACAAGGGGGCACACGCATCTGGATTTCGTTAGCAGCTGAGACACTGCTGGTGCCCCCATCTCTATCTGTCTTCCTCTCCCTCTGTCTCTCTCTCTGTCTCTCTCCAAAAAAAAAAAAAAAAAAAAAAAAGTATAAAGAAGTCAGCTAGTCAAACGTGTTACATGAACCTCAGCTAGGAAGAGTAGCAGCAAATGGTGTTTGCAACAAATAGGAATACTAATGTCACGGGGCTTTTAGAATGACTACCTACCTTTTCTAATAGAATGCTCCAATACACAGTAATGGCCTTTCACCTCATTTAGATCTGTCCCCCAAATCACCAAACTTTAATACCAGGACTTTTAACCTAATAGAGAATTACCTGCTGGGCTGTAGTTGGGAAGTGCCTGTGACTCAAGATTAAGCTGACAACTCAATCAGGAGCTTCGCCCACTAAGGACCAGTGTTATTTTCATCATGTTCTGTTGGCTTCTTTAGGACATTCTTCAAAGCACAAGTGGCTTCTCTTTTTTACTCTTTCTCATTAATCATTAATTGAGGAAGGTTCTGGTATTTTGGAATGTAGCCATAAAATTAATGTGAAGTCAATGTGTGTGTGTGTGTGTGTGTGTGTGTGTGTTTATGCTCTTGTGGGGTTTGAACCCATCTGTTAGTTATTCATGATACATTGTAAGGCCCTAATACATTTAAGACATAGATAATAAAAAAGATTTAGCTAAATTGTAGATGTGTTTCACAATACTAATCTTACTCTTCTATCTTTCCATTTTGGTTTATGAACCATTGTAAATTAATTTTTGTGTAGGGTGTGAGGTAAACTTAATGTTCAAAATTTTTCCACATGGCTATCAAGATGCCCAAGTATCACTTAAGAAATATTTATGTATTTATTTATTTGCAAGTAGAGAAAGAGATAGAAAGAGAAAGATGAAGGGAGAGAGAGAATGAAAGAGAGTGGGTATTCCAGGGCCTCTAGCCACTGCAAATTAACTCCAGATGCATACACCACTTTTGTGCATCTGGCTTTTCATGGATACTAAGGAATTGAACCAAGATTGTTGGGCTTTGCAAACAAGTTCCTTAACCACTGAGCCACTTCTCCATCCCCCAAGTACTTTTTTTTTTTTTTTTTTGGAAGGGAGAGTGCTTTTACACTGAATTGCAGTGGCACCTGTTTTATAAACCAAGTGATTATGTATCTGTGGATCTGATTGTGGATTTCCTCTTTTATTTCCTGGATTGTTTTGTAAATTAAAACCTTCAACATTAATTAGTGAGTTATATATCAATTCAGAAATTTGAAGGAAGAAGTGACATAAGTTCAATGCAATAACTAAATTACAAAACCTTACCCCAAATTTAAGTTACTAAGAGCTGAAAAGTCAATTTTTACAGGATAATATTTATTGGATCAAAATTTTTTGCATGTTTCCCACTGTGGGCCACACACAGTGCTTCCACCTTTGTCTGTTCAGTTTCTCTCACTTTGTCCCTTCTAAAGGAGTCTTGCTTATTAGGAAAAGGTCTGAAAAGCCAATATAATCAGAGAGAAACCAGAGGTTGTTTCAACTGTAAGTTGAGAGAGATTAGCTGGCATGAAGGATGGGGGCAGGAGGTGCTTGGAAGTAAATTCTGGGTGTAAATAGATTGGAGGCAGGGGTACATACATGCAGATAAGTTGATCATGAGTTATGAATGAGATCATCTTTGATGATATTATTGGTGGTTGGTGAATTGTGTTTGCATAAATCTGAAGCAATTTTAGTCTCATAAGAAACCATAAGACGGGGCTGGAGAAACGGCTTAGCGGTTAAGGCATTTTGCCTTCAAAGCCAAAGGATCCCGGTTCGATTCTCCAGGACCCACATAAGCCAGATGCACAGGGGCATATGCAACTGGAGTTCGTTTGCAGTGGCTAGAGGCCCTAGCTTGCCCATTCTCTCTGTCTGCCTCTCTTCTATTCTCTCTCTGCTTGCAAATAAATAAATTAATTAAAAAAAAAGAAACCATAAGACAGAGTGGCACAAGTATAAGGTGATTTAGGAATCAGTGCTACCTTGAGAGTTACACTCACGGGGATTTGAAGCAATCACATAGGTAAGATAACCTCATCTCCTAGATTTCCCAGAGAAACTTGGTTTTCTTAAATTTTATGCTTCCCAGTAAAGGTAAATAAATGAGTGCTGAAGTAAACTTAGCATTATTTCTATAATTTTGTAAGTTGCATAATTAAAAGAAGGTATGCTGGTAAATCCCTGTAAGCCTAGCACTTAGGAGGCTGAGACAAGAGGATCATGAGTCAGGAAGCAAAGAGAGATGAATGATGGTGTCCAGCTCACTTTCAAATTTTATTCTGTCTGGGACCCCACCCCATCAATTTTGCTGCTCAAATTCAGGGTGTGTCTTCCTCTTCAGTTAAACCTTTCTGGAAACTTCCTCACAGGGGTGTTTCCAGAGTGATTCTTTACCTAATCAAATTATCAATGAAGATTAACCCTCACAACTCCACCCTTTGTCACCTTGATTCTCAAATTCATAACTTTAAATCATATAATTCCTCCCTATTCCTAAACTTCATTTTCATTTCATTTCATAGTATAAAATGCACTTAGCTAATCTCTAAAAGTCCCCATAGTCTTTAACAGTCCTAACACTGTGTTGCCATGGGGAAAGATGGAGGGAGACTCCAAAAGTTCTGTGTTCTCCTTCATCATACCTACTCAAAGATGGTTTCTTTTTTTTTTAAATGTATTTATTTATTTGCAAGCAGAGAGAGAGATAGAAGAGAGGCAGACAGAGAGAGTGGGAAAGCCAGGGCCTCTAGCCACTGCAAACGAACTCCAGTTGCATATGCCCCTTGTGCATCTGGCTTACGTGGGTCCTTTGGCTTCGAAGGCAAAATGCCTTAACCACTAAGCCATCACTATTTCAAATTTGAAGCTAATTTTATCTTATCCTTTATCCAGTGGTGTGTTGAATGCCAGTTATTAGACTTTTACCAGCATATTGCCCAAAGTCCAGCTTTATGTAGCTCTTCCTCTGGCCACTGCATCAGTCATCATGTAAGTTCTTCTTCCTCTTCCTTCTCCTCCTCCTCCCCTTCTCCTCTCCAAGGTCTGTTTTTCTTGCTTCTCTTCCTTCCCCCACCCCATGCTTTCCTGTCATTTCATCACATCATTATCCACCACCTTCATCCCCATAACAAAAACTATCCCATGTTTACATCCAGCATAGGCCAGACATTTTTCTCAGTGTTCTGCACATGTCACTTTACTGAACATCCATGAAGGCACCAAACTGATGCCATGACAGGCCTCAGTAAGGTACTGCCCTGACTAGGCCAGTTTCAATTTCCAGAAGGGGTGAACTCTGGGGGCTGAGGATGTACAAATGTAACTGCTGCTTGCTTAGCCAATCATGTTAGGAGGCTACCTTCTCTGCCTGAAATTCCCCTAGACCTGTCTGCCCAAACCTTAAGACCAATCAAAAAACACAAATACAGTTACTGTTCAAATTAGCCAATCATGGTAAAAGACTAAAAGCTGGCCAAAATTCCTTTAGCTGTACTTAAAAGGGAGCCTGCGAGCTCCTTGGGTCGCCGCCGTTTTGTAGGAGTGGTTGGTCCCAGCATGCTGGCTGATTCTGCAGAATAAACTCTCTATGCTTTTACATACTATTTGGCTCTGGGGTCTTTCTTCAGTGATTTTCAGACCCTTACATTTGGGGGCTTGTCCACAATTGTTGGGGACCCCCAGACTCAATAATGAAGAGTTTTCTAGGGGAACTATTGCCCCCATCGGTGAGTTGGGGTGCTCCTCTGTGTTGTGTGTTTTCTGTTTTATTCTGTTCCTTGTTTCTCTGGTAAATCAGGTGTCCGGACACAATCTGGAGGCTCAAGGAGGTATGGCTGATGAGCCACAAATTACCTCCGGACCAGGGGGTTCCGAGGACGCTCCAGACCCCCTTCTGGCAGAACCCATTTACTGGATAGGCTACCGTCTGGTGGAGCCAGAGAGCTCTAGTCTGACTCTGATTTTGGTAAATACTGATGGGCCACACCCATCTTGCGGAGCCTGTTTATGGGATAGGCCACCGTCTGCATTGTTTTGGTTTCTTTTTTTCACTCCCCAGGGAATTTGTTTCTCTGTCTGTGTGTTTGTGTCTTGTTTATCCTTTTTACTTTCTTGTAAGACATCATGGGACAGGTGGCAAGCTCCACCCCACTGGACCTAGTCCAGTCACACTTCAAGGATTTCAGACACCTGGCAGACAATCTAGGTTTAACAGTACAGCCGTGAAAATTAACCATCTTTTGTAGGAATGACTGACTGACTGTCAATATGAGATGGCCAGAGAGAGGCACCTTCTACCTTCCCACCATTTATCAAGTTAAGGGTATTATGCATATTGGTGTTATAAAGCAAGTCTGGTTGTCAGGTAGAGTTTTTGTTGTTTTTGTTGTTGTTGTTGTTGTTGTTGTTTTTTGGTGACCTAAATACTAAGGCTTTTTCTCTGCAAATTTCCAATAGTAAAATGCTTTTTTTGTTTGTTTGTTTGTTTGTTTTTTGAGGTAGGGTTTCACTCTGGTCCAGGCTGACCTGGAATTAACTATGTAGTCTCAGGGTAGCCTCCAACTCACAGCGATCCTCCTACCTCTGCCTCCTGAGTGCTGGGATTAAAGGCGTGCACCACCACGCCCAGCTCTAGTAAAATGCTTTATTTTTTGAAGCCAAATCACTTGCTCTTTGCCAATGGGTAATAAGATTAATCAATTTGGTGTAATTTTTAGTCCTATAAAAACATGGTTAATTATTCCTTGAGATAAAATGATTAAAGGAACTGGGAAGGTACTTGTCAATGTTGGACATAAAATGCTTATACTTTTTTGAATGGAACTTAGATCAGAGTGTTAAAGTATATAGATAAAGATGTGCATGTGGATGAAGATGTGCATATATATATATATATATATATATATATATATATATGACGTAAGAAATCTTAAAAGACCAGATTTTGCCTAAAATTAATTTCCTTTTAAAAGGAACAGAAAGCTAATTTTCAGGCTAAAACTAAACACCATGCCTGAAGTTAAAGATTTTTAAAAAACTCTTCACAGACTTTTCAGGATGCTCTAAAGGTTTTATATAGGGGAATAGAATTAATGTAAATTTTGCTTACATTAGACACTGGTGATATCCTATGCCAGGTGGGTCACAAAATCATAAATACAGATGTAATTCATAGTCTTTGGAGGTCTAATCAGGTTAGACATAGACAAGACCCTATCACCTTATGTATTACAAATGGATAAAATAAATTAGGTAAAAACAAACAACTTCAGAGTAAGACAAGGAATGCCAGGATGCTTAGCTCTCTGCTCTGTCATTTCCTTTTACTCTTGCTTACTGTTATATGCTATTTAAAGTCATGGCAAGCTAGACTCTGAAAAAGGGATGATGCCCCCTTTATCTCAGACCCCATGCAAGTTTAAGCCATATGTCCCCCTGACCCTGTCCAGACAAACTGGCCAATTGTCTCTGACAAGGAAAAGGGAATAAAAAATGACATATAACTTTGTTTCTCTTTGAACACCTGTTCATCTGTTAAATGAAATTTCTCAGTAGACAAAAGGTTAAATAGGTAAACTGAGTCAAGGTATTTAATCAAGTTACAAACTCCTTAAATAAGACAAACATCAGACTTATCTAAAATGTATATTGGGACTATAGAAGCTTGGGCAAGCAGGGAAGTCAAGGGCTCACTGGAGAAGATAGGACAGAGGGAAAAGAGGAAGGCTTCTTGGGTTAGGAGAAGAACATGAACTGGGGTTTGAAGAAGAAATGTGGCGAGTGAGCAAAGCCAAGTATAGCTTAGGTCTGGATGTCTGACAAGAATGTGGTAGGAAGAAATGAGGAAGGTTGGGGAGGAGCATGGACCCTGGGCCTCATGGGAGCCTCTGGAAGGCAGAATGAGGACTGTGGGGCCTCCACTGGACTTGGGAATTAAGCAGGTGAGAGGAAGCATTTTAGGAGGTAGGAACTTGGTGCAGTGTAAGGAAGGAGTTGCAGGTGGCAGAGGCTCATGGTGGCCTGGGGCATCCTCTCTTCTTTCCTGCAGGGGTCTCCTGGGAAGAGGCTGGGTGAGTGCTCTGTGAGGGGCTACCCTGGGACTCTGTGATTTGCTTTGTTAAAGTGGGTATGAAAGATGTCAAGAGTAATGTAGGAGGATGGACACTGGCTAAGGCCTATAAATAATCCCAGCGCTCAGGAGGCTGTGGTGGGAGGACTGCTATGAGTTTGAGGTCAGCTTGGACTACAGAGTGAGTTCCAGGTCATCCTAGGCTAGAGTGAGACCCTGCCTCAAAAGAAAAAAATAAAAAGAAAAATGTAGGCAACATCTGGGCTGAAAAGATTGCTTAGTGATTAAGGCATTTGCTGGCAAAGCCAAAGGACCCAGGTTTGATTCCCCAGGACCCACATTAGCCAGATACTGAAGTTCGTTTCCAGTGGCTGGAGGCCCTGGCATGCCCATTCTTTCTCTGTCTGTCCCTATCTCTATCTCTGCTTGCAAATAAATAAATAAAATTTTTCAAAAAGGACATCATATAAATGATGGCTTAACAGTTAAGGTGCTTATCTGGGAAGCCTAAAAATCTAGGTTCAATGCCCCAGCACCCCCATTCTTATTGCTAAACCTAAATCTGATTTAAAACAGGTTTTCTGCTTTTCCCTTTTTGAGACAGTCTTATACACCCATCAGCCCACATGGGAGGACTGCCAACAACTCTTGCAGATCCTCTTCACCACAGAGGAACATGAAAAAATCTGAAGGGAAGCCAAGAAACTAGTATTGGGAGCCAACGACTGCCTCATGGAGAACCCTAATGTTACTGACAAGGTTTTCCTTTCCACACAAACAGACTGGGATCCCAACATCCCTGAAGGTAGGGCATTCCTTAACCTCTTTCACCTGACTCTGATGGGTGGTCTCCAGGCAGCCGCTTACTCGGTGCCCTAAAAATTTGTCTAAGGTGGGTGAAGGGACCCAAGGGCCCACAGAGATCCCCACTGCTTTCCTAGAAAGGCTGCAGGAAGCATGTAGGACATACCTCTCCCCCTTCATAGATCCTGAAGCCCCTGAGAATAAGCAAACTATTAACATTGCTTTTGTAACTCGGTCCACATCAGATATTAGAAAGGAGATTCATAAAATAAAATGCTTTAAGAGTAAACTTCTTTCAGAGTTAATAGAGATTACTTCCAGGGTGTATAATAATAAAGACACTCTGAAAGATAGGCTAAGAAAATGACTAAGGTTATGGTAGCTACCTTCCAGAAGGCACAAGGCCCACGAGACAGCCCTTATACTTTGCTCAGTATGATTCCACCTGAAAGACATATACTGTGCTGGACCTAAAGGACCTTTCTTTAACATCCCATTGGTGAAGGGAAGTCAACCCATTTTGAATAGTCAGATATGGAATGAGGCACCAATGGGCAATTCACCTGGACTAGACTTCCACGGGGTTTAAAAATTCCCTACTCTCTTTGATGAGGCTCTCCATAAGGATTTGCAGGCTTTTCCAAAATGAGACTCCTGAGGCAACATTTCTGCAGTACATGGATGACCTCCTCCTAGCTGCAGAAACAGAGGAAGAATGTCTCACTGCCACAGAGCATCTCCTGGACACCTTACAACATCTGGGCTATCCTGTGTCAGCCAGTAAGGCTCAGCTGTGCAGGTGTAAGGCAGCCTACTTGGACAAAACTCCAAGGAGGTAAGAGGATGCTGTCAGCCTCTCGAATTTAGGCCATCACTCAGATCCCCATGCCTCAGACTAACAGACAAATCTGAGAATTCCTCAGAGCTGTGGGGTATTACAGAATTTGGATTCCAAGGTTTGCTAAATTAGCCAAGCCTCTATATGAGGCCACTAGAGGGCAAGAAAAAGATTTTAATTGGACTGAAAATGAGAAACAAAAATTCCAAAAACTGCCCTGGCCCTTCCAGACTTAACAAAACTCTTCCACTTGTACATGGATGAAGAGAAGGGGACAGCCAGGGACATCCTAACCCAGAGACTGGGGCCATGGCATCACCCAGTGTCCTATTTGTCTAAGAAGTTAGGCCCAGTAGCCACTGGTTGGCCCCCTTGCCTCTGGGCTATTGCAGCTGCTGCTATTCTGACAAGGGACACAAACTAACTTTGGGACAGACTTTATCAATTACAGCCCTGCATGCAATAGAGGCTCTTCTAAAAAGCCCTCCCAATTGATGGCTCCCCAACACCCACATAACCCACTATCAGGCCTTGCTCTTAGATCAACCAAGGATACAGTTTTGCCAAACTGTGGCTTTGAATACAGCCTCGCTGCTACCTGAGATGGATAAGGCATCGATTCCTCTGCATGACTGTAGAGATCACCGCCACCTTCCATGGGCTCTGCCCGGAACTGAGAGATGTGGCTTGGCTGGACCTGATCTGGTGATGTATTCTGATGGGAGCAGCTTTGTCGTGGATGGAATCAGGTATGCAGGGGCGGCTATGGTGACTTTGGAAAAAACCCTGTGGGCTGAGGCCCTGCCTCAGGGTACATCAGCTCAGAAAGCTGAACTGATAGCACTGAGCAAGGCTCTGATATTGGGAAAAGACAAGACAGTGAATATCTACACAGATAGCCATTATGCCTTTGCCACGGCTCATGTCCATCTACCAGGGACAAAGGCTATTAATGGCAAAAGGTTATCAGAAAGGGGAGACCACAAAAGCAAGAGGGAACAGACTGACAAACCTAGCAGTAAAGAATGCTGCCTCTCAGCATTGGTCAGATTGTCGGGTCACCCTCCTGGCTTACCTCTCATGTGATAAAGAACAGACCCCTCAAGTGATGGTACCAACTGAAGAATGGACGGCTGTTGCTGCCCCAAGCCCTAGGGCAGAGACTGGCTAAACAACTACATGAAGAAACTCACTTAGGCAGCAACAAGCTAGCGGAGCTAATAAGGAAAGAGCTTTTCTTCCCAGGTACAGACTCAGTCATCAAGGACACCACCACCCGCTGTCAGGCCTGCTTTCAGACAAATGCATCCTCTGGTAAGGTATCACCAATAGGGGTGAGAGAAAAAGGGGAACAGAGCCAGGTAGATATTGGGAAGTTGGTTTCACAGATGTAAAGCCAGGTCAATATAGATATAAATATTTACTTGTTTATGTTGATACCTTTTCAAGATAAATAGCTTTCCCTACCAAGTCTAAGACAGCCCATATAATAGTTAAGGAATTGTTAGAGATAATTCCCAGCTATGTGTTGCCCCTAAAGATAGGATCAGATAATGGGTCTGCCTTTATGTCAGAAATCACTAGGGAATTGACCAAAACATTGGGGATCAATTAAAATTTACATTGCATCTATAATCCCTAAAATTCAAGACAGATAAAAAAATAAATTGGACCTTAAAGGACACTTTAATTAAATTAACCCTAGAGTCTGGCAAACGATGGATGGAACGCCTTCCCTTTGCCCTGTTAAGAGTCAAGTGTACCCCTTATGTAAATGTATACCCCACTTCCTGCCCCGCTGGATCTTAAACAGACAAGATTTAGACCTACTATTCATACAACAAGTTGGTCTCTGTGTTGCTTTAAAGAAAAAATGTTCTTTCTATGTTAATCATTCTGGTGTTATAAAAAAATCTATGGCTATACTTAAAAAAGGCTTCATAAAAAAATTAAAAAAACAATCTCAAAGCTGGTACAAATCTATGTTTTACTAGTCCCCCTGGCTAACAACTTTAATTTCTGCTCTAACAGGTCCCCTTATCCTTTTGCTGCTTGCCCTCCTCACTTGTGGACCCTGTTTTATTAGTGCTTTGGTCAGATTTGTTAAGGATCACTTAAGTACAATTAATGGTTCAGAGACTACAGTACCAACCTTTAGATTTATCTCAAAGATTTGAGATGGAACCAAACTCAAGGGGGGAATGAAGGGTCCAAACTGACACCATGACAGGCCTCAGTAAGGTGCTGCCCTGACTAGGCCAAAGTTTCAATTTCCAGGAGGGGGAGCTCTGGGGGCTGAGTATGTACAAATGTAACTGCTGCTTGCTTAGCCAATCACGTTAGGAGGTTACCTTCTCTGCCTGAAATTCCCCTAGACCTGGCTGCCAAAACCTTAAGACCAATCAAAAAAACACAAGTACAGTTACTGTTCAAATTAGCCAATCATGGTAAAAGACTAAAAGCCGGCCAAAATTCCTTTAGCTGTGCTTAAAAGGGAGCCTGTGAGCTCCTCAGGTCATCACCATTTTGTATGAGTGGTTGTCCCCAGCATGCTGGCTGATTCTGCAGAATAAACGCTCTATGCTTTTACATGCTATTTGGCTCTGGGGTCTTTTTTCAGTGATTTTCGGACCCTTACAATCCACATCATCTCTATAAAGTATGTGTACTCATAATGATAGCTGTCCTGTGTTGAATGTTCCTGTATGTGGATACCAGCTAAGTTCCTTAACTTTATGGTCTCATCCATGCTGTATGATGCACAAATGTATACTTCACTGACCAAAACCTGTGTTTTTCTCTCTCTTGCTCTCTCTCTCTCTCTCTCTTTTTCTTTCTGAAACACCAATTTAAAAGAATTGAATTCATTTATCTCCAACCTCTGTTCACATCCATAAATTATCCAAATCAAGTCACAGTGGTCACATTTGAGAGATGTGATATTCTCAGTTTGATGTCAGCCTCTAGAAGTGGGGAAGTTAGTCTCACCACAGATAACAAGAAAAAGGAGGTTCCAACCTATTTTGGTAACTGAGCACAGAGAGCAAGATGAGTTTGCCATTTCTGAGCTGACCATGAAATCTGAGTAATGATCCAGAACAAAGGACTCACAATAAGTGACCAATTCACTGCCACAGTGTTCTCTGCATGGGCACTAGGTCACCCCAGGAAAACACAGATATTTGAAGATGGAAAAGAGCTTTGTGTGTGCTTTCCTATTGACCCCTTGCCTTCTCACTGGCTATGACAGTCAATGGTGGGAGCTGAGGAGATGGCTCAGTCTGTAAACTGCTTGCCTCACAAGCATGAGGACCTGAGCTCAATATTTAGAACCTACTAAAAAAGCTGGAAGTGATGGCACACACTATAAACTTTGGTGCTGGGGAAGTGGTGACATGTGGATCTCCAGGACTCACAGGCCAGCCAGTCTAACCTAACTGGTGAGTTTCAGGCCAGTGAGAAACCCTGTCTCAAGAAAGTAAAGGTGAATGGCATGCCTGAGAAATGACAGCTAAGGTTGTCCTTTGGCCTCCCCATGCCAAAGGGTCAGTGGTAAATGACTACAAATACTCTCTCTAAGACTTTGCATAATCCAGAGCCCATAGCACTCCACCTGAGAGCTACTAAAGCAGAATCTGTGGGATGCCAGGTAATTCTTCTGTACATCAATGCTGGAGAAGCTCCCTAAAGAGGGTTGGATAGTCAGATGTGGGGGAATGTGCTTGACCACATCCCATGTTTCAAAGTCCTTAGTCCTCACAGCTCTTGGAACAAGGTTACATTTCTTTGTCTTCAATGTCCATCTCCAGCCTTCTCTCCCCACTTTTCCTTCTCATACTCTAGACACAACCAAAGCAAGGAGCAACACAAGCCACCAGCCTTATCTTTAGCTCTATAACACATATTTCTGCCTACTGATAATGGTTTCATCTTACAATGTAGTAGACTTTTATACTGTCAAGTTTTTGTTTCATGACCAGGAAAAATTAAAAACATGGGCAATGAGGCATGAGTAAAACAAAGGAGATTTATTTATTAAGAAAAATGACTCTCCATTGAAGAATCTGTTTTCTTTTTCAGAAAACAGTGAGAACTGAAGCCAACCAAAATCTATCAAGAAGACAAGAAAAGATAGCTGACTCCCTGTCAGGAGATGAACCACTCCTAGAACAGCAGCCAGGGCCCAGGTGAAACCACAGAGGAAATTGCAAGATGAGCAAGAGTTCTTTTTCCATGGCAAGCATGACAACTAGCACCAGGTTGATGGAGACAGGCACTGAGGTTATTCAAAACACACCACAGCAGCAATCCAGAAGCTGCTGAAAACTCAACATTAAGGCAGACTTAAAACATACTCACAAGCTAGGCATGGTGGCACACACAGGAGGCAGAGGTAGGAGGATCATCACAAGTTCAAGGCCATCCTGAGAATACAGAGTAAATTTCAGGTCACTCTGGACTAGAGTGAAACCCTACCTCAAAACAACAACAACAACATACCATAGACTCACCATGGCCATGGAATTTTTGTGGAAGAGGGAGCTGAAAAAGAGCCACAGGGCAGGAGGAAATATCCACAAGCATCATTCCCACAATGACTGGCTGCTACTCTCACAACACATAACCCACAACTCATGGTGAATACCAGCAATCCCACTATGGAGAGCCCTCAGTGGAGTGGGAGCAGGGAGGAGGGAAAGAATAGTACCAACAAATGCTGTATCCATACAAAGTTTCTGCATAATAAAAAAAGAAGAGGAACCACTCCAAAATGTCAGAGCAGCCATGCTTAGAATTTTGGTTGGCATCCAAAAAAGAGAAATTAAAAGGATAATAAAGAAGAGTTATGCTCTTGAGCTAGAACTCAGAAAAGGAGGCAGGCTCTGAGAGAGTCTGTGAATAACTGCCTGAGGTAGGGGCCTCTTAGAGGTATAGTACATTATCTCATTCAGGGGAAAAGTATTACTCCCACATTTTTAGCATTTCTATATTGAGGGTGGTCTCTTGACCAGCTGAGTGATTGATAGGCTCCACCTGTCATCTGAGGAAGAGGTTATTTTTCTTTCTATGGCAACAGAAAATAGGGGTCTGTCCTTCAATAACCTCCAAGACTACCTACAACAGCAGGACTTCTCCAAACCCCCAGAAAAACAGTTGATATTAGACAATGGTTTTAAAATACCCTTCCATATGGCCCAGTATGTATGGTTTGCCAGTGCATCACTGTGGCTACAAAGAACTTACAACTCAGTCCAAGCAGCTTGATTCTCCCACCAGTGGCAATTCTAAATGGATTTCTTCTCTGGCAGCAGCTCCAGGACCAGAACACGACAACAGGAATCTTAAGAGCCCTGTTTTGCTGATCAAATCCTATCATGGCTCATTTGGTCTCCTTGTCTCTCCTTCACAAAGGCCTAGTATTTACTGTTGTACATGGGTGTCAGCAGTGTTGACCAGAATGTCATATGCTATTTTACCAGCAGTCTATAAACATAAATGGAAATGAAGCTTTGCCTTGTATGAGAAGTCCTACTGAATACCAAGATTAAGTATTGATTTATTAATTATGATGCAGGATTTTAGGCCTAGGGAAGGATTAATTTCCTTAAAGCTATGGGAGATCCCAGGTCTGTGGACCTCAACTTTTGGGTCCTTGTACAAGTTAGCAAAGAATTGAAAATGCAAACTCAGAGCAACGTAAATTATGAATTATAATGTTTATTTTAGGGAGTGTTATGAACCAGAAGTAAGGCTAGCAGAAAGACTTAAGGCAAAAGAAGTTCTCCCTCTTCCCTCTCCAGCTGGGAAGGGTGAAGGGAGATGGTGAAAATCTCCTTCACATAGGGAAAAGTCTGGGTGGAGTCTCTCTCTCTCTCTCTCTCTCTGACACACACACACACACACACACACAGGGGTTCAGGGAAGACTAAGGAAAAGGACTGAGAGCTTAAAGAAGGATCACACATGTAGGAAGCAAGAAAGCACAAAGCCCATGTAGAAAGCAAGCAAGAAAACACCCAGGCAACAACTGTGGTTAGAATAAACACATTATAGAAGAGAGAGATCACCATCCCTTACCATTAACAAAAGGCTGGAATATTAGGTCAGGATGGGCTCCCAAGATGGAGTCACCATAGTCAGCAGAATGGTGACAGAGGCATAGGAAAGTGGATTATCCCCATTCCTCAAGAAACCACCTGGTCATTATCCCCTCCTTGCCTAACAATGCCCCAGGTCATGCTTTTCTGCCCCCTTATCTCATAAGTCACATGGTCACTGTTCTGATGACACACCCTAGCTATTTTAAATGGTTAATGTAATGATTTCCCCTAAAGGAACATTCTCTAAAATAGACCATATATTAGGACACAAAGCAAATCTTTAGAAATATAGGAAAATTGAAAAAATTCCATGCACTCTATCTGATCACAATGGGATTAAACTACAAGTCAATAACAAGAAATGCTATAGAGCATACACAAAATCATGGAAACTAAACAATACACTACTAAATGATGAATGGGTCAATGAAGAAATCAAGAAAGAAATTTTTAAAAATCATGGAATCAAATGATAATGAGAACACAACATACCAAAACCTTTGGGACACAATGAAGGCAGTCCTAAGAGGGAAATTTATAGCTTTAAGTGCCTATGTTAAGAAATTAGAAAGGTTGCAAGTAAACAACTTAATGCTGCACCTTAAGGCCTTGAAAAAGAAGAACAAGGCAAACCAAAAATCAGTAGATGGGAAGAAATAATAAAGATTAGGGCAGAGATTAATGAAAGAGAAACAAACAAAAAAAATCCAAAGAATCAATGAAACAAAGAGTTGGTTCTTTGAAAGAATAAACAAGATTGATAAACCCTTAGCAAATCTGACCACAAGAAGAGAGAACAGACACAACTTAATAAAATCAGAGATGAAAAAGTCACCATTACAACAGATACCAGAGAAATTTAAAAAATCATAGGGACATACTACAAGAATGTATACTGCACTAAGTTTGAAAACCTGAAATAAATGGAGGATTTCCTTGATTTATATGACCTACCTAAATTAAATCAAGATGAGATAAACCACTTAAATAGACCTATAACAAGTATGGAGATCCAAGCACTTATAAAAATTCTCCCAACTAAAAAAATTCCATGCCCAGATGGATTCACTGCTGAATTTTACTGGACCTTCATGGAAGAACTAACACCAATGTTTCTTAAACTTTTCCATAAAACTTCTATTTTGGTAGGAAGGAATCCTACCAAACATCTTCTATAAAGCCAGCATCACCCTGATCCCAAAACCAGACAAAGATAGAACAATAAAGGAAAATTACAGACCAATCTCCCTCATGAACATAGATGTAAAAATTCTCAACAAAATATTGGCAAACAGAATACAAGAATACATGAGAAAGATCATTCACCCCAACAAAGCAAGATTTATCCCAGAGATGCAGGGATGGTTCAACATATGCAAACTGATAAATGTAATACATTATATAAATGGACTGAAGGACAAAAATCACATGATCATCTCATTAGATACAGAAAAAGCATTTGACAAAATCCAACATCTCTTCATGATAAAAGTCCTACAGACACTGGGAATAAAAGGAACATATCTCAACATAATAAAGACTATTTATGAGAAACCCCCAGCCAACATAATACTAAATGGAGAAAAACTTGAAGCTTTTCCACTAAAATCAGGCACAAGACAAGGGTGTCCACTGTCCCCACTTTTATTTAATATAGTACTGGAAGTTTTAGCCATAGCAATATGGCAAGAGACACACATAAAAGGGACACAAGTTGGAAAGGAAGAGATCAAGTTATCATTATTTGTAGATGATATGAATCTATACATAAAGGCTAAAGGCTCTACCAGCAAACTGTTAGAGCTGGTAAACACCTATAGCCATGTAGCAGGATACAAAATAAACACACAGAAATCAGTAGCCTTCCTATATGCTAACAACAAACACACAGAGGATGAAATCAGAGAATCACTACCATTAACAATTGCATCAAAAAAAAAAATACTTTGGGATAAACCTAAGCAAGGAAGTGAAGGATCTCTACAATGAAAACTTTAAAACATTCAAGTAAGAAATTGCAGAAGACACTAGGAAATGGGAAGACATCCCTTGTTCTTGGATTGGAGGAATAAATATTGTGAAAATGGCAATCCTACCAAAAGCAATCTACACATTTAATGCAATGCTCATGAAAATTCCAATGGCATTCTTCATGGAAATAAAAAAAAATCAAAAAAATTCATTTGGAAGCACAAAAACCTCGGATATCTAAAACAATTTTGAATAACAAAAATAAGGCTGGTGGTATCAACATACCTGATTTTAACCTATATTACAGAGCCATAATAACAAAAACATCATGGTACTGGCACAAAAACAGACATGTAGATCAATGGAACAGAATAGAGGACCCTGATGTAAGTCTGGGTAGCTATAGCCACCTGATCTTTGACAAAAGCGCCAATAATAGCTGGGCATGGTGGTGCACGACTTTAATCCTAGCACTTGGGAGGCAGAGGTAGGAGGATCGCAATGAGTTCAAGGCCACCCTGAGACTACATAGTGAATTCCAGGTCAGCCTGAGCTAGAGTGAGACCCTACCTCGAAACACCAAAAAAAAAAAAAAAAAGTGCCAATAATACTCATTGGAGAAAAGACAGCCTCTTCAGGAAATGGTGCTGGGAAAACTGGATATGTATATGTAGAAGGATGAAAATAGATCCTTATCTCTCTCCATGCACAAGAACTAAGTCCAAATGGATCAAAGACCTTAATATCAGACCTGACACTCTGAAACTGCTAGAGGAAAAAGTAGGGGAAACCCTTCAACATATTGGTCTTGGCAAAGACTTTCTGAATATAACCCAAATCACTCAGGAAATAAAACCACAGATCAACTGCTGGGACCTCATGAAATCACGAAGATTTTGTACAGCTAAGGGCACTGTGAATAGAGCAAAGAGAGAACCTACAGAATGGGAGAAAATCTTTGCCAGCCATAGATGTGACAGAGGGTTAATATCTAGGATATACAAAGAACTCAAAAAATTAAATAATAAGAAATCAAACAACCCAATTTAAAAATGGGCTATGGAACTAAATAGAGAGTTCTCAGAAGAAGAAATACAGATGGCATATAAATATCTAAAAAAATGTTCTACATCCCTAGTCATCAGGGATGTGCAGATTAAAACTACATTGAGATTCCATCTCACTCCTGTCAGATTGGCTACCATCATGAAAACAAATGACTATAAATGCTGGCGAGGATGCAAAAAAGACGAACACTTCTACACTGTTGGTGGGAATGCAATCTGGTCCAGCCATTGTGGAAACCAGTGTGGAGGTTCCTGAGACAGCTAAAAATAAATCTACCATATGACCCAGCTATACGACTCTTAGGCACATATCCTAAGGACTTATCTCACTGCTTTAAAGATACTTGCTTGACTATGTTTAGATATCCTAGATATCCCTCAACTTATGAGTGGATAATGAAGATGTGGCACATTTACACAATGGAGTTCTACTCAGCGGTAAGCAAAATGAAGTTATGAAATTTGGTGGAAAATGGATGTATCTGGAAAGGATTCTACTTAGTGAGGTCACTCATGCCCAGAAAGCCAAATATCACATGTTCTCTCTCATATGTGGATCTTAGTTACAAATGATTGGACTTCTTTGTGAGTAAGAATAAAACTCAGTAACAGAAGCTAGTAAGCTAGAAAAGGGATGTAAAGAGAATAGAAAGGGAGGGTGGGGGACTTAATAGGATGGTATTCTATATATGTAAGTAGAAGAAGAGATTAATGGGGATGAAAAGGCCTAAGTGAGGTCAGGGGAAGAGATTGAGTAAAGGAAAGGTGGAGGGAGGGCTAATCATAATCTAAGAGGATATAAATAAGTCATATGGAAACCTACTTTTCTGGACAATGGAACACTCAAAAGCCATAGATTGTTACTAGAAAAATTTTCAGTGCCAGGGATGGGATAACTGCCAGTGAATTGATGGCCGGAGAGATCACAGATACCCGCAAAACACTATAGGCCATTGCCGAGGCCCTTGGTTTCCCACCAGGAATAGATGGTAAGATCCTATTGCTAATGACTCCACATACTTGGGCTGCAAGGTCACTGAGAAATCCTGCTGGAGCTGAGTTGAACAGTGAACATCACCAGCTTTAAATTTGGCCAGCCAGGCCAAATGAGCCAACGCATTCAATAGTGGCATTTCTGTTGTGGGGGAAACCTACCACTCTCTAATTGGACTGGAGGCCCCATTCCTGATACTGAAAACCTGCAACAGGGGTAGTCATGAACCCTAGGGGTGTAACATCTGCTAGTGTCTGGCTAAATGTATATACTATGCTCACCAAACTTCCCAATAAGCACTTCTCTAATGTCCACACCTATATATCAATGTTAATCTCACTTTTGTTTAGAAAAGGTTCTCTTTTCAGATGGTGGCAACCTTGGGATGACTCTGATGGCACCATAGTGCTGAGAAGAAGAGACAGAGGAGTGCTCAGCATTGAAACATCTCAAACACACCTTGCAAGGCTCAGGGTACATTGTGGAAGAGAGGGCAGAAAGAATGTAAGAGCCAAAGGAAGAGTAGGACTCTTTATAACATGCTCCTCCAGACACAAAATGGCCTGGATATCCATGACCTCACAGGGCCTGACACTACCTACACAAACAATCATACTAGGAGGAAAAGATCATGACATCAAACTGAAAAGAGAGACTGATTGAGAGGGGAGGGGATATGATGGAGAGTGAAGTTTCAAAGGGGAAAGTGGAGGGGGGGAGGAAGGGAAGTACCATGGGATATTTTTTACAATTAACGAAGTTGTCAATAAAAAATAAATTTTAAAAAATCCTTGGTAAACAAAATACCCCCTCCAAAAGAAAATTGATGAAACAAAGAGCTGGTTCTTTGAAAACGTAAACAACATTGATAAACCCCTGGCCAATTTGATCAAGTGAAAAAAAGAGATGCTTCAAATTAACAAAATTAGAAATAAAAAAGGAGAGATCGCCACAGACATAAGTGGAATTGGGAGAATCATAAGGACTTATATAAAAAACCTCTATTCCACAAAATTGGATAATTTGAAGGAAATGGATTACTTCCTGGACACATACCACCTACCAAATCTAAACTCAGAGCAGAGGAATCTCCTAAACAAACCTATCACACCCATCAAGATTGAAAAGTTACTTAAAAACCTCCCCCAAAAGAAGAGACAAAGACCACATGGCTTCTCAGCTGAATTCTCTCAAACCTTCATGGAAGAACTGAAACCAAACTTTCTCAAACTGTGCCATACAATTGGAGAACAGGGAAAGCTCCCCAACTCCTTCTCTGTAGCTAGTATCAGCATAATACCAAAACCAGGCAGAGATGCCACAAGAAGAGAAAACTATGGGCTAGTTCTCTGATGAACATAGATGCAAAGATCCTGAACAAAATCCTCGCAAACTGAATTCAACAACATATCAAAAGCATTTTCCACCTTGATTAAGCAGGCTCATGCCAGGAATGCAGGGGTGGTTCAACATATGGAATTCTGTCAATGTAATTCACCACATAAATAAGCTTAAACAAAAAAACCACATGATCATTTTGATAGATGCAGAAAAGCCCTTTCACAAAATACATCACTTCATGATAAAAACATTGGAGAGAATAGGCATGGATGGTTTATATTTTAACATAATAAAGTCCATATATAAAGCTCCAAACACCCAAATAATACTTAATGGGGAGAGACTAAAGGAATTCCCACTGAAATCAGGAACAAGACAGGGGTGCCCACTCTCACCTCTGCTCTTCAACATAGTACTGGAAGTCCTAGCTCAAACAATAAGACAAGAGAAAGAAATAGAAGGGATACAAATTGGAAAGGAAGAAGTTATGTTAGCCTGATTCACAGAAGACATGATTCTATACAGAAGTGACCTGAGAACCTCCATCTCAAAACTCTTAAATGTGATTAACTCCTTCACCAAAATAGCAGGATACAAGATCAGTGCACAAAAATCAGTAGCCTTTCTATGTGCAAAAGATAAAGAAATAATCGACCTTGTCCCATGTTCAATAGCAACAACAACAACAACAACAAAAAAAAACCTTGGAATAACATTAACCAAGGATGTGAAAGACTTTTACAATGAAAACATAAAAACACTCAAGAATGAAATTGAGGAGGACCTCAGAAAATGGAAAGACTTCCCATGCTCCTGGATAGGCAGAATTTACATCGTGAAGAGGAAAATCTTACCAAAAGCAATATACAGATTTAATGCAATGCCAATAAAAATCCCAACATTTTTCTTCACAGAGATAGAAAAAGTGATGTAAAAATTCATATGGAATGGCAGAAGGTCTCAGATATACAAGCATATCCTCTGCAAAAGAAACTCCTCTGGAGGCATCACAATACCTGATCTAAAGCTATATTACAAAGTCATAGTAATAATAATAGCATGGTACTGGCATGAAAACAGGATTATAGACCAATGGAACAGAATGAGGACCTGGACTTTGGGTTTAGTAACTACAGCTACTTGATATTTGACAAAGGCCCTAACAATGTAGACTGGAAAAAAGACAGCATCTTCAACAAATTGTGCTGGACAAACTGGATAACCATATGCAGGAAAATGAAACTCTATCCACACATCTCACCATGCTTAAAAAGCAAATCAAATGGATCAAAGACCTCAGACCAGAAACTCTGCTACTACCAGAAAAAAATAGGAGGAACTTTCCATGATATAAGAGTGGGCAAAGACTTCCTGAACAAAACCCCAGCAGGTCAGGAAATTAAACAATCACTCAACCATTGGGATCTCATGAAGCTGAAAAGTTTTTTTCATAGACAAACATACAATAAGCTGAGCCAATAGATTACCGACAGAATGGGAGAGAACTTTTGCTGGCTATTCAATGGACAAAGGCCTAATTTCTAGAATTTATAAAGAACTCAAAAACCTAAGCAATAAAAAGTCAAACAACCCACTCACAAAGTGGGGCAGAGAACTGTACAGGGAATTCTCAGAGGAAGAACTATAAATGGCAAACACACACTTAAGAAAATGTTCAACATCCCTAATCATCAGGGAAATGCAAATTAAAACAGCTATGAGGGATGGAGCAATGGCTTAGCAGTTAAGGTGTTTGCCTGCAAAGCCAAAGGACCCAGGTTTGATTCCTCATGACCCAAGTTAGCCCGATGCACAAGGTTGCGCATGTATCTAGAATTCATTTGCAGTGGCTGGAGGCCATGGTGTGCCCATTCTCTCTCTCTCTTTCTGTCAAATAAATTAATAAATATAAGTAAAATATTTAAAAAACAACTATGAGATTCCAGCTTACCCCAGTAAGATGGCAAACATTAAAAAAATCTAATGAAAACAAATGCTAGCAAGGATATGGAGAAATAGGAACCCTCATTAACTGTTGGTGGGAATGTAAGAAAATATAACCACTATGGAAAGCAATATGGAGACTCCTAAAAAGTTTGACTATAGGGTTACCAACAGACCTAGTTATTCCCTTACTGGGAATTTACTCTGAAAGCTCCATGCCTCAGTTCAGAGAGATTTGCTTAACCATGTTTATAGCTGCTCAATTCATAATAGCTAAGAACTGGAATAAACCCAGATATCCATCATTAGATAAATGGATAACCAACATATGGTATATCTACATGATGGAATTCTATACAGCAGTAAGGAAAAATGACACAATGAAATTTGAAGAAAAATGGTTGATCCTGGAGCAGGTCATTCTCAGCAAACTCACCCGATCACAGAAAGATAATCATTGCATGGCCCCACTCATCTGTGGCTCCTAACCTGAATCTGCCTGAGATGCTGACATACCTAATAAGCATCTCAAGGACTGGAAAATAGGGAGGGTTGAGCAGGAGGGGAAGGTAAGGGTGGGGGGCACAAAACTGGACCCCAGTGGAAATGGCACCATAACATCCAATAGCCTGAAAGACGGACTAAAAGGTTGAACCTTCATCAAGTCCTTAGAGGGAATACTTGAATCATAAGGCCCTGGAGAGGGTATGATGAAGACTAACCTTAACCTTCTCCTTCTGTCTGTCTGTCTGTCTGTCTCTCTCTCTCTCTCTCCTGTTCTCTCTCTTCTCTCATTCTCTTCTGTATTACTTATCTTTTACTTCCTTCTTTTCCCTTGGCGCTGGCCTATAACTCCCAGTATCAGCATGCAGTTAACATCCACAATGAGCTGTTGATCAGGGAGACCTACAAGGTTTCCCAAAAGAAGACAGATTTCTGTCAGAGCGCTTAATGACCCACCAAAGGTTAATGGTAAGACCCTACTGCTAAAGACACCATATGCTTGCTGTTGGTACAGAACATGGAGTGATCTGGCTGGAATCTGGAAGAGAGTCAGTCCCCAGACAGCTAGCTTGTCTAGTGCCAGAAGGTGCTAATTGAGTGACTGGGGGAAAGTGACCAATAATTCCTATCAAACCAGACACAGAGGCTCCCAAGACCTCATCACTGAAGTAGACCTAAAACAATCCCAACATGGCTCAGGGAAATTTGTGGAAGAGGGGGCAGAAAGATTGTTAGAGCCACAAGTTGGGACATTATGCACAGAGACATTGCCTCTTCCCCATAACTGATGGCTACCCCCACAATGCATGACTCACATTCCCCAAAAAGGAGAGTCCTTTTGGAGCGGGGGAGGATAGGGAGGAGGATAATGATGGTACCAGCATGTCTGTATACACACTATCTACATAAATAATAATAAAAAAAGAAGATGATGGGGCCGCAAAGCTTCAGAATATCCCCAGTTGGATCCACCTATCACAGCTAAAGAGAGTCAAGTCACCTGTGTTCTCGAACCTCATCCAGGGATAAGTACACCACCACCCCAATGGGCCCTCTCAAACTTAAACTCTCTCATGTTCCTACTCTTCCCCTGATCCCAAAATGCTCCTCTTGAATACACTGATGCCCCTTTGCCTCCTCTCTCTTGCCTCAAGCCCTCTAACCCTCACCTCTAAGTGCTCATCCCCCTCTCCCCTTTGTGCCTGATGTCATAGCTGTTGACAAGGATAACAAGCTCCTTAATTCTTCCTTCTGTCCTCTGATTGTGTGCACAAAGCCCATCTCCCTTACCCTCTCTATAACAGATGATGCCAGTGACTTCCCTGAAGCCAGCTCAGTACAGGGATGGTATGAGAGAAGTCTCTGTTTTGCTCAGGACCAAGTCATAACAGCATGCTACACTGGCACTGATTGAAGGTGCTCACTATCGATCTCACCACTCTGTTGCCTGTATCCACCAGGGAACTGCCCTGAAGGGAGACCCATCAACTACATCATCCAGCCTCCCCCATAAGAACTCATTGCCCCTACAGTCAGCATGAACACATTACAGAAGAGAGAGTTCACCATCTCTTACCATTAACAAAAGGCTGGACAGGCTCCCAAGATGGAATCACCATAGTCTGCAGAATGGTGACAGAGGCACAGGAAAGTGGATTATCCACATTCCTCAACAAACCATCCAATCATTATCCCCTATTTGCCTAACAATTCCCCAGGTCATGGTTTCCTGCCCCCTTATACGTCACATGGTTAATGTAATGATTTCCCCTAAAGGAACTTTCCTATTCAACTTAACAAATGAGTTTCTTTTCTTCCTCACCTTCCCCCATCTGAAAAAGGCCTATAAAGCCCACTATCTGGTTAGCTGTGCTCCTCTCTTGTGAGTCAGCCCTGGCAGCTCGTGCTTTTCCCAAATAAAAGCATCGTTTTTGCCCCAGAGTGGTTTGTGTGCCCTTAGTCACTCCCAGACCTCACAGACTATCTACAAATAAAAGCTATCTAGCTGGGCATGGTGGTGCATACCTTTAATCCCAGCACTCAAGAGGCCAAAGTAGGAGGGTCACTGTGAGTTCAAGGCCAGCCTGGGACTATGTAGTGAAGTTCAGGTCAGCCTAGGCTAGAACAAGACTCTACTTTTAGAAGCCACACACAAAAAAAGCTCTATTGCCCCTTTTTGCAGTCAGGTTCACATTGCTGGTATAAATCACCCAACCAAGAGTAGCTTGTGGGGAAAAAAAGAGGTTTATTTTGGCTTACAGGCTCAAAGGGGAAGCACCATTATGGCAGGGGAAAACAATGGCATGAGCAGAGGGTGGACACCACCTCCTGGCCAACATCAGGTGGACAACAGTAACATTAGAGTGTGCCAAACACTAGCAAGGAGTGTTATTATATGGCTATAAAACCCATAAGCCCACCCCCAACAATACACTGCCTCCAGGAGGCATTAAGTTCCATATCTCCATCAGCTGGGAATCTAGCAATCAGAACACCTAAGTTTATGGAGGACACCTGAATCAAACCACCACACCCCTGTTCTGTTTCAATTAAATCCACTATTTTGTACTTAGAAAATAAATCTGGTATTACCAGCATAAATTCACTGAACTTTTTTGGCAAATCTTTCATGAGAGAGAAAGAGAGAGAATTGGCACACTAGGGCCTCCAGCCACTGCAATCTAACTCCAGACCATGTATCACCTTGTGCACATGTGTGACCTGGCTTAAGTGGGATCTGAAGAGTAAAACATTAGTCCTTAGGCTTTCATAGGCAAGTGCCTTAAATGCTAAGCCATCTCTCCAGCCCCACTGTTATTTTTTAGTACAGATAATTACTCCTTCCCTCCCTCCCTCCTTCCTTTCTTCCTTTCTTCCTTCCTTCCTTCATTCTTCCTTCCCTCTCCTCATCCACTTTCTTCTTATTTTTGAGATAGTTCTTGCTATCTAGCCCAGCCTGGCCTCAAAGGAATGCAAAGCAATCTTCCTGCTTCATTCTCCCAAGTTCTGGGATTACAGGTGTGAGCTGACACACCTGACCCACAATTGCCAGTTTCTTGATTGTTAAAGTTCAGAGAAATAGAACCCATAGGTTCTAATTGGTTCAGATCAATAAAAACAATCAAGCAATAAACAATAAAACAAAATCAATAAAAACAACAGTAAATTTCCTAATCAATTGTCAACAAAAACAAAATGCAAAGGAATTTCACACTATAATCACAGTGATTCAAAAACTTAAATGTGCCATTTGAATGGCAATAATATAATATCAATGGATCATGTAGAATGGATACCAATGAATTCTAGCTTCTATTCCAATAGCACTTGAATCTCTGTAATGAAGACGGAACCAACCATCAGTTTCTTTCCCATCAATTCATCTTACCAATCATTAAACTCAGTGATAAAGTTGCTTACTTGGTTTCATGTTCACTAAGCATCATAGGTGGGACAGGTATACTTCTTTGTAGTTTCTAGTACCCTTTGACATCTGTACTATCTTATAGCTTTGGAAAATGCATTTCTTCAGAATGGCCAAAATCAGTTCCTTGTCTCTGTATTAGTTTCTTAATGATATTGAAATTTATAAATGTATATACTTATACATATGTATATAGATGTATTTTCTCTTGCTCTCTCTCTCTTTCTCTAGCAAGACATGCCATGACATGTATGTGGAGGTCAGAGAATAACCTAGGATATTGACCCTCTCCTTCCATCTAGCGGTTTTGCTGCTATGTACGCCATGCTAGCTGGCCTGTGAGCTTCCTGGACTCTCCTATCTCTGCCAACCATCTTGCTATAGACATGCTGGGATTAAAGATACATATGTTCCTGCATCAGAGTTTACATGGGCTCTGGGAATTCAACCTTGGGTCATTATTTTCACCTCTCAGCCCCAACCCTGAAGAGATATTTTTAAGGGTCTATATTATGCTCAAAGCACTTTGATATATTAAGGGTGAAAAATGGGAATTTCCAAAGTTGCCCAGAAAAATCCTGAGCTGGTATATGACTTTGCAGCTCCAGAAAGAACATTCTATCAGTAAACTCCAAATCATGTAGTCTCTTGGTACTGTGTTTTAGGTAAGAGTCCTGCAAAGGCCCACATGTTAAAATTTTGACTGCTTCCTGCTGCATGATTGATACATATGGCTTGGGTCTCACTGCATTTGACAGTAGGCTGAGTTCTTTTCTGAAGACTTTTGAGAAAAATCTCTTTTCTAATTTGTTCCAATTTGTTGAATTTGTTGTATTCCCTACCTCATGAATGAGCAGCTTCAAATCACCCTGAGTGACTTATCTCTAACTTATAAGGACTCTTGTGATTACACAGGGCCCATGTAGATAATCCAGAGTAATCTGATTATAAAGTCAATTGATTAGCAACCTTCTTTTTTGACAAGGTCTCAGTGTGTTGTTTTAGATTATATGGCTAGGAACTCACTATGTAAACCAAGTTGGTTTTGAACTTGCCATCCTCCTGCATCAGCCTCCCAGGTGGACTGTGTATCCATTAATTTCTCATTGCAGCTTAGGGAAGGAAAGGGTTTACTTAGGCTTACAGTTTCAAGAGGAAGTTTCATCGTCATAGTAGAGAGAGTATGACAGGAACAGACCCCTATACCCCATCTTTTATTAGCAGGGAGAAAGTAGAGTGAGAAACTGGCAAGATGGGCTGACTATAAAATTTAAAGCACATACCAGGGACATACTTCCTACAGCAAGGCTCCACCTCCCAAAAGCTTCACAAACAGTGCCTCTAGCTGGGGCACTCAAAGGTATTCTACCATCAAACCATTTTACATTCAAATGGCCACATTCTGCACCTGACACCCATAGGCTTGTGGCCATCTCATGATGCAAAATAACACTCCATTCAATCCTAAAAGTCTTTGTAGCCTTTTCCAGTTCTCACATTTTCCAGAAGCCAAGGTCTCGTTTGAGACTTAAGGCAATCTCTTAACCATGAGCCCTATGAAATCAAAACAGAAGGTACATCTGACATATAATGGCACAGAGAAAATATTCACATTCCAAAAGGAAGGAATAGGGGCATAGCAAGGAAAGATCAGATCAGCAAAAGACTGAAAACCAGCAGGGCAGACAGGAAATTCCACAGCTCTATGTCCCCTATCTGGGATGCATGATGAAATCATTTGAACTTCAACAGGTGTGGGTAGCTCCATCCCTCCAGCTGAGCTGGAAGATAGCCCCTTTCCTGGGCGGATACACCAAGAGCCCATGTCTCTTTCTGGCAGATGTCCCACGCTCCTAATATTTCATATATCCTGGGGTCTCCATTGAAACCTGTGATTCATCATCATAGTGAGGGAGAGATAGGGTTAATGTAAGCAGTTAGGGATAGATGGTTAAGGTAGAGTTTCAGGACTTTAGCTAGAGCTAAGAGGGGGATAAGAAAAGAAATAATCTGCTTCTGATAGTTATAAAATGAGAAATTATAGAAATTTCACGGTTGACTGAGGACAGGCTGAGGCTCTGTGAGTCAAGAGCTCTGAGAATTCAGCCAGAAAAAAAAATGTAGTTAGAGAAGTTCAGTTTCAGTTGGCTTTTTCCAGTACTTCTCTGTGGTTAGCTTGCCAGTCAAGCTTACCTGTTCTTTCTCTCTCTCTCTTTTTTTTTTTTTTTTGAATTTTATTTTTTCCTTTTTATTACAGTCTCCATACTTAAAGACAATAAACCATGATAATTCCCTCCCCTACCCCACTTTCCCCTTTACAAATCTACATTACATCATATCCCCTCCTTCTCTCCATTAGTCTCACTTTGATTTTGATGTCATCATCTTTTCCTCCTATTATGAGGGTCTTGTGAAGATAGTGTTAGTCATTGCAAGGTTGTGCATATCAAGGCCAATTTCTATCTGGCCAATTGCATTGTAAGCAGTCCTACTCTTTCTTGGGCTCTTAAATTCTTTCCATCACCTATTCTTCAATGGGTCCTGTGCCTTGGGAGGTGTGATAGATATGTTTCAGTGCTGGATATTCCTCCATCACATCTCAGCATGATGGTGCCTTTTGGGTCCTCCAAGTGGACACTGCCATCTAAAAACAGAAGCTTCTTTAACCAAAGGTGAGAATAGTTTTAATATATGGGTGTAAACATTAAGTAAAATGCTTTACAGGGCAGTTTGGTGAGCATAATATATGCATTTAGCCAGAAAAGAGAAGGCATTACACCCTACAGGCTTTTTTTTTCTTTTTTGGAGAGAGAGAGAGACAGATAGAGAATGACACTCTAGAAGCCTCTCAGCCACTGTGAATGAACTCCAGACATGCTCGCCCCCTTGTGGGCAAGTGTGGCATTGTGCCCTTGCATCACTTTGTGTCTGGCTAAACGTGGGACCTGGAGAATCGAACAGGCGTTCTTAGGCTTAGGAGGCAGGCGCCTTAATGGCTAAGCCATCTCTCCAGCCCCACCATAGGCTTTTGATTAGGTTTTCAGTACCAGGCATGTATTCTGTCCCATAGAGTGAGTCTCCAGTCCAATTAGAGAGCAGTTGGTTTCCTCCATAACAGACATGCCACGATTGCACCTGTTGGCTCATTTGGCCTGGCTGGCCAAACTTGAAGCTTGCAGTGTCCAGTGTTTTCACCACTGAGGGATTCAGTCTCCCATAAGGCTACATGCAGTGCAGCTTTTTCCAGCTTTCTGTCAGCTCGTCTATGGGGAGAAGGGTTTCAGCTCAGCTCCAGCGGGATTTCTCAGTGACCTTGCAGCCCAGGCATGTGGAGTCTTCAGCAACAGGGTCTTCCCATCTATTACTGGTGGGAAACCAAGAGCCTTGTCAATAGCCTCTACTGGTTTGTGGGCATCAGGGACCTCCCTGGCCAACAACTCACTGGAAGGTATCCCATCCCTGGCATTGAAAATTCTCTAGTAACAATCTATGGCTTCTGAGTGTGCCATTATCCAAAAAAAGTATGTTATCATGTGGCTTATTCACAGTATCCTGCATTTTTATTACCCCTTCCCCACATTCCATTTACTCAATATCTTCCCCTGACCTCACTTGGGCCATTCTACCTGCAGTAATCTGTCCATCTATTTACAGTACCATCCAATTAAGTCCACCCCTCTCCTCCCTCACTTATAGCCTTTTTCAAGATTACTAGCCTCTGCTACCAATTCTTACTGCAACTCACACACAAGTCTGAACATTTGTAGCTAGGATCCACATATGAGAGACAACATGCAACATTTGGCTTTCTGGGCCTGGGTTACCTTACTTAGTATAATCCTTTCCAGATCCATCCATTTCCCTGAAATTTTCATAATTTCATTTTCTTTACCGCTGAATAGAACTCCATTGTGTAAATGTACCACAT
This sequence comes from Orientallactaga sibirica, assembly GCA_036365145.1. Classification (NCBI taxonomy): domain Eukaryota; kingdom Metazoa; phylum Chordata; class Mammalia; order Rodentia; family Dipodidae; genus Orientallactaga; species Orientallactaga sibirica. Next base: position 5,410,344 of record JAEOAD010002517.1, read on the forward strand.
CTTTATTATCCATTCATCTGTGGAGGGACATTTAGGCTGGTTCCATTTCCTAGCAATTGTGAATAGAGCAGCAATAAACATGGTTGTGCAAGTATCTCTAAGGTAGTGAGAAGAGTCATTAGAAGTGCTATAGCTGGATCATATGGTAAATCTATTTTAGCTGTCTCTACACTGATTTCCACAATGGTTGTACCAGATTACATTCCCAACAACAGTGTAAAAGGGTTCCCCCTTTTCTACATCCCTGCCAGCATTTATTGTCATTTGTTTTCTTGATGATAGCCATTCTTACAGGAGTCAGATGGAATATCAAGGTACTTTTAATTTGCATTTCCCTGATGGCTAAGGATGTAGAACACTTTTTTAGATGTTTATATGCCATTTATATTTCTTCCTTTGAGAACTCTCTATTTGTATCCATAGCCCATTTTTTAATTGGGTTGTTTGATTTCTTATTGTTTTGTTTTTTGAGTTATTTGTATATTCTGGATATTAATCCTCTGTCAGATGTATAGCTGGCAAAGATTTTCTCTCATTATGTAGGTTTCTCTTTGCTCTATTCACAGTGTCCTTTGCTGTACAAAAGCTTTGTAATTTCATGAGATTCCAGTGGTTGATTCATTGTTTTATCTCCTGAGCAATTGGGATTATATTCAGAAAGTAATTACCTATGCCAGTATGTTGAAGGGTTTCCCCTACTTTTTCCTCTAGCAGTTTCAGAGTTTCAGGTCTGATATTAAGGTCTCTGATCCATTTGAACTTGATTCTTGGGCATGGACAAAGACAAGGATCTATTTTCATTTTTATACATATAGATATCCAGTTTTCCCAGTACCACTTGTTGAAGAGCCAGGCTGTCTTTTCTCCAATGAGTATTTTTGGCATTTCAAAAAATATATTTTATTTGTTTATTTGAGAGAGAGAGAAAGAGACACAGAAATAGGCAGGTAGAGAGAGAGAATAGGTGTGCCAGGGCCTCCAGCCACTGCAAACAAACTCCAGATGCATGTGCCCCTTGTCCATCTGGCTTATATGGGTCCTGGAGAATTGAGCCTCAAACTGGGATCCTTAGGCTTGACAGGCAAGCACTTAACTGCTAAGCCATCTCTCCAGCCCTATTTTTCTAAAAAATGAGATGACTGTAGCTGCCTGGATTAACATGTGGGTCCTTTACTACTCTGTTCCATTGATCTATGTGTCTGTCTTTGTGCCAGTACCACACCATTTTGTTACTATGGCTTTGTGATATAGTTTAAAAATCAGGTCTGGTAATACCACCAGCCTTGTTTTTGTTCCTCAAAACTGTTTTGGCTATCTGAGGTTTTTTTGTGCTTACAAATGAATTTTAGGATTGTTTTTTCTATTTCCTTGAATAATGCCATTGGAATTTTAATGGGGATTGCATTAAATGTGTAGATTGCTTTTGGTAAGACTGAAATTTTCACAATATTTATTCTTCCAGTCCACAAACATGGGATGTCTTTCCATTTCTTTGTGTCTTCTGCAATTTCTGTCTTGAGTGTTCTTTTTTTAAGAGACTAGACTAGTGGAAGTTTATTCTTTGTTATCTTTCCACAAATATGTAAGTGTTGGGCATGAATTGTCTCATCTTTTCTCATGGAATTAATATTCCAGTGAGGGATTAAACACCAATCAATGAAGTATGCATGTTAATGTAAACTTGTAAAGAGAAAAATTGCTCTGAAGGATGAAATCTCAGGTAAGAATTCTCCCCTAGGAGTTCTTTTTTTTTTTTTCTTTATTAGTTATGTACATACTCAGTGTATAAACAGCACATGTTGGTACCATCCTTAGCCTCCTCCCTGTCCTTCCACCTCTGAAGGGACCCTCCTCATTGAGGATGCCAGTTATCCCCATGGGGTTTGTGGATCAGGCATTGTGGGGGTAGCCATCAGTTATGGGGAAGAGGCAATGTTTCTGTGCCTAATGTCACAACTTGTGGCTCTAACAATCTTTCTGCCCTCTCCTCATTGAATTTCCCTGAGCTATGTTGGGTTTGTTTTAGGTCTACTTCAGTGATGAGGTCTTGGGAGTCTCTGTGTCTCTGGATGTCTGATTTGGTAGCAGTTGAATATTCTTTGTATCTATCTCCTTCTCCCTTATGTTGATACCAGGCTCACCAAGAAAGCAGCACTCTTGCTCACTTCCCCAATTACTCTATGGTTTCATCTGGGGCCCTGGGGAAATGCAATGGGCTGATTCTCTCCTCAGGTTCTTCGTCCATCTGAAAAAGAGAGGCAGAATCTCCAATGGAGAGTAGATAATACTTTTGATGTGTTTTTGAATTTGGTTTGTGAGGATTTTGTTCAAGATCTTTGCATCTAAGTTCATCAGGGAAATAGGTCTATAGTTTTCTTTTCTTGAGTATCTTTGCCTGGTTTTGGTATTAGGGTGATACTAGCTTCATAAAAGGAGTTGGGGAGCTTTCCCTGTTCTCTGATTATGTGACACAGTTTGAGAAAAATTGGTTTCAGTTCTTCCATGAAGGTTTGATAGAATTCAGCTTAGAAGCCATCTGGTCCTGAACTCTTCTTTTGGGGGAGTTTTTGATTACCCTTTCAATTTTTATGGTTGTGATAGATTTTTTAGGAGATTAATATGCTTTGAGCTTAGCTTTGGTAGATGGTATGTGTCCATGAATTTGATTTCCTCCATATTGTCCAATTTGTGGAGTAGAGGTTTTTGAAATAACTCCTGATGATTCTCTAAATTTCACTTATGTCTGTTGTGATCTCTCCTTTTTCATTTCTAATTTTGTTAATTTGAAACATCTCAATTTTTCATTGATTAAATTGGCCAGGGGTTTATTAATTTTGTTTATTTTTTTAAAGGCCCAGCTCTTTGTTTCATCAATTTTCTTAATTGTTTTCTTAGTTTCCAATTCATTAATTTCTGCTCTGATCCTAATTATTTCTTTCCATATGGGACTTTTGGGGTTGGATCCTTCTTGTTTTTCCTATGGCTTTAGGTGGGTGGTTAGGTTACTGATTTGGGATCTCTCTGTCTTTGTTATGAAGGCATTTAGTGCTATGAATTTTCCCCTAATGACTACCTTCATTGTGTCCTATAAGTTTTGGTATGATGTATTCTCATTGTCATTCAATTCTAGAAGTTTTGCAATTTCATTTTTTTTTTTTGTTCACTACCCATTTATTGTTTAACAGTGTGTTGTTCAGTTTCCAGGAGGTAGTGGGATTCCTGGTGCATCTTTTGTTGTTCATTTCTAGCATTACAGCATTATGATCAGATATCATGCAGGAAATTATGTTGATTTTCCTAAATGTAAGGAGGCAGGCTTTATGGCCCAGTGTATGATCTATTTTTTTATTATTATTATTTTATGTATTTTGGGAGAGAGAGACAGACAGAGAGGAAGAGGAAGACAGATAGAGAATGGGCGAGCCAGCAGTCTCTCAGCTGCTGTGAATGAAATCCAGATGTGTGTGCCCCCTTGTGGGCAAGTGCGGCATTGCGCCCTTGCGCCCTTGCGTCACTTTGCATCTGGCTAAACGTGGGACCTGGAGATTGGAACCCGGTTCTTAGGCTTAGCAGGCAGGCGCCTTAACTGCTAAGCCATCTCTCCAGCCCATATGATCTATTTTTGAGAAGGTTCCTTGGGCTGCTAAGAAGAATGTGTTTTCTGTGGATTTTGCATAGAATGTTCTGTAGATGTCTGTTAGGTCTAATTGATCTATGGTGTTTTTGAGCTCTCTTGCTTCACTGTTAATTTTCGGTTTGGATGATCTATCTATTGCTGATAGTGGAGTATTGAAGTCCCTGACTATGATGGTGTTGGTAGTTATTTCTGTTTTGTTGTCAAGTAGGTTTTGTTTTATGAATCATGGTGTACCTGTGTTTTGTGCATAAAGATTGATGATTGTGATATCCTCTTGTTGGATCATTCCCTTGATAAGTAATAAGTGGTCTTCTTTGTCTTTTTTGATTACTTTTTGTTTGAAGTCTGTTTAATCTGATATTAGTAAAGCAACATCTGTTTGTTTCTTATTTCTGTTTGCTTGGAATATCATTTTCCACCCTTTCACCCTGAGGAGGTGTCTGTCTTTATTGGTGAGGTAGGTTTCTTGAAGACAACAGATTGAGGGGTCTAATTTTCTGATCCACCTTGTTAGCTTATGTCTCCTAATGGGTCAGTTAAGGTAATTAATGTTTAGGGTAATAACTGTGAGGTTTGAATTAATCCCTGCCATGTTGTGGTGGTTTATGTGGTTTAGTGTTTTCTTGGACTTTATAGTTTTTTGCACCTTTTATGAGTTTAGTTATTGTGATCTGCTTTTTGTAGGCACTTGAAGTTGGTTATTTGACTCTTCTGTGTGGAGAATTACATGGAGTACTTTCTGTAGTTTTGGCTTTGTGTTCATATTGTTGTAAAGCTGACTTTTAATGTGCAACATTTTCTTTCACCATCTCTTATGAAGGATATTGTGGTAGTTTGAATATATGTCCCCCAATATATTCAATGTTTTATTACTTTATAGTTTGCATCTGCAATCACCTTCCTAGAGGCAATGTCACTGGGGGCTGGTCTTAAGGTGTTAATGGTGGGTTTGAGATTCCATTGTAAAGATATGCAAATGTGCCTAGCAGGAGTTCCTGAAGTGTGCTGTGTGACCTTTTGGCTGTAGTTTTGCTTTGTGTGCTGTGGTGGCTGGTTGGCTTTTGCTCTCTTTGCTTGGCCCTGTGAAGGCCAGTTGCTTCTCCTGTCATTATGGAACTTCCCCTGGATCTGTAAGCTTCAATAAATAATATCCCTTCCTCCATAACTGTGCCTGGTCTGGAAGTTCATCTCAGCGAACCTGAAGCTGTCTGCTATAGTAAAGTGGTACCAGGAGTGGGGTGAGATGAACCTGACCATGTGGATATTCGTCTTTTGGAACTTTTGTTTTGGAGGAATGGGCATGGACTTGGTGCTTGAAACTGAAGATGCCTTCTGGAGTGGTAAGCCAAGTTTTATGGACTATTCTGATGAGAGTTTGAGAATGCTAAGTGCAGACAGTATTGAACTTCGAGGCTTCGCTTATGAGCTTTCTAAGGGGAAGGAAAGACTGCAGAGGACTTTGTTGGAACTGGGCTACTTGCATAAGGGATGGCTACATTCTGCTATCCAGGCCCAGAAAGTTTGATCAAGGTTAAATTTGTAATGGACTGATATGCTTGGCTGAAGATATCGGACTAAGATTTTAAGATTTTAAGTTGGAAAACTTGAAGCAAGTTAAAAGTAGAGGCATTGAGATTGGTTTAGCTGCTATTGTCAACCACATTAGCAATCTTAAGGAAGGTGGAAGGAAGGTGGCCTGATGACTGATTTACATTAAAACAATGGAGAGGATGCCAGAGGAAAGACTGTTAAAAATGCAAATTCTTGAAAAGAGCTGACTGGAGAAGGAACCTGCTTTTCAAGGCTATGGTTTATTTTGTCCCTGGATTAAGAATATGGCTGTGTCCTGTACACCTGGTATTAGTTTTGGAAGCATGAAAAAATGCATGGAATGGTCATGAATTGCACATGGTTCCAGGAGCAGCTGCTGAGATGTGGCATGAGGCAGGGCATGAAGACCCTGAGGAATAGGCTGGAAAAGCCTTTTGGAAGATGGACTGTGGTTTGCATGGAGACCTGAAGATGTTTTGGATATACCAGGACTGTGCAAAAGGGCTACCATGGAGTGCAGTCTTGGCATGGGATGAAAGTTTTTTCCTGGCGACTCTGCCCAGCTGGAGGGGTGGGATTGGAAAACCTGGAGACTGTCAGTCTATGGTTATATTGAAATTGAACTGCAGAAGTTTGATGACTGTTGATGGTGGTTGAGTTTGCATTGTTTTAGTTTCTCCTTGCTATTTCTTATACAGTTAAAATGTTTACTCTGTGCCTTTACATGTTGAAAGTATTTAACTTGTTTGATTTTTACAGGACTCACTATCTTAAGTTGATCAAGACTGTGAGAACCTTTGAAATTGGACTGAGTACAATTTACAATGTGTGATAGTTATAAATCTATTGGGGGCCAGGAGCTAAATATATTGGGGGCTAGGGGCGGAATGTGGTAGTTTGAATATATGTCCCCCAATATATTCAATGTTTTATTACTTTATAGTTTGCATCTGCAATCACCTTCCTAGAGGCAATGTCACTGGGGGCTGGTCTTAAGGTGTTAATGGTGGGTTTGAGATTCCAATGTAAAGATATGCAAATGTGCCTAGCAGGAGTTCCTGAAGTGTGCTGTGTGACCTTTTGGCTATAGTTTTGCTCTGTGTGCTGTGGTGGCTGGTTGGCTTTTGGCTCTCTTGCCTGGTCCTATGGAGAGCAGGTCGCTTCTTCTGCCATTATGGAACTTCCCCTGGATCTGTAAGCTTCAATAAATAATATCCCTTCCTCCATAACTGTGCCTGGTCTGGAAGTTCATCTCAGCGAACCTGAAGCTGTCTGCTACAGATATGTTTGCTGTGTAGAGTAGTTTGGGCTGGAAGCCATAAGTTCTTAGACATTTCAGTGTTCCATTCTAGGCCCTTTTGGTTTTCAGGGTTTCCATTGAGAAGTCTGAGGTAATTCTGATGGGGCTACCTTTATATGTAATGCGTTGTTTCTCCCTAGATGCTTTAAGGACTTTATCTTTGTAATTGATGTTTAGAGTCTTAATGTTAACATGTCTTGGAGAATTTCTCTGTCAAGTACCTTTTTCACTTCATTTCTGGTTTTCTTAATGCTTCTTTGAATTCATCCTTGCATTTGTTCATTTCTTCATTGAGTTTAGCCAGCTGATTATTGAGGTCCTTTTTTTTTTTTTTTTTTCTCACTCTCCTTCAGATCATTTAACTCTTTGGAATACTTTCTGGTTCTTTTCTATTAGGTCTAATCCAGTGAGGACAATATTCATACAATTATTGGACCTTTTTTGATTTTCTGAAAGTTCTGCTTGGCCAAGGATGAATAGCTTTTGTCTTCATTTTGGGGTTCTGATCCTGTTGTATTGTCTATGCTTTGATTAAAGACTTGCATTGTGGGACTGGGCAATCTTGTTGGATTTACTTTCATTTGATTTTTCATGTTATTCCTTTTGCTCTGTGGTCTGCCCCTCACAGTGTAGGAATCTTATTTAATTTAGGAGGAAGCTTTAGTTTACACCTGAAGTGTCTTCAGTGATGATTCCCTTTTATGTTTGCCTCAATTAGGCTTCTGTTGGCAATGGGGCCTGTCTGCTCAGATGAGAGTAGCCCACAAGGCTCTGTTGGGACCTGAGGACCTGATGAAGGGGCTTGTTGGTCAGTGGTTTGGGGTATGGGACTGGGTGATCAGGTGGCCTGAAGGGACAGGGGGTAGGAGGTAATGGGAAAAACAGACTGGTGTTGTGGTGGGGAGTGGGAGGGAAGTTGGATGAGATTGCATGGTACTGTGAAGCTGAGTGCTAAGGGGATAGGAGGGACAGCAGCAGGGTCCATTAGGACCCCATAACAGGGGGTGAATGGGACTTCCAGGTCCTGTGACACAGCAAGGTGGAGAGATGGGACTGTTGTGGATCAGATGACTTGACATGGCGGTGATGGAAAGTGGTCCTGGTGGCAGCAAGAGGGAAGAAAACTGAGGGAGGGAGGGGGAATGCTAGTTTGATGACCTGGGTCCATGTTGACTGCAGGAAGTGCAGGAGGACCTGGACCGTGAATGATGGTTGTGGCTGGGATGGAGGTAGAGGTCCCAGTGGTGGAACAACCCAGAGACAGAGGGATGAATGCTAACCTGCTGACCTTGTCCAAGTAGCCTGCAGGAAGTGCAGGAGGACCTGGTCCATGCATGGCAGGACAGCAGCTGGGAAGGTTGTTCTGATGGCAGGAAAACCCAGGGAGGGAGAGGGAATGCTAGCCTGCTGGCCTGTGCCCACATAGCCTGTGGGAAGTGCAGGAGGACATGGTCTGCCCATGGCAGTCATGGCTGAGATGGCAGTCCCTGTGGCTGGAAAACCCAGAGAGGGAGGGGGACCACTAGCCTGCTGTCCTGGGTCACCTTAGTCGGTGGTGGCATGGTGGCTGGGACGGCCACTGGGATGGCTGCATGAGGGGACTGGGGGACTGATAGGCTACCCAAGAGGATGGGAATCACCTTATTCCCTACTTTGCTACTCCACAGCCTCCCACTGGAGGTCTGCTAGGATCTGCAAACCCTGAAAACACCAAAGATCTTGGATTTCCTTCCCCGCAAGGTGAAGTGTGGTTAGGCAGATGCCATCTTGACTGGAAGTCTGTCTTGAGTATTTTAAAGTTTTCATTGTACAGATCCTTCACTTCCTTGGATAGATTTATTCCAAGGTTATATATATGCAATTGTGAATGGGAGTGATTCCCTGATTTCATCTTCTGCATCTATGTTGTTAGTATATAGAAAATCTACTGATATCTGTGTATTTATTTTGTATCCTACTACATTGCTAAAATTGTTTTCAGCTCTAACAGTTTGCTGGTAGAGTCTTTAGGGTCCTTTATGTATAGAATCAAATCATCTGCAAATAAAGATAATTTGATCTCTTTCTTTCCAACTTGTATCCCTTTTATGATCATCTCTTGTCTTATTGCTATAGCTAAGACTTCCAGTACTATATTAAATAAGTGTAGAGACAGTGGACACCCTTGTCTTCTTCCTGATTTTAGTGGAAAAGGTTCAGGTTTTATTACATTTAGTATTATATTGGCTGTAGATTTGTCAAACACAGCCTTTATTATGTTGACATATGTTCCTTCTATTCCCAGTTTCTGTAGGACTTTTACCATGAAGGGATGCTGGATATTGTCAAGTGCCTTTTCTGCATCTATTGAGATGATCATATGATTTTTTCATATATATATATATTGGTTTTTTTGAAGTAGGGTCTTATTCTAGCCCAGGCTGACCTAGAACTCACTATGTAGTCTCAAGGTGGCCTCAAACTCATGGTGGTCCCCCCATCTCTACCTCCCAAGTGCTGGGATTAAAGGGCTCCCACCCATTCCCAAATAGGTGCTGTTCTCATTTGTGGTTAAAATTGCTTACTGTTTCTGTCTTGATTCTGTTTTCTGTACAATAAAGCTTGTTTCATACATCCACTCATTCTCTCATACCAGCTTTGTGATTATCTCTCAGGGATGGCAATTCTTTGCTGCATGCTAGGCATGAATCTGGCTCAGCTGAGCTCACTGAGAGCAGAGCTGCTCCTTGTTATTTCAACAGCTTCACATAACAGTCTTACAGGCCTCTGGCAGGGGCTGCAACCCTTCCTCACATTGCACAGACTCAAAAGCTCTCTGGTGCAATCTAGTTCCTAGATTTTCATGCTCTGAAGAGCAGAAGTTTGTGGGCAACACTGCGTTTTTTTTTTAACCAGATGAGGATAAAGCCTGACCCTGAGATGTAGAGGAACTCTTTCAGCATTCTTCCTGCAGGCCCCCTTCTTTCAAAAGAAATTAGCATTCCCATTAGCTTGAGCCTTCAATGGGTTGGATCTTGCCCTCAGGGCATCTTTTCCACTGCCCCAGTGTAGAGCAACTAGTCCACCCCCAATTGGGGTGATCTCTTTAACAATTTCAGCTGAAGCAGCTGGTGTCTCTGGGCCTATGACTTGAAACTTGTTTACATTTATTTTTGTGCCATCTTTATAGTATTCACATCTGCCTACCTTGTATTTTTCTTGCTTTCATGGTTGATCTGAGCAAAAAGAGCAAAGAGGAAACAAACTACACACTGTGCCTTTCTGACTTGAAATTTCCTCTGACAAATGCATTAGTCCACTACTTTTAAATTTTACTCAGTTTCTCAGGACATGGGTAGAATGCAGCCAGTTTCTTCATTAGCATATCCCATGTACTATCTCTAGCCCAATTCCTTATAAAAGTCCCCTTTCCTCTCTGAAACCTCATAAGCCCAGCTTCCATTGTCTACATCTCTCTCTCTGTACTTTGTTCTTTCAAATTCTCACCAGAATAGCCCATTAAATTCTGCCTAGAGCATTATACTGCTTCTCTAGTCAAAAGTTCCAAATCCTTCCATATTCCTCCCAGAAAGCAGTTCCAAAAGACTAAGAACCACATGGTCAGGTTGAAGGCAACATTTACCCCACTTCTCAGTACCAATTTTCTGTATCAGTTTCTGTCTCATTAGTTGATAAAGTACCCAATCACAAGCAGCTCAGGAAAAGAACAGGTTTATTTTGGCTTACAGTCTTGAGGGAAAGTTTCATCAAGGTGACAAAACATGCTAGGAGTAGACAGCCAATATCACATCTTTATATCAGCAAGCAATTAGAGAGAGCAATTAGCAAGCAGGGCTATAAAACCTCAAAGCCAAAGGCTGTGTGCCATTGGGAAACAGGGCTGAGCACCTGAGATGCTCACCAGGGTTAGATATCATTCCAGGGCTGCCACCTGAGAAGGAACAAACTGGCAGAGTGTCAGAGGGGAGCAGGGCTACATACCACTGTGAGACTGAGATGAGCACTGAAGTTCTGCAACAGGACTAGTCTTATGCTTATTCCAGAATGAATGCCTTGCTAGAACAAGGCAGGAAAAGATCAGTGGCAAGCAGCTGACCAACTTGGACTCTCACACCCACCTTTCAAGACCCACCCCCAAAATTTTTTTTTTTTCTGAAGAAGGCATGAAGCAGAGGCATCTCTGTGTACCTGTTCCATCCCCCCTGGAGAAACTTGTTGCTGCTCTTACTCCCAAAAGGTAGACAAGTAATAGATCTGGAAGATCAATACCCAGCTTGGTCATGAGGCAAGCCCAGCCTCCCAAGGTCCTACCCAGATTTGCCAGGTAGCGGCACACACATACAAGAGCTGCTGTTGCTGCTTTCTAAGTGAGACAACTGATCTCGAGATGGGCAGACCACAATGCAAAGTAAACACACAAAACCCTGCAGAGGGATTCCCACCAATACTAACTAATCCCACCATGGAAACTTCCAATAAAGCTTAGAGGAAACCCAAGATAAAGAAGCTCAAAATGAAATCTTGCCAAGCATTTTAAACAAACTTAATGAGACAGTGAACAAGTGGCTTGTTGAATGAGAAGAAACTGGACAAAGAGTAATCAAACAGGAACTCCAAGGAGGCTAATTGGTTTGTTTAGGAAGTCTATCTGTTCAGGATTTAGTTTTGTAAAGTGGTATGAATCAAGGAATTCATCTATTTCTTCCAGCTTTTCCAATTTTGTGAGAACTTGTGTAGGGTTGCATTGCATAGAAATGGATTGGTATGAACAGAGGGTTATGGCACAGAATGAAATCTTTGGGCTGAAACTTCTGCCATTCAGCTGCAATTATATGAGATTGCAACCTTTGAGATTGGGCCAACTGACTTGCACTGGGACAACAGGAAGAACTTAGACTCTTTTGAAGGGGCCTGAATGCTCAAGGAGTGTCTTGTTCTTTGAAGTCTGCTTTATTCCCCCGGATTAACATACTGGCACCCTACCTGGTATTATGGAGTATAAGAAATGCAAGAAAGATAGGGTCATTGAATTTGCAACATGGTCTTGTGTTTTAGAAACGGCCATGGGCAGGGTGAAGCAGGTTTGCTGGATGCTTGCATGGAGACCTGATGAGGCTGTGAGGATGAACTGTGGGTTGCAGTGGAGACCCAGTGGAGATGCTGGGACCACGAGATGGCTGCCAAGGAGAGTTGCCAGCTATGGATGATGTTTTCAGGACTGTGAGCAGCCTAGCTGGAGGGGTGGAATTGGAACTCCAGAGACTTGTTGCTGGTTAGAATTATCAAACTTGGAGACTTTTCACTGACTAGAGTTGTTGGACTTGGAACTACAGAGTTTGATGTTTGCCCTGTTTAAATCTTGTGTTGGTTGAATATTTCTTTGCTATTGCCCAGTGCCATCTTTTGCAGTGAGTGTTTATTCTGTGCCATTATGGGTTTTTTGAATATTTTTTTGATATTATGGCTCAGTTAAAAGACCTTGGATTATGGGGATGTTTGAACATCATAGGATTAATAAAAACTATGGGGACTTTTAAAGTTGGACTAAATGTATTGTATTTTATAACATGTATGGTTATCAGTTTATGGGGGCAAGGAGTGGAAGGTGGTGGTTTGATTCAGGTGTGCCCCATAAACTTAAGTGTTCTGAATGCTAGGTTCCCAGTTGT